>OX336394.1:163334888-165834888 GCA_946902985.2 Meconema thalassinum | reverse complement strand
TTGCTGGATAATTGATTGTGTCTTGTGATCTAAGCCTACTATAATAATAATATTATCAATATTTCATTACAGTTGTTGCACTCTCATTAAACAAAGATAGACCAACAGTTCCTTAAATTAATTTACCAAATCTTTAGGATTTCCATTTTCTATGCATAGGCCACGAGGCTGGCAAAATCCTAAACAGATCCTCCTTCACCTGTCATGTAGCCACTCCCCATGAAGGTGTGATTCCTCTGTCCTTAGTCTCGGTTCGTGTATTTCAATGCCATTGGCAGACAAGACGAGGAGGTCATTCAACTTCAAACTCTTGTGAACATTCCTTGGCATTGGAGAGGAGGGCGACGGGGAGAAGTCAGCTGTGCTGCTGAGGGGAACACAGACTAAGCCCTTTTCCAAGATATTGACCGTCGATTTTTGTGACTTAATTTCACCTACACTAATTAAGATACGACTAAATTTCATGAAGATATTTGTTTAGAATAGTATCTTCTATCACCAGTGTAACAGACTTCCATTATATAAAATACACCCTGTATAAGAAACTTCTTCAGTAAATATTTTTTCCATTGTCCGTCATGTTTTGACGGGTTTCAACTAGTTCTGCTCTAAATTAGTTACACGTGCAGAAAATCCTGCTTTGAATTCGAAATTTCCTCTGCACTCCTGTACATTTTATATTTTGAATTTTGAATTTTGTAAGTCGAATTCAGAAAATAGAATTTGGAATTTTGAATTTGTTATTTGGATTTTTAAATTTTAAATTTTAAATTTTAAATTAAACTTTGTCATTTTGAATGTTGAATCTTCAATTAAATTTTATTTTTTTCTATTTTATTTCATTTTAATTTTAAGTTATTATTCTTAATTTTAATTTTAAAATTTTTAACTTAATTTCTTTCAAATATCTCTATTTTCTTGATTTTTTAAATGTTTGTCAATTTTTTATGTTTATGTATTTTAAATTATAAAATACATATTTTATTTTTAATGTTATATTCTTATAGTAAGTTATTTAATTTTGTCATTTTTAAAATTAATAACTTTTTATTTTATTTAGTGGTCTATTTTAATTTTAAAATTTCTAATAGCTATATTTGTAATTTATTTTATTTATCACTTTCTGATCTCAATATAAATATTTTATGTTTTAAATTTTATTTGTACTCTACCGTAAGTCAAGGGGATACATAAATGATTTTTAGTAATATTAACACTTCCACAAGAAATTTTGTTAAAATGAGGTTAGAAGATTTAATCAACGGCTTGTTTGATAGTAGGAAATCATCCATGATAGATGGTTGGTACACACACCACTATCCTAGAACGGAGTAAAGTGTGCTTCACGACTTAGTGTACAGTTCGTCTTTAAAGAGACTGTCTGTCTCCCCACAGATGAACAAAGCACTTACCTCCGCTTAAGCTGATACGAGCTCTCCGCTTACCTGGCGATGTTTCCAGACAAAGGAGGAGTAATATTAGCTATTTCAACAATACAATCTCTGTGTTTAACTGTCGGCTTATTCGATAGAGAACTTAAATCTCAGAGTTCCGTGAAGATATTTCGCATATTTTCATAAACTATAAAGGACCGTTTTGTCTAAGCACGTTCCCTTGATCTAGATTTAAGTAATCAACTCAAAAAACATTTTAATCCAAATACTCGTATTAGCCTGATCATGCTATTGTAACTGATATTTCAACTCTACCAAAAGAACTATCAGGCAGTAATGGTTGAAAACGTAGCACGAGTTTCTGTGCCCAAAGATTGAACATAATAGTGTTAATTAATGAAATAATCACTGTGATCGGTTCAATAAGAATGGGATTTCAGCATGTAATAAGCAAATATTTAAAATTATCCTGATCAATATGTTGATTTCTGTGATAAGGAGTTTCTGTAAGTCACATATATGAGCTTAAATTTATAGGCCTACTCTTCTATCACCTTACAAAACTTCAGTTTGGACACTAAAGCTTTTGAGTACTGGTGAAATATTTCGTGCGGCTGCCATGTAGGATAGTAACACAACAAAATGAGGAAGGCGCATTTGGGGTCAAATTAGGTTGTTGTGAAACCTTACAAAGTTTCATTGAAATATTTAACTCTAGCAGACACACACATGCAATCTAAAGTTAGAATCATGGACTTAATGCATACAAAGTTTTACTCATTCAGGTAATAGCCTACGTACGTGAATACATACAATCTGTTGTTTTCAAGGGTTCGTGACATCTTGGTCATTTAGCTCCATGTACTTGGATGTGCGTAAGATGTATTTTTAAGAGCGTAAAAATCCTTCAGTATGCCTTCCTTCGGAGGGGAAGAAATGCCAGCGGTCCCATGTCATAGATTTATGGCATGTAAAAGATCCTTCCAAAGACTAAGCTTGTGTGAAGCTAAATATCTAGGTTAGATTTCGTTGGAACGCTCTACCAAAGTTCCAACGGTCACTACTAGGTATCAGTGACATCTGGTAGCGAAAGTTGAAACTACCTAAAATTAAACGGAACTTGTAGCTCACCCTATGGGTGTCCGCTTGAAGCCTCTACAGCCTCTGGTGAGCCGAACATGTCCTCGGACACTCCCGGAATAAACGCCATACGATATATTTTATTGATTTAAGCCCACTACAGAGCGCTTATGACTAGTTCTTCTTCGATGCTCTGTTCCGTTCCCAATATCTCTTGAGCCCTGCTGATAATTTCTCCTTTCTCTCCTGCGAAAGGGGCTTCCGACATTTAGGGACGCTAGGTGGTGGGGTCCAAGATTCTACCATAGCACAAAATTTAGAACGATCTTCTACATCAAGGTCAGCAATTCCAGCCGAATCCAAGTCCTTTAGTACTTCATTAAGCCACAGGCTTCCTGTCTTGTAGCTTTTAACCAAGGAGAAGATCTTCTTGGTAAGCCTGTTGATGTTCAGTCGTTGTAGGTGCCCGTAGAACTTAAGCCTCCTACGTCGCATACTGGTACTGGCTGATTCTAACTGTCGATACAGCTCAGAATTAGATTTCAAACGGTAGGATCCATCTTGGGACCAATCTCGGGCCATGGATTTTCCTGAAGATACGACTTTCGGCTTTCTCCAGGTCATCCATGGTGCCTTTTCTGTTCATCAAGAGGGTCTGTGTGGCATACAGAAACTGTGGTCTGATAGCAGTTCTGTAGTGTCAGATCTTAGCATTCCTCGAAATGCATTTCTTGTTGTACGAATTGTAGGCTGCGTTGAGTTTGGTACGCCTTGCTAAGATGGAGGTGCCATCTTTACCATTGGGGTGGACCCATTCAACAAGATAACGAAAGCGATTGACTCTTCCAATCGTTCCATGTATAGTCGTCGAAGAGGTGTTTCCGGAGTGCCGAATCTCAAAGTACTTGGTCGTATCGTAAGATATCTGTAATCCAGACTTCACCGCTATCTCGTGCAGGGTTTGGACAGCTATACCAGCATCCTTAGAGTTGCTGGCTAAGATTGCAATGTCATCTGCGAAGGCAAGGCACCTGATATCGATTCTTCGGGTTCCAGCTCCAATTGCAACTGGTTTGATTCCTAGATCCCTCAATGTGCATTCCCCGGTCTTGATGACTTTATCAAGCGCCAGATTAAACAGAGAGGCCATCACCCTGTCGTAGGCTACTCCGGTTTTGATCTCGAAACTCCCAGATAGTTCTCCTCTGAACTTCACCTTAGGGGTTGTATACGATATATGAACAAATAAACCTCTGCTATTGTGGTGCCTCCAGTAGTGTGTGAAGGATGGAAACCAAGGGCGTCATGGCTTTAAGTTAGGAACTATCCCGGCATTAGGCTGTAGTAGAAGGGCACTTCTAGGATGACTGAGATTGGGACTGAGTCCATCTCTTGTCAGCTCCACCTCCCTACAATGAGTACGCCTCGTTTCAACCCTCAGAACAGAATTAAATTCCTTTTTGGTAGAGCCGGGAATCGTACTCGGACCTCAAAGGTGACAGTCAAGAATGGCAGACACTATAGCACGAAGTGAACCACTTTAAAATGAGAAAGGCAGACTGAGACTGAGATCCATGTTCTTTTTATCCTGGAAGAGTGAGGCTATGAAAGATTGAAAGAGAAAATGCTAAGGTGCTCACAATTCAAGTAGCTACAGAGCTGGGACAAAGCTAAAAAATTCAAAGAATTTCAGACGAGAAAGTAGGCTGGTTCAATTTCAATACGGGCATAAGAGAGTATAACGAACATCACACCAGAAGTATCTCCCTCAGAAAATACGAAGTATTGCCTCATTATACATGCGGTTGTGTGACGTCATTTAACCAATCTATTATTTTGGCTCCGCAAAATATATGTCAATTTCTTTCATAAATTGTTGAGGGAAGGTGTATTCTATAAGCTGGAATATGATATTTCTGAAAGCAGTTAATTGAAAACTCCTTATCAATTTAATTGTGGATTCACGTAATATGAAGAAGTAATAACAATATCCTAATTTGCTTTTATTTTCAACTTTTGAGAAACATAGAGTAAAATAAATGTAATAATATTGAGTAAAATATGTTCGATATTATATAAACTTAAGACGATCAATGGGACATTTGACCTCGAAGTTACGCAATAAAAATATAGTATATTATGCAACGAGCCTATAATGGCTATAATTAAGACACGAGTATGTTAATAAAACGAACGTATGTGAGTTTTATAATTTCCATACGAGTGTCTTAAATACCAATATAGGCGAGTTGCATACGACTTTATGTTCGACGATAATTATAACTTTATTATATGTTTTAACATAAATATTCATAAATATCTGTTCAGTGACTAGAATTTTGTGATCGGATGCTGCGCTGGGTAGTATATCTCTGTTTTCCAAGCTCTCTGGCCGACCGACGCATGCGCTCTGTGTGCTTCAATGCCATATGTTCAGATTGTGCACCAGTATTCAGTAAAACTGTCACCGAAATCGTTTGGAAAAGCCGCGCTGTGTAGAAATTTTATTTGGGGATATTAAGTTACAGTGCTATTTCTAGTCTCATATTCACCAGTTTATTTACGCGAACATATGGACGGTACACTTTCGGTAATTTATATAGACATGTTGGATTTTGAGCGCATGCGCGAAGGTATCCTTATCTAATTGGTCACACAACTGTTTCTTGAGCTCTCATTGGTGGGAGAAACTGTTTCATAATGAAAAATAATGTTATAATGAGCCTCATTATGATACAGTTTTCTGACACATAATAGTCAGTGTCGAACATAATAGTACATTATGCAACGAGCCTATAATGGCTATAATTAAGACACGAGTTTGTTTATAAAACGAGCTTTAGCGAGTTTTATAATTTCCATACGAGTGTCTTAATTACCATTATAGGCGAGTTGCATACGACTGTTTATGTTCGACGATAATTATAACTTTATTATATGTTTTAACATAAATATTCATAAATACCTGTTCAGTAACTACAATTTTGTAATCGGGTGGTGCGCTAGGTAGCATATCTCCGTATTCCAAGCTCTGTGGCCGACCGACGCATGCGCTCTGTGTGCTTCAATGCCATATGTGCAGATCGTGAACCATTCAGTAAAACTGTCACCGTAGTCGTTTGAAATCAACGCGCTGTGTAGAAATTGGTTTTGGGTATATTAAGGTACAGTGCTATTTCTTGTCTCATATTCACCAGTTTATTTACGCGAACATATGGACGGTGCACTTTCGGTAATTTATATAGACATGTTGGATTTTGAGCGCATGCGCGAAGGTATCCTTATCTAATTGGTCAAACAACTGTTTCTTTAGCTGTGATTGGTGGGAGAAACTGTTTCATTTTTTTTTTCGTGTAGCCTCCTGAGAGGCAGAGTGCAGGTCTTTCAAGTCGACGCCCGTGGGCGACCTGCGCGTCGGGATGAGAGACGGAATGGATGAAGATGAATGAAACTGGGCAAGGATGTGGAAGGAAGCGGCCGTGGCCTGTCAGAAGGTACCGTCCCAGCTGTTTCATAATGAAAAATAGTGTTATAATGACCATCATTATGATACAGTTTTCAGACACATAATAGTCAGGGTCGAACATAAATACATTTATGTATTTTGGTGAAATTTTAACTCCAGTTGCTAATGAGAAATTAGTCATTGAAACAAGGGCTAGGTAAAAGGATCTGGCGTTCAGGCATTTCTTCAACACGTTTAAGTCCAAATCCCTCTCTTATCAGACCAAGTATAGGCACTATAACACATTTGTTAGGCCATAGTGCCTCTTTGCGGCAGAATCCTCAGCATGCATGAAACATACCAAAATTGAGAAAAAGAGAAAGGAAATTATTTCGTAAAGTTCTAGGTCCCAAGAAATTACCTGACGGTGGATATAAATTTCAAATACGGTCAAGAGCTCTATGATAATTGTGAAGGGATTTATGTCAGTATGAGGAAAAGAAGATTAATATTCTAGTGGCATATTATACGATTGGGAACTGGGAGGTTAACTAATAAAATTGTTATCAAGATCTAAAAAGGGCAAATATTGGACTGGTTGAAGTGTGGGACAAGACAAGATTCAGAACTTAAGTTGAAAGTCTGAAGGGTCCCCCCAAAAGAAGACTCACACTTTCAGTCGAAGAAAGATTGAGAAGGAGTCAATGATCGACAATTCTCTGGTAAGAGGCTAAACGACAAGGAAAATACACATTGAAGACGAAGATTTAGTCCCTTAGTTTAGGGGCTGCGACAACGCGGTCATGTAACCCGGTGTACTTTGGGTGTGTGTAGAATTTGTCTGATGACCGGTGTTAATTGTGAAGGCTGTATTAGTGTGTGTTATCTGTGATTCAGGTAGAAGGAATGCAGACGATTCATTTTCAAGTAGTTCCTACTTTTGCTTCCAAATACTACCGTCCATAACGGTGTGGACGTGGCTCCTAAATTCCATCGCAGTCGGCACCTGGCGGCGAACGTTGGAACTAATATAGCGTTATCAAACTAACCTAAAAATGTAGCTTCCACAAGTGTAGTTAGTGGAAGGTTATTTTTCATGCCATAAATCTATGACATGGGCCCGCCGGCTTTAGTTCCCTCCGAAGGAAGGCATACTGAGGGATTTTTAACGCTCTTAAAAACTCCGCCGAGTTTGGTCGGTTTTGAGCCCGCGATCTTGGGCATAGAAGCCTTACCAACTACGCCACCGAAGCCGCTAGAAGACGAAGACCTAAATAATTGTTGTGTATTTGTAGTCCATAGTTGGCTGTATCGAATTAATAATAATAATAATAATAATAATAATAATAATAATAATAATAATAATAGTAATAATAATAATAATAATAATCTGTACTATATTTTATTTCTTCATAATTATAGATGTGATCCCACCGACAGTAGTGGCTACGCTGGCTAACGCGCAGCATTAGGTCATGGGGCCAAGCTCTCTGCTGACTCGGTAGACGCGTGGGATCGAGCCCCACCGTCGGCCGTCCTTGAAATGGTTTTCCGTGGTTTCCCCATTTTCAACACCAGGCAAATGCTGGGACGGTACCTTCTGCCAGGCCACGGCCGTTTCCTTCCACATCCTTGCCCAGTTTCATTCACCATCATTCATTTCATCTCTCATTAACTCCTCTCATGAGGTTGGCGTCAGGAAGGGCATCCGGCCGTAAAAATCATCGCCACAAAGACTTCCTTTGCATCTCATCCCCGACCCCGTTAGAAAACGGGAATAATAAGGGGTAGACATACAATTATAGATGTGTTCCCCACCACACCTATCGGAATTCTTGATGTTGCGATTCATTACACAACCATCTAATTCATCGGACATAAAAGCCGTGATATGTTTTTGTTAATATTTCGTTTTAGGAACATGGGACATCTTGGTCATCATAACTGTGTACTACGATGTGTGTGTATTTTGTCTGTCAACCTGTGTTTCTGTGGTGATTGTAGTATCCATTAAATGGTAAACTGGACTGAAGAATTCGCTAAAGGTAGCAAAGCCAATTACAACAGTTGAAGTGGACAGTTATGGATTACACTGCTTTTAATTCGAATTGTCTTAATGACAGAAGAGGAGAATTGAAGCGTTTGAAATGTGGTGTTACAGAAGAATGATGAAGATCAGATGGGTAGATAGGATACATAAATGAAGAGGTATTAAGACGAGTAGGAGAGATAGGTTGGTTGGACACATAATAAGGCACCCAAGAACAGCAAGCTCAGTTATGGAAGGAAGGCTCGAGGACAAGAACTGTAGGGGTAGACCAAGGTTAGAATATGTTAAACAGATTGCCTTGGATGTGGGGTGTGGTAGCTATGTAGAGATCAAACGATTAGCTCAGGACAGGGAGGCATGGAGAACTGGATCAAACCAGTCAAAAACTGAAGACTAAAACAACAACTTAATGACGTCATTATTATTTTGGTTTTAGGTCATAAATGCACACATTGAAGCTGGTTTGTGTGACGCCACGCACGGATTTGGTAATTTAGCATTCATTGTGCACGGCTTGAAACAGCGTTTACCATCATGGGTGTAACTGGCATGTTTGGCATTAAGTAGTTCACTTCCGCAGTCTAAAACGCATGAGCTTCAAAGTTCAATTTCTCTAAGATCCTTGGTTAAGGACACCTGGAAGAGTTGGAGGATAAAATAATGGATTTTTGAGAGAAGATGTTAGACAATCTGTAAGCTGGAATATGATTTTTGGACATTCCGCCCCTTTAAATGCCACTACCCTGACATTTGAACATGGCACTCAACTGACCACTCCCACCTATTACGAACTGTCATCCGATTACGGCACGCTGCGGTACATTTGGAGTGCTTGTAGGAAGATTTGATTGTTGGTAGTTATGGTAGCTGTCTAGCTAAGTGTATAATATCCATGGAAACGTTTCAGCGTCGGCTTGTTGATTGCTTTGACGGTTTCATGGTAACCACGTGTTCATCAATCGTCGTTTGGTTGGTTGGTTCCTTAGTTTAGGGGCTGCGACAACGCGGTCATGTAGCCCCGTGTACTTTGGGTGTGTGTAGAATCTGTCTGATAACCGGTGTTAACAGTCAATTACAATATTTTCTTCAATTTTGTGTTCCCGTATGTAATTATGGGCAGAAATAGGAAGTTTCGGAAAGGTAAATACCCTCTTACTTGACTTATATATTTTCGCTCCATGCGGAGCATAGGGCATCCATGAATGATTTCCGTCTCACTCTGTTTGCTGCCAAGCTCATAAATTTCATCCAAGTATTTACTTAATTTATCACATATTTACTGTTCAATAGTGATAATGGACAGTAATTTCAATTTATAATGACCAGCACTCAAGGCCTCCTCTTCAATGGTACCCAGAAACCTATTGGTGTCTTTGTCTCTTGCCGAAAGTTGTCAACATAAGATCAGTCCGGTTTTCATTCTGTTCAGTTTCTTTAATAACAATCAATTTCGGCGAGTACGAATTATTAGCCCCACAGCTTCCTAGTTTTCTGGCAGGGCTGCCACCTTGAAGACTGAAAACGTTATTTAACTCAAAGAACTCGTTCTTAATTTTAAATTCTGATTTTTGTATTTCGTATTTTTAATGTTGGTTTGTTATTGTAATTAATATTTTTACTTTTTGTCTTAATATTTTTAACAGATTTGTCCCTTGAAACAAAGACCATCAACAAATTTTGCGCAACATTTAAATCGGAAATTCTTTGTCACGAAAGTGAGTTTAACTTGTCCTGAAATCCCTATATAAAAAAACATAAAATTTAGCGTATTAAAGGTAATTTTAAAAGAATATTGAACTTTCCTAATTCAAATAACACAATTTTAAATTCTTTTTATAAAAAACACTCACAAGTAGAGTTGACCTGAAGGCTATGGATAATTTTAAACAGGCTCCGAGTAGACGTCTCCAGATTTAAGAATAGTCGGAAGAAAGATTTACTGGCACGCTAAAAATCACATTTGGGGGCAAATTACCAACAGCCCGGCGTCTCTAAAATTCTCAGTAGTTAACAGAGACGTAAAACAAAGTAACATTTTTTTTTAATTATTCGGAAGAAATTGAGGTATTCTATAGAGGCGACTTTGTTTGACTGTCGAGTTGAACGAGCTACACAATCTATGCTCCTGTCTGCACGTTTGGTGACCAAATGTTCACACAACTTGACATCAACCGAGTTGATAGGTGTCTTACCTTTTTCAGCAGCGAAAACCTCCGTTGTCCATTACTGTCGGCTCCGGAAGGCACTTACACCCTGAACTACACCTCAGGGATTCAGAATTGCCAGTGGTTGACATATCGCTTCCTGGGGTTCCATTTTGACTGCAAATTAACGTGACAACATCATATACATCATGTCTCAGGAAACTGAATGTGACCAAATTTCTTATTGGCACCAGATGGAGGACTGACCGTGTAATGATGCTCGGGTTTTACCAAGCCCTCGTCATGTCCCTGCTCAACTATGGTTGTGCGGAATTACGGCTCAACAAGGTCATATTCTGGACAGTATCCACCATAGTAGCGTTAGTCTGGCAACCGGTGCCTTCTGGATCAGCCCGGTTCCCAACCTTTTCACCGAATCGGGTATTCCACCAATTGATTTAAGAATTCCAGCATGTGCCGGTATTAGACTTGATAGCTCGTGTAATGACATACGAGTGACTGTAGGTCCTTGTATGATCCGGATACCTAACAAGGTGCCTCCGTGACAAATTCGGTGTCCCTAAATTTGGTTAGATCTACAATTTGGTCCTAACAAGGGAAGTATTGGGTAAGGCAGGTCGAAACCTATCTTCAAACTTTGTGGATACAATCGTTGTACTATAAGAGGACAACGTGCGGAAAATCAGCTGCCAGATTTAACTGCAAGGCTCCGAAATCATGTGGCAAATCTCTCATATAAATCAATGGGAGGTAGCGAGTACCGTACATGTTGGAATGGACAGCACTGACCACCCAAGCACTCAAGGCCGGTGGGAAGGAGCCGCACACTCCAGTCAGCATATACGCCCTGCCTCGATACTACTCCGAGTGCCACCGGGATATCCAGCTCCTCCAGCTGTCATGCCTGCATACCAGGATGTTAGGTACGATATCGGAGCCTTGCAGTACAATCTGGCAGCTGATTTTCCGCACGTTGTCCTATTATAGTGCAACGATTGCGTCCACAAAGTTTCAAGATAGGTTTCGACCTGTCTTACCTCATACTTCTCTTGTAAGCTGAGCATGGATTCCTTCGTTTGCAATTCCGTAGCATAGTTCACCAATTTCCAGAATGCTGGCATTCTCTGCACAGATCGCTCCAAGGTGGACGAGAAAGTGGGCTGTGCTTACATTATCAATGCAATGTAGTGCCTTTATTGCGGAGCTCGTTGGTATTAATGAAGTCCTTCAGGTTGCAGTACAGAATGCAAGAATCCACTTTCTTGTGTATACCGACTCATTTGGTTCGTTCCGATCTGCGTGCTGGAAATATGTACACTCAGCCTCGAGAGGCAATACTGAGAAGAGGTGGGTTTGATTCCCATGTCAGCCATCATAGAAGCATTTTTATGTGGTTTCTCATTTCTACTCCCAGTCAAATCCCGGGATGACTCCTGACTGAAAGCCTCGAGGATCTCCTTCACTCTACCAGCCTGAATCACAAATACATACTCTGTAACAGCCATCACGATGGCACTGGTTATCAGATAGATTCCAAAAACGCACATGTACACGGGGCAACATCACCACGAAGTCACAAAGCCCTTACAATATGTAGGTTCACAGCTAGGTGTCGTTGACAGTAGCATTTGAGGTAAAAGCAGAAACTACTTGAAATTGATCGTCAGCAGTCCTTACCTGAATTACAGATAACACACACTAATACAGCCATCTGGCCTGTTTGCCATCTCATGATGAATGCAGTACATTTGCATTTATCTGTTGGCACAGGCTAGAGTAAAATATGGCTTTTCACCGATGCCTCAGTCTCACTTATGGCTGTGATTACATGGAAGCTACTGAGGTATGGGTGGTGCTTAGTAATGAGTATGACATTCAGGGCACAGTCAGTGACTGTGGATGCTGTGAAAGGTTCTACTCATAGGGTTAGTACTGCTGTTCTGACTCAGTGAGGAAAGCAATTGCAATCTACCTCACTCCTCTTCTTGCCTAGTACGCCTCAATATAGCGCTGCCTTTGGTTTTTGTGGATATCTACCCACATGGCCTCACGGCGGTGCTTTTGAGGATCCAACCAGCCTTCGGGCTGACTACCTAGCAGACAATACAGCCATCACAATTAAACACCGGTTATCAGACAGATTATACACACACCCAAGGTACACGGGGCTATTTGACTGCGTTGTCGCAGCCCCTAAACTGAGGAACCAACCAACCATCACAACAGAGTATTTGCAGTTCATTTCCGCATATTAGTTCATAGCCCGGTCACTTAAGAAAAAAAAAAAAGGGTTTGATACCGCTCTATTACTTCCAACGTTTGCCACCAGGTGCTGACTGCGATGCCATCTAGTAGCCAAGTCCGAAAGCGAGGTGTCGTCGACGGTAGCATATGGTAGCAAAAGTAGGAACTACTGGAAATTAGCCTATTGTTGCAGTCCTTACTTGAATTAAAACAGATAACACACACTAATGGAGTCATCACAATTAACACCGATTATCGGACAGATTCTACACACAACCAAAGTACACGGGGCTACATGACCACATTGTCGCAGCCCCTGAACTATGGAACCAACCAGCCAGTGTTTTGTAGAGCTACAGTGTTTGTCTTGCATATTTAGATCTGATGATGCTCGCTTGACGAACGAAACATATCATCTCCCGTAACAAGACATATAAATGATAATCACAAGTAATTCATTTCAGGCTATTTTTCACATATTCCAGTAATTGGAATTGTGTTGACCGACTGAAAGTTACAATTTTAGTTGATGACCTAATACACGTTTTTCAGGGAAGTGATGAATTGAATGGGTGGCCAGTCGGTCCTGTGAATGAAAGTAATTAGGGTTTTGCAACAGATCGCACGTCACTAGCGAGAGCTGGCGGTGAGGAAAGGGGTGCTAATGGAAGATGAGCCCGTCGAGCCGTGAAACGACGAATTAGCAGACCGCTGTAATGACACGGTGACATCCCCGTACTAATTACAACATGATGGAACTCCCTAGATAAGCCGGCGATAAGCGTGGAAAGCGTTCCCCAGTGTAACACATCGGAATTGTTGGGCGGAGGAACTTCGGTCCCATAAGATTGAATTACAATCTCCACGTCTTTGCGTAGTGGCTAGTAATCTTCGTCTGAAGTCCGGGTTCGATTCCCGGCTCTGCCAAGAAATCTAATTCTGGTCTGAGGGCTTGAACGGGAAACACTCAGCCCCGTGAGGCAAAACTGAGAAGAGCCGCGGTCGATTCCCATCTCAGCCATCTTGGAAGTGGTTTTCCGTGGTTTCCCACTTCTACTCCAGGCAAATACTGCGATGTTTCGTAACGTCGTAACTTACGGCTAAGGCCAATTGCCACCCAAAATCCTACTTCAATTACATAATAATAATAATAATAATAATAATAATAATAATAATAATAATAATAATAATAATAATAATAGTAATAATAATTATAATGGTTTTACGTCCCTTTTAACAACCTCGCCTTTTGGAGATGCCGGGGTGAGAGAAACTTGCACCGAAGCGTATCTTTAACGTGACATTAAATATACTGACACGACTCCGTCACATACAACCACCTTCAAATGACTACTGACTGCGCCGGAATTCGATCCCTCTATCTTGGTTTCAGCCGGTGAGAACGTTACCGCTGAATCACGCTGCCAGTCACTTGAATTTGAATACATACACACTGGTACGAACATAGCAGTGACACAGGTTATTAGACAAATTCTACACACATCCACGTACACGGGGATACATAACCACGATGTCGCAAAGACCCCAAAAGTCAACAATGAATTACAATGTAATAAGTGATGACCAACTGATAAATTAATCGATTCTTCACAACAGGGAAAAGAAAGGAAGGAAGCTTGTAGTTTTACGCGACAGTTATACTCGCGTTCATGAGCCATGGGACCTCACTTTTACGTGGAATCCGAACAACAGGACATGGCATTTCACTTTGAAAATCTCACATGCATTGGCCGCGAATCGAAGCCGGTTTACCTTGTTGAGAGGTAAGCACTGTTCTACCACGCCCTCTACAACAGGGAAGTCTAAACTGATGAACATTAGCATCAATGGAAAAATTAGAAGGTGGACTCATATACCATGGACGAAATAGAAGAAGAAAAGCGAAAGTGACGAATTTAAGGATACTGGGCGTGGATCAAAGCACTTAAGGGGGGCAACATACAGCTTAAGGCGCTACAACAATAACTATTTTAATATTCTAACCGTGCCTGTCATAAATCGTTTAAAAACAATTATATCTGTTTCCAAAGAAACACACATATTAGAAGCAAAGATTTTAATTTCCAAAAGTTCAAATCGTAAGTATTTTTACCCACTTTTCAAAATGTGGTTCTTGTTTCGTGCTGACCTTCACCGTTTCCCTCACATCTCCCTTGTGTATAGGAAGTTTTGGACTTTTGTTTTTTAATCTAGGCTATTTGAATTTATGAATGAAATAGGCTTATGAGATCATCTTTTGTCCGTGTGTATCTGTATGTGTGTGTGTGTGCGTGCTGAAGGGATTTCAATGAAATGCGGTAAGTGCTTACTACTACCTTGTCCAACATTAATCGTATCATTCAAATTATATTACGTTTCACCAATCCAACATGGCGGCCACGCGAAACATTTCAATGGCATTCTAGATCTCCGCAACAGTACCAGATATCACCTTGAAAGCATGTACGGTGATAAAGGGTACTACTATAGAAGTTGATATATGTAACTTTCATAAACCTGTTAAGTATAAAACGAACATGGCGGTCAAACGAATTTGAAACATTTTAATAGACTTTTCTCGTAATTTAACCTTACGAGCGCAGTGAAACTTGGCAAAGCATTGAAATGCATTGAAATGTAATTTAGATAATTTGTTTACATAATCTCAAGATGGTATCATGAAATAGAAGACGACTTAAAGCAATCAGGGATCAACAAGCAAATGATAGAAGACAGAGAAAATTTCAGAAACAAAATTAAGAACGCCAAATTTTTAGTAAGTGAAAGGAAGAAGATAGGAACATTGTGGACGGATCAAGGGAAACAGGAACACAGTCAAAGGATGAAGAGATTTTGGGAAGAGAAGAAGAAGAAGGGAAAGAAGTGAAAATTGTGACATCATGAGTCAAACACTGTCCATAAGGGCAAAAATAATGTAGTAATAATAATAATAATAATAATAATAATAATAATAATAATAATAATAATAATCTCAAGATGGTGGCTGTCTGAAATTTTAAAAATAAAGTTTTATATCCTTGTGTCCTAATCATGCGATCGATATAAGCTTTTTTATAATGAACCTACGCAATAATCTTCATCTGATGGTACATAAATCTGTGGCCTACACATATAATGATCCAACATTGTGACCATCCTAACTGTTTAGGTGGGTCTCAATATCTACGAATCTGCTGCAGCAATCAAACTAAATTTTGTATGTTGATAGAGGCTATTAACACAAGTTCACCTATGGATCATTTAATAACCTGGTGAGCACAAAACCAACATGGTGGTGACGCGACATTTAAATATTTAAATTTGATATTTCTCGCAACTTTTCACCTGAGTGCTGTGGAACCTAGCGCGGTATATCTTCATACAAGACTTAATATACTGACGTCTAATTTAATGGAATTTCATTGGAACATAAAAATGGTGGCTGTGCATTTTTTAAATATTGTTTTCATTTCTCGAGTCCTATGTAAGACCAGTAGGTCCTATATAAAATAGGCTATTTGGTTCTTCACGGAGCGAATTGTTAAGGCGGCTTCGGTGGCGTATTTGGAAGCATGCTGAGCTTCTAAGCCCAAGATCGCGGGTTCAAACCCGTCCGAAGTTGTCGGATTTTTTAAGAACGTTAAACATCCCTCAGTACGCCTTCCGTCGGAGGGGAAGTAAAGCCGGTGGTCCCATGTCATAGACTTATGGCATGTTAAAGAACCTTCCAGTAATTACACCTTCGTGAAGCTAAGTTATAGGTTAACAACTTGAACAACGCTCTTAGGTTTGAACGCCAGGAGCCGACTGCGGTGGCATCTAGTAACCAAGTTCTGAACTATTATTCATTGACGGTGGCGTTTGGTGGCAAAAGTAGGAACTACTTGAAATTCAATGACTGCAGTCCTTACTTGAATTAAAAACAGATAACACACACTAATACAGTCATCACAATTAACACCGGTTTTGAGACAGATTCTACACACACCCAAAGTACACGGGGCTACATGACTGTGTTGTTGCAGCCTCTAAACTGAGGAACAAACCAACCAACTACTTGTTAAGTGGGTGTTAAACCTTCACCTACAAAATTGATTTCACACATTTCCACGATATTATTTAATAAAGCGGTATTTTATCACTTATATTCTGAGGAAACTCAAAATATATTATCATTGCTTTACAGAAAGACTAATAAAAGCTACAAAATTTTCAGTGAGATTCGTTTTGTATCTGAAGTTTTAACACCTACTATTAGAATAGTGAAGTTCAAGAAAGTCCTACCGACATAATCTTCGTTTTTGAAATGCTGATTTTCATACCATATTCCATATGCTTCTGTTCAAGGTCTAACATGTTGGCTTGTAAGCTTTCAATGCCGTCTGTCATTACAACGAGGACACCAGACTTCTTACTGGTTCAAATGCCAACCAGCCAGTAATCGCAAATTTGGAGCAATTTAAATGACTAACAAGAAAATCTCTACAGATTTATATCCCGAAAACAAAAGGTTAGTTCAAATAGAGACGCGTAGTCAGTAGCTGCAATCCCGCTTTTTGAGTTGATACTGAACAGTCAAAGCATGTATTTTTTGGTTAGCAGGTGTCCAAGTAGATAAGTATTATTCTCTGCCCAATTATTTAGGCACTTTAAATAGTTTACCAATTGAAAAGCAATTATTTTCCTAATGCCAACTACGAGGGAAGTTCAAAAAATAAGTTTCTTTTTATTTCCAGGGACGCTTTATTGCCAAACTGACATACACCATGTCATCACGAACTCTAAACTTTGCACTATTTTTCGACATAGTCGTCAACGACATTGATTCACTTGTAGCGTGCAATAAGTTTGAAGAAACCACTCTGGTAAAACTCGGTGCCCTGCGATGTTAGGAATTGTCGCACAGTCTGCTCCGGGGTCAGGTTTCTCGGTACCCAACTTTTCGGTAACCCAACACTTCATGCAGCATGTGATGGGCCCGGGCACAACCAATAAGCAGTGTGTCGTCACGTCTGCCTCTGTTATGCGCCTGTACGCTAACACCATATCATGTACTCGAGCAATGTTGACAATTGTACAGGGTGCCAGGAAAAGTTCTACGGAGCGGCTACTCGCTGCTGCGAGAGGTAGCGTCAGCTGTTACGTTGGCAGCATGGCTGTCGCTTGTTTCAAACCAAACAAACAGTTTGTACTCACCACATCCATTCATAACTGATGCTGGAAGTGTTGTCCTTGTGTTCGAGGACAACCTTCAACACGTTTACAAATATCGTTGAAGACATTCACTAATGTTTCTTGCGTAATGGACTGCACATATTTAATGATATTCACTTTTAGTTCAACAGTTTTTGGATTAGTTTGTGAGTTGGTCACACGAAATTCACTTATCAATTAATCTCAAACGGTATCCCGGTTCGGACACTTTGAATTAGGAAACCGCGCCTGTAATTTTAGTTTTACATTTTTTGTAAACCTATCGCCTTTGCAAAAAACGTATTCCACGAAAAATGCTCTCTCTTCAGTAGTAAACATTACCGCCTGTATAGTGTCGCACTCTTCCAATAATCTATCTATACACACTGACAATTTTGACAGCCCACACCCCACATGTGTGACCTTCTCTGTACCGCTACACTGTCAAGGACACCGTGCTGCCAACTAAACCGCTGACGCTACCTGTCGCATCAGCACGTAGCCGCTGCGGTAAACATTTCCTGACGCCCTATACTTGACAATGTGGAGGGACGTCCACTTCGATCTTCATCCTCCAAACTCTTCCGTCCTTCACTGAACATAGGCTACAACACCAATGACCGACCGTATGTTTTTGGGGGGCGTGGTGGCGCAGCGGTCAAGCTATTCGCCTCTCACCCAGGTGGACCGCGTTCGAGTCCCGGTCATTGCATGTGAGATTTTCGAAGTGAAATGCCATGTCCTGTGGTTCGGATTCCACGTAAAATGGAGGTCCCGTGGCTCATAATCAAAAGATTAACGGTCACGTAAAACTACGAGCTTCTTCGTTTCGAATGATTTTGGGCACGACAGATTGTTTCTCCTCTCTCTTCGTCAGTTCTCTGCGCATGCATCATTCCCCAAGATCGCCGGTTCAAACCCAGCTGAGGTCGTCGGATTTTTTAAGAGCGTAAAAATCTTTCAATATGCCTTCCTTTGGAGGGGAAGTAAAGCCGGTGGTCCCATGTCATAGATTTATGGCATGTTAAAGATCCCTCCAATAACTAAACTTGTGTGAAGCTAAATTTCTAAGTTAGATTTCGTTGAAACGCTCTATCAAAGTCCCAACGTTCACCACTAGGTGTCAGTGATATCTGGTAGTGAAAGTTGGAATTACTTGAAATTGAACGGAACTTGTAGCTCACCCCATGGGTGTCTGCTTAAAGCAGATCCAGCCTCACACACTTCCGGCACTAAACGCCATACGCAAAATAAAAATAAAATTACCCCCCCCCCCCCCCCACGCTCCTTCCGTCACGGGTGTGAATTCTTATGCCGATTGTTTGTGTCACTTTGTGCACCATCTGCTCCTGTAGTAGAATAACGAAACTTACTTTCGGAACTTCCCTCGTATATTCAAAGCTATCTTTAATTGCATCTAGTTCATTCGATCATGATTCCTCAGCTATGAAACCAACGATTACAAGTTAGAGGTAAAATATCATAATTTTAACGCATGAATATACAAGAATATTTGAGAGACGAGGAGTATTCCCGCATGGGAGGCTGTCATTCGGAAACCCAACTCTTCGTGATTGGATTTGTTAGGTCTCGCGGGGCACGGTCAGATTGAAAGTCAACACAATGGTCCGTACCCCGGCTCGTAAGGTGCACCCTGGAGACTGGCTCAAGAAATAGAATGCTCTCACTTTTAAATTAAAGTCTCCTCTTACCGCAGCTCCATTGTGCGACGGTAGATCTGCAACGCAAAATTGGATTTTCACTAAAGAGCAAAGCGCAATGAATATCACCTTCCAGGTATGACACGTTTACATATACTCCCTTTTTAATGTTGTAAAGCGGTTTCGGTGGCTCAGTTGGTAGCATGCTGAGCTTCTATGCTCAGGATCGCGGTTTCAGACCTGGCCGATGTCATCGGATTTTAAGAGCCTTAAAAATCCCTCAGTATGCCTTCCTTCGGAGGGGAAGTAATCCGGCGGGTCCATGTCATAGATTTATGGCACGTAAAAGAACCTTCCACTAACTACCATTGTGTTAATCTAACTTTATAGGTTAGATTTGATTAATGCTCTATTAAGTTCCAAAGTTCACTGCCAGGTGCCAGTTGCGGTGGCATCTGGTAGCCACGTTAGTTCGCGGATAGGTGTCGTTGAAGGTAGCATTTGGTAGCAAAATTAGGATCTACTTAAAATTTATCGTATATTGAGAGCCCTTAGCTGAATTACAGATAACACTCACTAACATAGCCATCACAATTAACTAGCTCACACTTCAACAGCTCCTCTATATCCCCTTCAGTTCTCTTGCTAATTATCGCATGAGTCTTTTTGACGAAGGGATCATGAGGAAAATGAAAAAGTTCACTCTCTACGATGCCTTTTCTTCATGCAGTCAAATAATCACCCTGAAGAACGTTTCACGGTAATCGATGGCGGCTTCCTTATTCATAGGGTAAAGTGGAACAACACCACCGAGTTCGCCTCCATCTGCAATAAATAATATGTGTCTTACGTTATCAACCATTACAGCTACAACTCTGCTGTTGTGTTTGACGTTGACGAAGACACGAGTTCCACGAAAAGAGGCGAACAACATCGAAGACCATAAAGTAAAACATCAGTGGATATAGACTTTGAAGGGAACACGGTGGCTACTGTTCAGCAGGAAAACTTCCTTTCCTACGAATGGAACAAAATTAAGCTGATGTTACCGCAGGCCTAGGGTGCAAAACGTATACAGTTCACCACAGCCAAAGGAGTCGCTGACTGCAGCATTGCCAGTCGTGGGTTACAAAATACCTCTCATTGAACTGTGGTGGTAGTTGTCGAGGACGTAGACCTGCTCGTCTTAATCGTGGCACTCACACCACGAGACACGAATGCCCTTTACATGAAGCCTGGACGAGGCAACAAAGAAGACAGACTGTACCCATCCCAACAACTTTAGACCTTCGCCATTCTGCCACTACATTCTATTTATCCATGACTTCACTGGATGTGATGCCACTTCTGCCATTTTTTGGAAAAGTAAAGCAGCCATAATGAAATTATTCGAGTGGTATCCTAATGAAACCAGAAAAGTCGCTGAAGATTTTATGGCTCCACATCCTCGCCAGGAGACATCGATGAAGCTGGGGAACAAATGTTCCTACTGATGTATCAGGCACTACTCCCCGACATCAATTAGTACAGGTACATTTCATTTTGTGTTGCATGTACTAACTTCGTTGAAGCATGCTGTTTGATAAATAAATATTATCTTCTATAATGTTCTATTCACACGTACCTGTGCTTCGTCAAATCGTCAACCAAGTTGAAAGCAAACTTGTCTTCATTGCCACCTACAAAATATGCTGCTCTATATCATTCGTGCAGTGTGCTTCTACAGGATCGAGAGTGGTTTGGAAATGAATCTCTCGAACCTGAACGTTGGGGTTGGACAACGGGAGATGGGGGATATCTGACTCCTATTAAGACCAAGGCCCCTATTGCACCTCTGTATCATGTTGAATTTGTGAGACGTAATAAAAATTTGAAGGGCACGGTCGCGGTCGGCTAAAACAGTGCTATGACCTTACCGAGTTTCATTGAAATCGAGCCAGCTACTTAGAAGTTATTAGGAGGACACACTCACAAACGCACACACATGGACAAAAGGTGATCTCATAAGCTTATTTTTGATGTGTAACTTTCAGCCTTCATTCTCTCCTTCTCCTTTCCCTTCTTTTTCTTCATCTGCCTTATCTTGCGCAGCAATTCTTTTCTTCTCATCGTTTCTCTTTGCCTTGATCCCTTTTATCTTCTCCTTTTTCTTCTTCTGATCCTTCACTCTCTTATCTCGATCTGCCTATCATCTCTTCCTCTTCTTACTCCAACTTGTTCCCCTGCATATCCTCATCTTTCTCCTCCTACGCTTCTTCACGTTATGTTCTATCTCATCTTTCTTTTGACGTCCTCTTCTCTTACGTTGGCGGCGACCTCTGTGTCTACCCCCACAACTTCTCTCTCTTCTACACATGCTATGGTATCTCCGATATATACCTCTACAATCTCGCCTTATCTTTTCCACTTCTTGATTATTTTTCCTGCGCCCCCTAGCATCAAGTACTTCATTGATCTTCTCCTCTTCCTCAACAGACACACTCACAGATTCTACTATTTCAACTTTCATTTCCACAATGCATATGCTATCTACCTGCTCTTTGATCATGTCAAGCTTCTCAGACATATGCTCACTGACCTCATCAAGGACCTCACCAAGCTTTCTGGACCTTATCTTTTCCACTTGTTTACCCCCCCCCCCCCCCCCTAGCATTACGTACTTCACATTTCTTCTCCTCCTTCACAGACACACTCACAGATTCCATTATTTCAACTTTCTCTTCTATAACACATATGACCTCCACTCTCTGTTCTTCCAACTTGCCTTTCTCCTTTTCCTCCTGCTCCAACTTCTCTTTCTCCTTCGCAGCCTTCTGCCGGTTGATCATCCTATCCTGCACCTCTAAGATCTTCTTCACTATGGCTATCATCTCAGCCTCAGCTTCAAAACGTAACTTATTTTCCCCCATATTTCTTATTTTGTTATTCGTGCTCCTGTCTTTGTGTGATTCACTTTATTCTTGCTCAAACGTTGGGCGCCAATTGTAATATATATCGAACTAAATCACCAAGCTATCTTCTTTCAGCCCCTACGTTGGGCGACAATGTAATATCTATAAAAACTTACCCCTAGTTGGGCTACCATAATCACTTATCATCTCAGGTAGTGGGGCAATAAACTTGCTTTAAATGAATCCACAAATACAAAAGACACACAACTCATATGTCTTCACACACTATATTTATTAATTATAATATGGTTTTCCAAATGTGAGCATTTCATTCATTGGCTGGAAGAAAACATCAACAACCATCCTCCATCTTGCCTCAAAATCACCCATAAACAGCCCATTCCCATGGCAACATCCACATGCCAAGGAAGCTTTTCACCAAACAGTCAAGGCCTCCTGGTGCCACCAGACAAGGCCACCCATCCGTAGACCACCAGAAAAAGAATCCTATGGGCACTGACCACACAAGAGACTCCATGGCGCTCCACGAACAAGCAGCCATGTCTGGCAACCTGATAAAAATAGTAACAGCCTCTGTGACCCAACAAAAGTTCGGTTACAGCCTAAGGGCCCTCCAGGGAAAGGAAGTTTTTGGAAATAGAGAAAGAAGAATCGGACGGATTAAATGTTTTTAGATTATAAAAGTGGCTGTTAATTGTGATATGAAAAGGGAGAATGAGAAGAGGTTAAAATATATATATTTATAGAAAAGTAACCCTTATGGTAAACAATTACCACTACACCCCGAAGTTTGGAAATCGTACGGTTACAATACGAATAAGTTTTGAGGTCACAACTACGGGGTGTATCTACTCCAAAGGTGATTTATCACGAATGAGTATTTCGATATAGTTATTTTCTAGTACAATCTTGTCATAATGATTGTGTGATGTGAAGATGATAGATCTAGCAGTCAAATATCTGAGATATCATTAAATCAAATGACAACTTCCCTCAATTCTGATAATTTCAAGCAGGCTTTTCTGATAATGTATGTGCAACCAGTAAAGATATTTGAAAATATATTTGAAACAATTGCGTGTGACAAAATTACCCCTCTGAAATGATGACAGTGAAAAATAGGAGTGTGTGAACACGATGATGCATATTTTTGTGAATAAGTCGTTTTGTTTTGAGCGAAGGATCGCTATTTTAGCTTATTAGGAATTTTATGGGTTATGGACTCTCATTTTAGAACCCTGAGGTATAGGCAGGAGTGCTATGTTTTTATCTTGTGATATTTTTATTAAATGAAGTGGAGTTCTATTAAGAATTTTGTGTTTCGTTATTTCCTATATTCAAGCGTGGAATTCGAATTCGGTACAGTACCATTTTTCATGCCCAGTTTCCCCTGAGAGTTCTCGAGTCTCGTGTTCAACCGATATCGATGTTCACACAAAAATTCTCGTGTATGTGAGGTCTCTGGCGCGAGATTAATCTCTCCGTAACCAAAGTGTGTATTTGAGGCCTCTGGCGAGAGATTAATCTCTCCGTAACCAAAGTGTGTATGTGTGGCTTCCGGTGCGAGAATAATCCCTCCGTAACCAAAGTGTGTATGTGTGGCCTCTGGCGCGAGATTAATCTCTCCGTAACCAAAGTGTGTATGTGAGGCCTCTGGCGCGATATTAATCTCTCCGTTAACAAAGTGTGTGTGTGTGTGTGAGTGTCATCTGGAGCGAGATTAATCTCTCCGTAACCAAAGTGTGTATGTGCGGCCTCTGGCGCAAGATTAATCTCTCCGTAACCAACGTGTGTATGTGAGGCCTCTGGCGCGATATTAACCTCTACGGAGCCAAAGTGTGTGTGTGTTTCATCTGGCGCGAGATAAATCTCTCCGTATCCAAAGTGTGTGTGTGTGGCCTCAGGCACGAGATTAATCTCTCCGTAACTAACGTGTGTATGTGAGGCCACAGGCGCGAGATTAAAATCTCAGTAACAATAATGTGTATGTGTGGCCTCTGGCGCGAGATTAATCTCTCGGTAATTAAAGTGTGTGTGGGTGGCCTCTGGCACAAGATTAATCTCTCCGTAACCAAAGTGTGTATGTGAGGCCTCTGGCGCGATATTAATCTCTACGGAGCCAAAGTGTGTGTGTGTTTCATCTGGCGCGAGATAAATCTCTCCGTATCCAAAGTGTGTGTGTGTGGCCTCAGGCACGAGATTAATCTCTCCGTAACTAACGTGTGTATGTGAGGCCACAGGCGCGAGATTAAACTCTCAGTAACAATAATGTGTATGTGTGGCCTCTGGCGCGAGATTAATCTCTCGGTAATTAAAGTGTGTGTGGGTGGCCTCTGGCGCGAGATTGATCCCTCCGTAACTAAAGTGTGTATGTGTGGCTTCTAGCGAGTGATTAATCTGTCCGTAGCAAAGTGTGTGTGTGTGGCATCTATCGAGTGATTAATCTCTCCGTACCAAAGTATGTATGTGAGGCCTCTGGTGCAAGATTAATCTCTCCGTAACCATTGTGTGTATGAGTGGCCTCTGTCGTGATAATAATCTCGTCGTAACTAAATTGTGTGTGTGTCATCTGGCGCGAGATTAATCTCTCCGCAACCAAAGTGTGTATGTGTGGCCTCTGGCGCGAGATTAATCTGTCCGTAACCATAAAGTGTATTAATCACTCCTTAATCAAGGAGTGCATGAGGGGCGTAAAGCGCGAGATTTATTTCTCCGTAACAACGTGTATATATGTGACCTCTGGCGTGAGATTAATTTCTCCGTAACTGAAGTGTATATGTGCGGCCTCTGGCGCGATATTAATCTCTCCGTAACTAAAGAGTGTATGTGTGGCCTCTGGCGTTAGATTAATCTCTCCGTAACCAAAGTGTGCATAAATGAGGCCACTGGCGTGAAATTGATTTCTCCGTAATCCAAGGTTGTATATGAAGCCTCTGACGCGAAATCAATTTCTCCGTAAACAAAGTGTGTTTGTGTGGCCTCTGGAGCGAGATTAATCTCTCCGTAAATAAAGTGTGTATGTGTGGCCTTGGCGCGAGATTAATCTCTCCGTAACCAATGTATGTGTGTGTGTGTGAGACCTCTGGCCCGAGATGAATCACTCCGTAACTAAAGTGTGTATGTGTGGCCTTGGCGCGAGATTAATCTCTCCGTACGAAAAGTGTTTATGTGTTGCCTTGGGCACGAGATTAAATTCTCCGTATTCAATGCATGTATCTGTTTGATCTCTCCGCTACCGAAGTGTATGTGTGTCCTCTGGCGCAAGATTAATCTCTCCGTAACCAAAGTGTATGTGTGGCCTCTGGCGCAAGAATAATCTCTCCGTAACCAAAGTGTGAATGTGTGATCTCTTGCACGAGATTGATCTCTTCGTAAGCAAAGTGTATATGTGGTCTCTGGCGCGAGATTGATCTCTCCGTAACCAAAGTGTGTAAATGTGGTCTCTGGCACGAGATTGATCTCTCCGTAACCAACTTGTATGTTTGGTCTCTGGCACGAGATTGATCTCTCCGTAACCAAACTGTGAATGTGAGTGCTCTGGCGCGAGATTGATCTCTCCTTTACCAAATTGTGTATGTGTGGTTTCTGGCGCGATATTGATCTTTCCGAAACCAAAGTGTGAATGTGTGGTCTCTGGCGCGAGATTGAGCTCCCCATTACCAATGTGTGTATGTGTTGTCTCAGGCGCGAGATTGATCTCTCCGTAACCAAAGTGTGAATGTGTGTCTTCAGGCGCGAGATTGATCTTTCCGTTACTAAAGTTTGTATGTGTGGCATCTGGCGCGACATTAATCTCTCCGTTACCAAAGTGTATATGTGTGACCTCTGTCGCGAGTTTGATCTCTCCGTAACCAAAGTGTATGTGTGGAATCTGGTGCGAGATTTATCTCTCCGTTACCAAAGTGTGTATGTGTGGCATCCGGCTCGACATTAATCTCTCCGTATCCAAAGTGTTTATGTGTCGTCTCTGGCGGAAGATTACTCTGTCAGTAACCAAAGTGTGTATGTGTGGCCTCTGGCGCGAGATTATTCTCTCCGTAACCAAAGTGTGTATGTGCGGCCTCTGTCTCGAGATTAATATCCCCGTAACCAAAGTGTGCATAAGTTGCCTCTGGCTTGAGATTAATTTCTCCGTAACCAAAATGTGTTTGTGTGTCCTCGTTCACGAGAATAATCTCTCCGTATCCAAACTGTGTATGTGTGTCCACTGACGCGGGATTATTTTATCCGTAACCAAAGTGCGTATGTGATGCCTCTGGCGCGAGATTATTCTATCCGTAACCAAAGTGTGTATTTGAGGCCTCTGGCGCGAAATTAATCCCTCCGTAACTAAAATAATTGTGTGTGGCTTCAGGCGCGAGATTAATATCTCCGTAACCAAAGTACGTATTTATGGCATCAAACGCGAGATTACTCTCTCCGTAACTAAAGTGTGTGTGTCATCTGGCGCGAGAATAATCTCCCGATAACTAAAGTGTGTATGTGTGGCCTCAGGCGCGAGATTACTCTCTCCATAACCAAAGTGTGCATGTTTGGCCTCTGGCGCGAGATTTATCTCTCCATAACTAATGTGTGCATGTGTGGCCTCTGGCGCGAATTTGATTTCTCCGGTATCAAAGGGTGTATATGAGGCTTCTGGCGCGATATTAATTTCTCAGCAACCAAAGTGTGTATGTGTGGCCTCTGGCGCGAGATTATACTCTCCGTAACCAAAGTGTTTGTGTGATGCATCTGGCGGCAGATTAATCTCTCCGAAACCAATGTGAGTATTTGTGGTCTCTGGTGCGAGATTAATCACTCCGTAACTAAACTGTGCATGAGTGGCCTCTGGCGCGAGATTAATCTCTCCGTAACCAAAGTGTGCAAGAGTGTCCCCTGGCTCGAGATTAATCTCTCCGTAACTAATGCGTAGACTATATGTAAGGCTTCTGGCGCAAGATTAATCTCTCCGTAACCAAATTGTGTATGTGTGGCCTGTGGCGGGAGATTAATCTCTCCGTAACTAATGTGTGTATGTGTGACCTTTGGCGCGAGATTAATCTCTCCGTAACCAAAGTCTGTGTGTGTGGCCTCTGGCGCGAGATTAATCTCTCCGTAAATAATGTGTGTATGTGTGGCCTTTGGCGCGAGATTAATCTCTCCCTGACTTATGTGTGTATGTGTTGCCTTTGGCGCGATATTAATCTCTCCGTATTCAAAGTGTGTGTGTGTGTGTGTGTGGCCTCCGGCACGAGATTAATATTTCCGAAACTAATGTGTGTATTTCTGGCCTCTGTCGCGAGAATAATCTCTCCGTAACCAAAGTGTGTGTGTGAGGATTCTTGCGCGAGATTAAACTCCCCGTAACCAAAGTGTATATGTGAGGCCTGTAGTGCGAGATTAATCTCTCCGTAACCAAAGTGTGTATGTGTGGCCTCTGGCGCAAGATTAATCTCTCCGTAACAAAGTGCCTATGTGTTACCTCTGGCACGTGATTAATCTCTTTGTAACCAAAGTGTGTAAGTGTGGCTTCTATTGCGAGATTAATCTCACCGTAATTTATCAGTGTTTGTGTGGCCTGTGGCTTGAGAATAATCTCTCCGTATCCAAAATGTGCATGTGAGGCGTCTGGCGCGAGAATAATTTTTCCGTAACCTAAGTGTGTATGTGTGGCCTCTGGCGCGAGATTAATATCTCCGTAACCGAAGTGTGCATGTGTGGCGTCTGGCGCGAGATTAATCTCTCCGTAACTTAAGAGTGTATGTGTGGCCTCTGGCGCGAGATTTATCTCTCCGTAACTAAAGTCTGTATGTGAGGTCTCTGGCAAATGATTAATCTCTGTGTAACCAACGTGTGTATGTGAAGCCTCTGGCGCGAGCTTAATCTCTCCGTTACAGAAGTGTGCATGTGAGGCCTCTGGCGCGAGATATATATCTTGGTAACCAAAATGTGTGTGTGTGGCCTCAGGCGCGAGATTAATCACTTCGAAACGAAAATTTGAGAGTGTGTGGCCTCAGGCGGGGGATTAATCTCTCCGTAACCAAAGTGTATTTGTGTGGCCTGTGGCTTGAGATTACCTCTCCGTAACCAAAATGTGCGAGTGTGGCCAATGGCGCGAGATTAACTTTATCCGTAACCTAATTGTGTATGTGAGGCCTCTGGCGCGCGATTAATCTATCCGTATCCAAAGTGAATTTGTGTTGCGCCTCTGGTGCGAGAGTTATCTCTCCGCAACCAAAGTGTGGATGTGTGGCCTCTTGCGCGAGATTAATCTCTCCGCAACCAAAGTGTGTTTGTGTTTGGCCTGTGGCACAAGACTAATCTCTCCGTAATAACATTGTGTCTAGCCTCAGGCGCGACATTAATCTTTCCTTAACCATAGTGTGAATGTGTGGCCTTTGGCGCGAGATTACTCTCTTCGTAACCGAAATTTGTTGGTGTGTGTCCTCTGGCGTGAGATTAATCTCCCCGTAACCAAAGTGTGTATGTGTGGCATGTGGCATGAGATTACCTAAGTCGATGGCTTCTCCGTCGGGCTGATTGGCCAACTTACACGGCACGTGTGGTGTTTCCCGAAGATACCTTTTAGAGTGTCGACGATCATACCATTCACATAACGAATGGTATTTTGGCTGCTGCTGAGGAAACAATACCTTCCTCATCCGGCAACTCACGCCGGAAGCTTGTCCCTTGGTGGACAGCCGAGATTGCAGCAGCCATTAAAGATCGTCGACGTGCTTTCAAATGCTATCGGAGGCAAAACACTACGGCCAACCTTATCACCTTCAGAAGGATGCGTGCTAGAGCCCGATATCTGATACGGGAGAGTAAGAAAACGACGTGGGAGAAGTATGTGTCGTCTATGACGGCGCATACCTCTTCAACTCAAGTGTGGACTAAGCTTCGTCGGATCTCCGGACTCCCGACATCACTGTCGATACCCGGAGTGTCCATCAATTGAGACATCATCACGGACCATCTCCCATTGCCAACAGCATTGGCTCGCACTTCTCCGATGTATCCTGCTCCGGGAGTTACGATCCTTCATTTCTGACTCTGAAGCGGGAGGCAGAGACTCACCCCTTGTCCCTTGCCACTGCTGCTTCGGAGTCCATTAATGTACCATTCACTGAATGGGAACTGCGCAGTGTGCTTGTACTGTGCAGGGATACGGCTCCTGGACAGAATAACATACATAATCAAATGTTAAAACATCTGTGCGAATCCCGTATAAAAATTGATGATCCTCTTCAATCGTATATGGATTGAAGGGGGGTTTCCATCTCAATGGCGAGAGGGGATCGTGATACCGATTCCTAAGGCTTGAAAGGATCCCAAGTTTGTAAGCAGCTATATGCCCATTTGTTTGAAAAATGGCCTATGTAAGCTGCTCGAAAAGATGGTGAATCGTCGACTGGTGTGGTTCTTGGAGGAGAAAGGTCTCCTGTCTGAGTACCAATGTGGATTTCGCTCTCATAGGTCCACCACTGACCATCTGGTGCGACTTGAGAGCGCCATACAGGAGGCATTTTTCCGAGAGCAGCAACTAGTCACGGTTTTCTTTGACCTCGAGAAAGCCTACGACACCACATTGCGTTACGGGATCCTTTCCACCCTTCACAAGTGCGGACTCCGTGTTAACCTACCAACTTTCATTGCGAATTTCATGTCCGTCCGACTCTTCCGTGTAAGGGTCGGTAGGACATTATCGCAATACTATACTCAAGAAAATGGAGTTCCTCAGGGTTCAGTGCTGAGTGTCACCTTGTTCGCGATTGCCATACATGGCATTGTTGCCGCCGCCGGGTCCGCGGTAGTTCCATCGCTGTATGTAGATGATTTAGCTCTTCATTAGGAGGTTAAGAATTGTAAAGTTATTGTGGGGGAACATGTTACACCACAACACAGAGTGCTAGTTATTGATTATGAATTCATGGGCATTAAGAAAAGAACAGCAAGGAAAATTACTCCAAGAATTAAATGGTGGAAATTGAAAGATCCTATTTTGAGAAGTGAATTCAAGGAAAAGGTGTTGCAAGGAACACGGCCAGTGGAAGGACTTCAGAGATGGTGGACAGTAAATGCAGAAGCAATCAGGAAAGCAGGTGTAGAAGTTTTGGGGAAGACGTCTGGGAAAGGTGCTCCCCTGGATAAAGAAACATGGTGGTGGAATGATGTGGTTCAGGATGCCATCAAGGCAAAACGACAAGCAAAAAAGAAATGGGATGAGTCTGGAAATGACGAAGACAGAGAACACTACAGAAAGGCAAATAAAGTTGTGAAAAGAGCTGTAGGGAAAGCAAAGACAGCTGCATGGAAGGAAGTCTATGAAGAACTAGAGACCACAGAAGGGGAGGCCAAGCTTTTCAGAATCGCTAAGGCACGAGACAGGGCTTCAAAAGATCTCACACACATCAGGCAGATGAAAAGTGAACAAGGAATTGTAATTCAAGATGAAGAGCATATTAAGAAGAGATGGGAGGAATATTTTGAAAAGTTACTAAATGAGGAAAATGCCCGGCTTGTGTTTGAGGATGGTATCCCAAATCACAACGTAACAACTGGCATATGCAGGGAAGAGGTTGTAACTGCTATTAGGAAAATGAAATGTGGAAAAGCAACCGGCCCCGATGAAATTACAGTGGAGGCTTGGAAATTACTGGATGAAGAGGGCATAGATATGTTGTGGAATCTATTCCAACAGGTACTTCAAGAGGAAGTAATGCCCAAGGAATGGCGGGAGAGTACCATAATTCCCATTTATAAGGAGAAAGGTGACATACAGGATTGTGCAAATTACAGAGGAATAAAACTCATGTCGCACACAATGAGTTGAAAGTAGGCTTCGGGAGGAGACGACAATAGGAGATGAACAGTTTGGATTTATGCCGGGAAAGGGAACAACAGATGCTATTTTTGCACTTAGGCAGGTCATGGAAAAGCACAGGGAGAAGAGAAAAGAACTACATATGGTGTTCATAGACCTAGAGAAAGCGTATGATCGAGTGCCCCGTCAGGAGGTATGGAGATGCATGAGATGCAAGGGAGTACCGGAGAAGTATGTGCGCATTGTTCAGGATATGTACCGTGGAGCAAGGACACGAATTAGAAGCAGTGTAGGATTGTCAGATACTATACCGGTTCAAGTAGGTCTTCACCAAGGATCTGCACTAAGCCCCTATATTTTTGATCTAATAATGGATGTCTTCTCTGAAAACTTAAGAGAACCAGCTCCTTGGTGTATGCTATTTGCAGATGATATTGTGTTATGTAGCACACACAGTGAAGAGCTTGAATATAAACTGGAATGCTGGAGAAGAGCCATAGAGGACAGAGGCCTTAAAATCAGTAGGAATAAGACCGAACACCTGTGCCTTGGAGGAACTGGAAATGAAACTATTCAGATGGATGGTAGCCAGCTACAGGCAAAGGACAGTTTCAAGTATCTGGGATCCACTGTATCTAACGATGGCAATCTAGATCTGGAAATTGCCCACCGAATTCAGGCTGCCTGGTTAAACTGGAAAAGGTTATCTGGTGTTCTCTGTGACAGGAGACTGAATATCCAAGTAAAGGGTAAAGCCTATAAATGTGCAGTGAGACCTGCAATGCTATACGGAGCAGAAACTTGGCCAACAGTGCAGTCACAGTGCAAGCGACTGGAAGTAGCTGAAATGAAGATGCTAAGATGGATGTGTGGTGTTACAAGGAACGATCACATCAAAAACACCTTCATAAGAGGCAGCGTAAAAGTGACTGAAATATCAAAAAAGGTGCAAGAAAGACGCTTGCTCTGGTATGGCCACATTAAGCGCAGGGATGAGAGTTATGTAGGAAGGCGAGTGCTTGGTCTGGAGGTGGAAGGCAAGAGGGAAAGAGGCAGGCCTAGAAGAAGATGGATGGACTGCGTGCATGATGATCTCCGGGAGAAGCAGTTAACAGAAAACACTATTTGGGACCGAGGAAAATGGAAACGACTTGTCAGGAACGTCGACCCCGCATGAACGGGAAAAGACGAAGAAGAAGAAGAAGAAGAAGAAGAATTAGAGCTCTGGAAGTATGGCAGTCGTGGAACGGCAATTGCAGCTAGCTATCAACCGGGTCGACAGGTGGGATCACGACCGGGGTTTTCGTTTTTCAGCAGCGAAAACCTCCGTCGTCCATTTTTGTCCGCTCCGGAGGCTACATTTACACCCTGAACTACATCTCAGGGATGCTGCGTTGCCGTTGGTTGACACTTCTCGCTTCCTGGGGTTCCATTTTGATAGCAAATTAACGTGGCAGCCCCATATACGGCAATTAAAAATGACATGTCTCAGGGAACTTTCTTAGTGGCAATACGTGGGGGGCTGACCATGCGGTGCTGCTATGGTTCTACCAAGTCCTCGTCCTGCCCCGGCTAGACTATGGTTCTGCGGCATACGGTACAGGAAGGCCGGCAACCTTGAAAATGCTGGACAGTATCCACCATAGTGGCGTTAGGCTGGCTACCGGTGCCTTCCAGACCAGCCCGATACCCAGCCTACTCGCCGAATCGGGTGTTCCTCCATTAAATTATAGACGCCAACATATGCTTTTGGCATATGCTGCCAATGTGCGTCAAATGCCGCAATCAAGAACTCTTCGGTACCCAAAACCACCAGGGGTACGCCAACTGGCCTCGTGCCACTCGGCCGGTTGGTATTAGACTTGATAGCTCGTGTATTGAAATAGGAGTGGCTGTAGGTCCCTGTATGATCCGGACATCTAGCGAGGTGCCTCCGTGGCAAGTCCCGAGTCCGGAAATTCGGTTAGATCTTCACCTAGGTCCTAAGGAGAACACGGATGCCTCCGTTTACCGAAGGCAGTTCCACAGCATAGTTCACCAATTTCCGGACGCTGGCATTCTCTACACGGATGGTTTGAAGGTGGACGGTAAGGTGGGTTGTGCTTATGTTAATGATGGTGCAAATACCAAGATATCTTTGCCTGAGGCCTGAAGTGTGTTTACTGCGGAGATCGTTGCCATCTATGAAGCTCTGCAGTTTGCACTACAGAATGCACGAATCCACTTTCTCGTGTGTACCGACTCTTTGAGTTCGTTGCAGTCAATTGCTACATGTTTCCCGCAACACCCCCTAGTGCAGTGAATCCACGACCTACTAGCCGGGCTGTGCCACTCTGACACTCGAATCACCTTTCTGTGGCTTCCAAGCCACATGGGAATTGCGGGAAATGAGTTAGCTGATCAAGCTGCAAAAGAGGCGGTATCACTACCACCTCGACCAATGGAGGTACCTGCTAGAGATATTCGCTCTCAGTTACGCCTACAAGTTCTGGCTTTATGGGGGAGTCAGTGGCTAGCTGACCCACTGCCCAGTAAACTGAGAGCGATCAAGGGAACTACTCGCGTGTGGCGGAGCTCCTTCCGATCACGGAGAGAGTCCGTCATTTTGTGTAGGCTAAGGATAGGTCATACAAGATCCACCCACTCTTACCTAATGAGAAGGGAAGACCCCCCACTTTGTACCTGTGGAGACGTTTTCGCCATGGCCCACATTTTCACCGAGTGTGTGGATCTTGCTGACTTACGAAGAAACCTTGGTTTGCAGATGACACTCAAACTTATATTAGCCGATGACGAGGTGGCTGCTGATCGCGTTATCCGCTTTATAAGTGAGAGTGGGTTAGGGCCAGCATTCTAAATTTTCCAGTATAAATTGACTCAACGACTTGTTCGTTTTTGAATGATAATGATTTGTTTCCGTAATTTTTGTCTATTTTTATATTTTTTATTTTATTATTTAATGTTTTTGTTTTGGTATTATTAATTTTTGGTCTTTTTAAATTTAGGCGTCTACCTCAAAATTTTAAATTCAATTCCAAATGTGTATTCTTTAATCTGTGTTAAGAGGGACAGATGACCTCGTAGTTCCACCCCTTAAAACAACAATAACTAACTAACTAACTAACTACAATTATATGCAAGGTTTTTCTTAGTTCGGGAAAAGAATGTTACAGTTATGTTAAGAGAAGAAAGGGAATAACTAACTAACTAACTATTACCTCTCCGTAACCAAAATGTGCGAGGTAAATATCTCCGTAACAAAAGTGTGTATGTGAGGCCTCTGGCGCGAGGTTAATTTCTCCGTATACAAAGTGTGTGTGTGTGTGGCCTCTGGCGCGAGATTAATCTCTCCGTAACTAAAGAGAGTATGTGTGGCATCTGGCGCGAGATAAATATCTTGGTAACCAAAGTGTGTGTGTGTGGTTCTGATGCGAGATTAATCTCTCCGTAACCAAGGTGTGTATGTGTGGCCTCTTGCGCGAGATTAATCTCTCCGTAACCAAAGTGTGTATGTAAGGCCTGGGGCGCGAGATTAATATCCCCGTAACCAATGTGTGTGTGTGTGGCCTTTGGCGCAAGATTAATCTCTCCGTACCCAAAGTGTGTATGTGTGGCCTCTGGCGCGAGGTTAATCTCTTCGTAACCAAAGTGTGTGTGTGTGTGTGGCCTCTGGCACGAGATTAATCTCTCCGTAACCAATGTGAGTATTTTTGGCCTCGGGTGCATGATTAATCTCTCCGTAACTAAATTGTGTTTGTGTGGCCTGTGGCTTGAGATTAATCTCTTCGTAACCAAAGTGTGTGTTTGTGTGGCCTCTGGCGCGTGATTAATCTCTCCGTAACTAAATTGTGTATCTGAGACCTCTGGCACGAGATTAATCTCTCGGTAACCATAGTGTGTACGTGTGGCCTCTGGCGCGAGATTAATCTTTCACAACCAAAGTGAGTGTGTGTGTGTGTCCTCTGGCACGAGATTAATCTCTCCGTAACCAAAGTGTGCATGTGTGGCCTCTGGCGCGATTTTAATCTCTCCGTAACCAAAGTGTGTATGTGTGGCCTGTTGCTTGAAATTAATCTCTCCGAAACCAAAATGTGCATTTGTGGCCTCTGGCGCGAGATTAACCCCTCCGTAACCAAAGTGTGTATATGTGGCCTCTGGTGCTAGATTAATCTCTCCGTAACGGGAGTAGGTATGTGTGGACCCTGGCACGTGATTAATCTCTCTGTAACCAAAGTGTGTATGTGTGGCCTCTGGCGCGAGATTGATTTTTCCGTAACCTAAGTGTGTAGGTGTGGCCTCTGGCGCGAGATTAATCTCTCCGTAACGGGAGTAGGTATGTGTGGACCCTGGCACGTGATTAATCTCTCTGTAACCAAAGTGTGTATGTGTGGCCTCTGGCGCGAGATTGATTTTTCCGTAACCTAAGTGTGTAGGTTTGGCCTCTGGCGCGAGATTAATCTCTCCTTAATCAATGTGTGCATGAGGGTCCTCTGGCGCGAGATCTATTTCTCCGTAACTAAGGTGTATATGTGTGGCCTCTGGCGCGAGATTTATCTCTCCGTAACCAAAGTGTGTATGTGTGGCCTTTGGCGCTTGAGTAATCTCTCCGTAACCAAAGTGTGCATATGTGGCATCTTCTGCGAGATTAACCTCTCCGTACCCAGAGTGTTTATAAATGAGTCCACTGGCGCGAAATTTATTTCTCCGTAAACATATGGTGTATATCAGGCCTCTGGCGCGAGATTAATTTCTCCGTAACCAAAGTGTGTATGCGTGGCCTCTGGCGCGAGATTAATTCCTCCGTAACCAATGTGTGAAAGTTTGGCGTTTGCGCGAGATTAATTTCTCAGTAACCAAATTGTGAATATGCGGCTTCTTTCAAAACAAAAAACTCTTAAGGGAACCCATAGTCTAAAAATGATGAAATCTTCGTTTTTCATAATCTTAGAAATTAAATTCTACCTACTTTTCTCTTTGAAATGACATACGAAACATCCCTGTAACTCAACTCCAAATATGAAAATATAATTTTTAAATAATATGTTATTGTGCGCGTCACCATATTTCATATCCCTGAATACGTACTCACTAAAACATGCTCATTTTCCTCGGTCTTTCAAAGGAGATAGTACAGTAGTCCTATGCATGAAGGACATATTCCTTGTGTTGGCTACATTTTCCGTTTGGCAATTGTTTTTTTTTGACATTTCATATTCCTTGGATACTCTTGTTGTTGTTGTTGTTGAGTCGCCTAAAGAATATACCGAAGGGCTAGAAACTCAGCGATGGAAATCGTTTGGGCGGATCTAAAAGCTTGACTGACCAGGTAATCAGCAGTTTGCGAAGAGAATATGGACAGGCAATAAAGCAAAATACCCACAGTGTTGAAGCAATGGAGAATGCTCTAAGGCTTTGTACACCCTATCGTTTGAGGAGAGACCACTACATGACTTATGCCAACAAGGTCCCAATTCGTGGTGCAATTATAACAAGTATCAGGGATCTGAACATATATACAAGCATCTTCATAGTCTACCAGTAGCTGTTATGAAGACAATTAAGCCAATTTTCAGTGATTTATCTCAAACTGATCTTTTGAAACAATGTCTACATGGATGTACTCAAAATCAAAATGAGAGTGTTTATAATGTAATTTAGACCATAATCGCAAACAATGTGTTTGTGAAAATTCATTCTCTTCACTTTGGAGTATATGATGCCATTGCCAACTTTAACAATGGTAACATTATAAAGTGTGATGTGCTGCAGAAATATTTGGCAAAGATCAAAAATTAATTAATATCTTCCCAGAATATGGCCATATATTAATATCCCTATATTACAAGGTGTTAAATATGTGTAATAAAGCATTGTGGAAATGCCGTTCTTCTATTGTTAGTAAGTTAGTTAAGAAGAAAATGTTCCCTACATTTAACCTTGCAGGTATAGGTATGTCCAGGTTCCCTTAATACAGTAGTTATGTGAGTATGTTTTGCATTTGTCACGATATTAATATCTTAATAGTTATGTGTGCAGGCCTATGTGTGGCCCTTGTCATGATATTAAAATCTTAATAGTTTTGTGAGTATGTGTGGCCTCTGGCAAGAGATTTATTTCTCCGTAACCAAAGTGTGAATGTATGGGGGCTGGCGGGAGATTTATTTATCCGTAACCAAATTGTTTATGTGTGGCTCCTATCAAAACATGTAATTCTTAATATTTATGTGTGTATCTGTGGCCTCTGTCACGACATTTATATCTAAATAGTTATGCGTGTATGTGTGGCCTCTGGCGCGAGATTAAATTCTTCTTAACCAGAGTGTGTTTATGTGGTCTCTGTTGCGGTATAAATGTATCCTTAACCAAAGTGTGAATGTGTGGCGTTTGGCGCGAGTTACATTTCTCATTAACCAAAGAGTGGATGTGTGGCTTCTTTCAAAACATTAATCTCTTAATAATAATGTGTGTATGTGTGACCTTTGTCACAATATTAATATCCTAATAGTAATGTGTCTATGTGTTGCCTCTGGCGGAAGATTAATTTCTCCGTAACGAAAGTGTGCATGTGTGGCCTCTGACGAATGATTAATGTGTGTATAACCAAAGTGTTAATGTGTGGCGTTTGGTGCGAGATTAAATTATTTCAAAACCTTAATTCGTAGAGATTTCGTGTGTATATGCGGCTTTTGTCACGATTACATTATCTTAATAGTTATGTGTGTATGTGTGGCTGCTGGCGGGAGATTTATTTCTCCGTAACCAAAGTGTGCATGTCTGGACTCTTGCGCGATATTAATTTCTCCGTAATCAAAGAGTGAATGTGTGGAGTTTGCGCGAGATTAATTTCTCCTTAACCATTGTCTGTATGAGTGGCTTCTTTCCAAACATGAATTCTGAACGCTTGCGTGTGTATGTGCGGCCTATATCACGATTAAAATGTCTTAATATTTATGTGTGTATATGTTGCCTTTGGCGAAAGATTAATTTCTCCGTTACCAAAGTGTGTATGTGTGACTTCTGACGCGTGATTAATTCCTCCGTAACCAAAGTGCGTATAAGTGGCTTCTTTCAAAACATTAAATTCTTTTAAGCGAACCCGGGCTCTAAAATTATGAATTTCCGTTCTTCAGATTTTTAGAAAATAAAATACTCCAAACTTTTCTCTTTAACACGACATATTAATCTTCCCTGTATCGCAATTCCAAATATTAAAATATAGTGGTTAAATAATGTGCTGTTTTGCGCGTCACCACATTTCATTTCCATGGATACGTACTCAATTGAAACATGCTCGTTTATGTCGCTCTTTTAAAGGAGATAGTAGGACTATGCATGTAGGACATATTCCTTGTGTTGGCTACATTCTCTTTGGGATCAGTTCATGTATACAAGCATCTTCATAGTTTACCAGAAATTGTCATGAAGATAATTAAGCCATGTTTCAGTGATTTATATCAAACTGAACTTTTGAAACAATGTCTGTATACATGGACGTACTCAAATTCAAAATGAGAGTGTGAATAACGTAATTTAGACCAGAATCGGAATTAATGTGTTTGTGAAAATTTATACTCTTCCCTTTGGGGTATATGGTGCCATTGCTAAATTCAACAATGGTAACATAACAAAGTATGATGTGCTGCAGACATATTTGGCAAAAAACTAATATTAATTGATTAATATCTTCCCAGAATATCCCCTTATATTAGTATCTCTATGACACAAGGTGTTAAATAAGTGTAATAAACCAATGTGAAAATTAATTCTTCTAGTGTTAATAGCTTAGAAGAAAATGCTCCATACTTTTAACATTGCAGGATTAGGTAGGTCCGGGCGCCCTTCTTAGTTATTTGTGTATGTGTGGCCTTTGTCACGATATTAATATCTTAATAGTTATGTGAGTATGTGTGACCTTTGTCATGCTATTAATATCTTAATAGTTATGTGTGGCCAATGGCGCAAGATTAATTTCTCCGTAACCAACGTCAAACCATTCTTCGCTACCAGGCTAGACGACGGTAAGAGTGAAATCATTCGTCGTAACTAGGTTAGACAACTATCTGGACGAAACCATTGACTGCTACTGGGTTAGACCTCTCTACGAACAAAAATTACTCCGCGTGGTACTCATTTTTACGGGTTTCATACTGGAAGCACAAGAGTTAAAAATAATGCCGACCAGAGTTCGTAGCCGAATCTCCCTCAATTTGTCAAATGCGCAAACCACAGTGATTGATGACCGCAATGTTTGTGTTTAACGGTTGAAGCTATGGAACACCACGAGGGCAAAGAACAAAGCTCTATAAGCGAGAGTATTCCACTACTGCTCTCGGAATAGAATTAAATATTTTGGTAGAATCAGAATCTAACCCTGATATCTGCGGTGACAGTTACAAATTCTTGTCACCACGCCATGAGATGAACCATTTTATGTTCGTTTGGTTTATTCCCATGGTTCGGGGACTAAGTGACGTCTTCATTAGAACGCGCAGCTCACTCATGGGTCCCCCAGGGGCTCACTTCTAGTGGGCGTGGGTTGGCGACCACGGGGCCCCAGCTGAGTCCGGCATTGCTTCCACTTACATGTGCCGGGCTCCTCTCCGTCTTCTTTCCTGTCGACCTCACTTGGTCAACTTTTGTTCTCTTCCGACCCCGACGGTATTAGGGTATCCGAGGCCTAGGGAGTCTCTTCCTTTCCCGCCTTGATTGGCCCTTGTCTCATCTTTCCTGACACCCTCCTTCTGTGAGGGGTCAGCCTTCTTTTTTTTTTTCCTTTTACCTCCTGCCTTGTGCTCAAGGCTCTTAAGGAGGCAGGGTGTATGTAGCCCCACCACTTCTGGTGCACCCTAGATAATGCTACACCCTCAGGGGCTCACGGCTGGTGAGTTCGGGAGTTGGCGACCCCGAGGGATTCCTGAGCTGGGTCCGTTTTCCCCTTTCGTCCCTTACCTTCGGGGCAGACCCTCTCCTCTGTCACTTTCCTATCTGCCTTTCATGGCTCTCCTTCCTTCCAAGTCCCTCAATCCGCATTCTTCGATGGTTGAGGGCATTTCTTTTCCTCCTGTCCTTTATTTGCCTTATTCTCCTTTAGTTTTCCATTTATTCTTCTAGTATGTAGGTTGGTAGTTAGTTTTAGTTTTAAGTTTACATTTCATTTTCATCTTCACGATCACCCAAACCATCAGGGGCCGATAGCCTAGATGTTAGGCCCCTTAAAACAACAATTATCATCATCATCACTCGTGGGCGTCAACTCTAAATACCTGCATCAGTCCTCTCTGGAGGTCACACTTCAGTCATTTCTCTTCCTAATAGAAACTGGAACTTCCTTTTATTACCAACTTCATTATTTTTAGTCCAACAACACATTGGACTGCTCTTAATACTTCTGGCGCCTCCGACTATTGTTTTACGATCCTTAGATTGAAATGCCGATCTAAAAGAGGCAGGACATATTCTAACCCAGTTTACTCTTATCCCCTATTATTTATTTATGAATTTAGCGTATGGCACATGAAAACTTTAAATTATCACATAGGGCCTGTTCAAACCCGGCCGAAGCTGTCGGATTTTTAAGAGCGTTAAAATTCCCTCAGTATGCCTTCCTTCGGAAGTGAAGTAAAGCCGGCGGTCCCATGTCATAGATATATGGCATGTTAAAGAACCTTCCACTAATTACACTTGTGAGAAGCTAAATTGTAAAGGTTAAGAATGTAAACAACGCTCTTAGGATCCTACGTTCGTTGCCAAGAGCCGACTGCGGTGGCGTCTAGTAGCTAAGTTCTGAACTAAGCCTAGTAGTCGTTGACGGTGGCGTTTGGCGGCAAAAGTAGGAACTATTTGAAAAATTCAAAGTTGCAGTCCTTACTTGAATTAAAAAACAGATACACACACTAATACAGCCATCAAAATTAACACCGGTTATCAGACACTTTCTACACACACCCAAAGTACACGGGGCTACATGACCGCGTTGTCGCAGCCCCTAAACTGAGGAACCAACCAACCACATAGGGCCTACATGAAATTTGATTTTTTTAAATCCAGCTATTAATGAACAACTATCTACACAAGCCTATATACAAATATTCAAGTTCTTTATGTAATTGCAATGAATAAAAGAAATCTCAGCGATTATACCATAATATGAAAAACTCATATGCTCGTTATTAATTTATTTATCGTATGGCTTTTAATGCCGGGTGTGTCTTAGGACACGTTTGGCTCGCCATAGTTTGTAGCTGCTTCAAGCGGACACCCATAGGATAAGCTACAAGTTCCGTTCAATTTCAAGTAGTTCCAACTTTCGCAACCAGATGTCAATGATACCTAGAGGTGAGCGTTGGAACTTTGATAGAAATTTAGCTTCACACATGTTTAGTCTGTGGAAGGATCTTTTACATGCCATAAGTCTATGACATGGGACCGCCGGCTTTAATTCCTCTCCGAAGGAAGGCATACTGAAAGATTTTAACGCTCTAAAAAATCAGACTTCGGCCGGGTTATTCATATTTCAAGCGGATTCAAATCATTTGCCAAGTAGTATATGAACTTTATATTCGACTTTGGCGAAATGTAAATGTTATATGTCAGAAAACCGTACTATAATGAGGCTCATTATAGTAAAGATTTTCATTATGGTACAGTTTCTCCAACCAATCAGAGCTCATTAGGTACTTGATAGCTTCGCACTTGAACACAGAATCCAACATGTCGGACATGAATTACATGATATGAAAGTAGACAATGTAAAAGATATCCGATCAACCATTGTAGTTATAATGGCAAACACAAAGACAAAATCGCCTACATGGAAAGTGCACCGTCCCATAACTTCGCGTAAATAAACTGGCGAATATGAGAAAAGAAATAACACTGTACCTTAATATCCCCTACCCCAATTTCTACACAGGGCATTCTTTCATTCAACTTCGGTGACAGTTTGAGACAATGCTGGTGCAGACGGCAGGCTGTGAATATATGACATTGCCAAGCAGACAGAGCGCATGCGTGTGTCAGCGAACTTGGAAAGGAAGAGAGCAAACTCGGCGCTTGCACTCCGATCACTAAATGCAAGTGACTAAATCTCGACAGATATTTATGAATATTTCTGTTCGAACATAAAATTGAATAAAATACATTTATAAATATCGTCGAACATAAACGGTCGTATGCAACTCGCCTATAATGGCAATTAAGACACTCGTATGGAAATTATGAGACTCGCTACGCTCGTTTCATAAACATACTCGTGTCTTAATTATTGCCATTATAGGCTCGTTGCATAATGGACTATAATTTCAAATGGTAGAACAGTTTATATCAGTTATATTTTATATCTACAGGTAGTCTTACTACCCTTTTAGGATATTTGTGTAAGGTCTATGCACAAACTAGTACTTTTCAGGATTTCTCCACTCACCCGGAGATCATGGAGATTTTTCATCAATTTATTAAAATTTTAATTTTCAAATCATTTGCTCTATCTTTGCTGTAACTTGGATTCCCAGTGGACAATTTCCATTCATAACTATTTTCTTACCAACTAGAGGGCATGAGCGAACATTTCCATTCATAACTATTTTTATTACCAACTAGAGGGCATGAGCGAGAAATTTCGCGTGTGTTAAACCACCCGCCCAGCTTTACTGTTATGCGGGCTGGACGCGACACAGTTCTGGCAGGGGCTACCGTCATATTTATTTATTTAAACGAAAACAAATAACTATATTTCCGTTGAATTTTCTAGAAATTTAAGAATTCTCCTGTACTATTGAGATGTTGTGGAAAATTTTGGTACATCTCCCTCTAGTTTAAGAGCTTGAGATTTGTGAAAACTTACACCATAGCGATTTATATAGCCTATGTGATGGTATCCAACTGCGGAACTATCTCCATAAGAAATGTATTAAATATTATTTGAAACTTAAATAAATATGTATATCGACAGTGGTGGCTACGCTTGCTAACGCGCAGCGTTAGGTCATGGGGCCAAGCTCTCTGCTGACTCGGTAGACGCGTGGGTTCGAGCCCCTCCGTCAGCCAGCCCTTGAAATGGTTTTCCATGGTTTCCCATTTTCAAATCCAGGCAAATGCTAGGACAGTCCCTTCTGACAGTCCACGGCCGCTTCCTTCCACATCCTTGCCCAGTTTCTTTCACCATCACTCATTTCATATCTCATTATTTCCTGTCTTGAGGTTGGCGTCAGGAAGGGCAACCGGCCGTAATAACCATCCACCATCGCATCTCTTCCCCGACCCCGTTGGAGAACAGGTATAATAAGGGGTAGACATAGGCCTACATACATAAATATTCATATTTTTCGTATGAACTGACATTGTATTATTGCAATTTTGGCAATACCAACTGTGATCCAAATTTAATTTATTTTATTTTAACAGCGGAAATCGCAATTCATCGGTAACAATATTATCGTTTTAAGGGGCCAAAAATCAAATATATCGGCCTTATGTAATTATGAGAGATTTAGCTCTTCATATAGTTATGTTAAGGCTGTTTCTTGGAGAAATTATGAACAGCACGCTCGTGTGATACAGTTCTTTACTATGAGCTAAATCCCACTGAGCTCTGAGATAGGCACGGATTTACGTTTGGCAACACATCTGCAAGGAGAGCTAGAAATCGATAGATCAATGGTTTGAGTACAGCGCTGGCAGGGATCATTCTGAGTGATTCATTTCTGGTCTTTCCAACACTTCTTCCAGGCAAATGACGGGATGATGCCTTATTTAATGTATCATCGAACCTTTTTCCATCCCTTATTATAAGTGGCTTCAATCTTGACGTTCCAACAAACCCGGCCGCAGTGATCGGATTTTTAAGAGCATTCAAAATCCCTCACTATGGCTTTCAGGAGGGCCCATTTCATAGATTTATGACATGTAAAAGAAAATTCCACAAACTATAATTATGTGAAGGTAAATTTGTAGGTTAAATTTGTTTAACGCTCTATTAAGCACCATTGTTCGATAAATCGTGCCCGTTGCGGTGATATCTAGCAGCCAAGTTCACATCTAGGTGCCGTTGACGGTCGCATTTGATAGCAAAAGTAGGAACTACTTGAAATTGATCTTCTGCCGTCCTTACCTGAATTACAGATAGCACACACTATTACAGCCATCACAATTAACACCAGTTTTCAGACAGATTCTACAAACACCCCAAGTACACGGGGCCACATGACCGCGTTATCGCAGCCCTTAAACAGAGGAACCAACCAACCCAACCAACTTTCCAACACCCTCTCCAAACAAATTGTAAACATTGAATAAGAATTGAAAATCTTTGCTGAAACTTTCTTGCTCTTCAGTTTCGCAACCCTTCCCAATTTGATTGATATTTGTCCTTTGACTGTCACTGACTCATATTTGGTTATTGTTAACATATGAGAGGAAGGACACTTTGAATATAACTTTTATCGATTTCTATACATCATTTCGAAAATAGGCGTAACTCAACTTAAGCGATGACCTCTTATATAAACTTATTTTCTTCTCTCGTGTCTACTAATCACTTAATCGATTCTTCGGTTAGCCGATTATCTAAAATTCGGTTAGTCGATTAGTTCATTCCCCAGGGGCTCACATCTAGTAGGGCGTGGGTTGGCGACCACGGGACCCCAGCTGAACTGATGTTTTTAAAAAAATTACAATTTTAGGCTAGTTAAAACTCATTTTATTACATTTCTAGTTTCTAAACAAACCTCAACAAAAAGGATAGGCCTAAGCATAAAATTGGATACAGGCAGCATCTGATCAGATAAAAGCTATATCAATGGAAACATGATATAATGAGCTAACACAGGTGATTTTTTTTGGCATGAATAATATATTATGGAAAACGAAGCACGTGCTTGATGTAATTTCTTACCCAAACGCACATCATTAATACTAATACGCAATAACGATTACATATTTCAACCTTTCTTCGGCTATACAGTTTTTCATAAACTACTAAAAGTGCTATAAGTCTACTTCACCGATAAATATCAGCTGAACGGCCCCTTTGTTCGAGAAATAACATGGTTTACAAGGCAGGCTTTTATTTTTTATTTAAAAAATCTGTTTTATGTTTAGTATTTAGCGCTTTTGGGTAGATTTCATTAGAATTGCAATGGGTACCATGTTTCGACTTCCGGAAAATTTCGACATATCTTCGCGTTTCACATCCCCCAGACCCCAAAACCACCGTCAGTCCAAAAGTTTATATATAATTTATGTATATATGTATCTATCTATCTATCTATCTATCTCTCTCTCTATATATATTAGTTTCTTGTGGACACGATAACTGCCGTAATTTTGCACCAATCACTTTGAATTTTTTACATAATATGTATCCCTATAAAATCTCGGTCGAGTTCGTTAAAGGGCAAAATTGGTCGAAGGGGTGAAAATGGGGGGCTTTTTTCGAAAAAGTTAAATTTCGCTATAACTCTCTTAATACGTGAAATATCGAATCCATTCAAAGTTCATAATATGTGTCGGATAAGTGCCAAAATTTATGTCAAATACGTTTTTTGATAGCACCAACCGTTGACCAAAGGGGTGGAAAAAAGTGGGTTTTTCGGGAAACATTAATCATATCTCTCTTAATAGGCACAATATCAAAACCGTACAAAATGGAAAATATTCCCCTAATAATTACCTAAAACTTTTGTCTGAAAGAATTTTTGATATGACCCACCATTACGCCAAGGGATGAGACAAATGATTTCGGAATTTTAAACAAGTAGTTCCGTGAAGAACTATACAGCCTATTTTCATATATCCTACTTATATTAATTGCCACTATCAACATACACAATTTCAGTTTGATTGCTGTAATAGATTCGTAGATATTGAGAACCGACTAAATATTTCGGATGGTCGCCATGTTGGATTTTATGTAGGTCCTAGAGTTATGTACTGTTACATGCAGATTATTGTGAACGTGTAGTATTCAAACTTCAATCGCATAATTAGGACACAAGAAAAATCAAGGAGATTTAAAATTTTTTCACAGCTGCCATCTTGAGGTTATGGAAACAATTGAAATAAATTAATGCCAGTGGATTAACATTCGGATAAAGATTTACTGTACCAAGTTTCACTGCACGCGGATGGTTAAATTGCGAGAAACGTCCATGTGAATATTTATAATTCGCGTCACCGCCATGTTGGATTTGTGATCACCAGGTTATTTAAAGTCCTATAGGTGAACTTAAGTTCATAGCCTCTATGAACATTAAAAAAAGCAGTTTGATTGCTAAAATAGATTCGTAGATATTCAGTATCGTCTAAATATTTCGGATGGTCGCCATGTTGGATTGTTAAATGTATAGGCCATAGAGTCATGTACCATTAAAGGAAAATTATTGCGTAGGTTCATTTTTCAAACTTTCACTTCGATCGCATGACTACATCACAAGAAATAAAAACTTAATTTTAAAATTCGCACTGCCGCCATCTTGAGGTTATGTAAACAATTGAACTAAATTAGATACCAGTGGATTACAATGTGTATAAATATTTCCTGTACCAGGTCTCAGTGCGCTTGGAACATTAAATCGCGAGAAAGGTCTATTTAAAATGTACAAATTCGCTTGGCCGCCATGTTCGTTTTGTAGTTAACCGGTTTTTGAAAATCTTATAGATGGACTTCCAGTAGTGCCCTTTATCTCCGTACAAAATTTTAGGGAGATACCGCTAATAGTTTCAGAGATATAGAATGCCAGTGAAATATTTCGCACATCCGCCATCTTGTGATTATGTAAACAATTGAACGAAGTTAGATGTCGGTGCATTACAATGTATATAAACATATACTGTACCAAGTTTCATTGCGTTTGGTTGGTCAAATCGCGAGAAACGTCTATTTAAAAGTCGCAAATTAGCATGGCCGCCATGTTGGTTTTGTAGTTACCAGGTTTTCAAAAGTCACATAAGTGAACTTATAGTAGTTCCCTCTATCACCATAGAAAATGTCAGGGTAATATCGGTAATAGTTTCGGAGTTATTGAATGCTGGTGAAATATTTCGCACAGCCGCCATGTTGGATTGGTGAGTCGTAACAAAATTTGAAGGGCACGGTCGAGGTCGCCGGGAATAGTGCTATGAACTTTCCGAGTTTCATTGAAATCGCTCCTGCCGTTTAGATTTTATTAGGGGGACACACACACACGAATCACACACACACACACACACACACACACACACACACACACACACACACACACACACACGGACAAAAGGTGATCTCATAAGCCTATTTTTTCAAAATTGAAAATAGGCTAAAAATGCCAAGTGCCATCAGAGGTTACCATAACAACGCTTTTAAATTGATAAGGGATGATCTATCAGAGGTTGCCAAGACAACGCCATTGACGAGATCACATTCATTAGCCTACTTTCGATTTTTGCAAAAAATGAAAGTAGACATATGAGATCACTACAGGGCGAAAAAAAGTGTGTCTGCCTGTGTGTGTGTATGTGTGTGTGTGAGTGTGAGTACTCTGAATGTCTGTCCCCCCCCCCCCCCTATCAATTCGAACACGGTGAGCGCAAATTGAACGAAATTTGGTACAATGGTAGCACCAGCAAAGGACACCTCAGTGTCATGTTTTATATCGCCGCCATCTTGACGGAAACGTAATGACGGCCACACAAATGTTCAAAGCTTAAATCAAATTACGACTAACCTAATCATCCGATCTCTACCAAATTTTGCAACAACATACCTTTATGGGGCAGCATTCTTTGACCAAACTAATAGATCATCAGCCTAATAGTTTGCGGATGGCGGCCATCTTTGTGTGAAAATGGATTGCCCCTATTAATTCGAACACGGTGAAACCGAATGGAACGAAATTTGGTACAGAGGTAGCACTAGCAAAGGGCACCTCAGTGTCATGTTTTATATCACCGCCATCTTGACGGAAACGTAATGGCGGCCACACAAATGTTCAAAGCTTAAATCAAATTACGACTAACCTAATCATCCGATCTCTACCAAATTTTGCAACAACATACCTTTATGGAGGAAGCATCCTTTGACCAAACTAATAGGTCATCAGCCTAATAGTTTGCGGATAGCGGCCATCTTTGTGTGAAAATGGATCGCCCCTATTAATTCGAACACGGTGAAACCGAATTGAATGAAATTTGGTACAGAGGTAGCACTAGCAAAGGGCACCTCAGTGTCATGTTTTATAACACCGCCATCTTGACGGAAACGTAATGGCGGCCACACAAATGTTCAAAGCTTAAATCAAATTACGACTAACCTGATCATCCGATCTCTACCAAATTTTGCAACAACATACCTTTATGAAGGGAGCACCCTTTGATAAATCTAATAGGTCATTAGCCTAATAGTTTGCGGATGGCGGCCATATTTGTGTCAAAATCGATTACCCCTATTAATTCGAACACGGTGAAACCGAGTGGAATGAAATTTGTTACAGAGGTAGCACTAGCAAAGGGCACCTCAGTGTCATGTTTTATATCACCGCCATCTTGACGGAAACGTAATGGCGGCCACACAAATGTTCAAAGCTTTAAAAAAAATTACGACTTACTTAATCATCCGATCTCTACCAAATTTTGCAACAACATACCTTTATGGAGGGAGCATCCTTTGACAAATCTAATAGGTCAATAGCCTAATAGTTTGCGGATGGCGGCCATCTTTGTGTCAAAATCGATTACCCCTATTAATTCGAACAGGGTGAAACCGAATTGAATGAAATTTGGTACAGAGGTAGCACTAGCAAAGGGCACCCCAGTGTCGTGTTTTATATCGCCGCCATCTTGACGGAAACGTAATGGCGGCCACCCAAATGTTCAAAGCTTAAATCAAATTACGACTAACCTGATCATCCAATCTCTACCAAATTTTGCAACAACATACCTTTATGAAGGGAGCATCCTTTGATAAATCTAATAGGTCATTAGCCTAATAGTATGCGGATGGCGGCCATCTTTGTGTCAAAATTGATTACCCCTATTAATTCGAACACGGTGAAACCGAATGGAATGAAATTTGGTACAGAGGTAGCACTAGCAAAGGGCACCTCAGTGTCATGTTTTATATCGCCGCCATCTTGACGGAAACGTAATGGCGGCCACACAAATATTCAAAGCTTACATCAAATTACGATTAACCCAATCATCCGATCTCTACCAAATTTTGTATCAACATACCATTATGGAGGGAGCATTCTTTGACCAAACTAATAGGTCATTAGCCGAATATTTAGCGGATGGCGGCCATATTAGTGTGAAAATCGATTCCCCCTATTAATTCGAACACGGTGAAACCGAATGGAACGAAATTTGGTACAGAGGTAGCACTAGAAAAGACCACCTCAGTGTCATGTTTTATATCACCGCCATCTTGACGGAAACGTAATCGCGGCCACCCAAATGTTAATGGCTAAAATGTAATTACGACCAACCTAATAATCTAGTCTCTACCAAATTTTGCAACAACAAATCTTTATGTTGGAAGCATATTCTGACCAAACTGCTAGATCATCAGCCCAATAGTTTGCAGATGGTGGCCAAGTATGTGTGCAAATCGATTCCCCCTATCAATTCAAACACGGTGATACCGAATTGACCGAAATTTGGTACAGAGGTAGCACTAGCAAAAGGCACCTCAGTGTCATGTTTTATATCGCCGCCATCTTGACGGAAACGGAATGACGGCCACCCAAATGTTAAAAGCATAAATCAAATTTCGACCATCCTAATAATTTGATCTCTTCCGGATTTTGCAACAACATGCCTTTATGTGGAAAGCATCTTATGACTGACTACAAGGTCATCATCCCAATAGTTTGCAAATAGCGGCCATGTATGTGTGCAAATACATTCCCCAGATCAATTCAAACACGGTGAAACCGAATTGAATGAATTTCTTTAGAGAGGTAGCACTAGCAAAGGGCACCTCATATTCATGTTTAATATCCCTATAGCACGTTGTATTTCAACAAGCTACTACAACCAACATTCAATTATACTCCTTGAAAAGGACAAAGAGTTATAACAATACCCATGCATTTAGGAGAAAGTAGGCTATATGTTCTTTACTGAACATCTTGTTTTTAGCCTACTTTTCACACATTTCAAAAATGAGGAAAAAGTAGACTTATAAGATATATCCGGGAAAATGTGTCTGTCCTTCTGTCTGTCTGTCTGTCCTTCTGTCTGTCTGGCTGTGTGTGTGTCCCCACCTATCAACTCCTAAACGGCTGCAGCAATCAAAACCAAATTTAGTATGAGTAAAGATGTATAACGGAATATCTCAGGCCCATATTTGAAAAAGATGCCAGTGCTACCAACTGCTAAAAACCGCACTAGAAATTTGAGCTCCATGTGGGATATCTTGGAAGGTATACATGGGAACTATTCTAAAATTGGCACACATGTAGATAATACTATTTCAGTTTAATTTCCAGGTGGCCATACATGACAGCGTTGCCAAAATAATTTTAAGCCTTCTGATAAGTCCAATTTTTAAATGCATATAACTTCTACACTATCAATTGGATTTCAACCAAATTTTGTATGTAATATGTGTACATAAACATATATGACTGAGTGTATTCTTAAGAGCCACCAGGGCTCCCAAATGTTAATAATTGCTCTCTATTTTGTATCCAAATATATCAGAAAGTATGCAAGCCGACAGCTTTAAACTATGCACACGTAAATTACCCGACATTTTACATTAATTTGGAGTAACTTATATACGTCAGTTCTACCAACATGATTCTAAGCCTGCTGATAGGACCAATTTTTAAATACATGTAACTTCTATACCAACAAATGGATTTTATCCAAAATTGGCACAAAAATATATAATATTTCAGATTATTTCTGACCAGCACTCGCATGACATTGTTGCCAACATGCTTTTACGTGTACTAATAGATCCAATGTCTAAATCCATGTAACGTCCTTTGGACTTCAACCACATTTTGTATTCTGTACCTTAGGAGATGGAAGTAAGAATATATTCAGTCACCAGAGCTGCCAACTGTATTGCTCTATTAGGCTACATTATGCCTAGTATACCTTATTTCGAACTAATTAAGACATTTCGATATTACCCACTTAATTTCGTCATTATTCTAGATAGGTTCATATACTGTAGATTAATCTATGGCATGAATCTTAATTTTAAGAAAAGTAGGCTCTTTAGTTCGTCACGGAACTTCTTGTTCCATCTGACTATGAGGGAAGCGGCTAACTGGTAGCATGCCGAACTTCTATGCCCTAGGTGCTGGTTCAAAGCCGGCCAAAGTCGCCGGTTTTTCTAAGAGCGCTAAAAATCCGTCAGCATGCTTTCCTTCGGAGGGGAAGTTATAACGTTCGTTGCAAGTTGCTGATTGCGGTGGCATCTAGCAGCCAAGTTCACAGCTAGGTGTCGTTGACGTTAGTATTTGGTACAAAATTAAGTACTACTACTTAAAATTGACCGTCTGCAGACCTTACCTGAATTACAGACTAATACAGTCATCACAAATAACACCGTTTTTCAGACAGATTCTACACACACCCAATGTACACGGGGTTACATGACCACCTTGTCGCAGCCCCTAAACTGAGGAACCAACCAACATCTCTGCGGGAGATAAAATTTTGCGTGAAGAAGTAACAGATTGTTAGATAGTTACACATTAGTTCCAAACCTTGCATACGGACAGTGTGATCACAAGTATAAAAATTAACCCCAAATGACAAGAAGGTTACCATCCCCATAAGACAGTAAAATGTTAAAAGTATGCATAGAAAGACGAAAAAATATTAACTAACCTCCAATTGTAAAACACTTTCTCGCAATAAATGAGGTCAGATCCTCCTACGAAAACCTGCATATTATGCCTATTATAGCCTATCCCCTAGTTTGCCCGGTGAAATCTACCTCCGCCTTCCGGCGTGCCGAGAGGAATTTTTTTATTTATGTAAAAGGCGTTTGCGGGCCTTTGCTAGGGTAAAAGTGCTCATTAAATCGTTCATTTCTAATTTTTGGGCCGTTTCACATTCAATTGACAGTAGTCAAACCGTTCAGACGCTCCTGCGCCATCGTTGATCGCAAATAGTTTTTAGCCTATTTTCATTTATGGATAAATAGGCGTATGAGATCACCTTTTGTCCGTGTGTCTGCCTGTGTGTGCGTGTGTGTGTGTGTGTGATTCGTGTATGTGTGTGTCCCTAATATAATCTTAACGGATGGAGCGATTTCAATGAAACTCGGTAAGTTCATAGCACTATTCTGGACGACCCCGACCGTGCCCTTCAAATTTTGTTACGTCTCACCAATCCTACATGGCGGCTGTGCGAAATATTTCACCAGCAATCAATATCTCCGAAACGATTACCGAGAATACCCTGGAATTTTGTACGGTGATAAAGGGAACTACTAGAAGTTCACCTAGATGACTTTTGTAAACCTGGTAACTACAAAACCAACATGGCGGCCAAGCGAAATTGCGACTTTTAAATAGACGTTTCTTGTGATTTAACCAACCAAACGCAATGAAACTTGGTACAGTACATATTTATACACATTGTAATGCACTGACATCTAACTTCGTTCAATTGTTTACATAATCGCAATATGGTGGCAGTGCGAAATATTTCACCGGCATTCTATATCTCTGAAACTATTACCGTTATCACCCTAAAATTTTGTACGGAGATAAAGTGCACTACTGGAAGTTCATTTATGAGACTTTCAAAAATCGGTTAACTACATAACGAACATGGCGGCCACGCGAAGTTGAAAGTTTTAATAGACTTTTCTCGCGATGTTATGATCCAAACGCAATGAAACTTGGCACAGCAAATGTTTATACACATTGTAATGTACTGGTATTTAATTATGTTCAATTGTTTACATAACCTCAAGATGGCGGCTGTGCTAATTTTAAAATTAAGTTTTTATTTCCTATGTCGTAATCATGCGATCGAAGTGAAAGTTTGAATAATGAACCTACGCAATAATTTTCCTTTAATGGTTCATGACTCTATGGCCTATACATATAACAATCCAACATGGCGACCTTCCAAAATATTTAGACGATTCTCAATATCGACGAATCTATTATAGCAATCAAACTGATTTTTTAATGTTCATAGGGGCTATGAACATAAGTTCACCTATAGGACTTTCAATAATCTGGCGATCACAAATCCAACATGGCGGTGACGCGAAGTAAAAATATTCACATGGACATTTCTCACAATATAACCATCCGAGTGCAGTGAAACTTGGTACAGTAAATCCTTATACAAATGTTAATCCACTGGATTCTATTTTATTTCAATTGTTTCCATAACCACAAGATGGCAGCTGTGTGAAATTTTAAAATCTCGTTTTTACTTCTTGTGTCCTAATCATGCGATTGATGTTTGAATGCTACACGTCCACAATAATCTTCATGTAACAGTACATAGCTCTATGACCTACATGCATAAAAATCCAGCATGGCAACCATCCGAAATATTTAGTCGGTTCTCAATATCTACGAATCTATTACAGCTATCAAACTGAAATTTTGTATGTTGATAGTGGCAGTTAACATAAGTAGGATATATGAAAATAGGCTTTAGTTCTTCAGGGAACTACATGCTTTGATTAGTTTCAAAATGGAAAAACTCCTTTCCCCCGACGCAACCGTTATACGAATTGTAAGCATAATTCGATATATCGTCGTTAGATTAGGATAGGATTCCTTTATCGGGGCTAAGTACTCTAGTGCACCGCAAGCACTTTTTACAGATTGCGGAACAGCGTACCTAAATAATTGTTGCTCCAGAAAAGGATCCTCTGCATCCAAATCTTCAAGCTCCCCGTCTTTTAGAAAATTAGAGAGTGTTTGACAATGGTCTTTCAATTGACTTTCCTCCATATTGGAAAGCTTGGAAGGATCGAAGAGAAATTCAAAGTATTCCGAAAAAAAAAACTTCGTTAAATCTATTTTCTACGCAGCTCAGTGCAGTATCTACGACAGACAAAAAGTAATTTACCCGAAATTTATTTTCAGCTTCTTTTTCAAGTTCCTCTTCAGTTTTTTCCACCAGTCGATCATTTTGCTGTTTTATTTCATCAAGGAACCTTTTGCGATTGCCTTGACGGCGAATAGAAAATTTATTTGCATAACCCAAATTTTCCATTATTTCTCTACCGGTGGACATTGCACTGTCAAAGCCAGTGTTGCGATAATTTTGAAAAAATGACTTTAGGCCCTGAAGTTCGGTTAAAGCCGTATCTAACGAAGTCTTCTCAGATTGGAGAGTTTTACTTGTTGATTTTACAGAAAATTAAATATCGTACCAGATAACGAGGCTTAAAACAAATTCATACGAACTTGTATGAAGCAACAAAGATTGGGCCACTGACCGGGTAACAGGATCTTTGGTAGTTTCTGCCAATTCTTCTAGAGCTTCGTTTACTTTGCCTAACTGGTACCTGATGAGATTGGCACTGCCAATTCAACATTCCCATCTCGTGCTAGCTAAAGATTTTAGTGTGAGGTGGCCACAACATAGTTCGCCCAAAATGTCCCACCTTTCCTTGGAAGCTACAAACAAAGTGTGCAGGCGCTGAACTATACCAAAAAATGCCATAGCGTTTTTATTGCATTAACCATGTCACCCAAAAGTAAGTTAAGATTATGTGCAACACATGCCATGAACATTGCTCGTTTATTAGTATTTTTATTCGCTTCTGCACTCCCTTATACTTAGCCTTCATATTAGCACCCTTGCCTTACCCTTGTCCCCAACAGTCCATGATATCAAGATCATTATCCTCCAATACTCCTTCTAAAACCTCAGCTAACCCCATTCCCGTAGTGTCGTGTACCTCCAAAAACTCGATGAACGATTCGACGATCCTTGGAGTTTCTGCTATCATATCAACATAGCGGAGGACAAATTTCAATTTGGGCTGGACTGAATCAAACACACTATCTTTATTTATTTATTTATTTATTTATTTATTTACATTTATGAAAAAATGGCCTGAAGCGCGGGGCCTGGCGAGACCGCATGTCTCGCGACGGCCCTGCGTATTACCAATTTTGTGGACTAGGCACTCTCCCTCCGTCCAGCCCAATAAAAAAGATTATATTATGATATAGTATGATATGATTGACGGAGAGAGCTGGCCGTGCGGTTAAGGTTGTGCAGCTATGAGCTTTCATTCCGGAAATAGTGGGTCCGAACCCCCCCTGTCGGTAGCCCAGGAGATGGTTTTCCCTGCTTTCTCATTTTCACACCAGGCAAATGGGCGCTGTACCTTAATTAAGGCCACAGCCGCATCCTTCCCACGTAAGGCAAATTGTAATATGTATATATATATATATATATATATATAAATATATATATATAAACTAGTAGTAGTGCCCGGCTTCGCCGGTGGATTTATTTGTTTTATGGATGATAGTGAATACTACTACAGAACTGGCATTTGATACTTAAGCTACCCGAAAAAAAAAACCTTTATAAACTTTTTGTGGTGGAGGTGGTGGTGTTTGTGGTGGTGGATGCAGTGAGGGTGATAAGCAGTACAGTATAATGGACGTAACGTTTAGATCATTTTCCCCTAATGATAATAATGATAATAATGAATAGGGAAACGGTTATTTACTAACTACAGTACTGACACATGTAATTTACAAACACACTTCTAAAAATGATTAGAAAGAGGAATAAGCGAAATAAAAGACACTGCCTAGGGCCTATATCTCATTGTCTGTTGGAGATGTAGAGACCAATAGTGTCGTCTTTTGTCGCATAGCGCCGTAGGAAAAGAATCAGAACACTTTGGAAAACTTCGGCTGTCCCGAGCTCCTGAGGTAGCAATAGTATCATTTATGGCCACATAGCGCTCAACGATAATTTTCGGAATAAATTACGGTAAATTTGAAAGCACCAACGCTTATTGCAGCTGATAACCTCAATGTATTGCACCAACACCATTGCACTTATACAGATGCATAATATGTTTATGATGATAACTGTTTTAAGGGGCATTCTCCGAGGGTTGAGGGTATTTAGTTCCCCTTTCTTTTATTTCCCTTACTCTTCTTTTGTTACCCTTTCCTTCTTCTAGTGTGTAAGCTGTAGTTAGTTTTAGTTGAAAGTTTGTAATTAGATTTATTTATAGTTTCATTTAATTTTTCATGATCACCCAAACTATTAGGGGCCGATAACCTAGATGTTAGGCCCCTTAAAACAACAATTATCATCATCACCATCGATTAATTGATTAATCGTTTTCGACTAACTTTGGAATTGTTCGATTTATCGATTGGTCGAACATTGCTTCTTACCAGCTCTGACCCTTGCAAGGTGTCAGATGAAATCCTCACTTTGTTGATATTCCAGTTCACTTGACACCAGAAATATAGAGCTATTTGCAGAGCAGTTACTGTAGAAATCATGTCTCTCGAAGTGTGTTTTATTATTCCCATCGCTCAAATCCACGCGAGTTACAGGAGATATGACAGCAGGGCAAAGGGTGGCGTGTTACAGGTTATGGGCCACTCCCGGGACCCATCAATCTTATAGAGTCCGAGAGCAAAGTGGACAGCAGAATGGCTATTCTAATAGAGCAATGGTTAACATGCCTCAAGCAGGACCAGGACATACATTGGAAGGAAAAGAAGTGCAGCAGATAAAACAAGAAGCTTTGAAGACAAATAAAATTGCCAACTTGTATCCTTGCTTACATTCTGAGATGTTGAATGTAGTCAAAATTTGATCTTATTGAGATCATCATTAGAGAGTTCGGCAACTCTGAATACTCTGCACAGTTATACATACATTTATACATGAAAAGTTAGGTAGTAAACTCATTAAGTTTCAGGAATGTTACAAGAGGTTGAACATGGAACATACTCAATAAGCATGTGATTTTGGTAAGTGTGCTGCTCATAATACGAGTAAGTTACATCTGCAGTATAATGGATTAAAAGAGTGCCCTTTTTAGCCTATTTTCATTTATGACAAAATAGGCTTATGAGATCACCTCTTGTCCATGTGTCTGTGTGTGCGTGGGTGTGTGATTCGTGTGTGTGTGTCCCTTAATAACTTCTAAACGGCTGGAGCGATTTCATTGAAACTCGGTAAGTTCATAGCACTATTCTGGATAACCCCCACCTTCAAATTTTGTTACGTCTCACCAATCCAACATGGCCGCTGTGCGAAATATTTCACCTGCATTCAATATCTCCGAAACTATTACCGATATCACCCTGGAATTTTGTACGGTGATAAAGGGAACTACTAGAAGTTTACTTATGTGACTTTTTAAAAACTGGTAACGACAAAACCAACTTGGCGGCCAAGCGAAGTTGCGACTTTTAATTGGACGTTTCTCGCGATTTAACCAACCAAACGCAAAGACACTCGGTACAATATATGTTTATACACATTGTAATGCACCGACATCTAACTTCGTTCAATTGTTTACATAACCTCAAGATGGCGGCTGTGCGAAATATTTCACCGGCATTCTATATGTCTGAAACTATTACTGGTATCACCCTGGAATTTTTTACGGAGATAAAGGGTACTGCTGGAAGTTCATCTATGAGACTTTCAAAAACCGGTTAATTACTAAACGAACATGGTGGCCAATTTAAATAGACTTTTATCGCGATTTAATCATCCAAACGCAATGAAACTTAGTACAGCAATTGTTTATACACGTCAAGTGAAACCGGGCCTCCCAGTGCACGTGTGCAACATCGGGTCCGAGTAACTTGTTATTCATCGCCCTAGTAATAGCGGTGTTATTAGTTATTGGTGGAGTAGAAGTAAATCCAGGTCCTGCTACTTCTAGTGTTACCCAAGTGTCTGTAAAGTGTTCTATATGTAGCTAAGTTGTAAAAAACGGCGTGATATGTGTTTTGTGCGAGACATGGTTTCACTTTGGCTGTGTTCGGTTGAAGAAGAACGAATGTGATGCAGGTAACTGGTTCTGTAAAAGCTGTGACAATGCGGACCTTTTGAAACAGCAAATTAAGCCCAGGGATCTTATTATACAGGATTTAAAGGCAAAGCTTAACTAATCGGAGGAGACGTTAAAGGATCTGACGGAGCGTATTCCAGGGGATGAAGCTACAATCCAGGCTGTGGTAACTGAGGATGACGTTATCATAATGGGTGATTCTTTGATACGGTGGAGTGCGAATATCTCAAGGAAATCAGGTTCGAAGATGCGGTGTTATCCGGGGATTAAAAGTGACCAGCTTGACCAACAAGTGGAAGAAGCCAATTTAGAGGATTGTGAAAAAGTTAAAGTGCTGTTGCTCCATGTTGGGACGAACGATTTAAAGAAGAGGGCTGCAGCTGTTTACATCATGGGGGAGCTCTACGAACTGGGCATAAAAGCTAAAAACAAGTTTAGGAACGCAACAATTTTAATGAGTGGCATTGTGCGACGGGGAGATGTTCCGTTAAGATGACTTAAGACTATAAATGACCGCATGGACTGGGTATGTTCACAACTGGGATTAGTGTACGTAGATGCTGATAGCTGGATTGTTGGTCGAGACTTCGCCCGAGACGGGCTGCATTTAAATCAACGGGGCGCTTTCAACCTAGGGAGCCTACATGACAAGGTCATCAGTTCGTGCTGACCTTTGTGAGGAGAAGCTGGTCCATAGGTTGCCAGCTGACGGGAACAGAAGGAGCTATTTCGGGATATTTGGTGTGGATGTAAGACTCTAAGATTACTGAAGGTTAATTGTCAGAGTATAGGAAATTAATTAATTGAATTTGGAATCTTGTAGAGACATATTCTCCGGACATTGTCAATGCTACTGTATCTTGGTTATATGAGGATATCAATAGTAACAACATAATTCAAGGGTCCTACGAAATGTACAGAAGGGATCAGGGGAAGCGAGGTGTGTGCAAAAATGTAGGAAGTTTCTTAAAGTGGGCTGATACGGATAATGAAATGTTATGTGTACAAATCTAAGCCTCCGTGGCTTAGGCGGCAGCACGCCGGCCTCTCACCGCTGGGTCCGTGGTTCAAATCCCGGTCACTCCATGTGAGATCTGTGCTGGACAAAACGGAGACAGACAGGTTTTTCTCCGGGTACTCCGGTTTTCCCTGTCAATAATTCATTCCAGCAACACTCTCCACTATCATTTCATTTCATCTGTCATTCATTTAATCATTGCCCCAGAGGAGTGCGTCAGGCCTCGGCAGCCGGCACAGTTCATATCCTCGCCGCTAGATAGGGGCTTCATTCATTCCATTCCTGACCCGGTCGGAGACTGGAAGCAGGCTGTGGATTTTCATTTTCATGTGTACAAATCTCGGATAAAGGGAATACAGTCATTTTTCTTCAGGTGATAGGGGCGTATAGAGCACCGAAAGATAACTTTTCTCTCCTCGACACACTATATGATAAAACTTGTACGGGTAATGCTATGAAAAAGAGCATAATAATTGCCGGAGATTCAAGCCTCCCCAAAGTAGAATGGTCTGGTGAGTCAACTAGCTGTGGTCAAGCTCAGAGAGCTGCTAACAAATTCTTAAGAAAGGGGAGATTTTCCCAATTAGTTGACTTCCCTACTAGTGACAATAATAACCTAGATGTTTATCTCGTGAGGCATGTAGAGCTGTATATCAACTGTCTGAAAGAACCGGGAATTAGTGGCCATTCTGGGGTTGAATTAAATATTAGATACGGTGACATTACAATATTAGGCTCTGATATAGCAAAAAAAATCATATTCCAGTATCGCAGGGCGGATCAGGGCAAATTTCAGGGGTATTTGAATGAACTATTTGTAGATTGTGCGTTGGAAGGAAATCACATTAATATTCTGTGGACTAACTTTTTGAAAATTTTAAATAGCGCTATTGATAAATGTGTCCCATTTAAATTACTGAAACAAAACACAGATCCTGCGTATTACACACGAGAAATCAGGAGTCTAAATCGGAAAATTAGGAAATCATACAATAAAGATATGATAGTGACAAGTATATGTTGAATTCTAAGTCATTATCGAGAGTTCGTCTTAAAAAAAGAGGGCTGCTCAAGACAATTATATGCAAGGTTTTTCTTAGTTCGGGAAAATAATGTTACAGTTATGTTAAGAGAAGAAAGGGAAATTGAAATAATTTGTCGATGATAATGTCCGGTGACGGTAAAATAATTACTGAGAAACAGGCCATTGCTAATGAATTAAATGCCTTTTACGGCAGTGTGTTCAATAAACCCAATAGATGTGTGTTGGACCATAACGACGAATCAGGGGCTCCCCTTTTCCAAATAAACCAGTCAGCAATTGTAAAACTAACACAAAAATTGCGATACAAAATATGGAAGGGTCCTGATAATATTGTTAGTGAAGCACTTAAATTGGGAGGTAGGGTGGTGGCACGATACTTAGAGGTGATGTTTAATGTTTAATTTCGGAAAGGTTACTCATGCGAGAGTCAAATGCTATCACTTTTTCAAGATATTAGTGAATCGTTAGACCATGGAGTTTCAGTCGACGTCGTAGTTATTGATTTTGCGAATGCATTTGATATCGTGCCGCATGACATGCTACTCCATAAATTAGCTTCAACGAAGATTGCTAGAAGAGTAATTTTATGGATCCAAGAATTATTAATGGGTCGTTCCTAGAAAGTAAAAGTCAAAGGCTTATTCTCGGATGAAATTACCGTAAAGTCGGATATCCCTCCGGGCAGCTTAATCGTAACTTTGTTATTTTAGGCATTTATAAATGACTTACCAAATGGAATTCGCAGTCTGTCGATTGTTTGCGGATGATTGTGCAATATATCGAAATATACATGACAAACAAGACAACGCAGTACTTGGAGACTGGTCTATAAGTGGGCGATTGAAAATAAAATGAAAATTAACACAAGAAAATGTAGTCTCATAAAAATAGGGAAAGGGCGAAGCCAATATTTTCAATATAACATTGACTCGGAAATACTTGTAGAAGAAGATTCTTGCAAATATTTGGGCGTTAACGTAAGGAATGATATGAAATGGAGTACTCATGTAGGATTTGTAGTTTCTAGAGCTTACAAATCTCTGCACTTTGTAATGAGGGTATTAAAAGGAGGTAGTGCCGCTGCTAAAGAATTAGGATATTTGTCACTTGTAAGACCTATTCTGGAATACGCCTCGGCGGTTTGGGATCCATATCATGTAAGGCTCATCAAAGAGTTGGAAATGGTACAAAGAATGGCCGCTAGATTTGTGTCCAGTGACTTTAATCCCAGAAGCAGTGTGAGCCGTATGTTAAAAAAACTTGGATGGGAATCACTGGAGGCTAGGAGGATGAAATCCAGACTCTGCGCTATGTACAACACGTATACAAATCAACCAGCATGGGGTGAGCTTAGCAAACGTATGGGAAAGCCCAATTACATGAGCAGGAGTGATCATCCTTTCAAAGTTAAGGGCCGACCACAGCGTACTAATTATGGTAAATATTCTTTCGTTAACCGTGCCATTGATAACTGGAACTATTGTGCCCATTTTGAGGGAGCCCAATGCCCGGATATATGAGTCGTTTTTCGAGATTACATTTTTGAAGTTTTTGTTTGAAGAAGGGCGCCAAGGAGGAGTTTGTGAGTCGCCCTGTAGGCGAGGCGTTACGTCACATATGCGGGTTGGTTGCACACGGAACTACGACAGGGTCACTGCTCGGGGAGCACCTGTTGAAGCGAGTGGTAGAAGTCAGCGGTAGAACATCGAACGGAATTCGTGTCATGCGTGGCCTAGCATGAGTTCGAAGATCTTTTTCGGATCGGCATTTCGCGTGCCAGACATACAGTCTACGAGGAAACACTTTTTCAGTGTTGGTCACTGAATGCTTTTATGCAGGTGGACCAGTTGTGGAATGTTCAAAACTGTTGTTGACTCATTTTGGTCTCACATACAGGTAGCCTATAGCCCGGAACATATTCATAATCCGAATCTAGGGAAATGTATAGCTTCAATCGAAGGATGTTGGAAACATGGCAAGCAATTTTGTTAGCGGACTGTGCTATAGCAGTTTGAATGTTAACCAAGTTGTTGTGTCTTCTACTTGTGACACAGACTTATTTGGAAACTGTGCATGACCGGGTGACTATATTTCGAATACAACATTGTAGATTACGGGAATTTTGTGGCAAAAGCCATGGTGATAATGAACAACGAACAGAAATCATGGTAGCGAACAGTCGTAATAATCTTCGGTATCTTACTGCCATGGATCGAAACGTTACTATGGAGTGTTAAAGCATATTTGGCTGTGCAATGGAAGCCGACTTGATGAAACTTTAGATCGCGATGAGAGACCAGCAGGTCGTGAGTATGAGCGCACACGGGCGTTCGAGCCAGCTGCTGGACATGGACGTGGCCGGCTGCAGACACGGGACTCATCGTGGAAGATCACCATTAAGGGAAGTGAGCAACTCCTCTACTTTGTAGAATTTAGTACATGTGATTTGTAGGCTATAGACTTTTTCACTCAACCATGTTTCAACGTTTTGATGCCAGCATTTATTTTTTGAATTATGCAGGAGCATAGTGACTGGATCATCTTTATGGATTTCTAGGCGATGTGTTTGTGTGTCACGAGGTCGAGCATATCCACGATGCGGCTAATCGTTGGATGATGGCATACTTTTGAGGCATCCATGCTTCGATAGCTAGTTAGTCACTTTTCGTAGATTTTCTCGTGTACAGTCTTGTATATATTATGTTTCCCTTGTTGCATTTTTGGTCTAAAGCTATCTTTTTTGGGTAGTGGCTTGCTATAATTATTAATAATTTATGATTCTTGGGAGTTGATCTCCGTAATACTTAATGAGGTTAGATAATTAATCGTTACTTGATGAGTTTCATTTTTCCGCACGATTAGGATTTTCTGATAATTAATAATAATAATAATTAATGATTGTAATACTTGTTATAATTCTTGATTGATTCATGTTGACTGATTATCGGGATTTTGTAGATCTGTTGGGATCGTAAACTTGGAATTTAATCACTTTTGACTTATGAAATATTTAATAATAATAATAAATTTATTGGGTGATAGTGAACCAGTCTGTGGTGTTCACTTAATCGAATTTCGGATTAAGTTATAGGCAGACGGTAATGAGGTCGTAATTAATAATGTAATTTGGATTTTTCTAAGGAGATATTTTATTTCCGAAAGAAAGTTGCAGTGTGGAGCGCTTGTGTCAAATAGGGAGTGTTTTTGTAAAATGACCATTGGAAGGCAAACTAATTGTTAATTACAATTAAATGATTTATCTGGCATGGTGGTTCAGCTGATTGGGCAGAGACGCGTGTTCTGATCCCGCAATGATTATTCTAATCCATTAATAGAAGCAATAAGGCTCAATGGAATTTGGAAATATGGAAATAATGTTTATGAATAAATAATGTTGTATATGAAATAAAGTTAATGATTTTGGAGGATGATTCCTCATATTGTAATCTCAAAATAAAAGGGTTAAGCCAGTGGAGCAACCCCAAGCCGTCAACCAGATAACGTCATCAGTGGAATTCCAAATTCCACTTGTTTTTGCTCACACCTTACAAACATTCTATGGAATGATTTAGAATTGCCGAACAATTAATATATATATTTCTTTTCTTTGCAACATTCAATATCATGTGATGAAATATAAAATGTGAAGCCTATTCAATGCTCGGTGATATGGGACATTCGTGGAATGCAGACCTCGTGTTCAGATGATTTTTGTTAACCGTCTAACTGATCCATAATTCATATAAATTTAATAATCACATGGTAATAGTGCATTACACCCAAGTCTAATAAATGAATAAATTTATTTCTTTAGGAAATTCTTTTTAAATCAACATGGTTGTTGGGGTGATTAATAAATTCCAAGTGTGGAATTTACGATTGTGAAGTAACTGGATTATTATTATATGACAGAGAAGAATAGATTGATCATGGCCAATAAATTTTTGACGGCGTGTTATATAATAGAGGTAACATTTTTCGGATTTGTATCCATGACTTTTCACATGCGTGATATTGAAACTAAGAATATTTTGGAAGATAATTTTGGAAATATAAATGCTGTTGTAACTTTTATATAATTTTTTCGAATGATGTCAGACTGGACTAATTAATTGTCTGCGCATCATTAAAGTGTTTATGGTGTTTCGAATATCACACATTCCAGTGATAATTATGAATTTCACTAAATGTTGGAGAAGCATTTGAATAATCACGTCACTTAATTATTATTTTTTGTTTTATTTTATTGTTGCCGTTAGTCAGACAAGGCATCTTTAGAGCAGGATCCCAGGGGGTGCGATAAGATGTTCTTTATTTTCAGGAGTGTATTTAATGATTCCCCTGCGGAAGGAAGTTTGTAATTAGTTTAGGATGGTTGAGTGAATAAATTGACCTGACGCATTTTATCTTAGACAACTGGTGACATTCATGATTCTTGAAACTTAACTCCTTTCTATCCTTGCTGCAGTGTACATCGGAATAACAGCTAAGCGTTTATTTTAAATTACAGCGTTGGCTGTTTGCCCATATTTTCTTTTACCCTGAGATGTTATTGAGCCTTGTGCTCTGCTGTTATTTAGATGTGCGCTTATGTGGAAGTGGGACATCCGTCAAACGGTCACACTATCTACCTGCTGCAGTCTTAGAGCCTTTTCCCAAACATATAGGTGTGTTTAAGAAAAGACTGACGATTTGAGAAAATGCTCCAGTTTAATTGTTATTGAATTATGTACAGTGAGATTCTTTTGATGGAGCGGGACCGGTGGCCGGCTGCCGGGCCCGCGCACCTTCCGCCAGCCAACCGAGCTCGGGCCGCGGGGTTTTGGGAGGTGCAGGCGAGCTAACCAGGGTCATTAAAGTCCATTAAGTCACTAAACTTTCATCAACGAGGGTGTGTAGTGTCAGCGCACAGATAAGAAGGTAACATAAACAACAGCTGCTAGATATAATTAATGAAGCACAGATGTTTCTTTATTTCATGCAAATCTGGATGACCTCACGTCACCAGTTAAAGGCTAGAACTTATCTTTTCACAGAAGATACTAAAATGTTCTCCTTTAGCTGACATACAGGCATCGTTATATTATGTCGCTACTCCTGCACCCCTCTACTGCGTGTTTACTGTAATTAATCGAAGCGCGGACCTAATCCCGTTTGTTGTTTTGATTGTGGGTTAATTTAACATTCAAAGTGTACAGATCAATTACCCGTAATCTAGTGGAGCTGGAGAACAATATACGGCAACAGATATCCCTCAAAACAGAAGGAAATTACAACGTGTAAACGTTCATTTATTTACACGGTACAACGCCTGCCTGTCGTTTGAAGGAGAACATTTTCAGCATCTTCAGTGAAAAAGTCAGTTGTTTAGTCATGATTTGCTGGTGAATTTACCATTAATTAATCTACTTTGTTACGGATTCCACCTGCGCACAATCTGCGGTGCTAGCTCGGTTGGCTGGCGGAAGGCGCGCGCGCCCGGCAGCTGGTTGCCCGTCTCGCTCCAGCAAATGAATCACCCTGTATAACTACGTATTTGTGATGTATACCCAATTTTTCCACCGGGTGACACACCCCCAATTGCAATTAAATGAATGAATGAATGAATGAATGAGTACAGATGTAACAGTAACACAGGTTATCAGACAATTCTACACACACCCATGTACACGGGGTTACATGACCACGATGTAGCAAAGTCCCTAAATGAATCAACAACAACAACAACAACAACAACAAGAACATAAATGATCCAAACTCAGTGTATTGTACCCGTTACAGCGACATAAAGATGCAGAATGGGCTCAATACTGAATGGAAAAGGAATCTGTGAGTTTTTGTTGCTTATTTCAGTAGCTGCGGCATTGAGGTCATATAGCCCCTACCTTATAAGAGCATTGGTCTCGATATCAACACTTTGAAAACCCACATTCTGTATCAACTGCTCAAGCAATGCCTCCTACCATTACAATCAATGGTGAGCTCCTGGAGATCACAGAACATTTTCCGTACTGTCTTCAAGTGCAAATATTGATGCTGAAATTCAGCAAAGACTCAAATGTGCTAGCAATGCTTTCGGTCGTCTAAGAGAAAGGGTGTTCGATAATCATAATATCAGCACTCGAACTAAGCTGTGCGTATACCAATCTATCGTAATACCAAGCCTTACTTACGGCTGTGAAACTTGGACCACCAACAGGAGACACATAATCTGCTTGGAGAAATATCACCAACGTTGTTTGAGAAGAATCTTGAGAATAACATGGCAAGACTGGCGTACCAACATCAGCACCCTCGAAGAAGCCAATGCTACAAGCATCGAGGACACAATAATCAAACATCAACTTCGATGGACTGGTCATGATGTCCTTATGCCTGACTCTCGTCTCCCTCAGCAAATCTTGTATGCTCAACTTACGAATGGACACCGTACGCAGGGAGGACAGCGCAAAAGGTACAAAGATGCCCTAAAATCTAACACGCAGAAATGTATGATCAACACCGACCAGCATGGCGTCGGCTTGTTCATGGAGGTCCACAACACTTCGAACACGAACGTTGAAGGCATGCAGTGGATAAGCGACAGGGAAAGAAATAACCAATGACCGCTCAAGGGAACAATCCTCAGCGAGTTGTGGTTGAAATATTTGTTTGTGAACATTATGGAGGAGATTGCGGCTCTAGAATTGGTCTACACAGACATCAGAGGACCCACAGAAGACATCATACTCGTTAGCGAGTGATAGCCTATCATCATCATCATCATCATCATCATATAGCTCCTTGTACTTCGGTGTGTGAAAAATTTTCTCAAAACCTGTGATATCATGATGGTTGGTTGGTTCCTTAGTTTAGGGGCTGCGACAACGCGATCATGTAGCCCCGTGTTCATTGGGTATATGTAAAACCTGTCTGATAACCGGTAAGTAGGGACTGCAGACATTCAATTTTTCCGAGTAGTTCCTACTTTTGTCGCCAAACGCCACCGTCAACGACCAAGTAGTACAGAACTTAATTACCAGATGCCACCGCAGTCGGCTCTTGACAGCGAACGTAGGAACATAAGAACGTTAGTCAAATGTTTAACGTGTATATAATTTAGCTTCACACAGGTGTAATTTGTGGAAGTTCTTTTTAACATGCCATATATCTATGACATGGGACCGCCGGCTTTACTTCCCCTCCGAAGGAAGGCATACTGAGGGATTTTTAACGTTCTTAAAAAATCCGACGACTTCGGCCGGGTTTGAACCCGCGATCTTGGGCATAGAAGCTCAGGCTCTACTAGTGTGTCAATTTGTAAATGGGGATAGGATTGGGAACAGGCGGTCTATAAATTACTGATTATTATATTCCTTGTTTTCAATTTGTTTTCACGTTTACTATACGCTCATTTTTCAGTACGATTGTTTGAAAAACAATCAACCGGAGGTTGTTTCGCAGGTTATTGTCTGACATCAGAGCGCGATGCCGTAATTTTGTAAGTTTCAATGCAGATAATAACGTTTTGCAGAGATGCTGTATGTTAATCCAAACATTGATAACACCTGTGCGATTTCGGATATTCTTCCTGTAGTAATTTAGAATAGATGTAGTTGTTGTTGATGATTCATTTAGGGGCTTTGCGACACCGTGGTCATATAGTCCCAAGTACTTGTTTGTGTGAAATTTGTATGATAACCTGTGTTATTGTGATGGCTGTATTAGTATGTGTATTTGTAATTCAAATGAGGATTGGGAAGGAGGCGGCCGTGGCCTTAAGGTAGAAACCATCCGGAATTCGCCTGGAATAAAAGTGGGAATCCACGGGAATCCATTTCCAAGATGGCCAAGGTGAGAGTCGAACCCCGGCCTCCACGGTGACAGCCAAGAGTGCTAGCCACTACGAAATTGCAATGTATTAAATGACTCCCATGATACCTTATCAATAATTGTGACTGTTTTAAGGGGGCAGGTACACCTTTCGCAAGACAATTTCTTCAGAGTTTAAAAAATTATAATCTTATAAACTACATGTTGCATGGAAAGAAAACTGTTCAGGATTATTAAACACAGTTCACTCATTATTGTGCACAAAACACATTTTATAATATGCTTGCAGTCGTGCACTATTACAGTATACCACGAAACTTTCAGCTGTTATTTGTAGAGTTGGACAGCGTTTACATGATATGCACCCCACAATTTAAACTATTTACATGAATGTTCTTTTGAGCTGATGGCAACAATCCCGGCTACAACATACACCAAAATATTTCATACACATATTCAGGAAAAAAAATCATAGCCTTACTCAAAATGTATATTTTTTTAACTTTTGTTCGGTAAAAATATTCTCCTAAATGAGAAGTATGCTTGATACACAAAATATTTTGATGTATGTTGTTCATAATAGTACGATACACAATTGATGTAAAATTTCATTGATATCTTGAATAGTATTTGAGTTATCATGTAAACGCTGTGTGGACATTAAGTTATCGGCAAACAAGCTTCAAACTTGCCTAAGGGTGAGACAACTTAAGCGACAGCAACTAATATTTAGGGGCATATCTCTGGAAGTATTGAAGGTATATTCATTTTTGTTTTCACCAAATGAAAGTTAAAAGATTAGTCATTCAAATAATTAATTTTTAAAAACATTTCATTTACAGCTAAGCATGTATTCATCATATACCAGTACGCGGTAAACGCACGAAACACAATGTACATGTGACGGACAACCAACGCATTGGACAAAAAGTTTGTTTGTTTCCAATACGCCCAGTGCGAAGGCGGTCCCAACCTGACTCGGTCCGACACTCCGGCAGTCAGGTCAGGCAGCCCAGGCAAGAGAGGCAGAAGCCAGCCTGCCGGCGTTCGGCGCATTATAGCTGGCACACCGAGCGTGCAAAGACTGGCTCACAGAACGCGAATGCGAGATTACTGGGGAAGAGTTAAAGCTCTAGGGTGCAAACGGTTGAAGTAACATGGTCCAAAGCAGGCCGAAACGAACAAAGATTAATTAATAATAGTAATAATGATTTAGTTCTGCCTATGGTAACCTTCATAACAATTGCTAAATATTTTCATTCCAACATAGCAGTCTATGTGCTTGTCGGCGTGCTTTGATTATGACAAGACTTTCTTTGCCACTGTTTTTTTCTATCTTTTCTCTGCCAACTTACTATGTCTACGTTCATCGATCCATGAGATGCCCACACTTCCTCATAAAGACTTCATTACAATGGCTTCTTGTGTTTACCAGTGCCTCTTTGCTCAGGTCCAATAATCCTTCCTTTTGAGCAGCGCTGTGTAAACGTAGCTTCTAATATTGCGAGCTCCGATCCATGCCAGGAAGAAATAATTATCTCAACTCCGTCTTAGCATTGCCATCAGAAAGACACGCAGAAAGAATGAGAGAACGTTTTAAATTTGAATGTGCTCTTGGGGACATATAAACCTCAATTGACAAAAGAAAGTTTCCTAGTTATTGAAAAAATAAATTTTTGAACATAACAAAATATTGACATTAACCGATTTTACCGAATCAAACAGGGGTAATCAAAATATTAATATGGCAAAATATTGATAAGAAATCAATGCTAAATGGTTGCTTGAGCTTTGTAACTAATGTTACGCACTTCGTGATAAGATTCTGTAAATGAAACATACCATAAAGCCGTTGCGCTAATCAGTGAAGGGCGAGTCTCATGTGGCTAATGAAATTTGAGCATCATTTGGAAGTGTCCAACGTGTTATAAAACGCTATAAATAGAGTGTTATCTACAGCAGAAGACCTGGATCAGGCCGTACTAGGTCAACATCGGCCTAAGATGACCGATTCATCACCCCTCAAGTGTTGCGTGACTGCCATACAACCGCAGTTCAGGCCAGGAATCGACTTCAGCGTGCAACGTTACTGTCTGCGAACGGACAGTCACATGAAGGTTCTACGAAAGTCTTTAATGGGTGGCGGTACACCCTATATTCACAATTTCAAATTGCCAAATTCATGTTCCTTTTTCTCAATGACCATTGCGTAGAAGTTAATGGGATTTACCACACTTAAAGAATGATGTTATGTGCACACTTTAAGTTTGGTTTTAATATTAACACAGAAATATATTTTTGAATGTTTTTTTCTCAGAAGTGAATTTTTTCTTGAAGAAATTATAATTTGAGTAACCATAATTTTGAAAATATAAAAGACAGAAGTATTATATGAACTCAGTATACATTCAACTCCAATAAGATGATGTGGTGCAAGTTTCATGTTCCTAACTCCATGGGTTCTAAAGGAAAAGGAACATCACATAAAAAAATGTGTTTTGAGTTAAATTGAAACAAAGATGGACGATATCTCAGTGAATTCCTGGCCCATAATCTGGATCATCTGGGCCAATTTCAGCATCCTAAAATTATATCTTCACCTTTCTCTGTTGCATTGCGGTTATCACAAGGGCCTTAATGTCTGATATTCCCACCCTTAGGATATCAATTTCATTGCAAATATTTTGCATATTTTGACCTGGTTCAATGCCTAAAGCCTTCAGAACCCTCAATCGGCCTCCACAACCCCCATTGTATGTTAACACTGTATCATACACCCCCATGCACATCGTTTTATACCCCACAATCATTGATTTAGGCTCAAGATTCCACACTACACTATTGAAAATCTTCTAAATAAGTCTACTAACTATACCTTTTCTCTGGTTTTCATCTTCCAAACACTGACTGCCGTTGCCTTTGTTGCAATATTTGCACATATCAGCTGAAAGCAGTTGTAATGTAATATGGAATTACCACTCCTTACTATATTATTATGAATTATACTTGTATCCGTATATGTCACAGAGAGCTTTGTTCTTACAATACTAGGCCTAACAGCTGGAATGTGTGTCACACTGTTGCTTGGAGATGTAACAGCATTATCTAACCTAGCAATAACTGTTATATTATTGTCAACATTATTTTCACTACCGGCCTCCTGATTACCAACTATTTGACATGTTGGCCCACGTCCTTTCCTTCCACCTATTCCAGTAAGTTTATTCAAAATTCTATTAGAACGAGGCATTGTGAAGTATGTTTGATTCAGTACCAAAACAAACTAAAACATGTGCTTTCAGTAAACAACTTCAAGCAGGGGCGGATCTAGGGGAAGGCGAGGAGGACGACCGCCCAGGGCCCGCGGTCCGGGGGGCCCCGCGCCATGGAATTATTTTAAATTTAATTAATTAATTACTTTTCAAACTAATTTATAATTCATATTACTTTTCTCAGTGCAGCTATGACCTCCCGTGACCGTTTAGCAAGTTTAGATTTCAGTGAAATAATAGAAGACTTCAGCCGGGAAGAAAGTCGCAAAGTAAAATTTTAATATTTCATAGTTTACATAAAATTCTTCAAGGGGACTTAAAGGTTTCTTACATATTATTAACAAGTAGTTCCATGAAGAACTATACAGCCTATTTTCATATATCCTACTGATGTTAATTGCCTCTATCAACATACTAAATTCCAGTGTGATTGCTGTAATAGATTCGTAGATATTGAAAACCGTCTAAATATTTCGGGTGGTCGCCATGTTGGACTTTTATATATGTAGGGCTTAGAGTTATGTACTGTTACATGAAGATTATTGTGGACGTGTAGTATTCAAACTTCAATCGCATGATTAGTACACAAGAAGTAAAAACGAGATTTTAAAAATTTCGCACAGATGCCATCTTGTGGTTATGGAAACAATTGTAGAACATTAGATGCCAGTGGATTAACATTTGTATAAGGATTTACTGTACAAAGTGTCACTGCACTCGGATGGTTAAATTGCGAGAAACGACCATGTGAATATTTATAATTCGCTTCGCCGCCATGTTGGATTTGTGATCACCAGGTTATTGAAAGTCCTATAGGTGAACTTATGTCCATAGCCCCTATGAACATTAAAAAATTCAGTTTGATTGCTGTAACAGATTCGTAGATATTGAGAACCGTCTAAATATTTCCTATGGTCGCCATGTTGGATTGTTATATGTACAGGCCTTAGAGTCATGTACCTTTAAAGGAAAATTATTGCGTAGGTTCATTATTCAAACTTTCATTTCGATTCCATGATTACGACACAAGAAACAAAAGACTTAATTTAAAAATTCACACAGTCGCCATCTTGAGGTTATGTAAATAATTGAACTAAATTACATACCAATGCATTACAATGTATGTAAACATTTGCTGTACCAAGTTTCATTGCGTATGGATCATTAAATCGCGAGAAAAGTCTATTTAAACTTTCAATTTCGCATGGCCACCATGTTCGTTTTGTAGTTAACCGGTTTTTGAAAGTCTCATAGATGAACTTCCAGTAGTGCCCTTTATCTCTGTGCAAAATTTCAGGGTGATACCGGTAATAGTTTCAGAGATATAGAATGCCGGTGAAATATTTCGCACAGCCGCCATATTGAGGTTATGTAAACAATTGAACGAAGTTAGATGTCGGTGCATTACAATGTGTATAAACATATACTGTACCAAGTTTCATTGCGTTTGGTTGGTTAACTCGCGAGAAACGTCTATTTAAAAGTCTCATATTCGCTTGGCCGCCATGTTGGTTTTGTAGTTACCAGGTTTTCAAAGATCACATGAATGAAATTCTAGTAGTTCCCTCTGTTACCATACAAAATTTAAGGGTGATATCGGTAATAGTTTCGGAGATATTGAATGCTGGTGAAATATTTCACACAGCCGCCATGTTTAATTGGTGAGACGTAACAAAATTTGAAGGGCACGGTCGGGGTCGCCCGGAATCGTGCTATGCACTTACCGAGTTTCATTGATATCGCTCCAGTCGTTTAGATTTTATTAGGGACACACACACACACACACACTCCTCATACACACACACAGACACACACACGCACACACACACGGACAAAAGCCTATTTTTTCAAAATTGAAAATAGGCTAAAAATGTACTGTAGTGTATTCAGAATATTATAACTATTCTTTATTTTATTATTATTACCACACTATTTTTCATTTGATTTGATATTTTTTATTTCCTACTAGCAGAAGTACCCGTTCTTCGAACGGTGTTCGTTGTTAACACCAGACATTATCAATTGAGCTACTGTTGCAATGGTTAGCAGTTTGTCATTCCTTCAAGTTTATCAGAACGAAGTTAGTTTACTGGGAATATCATACACACACTGTTTATTTAAGGCCCTTAAAATTTAGTTTTCGGAGACCCTTCATAGATTCCCGAATTATCTGTCTCACATTGAGAAGCGCAACATATGCTTTGGTCGTCCTTGTAGGATAATTTTTATATTTCGCATATTTTAGCATATATTGAGAAGTTTTTCTCTATATCCACCCTTCTACTGTATGAAAGGTACGGTGAAGGGTTTTATAAATGATTGGTGTATTGACTCTCATGGTTACCATACCTAATTTTAACATGAACCAAGCATCCGAACACGAGGTATAGGCGTACATAAAGATACACAGAAAGACAGACAGACAGACAATTCTATTGTCTACAACATATTACCCAGATATCCAAATATGGGTATATCTACCACACAGTATCAAATAAAATCATCCTTATGATGAACCCGTATGTCGACAAAAAAAATTAGTTAAAATGCGCTCTCAGACTAAATTCACCTAACGTGTACTTCCTGACGTGAAATACAATTGAAAGTCTTGTAGACGAAACGCAATACACGTCACATAAAAACTGACCCTCTACGTTGTGCTAAGTGCCCATACACAGGAAGACCCCTTTCATAAATTATAAAGGCTTGTGGTGCATGAAAATTCAGGTTCTCTAGACTCAAATTGCCCAAATTCCTAAAAGCCGCAAAAAATGCTAGTTCAATTCAGGAATTTTTGAAAATAATGTTGCTGTTTGGAGATATAATAGACCTTCTGTACTATATGTCGAACGTGAAAATTGCATGAAAAAATTCTAGGTTACCCCTTCACCCCCTTAATTGCATTGATGAATTATACGGTTTACGTTAGTTCCGTGATAACCTTATAGCCATTTGCAAACTCTCACAGAAATGTAATAAATGGAGTGGCATTGCTTCTTACAGAAATAGAAGGAAAGTTGTATGCCACCCCTTGAGATAATGTTCTCATGGTTACCGATTTGCATTCCTTCATTAGTTTGTTAAATTAAATTAGTTTTCTGGGAATATTTCAGAAACTGTTGGATTTAGAGCCTTATAATGTAGTTTTCGAGGACCCTTTAGGGCCCCCGAGTTTTGTTGCTGGCACCGAGGGGGTTTATCTCGTCGTTGTACGCCATAATATAATACTAATAATAATAATATAATATAGGGAGAAATTATAACACCTATTTTTAGCCTATTTTCAATTTTGAAAAAATAGGCTTATGAGATCACCTTTTGTCCGTGTGTGTGTGCGTGTGTGTGTGTGTGTGTGAGGTGTGTGTGTGTCCCTAATAAAATCTAAACGGCTGGAGCGACTTTAATGAAACTCGGTAAGTTCATAGCACTATTCCCGGCGACCTCGACCGTGCCCTTCAAATTTTGTTACGTCTCACCAATCCAACATGGCGGCTGTGCGAAATATTTCACTAGCATTCAATATCTCCGAAACTATTACCGCTATCGCCCTGATATTGTGCACGGTGATAAAGGGCACTACTAGAAGTTCACCTATGAGACTTTCAAATACCTGGTGACTGCAAAACCAACATGGCGGTCAAGCGAATTTGAGACTTTTAATATACTTTTCTCGCGATTTAACTATCCAAACGTAATGAAACATGGTACAGCAAATGTTTATACACATTGTAATGCACAGGAGTCTAATTTGTTCAATTGTTTACATAACCTCAAAATGGCGGCTGTGCGAAATATTTCACTGACATTCTATATCTCCGAAACTATTACAGATATCATCATGCAATTTTGTACGGTCATAAAGGGTACTGATACAAGTTTACCTATGTATATTTCATAAACCTGTAAAGTACAAAACGATCATGGCGACCAAGCGAATTTGAAATATTTTAATAGACTTTTCTAGTGATTTAACTCTCTGAGCGCAGTGAAATGTGGTACAGTAAATGATTTTGCAGATTGTAATGCACTGCCATCTAATTTAATTCAATTGTTTACATAACCTCATGATGGCGGCTGTGCGAAATTTTAAAATTAAGTTTTTATTCTTGTGTCGTAATCATGCGATCGAAGTGAAAGTTTGAATAATGAAGCTAGGCAATAATTGTCCCTGAATGGTACATAACTCTATGGCCTATACATATAACAATCCTAAATGCCGAGCTTCCGAAATATTTAGACGGTTCTCAATATCTATGAATCTTTTACAGCAACCAAACTGAATTTTATTATGTTCATAGAGACTATGAACATATGTTCACCAATAGGACTTTCAGTAACCTGGTGAGCACAAATCCAACATGGCGGTGACGCGAAGTATAAATATTTAAATGGAAGTTTCTCGCGAATTAACTATCCGAGTGCCGTGAAACTTTGCACGTTAAATGCTTATACAAATGTTGATCCACTGGCATGTAATTTATTTCAATTGTTTGCCTAATCACAAGATGGCTGGTGTGCGTACTTTTAAAATCTCGTTTTTACTTCTTGTGTTCTAATCATGTGATTGAAGTTTGAATACATCCCGTACACTATAATCTTAATGTAATAGTACAAAAATAAAAATCCATCCTGGCGACCATATGAAATATTTAGACGGTTCTCAATATCTACGAAACTGTTACAGCAATTAAACTGAAATTTTGTATGTTGATAGAGACAATTAACATGAGCAGGATATATGAAAATAGGCTGTATAGTTCTTCACGGAACTACTTGTTATATACTAGTATGATTGTTGTGGGCCCATCTTATCATATCACCCAGGGCCCCACAAGGCCATGATCCGCCACTGACTTCAAGCATGTCCAAACACACAGTTGACGAGCGGAAACAGTTGCTCCGCACTTTAGAAACAAAGATGTTCCACCAGATCGCACTGCTAAACCGCGAAGTTTGAAATTACGGAGTTCATTTCAAAATTATGCGAATCATGTAGAATAGGTGGGTGTAACCTCAAGTGTAAACTTGACATTTAAGTTCTATATGATCCGTTAGAAGCGATTTTCATCAATATAACTACTGAAATCTTATTTATCATACTTCAAATAACTAAAATTCGTAAAAAGAATTAAATAAAAATTGTCCCTTACTAGTGTACCACCACTCCCTAAGGTAATCTCCAAGAGTGCCACAGCTTTAGTGACACCACAGAGAAGCTCGACTCCAGTTTGCAAGCCAGCTTTTATTCTGGAATGCTGTAGAGTGGGGATCTATATTCTAGTCTCTACAGATTAGAGCCGTTTCACGCTGATACTCAGGTTGGCGAGAAAGGGATAGGAAGAGACCAAGGAAGGGATATTCGCCTGATACACAATCAGGACATCCTTTGGAGGAGGTTAAGTTATGGTATGGGGAGGCGTCAGTCTTCAGGGACGCACTGACTGGTGACATCTGTATCGCGCACAATGAGGAAATTCTAGTTCAGCACATGATGCCATATCCACGGTTTGTGCGAGACAACTTCTGGCTTATATTATGATAATGTCTCACCACATGTTGCAAATAGTGTTTCTCACAGAGAATTAGAATTGGAAATCAGAACTGGTCAGTCAAAAGCCCCATCATGAATATCAACGAACATTGTGTGAGAAATGCTAGAACGAAGATATCTACGCCGTGATTGTAATACCTTGAAATAGTTCACATTTGCTCTATGTGAAGAATAGGATGCTCTTCATTAAGAATCGATCATGGATCTTCTGCTCAGTTTGCTCCGACAACGTCTTCAAACTGTTACTGAAGCTAGGGGAAGAAACACCTGGAACTAGTGTGTTTTCGTGTGTGAGGTTAAAGAACCATTTCGCCAAGGTAATTAAAAGTGCAGACTTGGGCGACTGTGCCGTATTTGGTGATTCAGGGGATTTATTTTCTGGCCTTCTATCGATATATTTGGTCTTGTCGCAAGAGATATGTAATCTGGTCTTTTGCACAATCTCATGGAGCTTTTCCACTGCGTAAGTCGCTTCCGATGTGTTGCCTGCGACAATTGCAATATCGTCCGCGAAAGCGAGACATTGCACTTGTTGAATACTCTTAAACCAGATTTGATTCTTAAAATATTACGTCAAAACTTAAACTTTAATCGAAACAACGACTTTATTCTAACGTGTAAGAAATTATTAAGATTTCTCATATGCGGTGTCCTATTGTAAATTTGGTGTTATATAAGATAGAATTGGTATTATTTGGTTCGCCAATGCTATTTACAGTAGGCCATGAGAGGCTTCGGTGGCGTAGTTGGTAGCATGCTGAGCTTCTATGCCCAAGATTGCGGGTTCAAAACCGGCCGAAGTCGTCGGATTTTTTAAGAACGTTGAAAATCCCTCAGTATGCCTTCCTTCGGAGAAGTAAAGCCGGCGATCCCATTGCATGATAAAGAACATTCCACTAATTACACCTGTGTGTAGCTAAATTATGTTAAAAATGTAATCAACGCTCAGGTTCCTACGTTCGTCGCCAGGAGCCAACGGCGGTGGCGTCTAGTAGACAAGTTCTGAACTAGTAGTTGTTTACGGTGGCGTTTGGCGGCAAAAGTAGGAACTACTTGAAAATTCAAAGTCTGCAGTCCTTACTTTAATTAAGAAACAGAAACATACACTAATACAGTCATCAAGATTAACACCAGTTATCAGATTCTAGACACACCCAAAGTACACGGGGCTACATGACCGCGTTGTGGCAGCCCCTAAACTGAGGAACCAAACAACCAACCAACCAACAGGAGGCCCTGACTAGAATTGCGTAAATTGCGAGAATGTATCATCAAAACAAGATGTTCAGTAAAGAACATATTGCCTACTTTCTCCTAAATGCATGGGTATTGTTATAACTCTTTGTCCTTTTCAAGGAATATGATTGAATGTTGGTTGAGTAGCTTGTTGAAATACAACGTACTATAGGGATATTAAACATGAATATGAGGTGCCCATTGCTAGTGCTACCTCTGTACCAAATTTCGTTCAATTCGGTTTCACCGTGTTTGAATTGATAGGGGGAATCGATTTGCACACATACTTGGCCACCATCTGCAAACTATTGGGCTGATGTTCTTGCAGTTGGGTCAGAATATGTTTCCCACATAAAGATATGGTGTTGCAGAATTTGGTAGAGACTAGATTATTAGGTTGGTCGTAATTACATTTTAGCTTTTAACATTTGGGTGGCCGCGATTACGTTTTGGTCAAGATAGCGGTGATATAAAACAAGACACTGAGGTGCCCTTTGCTAGTGCTACCACTGTACCAAATTTCGTTCATTCGGTTCCACCGTGTTCGAATTAATAGGGGGAATCAATTTTGACATAAAGATGGCCCCCATCCGCAAACTATTAGGCTAATCACCTATTAGATTGGTCAAAGGATGCTCCCTCCATAAAGGTATGTTGTTGCAAAGTTTGGTATAGATCGGATGGTTATGTTAGTCGTAATTTGATTGAAGCTTTAAACATTTGTGTGGTCGCCATTACGTTTCTGTCAATATGGCGGCGATATTAATCATGACACTGAGATGCCCTTTGCTAATGCTATCTCTGTACCAAATTTAGTTCCATTCGGTTTGACCGTGTTTGAATTAAGAGGGGGAATCGATTCTGACACAAAGATGGCCGCCATCCGCAAACTATTAGGCGAATGACATATTAGATTGGTCAAAGGATGCTCCCTCCATAAAGGTATGCAGTTGCAAAATTTGGTAGAGATCGGATGATTAGGTTAATCGTAATTTGATTTAAGCTTTGAACATTTGTGTGGCCACCATTACGTTTCCGTCAAGATGGCGGCGATATAAAACATGACACTGAGGTGCCTTTTGTTAGTACTACCTCAGTACCAAATTTCGTTCCATTCGGTTGCACCGTGTTCGAATTAATAGGGGGAATCGATTTTCACACAAAGATGGCCGCCATCAGCCAACTATTACGCTGATGACCTATTAGATTGGTCAAAGGATGCTCCCTCCATAAAGGTATGTAGTTGCAAAATTTGGTAGAGATCGGATGATTAGGTTAATCGTAATTTGATTTAAGCTTTGAACATTCGTGTGGCCGCAATTACGTTTCCGTCAAGATGGCGGCGATATAAAACATGACACTGAGGTGCCCTTTGCTAGTGCTACCTCTGTACCAAATTTCGTTCCATTCGGTTCCACCGTGTTCGAATTAATAGGGGGAATCAATTTTGACATAAAGATGGCCGCCATCCGCAAACTATTAGGCTAATAACCTATTAGATTGGTTAAAGGATGCTTCCTCCGTAAAGGTATGTTGTTGCAAAGTTTGGTTGAGATCGGATGGTTATGTTAGTCGTAATTTAACTTAAGCTTTGAACATTTGTGTGGCCGCCATTACGTTTCTGTCAATATGGCGGCGATATAAAACATGACACTGAGATGCCCTTTGCTAGTACTACCTCTGTACCAAATTTCGTTCCATTCGGTTTCACTGTGTTTGAATTAATAGGGGGAATTTATTTTCACACAAAGATGGCCGCCATCCGCAAACTATTAGGCTAGTGACCTATTCATTTGGCCAAAGGATGCTTCCTCTATAAGGGTATATTGTTGCAAAATTTGGTAGAGATCGGATGATTAGGTTAATCGTAATTTGATTTAAGCTTTGAACATTTGTGTGGCCACCATTACGTTTCCGTCAAGATGGCGGCGATATAAAACATGACACTGAGGTGCCTTTTGTTAGTACTACCTCTGTACCAAATTTCGTTCCATTCGGTTGCACCATGTTCGAATTAATAGGGGGAATCGATTTTCACACAATGATGGCCGCCATCCGCAAACTATTACGCTGATGACCTACTGGTTTGGTCCAAGGATGCTCCCCCCAGAAAGGTATGTAGTTGCAAAATTTGGTAGAGATCGGATGATTAGGTTAGTCGTAATTTGATTTAAGCTTTGAACATTTGTGTGGCCGCCATTACGTTTCCGTCAAGATGGCGGCGATATAAAACATGACACTGAGGTGTCCTTTGCTAGTGCTACCTTTGTACCAAATTTCGTTCAATTCGCATTCACCGTGTTCGAATTGATAGGGGGGGACAGACATTCAGAGTACACACACTCACACACACAGACACACACACACACAGAGACTCACACACACACATACACACACACAGACTCACACACACACACACATACTCACAGACAGACAGACACACTTTTTCGCCCTGTGTTGATCTCATAAATCTACTTTCATTTTTTGCAAAAATCGAAAGTAGGCTAAATAGCCTACCATACATCGCTAGATCAAGAAAGTTGGAAAATCAAACAGAAGCTGTAGATCTGTACCTCATGAAGTGACCCCTAATCAGGCTTAACGTAGAGTAGATATCTCTCTTCAGTTTAAAGGTAACCCCGTGGATGATAGATTTATCAGGAGAATTGTCACGTAATGAAACAAGATGTTCAGTAAAGAACATATAGCCTACTTTCTCCTAAATGTATGAGTATAGTTATAACTCGTTGTTATTATCAAAGAGTATAATAGAACTATTCTTTGTTGAAGACCTTAGAAACGATTTACCTCTACCAAACGCCACAACCTAGATAAAAACTGCTACCATCATTGAAGAAAGAAAGATAAGAAGTATCTAAAGAATGTTATGGATCTGGAGACATAATCGACCGGACTGGTGGCGTGGCTCAGCGGTAACGTTCTCGCTTGCTGGACCGTATGTTTCAGGTTCGTATCCTGGCGCAGTCAGCTGGCATTTGAGGGTGCACAAATGCGAGGGAGCCGTGTTAGTAGACTTACTGGCACATTAAAGATCCCCTTCGGGACAAAATTCTGGCACCCCGGCGTCTCTAAAAGCAACAGTAGTTAAAAGGGACGTAAAACCAATAACATTATTATTATTATTATTATTATTATCATTATTATTGTTATTACATAATCGGCCTGACGCGGGCAACATCCAACTTTGAGTTGAGGCATGTCTTTACACGTCTGGCTGCGTACGACTTTCACAACCCTAATTGAATTAACAAATCTTTCCATGACCCTACGGAGACGTGTGTATACCAACTATGTGGATATTTTCGATTGCTATTTGGCTGAAATAGAAGTATTAATTAATATCCTGAACTAGCATCAACGATAGAGTTCAGATACTATGTGAAATCGTTTTGTTCTTTACTTCAATTAACATTTTCAAATAACGCACAATAGGCTGTTACAAACCCTTTAAAATAGAAAGTAAAAATGTATCGTAGTATCATCTTGTCATTCTTCAAATTCGATGCGCATAGAATGCAAATGGTATAGTAATCAATGGAGCCCCACGTAGACTAGTCGTGATATCTAGTGGTGAAATATCTAACAATATAATCCTAACAGAGCGAGTGCATTCTAGCGGCCAGAAGAAGAAACTTTTCAATAAAATCTAGTCGGCGTGCAGTTACCTTCTTGGCAGCTAGATGTCTCGAGTAAATCTGCTGACGAATTATGTTTTAATTAAATATATATTTTACACCACAATATGCACAATATAACGCTTAATTTTAAAACATCTGAGTCATTACAAAACAATAAACATATAAAATTTCAAGCAAAAAAACTAGCTCTGATCGGGTTTGAACCATAGGCATTTGAGCGATAGGCTAACGCTCTACCACTGAGCTAATTGTGTCAACGAATATCGTTCTATATAAAATGACTTACATAGAACTTGTTAGCAAATAGTGATTTGTACTAAACGATTTCATCACTGGAGTATATTATTTATATATAAAGCATTTCATACAAAGTTTATTTATTTTATATCAGTACGCTATATTGCATGCAATACTCAAATTAGTGAAATATAAGTCAGGCACAAGATATCCGCTGCCATCTTGTCTTATTACTAAATCAGCTCAGTTTTTTAAAATCACGTCTGCACTATAGTATTACAAAATAAACTTTTAATTTCGAACGTGCCTCTTCCTTTAGAACAGTTAAAACGATTCTCGGCTCGATAATCGGAACTGGTGGGTCCCATGATATGGATTATAAAGTTTGCATAATTCGCAGGGCCGCCATCCTGAAATGGTATGGCGGACGACCTTGTAGTTTGGTCACAAGACGCATCCTATACGAAGGTATGTTGTTACCAAATTTGGTAGAGATCGGATGATTTGGTTAGTCGTTATTTGATTTTACGTTTTGAACGTTTGAGTGGCCGCCATTCAGTTTTAGTAAAGATGGCGGCGATATAAAACGTGACACTGAGGTGTCCTTTGCTAGTGCTACCTTTGTACCAAATTTCGTTCAATTCGCATTCACCGTGTTCGAATTGATAGGGGGGGGGGGGGGGGACAGACATTCAGAGTACACACACTCACACACACACACACACACTGACACACAGACACACACATACACAGACACAGACAGACACACTTTTTTCGCCCTGTGTTGATCTCATAAGTCTACTTTCATTTTTTGCAAAAATCGAAAGTAGGCTAAAAAGGGTCTATTAACGCAACGCTGACATCTTGAAGAAATGGCTCAGTCCCCATCAACGTGCCAAAGTCATCGTTAAAAAGGATCGTTTTGGCCCCTAAGTGATGTTGTGTGTCAGGTAGGATTTTGTGGAAGTAATTCACTGGCAGATTGTTCCAAACGGTCGTGCAGTCAATGGGGATTTTTATTCTCAACAACTGGAACTAGTTCATTAAATTTTGAGACGGAGATACCCAGCATTAGTTAACCGAAATAGAGTTCTCTTGCAGCAGGGCAATGCGAGACCTCAAACTGCACGAACATAGATGGCAATAATTCAGGAATTGAGAGGAGTCAAACTGCTTCGAAAGCCAGCATATAGCCCTGATCTTGCACCTTCAGATTACCATCTTTTTCGATCAATGGCCCATTTCTTGCGCGGAAGAACTTTCGGAAACATTGAAGCTGTCGAATGAAACTGTAACTTCGTTAGATACAAATAAAATAATTTATTCCCCAACATTAATTCCATTAATATTAATAGTACGATATCATTTCTGACTAATGTATATCTTTAACTGCTCCATACCATTGATTAGTCAATGAGATTGGAATGCAAAAAAGATTCATGGTAGTGAATGTTATGGAGCAGTTAACTGAGTTAATTAACTATAAGTCTTCATAAAACTAGGCTGCAACTCATCCATTTAGCACCTCTTTTAACATACATTATCGCTTGGTTCCCTGATTATGGCCAAAGAATTTCATTTTTATGTGTCCTTCTTTACCTCAACGTGCAACCCTACTGCAAGCCCCGTATCACAGTCAAGATTCGTTTGTCCTTTCCCAATTACGATTTCTTCTACATTTTTCTTAACGCGCATGTAGTGACAGTCCCTAAAATGTTTTCAAATGATAGGAATCACTGATATCTTGATCTTTATAGTTTAATCTACCGGCTGCGGTGGCCAACAATGCTAACGCGCAACCTCGTGCCTCGCTGATATCGGGAGAGCGTGGGTTCGATTTCCACTTCGGTAGTCCTGAAATTGGTTTTCTCTGGCTTCCCATTTTCACCCTCGGGCAAATACCGGGTCGGTTCCTTTCAACAAGTCCACTGCCGACTTCCCTATAAAATCCCTTCCCTGACACTTCTTTAAAGCGGCTTCGGTGGCGTAGTCGGTAGCATACTGAGATTATATGCCCAAGATCGCAGGTTCAAACCCAGCCGAAGTCGACGGATATTTTAAGGGCGTTAAAAATCCCTCAGTATGCCTTCCTTCGGAGGGGAAGTAAAGCCGGTGGTCCCACGTCATAGATTTATAGCATGAGAAAGAACCTTCCACTAACTACACGTGTGGAAGCTAAAATATGTAGGTTAGTTTCATAACGCTCTATTAGTTCCAACGTTCTCCGCCAGGTGCTGACTGCGATGCCATTTAGTAGCCACGTTCGTAGCTTGGTTTCGTGGACGGTAGCAGTTGGTAGCAAAACTATGAACTAAGTTATATGAAAAAATTAATCATCTGCAGTCCTTCTACCTGAATCACAGATAACACACACTAATAGAGCCATCAGAATTAACACCGGTTTTCAGACAAATTTACACACACCCAAACTACACGGGGCTACATGACCACGTTATCGCAGCCCCTAAACTAAGGAACCAACTAACCTTTCTTTAATTAAACCCAAGTTAGCGGTCACCTGGGGAATCCGCCTGTCACCATCCCCAGTTGTATCTGCTGACAAAGTGTGTCTAGTTTCAATACACTAACCTTGTGGTGGTAGAGGAATGATCCCTCGCAGAGTCCGAGGTTGAAGCCGAGCTTGGAGGACAAGCGATTAAAAGAAACAATCTGGTGAAAAAACATATTCTTAAATAGTGTAAATTATTAATCACTTCACGAGGACAATGTGAACTCATTAACGTTGATACAATACAGAACCAATATGCAATTCAAGATGGCTCGTACTATGTTGAATTATACATAATTCTATGTAATAACATATTTTTTATATTGTTCTTAATGTGGAATGTAGGTTTGTAATTCCTGTGACGGTTGTGCTCAGAAGAGGAAAAGGTTTACATTCAATAACATGTATCCCCAAAGTTAAAAACATACAAATGCTGATCAGAAGTGTACAGCGTGTTCCGATTCAACATGGAATTGTAAAATGGGTTGCCTACCCACCCGCAAATGGCTTGAAATGTGCTCACATCGCGCTAGCGACGGGGCTGAGTTCGATTTCACTGATTGCCGCCTTCTTATGCAGCATTGCAAAGTATTTTGCTCTTTCAAAAATGTTTACACAGGCTTCACAATAAGTTTGAACGATTTCTATTTCAGAACTTGTTATTTTACGCTTCTGTTAATGGCTTTTGCAGAGCATTTCTAAGAAATATTTTTTTTTATACAACATAGTTTATTACAACACAGAGTCTTTTGTGTTGTATTTTATGAACAACACAATTTATTGCTTTTTAAACCAATACCACAAAACGAGATACAATCTGGAAATGATTTGTTACAAAATTGTAATCAGTCTTCGACGCGACATATTTTGAAAGAACAAAATACTTTGCAATGCTGCATAAGAAGGCGGCAATCAGTAAAATCGAACTCAGCCCCGTCGCTAGCGCGCTGCGAGCAGATTTCAAGCCGATTGTGGGTGGGTAGGCAACCTATTTTACAGTTCCGTGTTGAATCGGAACAGGCTGTTCGTTCATTTGAATGATCCGTGATATTTTCTTCCCGTCATGAGGGACGTCGCATTGCGGGCTGTTGTCAAAGCACAAGTAATCATGGTGAAAGCACCCGGGAAAGAGGGATGACTGGATACTATGCCTCCTTTAGCGAAGTGCTTCTTGCCGGTGAAGTGGTATGAGGACAGAAAGAAGTTAAATGATGCTCGTCACCTTCCTTGACTGTTCACTGAATATAACTTACCCTCTCACTGATCACAAGTAGAAGAGACGTTAAGCCGCCCACGAAAACTATGAGGACATTGCAACTTTTCTTCAGGGTTATTCATAAGTTTCTTGTTGCCGCACCCTAAGTCCGTTTGTCTCATTTCTTTACACCAATCGTACATTGCTGTCATGCCAGAAATATCAAATACACACAATTTGGATAAGCTGTTGCAGGAAGCTGGGCAAAGAGGAGACGTGTACTCCGCGAAAGATAATTGCCCGGAAGTACTGTCTGCTACAATTCAAGGTTTCTTTTGACAAACAGAGAAATAGTAGATTAAATTCTCGACAAGTTCCATTAGAATAATTTCAGCAAATAATAATAATTATATCGTTTGGCCTCAGGTGCCGAGTGCAGGCTTTTTATTTGACGCCCAGAGGGCAGCTTACATATCGAATTTTGTTGTTACTTGGAGCGCTACGAAAGTCAAGGAGGTTAGATATCTAAGCTCCTTGACACTAGTTCCGCCCCTTAAAACAACAACAACTAACTCCTTGACACTACAGCGCTTTCTAGTAGAGAAAGGAGGAACTTTTATGTTGGCGGAAAAACCCGAGATTAATTTTGACATCATGAACACGGACTACTGAATTCAAATGGGTTCTTTAATATGCAAACAACGTATGACATGAGTGCCGTGGTTTTTGTCGTCTTACAAAAATCACTTAACATGGCCAGGAGCGAACCTGCAAGTTTGGGGGTAGGTAGTCCGATACGATAACCATCCACACACCGTGGCAAGCAGATTAGCAAATAAAACGATCTAACATACAAATGGACTTAAAGATGCAGACGCAGACACACACATACGATATAAAGTTGATCTCGTAAGCCTATATGAACCAACAACAAAAACAATTCAATTGAACTTGGTTCTATTTATATGTAATCCTTTCACTTACTCTTGTCATCGACTTCGAGATATACTTAAATGATAAACGAGAAGTTGAATATTACTACGTACACGAAGAAGACTACGCTTTAATATGCATCCTAGCGTGCAGAAGCTTCACGCAATTGGCCTGGAATTCAGTTGGAGTTAAGTGAACAAAGGCACTGGGCGTGAAATTAGCACACTCCGGACTCAGCTATATTGGCGGCATTGTGCACCATACTGCTTGAGTGTAGGCTACTGCTCAAACGCAAATAAACCATCCTATTGTGTTTGAAGATGCAGTGTTCAAATTCACAAGTCTCTGCTTCTGATGCTGAAGGACTGACCTCAGAGTGAATGCATTATCATATCCAACGCACAGTGGAGTAGTTGCCCTAAAATGCTGACCAAAAGTCGAAATTGTAAAGTTTATGATTAACGAGTAAAGACGATCATTTCTTGTAGGTATGTAAAGACTTGAACTTTTCATAGACTATTAGTATGGGCCCTGCACATCACTGCGACAGGCAGCGCTATTCAGTGGTGCATCGTAACTAATGCACACAATACGAATCAAACAATGGAGAATGAGCATACAGGTATGTACTCTAGTTCTACCCCATAAACATCAATAAGTATGTATTAGCGCGAGTTCTTGGTGTTTGTATTGGTTACATGTAAACGTAGCGTAAATGTGCTGTTTATAATCATTGCGCAGTGTTTTTGTTTGTGTGTCGGGGCTTGTCGGATTATGATCGACACGCACAAATGAAGTTTAGGACCTATTCTTACTATTAAAAAAGAAAACCTCTACCATACGTACCCATTTTTGCTCTACATCTTTTTAAAAATGGGAGTTTGGTGTTTGTTACAGAACCTGAGAAAGTCGCTTCCAAGCAGACTGTTACCCGAAAGCATATGTTTGAACGTTTTTAGAGGAAAGTCTTCACCTTCTGATCCCAGGACAGTTATCAACAACAGCCGCCGAAGATAACTTAAAATCAGAGAGCGATGAGGAGGAGAAATTAGATTCAGACTAAAATGGAAATTCATCGTAAACTCTTTTGACTGCCAGATTGTTATTTTTTAATATAGACTATGATCGTCTACTCCTTTGGCAGCACGATTAATATTTATTTTGTAAACTTACAAATAGTCGACAGCAATTATATTATGTTTTGATACGGCTGCTTGTAAAAAGAGAGCCTATATAGAATTCCCACGCAAAATTTGCGCGTTTTTGTTATTTTGAAATTTTATTTTTAGATTGATGTCAATCTATTGTATCGATTTTGTCATTGGATCGAAAATATATGTGTTTTTTGTGCAAGTCAAAAGTTTTATCACTTTAAATTATGCTTTAAATGTCATTCCATCCTAATTATATGCTAAGAAACACATTAAAATATACCAGGTTAGCTAAGTATTTTTGGCCAGCTTTTTAGGGTAAATACTCCCCTGTGCAACGGATGAATAATTCAATCCTGGGCTGAGATGATGTGGAGAGCTTTGAAGCCATTGTTTAGTGTTGCCTTATTGACAATCACAACCTTTCAGTTGGTCAACACAGTATAATCCAACAACCTCAATGACTACATAGAACTAAAGGATGACATGTTTCGCTCATTAGGTGATCATCATCAGATCCAAATATACGAGTCGCATCCAGAAAATGTTCCGTATTTATTTTTAAGAAAACATAGTTATATGAAAAACTTTATTGGCAACAGGTACAGCAATGTGTCAGCGAATTTTAGACATAGGCACCAAACGAATTGAGACACTTGTCATAGCGTGGTATCAACTTTGGTAGTCCTGTGTGATAGAAGACTGTCACCTGCAACTGGAACCAGCACGTGTTAGTCGTCTTTAGCTCTTCGTCGGTGTGAAAATGCTGACTGGTGAACAAAAATTTCTTGAGGTGTAAGGAAAAATGGAAATCTCTCTGGGAGCAAGATCAGGAAAGCAGCTGATCTGCAGAAATGTGGCTGGGAGGAGTTTGATTATCCCCCTTACAGACTTAATCTTGTAGTAGTGAACTTTAGAGACTTCTGCCTTTTCAAGACCTCGACACTAGATGGGATGGAGTTGTCAGCTCAACGCTTGACTTTTTTTTTCTTCCAGGATTTACCCTGGTACTAATTTCTGTTATAGGCTGATTCAAACCCAGAGGCATTTGCGGTTAACGTTCTGGAAGTGGTAATTTTGTTTTGTTGGTGCTAAAATCCAATTAATGGATGAGAATCGAATCCACTCCTTTCTTATTAGAAACACAGTGCCTTCATTGACTGAATTACACAGACCCCCTTCTATGTAATAACAAGGGCTCGGACTTTTAGGTAAATATATTTTTTCCATGTAAATACATATTTTAAGTAGTTTTTCTATAAATAGATAAATTCCTGCTTTTCACTCATTAGCACATAGAAATTCATAATATTTATATTTTAAAATAAACTTTCAGTTTATTGCATTTTTGTTCTGTGTTACTGTGTTACGGGGAAGAACCTGTGAGCTATCCAATATTCATGCAGAGCGTATGTCAGCTTGCAACTGGGTTATTCTTAACTTGTCGCCCCGTGCCACTCACTGTGGAAGCCGGGGATTTACTTGCCCATAGCCATTTTGCACCACGTGCTACAACCCCCTCCCCCAGCTACCTGGAACCAGTGTCACTCACATGCAGTTCATTTCTGACGCGGTGAAGTGTAAGCCAGTTCTACGATGCCTAAAGTAAAATCAACAACAAGTTATCGTCTGTCGCAGAATTTAAAGATAATTTTACTTCAGATGGGGACGTTATGTTCTGTCAACCATGTGGGAAAGCAATAAAGGCTGAACAGCGATCTCAAGTTACACAACACCTCAAGGGCAAGAAGCATATTGCCGCATTTTCGCGCCCTCAGAAGAAGTGTTTAGCGATAATCGTCAGTCATATGTGATGGACAACCTGAAGATGTATCTCGTTGTGTATTGTATTGCTTCAGCAGTCAGTGAGGCATAACATAAATTGCATTCGTGAGTACTGCATATTGTTTATATTCACATTAACCCTCCGTCAGTCGCGCTCTAATTTCGACACGATAAGTCACGCGGCATCTAGCAGGTGCCATTGTGTTCTTAGTTTTAAAAATACATTTCTTGCAGGCAAGTTTGGATATAATTGAGTTAAATGATGTTGAGATTCCTTTTACTCTTGTTCTCATTGTTAACGGCAACAATAAGGCCCTGCAGATTGTTTTATCTCGTTTCAAATATAACAAGAATATTCAGTGTCATATCTCGTAGATAGTCTTTATTTCCCAAAAAAAAACAATGGATATACCCAACAATAAGAACTATAGCATGATATACCGTAACCTTGTTCACAGAATTTGAGATAGTAGTGAAAAATCAGAACAGTATGCAATGTATTACAAAACCAAAGAAAAAATACATAACGAATGGTTCATATTGACTTTCATTTTCTCAAGTCCAGATTTTCGAAGCGTTGATGGCAAATCATTCTTCCGTGTTCCAGGCAGAAATGTTTCTTACACTTCTTGCAGCTGTACCTTGTCATTCTAGTGAACCTCTTCGGCTTGGCAAGCTTGCGAGTGTCACCGTTTCTTTTCAGCAAGTGAAGGAAGGGTGGTTCCAGTGGCTATTGCTTCTTTGTTTTGCTGTGCAGGTCGGTACTTTTCAAGTTGGAAACGCAGTGTCAAATGGAGACCTGTTGGATTCATGCTCCTTCGTCTAAACTGTTCGGACACCAACTGCCCAGATAGTGTTCTCAGAAACAGTCTCCTCCTACCGACATTCATTCCGTTCCCAATAGCCACTACTTGAGCATTTATGCCAGCTACATTCAACATTGCAAAGAACATAACAAGTGGCCAACGTGTGTTATTTCGGGCTAGGGTGTTACTCCCACACATTTTATCTACGACATCTACTCCGCCCTTTGTCCCGTTGTAGCATGTTATAATTGTAGGCTTGGCATATTCTCCAGTTTAATCATCAATCGAGTCGTCATCTAAATGATGACTGGAAAAGAGCAGGAAAATTCTGTTTTTCTGAGGAACATAGGAGACTAAAGTGGCATGTTCATTGAAACCAAACATTGATGACTTTACTGTCCTTTGTTTCACATTCAAAAGCTCGGCCGGCAGAAATCTTTTATTCTTTCTAATGGTGCCGACATAAGATAATCTCTTCTTCTTCAAGTAAACTATCAAGTCCATGTCTGTGAACCAATTATCAGCCGTAATATTACGACCTGTGTTAAAGATAGGCTGTGCCAACTGCTTAAAAACATCTGATGGTTTATTACTGATGAAAAACGGCCCTTCTGGCTGTTTCCCTGGGTAAATTTCCAAATTGTTACAATAGAAAGTTTTTGCATCCACTAGGGCGTATATTTTTATCCCGTATTTGGCTGGCTTTGATGGGATATACTGCTTAAACAGGCATCATTCTCGAAAAGCTTTTCATCTATTGTTACAAAGCCCCAAGGGAGTAGTTCTTCTTACAGTTGTCAACAAATGATTGAAATACTTCCCGGATAGCTGCCAGGTTGTCTAACTTCTTACGCTCCTCTCTTGTAACCCTGTCGTCAAATCGAAAGCTACGAAGCAAAAATTTAAAACCTCTCAAATTCATAACGAGACGGAATTTTTCCACTCCATTGCCATCTGTGCCCCACAAGTCCTCCAGCATTATTTTGTTTGCATGTAAAGTACCAGCCAAATATAAAAGTCCTAAGAATGCCTTTATATCTATAATATCAGTCACTTTGGCATCTCTTTCCCTTTGAAAATGTCCTTTTACGTGTTCTATATACTGATTTGTCGAACGACATTATGTAACATTTCGTCAGTTATAAACAATTTCCAACACTCACCTTCATCTTTTACATGGCGTGCATCACCAATAACTCCTGGCAGTCTGGTAAGCAAATTATTTGGGGGTGTTTTCTTCCTACGATTAGATTCAGGGTGCTTATCCCATTTTGTGTTTCCATTCTTCCCTGCATAAAACAGTATGTCCCTGTGATTAGGTACATCTTTCGCTCCACTTTCCTCAGTATCAGAGTTGTCTTCTCTGCTCTCAACTATTATTTACTGTTGCATTGAGTTGTTGCGTTGATTTGTATAATATTGGCTTTTATAAACTGATTTGATTGATTAATTAATTAATTAAGTAACTTAGTGATTGTTAGTTTATGTTATATTGATAACTCAATGCCATTCGACTCGTCTGCGAATTTTTCTTCGTCCTGTGTTTGTCAGAGCATTTTATATTACCTGCCTCACATAATTGCGGAGAGCCTCACCTACTATATTGCAGGTACTTCATCTCGCTATCACATTTCACTCTGGTGTGCTCCTGAGGCGCTCCCTCATTTGCAAGTCTGATTTATATCTCCATGTGCAGTTACAGTGTTAAAAATTGTTTCACGCCATCTCTGCTAAATATTCCAGCGAGATCTTGTTCTACATGACACTGAACTTTTATTTAAGGTGCTACGGCAAAACAATTAATAAAAATCTAGGTATGTTTTCCCTAACTATAGCGATGCACCGATTTGTTTGGTAATTATACATTAAGCAACGAGCCTATAATGGCAATAATTAAGACACGAGTATGTTTATAAAACGAGCGAAGCGAGTTTTATAATTTCCATAGGAGTGTCTTAATTGCCATTATAGGTGAGTTGCATACGACTGTTTATGTTCGACGATAAGACATGTTCTAACATAAATATTCATAAATATCTGTCGATATTCTGTCGGTTGACTTCTTCTTCTTCTTGGGAATTGTGTGGGCCCAGCATTTGATCTCTACCCAATAACGGATCCCAACGCTTTGAAACATTGTTTGTCCTGAAGTTGCACCAACAGATATCGCACAGGTACTATGTATGAGAATTGTGTTATTTTGGTGAAATAACAAACAATAGGATGCTACAAACGCTTTAAAATTAAAATATATCGTATTATCAACTAGTTATTCTTCAAATTCGATGCGTATAGAATGTCAACGGAAGACAAATCAATTTAGTCCCAAATAGAACAGTAATGGTATCTGGCGAAAAACTTTCGCATATGAAATCCATTTACTGAACCGGGAGCTGGATTATAACTTCCGTGGAACTAATGCCATACACGTGCTTCCTCCATGACGTTATGGTGTGTTCATGTCAACAACTGCATTCACTAAAATGGTCGGCGAAATGTCACGAATGTGTAGAGATTGGATTTGTGGATATTTAAGTACAGTGCTATTTCTTTTGCAATATTGCCCAGTTTGTCTATGCATTGTAACTACAATAGTTGACCCAATATAGGTTTCATTTTAAACTTTCAAATCATGTAATTCATGTCCGACATGTTGGATTTTCAGTACATGTCAGACGCTATCCTTACCTAATTTGGTCAATGAATGAAAATATTCAACTCTGATTGGTTGGAAAAACAGTGTTATAATGAAAAGTAATACTTTAATGACACCCATTATGATACAGTTTTCTGACATAAAATATTTACATATCGACATCGTCGGACATGAAATGTATTATTGGGACATCTCATTTTATCGTTCATTGGAGAGAACCACTCGAAGCCATTCCTAACATGACATTGATTTGCAATTTCTGTCTGGCCATTTAATTAACACTGCAGTAGAATGCAAATTTTTCCCGTGAAATTGAATGCTATTTTACTGTTGCTAGCAGGCAGGTCGTGAATTCAATATATTTAATGCAAATCATGAAAGAGATCAAAACGATTGAAATGTATGGTCTGACATCTATTTTTGTTCCCTTAAATTTATTCAAATCAATTTGTTACATTTGCATTACATTTCCTGCCTCTGGAGTTTAAATTCTTGATAATGTCCTAAAACAGTGATATTACTTAACAACTAGCATATTACATATCTGATTCTTAATAAGCTAAGTAATTTTAGAGGTGTGCAATAACAGACAGTAAAACATGTCATAAGGTTGATGGAGAGGAATCTCGTCCAAGACACTACTGACAATATCCTTGCAGAGTTTATTTCATTTACCCGTACAGTAGCGATATTTCGTGTATAACTGAGCTCAAGCCTTTCAGTAATTACCGTTTAAATTAGTTCTTCAATTTGATTAATATACTTCCAACCGACCAGACACAAAGACATGCTCTCATAAGACTGGCAATACATGGTTTTCACCATAAACTACGTGCGAACAAAAAAAATCATCGGGCCAAAGATCAGTGCCTTTGTACACTATGCAATAAGAAATGTGAACGGTATCACTTTACGACCTGCAAGAACAGAACGAAATCCCTTCACTTTTATAGTGAAGAAAAATAATGAAATGTATGAAATGCCCATTTGGGCACACCTTTATAATAATAAAAAATATTTCTTCTTCTTGGGAGAAGTGAGGGCTTTCCATACACTGACACTGATATCTGAAATTATGTCTTGTGTAGTAAAAGGCCTTTTGGCTTGGAACGCACTGTGCACTTATCATCCTAAAAGAAGAACATCAGTGTTATTTAACGTAGATGGTCCCAATCTAAAAGTTGGCCGGATAATCCATTCGGGTTGAATATAGAACTGGGATTGATTTATAATACGGTGCAATGTCCTTTGAAATTCACTCCTCCCATGTTGTGTGATGTCACAATGTGCCAATCTATGCTGTATTGTATCCCTTGACAACCTACACACGTCACGCTACACACTTCACTGCATATGAATGTGATGGAGTCTGCTGTTTGTTGGAATGAGAGTCACTAGATACTATTTCCCTACGGAGTGATGTCTGTTTGTCGGTCCATCATTACTCCATTAAGTTCAGAAAGACTCTTCTAATCATAGAAGATGTCCTGTGGTGGTAGCAATGCTTCCTTTAATTCCGACGTTAGATATTTTCGTCTTTCCAACAGTAAATTAAGCTACTTAATTTTCTATTGTTAGATATAATTCAGGAATTGCAAGGAATAAATGAGAATTTTGTGCCAAATCGATCCAGTCAGAGTAGAATGGATAAATCATTAGACCGAACTGGCTGAAAGGTTGTTTATGAAGTTATTCCGAAAGTGGAAAATGCCTGCACTCGTACTTAAAGAATAAAGCACATACGTTCACAAATCAAGTGAAATTTCAACCAAATGTATCATGTTTACTTTAATAAACATGCAGTGGCCCTATGAATAAACAAATAGCATTGCACTAATTTTAGTGCAGTTTGATCTGCTTCAACGATATGTTTGGCAAATAAGGGCTGTAGTGAAGTTGTAATTCTGTACCTGTTATACTCACATTAATCCAGCACTCAGTGTCTGGCTCAAGTTGACTAATGACTTCAGACGAACGTGCTCCGAATTGATGGCCGGTGTGTCTCATTTCCTTAATAGCAGGAGAGGTTTTCTCGATGGTATTCTACAATTTATGTAATTACTCTTATCTGAGATATGTTTATGTGCTGCAAATATGGTTCATTAATGAGCCTCAATAGAGGAAACAGTGATTTGGCTCGGCATTAACGCTATTTATCATAACTTGTGGAAGTTCACGAGAATTGCATTTACCAGTTATATTCATGAGTTGCCAAATTTTTAACTTGATATTATTTATTCAAGACAGTAGAATAATAATGAAGGAGTTGATTGAAAGTTTATAATGTAGAATTATAATTAGTTAATTTATTTATGTATTTATTTATATAATACTAGCACGGCCGACCTGGCTTCGCCCAGTATCTTTAACGCTTTACCCAGGGTATGCTTAACAGGCGTATTTTTTCGATTTCAATGAACTAGGAACCATACCGGTATCCGTTTTCAGTCTCGGCATGAAGAGTTAAAGTCACTGCCTGGACTATTAATTATATTATTATGGAGATAGCATGTGCGACGAATTCTTGTCAGACGTAATTTAAGAATGGCGAGGTGTATGAAACACAAATCCCCATTCCATCCTATCTAAACTTGACTATGTATTCTGCGGATTGAAGACTGAATTCCGAGTGATAGGTTCACTGGCTAGCTAGCTTGTAAACGCTAGTAATTGAATGGGGATTGTTGGAAGGAATGAAAACGTAAAAACACTTATAGAGGGCGATGTATTGATGATATAGATACTTTTAGCAGTTCACCCAGCGTAATCTTAAATGGTGCACAGATGGTAGGAAGTCATTTTTGAAAGGCTTTGTCTGGAGCGTGGCACTCTATGGAAGTGAAACTTGGGCTATTGGTGCAGCAGAAAAGAGGATAATTGAAGGGTTCGAAATGTGGTGTTACAGGAGAATGATGAAGATCAGATGGGTAGATAGGGTTACAAACGAAGGGGTATTAAAACGAGTGCGAGAGGAGAGATGTTTCTGGCGACTACTAATGAAGAGAAGAGATAGGTTGATAGGACCCATACTAAGACATCCAGGAATAGCAAGCTTAGTAAGTTATGGAAGGAAGGGTCAAGGACAAGAACTGTAGGGGTAGACCAAGGTTAGAATATGTTAAACAGATTTCCTCGGATGTAGGATGTTTAGCTATGTAGAGATGAAACGATTAGCTCAGGACAGGGAGGCGTGGAGAGCTGCATCAAACCAGTCAAAATACAGGACTCAAACAACAACAACAACAACAACAACAACAACAACAACAACAGATGGTAGGTTTTTCGACTCGATTCACTGAAATCGTTACTGCTCGACTTCCTTTGGTCATAAATAAATTATTTGCTACAGAATTCTTCTTCGAGATATCTTTTACAGAATAGAGAAAACCGAGATTACCCGTTACATCCAAGAATCGGGGATTTCTTTTTATACTATGTTAAGATTTATTATTTATTTTTATTATTTTTATAACTTTTATTTAATATTTTTATTTATTATTTATGTTTGATGTTTGATGTTTTATTTATTTATTTATTTATTCACAAAATCTGTTAATAAGGCGCCAATCAATACTGTTGTATGGAAACAAATACATTCACATGTGGCCACCTGTCATTCAGCTGAGGGTCATGTAGACATTGAAAACCGGTTTCACAGAGTGGGAGAAAACTCGCCCAAGTACATACACATCCCTTCCCCTCATGCACTCTGGACACTTGTAGTTGTAGCTATTCATTAGCTTTGAATAGAGTCAATTAATTATGACTTAACTACGGTAAATAGATAATGTTCCTCTACATTCAGTTTATCGTTTCTATTCATATCAGTTCATCAATTTACAAAAACTAAAATGCTTTGTCGAAAACAATAATTCTACAGAGAACTAATCTCTACTTCACATAATTAATCCCAAACGACAAGTGGTGGTTATGAAGTAGAACTTGATAATCTACTGAAAATCATGAAAGGGATATGGGGGAAGTTTCGTACTTACTGCCTGAGTATTTGTAACGACCAGGAAGATAATTCCTGGGCTTCATTATATCGCTCCATTCTGAGCTTGACGGTCTATGACGCTTTATTAACGCTGTTATGGCCGAAAGACAAAGGCATTGTTCTCCCTGTTACAAAGGGTATGTGTGTCTGTGGAGCTACACGATGTTTTATACAAGGATATTTATCAGTTGATAGACATTCTCCTTTTTATAAGTCGTTAATCCATTTGAGAGAACAACATAATTTGCTCATTGTTTTATTCAAGTTCGTTCGTTAACTTTGCCTTCATTATTGTAGTTTGTGATGCATCGTTATATTCTCATTTCATTTTTAGCCTATTTTCAATTTTGAAAAAATAGGCTTATGAGATCACCTTTTGTCCGTGTGTGTGTGCGTGTGTGTGTGTGTGTGTGTGTGAGGTGTGTGTGTGTCTACCCCTAATAACTTTTGATCGGCTGGAACGATTTCAATGAAACTCGGTACGTTCATAGCACTAATCCGGACAACCCCGACCGTGCCCTTCAAATATTGTTACGTCTCACCAATCCAACATGGCGGCTGTGCGAAATATTTCACCAATATTCAATATCTCAGAAACTATCCCCGATATCACCCTGGAATTTTTTTCGGTGATAAAGGGAACTAATAAAAGTTCGCCTATGTGACTTTTGAAAAACTGGTAACTACAAAACCAACATGGCGGCCACGCGAATTTGCGACCTTTAAATAGACGTTTCTCGCGATTTAACCTACCAAACGCAATAAAACTTGGTACAGTGTATGTTTATACACATTCTAATGCACCGACATCTAACTTTATTCAATTGTTTATATAACCACAAGATGGCGGATGTGTGAAATATTTCACCGGCATTCTATATCTCTGAAACTATTAGCGGTATCACCCTGAAATTTTGTACGGAGATAAAAGGGCACTACGGGAAGTTCATCAATAAGACTTTCAAAAGCCGGTTAACTACAAAACGAACATGGCGGCCAAGCGAATTTGAAAATTTTAAATAGACCTTTCTCGCGATGTAATGTTCCAAACGCAATGAAATCTGGTACATTAAATGTTTATACACATTGTAATGCATTGGTATCTAATTTAGTTCAATTGTTTACATAGCCTCAAGATGGCGGCTGTGCGAATTTTAAAATTAAGTTTTTTATTTCTTGTGTCGTAGTCATGCGATCGAAGTGAAAGTTTGAATAATGAACCTACGCAATAATTTTCCTGTAATGGTACATGACTCTATGGCCTATACATTTAAGAATCCAACATGGCGACCATCCGAAATATTTAGACGGCTCTGAATATCTACGAATCTATTATAGCAATCAAACTGAATATTTTAATGTTCATAGGGGCTATGAACTTAAGTTCGCCTATAGGACTTTAAATAACCTGGTGATCACAAATCCAACATGGCGGCGACGCGAATTATAAATATTCACATGGACATTTCTCGCAATTTAATCATCCGAGTGCAATGATACTTGGTACAGTAAATCCTTATACGAATGTTAATCCACTGGCATCTAATTTATTTCAATTGTTTCCATAACCACAAGATGGCAGCTGAGCGAAATTTTAAAATCTCCTTGTTACTTCTTGTGTCCTAATCATGCGATATATATAAAATCCAACATGGCGACCATCCGAAATATTTAGTCGGTTCTCAATATCTACGAATCTATTACAGCAATCAAACGGAAATTTTGTATGTTGATAGTGGCAATTAACCTAAGTAGGATATATGAAAATAGGCTGTATAGTTCTTCACGGAACTACTTGTTAAATGATTTGCTCCTCTTTATATAAATACATGTATCATTATTATTCTCTGATTTAATAAATTGTTCAAATTAATATCCTTCCGAACCTGAGTACACATGACTTATAATCACAATGTTCTGCTTCGAAATGCAAGTGTACGTGAAATATTAAATCAAATTCATCAGTGTTGTCTGTACAAACTATCGATTCCCCTTTATTTATGATTAATAGTAATACATGCCTTGTTTCAGGAATTGAAATCCTAAATTCACCTTTATCCCTGAATAATGTTAATACATGTGATTTACAGTATATCAGGATTTGTGTGTTATATGTCTGTTAGGTAGTCAGCCCGAAGGCTGGTTGGATCCTCGAAAGCACCGCCGTTACGTTATGTGAGTAGATACCCACAAAAACCCAAGGCAGTGCTATACTGAGGCGTTCTAGGCAAGATGAGGAGTGAGGTAGTTTGCCATTGCTTTCCTCACTGAGTCAGAACAGTAGTCCTAACCCTATGAGTAGAACCTTTCACAGCATTCACAGGCACTGACTGTGCCCTGAATGCCATTACTAAGCACCACCCATACCTCAGTAGCTTCCATATAATCACAGCCATGAGTGAGACTGAGACATCGGTGAAAAGCCACCTTTTACTCTAGCCTGTGTCAATTGACAAATGCAAATGTACTGTATTCATCAAGAGATGGCAAACAGGCCAGTGTGTTATATAATGATGCTAAACCCACTTTATCAGCGAATAATATTAATATACATGGGTTGGTTTTTTAGTTTTGGCACCAATGCTTCAGTGCCAATTTGCAACAATGTTGGGCGCTGTCACTTTTACCGACGGTTGCTGCCCTGCATCCCCTCCCTCAGAGCACATGACCTCGCCCGTCATCACCACCGCTCGTGCGCAGTCGCGCCTGTTAGATGAGTAGTGTGAGACCAGCGCTCGCGGAAGACAGTCGCAATGTTTTCCAAGCAGGAGCAGAGAACGTGGATAAAAATTCGGTGTGTTAGGTGTCGCAGTGCTAAACAGTGTCACCGAGGATTGCAGGAAGCGTGCGGTGCAGCTACGTTACCGTTCAGAACGGTAGCAAGATGGGTTGCAGCCTTTCGAGATGGGCGCGAACGTGTGGAGCTCATGCCTCGATTTGGTCACCAACCAGTAAGTGATGACAATGTACAGATGGTGTCCGCATTAGTAGAGGTGGATCGGAACGTAACGATTCGTCAATTAGAGCAAGATACCGGACTGGCGCATTCAACTGTCCACCACATCCTGAAGGACTTACTGAAAATGAGGAAGATTGCGTCCAAATGGGTTCCGCATGACTTAACCGACATGCACAAATGGCTGCGATATGACGCTTGTCGTATGCACTTGCAGCGTTATGAGCGCGAAGGAGAGGCCTTCTTACGGCGTATCATAACCATTGACGAGACGTGGGCCAGATCTTATGAGCCACAGTTAAAACGCCAATCGAACGAGTGGTGGCACCACGGATCACCACGGAAACAAACAGTTCGACCAACCCCCACCAATGTGAAGGTAATGTTGATTCTTGCCTATGATTGGGATGGTGTGATCATTCACCATACTGTTCCCCGAGGGCAAACCGTTAATGCGGCGTACTATTGTTCGTTTCTGCAAGACCATCTCCGAGGAGCTCTGAGAAGGAAACGGCGCCACCACATGGTTACACCGCCCATCGTTCTGCATGACAATGCTAGGTCATACACAGCAGGCGTTGTGTCGTCATTGTTGGATCGCTGGGGCTGGGAGGTCCTCTATCACCTCCCATATTTTCCCGACATCAGTCCCTGCGACTAAGATCTCATCCCGAAGATGAAAATGACAATGCGCGGGGAGCAGGCTGCCGAGCGCTCTCTGCGTACCATCAATAGATTGGGCAGTGTCAACGGGATCCAACGACTTCCGCATCGCTGGGAACACGTTGTACGCAACGGTCGGGACTACATCGAGGGCCTCTGAAACTTGGAACCATCTAAGTGAGTTATTAATCCAGTTATAACTAAGGTGCCAAAACTAAAATATCAACCCATGTATGTAATATGCAATGAAATTGTTGTTGATTCACTTAGGGGCTTGCATAAGTGTGGTCATTAGCATTGTGTATTTGGGTGAGCAATGGGGAGACCCAGTCAAGAGATTAAGGCAAGAATTGAGCATGCGAGAACAACCATAATTAAAATGAAATAGCTCCTCAGTAACCACAGTTTAAGTCTAGATCTTAGGCTGCGAATGTCCGGGGATATGTATTTCCCATACTATTATATGGAGTGGAAGGGTGGACTCTAATCCAGGCCCTGTGCAAGAAGCTTGAAGCCTCGAGATGTGGGTATATCGGTGAATGTTACGTATCTCTTGGACCGAAATAATGAGGAATGTTGAGGTGATGGACAGTTTACAGAAGAGGACCGAAGAGCTCCTTCCGTCAAGAAGCGGAAACTCGAATATTTTGGACACCAGATGCGGAATGAACAAGTAGTTCCGTGAAGAACTATATCCTATTTTCATACATCCTACTTAGGTTAATTGGCTCTCTCAACATACATAGTTTCAGTTTGATTGCTGTAATAGATTCGTAGATATTGAGAACCGTCTAAATATTTCGGACGGTCGCCATGTTGGATTTTGATACACAGTATGTAAGCCATAGAGTAACGTACTAGTAAATGACGATTTTTGTGCAGGTTTATTATTCAAACGTTCACTTCGATCGCATGATTAATACAAAAGAAATAAAAACTTAATTTTCAAATTGCGCACAGCCACCATCTTTAGGTTATGTAAACAATTAAACTAGATGCCAGTTAATTACAATGTGTATAAACATTTACTTTACCATATTTCACTGGGCTCAGATGGATAAATCGCGAGAAAAGTCTAACAAAATGTTTCACATTCGCTTGGCCGCCATGTTCGTTTTGTGATTAACAGGTTTTTGAAAGTCCCATAGCTGAACGTCTAGTAGTACCCTTTGCCACTGTACAAATTATCAGGGCAATATCCGTAATTGTTTCGGAGGTATAGATTGCCGGTGAAATATTTAGCACAGCCGCCATCTTGAGGATATATAAACAATTGAACAAAATTACATGGCAGTGCATTACAATGTGTATAAACATTTTCTGTACCAAGTTCCATTGCATTTGGATGGTTACATCGCGAGAAAAGTCAATTTAAAAGTTTCAAATTCGCTTGGCCACCATGTTTGTTTTGTACTTAACAAGTTTTTGAAAGTCTCATATGTGAACTTCTAGTAGTGCCCTTTATCACCGTACAAAAGTTCATGGTGATATCGGTAATAGCTTCGGATATATAGAATGCTGGTGAATTATTTCGCACAGCCGCCATGTTGGATTGGTGAGAAGTAATAAAATTTGAAGGACACGGTCGGCCAAAATAGTACTATGACCTTACCGAGTTCCGTTGAAATCGCTACAGCCGTTTAGAAATTATTAGGGGGACACACATACGCACACACACACACACACACACACACACACGGACAAAAGGTGATCTCATAAGCCTATTTTTTTCATAAATGAAAATAGGCTAAAAATACCGAATCCTACAGTTAGTGATTCAGGGGAAGATCTCAGGACAGAGGAGATCCGGTCTGAAGGAGAATCTCATGGCTGGAGAACGTCAGGAACTGGTATGAGGTGATCACAATGACAGACTCGAAGATTAGCATAGCCATGATGACCGCCAACCTTCGATAAAAGACGGCACGGCAAGCAGAAGATTTGGGTGTATGAGTACAATTTGCCTCATACCATTGTTATTGTGATATCAATAGTGGTATGTGTACTTGTAACTGAGACGAGGATTGGGAAAGAGGAGTCCCTTGCATTAAGGCAGGAACCAACTTTGAAGTAAAAAGTAGGAAACCTCGGAAAATCACTCCTTAATATGGCTGAGGTGGGATTCAAACCCAACCCACTTCGTCTCAGTTTGTCACATAAGGCAATGTGTACTCCGTTACAGCCCTCAGACCAGAATTAAATTTCCTGGGAGGGCCAGGAATTGAAACTGGAACTCATGGTGACAGACGTGATGGGAATTTCGTATTACTCCCTGCCTATAGTTCGAAGAGATTGCCGCTACTTCCATCCTAATATTCTACTTTAGAAATCCGTTGTCATCGGTTATCATAACACACACTAATCTTAAAATATCCCCCAGAAAAAGTGATTGTAGTGCTACTGCGGTACATCTTATGTAATTACTCAAGTCAGGCGATCTTTGAAGCCTTTGAGCGATCACTCAAGCTTCAAAAATCTCATTGAATACATTGATTTCTGATTCATTCTTTTCAATAATCGAAAGTTTTCACTGCGGACTGACCATCATTCCTTGTTGCTCGGCATCTGGGTGTTCCAGTGCGTTTCTCAAGGTCAGACCCTGTACCCGATCCGTTTCTACAGCAAAGAATGCGTAGTTCTTTATCACATAAAATGTTTTGCTGTATTTCTGTTCGAATGTGATTAGTTTTTTCTGCTGATCCCTATTTCGTCTAAATCATCCATATGTACCCGAAACCCACAGGTACATTTAAAACACCTCCATTATGTTCTTATAATTTCAAGTGCAACACCAATATCTCCAAAGTGACCCACTCGTGGTATATTGGCTAGAATATTTGGCTGTCATCCAAGAGGTACGAGTTCGATTTCCAGAAGAAAAACCTAATGGCTTTCGAACTGAAGTAACGACAGCATGAGTGGTTTCCAAACAATGTTTAGTTTTAGACAGACAGTATACTGCGAAGCATTTTATGTGACAAGGAACTACGCATCCCTTCAGCATGTCGGTCAACAAGGAACGCTGGTCAGCACATCGTTGGACATTTCTAAGGAATCATATTTATTAAAAAATGAATTAGTGATGTACCCGATACCTATTTTAGGCTATCGGCTACGCCAGCAGACATTAAGCTGTAGTTGAGGTTTTGAGAAGCAATAAGAAAAGATAGCGCACCGATCGCGTCAAGAAGAAAGCCAAGATGACGTAGCAGGTCTAGAATCAAGGAGGCATTGAAATCAGTAAGAAGATAGAATTATGGATAGAGATGTGAAGCTTTATTGAAATGTATATGGAATTATAGCAATTTAAACAACTTAGAAGAGGATATATAACATGCATTATATGTGGAAATAATTTTATGGAAGTAAGTTATTTTATAACAGACATCCGAGAGGATTCGGGTTCGAGACTATGTTCATGACGTTGGAGCGCAGTGGTGGGGGACTATACCACGTGTCCGCCCCAAGCACATAAGTGAGTGAACACAGCGCTAGCAAGTTCAGTTGGGCTCAGTTAGACGAGCAGTTCAGAGCAGCTCTATAGCACAGCGAGACGGACATTGAAGGTCACGCAGCATACAGAAACTGTCACGGCAAAAGTGTAGGTGACAGTGCCTGCATCTCCGAGCAGCGAAGGCCGAGCGGGTCGTTGATCCAGACGGGCTGGCCGAGGAGACAATTGTAGACAGCCGGGGTATTTCAAAATCACACTGCTCGTATTTGAAGACTTTATTTTAAGCTTCATTTCGACGCTGTTCAAACACAGGCTTTTACGAATAACCTTATAACCATGCTGTTATATAACACATTCAAAGCGACTTTTACTATTCCAAGTAAACTGAATGTTTAGCATAGGCACTGATGAACATTATATCGTGCATTTATAAGATTTATATCTTATACAATTTTCATGAGTTACCTATTACGAACAGATACAGGGTGTTTCGTAATCTTGAACTCTATCAAGTAAAATTTTATTTTACTCAAGTGGGACTTTGCAGTAAGTTCAGATTGGACTTACAATTCTCAAACTGAACATTTAAAGGAACAGTGGCGTATATTAGAAGAGGAGTAAGGGGGTCCACTGTTTTCATGAACTTTTCGAGAAGGAGTTGGACAATATCCGCTATGGGTAATCCGAGGTTCAACATGACCGAGTAAACGTGAATAGAGACAAGATGGCACCACAGAGCGATGGATTCGATTCCTGACGAGAGGAGTCCAACAGCTGATTCGCTTGGGATTTCGAAGGAAATCGTCATTTCATGGATGAAATGATATTCACGCCGATCTTACGAGAAATTCTTTATGTAGGGAAAATCGACGATCTTGGAAATTATATTACAACTGATAATGAAAGGTACTGTAAGAGTTCTAACTACCTGATACGATTATTTTCATGAATACTGGGCACACATGTATATTTTTCTAATAGGAGTGATTTGATTATTAAGACATGGTTTGAATTTATATACTTCGAATTTGCTAGAATATGGAGTGACCATATGATATGGCAGGCATCATTATACGAAATTCTCACCGTTGTTTGGCTTTATTAAGCAGATGTCTGGTCTTTAGACATTTTTCCAGCTAGGATATTTTTCATGAATAGTTTTTTTTGAGTAACGAGTATTTCGAACTCGTGATCTGCAATTGATTATCAGAAATTACTTCGTCAGTTCATTGCATACTAGCGGGTGTGTATTATTCATCAGTAGGGATTTTTTTTCCATTGGATTGTTTGGAGATATTAAGAAGTTATTCACTTTAGTGAATGAACATCGCTTTTATATGACAACTAGAAACTTGTTGATTCCTTTCTGGTACATTCACTCATACAGCCTACGAGATGGGGTCCTTCGTATTTATACGATTGTATGGTGGCTACTCACCTTACCCATCGTTTAGGGAACTATCATCCAAGTCGACGGGGCGAGGTCCTTCGTATTTATACGATTGTACGGTGGTTACACATCTTACTTGCCATTGAGGGACTCATTTTTATCATCCGAATGTACACGAGATGTAAGTGAATTAAACAAGGAACTACTAGTCACATATCAGTCGAAATTTTGTTAAATAAAGTAACGATAAATGTCAACAGGATTGCATTTAGTAATTCTTGTTTGCCAATCCAATATTTTGTTGCTATACTCTTTTGAGAGTAATTTCAATTTAACAGCTATTACAGCTGATGCTTTGATGATTTTTTATAATTGTGTTTGATACCTTTGAAAAGGATTTAAAGTAATTGAATCTTGTAAGATTAATCATTAATGGTCATAATTATTTTAAGGCAGATCAGTAGTGCAGATTTTGATATGAGAGATTATAACACATTGGTATTTTTCTGCGATGTGAGTTATGAAAATTGTAAAAGGGAATTTATGCTATTTGAAAGCAGATCTTAAATTACTGAAGTAATATTTTTCCAATTGTTTAAGAAGTTGTCTAGATGTGATCAGAGTAATTACAGTTATTGGAGATTGTGTGCGTTGATAATTTGAAGCCAGTTATATATTTTGTAGATCATGCAACATGGTTAAGTGGAGTTTATGGTAGGCATTTTGTGGAAGTTGCCAAGTGATAGTAGCAATGTTGCTAATGTATTTTGAAGCAGACATGAGGTCGTCGTACCCAGTCTAGCGTAATTGTTGAGATTCATGCTGTATGTGCTGAATATTTATGGATTTTTGTGGAATAATTCTTGTATTCAAATGTGATATTGGAAGTATTGAAGAATGTAATGTCGTTGTGGATAGTTAGATCCAACATGATGTCGTGGAGACAATAATATTTTTTGGCATGATAAATTAAATACGAGATATAACTTGGAAGTAATAAAACTGTAAGACAACGTTCTATAAACCATATTAAACAAGTTATTAGGAAATTAAACAAATAAATGAAGTTGATAATACAAGATTTTCTGAAATTAATAATTAACGAAATAATAATCTGAGATTTAAGCATATTAACGATCTGACCTAATGAAATAAAAATCAGAATGACTAGATGAAATAATGATAAACTAAATAACCAGATGATTGAAATTTAAATAAGTTGATAAATTAAATTTTTGAATAAATCGATGAATTAAATAAATGGATGAGTTAAAGATTGAATAATTTATCAGGATTGAAATAAATTAATAGACGATTGTAATGATGATGAATAACTGAATTAGAAGGTGATAATTATTTAAAGAAGCTGATGATTAATGAGTTTATATGCAATTAAATAAATTTAATTGAGAGATAATGTGAAGGAATTGCAACTTGAAATGTGAATTTAAATGATGTAATGGTGATGAATTAACGATTCTGACGGGAATATTTAGAATTTTGAAGTGAGAATTAATGTGAGAAATATTTAATTTTGATAATAACGATGATGATGACCGATGAGAATTTGAATTTTCTGTAATTCACAGATGAGAGATTAATGACGATGTAAATAATGTAAATTAATTATTCAATGTTTAGGAACATTTGATTAACATGTTCTATGTTCAAATTATACCATGCAAACCATAATTTATGTGATATTTAATATGAGTGATTATTATATGTGTATGTTTAGGCAGATTAATTACTTAATTAAATCAACATTGATGTTAAATTAAAGAGAATTAGGTCTCAGGTTTCACAAATGTCAGTGACGAAAGACATAGTGCTACAGTGATCCTGAGAATCCAAGAGAACTTTATACATTTTTCTTGTTATGTGGATTAAGATAATTTTGCATTAGAAAGGAGATGGTTCGATTTTTGGACAATGACAATTTAACTTTGCATTCGACCATACTCTTAGGTAGGAATTATATTTAAAATGTCTGTCTGACTATCAAAGTAAAATAAATTTGTTTTTATCTTAGTTGTGATCTGATGATGGTGTGATGTTCCTTTTTCTTTCCTTGTCTTGAGTAAGGCTTATCCGGAAAGGAAGTGGTTTTGCTAGGAATTCAGTTGATGGCGCCCATTTATATTTGAATTATTTTTATTAACTTAAGCCCGTAACGACCCTAGAGATACTTTGTCTCGTGAGACCCACTGCTTTTTCGATAACTCAGCTGAATTTCCGACACATTCCTTATTTGACTAGAGGTTCATTTAACTCCGCTCTGTCCTGGAACTCCAGGGATGTGATGTTATAGCAGATGGGTCATCGCATCCCCAGGTCGAACGGGTACAGTGATCAATGTCTGAATTAAGAGCGACTTTTGGAGCCCGAGTGATCACACAAGAGCTTCCAAGATTTCCTGACTTGAATAATGAGGTAATGTATACTGTAGTAAGCCTGGGGTGTTTGAAAACTAAGGTGGGTCAGGAAAGTTGAAGAGAACGTCGATCTGAAGTGGGATGTTAGGACGGAAGTAGTGGCAATATCTCCGAACAATCTGCAGAGAGTAATATGAAAATTCTCGTCTCGGCTGTCACTCCTGAGATCCAGGTGTGGTTACTGCCTCTGCCAATGAACTTAATTCTGGTCTGAGGGCTTGAAAATGGTATATTTATCCTCGTGAGGCAAAACTGACCCTCAGATATCTTAGGAGTGGTTTTCTACTTCTACTCCCAGAAAATATAACTATCTGCGTAGAAATGTTTCTTTTGGATAATTCATTCGTAAGTTAATTTTTTTTTCCACAATTAATTTCAATTAATAAATTAGTGATTAAAAATTTCGACACAAACTTGTAAACAAATTACGAGTTATTTGAATTATTACTGAATTAAGAACCTCAGTAAGTTCAGCAATAGCGAGATGCGGGTAGTTTACTAATAATGTGGCATCTAATATGACAGGACCCAGTACATGGTGCACTGGAACTGGCGTTAAAGCTTGTTTCATCACTCTGCCCCATTCAGTGCATTGGAGACCAGAGAGCTTCATTACCGGAGAGTAGGTCTAGGAACAAAGACACTGTTTACCTTATAGAATGACATGGGGGAGTCTATGTACCAATGGTGCCATCAAATGGCGACACTTGATAACAAGACCCTCGTTATCAGATCCTTACAGGTCATAAACAAATATCAAGTAATATCCTTGCGATACAAGAGCATGGAACTTAGGATTTGAGCTTACTACTTCCGTTCAAAAATCTCTTATGAACTACATATTTTACTTTAAGTGTCCCGCAAAGGTTGAAAGCTAGTTGGATGTGGGTTGGCGACTATGAGAACTTTGCTGAATTCGACATTGCTTCCACTTAATTGCACCAGGCTATTCTCTTACCTCCTTCCTGTCGACGTGTCTTTACCAACTCTTAACGAAAGCTTTCCAGTTGTTCAACACAAATTTTGTGCTCAATTACATTAGGTGCGAAAACAAGTATTTACTGTATATGCCCTAACCTGAAAAAAATACATAAGAAATTTATCACAAAATAAGGCTCTTATATGCACAACAAGTAGTTCCGTGAAGAACTAAAACCTATTTTCATATATACTACTTAAGTCAATTGCCTCTATCAACATACAAAACTTCAGTTTGATTGCTGTAATAGATTCGTAGATATTGATAACCGTCTAATATTTCGGATGGTCGCCATGTTGGATTTTTATATATGTAGGTCTTAGAGTTGTTTAATATTACAAAAAGATTATTGTGTACGTGTAGTATTCAAACTACAAACGCATGATTAGGACACAAGAAATAAACAAGTAATGTTAAAACCTCGCGCAGCCGCCATCTTGAGATCATGTAAACAATTGAACAAAATTAGCTGGCAGTGCATTACAATATGTATAGACATTTACTGTACCATATTTCACTGCGCTCAGATGTTTAAATCGCAAGAAAAGTCTATTATAATGTTTCAAATTCGCTTGGCCGTCATGTTCGTTTTGTACTCTACAGGTTTTTGACACTTACATATATAAACTTTCAGTAGTGCCCTTTATTACCGTACAAATTTTCAGGGTGATATCGGTAATAGTTTCGGAGGTATAGAATGCCGGTGAAATATTTCGCACAGCCGCCATGTTGGATTGGCGAGACGTAATAACATTTAACGGGCACGGTCGATGATGGCCAAAATAGTACTATGACCTTACCGAGTTTCATTGAAATCGCTCCAGCCGTTTAGAAGTTATTATGGGGGGAAAGACATCCACAATCGGGCACACACACATACGAACACACACACGGACAATATGTGATATCATAAGCCTATTTTTAGCCTACTTTCGATTTTTGCACAAAATGAAAGTAGACTCATGAGATCAACACAGGTCGAAAAATTGTGTGTCTGTCTGTGTGTGTGTGTGTGAGTCTGTGTGTGTACTCTGAATGTCTGTCTCCTCCTATCAATTCGAACACGGTGAATCCGAATTGAACGAAATTTGGTACAGAGGTAGAACGAGCAATGGGCATCTCAGTGTCATGTTTAACATCGCCGCCTTCTTGACGGAAATGTAATGGTGGCCACCCTAAGTTTAAAAGCTTAAATCAAATTACGACCAAACGAATCATCTGATCTCTATCAATTTTTGCAACATTATACCTTTGAATATGAAGAATCTTTTGATTAAAATACAAGGTCATCGGCCAAATAATTTGCAGATGGCGGCCATGTTTGTGTGCAAATCAATTCCCCCCATCTATTCAAACACGGTGAAATCGAATTGAACGAAATTTGGTACAGAGATAGCGCTAGCGAAGGCCACCTCTGTGTCATGTTTTATATCACCGTCATCTTGACGAAAACGTAATGGCAACCACCCAAATGTTGAAAGCTTAAATCAGATTACGACCAAACGACTCATCTGATCTCTACCAAATTTTGCAACATTACACCTTTGCATATGAAGAATCTTTTTACTACACTACAAAGTCATCAACCCAATAATTTGCGGATGGCGACCATGTTTGTGTGCAAATTGATTCCCCCTAACTATTCAAACACGGTGAAACTGAATTGAACGAAATTTCGTACAGAGGTAGCAATAGGAAAGGGCACCTCATTGTCATGTTTATATCGCCACCATCTTGACGGAAACGTAATGGTGGCCACCGAAATGTTAAAAGCTTAAATCAAATTACGACCACCCTAATCATCTGATCTCTACTAAATCTTGCAACAGCATATCTTTATGTGGTAAGCATCTTTTGAACAAACGTCAAGGTCATCAGCCCAATAGTTTACAGATAGTGGCCATGTATGTGTGCAAATCGATTCCCCCTATCAATTCAGATACGGTGAAACCGAATTGAACGAAATTTGGGACAGACGTAGCACTTGCAAAAGGCAACTCAGTGTCATATTCTATATCGTCGCCATCTTAACGGAAATGTAATGGCGGCCACCCAAATGTTGAAAGATTAAATCAAATTACGACCAACCTAATAATCTGATCGTTGCCAAATTTTTCAACAACATACCTTTTTGTGGGGAACATCTTTTGACTGAACTACAAGGTAATCAGCCCAAGAGTTTGCAGATAGCGCCCATGTATGTGTACAAATCGATTCACCATATCAATTCGAACATGTTGAAGCTGAATTGAATCATTTTTTTTACACAGGTAGCACTAGCAAAGGGCCTCATATTCATATTTAATATCCGTATAACACGTTGTATTTCAACAAGCTACTACAACCAACATTCAATTAATCTTCTTGAAATGGAAAATGAGTTATAACAATACCCATGCATTTAGGAGAAAGTAGGCTATATGTTCTTGACTGAGCATCTTGTTTTTCATAAAATGAAAATAGGCTAAAATTGGATGGCATGTTTCGAACGTCAATAGTTCATATTCAGATCCTATTCAGTTAGGCTTAGTTAATATACGTTGTTTATAAATTACTCTCATGCACAAAAATATAAACAACATTCAGATTATATATGCTCACTAGCTGAAGTACCCGTGCTTCGCTACGCGTCATAAATAAATTAAAATGTGAAGGTGACAGTTAAAACAGGGGATAGGCGAGGTGCTGCGCAGAGGGAGATTAAGGATGGAACATTTTGTCCAACTACTCCGCTCGGCGTTGACCGTGTTTTATAGCACAAATTTAGGTTTTACTCGCTAACAGTTGCAGATACCTTTCGGATAGAAAATGTAATTTTAAACCTCGCATATGCCATCAAAAGTTTGCTATTTCTTAGCATTCTCTTTTTATTTGAAATGGAAATATGAAAGTTTGAAACCAAAGGGTGTAGTGACGTCACTAAAATGGTCGCCATTTTAAATAGTGCAAAGTATTGAAATCAAAGGTAACCTATATGTTAACCAGGTAAATCAGCTACTTACATGTACATATTCACGTAAATCGGATCAGTGGTACTTGCGAGAATGAGTAATACACAGACACACACCATCTCAATTTTAGCCTCGCTTCGCTCGCGTCATAGTCGTATCATATTGTTTTTCAATGAAATGCAGGTTTAACCCCGTTAACACTCCTTTAGAACCTGAATGCCCAAAAATCCCTCCTTAGTAGACGTTTTCGACACACAACAAACAAACATATCCCCAAAATATCATTCTTCTAACTTTAATAGTTTTGGTTGGTCGATGAGAGCAAACATACAAAAATCCTTCCTTAGTGAACGTTTTTCTTCCAGAAGTTCACCCCTCCCCATATGCCCCTTAAATTGCATTTATGAAAACACGGTCGAACACCTATTTATTTTATTTATTTATTCATTTGTTTATTTATTTTTAAGCTGATAGATTTCCTCCGAGTTTCAGACTCCTCCCTATGTCGTTTAAGTGATACACGCTCAGTTAGGAATCTTTCAACCCCCACTTTTCATCCCTTTCACCTCATAATATACACTACATCGAAAAACCATTAGACATGTGTCAGCTTATTTTTAATGATTAGTATATGTGCCAAGTATCACATCCCCAAATGAAACCACTCGTGAGATATTGTTATTCAATAGAAAGCACGTTTACCCCCTTAACACCTCTTTATAACCCGAATATCCAAAACTCTTTCCTTAGTGGACGTTTTCGACATACAACGAATATATCCCCAAAATTTCATGTTTCTAACTTCAATAATTTTTCCTGGGCGATGATGAGTGAATGAGTCAGTCAGGATATTTTCTTTCATTTATTTTTGATAATTTCACCCGTCCCCATGAACCCCTTAAATTGGATTTATGAAACAAACGGTCAAACACCTATTTACTTATTTAAAGCTGTTTTCCCCCTGAGTTTGATGAGTGAGTAAGTGAGTCAATCAGTTAGGACACTTTCTTTCCTGTTTTTTTTCCCCCCAGAATTTCACCCCTCTCCAAGGGCCCCTTAAATTGGATTTATGAAAAAACGTTCGAACACCTATTTACCTGTATTTTAAGCTGTTTTTCCCACCGAATTTCAAACTTCACGCCTATGTCGTTTCAGAGATACACGCTCCGTCAAGAATCCCTCAACCCCCAATTTTCACCCCTTTCACCTCATAATATACACCACATCGATAAACCCTTAGACATATGTCTGATTATTTTTAATGATTAGTTTATATACCGAATATCACATCCCCAAACAAACAACTCATGAGATATCGTTATTCAATGAAATGCACGTTTACCCCCTTGACACGTCTCTAAAACCCGAATAAACAAAAGTCATTCCTTAGTTAACGTTTTCGACATACAGCGAACATCTTCCCAAAATTTCATGTTTCCAACTTTAATAGTTTTCGCTGGGCGTGATGAGTGAGTGAGTCAGACAGGACATTTTCTTTCATTTATTTTACCAGAATTTCACCCCTCCCCATGGGCCCCTTAAATTGGATTGATTAAAAAACGCTTGAACACCTATTAACTTATTTCTTAAGCTGTCTTTTTCCCCTGAGTCAGTCGGTTAGGACACTTTCTCTCCTTTTCCCCCCAGAATTTCAACCCACCCCATTGGCCCCTTAAATTAATTTATGAAAAAACAGTCGAAAACCGATTTACTTACTTTTTAAGCTGATTTTTTTTCGCTGAGTTTCAAATTTCTCGCCTATGTCGTTTAAGAGATAGGCCTACACGCTCCATTAGGAATCCTTCAACCCCCACTTTTCAGCCCTTTCACCTCATAATAATACACCATATCGAAAAACGCTTAGACACATGTCTGCGTATTTTTAATGATTAGTTTATATGCCGAGTATCACATCCACAAATGAAACCACTCGTGAGATATTGATATTCAATGAAATGCAGGTTTAACCCCCTTAAGACCCCTTTAGAACCCGAATATCCAAAAAACCTCCCTTAGTGTACGGTTTTGACATACAACGAACATATCCCCGAAATGTCATGTTTCCAACTTCAATATTTTTGGCTGGGCGATGATGAGTGAGTGAATGAGTCAGGACATTTCCTTTCAATTTTTTTTTCTTCAGAATTTCACCCCTCCCGATGAACCCCTTCAATTTGATTGAAAAACAAACTGTCGAAAAGCTATTTACTTACTTTAAAGCAGTTTTTTCCCGTGAGTTTGATGAGTGAGTCAGTCAGTCAATCAGTTAGGACACTTTCTTTCCTGTCCCTCCCCCCGAATTTCACCCCTCCCCATGGGCCCCTTAAATTGGATTTATGGAAAAGCGGTCAAACACATATTTACTTATTTTTATGCTGATTTTTTTCCGCTGAGTTTCAAACTCCTCGCCTATGTCGTTTAAGGGATACACGCTCCGTTAGGAATCTTTCAATCCCCACTTTTCACCCCTTTAACCTCATAAACACATCGAAAAACCCTCAGACACGTGTCTTGTTACTTTTTAATGATAAGTTTATATGCCGTGTATCACATCCCCCAATGAAACCAATCGGGAGATATAGTTATTCAATGAAATGCAGGTTTAACCCCCTTACGACCCCTTTAGAACCTGAATATCCGAAAATCCTCCCTGAGTAGACGGTTTTCACATACAATGAACATATCCCCAAACTGTCATGTTTCTAACTTCAATAATTTTGGCTAGGCGATGATGAGTGAGTGAGTAAGTGAGTGAGTCTGGACATTTTCTTTCAATTTTCTTTTTTCAGAATTTCACCCCTCCCCATGAATCCCTTAAATTTGATTTATGAAAAAAAACTGTCGAAAAGCTATTTACTTACTTTAAAGCAGTTTTTCCCCCTGAGTTTGATGAGTGAGCCAGTCAGTCAATCAGTTAGGACACTTTCTTTCCTGTTCCCCCCCCCCCCCAGAATTTCATCTCTCCCCATGGGCCCCTTAAATTGGATTTATGAAAAAACTGTCAAACACATATTTACTTATTTTTTATGTTGATTTGTTTTCGCTGTGTTTCAAACTCCTCGCCTATGTCGTTTAAGAGACGCACGCTCCGTTAAGAATCTTTTAATCCCCACTTTTCACCCCTTTCACCTCATAATATACACCACATCGAAAAACCCTCAGACACATGTCTTCTTATTTTTAATGATGAGTTTATATGCCGAGTATCACATCCCCCCATGAAACCAATCGGGAGATATTTGCTATTCAATTAAATGCAGGTCTACCCCCTTAACACCCCTTTAGAACCTGAATAGCCAAAATTTCTCTCTTAGTGGGCATTTGCGGCCCTTGAGGAAGCTGCATACCAGATTTCATTCCAATCCGTTCGGTGGTTTCTGAGATTTCGTGATGAATGAATGAGTGAGTGAGTGAGTGAGTGGTATTTGACAAAAATATAGTAGATAGTGTCAAGTCTTTGTTATGCTAAACTTGGTTGACAGTGCTGTGTGAGCAGTTGAGTAACTAACGGGATTTCAAGTAAAGATCCTCATTTTCTATACCGGTAGTGCTGAGCGCAATTGGCATCAAGTCAGCCGTGTCTGGAGTTGAGCTATGTTGCCATGGAAACTATCTGCCTTGCCATTCCTTCATGAGTATATTTTATGATTTGATTAGCCTGTTTTTGAGTGAAAAAGGGCCGAAATCAGAAGAATGAGAAAGACTATCGAAAATTCATGTAGCCAGCGGTTCCTTCTGGGTCCTAAACTATGTGTATGCAAAATATGGTTGAGATTGGTGGAACGGTGTAGATTTGTATACGGAACCAACATATATACATACATACATACATACATACATACATACATACAGACTTTCACTTTTATATATTAGATAGAAACGTGTGTAACGAGTCAATCTTATTTACAGGTGTTATTGTTCACTTCCTTGGTTGGTTGGTTGGTTGGTTGTTGTTGCTTTAAGGGAATAACAGCGAGCTCATCTGGCCCTAACACTTCTATGGTTGTTGCGTTATTGTATTTTTAGTAAGTTAAGCTGTGATCTATTGCATGAGTATTATTCAGGAATGATGTCTTCACTATTTTGTTAATTATAATCTAAATCACTCCAAACAGTGAACATGAGCGGACGCCATAGGACTCAGGTTTCTATTAAATAACCTCATTCCATTCTAATGCAGTGTGTATTTTGTGCGTTATAACGACACACAATAGGGAACCAATTTATATAGAAACGGTTGATATATCGATATAGAATTATACATTGGTAAAATTCCAAACCTCTTTTTTAAAGGTCACCTATAGCCAATTTAGAGGCGCAATTTAGGTAGCATTGCATGCCATTTTGACACAGCACATTGTGTGATTTATAGACACATTTGAACATACATGTATTCAATTATAAGAATGCGCAACTTACTAACACTGAATATTTAGAATGATTATATGTCATTTTGCTAGCTGATAAAGAATCCTCAGTGATTTGATACATGTACTAATTTAGAAAATAATTAAAGTTATTGACTAGTGGGTTAAAACCGAAAGATTTGTTTATATGTTGAACAGTGGCGGCTGGTGGTAAATAAAGCTGGCTGTTGCACCAAACTTTCTGATGTCGCAATTTTGTATTGAAGTTTACACAAGTAACACAATAAATTAACGTTAGATAAACTACATTTATATTAAAAATAAAATAGAAGGGTTTTCCAAAATAACTGTACGTTCGACAAATAGACAAATTTTAATGACTTTTTTGGGCTTCTTTTTATAGGAATCCATCAAAAATCCGATGTATGTAACTAAGCGGTTCTCTATGCCTGAGTTAATGGGAAGAATTTTAAACACAGCAGGTTGTCTACGGTTGGCTCTTGTTGTGACTGGACTTCTTGTCTATATATTGTACCCGTTCGTCCTGGGGATGCGATGACCCATCTGCTATTACATCGCCTTCCTGGAGTTCCAGGACAGAGCGGAGTTAAATGAACCTCTAGTCAAATAAGGAATGTGTCGGAAATTCAGCTGAGATATCGAAAAAGCAGTGGGTAACACGAGACAAAGTATCTCTAGGGTCGTTACGGGCTTAAGTTTAATAATAAAAAAATGCAAATATAAATGGGCGCCATCAACTGAATTCCTAGCAAACCACCTCCTTTCCGGTTGAGCCTTAATCAAGACAAGGAAAGAAAAAGGAAAATCACACCATCATCAGATCTCAACTAAGATAAAAACAAATTTATTTCACTTTATAGTCAGACAGACATTTTAAATATTCATCCTACCTGAGAGTATGGTCGAATGCCAACGTTAAATTGTCATTGTCCAAAAATCGAACCATCTCGTTTCTAATCAAAAATATTTCATTCACATAAACAGGAAAATCTCTTAAGTTCTCTTGGGTTCTCAGGATCACTGTAGCACTATGTCTTTCGTCACTGACATTTGTGATACCTGAGACCTAATTTCTCTTTAATTTAACATCATGGATGTGGATTTGAAAAAAATATTAATCTGTCTAAACATAAACATTATAATCACATATTTTAAACATCACGCAATTTATGGCTTGCATGGCATAATTCAAATGTTAAATACGTTAGTAAAATGCTCCTAAACATCGAATAATTAATTTACACTATTTACATTGTCATTAACAATTGTTTGTTTGTGAATTACAGACAATCCACTGCTCATTGGTCATCATTATCATCATCATCAAAGTTCAATATTTCTCACATTAATTCTTATCTCAAAATTCAACATATTCCTGTCAGAATCATTAACTCATCACCATTAAATCATTTAAATGAAAATTATTATTCATCACTTCATTATACTTCCTAATTATTCACACAATCTTATTTTATCATCTCCTTCAGATTAAATCATCTTAAATCATCAATATAAATCGTTTAATTCCTCAACTCAAGTTGCAATTCCTTCAATTATATCTCAATTAAATTTATTTTTAATCCCATATAAATTCATTAATCATCAGCTTCTTTAATTAATTATCACCTTCTAATTCAGTTATTCATCATCTATCCAATCATCTAGTAATTTATTTAAATCAGTTTATTTATCCAATCTTTAATTCATCCATTTATTTAATTCATTGATTTATTCCAAAAATTTAATTTATCAATTTATTTAAATTTTATCCTTCTGGTTATTTAGATTTTTATTATTTCATCTAGTCATTCTGATTTTTATTTCATTAGGTCAGATCATTAATATGCTTAAATTTCAGATTATTATTTCATTAATTATTATTATCAGAATATCTTGTATTATCAACTTTATTTATTTGTTTTATTTCCTAACAAATTGTTATATATGGGTTATAGAACGTTGTCTTACAGTTTTATCACTTCCAAATTATATCTCGTATTTAATTTTCATGCCAAAAATATTATTGCCTTCACGACATCACGTTGGATCTGACTATCCACAACTACATTATATATCCTCAATTCTTCAAATATCACATTTGAATACCACAATTATTCCACAAAACTCCATAAATATTCAGCATATACAGCCTGAATCTCAACAATTACGCTAGACTGGGTTCGACAACCTCATGTCTGCCTCAAAATACATTAGCAACATTGCAACTATCACTTGGCAACTTCTACAAAATGCCTATCACAAACTTCACTTAACCATGTTGCATGATCTACAAAAAATATATAACTGGCTTCAAATTATCAACGCGCGCAATCTCCAATAACTGTAATTAATCTGATCACATCTAGACAACTTCTTAAACAATTGAAAAAAATATTACCTTAGTAATTCAAGATCTGCTTTCAAATAGCATAAATTCTCTTACAATTCTCATAATTCACATCACAGAAAAACACCAATGTGCTATAATCTCTCATATCAAAATCTGCAATTCTGATCTGCCTTAAAATAAATCTGACCATTAATGATTCATCTTACAAGATTCAATTACTTTAAATCCTTCTCAAAGTTATCAAACACAATTATAAAAATCATCAAAAGCATCAGTTGTGCCAGCTGTTAAACTGAAAGTACTCTCAAAAGAGTATAGCAACAAAATATTGGATTGGCAAACAAGAATTACAAATGTAACAATGGTGACATTCATCTTTACTTTATTTAACAAAATTTCGACTGATATGTGACTAGTAGTTCCTTGTTTGATTCTCTTACAATCTCATATACACTCGGATGATAAAAATGAGTCCCTCAATGGCAAGTAAGATGAGTAACCACCGTACAATCGTATAAATACGAAAGAACTCGCCTCGTCGACTAACATGATAATGCCCAGAACGATGGGTAAGATGAGTAACCACCATACAATCGTATAAATACGAAAGACCCCATCTCGAAGACTAAATGAGTGAGTGTACCAGATAGGAATCAACAAGTCTCTAGTTGTCATATAAAAGCGATATTCATTCACTAAAGTGAATAACATCTTAATATCTCCAAACAATCCAATGGAAAAAATCCCTACTGATGAATAATACACACTCGCTAGTATGCAATGAACTGACGAAGTAATATAGATAATCAATTGCAGATCACGAGTTCGAAATACTCGTCACAAAAAAAAACTATTCATGAAAACTATCCTTGCTGGAAAAATGTCTAAAGACCAAACATCTGCTTAATAAAGCCACCCAATGGAGAGAATTTCGTATAATGATGCCTGCCATATCATATGGTCACGCCATATTCTAGCAAAATTCGAAGCATATAAAGTCAAACCATGTATAAATAATCGTATCACTCCTATTAGAAAAATATACATGTGTGCCCAATATTCATGAAAATAATCGTATCAGAAAGTTATAACTCTTACAGTACCTTCTCATAATCAGCTGTTATTAAATTTCAAAGATCGTCGATTTTCCTTATGTAATGAATTTCTCGAAAGATCGGCGTGAATATCATTCCAACCACGCAATGACGATTGCCTTCAAATCCCAAGTGAATCAGCTGGTGGACTTCCTCCTCTTCAGGAATCGAATCCATCGCTCTGTGGTGCCATCGCGTCTCTGTCTGCGTTTACTCCGACATGATGAACTGCTGGTTATCCATAGCGGATACTGTCCAAATCTTCACGAAAAAGTTCATAGAAACAGCGGACCCCCTATTCCTCTTCTACGTTACGCCACTGTTCCATACAATGTTCGGTTTGAGTGTTGAAAGTTCAATCTCCAATAACTGCTAAGTCTCACTTTCATAAAATAAAATTTTATATGAGAGTGTCTAAGTTTATGAAACACCCTGTAGCTGTGTTCATACTCGGTAATTTATAATACTTCATAAGAAAGAATTGCATTAATGCACGAGCTAATGTTCATAAGTGCATATGCCTGAAACATTTTATTTGCTTAAACTCGTTAATGTTACTTGGAATGAGTTATGAAATGCATAGTCGTAATGTCATTGAAAAACAATGTTCAGTTGAAGTTCCCAGTTGCAGTATCTCGTAACTATTTGCTTGTATAATTCAGTTACAGAATAAATGTTCCAATTCGATGTTATAATGAAGTTCAGCTTCTGTCATAATGCTTGCGTATAAGATTGGTAATAACCCGCTCGCCCCTACTGCTATGCTCTAGAACAATCTCCACATAAAGCTGGCCTCGCCATGCCGCTCTACTATGCTGTTCTGCGTTAAAATGCAGCTTGGAATGAGTTCTCCAACTCGTTTTACCGTACTGTTCTAAACACCGGCCTTCTATGCTTGCTCGGCCTGGACAGCTGGTTCTATAACCGGTCTCCACGCTACCTACTGCGGAAGTCCGCCCGGCTCAATGACCTACTTTTCGTTCGCTGCTTGGTGAAGTTAAACTTGTCGCTTTCACTTTCCGTGACAAAAGCTGTTCGCTGCGCGACCTTTACCATACGCTTGGCATGTCCTACTCAGCTCGCTGTCTGACCTCGACTGCGTTGCTCGCTGTACTGGACTCCTCTGCTTAGAGAGCTAAACTGCTTGGCTCACTGAGCTCGACTGACTGTCTCTGGACTGCCTTGACCCTTACCTGCCTGGCGCAGTCACGTGACGTCCTCCCCACCTCCGTGGTCTTGCGTCACAAATATAATCTCGAACCCCGATCATCTCGGCTATTAAGTTATAAAATAACTTAAGGGTTATCTGACTTCCTTTAAATTATTACCATATATAATGCATGTTATATCTCCTCTTCTGAGATGTTTAAATACCATGTTCCATATAGATCTTAATAAAGCTTCATTTTTCTATCCATAATTCCATCTGCTTGACTGCGGTCAGCGCCTTCTTAATCCTAGACCTACTACGTCATCTTGACATTCCTCTTGACTCGATCTGAGCGCTATCTTTTCTTAACTCTTCCTAACATCTCAACTACAGCTTAATGTCTGCTGGCGTAGCCGATAGCCTCAACTAGGTATCGGGTACATCTCTCCCGTACATCTCCTTTTTTTTATCAGGATTGAGAAAAAAAATACACTCTCAGGCATTCTATATATAACCCATGTACACGATAGATCTACAATCCACTTATTCAGCATGATGGTACTTTCTGACTCTCAACAATGATGATTGACTTCCAATGATTAGCATCTTGATTCTGTATTACTTTGATGTCTATTTCTTCCTTCACTACTCGTGCTTGCTCGATTGACATCTCTGACTGTCTCCTCGGGTGGTGCATTAGGCTGTCTACTTTCTTGCCTCGATCTCTCATATTCACGATTATCTCGTCTTTCATTTGGCTCATTTCTTCGGCCATCCTGCCTGTCGTTCCGATAAGACTGTTGACCTTGGCTCCAGTTGTTTCTACCACGATATCTATTGTTGTATCGATTCCTATTTTGATATCTGGAATTCTGATTATAATTTCTGTATCGGCTGTCTCTTACTTCCTGATCGTATGGCCTCTCATATGGTCCTCTATATCGATCATTTCCACGAACGTAACGGATGTTTCCTCGATTTCCTTCGTTCCTTCTGTTTTCCCAGGAATCTCTTCTGTCCGCCTGAGCTGCGTTATCAACGACTACCGCATTCACCTCTTGCGTATTCCGATTGTCGTTTCTTGCATTTCTAGGTGTAACTTGAGCGCTTGTATAGTCTAATCGCCGTAAAATGTCGTCATAGTGCTCAAGTGTGTTTGCTCCCGACGCTATGAGTGATCGCTGTACCTCAATCGGTAACTGTCTCGCTATAGCTTGCAAAAGCTCTTCTTCTGGCAATGGAGGAATCAGAAACTGTAATTTAGCCAATTGTGAAGTAAAATAATTGGCATAATGCGTCGAATGTGACGTAGAATAACGCTTCGAGTACATTTCTGCTCTTACGTTCAGCTGATCCTCAGCACTCCAAAATCTCCTCAAGGATGCTATTGCAAATTGCTCCATATTCGCAAAATTGCTTCTGAATGCTCTAAACCAAGTTAACGCAGGCCCGTCTAAGGCGCGTTCGACTATCCTTAGCTCTCTTTCGTTGGCTACTCTATGTTCCGCCATGTAGTCTCGAATATCTCGCAGAAATTCGACTGGTGTGACTCCTGTGTTTCCAGAAAACTTCCTCGGCTTGTCATCCAGATTTCTGATAATGGTAACCGGACCTGAGTATCGTTCACTTTTACCCAACGTACTCCTATTCGAACTCGGATTATCCTGAGGGGTTGAACTTGCCCTTTCGAATGTCACATTCGGTTGCGTTTGACGGTCTTCTCCCATGCTAACTTCTTGATTACTCATACTACGGTCTATCGCTGTCTGATTTATCGATATTTCCCCTGATGTAATATTTGGACTGGTGAAACTATTAATCATAGATTCTAGTTTAGTCATCCTATCTTCTGCCAGTTTCTCTGCGGTCTTGACCTGAGTCTTTAACTCATCTAACGACGTAACATTCTGCGTTTTATTACTCTCCTCTAAATCGTTTTTCAACTTGTCAATCTTGTCTTCGCATGTATTCTTTACTGACGCGACTTGTTCCTTTAACAGATCAACATCCGTCCTAAATAGAGTTGAATCTATCTTCATCGCTTCCTTGTTCTCCGTAAATCTCGCTTCTAAGTTCGCCATACCTGCGATTAATTTCTCATCTAATCCTGCACGTTTTTCTTTTGCTTCGGCATCGACCTCACTATACCGTTCTTCCACGATTGCACCGACTCTATTTTTGAATAAAGCTAAGTTTTCATTAACCTTTTGCTCTATATCATCATCCATTTTCCTAATATCTTTCTGCAATTGATTCTCTAATGATTTTAAATTAGAATTAACCTCTCCTAATACTTCCTCTTTAATGGTCCCAATTACTGACTTTAAATCTTTAATCTCATTACCTAGATTCATCTCTAGACCTTTGATTTTAGTCTCGAAAGATACTTCGGTAGACCACTCTTGAATTTTGCCTACATCTGCCACTAAACCATCGATGTCGAATCTCAACTTCGATACATCCGATTTAATGTCTTTCTGTATAGACATAACGTCTGTTCTTAAAGTAAGAATGTTTTCTTCTCCTCTACTTTCTAATTCAATAAATTCTTTCTTAATATTTGAACATTTTCCTCTCCTTTCATATTTACTGCAATTATATCTAATTGTAAAGTCTTAAGCATTTCATTATTATTTAATGTTAATCTATTCTCTAACCTAGTTAACTTGTTTTCTAACTCTGTGTTAGTTTCTTCACTACGTGCTTGTAATTTCTCTTCCAACGATTTAAAATTATCCTCACTCTTTGACTGTAATCTTTCTTCTAATGATTTAAAACTATCCTTCAAGTTAGCTTCACTATTTGACTGTAATCTAGTCTTCAATAACATCAACTCATCTTTACTATTTGACTGTAATAATTTTAAATTTTCTTCACTAGTTGACTGTAATAATTTTACATTAGCTTCGTTACTAATCTGTAATGATTTTAAATTTTCTTCAGTACTAGTCTGTAATGCTTGCACATTTTCTTTACATTTAGCTTCTAACCTAGCTTCTGAACTATTTATCTGTTCTTTAACTTCCGTTTCCATTTTAGAAATAGTTTCTGCAATACCAGACATACCACTCTGTAACTCTCCTAACACCTTAGCTAAATCTTCCGGCAACATAATTATATTTTCAATAGACGTTTTATTCAGAGAAGTTAGACAACAACACATCACAATGTCTCAATTCCTGCATTCACTTGGGTATAGGAAACATGACTTATAACTAACATGATATAATACCAATACGATTAACATGAACACTGGAATGGGCACACAAGTATATTGTCTGACTAAGTATAATAAATTTTATAACACAATTAAATGAACTTGAGATCAATCTCTCCGTGATCTAAATCTGATGTGATTCCATAGAATAAACAAAATCGAAGCCCCACAGGTGGGTAAATCCAATTCTCCCTCTCTCTCTCTGTACCCGTTCGTCCTGGGGATGCGATGACCCATCTGCTATTACATCGCATTCCTGGAGGTCCAGGATAGAGCGGAGTTAAATGAACCTCTAGTCAAATAAGGAATGTGTCGGAAATTCAGCTGAGATATCGAAAAAGCAGTGGGTAACACGAGACAAAGTATCTCTAGGGTCGTTACGGGATTAAGTTTAATAATAAAAAAAAATGCAAATATAAATGGGCGCCATCAACTGAATTCCTAGCAAACCACCTCCTTTCCGGTTAAGCCTTAATCAAGACAAGGAAAGAAAAAGGAAAATCACACCATCATCAGATCACAACTAAGATAAAAACAAATTTATTTCACTTTTATAGTCAGACAGACATTTTAAATATTCATCCTACCTGAGAGTATGGTCGAATGCCAACGTTAAATTGTCATTGTCCAAAAATCGAACCATCTCGTTTCTAATCAAAAATATTTCATTCACATAAACAGGAAAATCTCTAAAGTTCTCTTGGGTTCTCAGGATCACTGTAGCACTATGTCTTTCGTCACTGACATTTGTGATACCTGAGACCTAATTTCTCTTTAATTTAACATCATGGATGTGGATTTGAAAAAATTATTAATCTGTCTAAACATACACATTATAATCACATATTTTAAACATCACGTAATTTATGGCTTGCATGGCATAATTCAAATGTTAAATACGTTAGTAAAATGCTCCTAAACATCGAATAATTAATTTACACTATTTACATTGTCATTAACAATTGTTTGTTTGTGAATTACAGAAAATCCACTGCTCATTGGTCATCATTATCATCATCATCAAAGTTAAATATTTCTCACATTAATTCTTATCTCAAAATTCAACATATTCCTGTCAGAACCATTAACTCATCACCATTAAATCATTTAAATGAAAATTATTATCATCACTTCATTATACTTTCTAATTATTCACACAATCTTATTTTATCATCTCCTTCAGATTAAATCATCTTAAATCATCAATATAAATCGTTTAATTCCTCAACTCAAGTTGCAATTCCTTCAATTATATCTCAATTAAATTTATTTTTAATCCCATATAAATTCATTAATCATCAGATTCTTTAATTAATTATCACCTTCTAATTCAGTTATTCATCATCTATCCAATCATCTATTAATTTATTTAAATCAGTTTATTTATCCAATCTTTAATTCATCCATTTATTTAATTCATTGATTTATTCCAAAAATTTAATTTATCAATTTATTTAAATTTTATCCTTCTGGTTATTTAGATTTTTATTATTTCATCTAGTCATTCTGATTTTTATTTCATTAGGTCAGATCATTAATATGCTTAAATTTCAGATTATTATTTCATTAATTATTATTATCAGAAAATATTGTATTATCAACTTTATTTATTTGTTTTATTTCCTAACAAATTGTTTAATATGGGTTATAGAACGTTGTCTTACAGTTTTATCAATTCCAAGTTATATCTCGTATTTAATTTTCATGCCAAAAATATTATTGCCTTCACGACATCACGTTGGATCTGACTATCCACAACTACATTATATATCCTCAATTCTTCAAATATCACATTTGAATACCACAATTATTCCACAAAACTCCATAAATATTCAGCATATACAGCCTGAATCTCAACAATTACGCTAGACTGGGTTCGACAACCTCATGTCTGCCTCAAAATACATTAGCAACATTGCAACTATCACTTGGCAACTTCTACAAAATGCCTATCACAAACTTCACTTAACCATGTTGCATGATCTACAAAAAATATATAACTGGCTTCAAATTATCAACGCGCGCAATCTCCAATAACTGTAATTAATCTGATCACATCTAGACAACTTCTTAAACAATTGAAAAAAATATTACCTTAGTAATTCAAGATCTGCTTTCAAATAGCATAAATTCTCTTACAATTCTCATAATTCACATCACAGAAAAACACCAATGTGCTATAATCTCTCATATCAAAATCTGCAATACTGATCTGCCTTAAAATAAATCTGACCATTAATGATTCATCTTACAAGATTCAATTACTTTAAATCCTTCTCAAAGGTATCAAACACAATTATAAAAATCATCAAAAGCATCAGCTGTGCCAGCTGTTAAACTGAAAGTACTCTCAAAAGAGTATAGCAACAAAATATTGGATTGGCAAACAAGAATTACAAATGTAACCCTGGTGACATTTATCTTTACTTTATTTAACAAAATTTCGACTGATATGTGACTAGTAGTTCCTTGTTTGATTCTCTTACAATCTCATATACACTCGGATGATAAAAATGAGTCCCTCAATGGCAAGTAAGATGAGTAACCACCGTACAATCGTATAAATACGAAAGACCTCGCCTCGTCGACTAACATGATAGTGCCCTGAACGATGGGTAAGATGAGTAACCACCATACAATCGTATAAATACGAAAGACCCCCATCTCGAAGACTAAATGAGTGAATGTACCAGATAGGAATCAACAAGTCTCTAGTTGTCATATAAAAGCGATATTCATTCACTAAAGTGAATAACATCTTAATATCTCCAAACAATCCAATGGAAAAAATCCCTACTGATGAATAATACACACTCGCTAGTATGCAATGAACTGACGAAGTAATATAGATAATCAATTGCAGATCACGAGTTCGAAATACTCGTCACAAAAAAAACTATTCATGAAAACTATCCTTGCTGGAAAAATGTCTAAAGACCAAACATCTGCTAATAAAGCCAACCAATGGTGAGAATTTCGTATAATGATGCCTGCCATATCATATGGTCACGCCATATTCTAGCAAAATTCGAAGCATATAAAGTCAAACCATGTATAAATAATCGTATCACTCCTATTAGAAAAATATACATGTGTGCCCAATATTCATGAAAATAATCGTATCAGAAAGTTATAACTCTTACAGTACCTTCTCATAATCAGCTGTTATTAAATTTCAAAGATCGTCGATTTTCCTTATGTAATGAATTTCTCGAAAGATCGGCGTGAATATCATTCCAACCACGCAATGACGATTGCCTTCAAATCCCAAGTGAATCAGCTGGTGGACTTCCTCCTCTTCAGGAATCGAATCCATCGCTCTGTGGTGCCATCGCGTCTCTGTCTGCGTTTACTCCGACATGATGAACTGCTGGTTATCCATAGCGGATACTGTCCAAATCTTCACGAAAATGTTCATAGAAACAGCGGACCCCCTATTCCTCTTCTACGTTACGCCACTGTTCCATACAATGTTCGGTTTGAGTGTTGAAAGTTCAATCTCCAATAACTGCTAAGTCTCACTTTCATAAAATAAAATTTTATATGAGAGTGTCTAAGTTTATGAAACACCCTGTAGCTGTGTTCATACTCGGTAATTTATAATACTTCATAAGAAAGAATTGCATTAATGCACGAGCTAATGTTCATAAGTGCATATGCCTGAAACATTTTATTTGCTTAAACTCGTTAATGTTACTTGGAATGCGTTATGAAATGCATAGTCGTAATGTCATTGAAAAACAATGTTCAGTTGAAGTTCCCAGTTGCAGTATCTCGTAACTATTTGCTTGTATAATTCAGTTACAGAATAAATGTTCCAATTCGATGTTATAATGAAGTTCAGCTTCTGTCATAATGCTTGCGTATAAGATTGGTAATAACCCGCTCGCCCCTACTGCTATGCTCTAGAACAATCTCCACATAAAGCTGGCCTCGCCATGCCGCTCTACTATGCTGTTCTGCGTTAAAATGCAGCTTGGAATGAGTTCTCCAACTCGTTTTACCGTACTGTTCTAAACACCGGCCTTCTATGCTTGCTCGGCCTGGACAGCTGGTTCTATAACCGGTCTCCACGCTACCTACTGCGGATGTCCGCCCGGCTCAATGACCTACTTTTCGTTCGCTGCTTGGTGAAGTTAAACTTGTCGCTTTCACTTTCCGTGACAAAAGCTGTTCGCTGCGCGACCTTTACCATACGCTTGGCATGTCCTACTCAGCTCGCTGTCTGACCTCGACTGCGTTCCTCGCTGTACTGGACTCCTCTGCTTAGAGAGCTCAACTGCTTGGCTCACTGAGCTCGACTGACTGTCTCTGGACTGCCTTGACCCTTACCTGCCTGGCGCAGTCACGTGACGTCCTCCCCACCTCCGTGGTCTTGCGTCACAAATATAATCTCTAACCCCGATCATCTCGGCTATTAAGTTATGAAATAACTTAAGGGTTATCTGACTTCCTTTAAATTATTACCATATATAATGCATGTTATATCTCCTCTTCTGAGATGTTTAAATACCATGTTCCATATAGATCTTAATAAAGCTTCATATTTCTATCCATAATTCCATCTGCTTGACTGCGGTCAGCGCCTTCTTAATCCTAGACCTACTACGTCATCTTGACATTCCTCTTGACTCGATCTGAGCGCTATCTTTTCTTAACTCTTCCTAACATCTCAACTACGGCTTAATGTCTGCTGGCGTAGCCGATAGCCTCAACTAGGTATCGGGTACAATATATTGTGTGTTTTACTGTGTTTGCATTCCCTCACTGTGCACTCAGTTTTCTGTTACATTGAGTTGGCTGCCCTGCTGGGATTAGCGCGGTCGGGCAGCTGGAGGGTGAGAGGAGAGGGCGATTGTGGAATCTCCGTTGAGACAATGGACAGGCAGGCGAGTCATTCGCTTACAGCGTGCAAGGCCGTTCGCTTCCGCGGCATATTAGACATGCCTTATTGAGTGTTTAATAGTTATTGTGTTGTATATAGTTGTTAATATATCTAAAAATCGTTCCATGCGTTGTTTTATTAAGTGTGTTTCGGTACCGGTATGTAATTCCTTGCCTTGCGAACCTGCACCACCTAATACATGTTACCAGATAAATTGCATCCCCAACATATTGGACCTCAAGGGCCAGATGCGACGATTGTGTTTAAATACGTGAAGTGTGAATTATAGTGTACAAGTGTGGTGAAATTGCTATAAGCTGGAATTTACAAGCACAAACAGCTTGGTGGGTCATTCTCCACGCTACGCCGAAGACCTCCGACAGCTGCCGAACAGACACGATACAGTCTTCACATCAAAACAGCTAATGGTACCTAGACTGGCTTATTTACTTATCATTGCTCGCCTATTGCTCATTGTTATATTATCCTACCCTTATTCCTAGTTTGTCAGCATGGATGAGGCAAATAGGAAACGATTAATCACTAAACGTGCTGTAGCTAATGCCAGCCTCACGCGCATGGCAAAATTTGTGAATGAACTTTAGGAGGTAGATAATCAAGCCATAATAGTGCGATTAAAATAATTGCCTGTCATACGTGATAAGTTCGAAGGGGCTCAAGCACATTTGGAAGTGTTTGAGGACTTTCAAATGCACGCTGAAGATAGGGATGTATTTGAAACAATGTATTTTGATCTGGCAACAAAACAGAACCAAATTGGCTGTCGCTAACAATGGCTCTGTCAGCGCTAGGTCAGGTGACAATCTAAATTTCACTTCCAACCATAGTTCAGGCTCCAAAGGAATTAAATTACCTACAATTCAAATCCCTTCATTTAATGGTGAAGTGACTCACTACAGGCATTATTGCGACACATTCATGAGCCTTATTGTCAACAATGCAGATCTAGACAACATACAACGATTTCATTATTTACTAAGTTCATTGTCAGGCGAGGCACATGCGCTCATAGCCAACCTCCCAGTCACCAGCTCAGATTTTGAAATAGCTCTTGATACAATTTCTAAACGATATGACAATCCTCGTTTAATTGCTTCTGCTCATATCAGGCAATTGTTAACATTACCATCTATGAGCAAGGCGTCAGCAAGTGATCTGTGGGCACTTCTCAACCAAGCATTGAGCAATTTGAATGCTATAAGGGCGTTACAATTGGACGTACCATTGGAAGACTTACTTGTGTCACAATTAATACTGGAAAAGGTCGACATATCAATACGCAGGGAATATGAATCAACACTTAACTCCAATACTTTTCCAACCTTGCATGAATTGTGTTAATTTCTCGAAACTAAGTGCAAATCCATTGAGATCATAAATTCTAATCTACCTAAGCCTAGTTTAAAAAACCATAAATCTCCTGTTCCCCACAAGCACAAACATGGCGCACAAGTCCAGCAATCATATGTTGCAACAAATTCACAATTCATGTATTGTAGTCAGACGCATGCACTGCATAAGTGTAGGAGTTTCGCACAAGTTCCAGTTCATGTGCGAAGGGAGTTTGTAAAGAGCAAGAATTTAAGTTATAATTGCCTCAAGTCAGATCACAAAGTTAATGACTGTAAATCGGACAGCTGCCGCATTTGCAACAAGTGGCGCCATACACTAGTACATATAGATGCACCCCAACAATCACAACAAGGTAGTCACTCTTATAACTCTCCTAGGAATGGTAGCTGAGAACAGCAAGGGCAACCCGAAGGAAGGTCAGGAACAATAAGTTACTGCACATTCAAGATAGAACCAACCAGGCACATTCTCTTGTCTATAGCTTGTATCAAGTTTAGGGATAGTACAGGAAGATGGCAGATATGTCGGGATCTGCTTGACCCCGGTTCTCAATCCTGTTTTATTACTGAATCCTGTGCTCAGCGATTGCATCTTCCTAGGCAAAACGGGGAGAGTTCCAATTCAAGGAATAGGAGACACCACTTCAGAGACGAGGCACAGTATCTGTCTTGAAATATCCTCTCACACCAACAATTTCACTACATCAGTCGAATGCTTGGAACTTACTAAGGTCACTGACGACCTACCAGGACACGTTATTGATCCTACTGAATGGAACCTACCTAAGAATCTTCCTCTAGCAGATCCGTCATTTCATCAACCTAGTAAGATCGACATTTTGTTTGGAGCTGAAATTTTTGCATACATTTACCGATCTGGTAAGGTAACCAGGGACTCCAATCACCCTGTCCTGCATGAAAGCGATTTTGGATGGATTCTATCGGGGAGGTATGAAACAGGGACTCACCCTTCCACTATGCCACGGCGGCCGGTAGCATCATTCTTTGTGAAGACCGACGTTGATATTCAGAATCAACTCCAGAAGTTTTGGGAATTAGAAGAAGTGGGCCGGGCTCCGGTAACTAAAGAAGAACAACAATGTGAGGCACACTTTGTACAGCACACTACAAGAGATCATTCTGGAAGATTTGTGGTTCGCTTACCATTCCATGAAGATCCGGACAAATTAGGCGATTCATTTACGATGGCATCTAAGGGATTTCAGCTACTTGAACGAAGACTCAGTAGGCATCTTGATCTGAAGCAAGACTACGTGAAATTTATGGACGAGTATGAAGCATTAGGGCATATGGAGCCAGCTTGCGCGGCTACGACATCTACATACCACATGCCTCATCATCCCATTCTTAAAGAATCCAGTTCGACAACAAGGACAAGAGTTGTTTTTGAATGCTCTGCTAGTTCCAGCAATGGTGTATCCTTGAACAGCTTACTTATGGTTGGTCCTACTATACAGCAAGATCTCTGCTCCATAATTCTCAGATTTCGAGCTCATCCCATTGCATTCACTGCTGACATCGCCAAGATGTACAGACAGGTACAAGTAAACACCCAGGACCGTACCTACCAGCGGATTTTGTGGAGAAGAGATCAGACAGAACTCATCCAAGAATATCAATTAACAACTGTGACTTACGGGATGGCAAGTGGTCCCTTCTTGGCTACGCGATGTCTACAACAGCTTGGTTCAGAAGGCGCCCAGGTCTACCCCAAGGCAGCAGAAGTTATTGCAAATGACTTTTACGTAGATGATTGCATGTCTGGATGTCAAAACATCGAAGATGCACTTGAAACGCAACGTCAGTTGATAGAATTACTCCAAGGGGCGGGATTTCCACTACGCAAATGGTGCAGTAATCATTCTGGTCTACTTGAGAGTCTTCCCGCGGAGCTCAGAGAGACTCAACTTCCTCTACGCCTCGACAATGATGACAAAGTTAAGACTCTAGGGCTACTATGGCATCCTGCTGCAGATAACTTCCAAATAGTTAACAACATCCACTTGGTATCACCTACACATGAATTCACGAAGAAAACTGTCTTGTCAGTCATCTCTGCCATTTTTGATCCGTTGGGTTTCATCAGCTCAATAGTCATCATTTGTAAAATGTTTCTACAGCAGCTCTGGCAGCAACAGATGGCTTGGGACGAACCACTGTCTCCTGAGTAATCACAGATTTGGCAATCATTGTACCGTCAGCTTCCTCTCATAGACAACATCCGCATTGCCAGGAGAATTCTTGTTGATAATCCTGTAGTCAACATCCATCTGTGACGCTTCAGAGAAGGCATATGGAACTTGCATATATCTGCGATCCACAAACCAGAACGGAATTACCACAGTGAAGCTCTTTTGTTCTAAATCAAGAGTAGCACCTTTGAAGAGACTGTCGCTTCCTCGATTGCAACTCTGTGGAGCTTTATTGCTGGCACAATTGCTTAAGAAGGTAACCCGAGCTTTGAGATTGGACATTTGCCGAACATATCTTCTCTGGACTGATTCTACCGTAGTATTAGCATGGTTAAATGCACCCTCTGCTAGATGGAAGACCTTCGTGGGGAATAGGGTGTCTGAAATACAAGAGAAAACTACATGTGCTGAGCGGAGACACGTACCATCACCCGATAACCCAGCGGACATGATTTCTAGAGGAGTCGTTCCCAATGATCTCATAGGAAATCAGCAATGGTGGGAAGGACCAACTTGGCTACGAGAAGGTGCCACATCTTGGCCTACTCTAACTGATGCTGTTACACAGCAAGACACTCCGGAAGAGAAATGTAAGACGAGCTGCCATATCACCACAAGAATAAACGATGGCATCTCTACAAGGTTCTCAAGACTGACAAGATTGCAGCGTGTAACAGGATACTGTAATCGCTTTACAACAAACTGCAGACGAGCACGTGAAGAAAGAACGACTGGTGACCTCACTCTGCAAGAATTACAACAAGCGTTGCACCAATGCATCAAATTAGCTCAATTTACTGCCTACGGAAGGGAGATACGACAATTGGAACAAGGTCAGCCTCTTAATCACAAGAGCAAATTACTTTCATAGAGTCCCATTCTAGATGGCATGCGTCTTCTGCGGGTAGGAGGTAGATTGGAACACTCTGAACTTACCTACGATGAAAAACACAAGTTGATACTTCCTCCAGGTCATCACCTAATAAGATTAATGGTGGAGCACGAACATCGTCGCATGTTTCATGCTGGTTGCCAACTTGTACTTTCATCGTTAAGGCAACGATATTGGATAGGACATGGTAAATCAACTGTCAGAAACATTTTGCATCGCTGCCTGGTATTTCGTAAGTTGAAGGCTCAACCTGCACATCAATTAATGGGGCAACTGCCACTTCCCCGAGTTGAAGTTGTCAGGCCATTTTTTTACTGTGGCGTGAACTTCACTGGACCGTTTTATGTCAAAACCGGCTCCCGTAGATCAAAACTGAAGGAGAAGTGCTATATTGCCATATTTGTTTGTTTAGCTACTAGGGTAGTACATTTAGAAGTGGTGAGCAATTTATCTACCTAAGCATTATTAGCCGCTTTGAAACGATTTGTGTCACGCCGAGGACGATGTAAGAAAATTTACTGCGACAACGGGTCCAAGTTTGTGGGTGCTCATCGAGAACTTCGGGAACTGCAAGATCTTCTGAAGTCTGAACAGCTGAAGACTGAGATAAGGAACTTCACAGATACCGAGGGCATCGAATGGATCCCTCCTCGCGCACCCCATTTTGGTGGATTATGGGAGGCTGGTGTAAAGTCATTTAAGCACCACCTGCGACGAACTATGGGAAATATGTGCCTCACGTATGAAGAGCTGACCACCCTAACATACCGAATCGAAGCATGTCTCAATTCCAGGCCTCTGATTCCTCTCTCGTTTGACCCTGCTGATCCCCAAATTCTTACTCCTGGCCACTATTTAATCGGAACTTCCATTACTAGCATTCCCCAGCAAGATCTAGGTACCACTAAACTTAGCCTGTTATCTAGATGGGAAATATTGCAGCAGCGACTCCAGCTGTTCTGGCACAGATGGTCACACGACTACCTCCATCATCTGCAACAGCGAACAAAATGGACCAGCTCCTGCCCAAATGTGCAACCAGGTGCACTGGTCATTGTACGTGAGGATAATCTGCCGCCCTTATCCTGGAAGGTGGCAGTCGTCGAAGACCTTCATCCTGGTGCTGATGGACTGGTTCGTGTCGTAACCATCCGCACTCCGCATGGCGTTTTCAAGAGACCAATCACCAAGTTGTGCCCTCTCCCAGCGGATGGGGATGTGTAATTAGTGCTCATAGTGTATTTGCGTTCTTGATTTGACTTGTCTGTTTTTATATTTTATATATTTTTATATTATAGAAGAAGGTGAACTTTCTTGGCGGCCGGTATGTTGTGACTGGACTTCTTGTTTATATATATTGTGTGTTTTACTGTGTTAGCATTCCCTCACTGTGCACTCAGTTTTCTGTTACATTGAGTTGGCTGCCCTGCTGGGATTAGCGCGGTCGGGCAGCTGGAGGGTGAGAGGAGAGGGCGATTGTGGACTCTCCGTTGAGACAATGGACAGGCAGGCGAGTCATTCGCTTACAGCGTGCAAGGCCGAACGCTTCCGCGGCATCATAGACATGCCTTATTGAGTGTTTAATAGTTATTGTGTTGTATATAGTTGTTAATATATCTACAGTTCGTCCCATGCGTTGTTTTGTTAAGTGTGTTTCGGTACCGGTATGTAATTCCTTGCCTTGCGAACCTGCACCACCTACTACATGCTACCAGAGAAATTGCATCCCTAACAGCTCTTAATTTCCGGGATAATATACATCCTCAACGTTAAAACATGGCAACAGAAAAGTTTGTACGTTAACGAAAAATGTTATTACTAACAATGACGGGCACATATTCTGCATAAGGATAGTATTTTTAGCCTACTTTCGATTTTTGCAAAAAATGAAAGTAGACTTATGAGATCAACACAGGGCGAAAAAGTGTGTCTGTCTGTGTGTGTGTATGTGTGTGTGTGAGTCTGTGTGTGTGTCTGTGTATGTGTGTGTGTGTGTGTGTGAGTGTGTGTACTCTGAATGTCTGTCCCCCCCTATCAATTCGAACACGGTGAATGCGAATTGAACGAAATTTGGTACAAAGGTAGCACTAGCAAAGGACACCTCAGTGTCATGTTTTATATCGCCGCCATCTTGACGGAAACGTAATGGCGGCCACACAAATTTTCAAAGCTTAAATCAAATTACGACTAACCTAATCATCCGATCTCTACCAAATTTTGCAACGACATACCTTTATGGGGGGAGCATCCTTTGACCAAACCAATAGGTCATCAGCGTAATAGTTTGCGGATGGCGGCCATCTTTGTGTGAAAATCGATTTCCCCTATTAATTCGAACACGGTGCAACCGAATGGAACGAAATTTGGTACAGAGGTAGTACTAACAAAAGGCACCTCAGTGTCATGTTTTATATCGCCGCCATCTTGACGGAAACGTAATGGCGGCCACACAAATGTTCAAAGCTTAAATCAAATTACGATTAACCTAATCATCCGATCTCTACCAAATTTTGCAACAACATACCTTTATGGGGGGAGCATCCTTTGACCAAACCAATAGGTCATCAGCGTAATACTTTGCAGGTGGCGGCCATCTTTGTGTGAAAATCGATTCCCCCTATTAATTCGAACACGGTGCAACCGAATGGAACGAAATTTGGTACAGAGGTAGTACTAACAAAAGGCACCTCAGTGTCATGTTTTATATCGCCGCCATCTTGACGGAAACGTAATGGCGGCCACACAAATGTTCAAAGCTTAAATCAAATTACGATTAACCTAATCATCCGATCTCTACCTAATTTTGCAACTACATACCTTTATGGAGGGAGCATCCTTTGACCAATCTAATAGGTCATTCACCTGATAGTTTGCGGATGGCGGCCATCTTTATGTCAAAATTGATTCCCCCTATTAATTCGAACACGGTGGAACCGAATGGAACGAAATTTGGTACAGAGGTAAGGGAACCTCAGTGTCATGTTTTATATCGCCGCCATCTTGACTGAAACGTAATGGCGGCCACACGAATGTTCAAAGCTTAAATCAAATTACGATTAACCTAATCATCCGATCTCTACCAAATTTTGCAACTACATACCTTTATGGAGGGAGCATCCTTTGACCTATCTAATAGGTCATTCACCTAATAGTTTGCGGATGGAGGCCATCTTTATGTCAAAATTGATTCCCCCTATTAATTCGAACACGGTGGAACCGAATGGAACGAAATTTGGTACAGAGGTAGTACTAGCAAAGGGCACCTCAGTGTCATGTTTTATATCGCCGCCATCTTGACTGAAACGTAATGGCGGCCACACGAATGTTCAAAGCTTAAATCAAATTACGATTAACCTAATCATCCGATCTCTACCAAATTTTCCAACTACATACCTTTATGGAGGGAGCATCCTTTGACCAATCTAATAGGTCATTCACCTAATAGTTTGCGGATGGCGGCCATCTTTGTGTCAGAATCGATTCCCCCTATTAATTCAAACACGCTGAAACCAAATGGAACGAAATTTGGTATAGAGGTAGCACTAGCAAAGGGCACCTCAGTGTCATGTTTTATATCACCGCTATCTTGATGGAAACGTAATCGCGGCCACCCAAATGTTAAAAGCTAAAATGTAATTACGACCAACCTAATAATCTAGTCTCTACCTAATTTTGCAACACCATATCTTTATGTGGGAAACATATTCTGACCAAACTGCAAGAACATCAGCCCAATAGTTTGCAGATGGTGACCAAGTATGTGTGCAATTCGATTCCCCCTATCAATTCAAACACGGTGAAACCGAATTGAACGAAATTTGGTACAGAGGTAGCACTAGCAAAGGGCACCTCATATTCATGTTTAATATCCCTATAGCACGTTGTATTTCAACAAGCTCCTACAACCAACATTCAATCATACTCCTTGAAATGGACAAAGAGTTATAACAATACCCATGCATTTAGGAGAAAGTAGGCTATATGTTCTTTACTGAACATCTTGTTTTACTATAGCTTGAACCCCGCCAGAGGAACCAGACATGACGTGCGCTCTGTCATACGTCTGCGCAATTCATATTTGCGGAATTTCATTCAATTTTTGCTTCTACTCATCCAGTAAACACGCTGCTAATGTGTGTGCATCATGTTTTGAGGGAGAAAGGAAACTCCAAAACTGCCCTACTGGTTTGCCTCTTACTACGTATCGGTGTACACCAGCCATCTGAAATATGTTTGAAATATCACTAGTTTCATCTGCTATAATGGCTAAAATTTTCTATTCCTTTATTTGCTTTGATGCTTCTTCTTGGCAAACCTCCAACATAATCTGTAAAAGTTCATTTTGAATTGTTTTGGACGTTCCTTTGAAAACAGTTGCCCTTACCAAATAACCTTTAACACAGCATCCAACTCAGCGCTAAAATTAATTAGTCCTTTGAAATCACCTGGATTTGTTGATGTTGCACTTTCGTCATGACCACGTAAGGCCAGTTCGAAAGAGCCGCAGAAACGAATACAGTTTATTACAATATTTAACATATAACTATTGTGCCTAACTTTTCATTATATTCCGCAATTTTCCTTCTATAGGCACTGTCCAATTGAGCAGCTACGTTAACAGTTCGGAAAAGTGTCAATATCAAACAGCTGAAGATTCATATTTCTTTATTTTAGGGATTAATTTCCTATTTTGGTCCACGCAGATTCTCCACCAACAGACATGGGAGATAGAGTAAAGCGGTTTTAATTACGCATTCACTTAACCAATATTATTGCCATAAATATCTCCTTTAAACACCCTCGTATACTTATATTTTGGACAATACTTAACCCGGTAATGGTCTACCGAGTGTTTTTACTGTAAGTTTATTGCCATCAGGGAGAAGGGAAAACAGTCTAACTAGTAAATTTCTTACTCTATTAATTTTCACTCACACCCCACAATACTTGTTAGCCCTTGAGAAATTAATGTTTCAAACTAAACATTCCGTTAAAATAAAATCCTAACTTACAAGATACAAAAATGATAAATCTGGGTGCTGTATCGGGAAGTGGTGCGAAAGGCAAACTAACAAAACACTGAAATTTGCTAGCCTACAAATGTCTTAGTGAATGCATAGGCCTACTCACAATCATCCAAATAATAATAATGCACAGTTAAGTATCTGCCTGGAACCAAAATACTCAATCAACTAAATACAGGACTAATCGCAAATCAAAACACGCAAGAACATGAGTGGTAAAAGCAAACATAAACCGCTACAGTAACACCAACAATACCCCGCAAAATAGTTCAGCCACTTATCTACTTATAGCAACAGTGGCTTTCTTAGGCTCGCTTCACAGAGCAATTGACAAAAATATTAAATGAATTTATGATGAGAAAACATCTAAAAATAATTGGGTGAGAACCAACTAATGTCTCCTTATGGAATTCCGATATTTGTAATGTTGTCGGTGGTGTAGCATTCCCTAGTTGTGTGGGAAAGAAACTACCCTTCAGGGGCAGATGACCTCGTAGTTCCGCCCCTTGAAACAACGATAACCAGGCTAACTAAACTACCCTTCGCTGGGCCAGAGAAATAGAGGGTTTTGTCATTTCCAAAGAGTGGTGCAATCTAATGGGACCATTCGGAACCGTGTATTGCCAGGGGGCTGGCAGCTCGTCTGCAACTCCCTACAACCCATGCTGGCCGGCATGCTATGTACGAGCTTGGCCTCGTCCCTGCTGGCCACGCTGTCTCCTTGGGAGTCGCCACAAGTGAGCTAACCCCCTGGAGTTTGATTTGAAGGCGGCAGTTTTTATACGTACAGTGTGAAGCATTAGGATAAATAATAATAAAATATCGTTGATTTGAGTGCATTAGATCTATAAAACTAAAACGTTAAAGGAAAAGAGTAGTGGAGTAGTGAGAGTTCTAACGCACTCTAGAACCCTCCTCTTACCACTACTAAGCCTCAGGCATGTTAAATATCTCTTGAACGCATGGTCCGATTTTGACAAATGAGGTATCGTTGGACTCGGGCTAACGTCCTCTTTGCTATGGACCACTCGTTATATTTTTCAATTTTTTTTGAAAATTTTTGTTTTCGAAACTAGGTGATAGTTTGAAAACTAAACATGATAGAACGTTGTGCCATGGCTCAAACGAATGGTCTTTATGACCTTTATTTTTTGTAATAAAACGTTTTTACTTTTTATGTTTTTTTGAAAACACTCGAATTTTGAAAATTCTATATTTTGGAAACTAGGAACTCTACAAAAACGTTTATTTGACATAAATGAAAGGTCCCTATGCCCTCTACCCCTAAATAAATTTCAAGTCGCTAGAGCAAAAATTTGCGTTTTGTAAGTAGTGGGATGGGGACAGAGCTGGACCACTTCTTATTGAGCCACCCTCGTATTTGCCCCGAAGCTGATATCTCGCTAACCAATGGTCGGATTTGAACATACAGGGTGTCCTAGCACTCGTAGTGATGCCCCCTACTTTCCTATAGCCTCTTTATTTGATTAAAAGACCAAAACTAAAAGGTCATGTGCTTTTAATATCTCGCGAACCAATCATGCTAGAGGCATGTTCGATAGGTCCAAGGACTCGGGGTGACGTCCTCTCTGCTATGGACCACTCGTTATAATTTTTAATAAAATTGGAAACTCGATTTTGGGGTAAACACGTGTTTTTTGTGATTTTGCCAATATCTCACGAAGCAATAACGCTAGAGGCATGTACGACGGGTCCAAGGATTCGGGCAGACGTCCTCTTTGCTATGGACCACTCGTTGTAATTTGAAAAAATTTTGGAAACGCGATTTTGGGGTAAACACGTGTTTTTTATGATTTTTGCCGATATGTCACGAACCAATAACGCTAGAGACGTGTACGAGGTGTCCTAGGACTCGGGCTAACGCCCCCTTCAAATGTGGTAGATATTTTTTTTCAAAAAAATAATTCACAAAGGGCCTAACGCCATACATGTTGAAAAAACGTTTTCCTTTTCTTTACCTGTTTATAATGTTCATGAAGCGTGGTGGTTGAGAGAGACGATACGGCTGGGTGTGTGTTTCAACGAACCTATCGCTGACCATGGTGGCTGTGTTCAATAGATCAATCGCTATTTCGGCGGGTCGGTGTATGAAAGAGCGAGCGTGCGTTTTTTTTTCACACCTTTTACCTTTAACGTGTAAACGGTGATGAGAACTTGATTCTATGTTGGTCGAAGCGAGTACAGAAAACAAACTTACAGGAGGTGAATATCAATTGAGCTTATTGGAAGGCATTGATCTGACTTGACAACAAGTGCAATGGAAAAAATGACCATGACGCTTGAAGGTGAAATAATCTGACTATCGTGGTGGCAGGGGGGTGCGAAAGGCGTGCACACATGTGAAACCACAGGAACGCTAAACCAGTGACATCCTGTCTTGCTTCGTACGTGACAAAATGCAAGTCCATGTGACATTTGATCTACCGCAGGTGTTCGCCTGAGACGTTATCTGTCCACGTGCGCGATAACTGTTAACAAGTGACATCCTGTTTTGCTGCGTACGTGACAAAATGCAAGTTCATGTGAAATTTGATCCGGCACAGGTGTTCGCCTGGGACGTTAGCTGTCCACGTGCACGATAAGAGAATGTTCTAAGCATGGGAAAAAAGATTATACATGCAACGTAGCATATATAAAGATATGTTGTTATCATTTCCACACTCACTTAAGTGACTACCTTTGAACACACTGCGTTGCATGATACCCCTGGTCTAGTTTAACAGTTTTGGTGTTGGTGGAAAATACTTAACCTTGTTGTGGGGTAGGTATATATTTATTTATTTATATATTTATTGATTTTTATATAAATACATGCAATTATTTATTGATTAGGTAATTAATGATTTTATTTATTTATTTGTTTGCAGATAACGTGTATAGCCGATCTGTCGTGTGTCGGTGGGAAATATATTAAAGAAAGAGAAAGGCAGACAGATAGAAAAGAAAACCATTTCCACACTAGCCCACGAGACGGGAATATAGCAAAGCATTACACGTCAAGGTGAGATTTGTTTTATTATATAATATAACCTGTTTGATTGTGTTTTGTTTATGAAATGCATAAACTATATGGAATGGATATACTTATGGTGGTTTATTTTATTTCTTTTTAGAGTGTTGGAAAACGCTTGACCTTTGTTAATAACCAGGAACGTGTGTGTTTGGGACCATTGTCAAGCAGTCTACAGCTGAAAACTCAGGTGAGAGTGTTCTTTCTAAAATAATGTATTTTGCCACTGCTACCGATAGCCTAACTTGGGAACCTCTAAACAGTTGTTTCAAATCGCGTGTGTGCTCTGGCCGCGTAGTCAATGTTAGAAAAAGTTTGATTCCAAAAGAATTTTTAGAATCTTGTTTTGAAATATTTGAAATTGAAATTTGTACAGCGCAAAGGTTGCATATGGCTTTAAAGGTGAATACAGAACTGATGTGCGATTTTATATATAAAAAAAAGGATGTAGAGCATAAAGAGACATTCTATATTTGCAGTAAAATGCAAGAGCTGTTCATAGCCCATAATTTGGAACAGTGGTATGAAACCCACGTGGTGAATGCCTTGCTATCAAAATTTGATAAACTACAACAAGGACCGAGTGGCCTTGCCTTAGACAAAATTCATCATTTGCAAATCAACATTTGTCAATTCAACCCGTTGAATGCTGGGTCTAGCTATATTGAAACACCACCAGCCATAGCTTTGAAAAAGGCTGTGGTGAATATAAAGAATCGTGACAATGATTGCTTTCTGTGGTCTGTGGCTGCGTTTTTGCAACCAGCACAACGTGACAGTTGTCGACCAGGAAAGTACAAGGCCAAGTTTGTTGAATTGAAACATACGTTAAATTTAACTCGAGTATCGTTCCCTATGGACTTAACCGAGATCCGTAGGTTTGAACAAGACAACCAGGACTTTTCGTTCATGGTGTATGGCCTTGATGGTGATGAGATTGTGGGTCCTCTTTATGCCACAAAAGAACCGAAACGACATCACATTCATCTTTTATATTTATCTGTAGGAGAAGTGAATCACTATTGCCTCATTAAAAGCCTGAGTAGATTGCTAAGCAGTCAAGTGTCCAAGCATAATGGTAAAAAGTACATTTGCGACCGTTGCTTGCAATATTTTACAACCCCTACGCTCTTAGAACGTCATAGGATAGATTGTGTTACTCAGGAAGCGGTGAGATTGATATTGCCACAAGGGGACAAGGCTGTGTTAAAGTTTAAGGACATTCATAAGCGTGACACTGTTCCCTATGTGGTATATGCAGATTTCGAAGCTCTCACCACACCCATGGCGGGATGTGAACCAGATCCCACCATGAGCTCAACCACAGCCATTCAAAAACATGAACCTTTTGCCATAGGATTTAATGTGGTGTGTGCCCATGACCCCACACAATCCGTTTACAAATACCGTGAGGGGCCAGATTGTGCCAAATGGTTCTTGGATGAACTTGTGAAGTTGGCCGACCATGTACAGGAATTACTGGACCACCCAGTACCCATGAGTCTATCTCCAGAACAACAGCAGCAGTATGAGCATGCCACGACATGTCATATTTGCGAAAAGCCACTGATCAGTGCTGAAGACACCGTTCGTGATCACTCGCACTTTACGGGGGAGTTTCGTGGAGCTGCGCATAGTAAATGTAACTTGAACTTTCCAGCTCCTCGTTTCATCAGTGTCTTTTTCCACAATCTGGCGAATTATGACATTCAGTTTTTGATTCGTGAATTGGGCCATGTCAACAAGGGCTCGTTTACCATTATTCCCCAAAACCATGAGCGTTTTACGGCCCTGACATGGTGGTTGGGCGACTTTAGCATTCGATTTTTGGATTCCTTTAAGTTTATGGCATCCTCGCTAGACAGCCTTGTGAATGGCTTGAATGAGGAGGAATTAAAAAATACTAGAATGCATTTTAATGATCCTGAGCAATTTCAGTTGTGCATTCGGAAAGGTATATTCCCGTATGATTTCTGCAACAGCTGGGACGTGTTAAAGCAAAGAAAACTCCCACCACAAGAGAAATTTTACTCCAAACTAACACGCAGTACCGTTTCCGATGAAGACTATGCACATGCATGTCAAGTTTGGCGAGTGTTTGGCATGAACACGCTAAGTGAATATGCTATGCATTACCTAAAACTGGATGTATTGCTGCTCACAGATGTGTTTGAAAAATTCCGTAACTTGTGTCAACACATTTACGGTCTTGACCCGGCTCACTATTATACGAGTCCTGGGCTCTCGTTCGATGCCGCTTTGAAATACACTCAAGTGGAATTGGATTTACTCACTGATGTAGACATGGTTCTATTTTTTGAAAAGGGCATTCGTGGCGGCTTTGTATCACTTAACCAGCGCCATGCCGAAGCGAACAATGTCTACATGCCTGATTATTCACTAGACAAACCAGAATCGTACTTAATGTACTATGACGTGAATAATTTGTACGGTTACGCCATGAGTCAGCCTTTGCCCTATGGGAAGTTTGCTTGGCTGACAGACAAACAAGTGTCAGAATTTGATGTGAACATGGCTAGCCAAGAAACAGGCCGTGGATATGTGCTAGAAGTGGATATTGAATATCCCTCATCCTTGTATGATGAACATGCCGATTTCCCATTCTGCCTTGAGCAAATGGTTCCCCCTGACAGTAAAGTGAAAACTGAAAAACTCATGGGCACACTTTACAACAAAAATCGGTATGTGCTACATATCCAAATGTTGGTGCAATGCCTCGCCCAAGGCTTGGTGTTGAAGAACATCCACAGGGGTATTTCTTTTGCTCAAAGAGCATGGCTTGAGCCATACATGCGACTCAACACAGAGCACCGACAAATGGCAACACAGCAGTTTGAAATTATTTTTTTTAAATTAATGAACAACTGCATCTATGGCAAGTCTATGGAGAATGTCCGCAAATACCGTGACATTAAATTGGTGAATGTCTGGGAGGGGCGGTGGGGTGCCCGGCGGTACATTGCCAAGCCAAATTTCAAATCGATCAAAATTATCGATGACGATTTGGCTACTATTGAAATGAGTAAGACCAGCGTGACCATGGATAAACCCATTTACTTGGGTCAAGTCATTTTAGACTTTTCTAAATCGGTCATGTATCGATTCCACTATGAGTTTGCCAAACGCCATTTTGAGAACGTCTCTCTTTTGTATATGGACACGGACTCATTCATTTACCACATTCGCCACTGCAACCCCTATGACGTCATGAGGCAACATAGTGACTGGTTCGACACCTCTTGCTATAGCGCTGACAACGTGTTTCAGCTGCCCCTAAAAAACAAGAAGAAAATGGGCGTTTTAAAAGATGAATGCGGTGATTCCATTATGACGGAATTCGTAGGTTTGGCCTCAAAAATGTATGCTTACCGCACACTCGACTGTAAGGAAGCCAAAAGAGCAAAAGGTGTAGGTAGAGCAGTGGTAAAATCGCTACGTGTAGACGATTACCTAGCGGTTTTACGCACTGGCAAAGCTATGTCTCATACACAGTGCAGGATACAATCCAGCAACCATCATCTGTATCTTGTGGAACAGAGAAAACGCACCCTCGCCTCCATGGATAACAAACGTGTGTGGGCTGATGACCTGCTCACCAGCCTGCCCTGGGGTTATAATCGCAACGAGGAGGAGGTGTGATTTCATTGTTTAATCGTTTATGGGACATGGCTTTTTGTAACTTGTAGATTTAGAATTTTGTAAATATTGGTTTCTGCAATTGTAAATAGTAGATTTTGTAAAATAGTGACAACCCACTTGGACCTTTTGCTCTTTAAAAGTTCTATGCAACCTTATTTTTTTAAAATTTTTTGATTGGTAAATAGTGTGATTCTTTTAACGCTGTACAAAGTTGAGTTTTTTTTGTAAATATGAAATAAGTAAGATTTTTAGTAACTTTAATAACTAGTATTTAATTATTTTTCGTAATGTAAATGATAAACTAAAAAGTTCTTTTGGGATGAGTGTGCATGTCGAGAATGTGCTTTTGGGAATAAATAAAGTGGTTGTGTTTGTTCCCAAAGACAGGTGTGAATGTATGAGTGGAGAGAGAAAACTGGTGTGTATGATTGACCAGAGCAAACACGGTGAGGTAGGGTGGGTGGGTGGGGAGGGGGGTAAATGGTTACTTATATACTCATTTTGTTTTAAATAGTTTAGTTTTTTCATTGAAATGTGGCAGTCAATAGACATTATTTTTGTAAAAACAGTCTTACCTGCAGTAGTCGTAGACCTCGACGTTTCTCCAAACACACATCAACACATTGCAGTATTATCAAGGTCAAGCACTCGCATCAACATCATTGTCAAATCTCAACTTTCGACATACACCAAATGGAAAAAATATGAAAACAGCAAAATGGAAATTCCATGTTTCCATATCACCAAAAACGCAAAACTTAAAACGGACATTTTTAAAAACTGGAAATGGCCATGTGTGAAATTTGAAAATTCAAAAACTTCAAACGGACATTGTTTAAAATGTGTCATCAGCAAAATGGAAAAATCCATATCATCAAAAACGTTAAACTTGAAACGAACGTTTTCAAAAACTGTAAATTGCAAAATGATAAATGACAGTGTGTGGAATTCATCATGTGTGAAATGTGTAAAATGAAAAAATCAGCCATCAACATCACGATTTCTTAAAATTAAAAATAACAAAACATCGTGCTCTGGAAAACTTTTGTTTTTATTTCATAGTCATAGTGAATTGACAAAAGAAAAATAGAATACAAACAAATCCCAATTCCTCACTCCTCAATGTTTATGTCCATGCATCATCAACTTTCCTTTCATAGCACTCATGACAATTAGGGCTGCCATCCTTTCACCTACTGAGGCATCACTGGATGTGAAACGTTGTTTAGCTTTCTTTAATAACAATTTATCTGCCACATGTCTTAAACCAGAATGACTATGGCGATAAGAAAGGTCATGTTCCTTGCATGCTTGATCCAAAAGATTAATGGGTACATCACCACGTTGTAAACGTTTTTCGAGACGAGTTCCAGGGCCACAAAAACGATAACCTGGAAGATGGATTTCGAAAGGTAGGTATTGAATCACTTTGTCAATGACGCCATTGCCAGTACAGGTCTGGCATATCCTTTTCCATTGATGGTAGAAAGGTTTGGTCTTCCTCCTCCTCTGTGGACGATGTTTGTGTTTGTTGTTGTTGTTGTTGCTTTTTCTCGCCATGACACCCGTGGAATGATTCAACAAAGTCTTTACACGGACTTTTATGACCGTGATACAGTTTCACTAGCTGGCAAGTCGCACACTGACGCATAGACGGTATTTTTGCCATGGACACTTGCTTATGGTGATCGTAATCCGTACAGGGTTGCAATTCACTCAACACAGGGTCTTGAGTCCATGATTTTGGTACATGTTGCCAGATTTCTTTGACCGCATTGGCGGCCACATAATAAATGAACGACTTGGGCAGCGCCAAGAGTTCCTCTTTGGTAAAACTGTCTAGTTTCTTTTTGCACACAAAGAACTTGCCGATGGCTTTGTCCGTAGCATTGCCTTTCTCCATGGTATCACGTGCTGTAGATGTTTACACGTCGCTTGTAGAAATCTCACTGGCGTCATTCACAGGTAAATCTTGAGTTATAATTTTGTTCAACAACTCCCAGCAGGCATGGGTGGTTAACCAATGAAAGAGATGCCACGCATGTGATAGGGCTGTATGGGTAATGTTGCCACAGGAACAAGTATCCATGAGCGTTTGCAGGGAGGGGCAGCCCAACTCCATGAGGTCAATACATTGGCAGTAAGACGCCAAAAATGGTTGCAACCATTGACGTTTTTCATTACCTTTCACAAATACCACATTGGCCGAGGACAAGTGTGCTTTCATGACCACGTCCAAATATTTATAGGAAATGGTTCCCTGATTCCAGTCTAGTTGCCTATGATTTTCAATCCACTGGGTTTGTTTACGGTCTTTTTCACACATCAAATCAAAAGTATGGGGTGGTTTAAATAGCAAATGCGTAGCTTGCGATATCCAAAACGTGGTACAATCGATCATGGCCACTTGTTTAAATATAAATTTGTTGTCACCAATTTTAAACCCTTGGCAATCTACAATGAGTGTGCGCAACATGTTGACGCTTGCCTGGACCGAGTTCAACTGAAGACTGACTGACGATCAGGTGTGATCATGACATGGACTTACCTGCCATGCTAGTTTCAAATTAAGGTTAGGGTAGGACAGGGGGACATGCAAAAATAAGAATTTAAGAATTACATCATTTTATTATCATAACACGTCTTACAGGCTTTTCTCATTTTAGGATAAGGACGAGAGCAACTGATACAACAATATAGTCTCTTGTGTTTGTAACGTCCATAACACCGATGATATCCCAATGTCTCTAAACCAGGCGTTTTTGATGGTGAGCTGCTCACCGAAGCACCATGGATACCATACGGCCCACATGTATCGTAACTTGTTTTTTTTTTCATCACCCAGAGACACAAGTGAGGGATAGCTTGAATGACAGGGTATATTTCCCACTTTCATTCTACACAAGTAGGGGCAGGTGGGTGACCAGCGCTGATGTTCCTGCATGGGTTCATCGCCCTCCTGCCATTGGTCTATAATGATGGGACAAAAGGCACATTTCACTTCATCTCTTGTTTTTAAATAGTAGAATCCAGCGGCCGCCAAGGCTTGAGGGTTTATGAAAGGCACTGGCCATGTGGCAAAAGTCTTGAAACGTTGTTCCTCAGAGTTTAAATTCATGGATGTAACGTCTCTTGAGGCTTTAAAGCAAGACATGACTGAGCGGCTTGACGTGGGATGACCTGTTATTTATACACTCGTCACTTGGTTGGACAGTGGATAATAGTTGACTTGTTTGTGGTGAATAATCAGACAGTAGGCCGTCGTATTGGCTGGTACATTGTCATGCGTTTCAAAATCTAGTCGAATGTCGATATTGGATGGCTTGACAGACTCTTCCAGGTATGAACAGTCAAAGACAATCAGTGGTGCTCTTGCCTTAAACGCTTGGGGTAGTAGCATGGGGCCGTTCTCTTTTTGATAATACGACCATCGAAATTTAGAAAACAAGTCGTACAGGGGCCCAAACTTATTTTTTGAAAAATCCAAATCCAGTCCTTCATAGGGAAACACAGCTCCGTTGAGGAAAAGACGTGCATTTCTCAATTGCAGGTGATCAAATTGCGAGGCATCTTTGGTTTGTTGATACTTGCGATTCGTTTGAAAACCCACGATCAGGTAGAGAGGTCTCTCTGTATAGCGAGCTGTTTTTACAGACCAACTGTGTGTGTTGGTAGTGGGCAATAGCGGATACTCATGGAGTGCCCAGCTTCTAAATTCCATGGGTAGAGGCATATCTCTCTTTACCATTTTGAGTATGTCCAGTTTTTTGCTATCGTTAAGGGTCACATGAGGCACTTTCCATAGCAAGCGTTGTAGTTGAACTTTTGAATCGATGGGGGCATTGTCGGCTCCCTTGAGTGCATTATTATCACTCCTGTCTCTCACTAGATAAAGCACTTGCCTTGCGTTGACCACAATACGTTGGTGATCTTCAGCAAAGCCTAGAATCAGTTTAAGAGGTAAATATCCAGTAAAGGTCCCATCGGTGTGTACCATCCAGTCATTGGTCGAGTCAGGACACCAACCTGCCATGCAAAGTGTTTTACCTTCTTCCTCACTATAAGAGGGGTATAGTTTCATGACACTGGAAATGCCCACATTTCGAGTGCTATCCACCACGATATCGTTAATGACATAACGTACTTCAGAAAACAGAAAGGCTAAACCATGGTTGGCCAACTTGGATGTGGTAGGTGTAGAGCCATCGGCTTTGGTGAGCCGACCTTCAATCTGAATGACACTTTCATGCGGTAGGGTGTAAATATCTTGGTTGTTGATAACAAATTGAATTTCATCATTGTTATTGAGTCCAGGTGTTTGAGCTTGATAGGAATGGAGATCAATTCTTACCACTCCTGGTTGCTCCTCGATGCGGTTCGCTATCTCTAGGATAGAATTCATCATGAGGGTTGACGTGGTAACCCAAATGCTGTAAAATCTGCTTGTTCTGAGATGTTAACGTGTATTCACGTGGCAAACAACTAACACCATTCCTAGACGGTGTTGTTGCTTTATACACAAACTTCATAGTGGCTTTAGCACCAACTTGTAAGTCACTGGTGTGGTAGAATCTAGATCAATGAGTTGTTGATCTCTATTGATCAGTCTTAATGTTATATTACTAATACTATCAACAGCCACAGCATGAAAAAGCACCACTGGAGGGTTTTCACGAATAATATAGCCATTGGGCGATGTCACAATAAAGTCATAAAGTGAATGCGATGGTTCTTGATTGGTGTACACTTGGCTAATAATATTACACGTCACCGACACATGATGGTCCTCAATGAATTTCACTTCATGGTCTGATTCATGTTTTTTGTTGGGCTCCAACACACGTGGTTTAAATCCTAGTAATGGACCAATGGAATCGGGGTGTGTTTTAAAGTCAATGTTGAATGAGGAGAAAATACTGCAGCGATGAGTGTTGGTATTTCCTACAAGTTCAAACTTGTGCGTTCCGTCGAGAAATGACTTTAAACCATATTGATTGATCAACACCACATAAATGTGTTCATAAATATCATCGATCGTGTATCCACCAGAGTTCAAGGTGAGCACAGAATCATCATAGTAAAACTTGTTGTTCACATTTTCACGTATGTTGTATATTCGATTGTACGTTTCAAGAGAAACAAGTCCTAAACCATAGGGTTTTTCACTCAATTCGATAGGCGGATAGAAGTCTAGGCTGACTTCAGGTCCACGTCCATGCACTGTAAACGTTTTACTTTCTGCCGACATACTGGTGGCGTTTTTGCTTATGCTGCGTCTTATATAAAAAAATTAAACACAAACGTCCACACTGTTGGCTGTTAAACGTTTGCTCTCGTTTCACATTATAATATATCTTGATCCTGTTTCCAAAATAGGTCACTAGTTCCATGGGCGGGGGCAAATTCCCAAAACTGTCAAAGTACCATACCGTGGATCCCTCTTTGACATAAGCTACATAATGCGTTCCTGGTCCTCGGTGATCATCCAAATTGACAACAGCACATTCCTGTTTCCAGGGTCGTGGGGGTAATTGGTTTCGCATAAACACACCTCGAAAATGAGAAAGCTTTAGTTGTTTAGCATAGCTTTCCACTTGTTGATGCGTCAGGGCATGTCTCGCTATGGCTGAGGTTAAATTTTTTTTTTAAATATTTCGAAATGGTGAAATCCCAAATCCTTGTTGATAAAAGGCTGGCTTTAAATTGGCATTTCTAGCCCCCATGGCAATCGCTTCCATCGTTTCATTGTGTCGCTGACTTTCTTTGAGTTGTTGCTTGCCCTGCTGCGCGGCTTTAATGGTTTTCGCCCCTGCACTGGCACCGCCCAAAAGTGAACCCAGAGCAGCCAAACCAGCAAATAATGCAGGTAAAAATCCAGCTCGTTTGGGGACGGGAATCACTCGCCCTTGGTTTGAACTCTGTCGCCGACGTTTTGGAATAACCTGTCTCTGTGCTGCTCGAAGGGCTTTCCTTATGGTCAATACATTATTTTTTCTTTTTTTCTTTCGCAAGGGCTTGTCCTCGAATGTTGTAAGCCCAGGCTTTGCCAAGGACAAAGTCCTTTTTTTAGTCTTTCTCACTGCATACCTTTGTTTCACCATGATGATAATGACCCACAACCTTTCACAAGAAAGTTTAAATCACAACTAACGTCAGATGGTTATTTCATGGCTGTATATTCCAATTCCACATAAAGTGGGAAATCGTTTATGGTTTTTCCCGCTTGCTTTTCATCCCATGTCAACATGAGGTGAAAGGATAATTCGTCACCTGCATTGACCATTTCATGGTCATGGACCAACATCCTATGACCATTTATCTTTATTTGTAAATGGTTCTCATCAGGTATGGCATATTTGATGTGAATGGTTCCATCATAGTGTAATCGATAGTGGCTTAAACCCGAAGCAAGCACATAGGTCGAGTGCTGATCATGGACTAGCGGTAAATGGTTTCTGTCATTCACAGGTTTTTCATTTGTCAGATACACTAAAAATACAGATGGGATAAATTTATAAAGCCTTTTCATTTCATAGGTCATGTAACGCTTGGTACAAACATCGTCTTCGTCTTGTGGGTCTTCCACGTGAATAATCCGATGGTGATTAGCGCTATAGCCATTCACCGTAAGCTGTGGCACTTTGTCATAAAACTCATACACTTTGTTATCCACATACTTTTTCGTAGTAACGTCTGTAGACACTTGAGGATGTTTTACATGGGTTAACCGCTTTCCCTTAAAGTCATAATCTCCCTGTTTTGTGCGTGGCACTACTGACCTATCCACATAGTGTTTATTAGCAGGATCTGTTTCTTGTTTAGGATCATGTATGGGAAGAGGCCTAGCTTCGGCCATCAACGCACGTCCAAAGACATCCATCGTCAACCTGTAGTACCAGTCTACTGTTTCTATGACAAGGTTCGGTGTCCTGTATATAGACAGCCTGCTAGCCTGTCTAAGCCTTAGTTGACATGAAGATTATTAAGCAGCAAGAGTCATTCCCCGTGGGGGACATGGTTTCCCATCTCTGTCCCACATCACGTGAACAACGCCATGGTTCACTGTTTCCATCTTCCATTCGCTGCATCATTGTGGGGCCTTCCGGCTGTGGAAAGACTAATCTTTTGCTAACACTCATCACAGCGCCCAATGGTCTGCGTTTTCAAAATATTTATATTTTTGCAAAATCTCTCTACCAACCCCTCTACGTGTTTCTGGATCAAGTCATGTCTGGATTACAAAAAGAGAATATGGGTTATTTTACATATTCCATGCAAGAAAATGTGATTTCACCGGATGAGGTAAAGCCTGATTCACTCATGATTTTCGATGATGTATCCACTGAACGTCAAGGCATCATTCAAAGCTATTTCAGCATGGGTCGACACAAACATATCGATTGCTTCTATCTTGGGCAAACGTATTCTAAAATGTCCAAACAGTTGATTCGTGACAATGCCAATGTCATTGTTTTATTTCGTCAGGACGAGAGGAACAGTCGTCACATTTATAATGAACATGTGAATCCGGATATGACCTTTCAAATGTTTACAGAATTGTGTGCCAAGTGCTGGAACACTCAACGTCATGCCTGTTTAGTGATTGACAAACAAAGTGAACTCAACCAAGGACGGTATCGCTTAGGGTTTGATCATTTTATTGCTATTTAAGGCCGTGTCTCATTCCCCATCAAGTCATTTGCCAAGACACCATGGCGTTAGCAGAGAGTCAATTGAAAAAGCATATTATTAGAGCAAAAAATACTATTCGCCAAAAGTTTCGTCAATTGAAACAATCACGTGCCAATCATGCTTTGTTTATTCAACAACATTTAGCACCTCCGCTAAAAGCAATGTTGAAACCCTCTTTCAAGCCATCTGAAACTCTACCCACCGTTTCACAAGCCACGCAGACGCTGCACGAGGACCCTGAGGAAGAGGAAGAGGAACAGGAAGATTTGACTAGTGTTAGTGAAGTTGAGGATGAGGAGGAACAAGTGTTTACGCCTCAAAAAAAGGCCGCACCCCTTGCAGAGATTTTGAGAAAAAAGAAATCCTTGGCCATGGTCGAAACACCTTGCCCTTCCAGAGCGTCTCCGTTTTCACAACTCTTGGCCACCCCTCAACATAAAGCTCAACTGAAAACCATTTTAATAAAATATTATGGATCAACATTGGAACCCTATTTCACCGATCTATTTATTGGAAACACAGATACCACGTATGGTGTTCGCTATGAGAATGATAGTTTTAAAATTGGCGATTCATCCATTAAATTTGCTCGTACTAAAGCTGTCATTAAAAACATCAACTATAAATTAACGCCAGGACTGTTAAAGCTGCTCTTTTCTCGGACCCCCTCTTCCCATGATTATACGTCAGAGGACTTTGACAAATATAAATCCATTTTATTGGATACCCATGCTCACAAAAGACAGTATGATCCCACGCAACAAGTGAATGCCAATATATCTCAAAAATATAAAACCATCATTGCAAAAATGTTTCCCACTAGTCAAAGTACTCGTCGTAAAGCATCCGCTTCGGGAGTGACTTTTAAACCATTAAAACCCCTTGTGGATGTTACCTACTGGCACAATCCCAATAAGCTCGTCCAGCGGCTACAGTTGTTGCATGCCTCACGTCAAGCTGGCCATACCGGTCACGATTGGGAAATTCAAGAAATTGAACAAGAACTTCGAAATGCCAAAATTATTGTTTAAGCCCTCACCCATTAAAATGGGTATTGCTCACGAGTTGCATCGCCCAGCTAGGCGTCACTATCCGCGACTCAAGGTGATTTCACGAGGTGTGGATGAACTTTGGCAGGCTGACTTGGTTGAAATGATACCCTATGCTAGCGTTAACGACGGTGTACGCTATATGTTGACCGTCATTGATGTCTATTCCAAAATGGCCTTTGTTGAACCTGTGCGTCGCAAGTCTGGCCCACTAGTTACCAAGGCCTTTCAACATATTATTCAACACTCCAAACGTCAACCTCAGCTGCTACAAACCGACCAGGGGAAAGAATTTTTCAACAAGGATTTCTCCAGTTTTCTCAAATCTAAGGATATTCACCATTACACCACATACAGCAATCTCAAAGCCAGTGTGGTCGAGCGGTTCAACCGAACATTGAAAACCCATATGTGGAAAGCGTTTACCGCTCAGGGCAGTTATCGCTGGTTGGACATGTTACCTGAGCTAGTGTCACGTTACAATGACACCAACCATAGAACGATTGGGACCAAGCCACGTCTCGTAACTAAAAATATTCAGCGATTGAATAAACTGTTTAACCCCATAAAAACAGCCGATCCTAAACGTCACCGACTGAACATTGGGGATTTTGTTCGTGTGAGCAAATTTAAGTCTGCCTTCAATAAGGGCTACACGCCTCAGTGGGGGACTGAACTATTTCGAATTCGTCGAGTCTACTTGGACACTCCAGTCACCTATTTACTCGAGGACCTCAACCATCAACCCATAAAAGGTAGATTTTATCTCCATGAACTTCAGAAAACAGCATTTCCTCAACATTATCTTGTGGAAAAAGTGTTGAAACAAAAAGGAAATAAACTCTACGTCAAATGGTTAGGGTTTAACTCTACGTTTAATTCTTGGATCAATAAATTACATGTTGTGTGAACCTGTGTACTTTTTATTTATTCACACATGTTGTACACCACCTATAGCTCTATGTGTACAGTTTTCAGCTCCACATATTTCTTTCTCTTTCCACTTGTGTTCTCTCTTACATTACCCCTCCCCCTCTCCCCCCCTCCACCTCCCACCACTGCTGTTCGCAGCTCTTGCCTATCTATTGGTTGTGACATCATTCCCACAAGTTGCATCATACTTTTTACTGATTCAGCGATTCCCACGCTTTGAACAATCTCTTATCGTGCACGTGGGCAGCTAACGTCCAAGGTGAACACCTGAGGCAGATCAAATTTCACGTCAACTTGCATTTTGTCACGTACGAAGCAAAACAGGATGTGACTTGTTAACAGTTATCGCGCACGTGGACAGCTAACGTCCCAGGTGAACACCTGCGGTAGATCAAATGTCACCTGAACTTGCATTTTGTCACGTACGAAGCAAGACAGGATGTCACTGGTTTAGCGTGCCTGTGGTTTCACATGTGTGCACGCCTTTCGCACCCCCCTGCCACCACGATGGTCAGATTATTTCACCTTCAAGCGTCATGGTCATTTTTTCCATTGCACTTGTTGTCAAGTCAGATCAATGCCTTCCAATAAGCTCAAATGACCTTCACCTCCTGTAAGTTTGTTTTCTGTACTCGCTTCGACCAACATAGAATCAAGTTCTCATCACCGTTTACACGTTAAAGGTAAAAGGTGTGAAAAAAAAACGCACGCTCGCTCTTTCATACACCGACCCGCCGAAATAGCGATTGATCTATTGAACACAACCACCATGGTCAGCGATAGGTTCGTTGAAACACACACCCAGCCGTATCGTCTCTCTCAACCACCACGCTTCATGAACATTATAAACAGGTAAAGAAAAGGAAAACGTTTTTTCAACATGTATGGCGTTAGGCCCTTTGTGAATTATTTTTTTGAAAAAAAAATATCTACCACATTTGAAAGGGGGCGTTAGCCCGAGTCCTAGGACACCTCGTACACGTCTCTAGCGTTATTGGTTCGTGACATATCGGCAAAAATCATAAAAAACACGTGTTTACCCCAAAATCGCGTTTCCAAAATTTTTTAAAATTACAACGAGTGGTCCATAGCAAAGAGGACGTCTGCCCGAATCCTTGGACCCGTCGTACATGCCTCTAGCTTTATTGCTTCGTGAGATATTGGCAAAATCACAAAAAACACGTGTTTAACCCAAAATCGAGTTTCCAATTTTATTAAAAATTATAACGAGTGGTCCATAGCAGAGAGGACGTCACCCCGAGTCCTTGGACCTATCGAACATGCCTCTAGCATGATTGGTTCGCGAGATATTAAAAGCACATGACCTTTAAGTTTTGGTCTTTTAATCAAATAAAGAGGCTATAGGAAAGTAGGGGGCATCACTACGAGTGCTAGGACACCCTGTATGTTCAAATCCGACCATTGGTTAGCGAGATATCAGCTTCGGGGCAAATACGAGGGTGGCTCAATAAGAAGTGGTCCATCTCTGTCCCCATCCCACTACTTACAAAACACAAATTTTTGCTCTAGCGACTTGAAATTTATTTTGGGGGTAGAGGGCATAGGGACCTTTCATTTATGTCAAATAAACGTTTTTGTAGAGTTCCTAGTTTCCAAAATATAGAATTTTCAAAATTCGAGTGTTTTCAAAAAAACATAAAAAGTAAAAACGTTTTATTACAAAAAATAAAGGTCATAAAGACCATTCGTTTGAGCCATGGCACAACGTTCTATCATGTTTAGTTTTCAAACTATCACCTAGTTTCGAAAACAAAAATTTTCAAAAAAAAATGAAAAATATAACGAGTGGTCCATAGCAAAGAGGACGTTAGCCCGAGTCCAACGATACCTCATTTGTCAAAATCGGACCATGCGTTCAAGAGATATTTAACATGCCTGAGGCTTAGTAGTGGTAAGAGGAGGGTTCTAGAGTGCGTTAGAACTCTCACTACTCCACTACTGAAAAGAAACGACGAATTAGGGGTAAAAGTATTGGGAGTTGTGCAACACTTCAACAATATCACCAACCGCCACTGATGTTGAATGTAGAATTAGCCATTCAAATGTTCATATATTGGTCTTAATGATATACCTACCAACGTACATACTGTCCAGACTGATCGCATAAGCCTACTTTTTTATTTTGAAATGAAGAAGGAAAGCTAAACGTTGTACGAAGTTCAATACGTCGACTCAGAATGCTCAAATGTAAATTAATTTGAGAATTATTTATGTAAGCTACTTGCCACAATACTTCGAAGGGTGTTTTAAATATACTACGTTTATCCAAAGCTCATCAACTTTCAAACATATATTTGGTTTTTATGGATTGATGATGTATATTTTAGTCATTAGAAAATTGGTAATGAGAACAGTTTAGAAAATGACAATTATTTCACACCCACTCGTTATGAGTCAGCAGACTTGGATAAGATGCCTGTCTTTGGCACAGTGGACAGTTATACCAAACTAGCAGTGCGACTGGAACTCACCGAGCTTCAACGCTTAGCGAAGAAGTAATATTTTTGTTGCCTGAAGTATACACCACATCAACATCTGTTGGCTTCAAAATTAAGTCCCAATCCGTATGGATCCCATATATTTCCACAGATGCTTTGAAGTAGTGTAACGCGTTGGTCTTATAACGCTCCGTTGCCTGCTCGAGGCCAGATTTCTAAAGGCGAGTACACACTTGCGAGCGACTGGCGAGCCGCGCGGCTCATGAACCGTTCGAGGAAAAAGTAAATGCCCGAGCCTTCTAAGGGCATTATTTGAGCCATAATGCTCGCGAGCAGAATCAGTCATTGTGTGTTGTTTCCACGTGCAAAACGGATGTCTTCCGAACAAGAAACTCTGCTTGCTGTGATGGTTGCGAGTGGCGCAGCTATGATGTTGGCCAATTTAAATGTAAATGAAAAAAAAATCGTCGATGATGGCGAAATGAACTGCACAAAAGACGAAGTGGGTCGGAATTATTGTTGGACATGAAGTTCAAGAGCGTTAGTGGTCAGTATAAAAATTTCACACGGATGTCGCCTACTGACTTTGAGACATTACTAAGCAGAATAGGCCACAAAATCTCGAAACAGGAAACATATCTCCGCTCTCCGATTTCGGCTCAAGACAGGTTCATTATTTTTATTTTCCTCTTTACATAGATAATGCAATATAGTTTATAGTTTGCAATCATCCACGGGTCGTCCCATTGATGAACCCATGTCGCGCCAGCTATCTTCCTTAACATTTTTTTTTTTTTTTGTAGAGATTGTCATGTTACGGGTCCCATAACACAGAATGTGACCGATACGTATCAATTAGCGTACGCACATCATCTTCGGACCAGGCCGCCATGCTGTGGCTCACAGAAGCAGGTATAGACTTGCGAGCACGTATCTCTGCCGTCCACACTGACACTGAGCGCTCCTTTGTGCTCGCTGTAAAAAACCGACTTCAGTCGGCTCAGATTGAGCGGCTCATGGTCGGCTAGAACTAGGCTCTGAAGCCCGTACACACTGACGAGGCTGGTGGAGTGAGCGGCTCATGAACCGCTCAGCTCGCAAGTGTGTACCCGCCTTAAGTTGTCTTTAATCTGGGGGCGCGGTTCTACAGTGTTCAAACCGCTTGCCTATCACTAAGATGAACAAGGCTTGATTCCTGGTCAATGCACGTGAGTTTTCTGAAGTGAATTATTACGTATTGTGGTTCGGATTCCGTGTAAACATTCAGGTCCCGTGGCTCATGATTGCGAGATTAACGGTCACGAAAAACTACAAACTTACTTTTGTCTTTAATCGTACGAGTATTTAGCGTTTAAGTTCTAAACAAAATTACAATTTCAATATGTGACAGAAAATCTCAACTGTGTTGTTAAAATAATGTATAAGGGTGTGCAAATTATTGGCCTATTTTCCAAAAGTTGTATAGGTTTCATAACTTGCTGTTTATTAACTAATGATAAAGAAATGTTTTGCAGGGCAATGCAATTATTCCAAATGTTTAATCCTTAGTATTAGGTTACTTTCTTTAAGGAAATTTGTGGAAAACTTTCGTCTTTCATAATTTCTGTAAACAGGCGTCAATTTTTATATACTGAATATCACAACAGAAGTTCTAATCGTTGCATCATCGGTATTTTTTGCATCCACAGTCGAGAGCTTCAATATCTTTTTACTGAAGTTCCACGCTCCTTCTGTTAAGTGTTTTGTGGTACATTGGTTGAAGGGATAAATAGAAAATAAGTTAAATATATCCTCAGAATCTCAAATTTTGGAACTTTTCATAAATTAATCGCTTCTTTTCAAGTTATAAATCCTTGAATAAAAGAAATATTACTATATAAGCTAGTAAAAGTTACGACCAGTAGGTCATTACAATTATTTGATAAAATTATTTTTGCTGCTTTTAAAATTACATTGAGTATAATAAATAGTTCTAAAGTCAAACGTATATTTCAAGTAGTGTGGGTTATTAATGAAGGTCCAGGTCCAGGTCTTTTTTAAATTACCTCATGATATTGTATATACTGTAGGCTAAATAAGAAACCTTAAAGTAAAATGAAGTATTTGTCGCAAACATTATATGACAGTATTTCTCAATAAGGCTCCTTAAGCTGTATGTTCCCCCTTAATATATTGGTCATCGAAACTTAGTAAATACTTTCCAAGAACCATAATAAAATATCCATCGTTGATATAAACTTAAAATTCAATACATACTCTTACATAAGTATTCAAATTTCTTTGGAGAACACAGAGACTACGGAATCTAATATTGGCTGCGCAGTTTCACATAAAATGTTCCGTACGCGACATATACGTAAACTTTTGTGGGCACATTATTATGGTGAATCTAGATACAGCCACATTTTTATATTTATTTGGTTGACAGAATCTTCAACATTCTGGACTATATATTTCCTGTATCCTAATGAGGATAATGTGTTTGGTGGCATCCTAACCATATCAGTATTTGCCGACAATAATTCAGGTAGCGTGGTTGGAAATTAATGAAATTAATAACTTGCAGTCTATGATTTGCTGTGAAATAATTCCTTCTATTTAAGATATTCGTACACCATACACTACTCGAAGCAAAAGAAGACACGACGACAGATTTTATTTAGTTACGACAACAATCGTTTTCGTTTCTTAATGATTAGCCTTTTAATTTTTTAATGCTTAATTGTTTAATAGAAAATAAAATATTATTAAAACGCTTTAACGTTAAATGCGTAATAAAATGCATAAAAATGTAAAAGCGGTCTTCTTGAAAAAAGCTATGTGTGTCTCTAGGATCACCCCTTCAAGGCATGTTTATGAAATAGAAAGAGATATACCTTCTTCATAGTAGAATTGAGATATGACCATCAACTACCAGCAACGACAGCATGGGTTAAAGTGATTCAAGGAAGACTGGAAAAAGCAGCAGAAATAAGGAAAGACTGCTATGCTTCAGTCGCCTTCATATCACGAGATGGACGGGAGTAAATTATGACCTACGACATGAAGTGACTAGACTTAGCATACATGGGTTTCATCATAAGATATGCACTCTCATTGTTCCGTGGACCTACAAGAAAATGTGTGTGTGAACTGTGCGCTGGATAGTGTGGAAAGAACCACAGGCGCAATGAAAGGATGTAATCTCTGGCAACCTAAAGTAAAGAAACATAGCGAGTGTAGTGTGAACGATTATTACTGTATTCTAATTTAAATACAGCATCTGATATTATGTGTAATTATTATGCAAAAGTGGATTGATGGCTATTTCGCTGTAATAAATATTATGATCAAAATGCATAACTTCATTAGATGCTGGTTCGTAAAATATCTCTTGTACCACATTTGGTGAATATATGACAAAGTAAAACCAAGAAATGTGCTGCAACGGAGACTCGGACTCAAAGGAAAAGCTACATTGTAATGCATTGTATCTTAATTTGAAATAAAGGATTTGGTTCTATTGCGCTTTGACAAAATAATTTGGCCATTTTTCTAGAAATATTAGCAAATAAAATTCATATGTTTGGTCAAAAGAAAAATGGTATTGAATTACTGTATATATTAAGATTGTTCTGAATCTGTATTTCACATTTCATTGATCAGTATTCAAGAAAAGTTTCAGTCATTCATATACTGGCATTCATATTCCTTTAATTTTGACCGAAAGGTAGCTAATGGCACTTATACATCTACATATATTATGGACATTAACTCTGGTACTTGTTCTATTTGTAAGAATTTATATTAAGTATAATATTTACTGAAAAAGTTAGAAGATAATGTTCGAACTACTCCATGCTCGTATTACCTTGGGTGCCCCTAGTACTTCATTTGAAGATGGTAGTAATATTTAAGAAAATGGGTGACAACAAACAATTGGAATGTTCTATTAACCTACCTCAATGATTTAAACTGAGCTACGGTGCACTTGGATGACCTTGACCGTGGACTAGAGCTCTGCACACACACGTGCGTGTTGTGTGATCGAGCCACTGCGGTACGGAACACGCTCCAGGGCGTCGCGAGGCCAACTGACGGGTCTCGGCGCCGCGCGGGCAGCATCACACAGGAGCCGCCCCCTCTCCAGCCCTCCTACACGCGCTGTGTCGCTCTGCTCGAGAAAGTTTCATTACCTTGCTCAATCAAATACCTGACTGACACTAGAAACATACTTCTAGTACAGTGTTTCACACCCTTTGACAGACTGAAGATAGGCAATTCTTTCCTGAAAATCAAAGAATAATAATTGACCATTTCAACAGCGTGGTAATTTAACCCCAAGTACTTGGTGAGGGTGGAATTTGTCTGTTATTGTGATGTGAGTAGGAGTGTGTGTTTGTGTAATTCAGGTGACGATTGGGAAGCAGGCGGTCATGCGTCTTAAGTTGGAATCCATCCCTGAATTTTCCTGGCGTAGAAGTGTGGTAACCACAGAAAACCACTTCCAGAATCAATTTTGCCCATCGAGGCTGTTCCAGTACTCAGGCCAGATTAAATATCTGGGCAGAGCCCGGGCATCCGAGGTGACGGCCAAGAATGCTAGCCCCTAGGCAACGAGGCGGATAACTGAAAGTTGGTTGGTTGGCTCCGTAGTATAGGGGCAGCGAAAACGCGGTCATGAAGCCCCGTGTACTTTGGGTGTGTGTAGAATCTGTCTGATAACCGGTGTTAATTGTGATGTCTGTATAAGTGTGTGTAATCTGTTTTTAATTCAAGTAAGGACTGCAGACATTCAATCTCAAGTAGTTCCTACTTATGCCACCAAACGCCACCGTCAATGACTAACTAGTTCAGAACTTGGCTACTAGACGCCACCACAGTCGGCTCCTGAAGACGATCGTCGGAACCTAAGATCGTTTGTCAAATGTTTAGCCTAACCAAATTTAGCTTCACACAGATGTATTTAGTGTAAGGTTCAATAACATGCCATAAATCTATGACATGGGACGGCCGGCTTTACTTCCCCTCCGAAGGAAGGCAAATTCAGGGATTTTTAACGCTCTAAAAATCCAAAGATTTCGGCCGGGTTTGAACCTGCGATCTTGGGCATAGAAGCTCAGCATGCTACCAACTACGCCACCGAAGCCGCTTATCTGTAAGTAAACCACTGTTTGTGACTTGATAGTGATCCCTGGTCTACGTGTTTATCTATTTCAAGGTAAGGGGTTGGGGGGACCTTGTAGGTTACGAATGTCATATTTATCCAGTGCTAAAATATAACATATTTAGGTACACTGTGTAGAAAATGAACCACTGGAATATCTTTAAAAGAAGAAGTTCAGTAAAGAACATATAGCCTACTTTCTCCTCTAGAAAAAAACATATCCTCGGAAAAACTACTACCATCATTGAAGGAAGAAAGATAGAAAGAGAAGACATATCTCAATCTTGTTTTGTAACTAAGACGGCTCAGCTTTTCAAAGTGACTTCTGCACTATAATATTACAATATAAAATCTTAATCTCGAGCGGGCCACATCCTTTAGAACTGTTTAAACGATCAATAGGTAAACACTTCAAAAAGTATTTGTAATCTTGAAGTTAAGTTCATTTAAAATTTGATGACTTGCCCTAGAAGTGCGCCAACTCTATAATGAATGTACATTATCACTTATCGTATTAATATATTGATGAGATAGATAAAACTCTCCGCGGCTTTTCCCAATTGATTAGGGTCGCCGGAGCCAACCAGGCTCATTTTGGTTTAAGCCGGGGATTTAAGACCGGATGCCATTCCTGACGCCATTTCGTAATCACATGCTTGCCAAAGATTGCGTAGGTTCCAGCCATTGAACCATCCTTGATCAACTGGTAATGTAGAGCGGGTGGCAGTGGCTCGCTGTAAATTACCAGTAATCGGAGAGTAACGGCTGAGGTGATGAATTACGCCTCCATGCGAGTACGTGATGAATAGGGGTACCTAACATCGTCATGGTCCCATGGTCTGGACTGGTGAAGAAAGAGTACGTCTAACGTCTGCGTCCGGACTCTCTGAAGCAGTCGTATGTAGAGACACATGGAGACACCATATGGCTCCGATGTAGAAAGACACCTTGCGTCACGATGGACCATCTCTTTTGGTCGAGTAGGTGAAGTGTTCGTGAGTAGGGGGGTAGTGGTGCTTCTAACCTACAAGGTGCTCAAAAAGTTAGTACACACTTTTTGCTTATTCATATCTCTCGAACGCATGGTCCGATTTTGACAAATGAGGTGTCGTTGGACTCGGGCTGACGCCCTCTTTCCAATGGACCACTCATTTCAACCCCTAAATAAAACCTACCCCTACTAGGGGGTGAAATTATAATTTTTAGTGAAAGTCTCTTTTCAAATGCGACATGTATGAGGTGCGCTGCTAAAATGAACTTAAACGTTGTTGCTCATATAGCGCATGCGTTTTCTGGCTGCCGCTATGGATCAACATTTTTGTTTTTTACGCATGCGCACTTGGGATTTTTGTAAGAGGGCGAGTTCTTTGAAAAAAAATGATTGATAAGAAGGGGTTTTGGTGGTGAGGAGAGAGCCAGATAGTCGCCTACTTTTCTACGAAGTTTGCCGATATCTCTCGACCGCAAGGTTGGATTTGGACGTGTGACGTGTCAAATCGCTTGTCTCGACGCCCTATATATGTTATTAATAGGTTAAAGTTTTGAGAATGAGGGAAACAGGCTTTTTGGGGGCAAAACCATGATTTTAGACTTTTTCCGATATCTTACGAATGCATGGTGGGATTTGGTCCTATGACGTGTCAAATGGCTTGTATCGAAACTCTCTTTATTTTGGTAATAGGTTAAAGTTTTTGAGAATGAGGGAAACAGAATGTTTTGGGGTAAAACCGTTATTTTAAACTTTTTGCTTTATCTCGCGAACCAATCATGCTAGAGGCATGTACGAGGGGTCCAAGGACTCGGCTGACGTCCTCTTTGCTATGGACCACTCGTTATATTTTCAAAAAAATTTGGAAACGCGATTTTGGGGTAAACAAGTGTTTTTTTTGTGATTTTTGCTGATAACTCACGAACCAATAATAATATCTATCAAATCACAAGCAGTCGGAATAGATGACATCCCAATTTCCTTTATCGTTAACCTGATAGAAGTATTACTGCCAATTATTACGCACATTTGTAACACATGTCTTTTGGAAGGTTTCTTCCCAACAATATGGAAAGATGCTTTAGTTATTCCAGTTCCGAAAAATTCTCTTGCAAATTCTCCATCTGACTATCGACCTGTAAGCATACTTTCCTCAATTTCCAAAATACTAGAAAAACTTATGCATGAACAACTTCTTCAGTACTTGACGCAATACTCACTACTTGATCCATTACAATCTGGATTTAAGAAAGGACACAGCACATCTACTGCACTCATTAAGATCACTGATGACGTAAGACGAGCAATGGATGAGCGTAAAGTGACAATACTCATTCTTCTAGACTTCAGCAGTGCATTCGACACCATTAACACGGACATACTTATGGCTAAATTTCAATCCTTCCATCTTAGCCCCGTTGCTCTCAAATTATTCGCCTCCTATCTTCATAACCGAAGACAACGTGTACTCCTTAATGAAAACAGAACTGATTGGAAGTTCAAAATAAATGGAGTACCTCAGGGTTCAATTCTCGGCCCCCTTATATTCATTCTATATCTGAACGACATCTCTTCGAAACTGGAAAACTGCAATTACCATCTATATGCTGATGACCTTCAGATATATTGCCACACAAAAGTAAACGACATAGATGCGGCAATTGAAAATATGAATCTAAATCTAAAGAGGATCAGCCGCTATGCAACTGAAAATTCTCTTGCCATCAACCCAATTAAAACACAAGCTATCGTAATAGGGCAGACTAAATTGCTTTTCCATTTACACAGTAGACCGCTTTCCTTAATTCAACTAAATGGTGTTGCTATCCCGTTCTCAAAATCGGTTAAAAGTCTTGGAGTCACACTAAATGAAACTTTGAATTGGGATGGGCACGTTACTAATACATGCAGGAAAGTTTACTCGTCACTTCATCCACTTAAGATTCACCAGTCCGTTCTACCCCGTAACTTGAAAATAAAACTCGTCCAAACCTTGATACTCCCTATATTTAACTACTGTGATGTTGTATTAGTAGATGCTACCGGTGAACAAAACAAGAAACTTCAGAGAGCTTTAAATTCCTGCATTAGGTTTATTTTCTCCTTGAAATTTTCCTCACATGTGTCTCCTTTATATGATCTACTTTCCTGGCTAAAAGTAGAACAACAAAGGAACCTGCACATATGTACCCTCATCTATCGACTTCTCAATGAAAGTACTCCTCACTATCTCTCTTGTAATTTTCGTTTTCTTTCTTCCTTTCATGATCGTCACACGCGATCTGGATCTATAATTGCAATTCCTCTACTTCATTCATCTGCCTTCAGTAACTCTTTCCTCGTCTCGGGAACTAGAATTTGGAATAATTGTCCTCGTGACGTCAGAAATTGTACATCCCTTACAACTTTCAAACGTGCATGTAAAGATTTCCTCTTGAATTCGTAGGCCAACTAGAACAATTTGTGTATGAATGTGTGAGTGAATGACCATAGTATAATTTTGTTAAAAATGTATGTCATTTAAATTATATAGCTTAGCTAATATCACGCAGTCGCCAATTTAATTAAATTTAATTTTTATTTTATTTTATTTTATTTTATTTTATTCTAGTATTTAAGGTTTTCCTAGTATTTAAGTTCGGTAGGTTAAGAATAACATATGTGAGTATTCATGTAAGTTGCACTGTGTGTGGTTAAGTGTAAGAGAGGGCCTAGAGCCCTAACTTCGCCACAATAAAGGCACCAATAAATAAATAAATAAATAAATAAATAGAGACGAGTGCGAGGTGTCATTTTTTTCATTGCGTTGCCCTCTTGCCGAGGATGTCGGTGTTGACCAGGAATGAAAAACCATGTTGAGGTAAAACCATGATTTTAGACTTTTTGCTTTATCTCGCAAACCCATAACGCTAGAGACGTGTACGAGGTGTCCTAGGACTCGGGATCACGCCCCCTTTTAGAAACTATGTTTGACATTTTGACAAAGGGCCTAACGCCATACATGTTGAAAAAAATTCTTTACCGATACCTGTTTATAATGTTCATGAAGCGTGGTGGTTGAGAGAGACGATACTGCTGGGTGTGTGTGTTTCAACGAACCTGTCGCTGACCACGGTGGCTGTGCTCAATAGATCAATCGCTATTTCGACAGGTCGGTTTATGACAGAGCGAGGGTGCGTTTTTTCTGATACTTTACCCCGAAGATGATCTTTAACGTGTAAACGGTGATGAGAACTTGGTTCTATGCTGGTCGAAGCGAGTACAGAAAACAAACTTGCAGAGGAGCAGGATGTGAATGTCATTTGAGCTTATTGGAATGCGCTGATCTGACTTGACAACAGGTGCAATGGAAAATGACAAAGACGCAGAGGACACTTGAAGGTGAAATAATCTGACCATCGTGGTGGCAGGGAAGAGCGAAATGCATGCATACACGTGTGAGATGACATGTACGCTAAACAAGTTACATCCCGTTTGCTTCGTACGTGACAAAATGCAAGTTCATGTGAAATTTGATCCGGCACAGGTGTTCACTTTGGGCGTTAGCTGTCCACGTGACCGATAACAGGCTGTTCAAAGCGTGGGAAAAAATGATTATACATGCAATGTAACATATATAAAGACATGTCGTTATCATTTGCACTCTCACTTAGGTGACTACCCTTGAACACATTGCGTTGCGTGAAACCCCAGGTCTTGTTTAACAGTTTTGGTGTTGGTGGAAAATACTTAACTTTGTTGTGGGGTAGGTAATTATTTATATATTTATTCATTTATACATTTATGGATTTATATATATATTTACAAGCAATTATTTATTGATTAGGTAATTAATGATTTTATTTATTTATTTGTTTGCAGATAACCGGTATACCTTACATGTCTGAGAGAGAAGAAACCATTGCACTTTTGAGCCCACTAGAAGGAAACAGCAACAAGCCACTTCAAGTAAAGGTGAGATGATTTTTTTAAACTAGTTTCATTTTTTGTTTTATGTTTTATTTTATGAAATGCATGTATTAACCTGAATTTAGGTATTTATAGCGGTTTATTTTATTTATTTTTAGAAACTTGGAAAGAAAAGCCTTGCCGCCGTAGCAGTTGCTGAAAAAAAAAACGAAACGCACTAAAGCGAAACCACTGCCAAAGAGTGAACTGTTTAAAACTCAGGTAAGTCTAACTTAAAAATGCTATTCCATTTACCAATACTGAAAACTCGTAGACAAAAAAAAATCATTACCTGTACATGACTGGGACAATGATTGCTTTATTGATTAATGGCTATGTTGTTGTTGTTGACTGGGAAAAGTACAAGGCCATGTTGGAGTTTCTAAAAATAAAAATAATAAATTTAATTTATGGGTGGGTTCCCTATGGACTCAATGAATATCCACAGGTTTGAACATGATAATGTGAACAAAATGACATGACATTCATTTTTGTTTATATATTGGTTAAAGGGGGGGGGGTGTAAACGACTGTAGCTTTATAAAAAAGAAAATAAGTACATGGGTTACTGTTAGTGCCAACATACAGTTTATTTTTAATGGTGTTTTGATATATTAATGCCAATTAACGTTAACGTTTTATTTACAAGTATTGATTGATTGATTGATTGGTTATTTTGTTTGCTTTTAGGTGTCGTTATGTGCCATTAACGTAATGAACAGACAGTGAACAAGCATGCATTATGCTTTAAAGTACTCTGTGCAATGTTAATAAGTTACAATAAGAAAAAGTTTTATTATAACACATGGCGTTAGTACCAAATACAACAAGTGATCAAGTTGGTTTACCACGTGGGTTAAATTTAAAATCAGAACATGATCGATGGTTAACATTTGAATCCTGGCCTGTAGGCTTTTTGACGATACATAAACTGGCAAAAGCCGGTTTCTTTTACTTGAAACGAGAAGATGTGGTGCGCTGTGTGTTTTGTCGTATTGAACTTTCACACTGGGAAGAAGGGGATGATCCCTTTAGAGACCATTTGCGATGGTCTCCTCATTGTCCTTACATGCTTGGAAAGCAAGTGGGTAACATACCTGTATATTCATTTTCCCAAACCACAAGACCATTGGCCGCTACTTACGTTGCTGAATCACAAATAAATAATAATAATGATGTATTAATAGCCAACGGTAGTGTCGATATATGTGGTCCATATGCCATAGACAATGTTGAATTGGCGTGTGCTTTTGAAAAATTGGGAGTTTGCAAGACTAAAGCACTAGCACACCCAGAGTACAGCTCTGTTGAAAAACGTTTAGAATCTTATAAAAATATTTGGCCATTAGTATTAAAACACCTTACCAAACAACTAACAAGGGAACGGATCGCGGTGTAAAATTCTGATCTGTTTGAAATTTAGTATACAATATTCCTACAAAGTTGTACAATGACGTAGTGAAAACCGCATGGGCCGATTTCAATTTTGAACGCCAATATTGAACGCCGAAAATCTGCCGGACGACGGCGAGGAGGTGATAAGAGGTAAAGATGACCTTCAAGCCTAGCAGCACGCGATGGCTCCCGGCCACTAGGCAGCAACCTGCCGTGTTGCGATGCATTCCCCACCTTAAACGTTCCCCTCACTCTTCTACCCTCTCGATATGAGTATAAAATGCAATATAATGTGATGTTTTGCACTTGGCCATACTGTAAATAAATAAAACAACCTTTTTTTTCTGTTTTACTCTTTGTAATGCTTGCAATAGTGAATGCTTACAAAAGAAAATGGTCAATACAAATAGATTGCTTGCACCACGCTCACATAACGCACATAACGCAAGCATTTTGGATAGCATCATCCTTGAAACAAAATTGAACGGGGTTCGTAAAGCAAGCGGCTACTTTGTAGTACAATGTTGTACAATGACGTAGTGAAAACTGCACGGGCCACTTTCAGTTTTGAATGCCAAAAACCTGCCGGGCGGTGGCATGAGCGAGAAGGTGGGGAGAGGTAAAGCTGACCTTCAATCCAAGCAGCACGCGATGGTTCCATGCAGGACATACGCTACATGTAAAGGGAGAGAAAAGAATTTTCGCAGAAGCGCAATCGTTGAACTTATTAACACACAGCTATACAATTCAGCCTGTAATATCTGCCAATGGAGAACTGTTACCTAAACTGTTAGTTGTGTTAAAAGTAAAGGACCGTGAATTTGGCCCTATTGTTAAAAGAACTTTGTTTACAGCAGATAATTTATTTGTATTGCCGTTCCGTCCGGAAAGTTAACTAAAAAGTTACTTCAAAAGTGGTTACAAGATGTTTATTTTCAAACTGTACCAGACGACAGTGTTTTACTCTTGGATTCGTGGACAGCAGAAAGTGAAGCAAATATATTAGCGTCAAAACCCACCAACAAAACTATCATTGTTAAAACTACTCCCCAGAGAACTGCTGGAATGATTTAGCCGTTAGATGTGCTTGGTTTTCGGATATGGAAACAATTTGTTCGTTATTTTTATGACCTAATTGTATTATAGAATTTCGACATTAACATTCATTTGCGCAACAATATTTTAAAAACCCAATCATTGACCCACAACCAACTATCTTCTCCGCGGTTTCGTAACATGTGGAAGTATAGTTGGTACAAATCTGGTTATGTTGAAACACAGCCTGCTTGCTTTGTGAACCCCGTTCAATTTTGTTGCAAGGATGATGCTATCCAACATGGTTGCGATATGTGTAGGATAAAAGAAAGTGTTGCAACGTGCGCGTGGTGCAAGCAATCTCTTTGCATTGACCACTTTTTTGTAAGCATTCACTATTGCAAGGATTACAAAAAAAAAGTTGTTTTATTAATTTACAGTATGGCCAAGTGCAAAACATCACTCAATATGTTGCATTTTATACTCTTATCGAGAGGACCGACAGTAGTGGCTACGCTGGCTAAAGCGCAGCATTAGGTCATGGGACCAAGCTCTCTGCTGACTCGGTAGACGCTTGGGTTCGAGCCCCACCGTCGGCCGTCCTTGAAATGGTTTTCCGTGGTTTCCCATTTTCAACACCAGGCAAATGCTGGGACGGTACCTTCTGACAGGCCACGGCCGCTTCCTTCCACACCCTTGCCCAGTTTCATTCACCATCATTCATTTCATCTCTCATTAACTCCTCTCATGAGGTTGGCGTCAGGAAGGGCATCCGGCCGTAAAAACCATCGCCACAAAGACTTCCAACGCATCTCATCCCCGACCCCGTTGGAAAACGGGAATAATAAGGGGTAGACATACAATACACTCTTATCGAGAGGGTTGAAGGAAGGAAAGAAGCGTGTAGTTTAACGTGACCGATAATCTCGCGATCATGAGCCACGGGACCTCCATTTTACGTGGAAGCCGAACCACAGGACATAACATTTCACATCGAAAATCTCACATGCATTGACCGGGAATCGAACCCGGTCCGCCTTGAGAGGGTAGAAGAGGTGGGGAATTAGGTCATAAAAATAACGAACAAATTGTTTCCATATCCGGAAACCAAGCACATCTAACGGCTGAATAATTCCAGTAGTTCTCTGGGGAATAGATTTAACAAGGTGGGGAATGCATCGCAGCACGGCAGGTTGCTGCCTAGTGGCCGGGAGCCATCGCGTGCTGCTAGGCTTGAAGGTCAGCTTTATCTCTTCTCAGCTCCTCGCTCATGCCATCGTCCGGCAGATTTTCGGGGTTCAATATTGGCGTTCAAAATTGAAATCGGCCCATGCGGTTTTCACTACGTCATTGTACAACTTTGTAGGAATGGTGTGTACTAAATTTCAAACAGATGAGAATTTTACACCGCGATCCGTTCCCTTGTAAGTGAAGCTGGATTTTTTATACTGGTGAAGGCTTTAAAACAATATGTTTTATTGTGGATTTGCTTTAAAGGATTGGAAAATGACTGATGACCCTTTTGTGCAACACGCTCGTTGTTTACCTAACTGCAAATACATGGTGTTGCTTAAAGGTCAGGAATTTGTGAACACTATTGGTAAAGAAAACATGATTGCAGTACAAGACTTAAAAGTGTCTTTAGAGTTAGAACATGCGGAGCAAATACACGAGGCTGAAAGAAAAGACTTGTCTCACGAACAGATACTAAAGTGTGACCAACAATTATGTAAAATTTGTTTTCAAGATGAACTAGGTGTTGTATTTTTGCCTTGTGGACACATGATAGCCTGTGTCAAGTGTGCATTAGAACTCAACACTTGTGCTATATACAGAAAAGCATTATCTGCTACAGTTAGGGCATTTCTTGCATAAATAGTAAAATTTATCAGCCATGCATAGTGCAAAATCCCTAATTGCACAATATTATTAAAGCTGTTTTAGAGTGTAATAGATATGCTTTTCTTTTGTTTATTGACTACTACAATGAATGTTTTGAATGCTGTGGGTCAAGCATGTGGCTTAGAGACAAAGAAGCTCAGCGAATTGCCAACGCATATTCCATTCCGCATTATCAAGATTCGGAAATTGAAAACAGCATATGGTGATCGTGTACTTTGTGTATGTGAAAACTTTGAGACATTTCTGCCTACACGGTTTAATGATATATCGGAGAGTGTTTTTGATGAAGTCAATAATGCTGTACAACCTGTACACTTAATTTATGAAGGTTTTAAAAACAATAGGTGCATGGTTTGTTTTAATTAAATATAAAAAACAAATGGCAAATAATAATGGAAGATATAAGTCATGACAATGGACTGAAAGAAAAATATGTGTATAGATAATAATGTTTTAGGATTTAGTATTGTCTTAAAAAATATTATCATGAAACAAAACAAAATGTATATAAAGTTTGTAAATAAATGAAAATAATGGTATAATGTTGTTTTATTTTCTATAGAAGTCAGAATATTTAACATGACAATAAAAATCACGCTTAATAAAGTCTTTGCCTTTACGATAGTGTGCTATAGTTTTAAAAACAAAGCTTGTTGTAGATCTTTTTTCTTTCACGATGAACAATAGACATGAAAACGTTATTGTCTTGTTTTGGATCATTATCACTATCATAATCATAAGCAGCATGATCTATATCACTATTATTATAATCACTATAATTATCCTCAACATTACTAAACCCAGTTAAATATTCCTGGTCCTCTTCCTCTTCCTCTTCCTCTTCCTCTTCCTCTACTGTGTCCTCATGTAGAGTCTGCGTGGCTTTTCATAATGTTAAGGGTTTTTTGAACATTGAACTATTTTGAGCAGTAATATTATTTTCTTGTACTCGCTTTTTACCATTTTCATGATTTTCTGTTGACAGCAACAGTGTTTCATGCAGTACACTACATTGATGATCACTGACACTTAAAACCTCACTATTTTTACTTTTTAGCTCACTGCGACATTGTTTTGAACGTTGTTTAGAACAACGCCAAATAACAGTTCCATTTTTACTGCGTCGTTTCACAATATATGAATATCCTTTATAGAATGCATGAGGCTTACCATACCTATTCACAGATACTTCCATATCAACTGTCAAGCATAGACTAAGCTCTAGTAAAGTCAACTTGGTAATAGGAACAATAGTTTAATGTGTGAGCATATATGGGTGCAAATGTGGGAGCAAAAAAGTGGGAGCAAAAAGTGGGAGAAAAAATTGGGAGAAAAAGTGGGAGCAAAAAGTGGAAGCAAAAATTGAGAGCAAAAAGTGGGAGCAAAAAAAAGTAGGAGCAAGTATGGGAGCAAATGTGAAAGCAAAAGTGGGAGCAAGTATGGGAGCATATGTGAAAGCAAAAGTGGGAGCAAAAAGTGAGAGAAAAAAGTGGGAGCAAAAAGTGTAAACAAAAGTGGGAGAAAATATGAGAGAAAAAAAGTAGGAGCAAGTATGAGAGCAAATGTGAAAGCAAAAATGGGAGTAAAAAGTGAGAGAAAAAATGTGGGAGCAAAAAGTGTAAGCAAAAGTGGGAGCAAATATGAGAGCAAAAAAAAAGGGTGAACAAATATGGGAGCAAAAAGTGGGAGCAAAAGTTGGGAGCAAAAAGTGGGAGCAAAAGTGGGAGCAAAAATTGAGAGCAAATATGAGAGCAAAAAAAAGTGTGAACAAATCCACAGCCTGCTTCCAGTCTCCGACCGGGTCAGGGATGGAATGAATGAAGCCCCTATCTAGCGGCGAGGGTATTAACTGTGCCGGCTGCCGAGGCCTGACGCACTCCTCTGGGGCAATGATTAAATGAATGACAGATGAAATGAGATGATAATGGAGAGTGTTGCTGGACTGAAATTTTGACAGGGAAAACCGGAGTACCCGGAGAAAAACCTGTCTGCCTCCGTTTTGTCCAGCACAGATCTCACATGGAGTGACCGGGATTTGAACCACGGACCCAGCGGTGAGAGGCCGGCGTGCTGCCGCCTAAGCCACGGAGGCTTCTGTGAACAAATATGGGAGCCAAAAGTGGGAGCAAGTATGGGAGCATATGTGAAAGCAAAAGTGGGAGCAAAAATTGAGAGAAAAAAAGTGGGAGCAAAAATGTGGGAGCAAAAAGTGGGAGCAAAACGTGTAAGCAGAAGTGGGAGCAAACAAGTGTGCGAAAATATGGGAGCAGAAAGTGGGAGCAAATGTGAAAGCAAAAGTGGGAGCAAAAAGAGCGAGCAAAAGTGAGTGCACAAAGTGGGAGCAAAATGTGTGAGTAAAAAGTGGGGGCAAATGTGGTGTTTTACTAAAACAATCTCCCCTAACCTAACCTAACCTAACTTCTCCTAACCTAACCTTCCAACTCTCAGATCAAAAATTAAATTCTGGCATAGTCGAGTTGGAACACAAAACCTCTGGGATAACACCCAAGTATACTAGCCACTACACGGCGAAATGTGCAAATTATCATGCAACACAACACAAAAATAAAAACTTTCCTGTAGTGTAACTCATCGGCTGACAACCATAGTTGAGAATTCAAACCCAAGACCTCAGGACTTTTGTTTTGAACATTATCAGAAATATTATTCCATTTACATTTTGCTGTTGCTTATAGTTATAAGAGTTGGCATTAATATGGGAGCAAAAGTGAAAGCAAAAGTGGGTGCAAGCATGGCTGGTTGTAGAGACTTTCATATCAACTAATACACATAAATTAATTTTTAGTAAAGTGACTTGGCTAATAATAACAATAATAATAATAATAACAGTTTAAAAAAAATCAAGGGGATTGATATTTTCAGGGTGTAATTTCCAAAGTACTGTCAAGAATAATAATTACATGAACAGATTCCAAGAACTCTAGAGTGGTTTTAAGGTTAATGATTGGCTAGGAGTGAGATAGAGCTTGCTAACCTAAGTTAACCTCAGCTCAGTAAACCTAACCTTGTCACATGACATGTTCTACAAGTATAGACTAGCTTTGAGACTGGCTATGACGTCACAGATGAATGGCGGTGTAATCTTCCATTATTATTATTTGACATTTGTTTTTTTTATATTTAATTAAAACGAACCATGCACTTATTGTTTTTAAAACCTTCATAAATTAAGTGTACAGGTTGTACAGCATTATTGACTTCATCAAAAACACTCTCCGACATAGCATTAAACCGTGTAGGCAGAAATGTCTCAAAGTTTTCACATACGAAAAGTACACGATCACCATATGCTGTTTTCAATTTCCGAATCTTGATAATGCGGAATGGAATATGCGTTGGCAATTCGCTGAGCTTCTTTGTCTCTAAGCCACATGCTTGACCCACAGCATTCAAAACATTCATTGTAGTAGTCTATAAACAAAAGAAAAGCTTATCTATTACACTCTAAAACAGCTTTAATAATGTTGTGCAATTAGGCATTTTGCACTATGCATGGCTGATAAATTTTACTATTTATGCAAGAAATGCCCTAACTGTAGCAGATACTGCTTTTCTGCATATAGCACAAGTATTGAGTTCTAATGCACACTTGACACAGGCTATCATGTGTCCACAAGGCAAAAATACAACACCTAGTTCATCTTGAAAACAAATTTTACATAATTGTTGGTCACACTTTTGTATCTGTTCGTGAGACAAGTCTTTTCTTTCAGCCTCGTGTATTTGCTCTGCATGTTCTAACTCTAAAGGCACTTTTAAGTCTTGTACTGCAATCAGGTTTTCTTTACGAATAGTGTTCACAAATTCCTGACCTTTAAGAAACACCATGTATTTGCAGCTAGGTAACCAACGATCGTGTTGCACAAAAGGGTCATTAGTCATTTGCCAATCCTTTAAAGAAAATCCACAATAAAACATATTGTTTTATCCCCTTCACCAGTATAAAAAATCCAGCTTCACTTAGTTGTTTGGTAAGGTGTTTTAATACTAATGGCCAAATATTTTTATAAGATTCTAAACGTTTTTCAACAGAGCTGTACTCTGGGTGTGCTAGTGCTTTAGTCTTGCAAACTCCCAATTTTTCAAAAGCACACGCCAATTCAACACTCTCTATGGCATATGGACCACATATATCGACACTACCATTGGCTATTAATACATCATTATTATTATTTATTTGTGATTCAGCAACGTAAGTAGCAGCCAATGGTCTTGTGGTTTGGGAAAATGAATATACAGGTATGTTACCCACTTGCTTTCCAAGCATGTAAGGACAATGAGGAGACCATCGCAAATGGTCTCTAAAGGGATCATCCCCTTCTTCCCAGTGTGAAAGTTCAATACGACAAAACACACAGCGCTCCACATCTTCTCGTTTCAAGTAAAAGAAACCGACTTTTGCCAGTTTATGTATCGTCAAAAAGTCTACAGGCCAGGATTCAAATGTTAACCATCGATCATGTTCTGATTTTAAATTTAACCCACGTGGTAAACCAACTTGATCACTTGTTGTATTTGGTACTAACGCCATGTGTTATAATAAAACTTTTTCTTATTGTAACTTATTAACATTGCACAGAGTACTTTAAAGCGTAATGCATGCTTGTTCACTGTCTGTTCATTACGTTAATGGCACATAACGACACCTAAAAGCAAACAAAATAACCAATCAATCAATCAATCAATCAATCAATACTTGTAAATAAAACGTTAACGTTAATTGGCATTAATATATCAAAACACCATTAAAAATAAACTGTATGTTGGCACTAACAGTAACCCATGTACTTATTTTCTTTTTTATAAAGCTACAGTCATTTACACCCCCCCCCCTTTAACCAATATATAAACAAAAATGAATGTCATGTCATTTTGTTCACATTATCATGTTCAAACCTGTGGATATTCATTGAGTCCATAGGGAACCCACCCATAAATTAAATTTATTTTTTTTATTTTTAGAAACTCCAACATGGCCTTGTACTTTTCCCAGTCAACAACAACAACATAGCCATTAATCAAGAAAGCAATCATTGTCCCAGTCATGTACAGGTAATGAATTTTTTTTGTCTACGAGTATTCAGTAGTGGTAAAATGGAATAGCATTTTTAAGTTAGACTTACCTAAGTTTTAAACAGTTCACTCTTTGGCAGTGGTTTCGCTTTAGTGCGTTTCGGTTTTTTTTTCAGCAACTGCTACGGCGGCAAGGCTTTTCTTTCCAAGTTTCTAAAAATAAATAAAATAAACCGCTATAAATACCTAAATTAAGGTTAATACATGCATTTCATAAAATAAAACATAAAACAAAAAATGAAACTAGTTTAAAAAATCATCTCACCTTTACTTGAAGTGGCTTGTTGCTGTTTCCTTCTAGTGGGCTCAAAAGTGCAATGGTTTCTTCTCTCTCAGACATGTAAGGTTATCTGCAAACAAATAAATAAATAAAATCATTAATTACCTAATCAATAAATAATTGCATTGCATGTATAATCATTTTTACCACGCTTTGAACATCCTGTTATCGGTCACGAGGACAGCTAACGCCCAAAGTGAGCACCTGTGCCGCATCAAATTTCACATGAACTTGCAATTTGTCACGTACGAAGCAAACGGGATGTAACTTGTTTAGCGTACATGTCATCTCACACGTGTATGCATGCATTTCGCTCTTCCCTGCCACCACGATGGTCAGATTATTTCACCTTCAAGTGTCCTCTGCGTCTTTGTCATTTTCCATTGCACCTGTTGTCAAGTCAGATCAGCGCATTCCAATAAGCTCAAATGACATTCACATCCTGCTCCTCTGCAAGTTTGTTTTCTGTACTCGCTTCGACCAACATAGAACCAAGTTCTCATCACCGTTTACACGTTAAAGATCATCTTCGGGGTAAAGTATCAGAAAAAACGCACCCTCGCTCTGTCATAAACCGACCTGTCGAAATAGCGATTGATCTATTGAGCACAGCCACCGTGGTCAGCGACAGGTTCGTTGAAACACACACACCCAGTGGTATCGTCTCTCTCAACCACCACGCTTCATGAACATTATAAACAGGTATCGGTTAAGAATTTTTTTTCAACATGTATGGCGTTAGGCCCTTTGTCAAAATGTCAAACATAGTTTCTAAAAGGGAGCGTGATCCCGAGTCCTAGGACACCTCGTACACGTCTCCAGCGTTATGGGTTTGCGAGATAAAGCAAAAAGCCTAAAATCATGGTTTTACCTCAACATGGTTTTTCATTCCTGCTCAACACGAACATCCTTGGCAAGAGGACAACGCAATGAAAAAAATGACACCTCGCACTCGTCTCTAGGCTTATTGGTTCGTGAGTTATCAGCAAAAATCACAAAAACACTTGTTTACCCCAAAATCGCGTTTCCAAATTTTTTTGGAAATATAACGAGTGGTCCATAGCAAAGAAGACGTCAGCCCGAGTCCTTGGACCCCTCGTACATGCCTCTAGCATGATTGGTTCGCGAGATATAGCAAAAAGTTTAAAATCACGGTTTTACCCCAAAACATTGTTTCCCTCATTCTCAAAAACTTTAACTATTACCAAAATAAAGAGGGTTTCGAGACAAGCCATTTGACACGTCATAGGACCAAATCCCACCATGCATTCGTAAGATATCGGAAAAAGTCTAAAATCATGGTTTTACCCCCAAAAAGCCTGTTTCCCTCATTCTCAAAACTTTAACCTATTAATAACATATATAGGGCATCGAGACAAGCGATTTGACACGTCACACGTCCAAATCCAACCTTGCGGTCGAGAGATATCGGCAAACTTCGTAGGAAAGTATGCGACTATCTGGCTCTCTCCTCACCACCAAAACCCCTTCTTATCAATCATTTTTTTCAGAGAGTTAGCCCTCTTACAAAAATCCCGAGTGCGCATGCGTACAAAACAAAAACAAAAATGTTGGTCCATAGCGGGATCCAGCAAAACGCATGCGCTATATGAGCAACAACGTTTAAGTTCATTTTAGTAGCGTACCTTATACATGTCGCATTTGAAAAGAGACTTTCACTAAAAATTACAATTTCACCCCCTAGTAGGGGTAGGTTTTATTTAGGGGTTGAAATGAGTGGTCCATTGGAAAGAAGGCGTCAGCCCGAGTCCAACGACACCTCATTTGTCAAAATCAGACCATGCGTTCGAGAGATATGAATAAGCAAAAAGTGTGTACTAACTTTTTGAGCACCTTGTGGGTTAGAAGCACCACTACCCCCCCCCCCCCCCTACTTTCGTGGTTTCCCATTTCCGCTACCAGGCAAATGCCGGGACGGTTCCTGTCAATAGGTCCACGGCTGATTTCCTTACAAAATCCCTTCCGTGACCTATACTGAAAAGAAAAAATATGGCCATTGGCTGCATTAATAATAACGATAATGAGGAGAAAAGTACAGTAATACCTTTGTGGTTGTATCAATTCTCATTCAATGATCGATAGTTCAATGCTATTGCTTTTCAAAAGACTGCGCTATTTTCAGTAATAATCGTTCCGATCTTTAACAAATGTCACGATCAGCCTTGAACTAACATCCGCTACCTTCGGTAGTGACTTCTGGTAGAGCCTCGACTCTGACGGACTGAGCCAGAAAAAGAGCCTCCGATCGGCATCCTTGACCCAAGTATCGAAATTAAGTTTTGTCAATCACATTAAATAGGAGGATAAGCAATTTTCATCACTATTACAACTCGTAATACCTGTAAGTACGGATACATCGAGCCCAATATGGTAGTTTCAAATTAAGTAAATATTTAAAAATTCATGAAGCGTTAATTCAATAAGTTAGCATTTGCAATGAAATATATCGCAAAATTATTTGTCAAGGTTGAGCGTCCTTCGTGGCAATGCGTTTCTAATAAAGAAAGTATCTACCTGAAAGTTCTGGATCCGTGGATTTGTGGTAGCACGTTTGCTCTTGCATAGGAAACCTAAGGCGAGGACTTGAATGAGTGCATACAGCAGTTGAGAATAATTCAGTAGTTACTTGATATAAGAAGTTGTACTCCATGGCCAAAGAAATGTGATTGTGTGTGTCATGTCAGTAGGGTCGCATTTCCCATAACCCAGTCGTCTTTGGATACCCGCGGTTCTCTGGGATCAATCAATCGATCACAATGTTTACGTATATGTCTGATAAGTTCTTACTTACTGATATTGAATGGTATCGAGGCTGATGTACTTCAAAATCTATCTCTTCTATCGACTATAGTCTGCACTAGTTGTAGGAATTAATATTCAGAAAATTGTATTCTTGCGAATAGCATTACCGCCCATTATTCCTATAATTTGGTTAAATAGTCCCTGCCGCGTGTACCTAAACCCTCAATTCAACGTATGAAGAATCTATATAAATTATACATAATACGCTTAGGTGTATGTTTCACAAAACTTAAGCTCTTAAACCAGAGGGAGTTAGAAGGTGTGGTTTGTAAAAATCTTCCAAATCGTCTCAATAGCAAAGGAAATATCTTGCATTTCTTGAAAAGTAAACGGAAATATATTTATTTGTTTATAAAGTGTTTAAACAAATACAGTAAATAAGACGATAGCCCTTGGCATCGCGTACAGCCCGCATAGCACTAGAGCCGGGCGGGTAGTCTGTACACATGGGGCGCACACAACCCATTATGCGAGAGTTCTCGCACGGGTCCGCTAGTAAATAATATAGTTATGTGTTTTATTTCCTGTGGCTTTTATAGCTATTAGAGGAACATTTAAAATTACTAGATCGGTCAGATGATGAACTGAAAGGTAATATCTTTTCACACTCAAGCCAGTACATCGGTAATCTCATCTGAAACTGCGACAGTAATTTGAGTTGTCATTTCAGAGAGATTGATAAGAACATGTGACACATAAGCCCGGTCTTTGACGAACGTTCGAAAAGAGGAGAGAGAGAAAGATATGCTGAGTGCCGGCTCCATCTAATTTAATCACCCGAAAATGCCAATTGACAGGGCCCACATTCGATTGGGTAGAGCAGGCGAGAATGTTGCCGCTGTACCAGGCAGCCAGCGAGTAAATATTTAAGCTGAGATCTGTAGTCTTCTCCAGATGTGTGTCATACAACAAGAGGATCATTACGACGCGACGCCATGTGCTGATAACGGCAGCCTTGCTTTGAAAGTACTAGAAACTTGCTCGTACGGTTCAGATTCATTAGCAAGAAGAAGCTCTTTAAAATTCCCGTTGCGCTCTGTTCTACCCGCGATATTGCACGCTTCGAGATATTTTAATTAAGTGGAACTACATGTAAATTAATACGCTGAGGAGAACGGCATTGCGCTCCAAGAGGAATCGTAGTAATATCGTTACAAAGAATATTTTATAACTTTACAAGCTGATAGAAATTAATTCACATATCTTCCAGAGATCGTTTTAAATCTCTCTTTTCTTTTTCGTTTGGCCTCGGGTGTCGCGTGGAAGCTTTGCTATTTTACACCCAGAGGGTAGCTTGAATGTCGAATGTCATTGTTCCTTGAAGCACTATGCAAGTCAAGGAGGTTAGATATCTAAGCTCCTTGAACAATATAGCGCTTTCTAGTAGAGAAATGACGAACTTTGTGTTGGCTGAAACTCCCGAGATTAATTTTGCTATTATAAACACGGCCTACTGAATTTAAATGGCATCTTTGACATGCCAAAATCGTATGACATGCATGTAGTAAATATTTGCCGCTTTTCAAAAATCACTTACCACGGCCAGGAGCGAACCTGCAAGCTTGGGGTTAGTAGACCGACACGCTAACCACTCACCCTCCGTGGCAGGCATAATTTTAAATTGAAACATGGGACAGATGACCTTGCTGTTCCGCCCCTTCAAACCTCAATAACTAAGTAACTAAATTAAAACACGTCAGTTTGTACCAAACAGTTATTTTAGTTTGATTTCACTTTCTTTGGTCATCTTGTTGTTGGTGATTCTTTTAGGGGTTTCTCACATCGTGGCCATGTAGCCCCGTGTACTTCGGTGTGTGTAGAAGCTGTTTGATGAACTGTATCACTGTGATGTCTGTACTAGTGTGTGTAATTGTAGCCGAGGAAGTATTTGGGCAGGACGTGGCCTTAAGTTAGGTACCATCCCAGCATTTGTCTGGAGTATGAGTGGGTAGACAATGGAATACAACTTCCAGGATGGACATTTAACGGAACCATACAAGACATACACAGTACCACCGTTTATGCTGCCAACTGGCTGAATGCCTTAGACATTGTGCTGTAGATTTCTTAACTATTACGACACCTACGATCTACTTTATAAATATTGTATATATTTTAATATTTTTGTTACCGTACCTGATTGTTTTGAATTATTTGCGCAATGTATCGTCATTTTGTCATACGAATTAAATAAATAAATCATAATTAAATAAATAAATAAATCATAAATAAATAAACAAATCATAACAGGGTAGCTAGTGGAGACTCCTAATGGATAGCTCCACTCAGGGAGTGGCGCCCCTGCCCAAGCAGCCCCAGGTCCCTCTGGCCCGGAGGGTAGTCCCTGGCAAGGGTGGGGTAGACAGGGCTCCTTAGCCACAGTGAAGGCAACCTGTCTAGGGGTGACAACCCCGAATAATAAGCCTCTCAAGCTAACAACTTGAGCAGTACCTTGGACAGTGACTCGTCGCTGCCCCATGAAGAATGATCTTCAACTGAGCATGGAGGAAAATTTCGCTAAATGCACTACCCCAGGTGGTAACCAATCCACCGTTGCCCATGGCAACGTTAGCGGACCTTCGGATTCTGGGGAGTCTGCACTAACATGCTTTAAGGATGAGTCGGAGCATCCTGAAATTCCTGGACGTAAACTCAGATCAAGACGGCAAAGTTTCTTCGCAACATTTAACGCCAATTCACTGCTCAAAGTGGGTAAACTGAAACATCTGACAGACTCACTAACACGACATAACATAGTACTGACAGCAGTACAGGAAACCAGATTCACTGATGACCATGCCCTTGAATCCCAAGGGTACAGAATCCTCAAAGGAAAAGTCGGTCAGCGAGTAATGAAGAACGTACCCCACTTAGGTACAGGATTTATAATCAGCGATAAGATACTGGATTCAGTCATCGACTTTAGTTCTCCAAGCAGTCGTGTATCTATCCTCTCTCTCAAATGTGCTAACAAGGGCTACACTTTAGTCAATGTACACGCCCCAACCAACCAGGACAACAAGCGCAACCCAGACAGAACTGACAAATTCTGGGAAGACCTAGAAGATATTCTCTCTAAAATCCCAGACCGACATACCACCATACTGCTTGGTGACTTCAATGCCCAGTTAGGAAGGGAGAAAAAATACAGAAACATAGTGGGCAACTATCCAGCGCATAAACGAACTAATCGCAATGGAGAACGATTGGTGGAACTGTGCAGGGCGTTCGACTTGGTTATGAAGTCTACAGCATTTAAACATCTGCCAAGAAAGCAAAAGACTTGGATCTCTCCTAACATCAACCTGGGTGAATTCCAGATAGATCATGTGTCCATCTCAAGAAAATCCCAAAAGGAAATACAAAACGTGAAGGTATTAAGAAGCGCCAATCTGGACTCAGACCACTACCTCTCAAAGATCAAACTGCGACTCCAACCTAGAAACAATAGATTACACAGAACCTCCAAGATGGTCAGATTTGATATAGAGCGACTTAAGAACAATCAAGAAGTCAGTCGAAGACTGAACAGTGCAGATCTTAACAACTGGGACCAACTGAAAGAAGCTCTTGTCAAGACGGCTAGTGAACTTGCTCCCCTCACTAGAAGAAAGAAACATCCGTGGTGGACTGAAGACTGTGACAACACAATAGCTCAAAGACAGACAGCCTGGATGAAATGGAACTCTAAAAAGACAAAGGAAAATTGGGAGAACTACTTGGAACAAAGGAAGCTTACAACCAAGATAATCCGAGGAACCAAACGGGCCTTCACACGCAACCAACTAACCCAAATCGAAGAGAACTTCGCTAAAAATAACACCAGAGACTTTTACAAAACATTCAAGCAGTCACTCGGAAAATACACTCCACCAAGTCTCCACTTCAAAGACTCACAGGGCAAACTGACTTTTAACGACAAGGACAACTGTCGCCTCTTAGCTCAGTACTTTAAGAACTTGCTCAACTGTGTTCCACCCAGCGAAGACTTTGACTACATACAAACAACACCAAACCCGGACTCGCTGCCTCCTTCACTGGAAGAAGTTCGTGAAATCATTCAACTTCTTAAGAACAACAAGGCAGCTGGAGAGGACTCCATTGTTGGTGAACTCTGGAAATGTGCTGGAAGCAATGCTGTGTGCAAACTCACCGAGATCATACAGAACATCTGGGAAACAGAAAAATTACCACCTGACTGGACCTCAGCTCTGATCCATCCCCTCCACAAGAAAGGAGATTTTACTGACCTAAACAACTACCGTGGGATTTCTCTCGTCCCGGTAACATACAAGATTTTCTCCAAGGCATTACTAACACGGGCAGAAAGTCAACTGGACAGTCAACTCGGAGAATATCAGGGAGGCTTCAGGAAGGGCCGATCCTGTGCTGAACAGATCCTCAACCTGAAAACTGTACTTGCATACTCCAAATTGAGAAACCGCAAGGTGGTTGTCACCTTTGTTGATTTTAGGAAGGCCTACGACTCTGTTGATAGGGAAACACTTAATAGAATTCTCCAAGAACTAGGGTTAGACAACAAAACCCGCAAACTCATTCTAGAAACCTTGACCAATACCCATTCCAAGGTTAAATTTAGAGGCGAGGTCTCAGCAAGCTTCGAGATAAAAACAGGGGTGAGACAAGGGGATGGACTTTCTCCACTTCTTTTCAACTGTGTCCTTGAAAAGGTTGTGAGAGAATGGCGCAAGGAACTGACCAATATGGGTGTCCAGAGTGGGATATACCTGGGGCGTAGGAAGGAAGGACTGGTTGTAGATTGCCTGGCCTTTGCTGACGACATGGCACTTATTGCCGATTCTCTGGATACAGCAACAATGCAGGTCAATTGCCTCAGAAGACAGGCAGCCAAAGTGGGTCTTCAAGTGTCGCTGGAAAAAACAGAATTCTTCACCAACATCAAAGAAGCTAACAGAGAGATGCTACTAGAACAGGGAAAAATCAAGAGGATTGAGAAATTTAAGTATCTCGGCGAATGGATTGAACCCAACTTATCAGAAAGAGCATCATTATCCATGAGAGTCAACAAGCTGGAACTGGCTTATCGACTGACAAAGAACATCTACAACAAGAAATGACTGTCACGCAACCTGAAACTGAAGCACTACACCTCAGTCATACGACCAGAAGCCCTGTATGCCATGGAGTGTCTCTCATTGAACCGAAGTGGTCTGATGGAGAAAATGGAAGTCAGAGAGAGGAGAATTCTCAGGAAGATCCTAGGTCCGGTAAAGGAAGATGAGGAATACCGTAGGCGGCACAATTCCGAGCTCTACGAACATATAGAAAGGCTCTCTGACTGTGCTAGGAAAAGGAGAGTAGCATTCTATGGTCATGTGGCAAGATTGCCTCCCAAAAGACTGACCAATAGGCTGTTCACTTTCTGGCAGAACAAGAAGGTTCGTACCACTTGGCTGACAGAAACTGAGAAAGACATTAATGAACTGGGAATATCAGATCTTCAAGACAGGCAATCTGTGAGACATGCCCTGAAGGAAGTCCATGGATTTCAGGAAAAACCCCGGAAGAAAGGTACCCCTTGGACAGATGAAAGGAAGGAGTTACACCGGCAGAAAATGCGACAACACTGGGCAAAGATCAAAGCTCAACAGTTGAACAAGCGTGGTCCAAAGTAGGCCCATTCGAAACAAGAAGAAGAAACAAATCATAAATAAATAAATAAATAAATAAATAAATAAATAAATCATAAATAAATCACATATGAATAAATAAATAAAAAATAAATCATAAATCGTAAGTATATAAATCGTAAATAAATCATAAATAAATCAATAAATAAATCGTAAATTAATCATAAATAAATAAATAGTGTAAATCATAAATAAATCATAAATAAATAAATCATAAATAAATCATAAATAAATAGTGTAAATCATAAATAAATCATAAATAAATAATTAGTGTAAATCATAAATAAATCATAAATAAATCATAAATAAATAAATAAATAAATCATAAATAAATAAATACACGAATTAATGAATAAATGAATAAGTCATAAATAAATAAATAAATAAATAAATAAATAAATCATGAATTAATCATGGATCATGAACGAATGAATAAATCATGAATGTATGAAAATGAATGAATGAATCATGAATGAATGAATTGCCTATATAAATCTATTCAATCAAATAATGATTGCGCCAATTCCATATGTCTGTAAAGTTGTGAAATAATTTTTACACTTACGTGGCATGAAAGTAGGGTCACAGCTTGTTTCAAAAGTGCTAGCTATATGAACTTTTTTTCAATATACAAAATATTATACCATTGCTAGTTTTGCTTTCTCATTAAGTTTCAAATGCGACATAATGAACCGTAGACTAATATTTGGGTGCTTGCCACAGGATTCGTGGCTCCAGTAAATGCCGAGGCCAATGCTGGCGACGAGACCGCTAAAAGCCGAGGAGTGAGTCATAAAACGTCCAGTGTACGAGGCGTCACGAAATGGTAATGCTCTTAACAGTCGTCGTGCGTTCAGCAGCGATTTATGTCCTGGAAGTCTCGTCTCGTACCCGAGTCATTATCTGAATACGTCATCCGGTAGACAGCACGGAGATTAAAAGTCCATTACAAGGAGAAACAGAAATGTTACCCACAAACTGAATCTGTCCTGAATACTAACAAGGACACAGCACCAAATCTTTGTTTCCCTTTTCAATGTAACGCAAACGAAAATAAAATCATCGAAAATTACGAGATTTCAACTCAGGATTTTTGCCCTTACAGGCTGCTGAATGGCTGAAAAATTCTGAATAATTTAACCCTCAAATTTTGATGTGCAGTCTCATTAACACCTTTGATTCAAGCTATAGTCACCACGTTGTGCAACAGTAACTTATACAAAATGCCTCTCCCAGCGCTAGTGTGTCACCATTTTATAACATTTTATAACGTACTGTATTTGTACGCTATAACATTAGCTTACCTTGAATTGGGGTAGAAAATTCTTAATTATTTGTTTGATAGGTTCCTTAGTTTAGAGGCTGCGACAACGCGGTCATGTAGCCCCGTGTACATTGGGTGTGTGTATAAGGTGTCCGGTGTTAATTGTGATGACTATATTAGTGTTTGTTATGTGTTAGGTAGATTTCATTAGAAAGGTAACTATTGCAATGGGTCCCATGTTTCGACTTCCGGAAAATTTCGACATATCTTCGCGTTTCACATCCCCCAGACCCCAAAACCACCGTCAGTTCAAAAGTTTATATATAATTTATGTATATATGTATATCAGTTTCTTGTGGACACGATAACTGCCGTAATTTTGCACCAATCACTTTGAATTTTTTACAAAATATGTATCCCTATAAAATTTCGGCCGAGTTCGTTAATGGGCAAAATCGGTCGAAGGGGGTGAAAATGGGGGGCTTTTTTCGAAAAATTGAAATTTCGCTATAACTCTCTTAATACGTGAAATATCGAATCCATTCAAAGTCCATAATATGTGTCGGATAAGTGCCAACAATTCATGACAAATAAGTTTTTGATAGCACCAACCATTGACCAAAGGGGTGGAAAAAAGTGGGTTTTTCGGGAAACATTAATCATATCTCTCTTAATAGGCACAATATCAAAACCGTACAAAATGGACAATATTCCCCTAATAATTACCTAAAACTTTTTTCTGAAAGAATTTTTGATATGACCCACCATTACGCCAAGGGATGAGAAAAATGATTTCGGAATTATAAGAAAATGCCAAGAGCTATCAGAGGTTGCCATGGCAACACTACTAAATTGATGAGGGATGAGCCGTTGCCATGACAACGCACTTGCACGAGATCAGATTCAGTATTTCCATCTGACTAAGCCGGCCCCGTGGTGTTGGGGTAGCGCGCCTGCCTCTCACCCGGAGTCCCCGGGTTCGATCCCCGGCTCCGTCAAAGATTTTAAAACTGACGTGAGGGTTGGAACGGGGTGCACTCAGCCTCGTGAGGACAATTGAGTAGCTGTCTGACAGTGAGACAGCACCCCTATCACGAATACCAATATTAACGGCCGAGGGGACCCGACGCACTGATCACGCGTCACCCCAATATCTGCAGGCCAAATGGCTGGGCAGCGGTCGCTTCGTCGGCCTTAGCCCGTCATGGGCTGGATGGTGCCAGGGGTTGACTTTGACATCTGACTAAGTGGGAAGCGGCTTCGGTGACGTAACTGGTAGCATGCAGAATGTCTATGCCCAAGGTCGCGGTTTCAAAGCCGGCCGAAGTCGTCGGATTTTCTAAGAGCGCTAAAATCCCTCAGTATGCTTTCCTTTGGAGGGTAAGTTCCAACGTTCGTTACGAGTTGCTGGTTGGGGTGGCATCTAGTTGCCTAGTTCACAGCTAGGTGTCATTGACGGTAGTACCTGTTAGCAACATTAGGAACTACTGCTTGAAATTGACCGTCTGCAGTCCTTACCTGAATTACAGACTAATACATCCATTACAATTCACACCGTTTATCAGACAGATTCTACACTCACCCAAAGTACACGGGGTTAGATGACCACGTTGTCGCAGCCCCTAACTGAGGAACCAACCAGAGGTAGATTTCATTAGAAAGCTAACTATTGCAATGGGTAGGCTACCATGTTTCGACTTCCGGAAAATTTCGACATATCTTCGCGTTTCACATCCCCCAGACCCCAAAACCACCGTCAGTTCAAAAGTATATATATATCAGTTTCTTGTGGACACGATAACTGCCGTAATTTTTCACCAATCACTTTTTACCGAATATGTATACCTATAAAATCTCGGTCGAGTTCGTTACTGGGTTAAACCGGTAGAAGGGGGTGAAAATGAGGGGCTTTTTTCGAAAAAGTGAAATATTGCTATAACTCTCTTAATATATGAAATATCGATTCCGTTCAACGTTCATACTATGTGTCGGATAAAGCCCAAATTTTATGTTTGAAGAGTTTTTTTATATCATCAACCATTGACCAAAGGAGTGGGAAAAAGTGGGTTTTTCGGGAAACATTAATCATATCTCTCTTAATAGGCACAATATCAAAACCGTACGAAATGGACAATATTCCCCTAATAATTACCTAAAACTTTTGTCTGAAAGAATTTTTGATATGACCCACCATTATGCCAAGGGATGAGAAAAACGATTTCGGAATTATAAGAAAATGCCAAGAGCTATCAGAGGTTGCCATGGCAACACTACTAAATTGATGAGGGATGAGCCATCAGACGTTGCCATGACAACGCACTTGCACGAGATCAGATTCAGTATTTTCATCTAAGTGGGAAGCGGCTTCGGTGACGTAACTAGTAGCATGCAGAATGTCTATGCCCAAGGTCGCGGTTTCAAAGCCGGCCGAAGTCATCGGATTTTCTAAGAGATCTAAAATCCCTCAGTATGCTTTCCTTTGGAGGGGAAGTTCCAACGTTAGTTGCGAGTTGCTGGTTAGGGTGGCATCTAGCAGCCAAGTTCACAGCTAGGTGTCGTTGACGGTAGTACCTGGTAGCAACATTAGGAACTACTGCTTGAAATTGACCGTCTGCAGTCCTTACCTAAATTAAGACTACTACAGCCATTACAATTCACACCGTTTATCAGACAGATTCTACACTCACCCAAAGTACACGGTGTTAGATGACCGCGTTGTCGCAGCCCCTAAACTGAGGAACCAACCAGAGGTAGATTTCATTAGAAAGCTAACTATTGCAATGGGTAGGCTACCATGTTTCGACTTCCGGAAAATTTCGACATATCTTCGCGTTTCACATCCCCCAGACCACAAAACCACCGTCAATTCAAAAGTTTATATATAATTTATGTATATATATATATGCATATCAGTTTCTTGTGGACACGATAACTGCCGTAATTTTGCACCAATCACTTTGAATATTTTACCGAATATGTATACCTATAAAATCTCTGTCGAGATCGTTAATGGGCTAAATCGGTCGAAGGGGGTGAAAATGGGGGGCTTTTTTTTCGAAAAAGTGAAATATTGATATAACTCTCTTAATATGTGAAATATCGAATCCGTTCAACGTTCATACTATGTGTCGGATAAAGCCCAAAAATTTATGTTTGAAGAGTTTTTTTTATAGCACCAACCATTGACCAAAGGGGTGGGAAAAAGTGGGTTTTTCGGGAAACATTAATCATATCTCTCTTAGTAGGCACAATATCAAAACCGTTCAAAATGGACAATATTCCCCTAATAATTACCTAAAATTTTGTCTTAATTTTTTTTGATATGACCCACCATTATGCCAAGGGATGAGAAAAATGATTTCGGAATTATAAGAAAATGCCAAGAGCTATCAGTGCTTGCCATGGCAACTCTACTAAATTGATGGGGGATGAGCCATCAGACGTTGCCAAGATAACGCACTTGCACGAGACCATATTCAGAATTCCATCTGACTAAGTGTGAAGCGGCTTCGGTGACGTAACTGGTAGCAAGCATGCTGAATGTCTATGCCCAAGGTCGCGAGTTCAAAGCCGGCCGAAGTCGTCGGATTTTCTAAGAGCGCTAAAAATCCCTCAGTATGCTTTCCTTTGGAGGGGAAATTCCAACGTTCATTGCGAGTTGCTGGCTGCGGTGGCATCTAGTAGCCAAGTTCACAGGTTGGTGTCGTTGACGGTAGTACCTGGTAGCAACATTAGGAACTACTGCTTGAAATTGACCGTCTGCAGTCCTCACCTGAATTACAGACTAATACAGCCATCCCTAAGTACACGGGGTTACATGACCGCGTTGTCGCAGCCCCTAAACTGAGGAACCAACCAAAATCTCTGCGGGAGATATAATTTTGCGTGAAGAAGTAACAGACCGTTACATAGTTACACATCAGTGTCGAAACCTTGCATAAGGACAGTGTGACCACAAGTATAAAAATGGACCCCAAATGACAAGAAGGTTACCGCTCCCATAAGACAATAAAATGTTTAAAATAAGCATAAAATGACGAAAAACAAAGTTAATTAAGCTCCAATTATAAAATACCTTCTCGCAATAAATGAGGTCTGATCCTTCTACGAAAACCTGCATATTCTGCCTATTTTCGCCTATCCCCAAGTTTGACCGGTGAAATCTACCTCCGCCTTCCGGCGTGCCGAGAGGACTTTTTTTTTAAATTCAAGTAAGGACTGCAGACGATAATTTCAAATACAGTAGTTTCTACTGTCGCTATCAAATTCTACCGTCCACGACACCTAGTTGTGAACTTCACTACTACTAGATGGCATCGCAACCAGTGCCCGGCGACGAACGTTGGAACTTAAGAGAATTAATCAAACCTTACCTACAAATTTTGTCTTCGCACAGGTGTAGTTAGTTGAAGGTACTTTTTCATGCCATAAATCTATGACAAGGGATCGCCGACTTTACTTCACATCCGAAGGAAGGCATCCTGAGGGATTTTTAACGCTCTTAATTATTTAAATACCCATGAATAGGTAAAATAGTTGTATTCCACCTAAGTCAGTTCTACGAAAGCAAATCGAAAAGTCGTCGTACCTATTGTTTTTAAGCTGGCTTCACTCATGAATATTGTCCGCCAGCTAGTGCGTTGTATGAAACCACACGCTTTACGTCTATGTTAAATACCTCAGCTTAAAGGATACTGGAGGATCTGAATTTTGCCATGGAGATGATGTTTACGTGATTACTAAATCTATTGAGGAGGACTTTTCACATTTAAACACTATCAAATGACAACTGACTGTGCCAGAATGTGGCACCGCAACATTCAACGCATTCAACATGCGAGATCGTTACCGCTGCACCATGCCACCAGTCGCAATTAGAAATAACTAAAACAAAACAAAAAAAAACAAAAAACAGGTCACCACAGTCCATGAAGGGCCATTTGGCCATCAGATTTTGGGCGAGATAAGCGCGTCGGATCCCCTCAGCCATTTAACTTATTTTGGTTTTGTGAACGGGACGCTGTCTGGCTGTGAGACACCTACTGAATTGCCTTCATGAGGCTGAGTGCACCCCGTTCCAGCCTCATGCCACTTTCTAAAATCCCTGACGGCGTCCTACTAGTGCTATATGCTATTTGAGGAACATTTTTTTCAGAGTTTTGTCTACTCTTCACACGCGGAATCGAACCCTGGGTCTCCGCGTGAAAGGCGGGCACACTGCCTCAACCTAAATGCACTGATTTTAAAATGTAAGATAATGAAGTATTTCGATAAAAATGCTTGTGATATAAGTAAGGTTATAAAAGTAGGACGTTTTGCTCTTTATAGTACTGTTTGTTGTAATGCCATCCTTTGAAAATATGTACTTTAAAGACACCAATGTTAAAACGGTGCCTTTATTTCATATTGAATATTCCTGCCATGTAGCGATGCCGTAGAACTCAGAACAATAACTTGTGATAGTGCGGTACTCTACCAGAACTTGAAGAGAGAGCGTGTATTGATATATGCTATGCAGACCAACCTACTTTCATAAACAATGGGGAGTATCACAAGTCAACTTGCTGTACAGCTTGTGATAACACTTGCCGCGTGTGAAATGTAGGCAGACCTCTGGAATAAATGTTTCGCAAATACCATATTGCACAAGAAGGAAAACTTCATAACTCGGAATGAGATAACATTGTACGAAGGACGCTCCAAATATCAAGGGCTTATTTCTAAAGCGACACATCTCCATGAAATACAATTTTTCAGGAAGCTCGATATTTACATGAATGAATTGCTAATAAGATAGACTTCATTTGCTCTACGGTGCCAGATAAATTCAAACAAAATCTGGGGGGGGGGGGGGGGGGGCGTTCTTGGATTGACGTCACTTTGGGACTAAAGAGGGGTTTTTAATGCAGAATGGTGTGGTAGGATACGTTTTAGGTGGCAAAACCTTGATATAAAATGCTTAATGAAATACAGGGGATGTCTCATAAGTAATGTCGTTCTTAAAAGAAAATTTCATTTGAGAAGATTTCTGACAAGAAACTATTTTTCAAAGTAGAGACCATCAGATTCTATGGTCTAAAGGCATCTTTCAGCGAGGCTTATTATTCCGCGACGGTGCCAGTCTCTGGGTTTTGATGCGAGACCTACTTCTACAGCTTCAATGTTTTCAAAATGTATTCCAGGCAAGAAATGGCATATGGATAGAAAACGATTGCCATCTTGTAGTATGTTCTATTAGCCACACTCGAGACGTGACCAAATACCAACTTGCCTGCCTACTCTCAGCCTCTTCAAGATGGTCATAAGGTAATACCAAATACTCACTTACCAGGTAATAGGAATAAAGATTTGAATGTGTTGTGTGCCATGGTTATAACACACAGTTATGACCAATAAATACATGAAGTTAATATCGTAATACTTGACCATATGTAGAACACATGGATCGTCCCTTATCCAGCTCGTGGTGAAACAAAGTACTCAAACAAGATAACTAATACTTTTGGCATAAAAGATTCCTTATGTTTACTTCTAGCTACAGGTATGGAAAGTCTATGCATGAATTTAAACAATAACTATAATCATCAATAGATAACGATGAAGAAATGAGAGAATGTTACTAATAATAAATTGCCACGGAGCGCCTAGTAGGACTTTGTACGGCCTTCAACTTGGTAATGAAATCAACGGCTTTCAAGAGACTGCCAAGGAAGCAAAAGACCTGGACATCGCCTAACTGTCTCTTGGGAGAATTCCAAATAGACCATGTTGCCATCTCAAAGAAGTCCCATAGAGAGATCCAGAATGTTCGAGTGTTAAGAGGAGCAAATTTGGACTCCGACCACTATCTCTCCAAGGTCAAGCTAAGATTTCTACCTTGGAATACTAAAAAAACAAAGTCACACAAACTTACTTAGTTTGATTTAGAAAAACTTTCAAATTGCAACCAGTTCACGGAGAAAATGGAAACCCTGGAATGTAAAACCTGGGATGAAGTGAGGGAGAACCTAGTGAAAGTTGCCACGGAGATTGCGCCATTACTGAAGCAGAAGAAGCATGCCTGGTGGACTTAAGTGGAACTCACAGAAGACACAAAACAACAGGGATAAGTTCATAGAGCAACGAAAGTTAACTGACAGGATCATCCGACAAGTAAAACGGCAGTTCACAAAGGACCAACTGACTCAGTTGGATGACGATTTCAAGAAGAACAACACCAGAAATTTCTACAGAGGCTTTAAACGGAACCTCAGCCGTTATAATCCTCCCAGCCTCCACTTCAGAGGACCGGATGGACAGATAGCCTATAATGATATGGACAATTGCCACCTTCTGGCCAAGTACTTCGAGAATCTCCTTAACTGTGAATCACCTGACACATTCTTCACTTATCAAGACACCATCAGGCAACCAAACTCTCAACCACCAACCATAGAAGAAGTGATAGACATCATCAAGTCCTTGAAAAACAACAAAGCATCAGGTGAAGACTCAATTGTAGCGGAACTATGGAAACAAGCTGGGAATAGGACTATAGGCAAGTTGACAGAAATCTTCCATGACATTTGGGAGACTGAAACATTGCCTAGTGACTGGACTTCTGCTTTGATTCATCCCTTACATAAAAAAGGAGACTTGACCGACATCAACAACTATCGAGGAATCTCGTTAGTACCTGTGACATACAAGATCTTTTCTAAGGCCTTATTAAACAGAGCTGAACCCCAGCTAGACCCTCGACTAGGAGAATACCAGGCAGGATTTAGAAAAGGACGCTCTTGTACGGAACAGATATTGAACTTGAAATCAGTGCTACGGCAAGCAAAAATGGCTAGTAAGAAATATGTCATCATTTTTGTTGATTTTAAGAAGGCGTATGATTCGGTTGACAGACCTACTCTCATGAAGATCCTGCAAGAACTAGGACTAGACGAGAAGACACATAACCTTATCCAACTGACTTTAAAGAACACCATGTCACGAGTGAAGTTCAGAGGAACCCTTTCTGAAAGTTTTGAAATTAAGTCAGGAGTAAGACAGGGAGACGGTCTCTCACCTCTCCTATTTAACTGTGCCCTGGAAAAGGTGATAAGGGAGTGGCGAAAGGAGCTAACTAGTCAGGGGGTACCAAGTGGTATCACTTTGGGACACAAGTGCAATGGGCTCAGTGTTGATTGCCTGGCATTTGCCGACGACCTGGCACTTCTATCTCATTCAATAAAAACGTCTGTGAAACAACTTAATGTTCTCATGCAACAAGCAGCTAAGGTAGGACTATATGTGTCACTTGAAAAAAACACAGTACATCACAAACATCAGTGAATCTCCTTGTACACTGCATTTGGACCAGGGAGAGATCAAGAAAACTGACAGATATAAGTACCTAGGAGAATGGCTCGAACCGAATCTCTCGGAAGTAAGGGCATTATCAACTCGAGTTAACACGTTAGAAATGGCTTATCAACTAACCAAGAACACATATAATAAGAAGTGACTCTCCCGAAAGACTAAAATGAGACACTACCAGACAGTTATACGTCCTGAAGCCTTATATGCATCAGAATGTCTAGTATTCAACCGGAAGGGACTAACTGACAAACTCGAAGTACAGGAGAGAAAGATAATGAGGAAGATATTGGGACCTGTTAAGGAAGGTAATGAATACAGAAGGCGGCCTAATCAAGAGCTCTACACGTACTGTGAAAGAATCACGGATGTTGTTAGAAAACGACGTCTAGCATTTTATGGACTCGTCTACAGGATGCATCCTACCAGGTTGACCAATCAGCTCCTCGGTTACTGGCAAAAGCGGAAGACCAAGTCACCATGGTTGTGGGAAGTGAGCAAAGATCTGCAAGAACTTGGAGGGACGGAAAGAGTCTTAAAAGACCGGACATCTCTCAGGAAGATGCTTCAGCAATTGAGGTTCCAGGACAAACCGCCAAGAAAGAAAACAGGTGCCCTCTGGACCCAGGAAAGGAGGGAACAACACAGCCAGAGGATGCGTAACTACTGGGCAAACATCAAAGCCCACTCCAAATGTAACAGTTGAACGTCGTGGTCCATAGATGGCCTATTCGAAACAAGAAGAAGAAATTGAATAATGCTTCTAGTGAATTTGCGATGAGATATGGCGTGAAAGCAATGTGCAGACTGAAGTTAAAGCTAAGTTATACACAAATCTATGCATTTACGTGTCAGACTACATTAGATAGAGATTTTGCGTATTCTCGTCACTAAGATCACCGCTGTTGATACTCGGAGATAGTTTTCTTTCATTGAGATGTAACGGTGATGCATCCTCGTTCTCTAAGACATCCATCATACTGCCCCAAGGATTGTTTTCTTTAGCCAAAATATCATAGTGTTTCTTCACTACCTTCAGATCCTTCCTGGCTCGTTTTAAAGCTTAAGTTAAACATTTCAGATAGCCTTGAGATACACGGTATGGTGTCCGTCTGAGGAGTTTGCCAGGGTACCATCAACCGAAATGGTAGTCCAGACAGTCCCATATATCAAACACATAACCTGAGATGATCGGATGCACTTCTTTTAGGCTAGCGCAGCACGAGTTCAATGGTCCCTGGGGATCAGGTCCATACATGGAGGTAATGTCAAAGACACCCAAAGAAGTACACCCTCAAACACAATGCTAAGAAATAGAAACATCCAGGTTTAAGTAAAAGTTCATGAACATTCTTATTCAATAAAAACAAACCCCTATCTCACTTCGGAGGGTTTGTTCGGCTAATCCGCAAAGCTAATATATAAAATAAATAAATAAATAAATAAATAAAGAGATCGGGGCCCTAACTGAAGCTAGTTTAAACCCTCTCGAAAGTCCTTTGATATAAGAAAAGTAAACAACAACAACAACAACAACAACAACAACAACAAAGCTTGGAATGTGGCACGTAAGGTAATCCCCACGCAATTATAAACAAGTGACTAATATCGGATTTTACATTTAACAAGCAGCAAAACAATGCCTAGGTTTTAATGGTACCACTTTCGCATTTACATTTAAATTCAATTAATTTAGCTAAGTATTGACCTGAACAAACAATTACAACGAAAGCTAACGTGACAACCAGTGTCTAATTATTTGCAAAAAAATATCTAATGACAACAAATGTACAACAATACAGATACTAAATGGGTAAACACATAAATAAATCACAGAACACATTGGCTTTCTTATTATAAATCCTGCATACACAAATTGAGGCGCTGTTTGCCCTCAATTGTCATCTGAGTGTGTCTAATTATGGCGACAATAGCATAGTGATAACTACGTCTTATGTTGTATGAGTATGCTCTCCACCAGTTACGAACTTTTGGTTCGGTCACAACTCCGTCGGTCAAACCTAAGTGTCAGCTTAATCCAATGTCACTTCCCTCCGGAAATGCTTCAGCTCATGGCATCTGTAGGCAAACAAAATGTAGGTTCAAGCTTACACCAATCAATCATTAATTAGTTCAATTAGTTTAGATTAATTAGGCTTCATGATTTATAGCAGTAGGTTTAGGTTCCCTGATTGGTTTTATGACGAATACTAATGATTACCATGACACAGGCTGAATATACCATAACAGTGAGTCTCCTCTGAGAATCTCACAAGGTCGGTGAGTTCCAGTCACAAGAATAACACGAGCTAACAATAGGCTCGGCAATACAATAACACTAGCTAGCGGCTCACACGGCTCGCATGATAAACCTCGGAACAAGCCTGGCAACATCGCTCAGTGCTCTCCGGCAACAATGGTAGCGGATATTAATCCATCCGGCAACAGTGCACTCTACGGGCACTACAATAACTTAATAGTACATTATGCAACGAGCCTATAATGGCTATAATTAAGACACGAGTATTTTTTATAAAACGAGCGTATGCGAGTTTTATAATTTCCATACGAGTGTCTTAATTACCATTATAGGCGAGTTGCATACGACTGTTTATGTTCGACGATAATTATAACTTTATTATATGTTTTAACATAAATATTCATAAATATCTGTTGAGAGTCAGCTACTGGAATTTTGTGATCGCAGAGCGAGCGTTGGGTGTTATATCTTTGTCTTTCAAGAGCTTTGAACGACCGACGCATGCGCTCTGTGGGCTTGCAATGCCATATGCAGCCATATGTTTACATCAGCCGTCCCTCAGTAATATTGTCACCGCAGTCATTTGAAGACAATGCGCTGTGTAGAAATTAGTGTTGGTGATTTTAAGGTACAGTGCTATTTCTTGTCTCATATTCGCCAGTTTATTTACGCGAACATATGGACGGTGGGTATTCCATGTCGGTAATTTATTATAGTTCGATGTTGTGTTTATGTCCGACATGTTGGATTTTGAGCGCATGCGCGAAGTTATCGTTACCTAATTGGTCAATGAACGAGCTCTGATTGGCTGGAGAAACTGTATCATAATGGAAAACAGTGTTATAATGACCATCATTATGATACAGTTATCTGACACATAATAGCGAGGGTCGAACATAAATTAACTAGCCTTATACAAAATGTCATCATGGCCATTATAACATTGGGTAAACCTTTAATCATTTCTTAAGATCCTTGAAGTTACATCTATCAAAACTGTCGCCTCAAATAGCTATCTCACACATTATGAATGAAGATCGTAACATTGCGTACACGTGGTTGATAAAATAATACATGGCTTGTAAAAAATACACACGTGTTTTCTCATAATGTGTGATTCAAATGATCGTAATTTTCTCACAGAATTTAACTATACACAGTGGATTACAAATTTTCACAGGCTCTAGACACTCTTGCAGACAGTATCAAAGATGGCCATAGTAGGTCTGCCACTGAAGTTAATATATTCGGGCAGTATTTGATCACAGACTTTAATACTTCTACTAGCACTGTAATCACTTAATATCACTGCGATGGGCGTGTAGAAAAATCGCGCACAACTTGTCGCAGGTTTGTTTGTAGTAGTGGCGTGCTTTCATGTAGTTTAAACAGTACTGAATGTTCACTCTGGAGGTATTTAGCCACCTCGTGGACTTCGATAATTGTGACAGCGAGGTCCAAGATAGGTGTTCCACGTGCTGCTTCACAAAGAATGTTATAAATTCACAAATCTCAGATTCTATCAAAATTTTTCACCGGCGTGAATTAATAATGCCCAACTTGGCGATATGACAATTATTCAGCACACTTAAGTACTCTCGATGCATGATGCTTATAGATTGTAAACTTCTTCACTCCAGTGAGTGGACTTGTAAAACGTGGGCTCGACAGACCCAAACGTAAATAAGTCTGTCTTCGACAGACTCGAAACGTAGTGTGTTCGTCACCGGATCAGCGTTCCGGGTTGAAGGAAGTACTCAAGTCGTGTAGCGACAAATTATGTCTTGTTTGCATATCTGCGATGGAAATACCTTTACCATAAATATTTAAATCCACATCAATGTGATAAATTCATACAAAATTATGAAATGGAGAATCCTGAGACTCGTAGAATGAAAAGTGTGGTAAATTAGGCTCAGAAAAAATATCAACATGATTCTCCAAAGACAAGACAACATCTCAAGTCACGACAAAGCTCAAGCTGGCTTCTTGGTGCGTTCTGTGGTGTAGCGAAGCAATTACTCATTCCTTCAAAGAAAATATCACCAGGGATGAACTCATACGGGCTCAGTACCTGCGCGTTACTAATAAATTGTCTGAAGAAGCTTAAATGTTGCTATGGAAACCAACTCACCAAACGTCGGCACACGCAGTGGCAGTGGGACTGGAATCTGTAGTAAGAGCAACAGGTGCCACTTTGCCTTCGATCTGAGAAATAAATGGAAAGAATCCGTAAGTGAAGGGGGAAGCCATAAAAGGGAGCAAAGTAAATGGATTGGAATTTGAGAACTTGACAAATAATGGGAAACAACAAAACACACACTAGTCACAATCCGATAAAGTTATAGAGACAAAACTTGCTAAGAAACTTGACTCCTATAAAAAAGTCATTTTCACAAAACAAAGACTTAGGAATGACAGGTGAGCGTACTAGAAACTGTAGCCCGGGATGGCATTGAGTATTTGCCACGAAACTTGATACAATTGGAGTTTCATAGAATGAGTCGAATGAGTCACAAGTCTGTCACATTGTAAATTACAAGCGACTGCCAACTTGAACACAAAAGTATACTTGATTCCATGAACCACAATAGAGAACTAACGTTCTCAAAATAGTTGTTAGTGTTAGACATCGTGTACTTGGGTGTTGATAGAATTCTTTGACAATATGTGTTATTGTGGTGTCTGTAATAGGCATAATTTCAATTGATGCGACGATTGGGATGAAGACGGTCGTGACTTTGAATTTCGAAACACCTCGGCATTTGTCTGGAGTAGAAATGGAAAACCATGGAAAAACATTTTGACATTAGCTGAGATAGGAATCAAACCCAAATCCACTCTGTTTTGTTTCGTGTTACTCAGTGTACTCAGTTGTTGTTGATGATGATTCTTTTAGGGGCTTTGTAGCATCGTGGTCATGTAGCCGCGTTTATTTGAATCTGTGCAGAATATGTCTGATTACCCGTGTGATGTCTGTACTAGTGTGTGTATTTGTAAATGAGGTCTGAGTTGGGTAGGAAGTGGCCGTGGCCTTAGATTAGGGCCCATCTCGGCATTTTCCTGGAATAGAAATGGGAAACCACAGAAAACCACTTCCAAGATGGCTGAGTTAGGAATGGAACCCTCCTCTTCTCAGTTTTGCCTCACCACTTACGGTGCGTGCACCCTGGATGGTGCCACACCCTCAAGTGCTCACGACTGGTTAGCTCTGTATTTGGTAACCCCGAGAGAATACTGAGCAGAGTTTGTTTACCCCTTTTAACATGGATATGAATTTTGGCTAGGGGGGTCAAGCCAAAATTTGCGTGAGACAAAATGTGTGATTGTCCACCACGCACCTTTCCTCTAAGCGGGTGCGCGCAGATATTACCCGCGTCCCATTGCTGCCTCTGTCAGACAAGAACCAGGAATGCATATCTCTACTTGGTATAAAAGAAAGTCCTCGATTCTTGGATGTTACGGGTAAACTCGAGAACCACTGGATGGATTTTGATGCGGTTTTCACCATTCTGTAAAGGATATCTCGGGGATGATCTCTGTAGAAAATAGTGCATTTATAATCGAAGGAAGCCGAGCAGTAACGATTTCAGTGGAAAAGTAAAAAAAAAACTGGCGTCCGAGCGCTTTGTAAGCTTAGGCTGGGCAAACCGTTAAAAATATCTAAATACTATGGGTGTAAGAAATGTTCAGCATGAAAAGTTCTACAAAAAGTCAATGAGAGCATATGTCTATCTTCAATACATCGCCCACTATAAGTGTTTTTACGTTTTAATTTCTTCCAACCATGTCCATTCAACTACTGACGCGACAGTTTTCGAGCTAGCTAAGGGCGAGTCTATCATCCCTGTTACAGCCTAGCCAGCGGGAGAACCTATTGCCCCAGATACAGTCAGCACCAAATCGTCCAGTCGTGTTGAGTTAAGACTTCTGAGAAGGGTGGTTGTGTTTGGAGTTCCCCTGGAAATGCAACTCGGGTTTTCTTCATTTCGCCTGTGAAACACAGTCAAGTTAAGATTGGACGGAAGTGCAACTCTCATTTCGCCTGTGAACTTTTCGTTCCGCAAAATTCACAGACAATTTAAGATTGGACGGAAGGGGGATTATATTATATTAAATTATACTGATTGGCGTATAATCTCTACTTAGTATAAAACAAAGTCCCCGATTCTTGGATGTCACGGGTAATCTCGAGAACCACTGAATGGATTTGATGCAGTTTGCACAATTCTGTAAAGTATATCTCGAGGAAGGTTTCTGTAGAAAATAATTTATTTATGATCAAAGTAAGCCAAGCAGTAACGATTTCAGAGAAAAAGTCGAAAAAATATCCCGGTGTCCGTGCGCTTTTTATGCTTACGCTGGGCAAACCGTTAAAAATATCAATACACAATGAGTGTAAGAATTGTTCAGCATGAAAAGTTCTAGAAAAACGTACGTGAGAGCACATCTCTATATTCAATATATCGTCCACTAGAAGTGTTTTTAGATTGGATGGAAGGGGATTTGTGTTTCATGCACCTCGCCATTATTAAATTACATCTGACAAGAATTTGTTGCACATGCATCTCCATAGTAATATAGTTAACAGTGATTTTAACACATCATGCCGAGACGTAAAACGGATATACAGTAGATCGTAGTTCATTGACATCGGAAAGAAGCGCTTATCACGTAATGCATTCACAACTGTTCCCGGGTGAAGCCGGGCCGGGTTGCTAGTAATGTAATATAACAATTCGACACTCTATTGCGCAGTTGCAGCGTAATTGCTCAGTTATTATACCGGATTTGTATTTTTTCGGGCAAATTCAATGCAAAACAAGCTAACTTTGTATATAAACAACGGCATAAGGAGGGGAAGGTGACCTCGCTGTTACGCCCCTTAAAACAACAATAACTAACGGAATAAAGAAACTGGTTTACAGACCTATCCTCATGCAAATTGCAATTGTTGTAAGCACGTGCTCACCTGTAATATAACCTTCTTAGAGTGTGTTTGAGTCTTCAATCTTTTGACTGGCTTGAGGCAGCGCTCCACACCTCTCTGTCCTGAGTTATTCGTATCATCTCTACTTAGCTACCACACCCTACATCCGGGACAATCTGTTTAACGTATTCTAACCTTGGTCTACCCCTACAGTTCTTATCCTCGACCCTTCTTTCCATAACAAACTTTGCTATTCTTGGGTGTCTTCAAAACTGTCCTACCAATCTATCTCTTCCCTTCCTTAGCAGTATTCAGAAACATCTCTCCTCGCCCACTCATCTCAATAGCCTACCTCTTTATTTGTTACTCAACTACCCATCTGATCTTCATCATTCTCCTGTAACACCACATTTCAAACGCTTCTATTCTCCTCTTTTCTGCTGCGTCAACAGTCCAAGTTTCACTTGTTAGAGAGGTTAACAGGTATTAATTATCTAGATATGAAAAACATATCCATGATTCGATGTTCCTCCGTATAGCGGTGGAACTTTATTGTTTTTTTCGTTGACTTTGGGGCGCATCCTCTCCCATTTTCTTGTCCTTTCTGACTTACATGGCCCTACTTTTTTTTCACGTCCCTCAGTCCTCACTCTCGACGGTTGGGGGAATTTTCTTTTCCTGTCTCCTATTTCCCTTATTCTTTTCTTCCCCTTTTCTTATGGGCAGATGACCTCGCTGTCCACCACTTAAAACAATAACTAACTAACAAACTATCCTCTTTTCTTCCTCTACTGAGTATGTTAGTTGAAAGTTTGTAGTAAGTATTAGTACTAAATATTTCATTTCATCATCTGTCTTTTTAATCCAAACCACTAGGAGCCGATAACCTAATTGATAGGACGCTTAAATCAACAAGTATCATCATCATCATCATCATCATCATCATTTAAAATGATTCCATTAACGATACGAGCTTGAAAGACTTTTGGATGTAATGTTCATGGAGGTAGCTTAATGCGCAAATATTGTGTAACCATAATGTATAGACTTTATTAACTCTTAAATAGCATACGCCTATCAATACGTTTCAGGAAATATTTATTCAATTGTACATGTTTCGACCCTTTATTGGAATCCTCTTCAGCTTAAATCTAATTTATAATTATACTCCAATTAATATTCTGCAACTTGTTGAGGTATACTGATTGGAGTACATTGCCATCTGTGTAAGGATATCCATTTATTTATTTATATAAATATTTATTTATTTTTAGTTCCGTTTTTTTCCTCTTAGTTTTTAATTGCCATTGAGCATATACTGCAGAACGCGTTTTGGCGTAGGCTACGGGTATCTGCCATCCAAACAATAGACTGTGGCTTATCCAAAGTAATTGATGCTTTAGGATCATAGCTTCAACGATGTCGCTATTAGTTGCCTCGAAGATGCTGATATTGGTACGGCGCCCTTGCTATTTTGCTACAGCCTCAACCACTTATGGGTGGTAACCTATGCTGTTATACACATCTTCCGAGATGGATTCATTCGGATTATTCTTTCCGGAAGTTGCAATTTTCACAAACGCTATTGTACTTGTGTCTCCTTGTGAGATATCCAGTGCCTTCCTATATAGTTAGTACCCATGAAAACATAGATGAAAGTTCAAAGGGTTAATGTTCTGTTTGAGCCACTGCGAGCTCTTTAAATAACATGATCTGCAATAACAAGGACGTCTCTCTTATAAAAGAAATATATTAGTAGCGAGTTGATGGTTGCACTGTGATAGAGCGTCTATAAAGACGTCCATCTTCCCGGCGATTTTCACACCCCAATTGTTGCCCTGACTGCTTAAGTAGATTTGCCAGGATATATACGGCCGGGAGCAAACACATTTGCCTGCCAAATTGCACGCTAGCTGTTTTCTCTCCAAGGACCTCCAACGCCTCCCTCAGTTACTGTCCATTCAAGCGTTGTAAGAGTCGCAGTTTGTTTCGTTTGGGTCATATCCCACGCTATCTTCGTCTTCCCCTTGTGTGCCAGTATCCAGCGCGAAATGTATTCATCTCGACTGTTGTATAAAGCAAATGTCAACACGAGAGTGGAGAATAAGGAAAGATATTCAAGTTCATTTCGTAGAAAGTGAATCAGAACGACCTAACCATAATTACATTCGTAATCAAATATACAAGTTTAGAATGTATGTACCCAAAATAATATTGCGCATTATACAAGGGATGAAATTTGATAATATTATATAGCGTACTATTTAAAGGCTTTGACCAATCCACCTAGAAAAAGGAAATCATAATGATTTATTTATTTATGTATTTATTTATTTTTACCCATTCCTGAAAAAAATGCACAATAGTCGTTTTAGATGGTTGGGACATGTGCTGAGGACAGGGGCTGACACAATATCAAAGACGGGTTACATGTTGGAAGTCGCCGGTTATAGACCGAAAGGACGACCAAAACAGCGATGGGCCGATACCCTTCACAAAGATATGAAGAGCATCAATCTCCACCCTGACATGGCCCAGGACAGACCTAAATGGAGACATCGAATCCATGTAGCGGACCCTGCCACCAGGCGGGTCAAACGATGAAGAAAAAGAAAAGGAGAAGAAGAAGACTCTTAGTTTCTAATTGCCATTGAGCATATAGACCGCGTTTTGGTATTGACCCCCAATATGTCAGGCAATCACTTATATTATATAGGATGAATCTTATAAAGGGCAAAAATGTAATTGCTGCTTCATGTTATGTTCTTGTTGCTGTTGCTTATTTGCTATAGGGACTCGGGGTTCCTTTAGTCATCAGACCAGCGTGCTTGGATATGCATTCAATTTGTCTAATAACCAGTGTTCCTTTGTAGTTGTAATTATTAGAAGATGGGGTAAGTTCCTCGGGACCTACAATAAATAAGGTACTATCCCTGCATTTTCCTGGAGTAGAAATGGGAAACCACAGAAAACCCCTTCTAGGATGGCCGAGGGGCGAATCGAACCCATTTCTACTTAGAGTGTACCTCACGAGGTGAGTGTACCCTGTTTCTGCCCTCAGACCAGAATTAAATTTCTCGGCAGGACCTCCGGAGTGCCAGTCAAGAATATCAGCCGCTACACCTCGAAGTGGTTCGCAACGTCTCACTCAACATTAATTAACAAACTGATTTCATCACATCATATTTGTAATCTGACAGTGTAGTTCGGACAAAACTTGCTCCAGTAGGAAACTTTTGTGGGACGTAATAGCGTTTTAGATACACTTGAACAACTTCTCTCCGGAAACCACAATTGATCAATTTCTCTCCGGAAGACCAGTTTCTATGCGCCCTTATGGTTCTGGTAGTAAAGAAGCGATGCGATCATAATGGCCATACCCAACAGCCAATTAATTCTGGGCAAGTACACGCTTGTGCGATTTAATATGAACAGGAAATGAAATGGCCTCGCTTTATTTCCTCTCCATTATTATTATTGGTATTCTGCCCGAAGGCAGGTCCGCGCATCCCAAGAGGCGATCCTCAGCCGGAGTTGACGTGTGGTAGGGTAACCAGAGCCTTTCCGCTCCTTCTTTCCCCACCAACAGCGCGTGGTCCCACTGAACTGGCATACCATCCAAGGTCCAACCACGCCCAATGCTGCTTAACTGTGCAGTTCTCATGGGATTCGGTGTTTCAACATGGCCAGGCCGTTGGCTTTTCTTTCCATACTGTTCGATTTTAGTTTCTTACGTTCCGAGTAAAGTCCTCTATAGGACATATGAATTATTAAGTGGGTGAGGTTTATTAAGGGGGAATAATATGGCTTAAAGAGCAAAACAAATAACTATTATATCCGTGCCAGTCATTGATCTCGTACAGCAATTATATATCCTAAAACACAAACATCTTGCTATTAGAAGCAAAGTTTTAAATGTTCAAAAATCAAAATAGTTTTATCGATTTATTAATATTTGGTTCCTGTTTTGTCAGATCTTCACCGTTTCTCTCATATCTCGTTTGTTTATAGGAATTTTGAAATTTTCTTTTTTTTTTGTGAGTGTTACACATTGAGCTACAAAATTAATCTCACACATTTCCACATTGTTATTTCATTTCGATTATGACAAAACCCAAAAACATATTTTTAACGTTTTATAGAAATTCTAATTATAGCCACAAAGGTTTGAGGCAGTTTCATTTCATAGCACTTTAAGAAAAGATAAGTCCAAATATTCCTGAAAACAAGGGAGATATTAGGGAAACGGTGAAGATCAGCACAAAGCAAGAACCACATTTTGAAAAGTGGATCAAGATACAGTATTTTCGATTTGAATGTTGAAAATTTTGAACTTTGCTTCTTATAGCAGGATGTGTGTGTTTCCTTGGAAATGTATATAATTGTTGTACAAGATTTATGACAGGCACGGTTATAATATTAAAACCATTATTGTTTTGGTTCCTTAATTTGATTTATTATATACAAAGCACAATATTCACTTAAAGCGTGTTTACATGAATTTACAGGTCTTTGGTGTAATAGCCCCTTTCGAGCAGTTCCTCGGGTGGTACTACGTACATTTCATTCCACACAGATGGCTCATTCAGCTGTATGTTCCCCCTTAATATGAAAGGGTTCGTTACATGAAGCAATAACTCCATGGATGGTGGATTACTACACAACCGCTGTTTTTAGTCAACAATTTCCATATCACATCAAAAATTTTCATTGGAGTGGAGAATAATTAAAATAAACATTCCAACCTATGCTCCACTCAGCAAAGAGCTTTTTTTTATCTCATAGAAAGACCATATCAAGAATTTTGAAAAACATTTTTTGTCATTTGGGGAAAAAGCACAATTGTTTTTAGATTTAAGTGTCATTTTTTGCAAAATTATTTTACATTATCAAATTAAATCCCACATTTGTGACAGATGAAAATGAAAATCCACAGCCTGCTTCCAGTCTCCGACCGGGTCAGGAATGGAATGAATGAAGCCCCCATCTAGCGGCGAGGATATGAACTGTGCCGGCTGCCGAAGCCTGTCGCACTCCTCTGGGGCAGATGTCAAAGAACCATTTGAATTCAGTAGGCCGTGTTCATAACGGCAAAATTAATCTCGGGAGTTTCCGCCAACACAAAGTTCCTCATTTCTCTACTAGAAAGCGCTATAGTGTTCAAGGAGCTTAGATATCTAACCTCCTTGACTTTCACAGTGATTCAAGGAACAACAGATGAAATGAAATGATAGTGAGAGTGAGAGTGTTGCTGGAATGACATTTTGACAGGGAAAACCAGAGTATCCGGAGAAAAACCTGTCTGCCTCCGTTTTGTCCAGCACAGATCTCGCATGGAGTGACCGGGATTTGAACCACGGATCCAGCGGTGAGAGGCCGGCGTGCTGCCGCCTAAGCCACGGAGGCTCTTTGTAACAGATTTTATTTTTATTTTGAATATATGTTTTATATTTATTTATAGCTTGCCACGATGGGTGAGTGGATAGCGTGTCGGTCTACTAACCTCCAAGATTGCAGGTTCGCTCCTGGCCGTGGTAAGTGATTTTTGAAAGGCGGCAAAAATACGACACGCATGTCATACGATGTTGGCATGTCAAAGAACCATTTGAATTCAGTAGGCCGTGTTCATAATGGCATAATTAATCTCGGGAGTTTCCGCCAACACAAAGTTCCTCATTTCTCTACTAGAAAGCGCTATAGTGTTCAAGGAGCTTATATATATAACCTCCTTGACTTTCATAGTGTTTCAAGGAACAACAAAATTCGACATGCAAGCTACCCTCTGGATGTCATATTACAAAGCTTGCACCCAGCACCCGCGGCCATACGATATTATTATTATATTTATTTAATTATTTATTTATTTATCGTTAATCCTCCGTGGCTTAGGCGGCAGCACGCCGGCCTCTCACCGCTGGGTCCGTGGTTCAAATCCCGGTCACTCCATGTGAGATCTGTGCTGGACAGGAGGCAAACAGGTTTTTCTCCGGGTACTCCGGTTTCCCTGTTAAAAATTTCATTCCAGCAAAACTCTCCACTATCATTTCATTTAATCTGTCATTCATTTCATCATAGAGGATGGGTTTGAAAGGAGGGAGATCCCAGCGGTGGCATTTATCGACCTTTCATCAGCTTATGATACAGTCCAATGGTGCACAAGATCTATGGATTGACCAAGGACTATGGTTTCACCAGAATAATTGGCACCTTACTACACAATCGAAGATTCTATGTTGAATTCCAAGGAAGACACAGTCGATGGAGAAACCAAAGAAACGGTCTACCTCAAGGGAGCGTATTGTCACCGATACTCTTCAACATCTACACAAACGATCAGCCAAGACCTCTTCCCTGCAAACGTTTCATATATGCAGATGACCTCGCCTTGACTGTACAGACAGATGATTTTGAAGATGCAGAACACTTGCTTACAACAGCTCTTGGAACTTTTTCTCATTACTACAACAAGGACCACCTAAAGCCGAACCCACAGAAAACTCAGGTCTGCGCTTTTCACTTTCGAAATCGGCAGGCAGGAAGGAAACTGAAAGTCATTTGGGAGGGCTCTGAACTAGAGCATTGTTTTACCCCCAAATATCTTGGAGTTGCCCTAGAAAGATCGTTAACCTATCGGCGGCACTGCCTTAATACTAAACAGAAGGTGGCAGCCCGAAATAACATAATTCGGAAGCCCAACCCCAGGTGGTCCGTACTTATGCAATGGCACTCTGTTTCTCCGCCGGTGAATATGCCTGCCCTGTATGGCAGAAATCAGCCCATGCAAAACAAGTTGACGTAGCTCTTAATCAAACTGCAAGGCTTATTACAGGATGCCTGAAACCGACTCCCGTCGACAAGCTGTACTACATGGCAGGCATTGTTCCCTCTGAAATACGTCGGGAAGTAGCCGCAAATGCCGAAAGAAAGAAAGTGGAAGAAAGTGAGCTACACCCGCTGCACGGATATACTCCTCCAAGACATAGATTGAAATCTAGGAAGAGCTTTTTACAGTCAACATCTCCACTTACCACATCCTCCAACATAGCCAGAGAAGAACTGTGGGCAGCCAAAATCAATCATCTTCCAACAGGGGTAACACCAGCAGAATGCTTACCAGCCGGGCACAACATGGACTGGACCACTTGGAAATCATTAAACAGATTACGAGCAGGTATTGGCAAAACTAAGGATAACCTAATGAAATGGGGATACCTACAAGAATCAACACTTTGTGAATGTGGAGAGGTACAGACAACAAAGCATCTGTGTCAGTGCTTATGATGCCCTGATTCTTGAAGTGAGGAGGAGTTGTTTAAGGCACAAGAGGATGCTAGAGCAGTTGCTCGTTTCTGGGCAAAGACAGTTTGTTTATAAATATATATGTATAATTCTCCTTTGCTTTTGTATGTACAATATTATTTATCTGCCTCTGATTCGAGTAAAAGAAAATCACTGCCCCAGAGGAGTGCGTCAGGCCTCGGCAGCCGGCACAGTTCATATCCTCGCCGCTAGATGGGGGCTTCATTCATTCCATTCCTGACCCGGTCGGAGACTGGAAGCAGGCTGTGGATTTTCATTTCCATTTATTTATTTATTTATCGTATGGATTTTAGTGTTGGGACCGTTGGGAGTGTCCGAGGGCATGTTCGGCTCGCCAGAGGCAGTAGCTGCTTCAAGCGGACACCCATAGGGTGAGCTACAAGTTCCGTTCAATTTCAAGTAGTTCCAACTTTCGCTAAGAAATGTCACTGAAACCTTGTGGTGAACGTTGAAACTTTGATAGAGCGTTCCAATGGAATCTAACCTAGAAATTTAGCTTCACACAAGTTTAGTCTGTGGAAGGTTTTTTTACATGCCATAAATCTATGACATGGAACCGCCGCGCTGGCTTTACTTCCCCTCCGAAGGAAGGCATACTGAAAGATTTTAAAGCTCATAAAAAAATCCGACGACTTCGGCTGGGTTGAACCTACTATCATGGGCACAGCAGTTCAGCATACTACCAACTACGCCACCGAAGCCGCAATATTTTTGATGTGTAACATCCTTCCGCTCGGTTGCTGGATAGTTTTGTGGGAGTGATTTTGAAAATTGGGGACGGAAGTGAATCGGGTGGAAGTGGATCGAACGGAAGTGGATCGGGCGGAAGTGAGGACGCACTGCCAGAAAAATGGGACCGATGTGAATCGGGCGGAAGTGGATCGAACGGAAGTAGATCGGACGGAAGTGAAGACGCACTGCCAGCTGGATGTACAATTGAAAATGTGTGTGTTGGAAACAAGGCAGTGTGTGCTCTGTAGCGCGAGAATGTTATGGCAATACAGTAGGCAGTGCATTTAGCAGGCACTGGTTTGACGAGCACAGTGGCAAATGTTTCACCGACTTTCATTTGTCATTGTGCAGTTTATGAAGCTTCACGTTCAAGGTTGAATATCACATGGGGTAGGACAAAGACGACAAATGGCATTTAAGTAAGCGGCATTATTGTCAAGCTGTGGGTGAGTAGTCAAATATTAAATGCATAACAGAATGTTGTTATATGAATGGAATAAAAGCTGTATTTTCATCAAATGTGAGACTAGGCCATTTCATGATTGTAGGAAGCTATGTTTTGATTGTTTACGACGAACTGTATGAGAGCCTTGAGAATAATGATTGTTTTAGTTACTGAGGAATGTGCTCACAGTATTTGAGAGTACTGTCGACGTTGTGTGTCACTTTGTTATTATGAATTATTAATGTAAAAGGAAGGAAGGAAGCTTGTAGTTTTGCGTATCCGTTAATCTCACGATCATGATCCACGGTACCTCCCTTTTACTTGGAATGCGAACCACAGGACATGGCATTTCAATTCGAAAATCTCACATGTATTGACCGGGAATCAAACCCAGTCTACCTTGGTGAGAGACTAACAGCTTGACCGCTTCGCCACAAATGTGACAGTAGCATATCTCCAATTCAATCTATACATTCATCGTAGTACCAGTATGAAAATGGAGTGTAAATTAACATTTTAAGAATGTCCCAGCTGTGTAGTATGCGAGTAGGATAACATGTCAGATGCGACTACTGTAAGGTTCGTATCATTTTTTTTGTATTTAAAAAATTATAGGATAGACCCAGTTTAAATATTGTTTCAAAAACCTAGTTCGTAGTTTTCCATCAGATTTTTTCTTTTCTTCTTTGAAAATCTGAAGAAGACCATAATGAGGCTTAAACTGGTGTTTAAATATTAATTAAAAATTGTATTGACTAATGTACATTAGATTTATTAAACACGTGTGGGGTTTTATTTTTTGATTGACTGTCAACTAGGAAATAAAAATATAATTAAGTTCATATCATTACGTAATTCGACTTTACTAGCTTATACATAAACGCAACACTACAAACCGTGGTATAGCGCTTTCTTCTGCGTCCCCACTAGAGTGAGTGAGAAATGTCTGGTGTATATTTTGTGCAGTACAATACAGTATCCTTGTTTTACTTGTTTTATCATCTGACCGTGTTCTCGTACATGTTTTATGTTTCTAGAGCGCATCGAGTTGCTGCGTGACCCGCGATAATCTACAGCACACCACGAGCATCGGCACGGAAACTATTTGTATCCTCCGACCAGCTGCCGAGATACGGTACTACAAAACCGAAGTGTTGTTTATTTCCTTATTGCAGTTTCGACATCAGATTTTCATCAATCATCTCACAACCTCAACTGGCATTAGTAACAAGTAGTTCCGTGAAGAACTGGATTTATATATATGTAAGCCATAGAGTTATGTACTATTACATGACTATTTTTGCGTAGGTTCATTATTGAAACGTTCACTTCGATCGCATGATAAATACACAAGAAATCATCATCATATATATTATTTCAGAAGTATAGATCCCTCCTGCGGCACTCATAAGCGACCAATCGTGAAAATGAGCATTCAAATGAAAGAGAATAGACATTAGCAATGACGAATTGCACTCTAATTCCATAAATATCAATAATTTCTTTAAAAAAAAGACTTTTAAAAATATGTACGAAGTGTGCGATTTGCAGATACTGTTGATATATGAAAATGCTCTCCATAATTGCTGTCCACTTCACATTTTGGTCGCTGTGACACCCGTTTCATGTCATTTTATCATTATGAGGTCTTTCCTTTATCATTTAGCATGGATTTCAGAAACAGTAAATCAAAGGAATGAGCACTCAAATCGTATAATGTCATAAATATCGAATAACCGGTGAGTGTTATATCACACGCATTACACAAATGACACTATCAGTGACAAATTGCATTCTAATTTCTTAAATATCAATTTTTGTAAGATGTGTTGGATTTGCAAAACCTATTGGGGAAAGTGTGGTTTATGAACATGCAAGATTTCTCGCTCGGGTCCGCTAGTATTATTATTTCAGTAGTATGCATCCCTCCTGCGGCGCTCACAAGCGACCGATCGTGACAAATGAGCATTCAAATGAAATCGAATAGACATTATCAGTGACTCATTGCACTATAATTTCATAAATATCTATAATTTCTTTAAAAAAATACTTTAAAAAATTTACTAAGTGTGCGATTTGCAAACACGGTTCCTGTAGGAAAATACGCTCCATAATTGCTGTCCACGGGCCGCTATGACGCCTGTTTCATGTCAAAATAACATTCTGAGGTCTCTCCTTTATCCTGAAATGTAAACAGTGTTGTATAATCATTTGGTTGAAATAAAAACACAACCTTTCTCCTTAAGTCTCTCATTATAAACTTATTAGGTAAAGTGTGGTTTATGAACATGCGAGATTTCTCGCACGATCCGCTAGTAATAACTGAAAATGAAAATCCACAGCCTGCTTCCAGTCTCCTACCGGGTCAGGAATGGAATGAATGAAGCCCCCAACTAGCGGCGAGGATATGAACTGTGCCGGCTGCCGAGGCCTGACGCACTCCTCTGGGGCAATGATTAAATGAATGACAGATGAAATGAAATGATAGTGGAGAGTGTTGCTGGAATGACATTTTTGACAGGGAAAATCGGAGTACCCGGAGAAAAACCTGTCTGCCTCCGTTTTGTCCAGCACAGATCTCACATGGAGTGACCGGGATTTGAACCACGGACCCAGCGGTGAGAGGCCGGCGTGCTGCCGCTTAAGCCACGGAGGCTTACCGCTAGTAATAACTAAATTTTCCAATTGCGCTCAGATGCACATAACCTGTGAACAATTGAACTAAATTTGATACCAGTGCATTACAATGTGTATAAACATATACTGTACCATATTTCACTGCGTTCAGATGGGCATATCGCGAGAAACGTCTATTGAAATGTTTCATTTTCGCTTGGCCACTATGTTCGTTTTGTATTTTACAGGTTTTTGGAAGGCTCATAGCTGAACTTCTAGTAGTACCCTTTATCACCGTACAAAATTTCAGGGTGATGTCGGTAATAGTTTCGGAGATATAGAATGCCGGTGAAATATTTCGCACAGCCGCTATGTTGGATTGGTGAGACGTAATAAAATGTAAAGGGAGCGGACGGGGTTGGCCGAAATAGTACTAGGATCTTACCGAGTTTCATTGAAATCGCTCCAACCGTTTAGAAGATATTAGGGGACACAGACACATATACGCACACACATACACACACACATGGACAAAAGGTGATCTCATAACCCTATTTTGTTTTCATAAATGAAAATAGGCTAAAAATTATAGAGGGATGGAATGGACTACACTCATCCCGTAAGACAAATCTGAGAATAGGTGGGTTCGATTCCCCATAGTCATCCTGGAAGTGGTTTTCCCATTTCTACTCCCGACAAATGCCGGGATAGTTTCTAACTTGAGGCCACGGCTTCCTCCTCCCCACTCCTCATCTTAATTAAAATACACACACTACTACAGACACCATAATAACACACGTTATCAGAAGAATTCTACACACACAGAAATACATGAAGGAAAATCACCATGACGTCCAAGCCCCTCAAATGAAATAATAACATCAACAAAGTAAAAATTACAGTTCTTACCATAAGTATTATTAGTTTCGGGGACATAGAGTTACAGTACATTTACAGCATACCCCGTGTCGTAGCCGTGCGTGTTAAATCACCCTACACGGCCAGGATGGGAAGCTGCAGCTAGTCCGGCAATCGAGCTGGCACGGATAGCGGGTTATTCCACACTCCCTCCAGGAAAATTCCGGAATAGTGCTTGACATTAAATCCCTGGTCGCCTACTCCATTCCCGTACGTAATAATTACAGTTACACGCACTACTAGTCACTGCAAAAATACAAGGTTATGAAATAAATTGCGCACTCATGCAAGCATATGAGACTGATGACCAGGTGTCCCAATTGTATGAAACGAATTTTAAAAAAATATTTTACCTGTAATTTCAATTATTATGACTCTTATCGTTGACAAATAACGCAAATTTATTGTTGAGACATTCATTGTTTGACAGTATCTTTAGCAATAACACCACGTTTGACTAACACGGGCTGTAAAATGTCGCTCATTCAGCCTGGAACCTGATTTTCTTTTATTCGGGTCAGAAGCACTACAACATACACAAGAGGAATGATACACAATATTACAGTGGAATAATACATACAGCCATGTCTGGAATTAGATTTCCTTCGCCCAGAAACGGGCCACTCTCACACCCCTTTCATGACCTTCCATTAATTCCTGCGTTGTGCAGGAGCACGGGCACAGTTCACAGGAACACAGGTGTACCATGGTCTGTCTCTCCCCACACTCACAGAGTTCTGATTCCTGTAGGCAGATTAACTTTGCATCTCCCAACACCACTCCGAAATCTGTTGAGTGACCGCCAAGTTTCCCAGTTGTTGTTGTGGCCTGCTGAAAGCCTTTCCTTGGCCTTCATCCAATCTGGTGGTATGGTGGATTGCCATAGCTGTATCGTCGCTACCTCGGGTTTTGTAATAGGCATCGATGTTGTTTGCATAAAACTTGTCCTTGATTTTAGCCTCCTTCTTGGAGGCTGGAGACCAATGAGAGGGTGAGCATGGTCTTCTGCGGTCTTATTTCGTTCCGTTTGTGCTATAACCTAACGGTGTACCTCAGAAGGGGCTGTTCCTGCCAAGGAATGTAGTTTGTGGACAGTTGTAGGTTTCAGGCAACCAGTAATTGTTCTGTAAGACTCGTTGAGGGCAACATCAACCTGTTTTACAAGAGCTGAATGATACCATACAGGGCTAGCAAACTCAGCAGTTGAATAACACAGAGCTAATGCAGACGTACGTAGTGTTTCAGCATGGGCGCCCCAGTCGACACCTATCAACTTATGAAGTGTGTTATTTCATATAGAAACTATTTTTGTTGACGTTCATACAATGTTTCTTGTAAGATAGGGTGCGATCCCAAGTTTCCTCTAGGTATTTTGGGGTAAAACAATGTTCCAGGCGAGCTCCTCCCCAGCTAATATTGAGTTTCCTTGCTGCTCCTCTGTTTCTCAGGTGAAAAGCACTAACCTGTGTCGTGGTTGGATTAGGTTTGAGTTGATTTCTCTTGTAGTAAAGTAAAAGGTCCTCCAGTGCATCAGCGAGTATCTGCTCCACTTCTTCAAACTTTTCACTTTGTGCTATCAGACAGAGGTCATCTGCATAGATAAATCTCTTCGTATACAGAGATATATGCTGATCATTAGTGTACACATTAAAAAGAACAGGTGATAGAACACTGCCCTGCGGTAGACCATTTCGTTGGGTCTTCCAGCGACTGCGGGTTCCTTGGAACTTGACAAAAAACTTCTGTTTTGTAGAAGACGAGAAACAATTTCTGCGAGTCCAAAATCTGGTACAGTTTACCAAGCAGGAGTTGATGTTGAATAGTATCGTAGGCAGCAGTTAGATCCACAAAAACTGCACACGTTATCTTCCTGTTCTCCAAACCATCTTCAATGTGCTGTGTTAGGCTCAATATCTGTGAAGTACAGCTCTTTCCTGGTCTGAAGCCTGCTTGTTATGGGATCAGAAGTGGGTCAAATTTTGGAGATAGTCTGTTAAGACCTGATAATTGTTGTTGTTGTTGTTGTTAATAGTTCATTTGAGGGGCTTCGGACATCTTAGTCAAAAGCCCTGTATACTTGGGTGTGTTTTAAATTTTGCTGATAACCTGTAAAACTCTGATGGCTGTAGTAGTGTGGTACCTCTGAACACATTTCATTGTGAAAATATGAGCTAACAAGTTTTACTACAGTTCCGCATTTTATCAGTTATTATTTGACAACTCATTCTTGTTGCTGACGACTCTGCTATCTGGGGACCACACTATGTCAACTGTAATTTTCCAGGAGGCGTAGTGGCACAGCAGTCAAACTGTTGGCATCTCACCAAGGTGGATCGGGTTCGATTCCCAGTCAATGCATGTGAGAAAATTTCCATGTGAAATGCCATGTCCTATGGTTCGGATTCCTCGTAAAAAGATCCCGTGGCTTATAATCGCATGATTAACGGCCACGTAAAACTGCAAGCTTCCTTTTTCTATTTTGTCTTTTTCCATTTCCTTGTGCCTGGACTTTAAGTTTGGAACAGTATTCCCGCATTCATTTCCTATGCTGTTATTTCCTCGCTTCAGTTCACGTTTTAGAGTTGTTCGTTTTGTTTTTTCTGGGAAACCGTGGTGTTCTTGGAGTTTCGTCTCAGCGGAAGATGTTTCTCCTCCTGAGTTATCCCCACTTAATGTAGGTCTTTATCTACTGACACAATGGAGCAATACTCCCGACGGAATTGTATCCGGGTGTTTGGCATGGAAGAAAAGGATGGCGAATCGACTGATCAGCTCGCCCTTAACTTGGCAGAACAGCTAGGAGTAAATATAAAAATTGAGGACATTGATAGGACCCATAGGGTAGGCTCAAGAAACACCCAGAAGCCACGCCCCATCATCTGTAAAGTTGTCTCCTTTGCCAAGCGGCAAAGAAGAAATTGAAGGGAACTGGGACTGTAATTAGGGAAGACCTAACCAAGTTACGGTTGGAATTGCTCCACAAAACAAGCGACAAGGTGGGAGTTAAGCATTGTTGGTCCAATAATGGCGTCATCTTTGCAGTTAGCCGAGGTATTCGTCACAGGCTGACTAATTTCAATGACCTTAGATTGATCTAAGCTAGTGTGATCAGTGTTATATCCCTTACTAATCTAATTTTAACTTTAACCAATTGATTGTACCCTGTATACCATAATACCGGTACCTATTGCTCGAAAGCAAGTAAGGCTGGGAAACTTAAATTTAAAAAATACCACATTCCTCTTAGGCAACAACATTTAGAAAATTGTCTGCTAAATTCTATAACGTTTGTAAATCTGCCTTTACCAAATAGACACCAATATTGAGCTATACTGCTTGCTATTAGTTCCAAGCTTCCTTCCCTTATTGAACAGGTTGGCAAAATGATTTTTTATAAATATTAAGCTTCTCTCTTAGGTAGCCTACCAGTACCAAACCTTTTCCAACAATTAATCAGCTTTAAACACTACTTACGTCTTTACTTACTTTCTTACTTGCTTTCACCTTTCGCTCCCAGCCCAAACCCATCTTGCTTCTCCTATACACGTTGTTAATGTTATTGGTGAGTGAGAGCTATAGGCTACTGCATGAGATAGATATTGTCATACAGATCAGGCAAAACAAAGTTAACCCAGTTCGCAGTTGATTTAATGGCTGCTAGCTCAGGAATGCAAGAGTCCTCTCTCTCTCCTCTGACAGACATTTAGTGAGATTAACCCCAATGGATGGTAATTATTATAAATAATAGTTCTTCAGCTGCCACCTGTAACCATCACTGTTATGTTTTCAGATTAACATTTCCTGTCTATCCTTGCATCATACAATGTGAATACATTTTATGTTCTGTAAGTAGACCTATATTGGGTACAAGCTGGAGACTAGTAGGCCTGCTTTAAACCACATTCAACTTTAATTTCATTTTATCCGTATTTCTTTTTTTGTTGTTGTTTTTTTAAATTCAACCTATCACAAATGTTAAATTAAATGTATAGTCTATATAGCTATAACGTACACTATGTCTTGAGATATAAAACCTTAATGGCATTTGCAGGGTGTGTTGGTTGGTGAGTGACAAGTGACTTTAAACTATGCCTAGCTCAATTCTAGACAGATCTGATGACATGACTGTGTAATTCCAAAATGTTACTGAAGATTGCAGTGTGTTTCACTGTGTCATTATTTAACTCATATATGTATGTGCCATCTGTCATAACTTAACTTTTTCTTCAGCTTCTAAATTGTGTTGTAGTTTGTGCTATTGTAGATTATGAATGACGACATATAATGGTCACTGTACTAATTTCTCTTCTGAGTGACTAGGCAATGCCTTTCACTACTTTACAAGATCTTTTAACTTGTACCTATGGTTGTATCTGACCATAGTCTATCAGACATACTTTCCGCTATCAGACTGAAAAACACAAACTGCCTAAAAATTGCTCATATCAATGCTCAATCATTAGTTGACTCCTCTCACTATTCTGAATTTTGTCACGTCTTTGGTGGTTCGTCTTTTGACATAATTGCAGAAAGTGAGTCCTTTTGCAAGCCCTCAATTCCAAATGCTGCTGTCTCTCTCATTGGCTATAAAGTAATTAGAAATGACAGATTAACCGTAGGTGGAGGTGGTGTTGCAGTTTACCTTAGGGATAGCATAAAGTATAGCGTGCTAAGTCAGTCTCCTGGTGAATATAATAAGAGGGCTGAATACATTATACTTGACATTTCTCTTACCGAAACTAAAATTCCCTTTGCTTGTGGGTATCGTCCACCGAAAGCTGGCTACCTAGATATTTTTCTGAATGACATGTACAGGTTCATTCTTGATTATAAATATGTTTTTATTGTTGGGGACGTCAATGCTCGGTTTGGCAGTGGAGCTTTTGAAACTGAACAGGTATGTGATGTGCTCTGTTCCTGTAATGTTGAATGTTTACCATTCGATACTACATTTCACACAGCTACTTGTGACAGCTCTCTCGATATTATCTCTTCAAACTGTAATGACCTCGTTGTTGACTACGGACAAGAACCAGCTGCTGGATTCTCAGCCCATGATCTCCTGTATGCAGTGTTTTCTTTATCTACCCCGAAACATCGACCAAAATCAATCTTTGTACGTGACTTCCGCAAATTTAATTTAAATGATTTTAAAACGGACGCAGAATTACTCCCTTGGCGGAATTTCTACCAATCCACTGACATAGATGAGAAAGTGATTCTATTTAATGATTGTGTAAATAAACTCTATGACATGCATGCACCGCAAAAGAAAGTGGATATAATACATAGCTCTGCTCCGTGTATCAGTAAAAAAATCAAAACGCTTTTAAAGAAACGTAATAACGCACGTAGAACATTTATTAAATCTAAACTTACCATTGACTATGAAGAGTATAGAATTCTGCGTAATAAGACAAAACAAACAATTAGGAACACAAAAGTGAAATATATGTACAACCTCTTCGGTGACTGCAAAACCACCTCCGCCAGATGGCGTGCTGCAAAATCATTGGGAGTTGGTGCCAGTTCAGTCACTGATGTTGAGATGCCTGTCTCTGCATCACAATTAAATTAACATTACTCAAATGTTGCGTCAATTGGTGATGTATTAAGAGTATCAGAGACCGTCATGAAATACACATCCATCCCTCCCCCTTCCCATGAAAAATTTTCCTTTATGTATGTTTACCCACACCAGATTGTGAAAGCCATCAAATCAATTCGTACAAAAGCAAGACTCCCTGAGAGCATCCCTATTTCTCTTATTTCTAACTGTCTTGAAGTATTTCTACCCCCAAATATCCATCTATTTAATTTCTCTCTACAAAGTGGAGTATACCCGTCTCTTTGGAAGTGTGCTAACATACGTCCAGTACCAAAAAATAAAAACCCCACTAGTTGTAGTGACTTTAGACCAATAAATATCCTTTGTGCCCTTAGTAAAGCGCTTGAGAAAATTGTTCATGAACAAGTATGTGAATACCTAACTAAATTTAATATATTCAATCCTTACCAATCTGGGTTTAAAAAGGGGCATAGTACCACCACTGCATTGTTAAAGGTCAGCGATGTTATACGCTCAGCTATGGACAAGCGTCAACTTACAATCTTATGTCTTTTCGATTTCAGTAAGGCTTTAGACTGTGTGAATCACAATATACTTCTTGCAAAGCTGAAATCTTTTGGCTTCTCTCAGAGTGCTCTTTCCTGGTTCAAATCATACCTTTCCATGCGTACACAGAGAGTGGTCCTCGAGGATGGCTCCTCCTCAGACTGGAAATCGGTAGAAAGTGGAGTACCTCAGGGATCTGTCTTAGGTCCACTATGCTTCTCGATATACATAAACGATGTTTCGAATGAATTCCGAAATAGTTATTTTCATATATACGCTGATGACCTCCAAGCCTATTTTCACCTCACGCCTAGCACTGCATGTGATCGTATAAATCTGTTTAATGAAGACATTGACAGGCTTTGTGAATGGGCCCTAAATCATGATCTTAACTTGAACATAGCTTATCTAAAACACAACTTATATCCATTGGATATACAAAACTTCTAAATTCAGTAGATTTTAATTCACTACCACCCATCAAGATACTAGATAATAATATTAAATATAGCAACACTGTCAATAATCTCGGAATGATATTTGATAGAACACTGTCGTGGGCAGAGCATACGTCTAATGTGGTAAGGAAGGTTGTATCAACTATGCATCTCCTGAAAAGAACTGTGTCTTACACCCCTCCTAACATACGTAAGCTCTTCGTCCAAACTCTCATTTTTCCAATAATTGATTATGGCTCTGCTGTATACAATGATTTACCAGAAACACAGAACATCAAATTACAAAGAGTCCAGAATGCATGTGTTCGGTACATTCTGGATGTAAGGCGAGATGAACATATCACACCTTACTACGTGCATCTGAAATGGCTGAAACTCCACGAGCGCAGGCAGCTATCAGTTGCCATTCTGACACATAAAATATTACATACCAAGACCCCGTTATATCTCTACAGTGCCTTTACACCAATGCATTCTGTTCATAATCAAGAAAATAGATACACAAAATTAACACTCCAGATTCCTATACACCGAACCATGAAGTTCAATAAATCTTTTGTTTGCACTGCCTCACGCCTCTTCAACGCCTTCGATTTATATAAGTTCGTCAACATTGCAAGCACAGCAGCTTTCAAAAGACATCTTTCATCCTGCTTCTTGGAGCAGTATACCTCTCACATTTGATTACTGCATTATGTTAAAATACTTTTTTTAAGTTCAATTATAACATCAGGACAATAGCTGACAACCTGTCTAATTTAATAGCTTTTCTTGTACAGTATATGATGTTTGCTATTCGGGCTGGTACTGTGTCTGTATGCTCTCTTTTGTAAATAATTTTTCCATTATCATTATTATTATTATTATTATTATTGTATTATTACTGTATTTTTGTTACTATGGTTAGACTATTATTATTTATTTTGTGAATGTAAGTGAAATGTTTTATTTTTATAAGCCCTAACCTTATTTTATGTAGGGCGCTACTGTAAAGGAGCTCTTAAGCTCTAAGTGTAGCCGTGAAAATAAAATGAATGAATGAATGAATCAATCAATCGGTGAACCACGGCTCCTTGGTTGATTTTGATAGGAAAAGAATTGAAGATACTATTGCTCAACTACTGGTGGGCAACTATGGTTTCTTTTGGTAAGTTTTAGATTTCTTTTGTTGTTGATTCTTTTCAGGGGCGTGGGACATCTTGGTCATCAGCTCCGTGTAGTTGGGTGTTTGTTGAACTTGTCTGATAACATTATTCGTTTGGTAACTGTAGCAGTGTATGTTACTGTAGTCGGGACAGGAGTGGGGTAGGCACGGTACTATTGCGACATTTGCCTGGAGGGAGTGTTGAAAAACCTGGGTGGAGAATCACACTCAGGATAGCCACTGTCAGTGCCTGCAATCTCTGAACTTGCTGCACAATTTGAGGACCACGAATACGCCGCGGGGTCTAAGGTTTTATACACAACTGAGTGACAACTGCAATTTTAAGCCTGTAGTGATTACAATGCTCTAAAATGGTTCAAATAACACTTTATCGAAAGAACATGTGTGGGAAAGTCCTAGGACCTTTCTGCTAGTAAATTTATATTTGAGAAGCGACTTCCTCTCCAAGCAAACTGACACAACAAGAAACAGCAGTCAGTTGAGGCACATCTCAGATTTCTCTGCGTCTATTCATTCAGAAATAGAACAGTGTAATAAATTGGCCTGGTTCTGTATCTCACGAACGTACTTCTGCCTCTTATTATTCCGATTTCAATGAGAGAGGTATCAGTTTCTACGGATGGATGTCCTTCGTGGCACCAACCTCGGGTGAGGATGATTGTTCTTTCATTTAGGATCTTCGACAACGCTGGTTATCAACCCCGCATACTTGGGTGCTTGGATAATGTGTCTGATTTATAAGTGTTCAGTAATTTCTGTATAGATGTGAGGGCATTATGTTGCTGAATACTGGAAGCCAGCAGGTTGACCTAGGTCTAATTAAGTGATTAATCAGTCTCATGGTGGCGTTGAGCTGGGTATTGGTGAATTGTACGCGAGGTCTGTTCAAGCAAACTAGAGCACAATATTCAGCGGCAGAGAAGACTACGCCTAAAGCAGAACATCTCAATGTTGAAGCAGAAGCACCCCAAGTTGTACAACATTAGTTTCTATAAGACAGCGGTTCCCAGACTGGTGTACGCGTACCTATCGGTGGTACGCAATGAACCGGTAGCTTGCCACGGTGGGTGAGTGGTTATCGTGTCGGTCTATCAACTCCAAGCTTGCAGGTTCGCTCCTGGCCGTGGTAAGTGACTTTTGAAAGGCAGCAAAAATTACGACACCATGTCATACGATGTTGGCATGTCAAAGAACCCATTTGAATTCAGTAAGCCGTGTTCATAATGGAAAAATTAATCTCGGGAGTTTCCGCCAACACAAAGTTCCACATTTCTCTACTAGAAAGCGCTATAATGTTCAAGGAGCTTAGATATCTAACCTCGGTTGGTTCCTCAGTTGAGGGGCTGCGACAATGCGGTCATTTAGCCCCATTCACTTTGGGTGTGTGTAGAATCTGTCTGATAACCGGTGTTAATTGTGATGACTGTATTAGTGTGTATTTCTGTTTCTTAATTCAAGTAAGGACTGTATACTTTGAAATTTTCAAGTAGTTCCTACTTTTGTCGCCAAACACCACCGTCAATAACTACTAGTTCAGAACTTGGCTACTAGACGGTACCACAGTCGGCTCCTGGCGACGAACGTAGGAACCTGAGCGTTGTTTACATTTTAACCTAATTTAGCTTCACATAGGTGTAATTAGTGGAAGGTTCTTTAACATGCCATAAATCTATGACATGGGACCGCTGGCTTTACTTCCTCTCCGAAGGAAGGCATATTGAGGGATTTTTATTGGTCTTAAAAAATCCGACGACTTCGGCCGGGATTGAACCCGCGATCTTGGGCATAGAAGCTCAGCATGCTACTAACTACGCCACCGAAGCCACTTATCTAACCTCCTAGACTTCCATAGTGCTTCAAGGAACAACTGAATTTGACATGCTAGCTGCGCTCTGGGCGTCAATTAACGAAGCTTGTACCTGGCACCAGAGGCCATACGATATTATTAATGAACCGGTTAGGGGTACGCCAAAAATAAACGGTAATGGCGGGCGCCATGTTCCCAACGCACGTGTCAGTCGTAATGTACCGATGTGCAGTGCCGCCCGTCAAGGTCAATCACACCACCCTGCCCCAACCCCAGTCACTTTCACTGCCGCACTGCTATTGTCTTGATTTGTCTATTTTTGCCAAACTAATCGCCAGAAATAATTGGCATTCAATAAAATCAAAATTATAAATCTTATGTACTGTAATTGTTTAATTTCCTCAGCTAAACGTTTATAAATCTTCATTAGCACACGTCAATAAAAGTAAAATTGAGAAATATATATAGCATTTTATTGAAATGAAATACATACTAACAGCAAACAAATAATAGGCCAAATTAAAAAGTTTAGTTATACTGTATTAAACAAGTAGTTCCGTGAAGAACTACACAGCCTATTTTCATATATCCTGCTCATGTTAATTGCCTCTATCAACATACAAAATTTCAGTTTAATTGCTGTAACAGATTCGTAGATATTGAGAACCGTCTAAATATTTCAGATGGTCGCCAGGTTGGATTTTTATTTTTGTACTATTATATTAAGATTATTGTGTACGTGTGGTATTCAAACTTCAATCGCATGATTAGAACACAAGAAGTAAAAACGAGATTTAAAAATTACGCACAGCAGCCATCTTGTGATTATGCAAACAATTGAAATAAATTAGATGCCAGTGGATCAACATTTGTGTAAGCATTTAACGTGCAACGTTTCACGGCACTCGGATCGTTAATTCGCGAGAAACGTCCATTTAAATATTTATACTTCGCGTCGCCGCCATGTTGGATTCGTGCTCACCAGGTTACTGAAAGTCCTATAGGTGAACATATGTTCGTTGTCTCTATGAATATAAAAATTTCAGTTTGGTTGCTGTAAAAGATTCATAGATATTGAGAACCGTCTAAATATTTCGGAAGCTTGCCATTTAGGATTGTTATATGGATAGGCCATAGAATTATGTACCATTCAAGGACACTTATTGCCTAGGTTCATTATTCAAACTTTCACTTCGATCGCATGATTACGACCCAAGAAATAAAAACTTAATTTTAAAATTTCGCACAGCCACCATCTTGCGATTATGTAAACAATTGAATTAAATTAGATGGCAGTACATTACAATCTGCAAAATCATTTACTGTAACACATTTCACTGCGCTCAGAGAGTTAAATCACGAGAAAAGTCTATTCAAATATTTCAAATTCGCTTGGTCGCCATGTTCGTTTTGTACTTTACAGGTTTAAGAATTATACTTATGTAAACTTGTATTAGTACCCTTTATCACCGTACAAAATTGCAGGGTGATATCTGTAATAGTTTCGGAGATATAGAATGTCAGTGAAATATTTCGCACAGCCGCCATTTTGAGGTTATGTAAACAATTGAACTAAATTAGACTCCAGTGCATTGCAATGTGTATAAACATTTGCTGTACCAAGTTTCATTACGTTTGGATAGTTAAATCACGAGAAAAGTCTATTTAAAAGTCTCAACTTCGCTTGGCCGCCATGTTGGTTTTGTAGTCACCAGGATTTTGGACGTCTCATAGGTGAACTTCTAGTAGTGCCCTTTAATACCGTACACAATTTCAGGGCGATATCCATAATAGTTTCGGAGATATTGATTGCTAGTGAAATATTTCGCACAGCCGCCATGTTGGATTGGTAAGACGTAACAAAATTTGAAGGGCACAGTCGAGGTTGCCGGGAATTGTGCTATGAACGTACCGAGTTTCACTGAAATCGCTCCAGCCGTTTAGATTTTATTAGGGACACACACACACACACACACACACCTCACGCACACGCACACACACACGGACAAAAGGTGATCTCATAAGCCTATTTTTTCAAAATTGAAAATAGGCTAAAAATAAGTTATAAATAGTTGTAAGTTATTTCTTATTAGTCTATTAATGTTTTTATTGAGTTATGTACATGTTGCGCGTAAAATATTAAACGTTATAAACGTTTACTTTTTTTTTACTATTTTAGATAAATATGTAAGAGTGGTACTGGGGGAAAAAAGGCTGGGACCCGCTGCTCTAAGATGTTACGACTTGTAATTTTGGCACATGTGTTTTGAAGATGATTTGTGAATGACAGCGTGCGGTCCAAGGTTAGTCCTAAATACTATCTTATATATACTGCTCAAAAAAATTAAAGCACCACTTTTTTCAAAGGTCACCAAATTTTGAAAAGTTGACCTACAAGCTCGAAATCTCAGTATGACGTTTGTCCTGACGCCTGCCAAGCATATGCTTCAGCACAACTCCCCAACTTGAGTAGTTTCGGGGTAACACCCCGAAAACCAGCCCATTTTCGTAAACCGCAAATTGAAGTTTGCGAAAAACGCTGCAGGACTTGTGGCAGGTTGCCAAAGCAGTCGAAAATGAATGAGCCTTGCTCTTAAAGGTTCCACAAACACGTTGAAATCGTTACATTTGACGTTTGGACATTTTCAACCCCCTTCATCATCCCCTAAACATGGACTACCATTGGGGGCGACTGAGAAGGTACCGGGTGTGTTTAACCACCTGAAAACCTGTACACCGTCCTCAGTTGCTGATTGCAGTAAGTTCTTAAGGCCTCCGGCAATGTTCACCCCTCCTAACACCCTCAACTGGCATGGGACCAAACCACCCCTTCTCGATTCACCCCTAAGGAAGGTTTTAATCGAGATGTTTATCAGTGCTGCTAATGGGGGGGTCTTCCCCTAACGTTTTAAAAAAGGAACTGTGCCTTTGTCACCACCCCTTCCCCTGCAACCCCCGTTTGTATGATTTTTCGAATCAGGCCCTTTTTAAGGGCTGAAACGACGTCTTAATCGCTGGAAGGGCTGTAAAGGTCCTTAGAAGTAGTGGTGACACGAAATCAACTCCTTCCGATCGATGATTGACATTCCGTCCCCCAAATTCGAAATTTTTGCACCCCCCAACCCTTCCTGTCTGGACACGTAATGCGTCATGGCAGAGTTTTCAGAGTTGGATGAAAATGAAGCTTATGGCCTGCAATGGAGCCCAAAACAGCAGGCTGGATAGAAATTCATCGGTTGGTTGGGAAACGGGACCAAATTTGTTCAAAAAAGTGTACAGCCTACAGTAAGTACGCCCATGCATAGGCAACCCACATCACCTCCGTGCGTGTGGGTTGCCTATGATCGGCAATAGGTTACAAAGTTTGGCAATGGGAGAAAAATGACGTGATGTGGGTTGCCTATGCATTGGTGTACTTACTAGAGGCTGTTAACTTTTTTGAAAACTTTTTTGTCCCGTTTCCCACCCTACCGATGAATTTCCATCCAACCTGCTGTTTTGGGCTCCATTTCAGGCCGTAAGCTTCATTTTGATCCAACTCTGAAAACTCTGCCATGACGCGTTACGCGTCCAGACAGGGAGGGTTGAGGGTGCAAAAATGTCAACTTTGGGGGATGGAATGTCAATCAAACATCGGAAGGGGTTGATTTCGTGTCACCACTACTTCTAAGGACCTTTACAGCCCTTTCAGCGATTGAGACCTCATTTCAGCCCTTAAAAAGGGCCTGATTCGAAAAATCATACAAAAGGGGGTAGCAAGGGAAGGGGTGGCGACACAGGCACAGGTCCTCTTTTGAAACGTTAGGGGAAGACCCCCCCCCCCCCCCATTAGCAGCACTGATAAAAATCTCGATTTAAACCTTCCTTAGGGTTGAATCAAGACGGGGTGGTTTGGTCCCTTGCCAGTTGAGGGTGTTAGGAGGGGAGAACATTGCCGGAGGCCTTAAGAACTTACTGCAATCAGCAACTGAGGACGGTGTGCAGGTTTTCAGGTGGTTAAACACATCCGGTACCTTCTCAGGCGCCCCCAATGGTAGTCCATGTTTAGGGGATGATGAAGGGGGTTGAAAATGCCCAAACGTCAAATGTAACGAACCTTAAGAGCAAGACTCATTCATTTTCGACTGCTTTGGCAACCTACGACAAGTCCTACAGCGTTTTTCGCAAACTTCAATTTACGGTTTTCAAAAATGGGCTGGTTTTGGGGGCGCTATCCCGAAACTACACAAGTTGGGGAGTTGTGCTGAAGCATGTGCTTGGTAGGCGTCGGGGCAAACGTCATACTGAGATTTCGACCTTGTGCAGTCAACTTTCCAAATTTGGTGGCCTTTGAAATAAGTGGTGCTTTAATTTTTTTGAGCAGTATATTAAAATAGTTTTCAAAAAATTTCACCCTTTACTAAAACTGAAATATCTCGGGAAGTATTTGCGCTACGACGACGTTTGTTGTCTTAAAATGTAATGCCTGTCACACACTCTCGATTGATACCCACCTTACTTGATTATATCATTCGAGTATTAAAATAATAGCGAATATTACTTCCTTCAAGGTCTCACGAAAATGGAATATTCGAACGACTTGACGGACATATTGTTGCTAGGCGACAACGACTAACACCGTATCATGATATTCAACGCCGCCCCAATAATAAATCGAACTTGATATTAACCGAGAGGTCCCTAATTACGTCATGATATCGTTAACTTCTACCTGCTCCACTCGGGCGCTAATGTCGCATGTAACCATACATGATATCGTTAACTTCAACCTGTTCCACTCGGGTGCTAATGTCGCATGTGTCCATACAATAAGCAGAAGGGGATTCTGTGCACATAATTTAATTAAAACTTCTCAAAGAATGGATTACTTTGAGACTGAAATGCTCATGCACAATCAGCAGCCATTTTGCTAATGACACTGGCATGTCAACATCTCTTTGAATGACAACATTTACTGTATACGAAAGACAACTAATTTCATGAAGATGCCGCTACAGTCGAATGTTGGAACCGCCATTTTGTATTGTGTATCCGATCTTTCAATTATATAGTCTTTGTCTCACCAGCTACAAACTGTCTTCTTTTCGTTTCATCATTCATCCTTATAGGTTGTGTGCTCAATCAAAACAATGAATCATATTATGATGAATGTGAGGCGACACTCAATTACAAATGTTATAAAGATTAAAGGTGACGGTAATTGTCTGTTCAGGTCATTGGCATATTGTGAGTTCAACAATCATAGTTTATTTACACAGGTTAGAAAGCGAATTGTAAAACATGTTACAGACAATTGGAATAAGTATTCTTCCTTTATTGTTGACAACAGCGATATGTACGAAACTTCTATCAATACGAGCGATGATTACAAAATGCATATGTCTATGAATGGTATTCATGGAGGTCATGTTGAGTTAGTTGCCGCTGCTCAAGTTTACAAAATGAATATTAACATAGTTACTAATAATAAAACGCCTACTGTAAAAGTCGAAAATACGCCACCAAATAGAATAATTTCCTTACTGTATTCTGGAGATGGCTGGAACGGTCACTATGACGTCCTAGTTATCAGTGATAACTCCGAGTCAAGTATGGTCGAAAACGTCAATACCAAGAAACAGAAACGAGCACTACGCGACTCAAATCGATATCAGAAACAGATTGTCACAAAACCGTTCTCAGCCACTTATCGATATGCTATTTTTGATACTATTCCCTACATAGAACCATTCTCAATTGGAAGTCTGTGTAACATTTGTCACTACTGCTCAGCTGTATACTTTTCAAAAGAGAAAAATACAAGTGGTCGCTTTTCTTTTTGTTGTCGTGATGGCAAAGTGAAACTTCCACCATACACAATACTTCCAGAAATTAAGCAGTTGTTTACGAATTGTGACGAAATCAGTAAACATTTTAGGAAAAATGTTCGGCAGTATAATAACGCTATGTCGTTTGTATCCTTTGGTGCTACTGCTGAGCTACTACCGAGCCATGGACCTTACTGTTTCAAAATCAATGGTGTCATTCATCATAGAATTTCCCCTTTATATGCCAGAAAACAGGAAAACAGTTCATATGGCCAATTATACATATTAGAATTTTCAGAGGCAAATAATTTAAGGCTACTGAATGATGCTAATCACGAACTGAGAGAAGATACCCTCAGTCTTTTAAATCGTTTACTAGATCAGCACAATCCTTACGTGCGCTCTTATAAAACAATGCACGAGAAAGTAAGTGAAGAGAAACAAGATGTTCAGGAAAGAACATATAGCCTACTTTCTCCTTAATGTATGGGTATAGTTATAACTCTTTGTCTTTATCATCTCCTAATTTCTTCCAATTCGAAGTGCAAATTGGCACACTGGATTTGAGGAGTGGCGTTCAAATAATTTACCCCAGCATTTTGCAATTTCATCAGTAAACACTCAAAACAACGTAGGTATTCAGTTTATTAACACCGACTACTTACAATAATTTAAAGTTCGTTGCTCTAAACGTATCACTAAGAGAAACATAATTAATATAACTATTACACAGCTAATTTTTAATCGCGCACGGCTAACGAGAAAGACAGGCCATGGCGCGTAAACCAAACCCTTCTGTGACGTAGGCAATGTACCGGTACTGCTTGATGATGCTTGTACGTTTAAGTCGAGAGCAATTCATAAGCAGCAGAAATGCAATATTTTATATCAATCTTCATAAAATGGACGCAGTTTAGATGTTCCGTGTGTTTTCAAACACGATAAATTATACTGCATAGGTTTGCAAAACTACACCTATTGAAGTTACTCCTTACAAAAATCCACGCGAACTAGGATTCAAGGGTTCGTTGTGTCCTTAATAGCTGCAACGAACAGGCTACAGTAAGTCGAGTTGTAGATTCTGTGACCTTCGTTGTGAGTTAAATTATGTGCACATTAGTATAATTAGATCAAAGAATCTTGCAGCACAGTATAGATATCATTAACTTATTGTTGTTTCAAGGGGCGGAACATAAATTAATTCGTTTATAGAAGAGATCTGCGGAATACACTACCCACCGACTACCGACTTGTATCAATACCTTCTATGAAGACAAGTGATAAATGAATACCAATGTTTATACAGGTTCGATGATGTAGACAAGATGACTAGGTACCACACCGGCAGTAAAACGAAGACCAGGCAGTGGTGCAACAGAACTACATTGCTGACGTCACGAAAACTCACCTGAGCGAGTCATTCTCGTTGGCCGTGATAATCGCGCCTTATCTTGGGGATGTGTACCCTCTATCGGCAAAAATAATAACCTTCGAAATTATACTGTAGACATGGGTTCACTAACTGGCCGGTAGAGAGCATAGCTCGCATCTAGAAGGCTGTGGTTACCAATAACATAGTTCAAGTAATTACTCTTAGATGTCACTCCGGTGGTGAATGTTGTTTTAATTAAATATATATTTTCCATTTCAAAATGCACCATATAATGCTTTATTTTAATAACGTCTCAGTACTCAAGAAATAATAAATATAAAAAAAATCAAGAAAAAAAGTCCAACTCTGATAGGATTTGAACCACGGCCAGCCTGATGAAAGACTAACGCGCTGACCACTCAGCCAATCGTGCACACTCTAATAGATCGTTAGGAACCAATACATATACCACGATATAGCAAATCATGACTTGGACTAAACGTTTCCTTTACTGGAGTATATTTTAAACCGAGTTCATTTCATAGAAAGTTCATATATTTGTTACCACTAGCCTATATTGCATGCAACATACTGAAATTAATAAAATATAGGTCAGAACGAGAGATCAGCTGCCATCTTGTCAAATAACCGAGACGACTCAGCTTTTTAAAATCACTTCTAGACTATAATATTAAAATATAAACTTTTAATTTCAAACGGGCCACGTCGTTTCAAACATATTAAACGATTCTTGGTTCGATAGTCGGAACTGGTGGGTCCCATGTTATGGATTATAAAGTTTGCATAATTCACACGGCCGCCATTCTGAAATGGTACGGTTGATGACCTCGTAGTTTGGGCACAAGACGCGCCTCATATGAAGGAACGTTGTTACCAAATTTGGTAAAGATCCGATTATTAGTTTGGTTGTAATGCATTATTACGTTTTGACCATTTGAGTGGCCGCCATTAAGTTTTGGTAAAGATGGCGGCAATATAAAACATGACACTGAGGTGCCCTTTGCCAGTGCTACCTCTGTTCCAAATTTCGTTCAATTCGGTTTCACCGTGTTCGAATTGATATGGGGGGACAGACATTCAGAGTACACACACTCACACACACAGACTCACACACACACACATACACACACACAGACAGACACACAATTTTTGGCCCTGTAGTGATCTCATAAGTCTACTTTCATTTTTTGCAAAAATCGAAAGTAGGCTAAAAATCAGCTCTAAAAGAAAATCGTTGTCAAATGGAATTGGTAATGCGTTTCTATCACGAACCTTCCTCAGATCCAAGACGTTATAATGACCCCACATGTTCAGAAATTGCTGCTTTATTTGGAACTGTTGATGGAGCTCATCGACACATTGCAGTATATGAGAGAGAAGGTGGCTTGAGGAATGTTGATTATGATAGTATGCACTGTGATCCTATGTGTTATACCTTGATTTGGCCTTGCGGAGAGTCTGGTTGGCACATTTCAATGCAAACTGCTGGAGTGAAGCAAACTAAAATACGTCATACTGTCACAATGCGTGAGTATATTCTGTACGGAATTGCCATTCGAGATCTAGGAGCTGAGTTCGATTTCAATCCCCTTATTAACGCTGGTAAATTGACTCAACAGCTATTCGTGGATTACTACTGTCGTATGGAAGGTGACCGGTTAAAATATATACGTCATCAACAAACTAAGTTGCGAGTTGATACATATGCCGGTTTAGCAGACGCCTTGCATGTACGAGCAGAAAATGAAAATCTCAGAGTCGGTCGTATTGTAGTTTTGCCATCTTCTTTTACAGGTAGCCCAAGGAATATGATGCAAAATTATCAGGATGCGATGGCGATAGTGAGGAAGTTTGGAAAGCCAGATTTATTCATTACATTCACCTGTAATGCCGGTTGGCCAGAAATACTTAACAGCATTCATACTTGGGAAACGGCTAATAATAGGCCTGATATTGTAGTGAGAGTTTTCCATTGCAAAGTAAAGGAATTGCTACGATTGATTAATGTTAAGGAAATTTTCGGTAAAGTAAAAGCATATCTATATAAAGTGGAATTTCAAAAACGAGGTCTCCCGCACATCCATTTACTATTAACGTTAACGGAAGATAGTAAGTTTCGAGAAATTTCTGACATTGACAGTGTGGTGTCAGCCGAAATACCAGATCTCAAGGATGAAGCGCTATACGAGTTGGTAAGGCGTCATATGGTACATGGTCCTTGCGGATCTTTGAATCCTTCTTCAGTCTGTATGAAAGATGGCGTATGCAAGAAAGATTTCCCTAACAGTTTCATGAAGAGACCAAAGATAACGCCAATGGTTATCCTTCATATAGGAGAAGAAATAATGGACGGATTATTGTAAAAACAATTCGAGGTATTGACATTGAAATCGATAGTCGATTCATTGTTCCCTACAATCCATTTCTTTTACTTTACTTTCAAGCTCATATTAATGTTGAAATATGCTCGGAGTGTTCGTAGTGTTAAATACATCCACAAGTATGTGTATAAAGGTCATGACTGCTGCAGTGTTAAAATATGTCCTGAAGGCGAAACGGTGAACTACGATGAAATTACTTCTTTTCTAAATGCTAGATATGTTGGTCCAACAGAAGCCGCATACAGGATATTTTCATTTCACATGCATGAACAGTCACATTCTATCGTGCGATTACCAGTTCACTTGCCAAACTTGCAAAATATCTATTTTAAAAATGATAACGCTCCTGATATTTTATTTCAAGCACAGTTGCGCAACACGGAATTACAAGAGTGGTTCAAGTTAAATCAAGATTCGCAAGCCAGAAGTCCGTATATATATCCTGAAACACCAGTACATTACGTCTGGAATAAGAGCAACTGCCAGTGGCAAAAAAGAAGAAATGTTTCAAAAACTATAGGCAGAATGTATAATGTTTCGCCTACAGAAACAGAAATGTATTATTTACGCCTGTTATTGCTTCACGTGATTGGTGCTACCAGCTTCCAGGATCTACGAACATACAAAACCGTTGTCTAATCTACTTTTAAAGAAACAGCTAAGGAGCGAAGTTTGCTGATTGATGATTCTGAATGGCAGCGTTGTTTGGCAGAAGCGTCACAATTTCAGATGCCTTCTCAGTTACGACAACTGTTTTCTTACATATGTATCTTTCAGACCCCTTCAAATGTAAGACAGTTATGGGACATTTTCAAGAATTCATTATCAGAAGATTATCTGCAGTTTCACGAACCTAACATTGCATATCAGTTCACTCTTATACATATTTCTAATACATTAAAGCTCCATGGTCTTCCCATTACTTCTCTCGAATTGCCAGCTATTATTGATAATTTCCCTCGGACAAATTTACCAATGAATTATCCAAAACTTAATGAGGATCAATTAAGTCGGATGATAAACCAAGCAAATGAAAACCAAACGGCTATAATTACAGAAATTTTGGGGTTAGTACAAAACGGCAATGAAAGGATGAGTAATGCATATTTCATTGACGGTCCAGGGGGCACCGGGAAAACATTTCTTTACCAATGCTTGATTCACAGTTGCACAAATTTGGGGTTAAATGTAGTTTCTGTTGCATGGACTGGTATTGCAGCAATGTTACTACCTCAGGGGCCCATTGAACACAGCCAGTTCAAGTTACCTCTACATTTACATGAAAGTTCAGTATCAGGAATAAAAGTTAACAGCAAGGAAGCTTTTTATATTCGTTCAGCAAAACTTATCATTTGGGATGAAGCCCCTATGGTTAATAAGCAAGCATTGATGTGTGTAAATCGGCTGCTCGATGACATCATGAATAACGACGTGCCTTTCGGAGGAAAAGTTATCACCTTAGGTGAGGATTTCAGGCAGGTATTGCCTGTTGTGCCTCACGCATCTAGAGCAGCTTCAGTCGAAATGTCAGTAAGGTTCTCTCCTTTGTGGCCATTATTCAAAATTTTTAAACTCAACAAAAATATGCGTGCGGATACATATCAACGTGACTTTGCAAACTTCTTGATACAAATTGGTAACGGCGAATACCCTCACGTCGATGGAGAAAATTCAGAATTAGTCGACTTACCACCCTCCATCATTGCCAAAACTGATATCATCACAGAAATATATGGAAACGAAGTTTCCACACTGAAAGATATTTCACGCTTTTAAAAATTGCGATTTTAGCACCTAAAAATGAACACTGTAAAGAAATCAATGACAAAGTTTTAGAGCTAATCCCAGGATCATCGAGAACGTACATCAGTGTGAATAATTTAATTACTGAAGATGAGAGTGAACTTCTACAATTCCCAACAGAATTTTTAGACAGCTTAGGCATAAGTGGATTGCCACCTCATATCCTTCGACTAAAAGAAGGCTCTATTGTGATTTTGTTGAGAAATATTAATGTTACCCAAGGTCTGTTGAACGGTACTAGACTGTTGGTTCGGAAGATGCCTGACAATTGCTTACACCTGGAAATTATTACTGGCGTAAATGTTGGAAACAATGTTCTACTTCCTCGCCTTGACCTTACGCCATCAGATACTTCTATGCCGTTTTCCTTCAAAAGGAGGCAGTTTCCAGTACATTTGGCTTTTTGTATAACTATCAATAAATCTCAGGGTCAAACACTAGATCAAGTAGACTTTTATCTACCTCAACCGGTGTTTAGCCACGGACAACTGTATGTCGCACTATCGCGAGCAAAATCCTTTCGTGACGTCAAAGTACAAATAGAACCAAAAGGCAAGCGAACAGCAAATGTCGTATGGACGGAAGTACTATTATAATGTTGAAACGAATGTTGCGGAGGATCACAGACCTCAGCAAACGGGGCACAGATTAACAATTATACAAGGACGTCCGAATCCCTAATACGATAACTGTCCTGTGGTAATGGTAAAAAAGTGCTATTGTCCTACATCGGTGATTACTATCCTACATCCTGCTCTTTCATTCCCTCAGTTCTATAACTAAGATATACTCAATCAAATTTACAGCTTAATAAATATTAATTCCTTCTGTGTGAGTTATCTTTTCATTTCTCATCAATCTCCTTGACTCACTATTCTATCCGTAGTGGTGGAGGCGATAGCTGTCTTTACAGAGGTGTGCAAATTATTAGATTCGATGTCAGTTTTCCAAAATTGCATTTTTACTTTTCACGGTTTAATGTACTAAGTAGGCCTATGTTTACAATGCGATGAAATTACTTCAAATGTTTAACCAAGACTCCTAATTATATTTTAATTTAAGAAACTCAAATTAAAATGATTTTTTAGAATTTCCACTAACAGAGGAGCCTTGCAAATGCAAGATGCCACACGTTTCGTTTTTATTACTTCACTCTACTTTACGTGTGAATTTAGAGCAGAGGGATTTGGGGTCTTTTAACTGATGAACGCTATTGAACTATTCAAAGATTCATGAACTATTCATTGAAATCACCTGACTTAAATTCTAAAGTCAATGAAAAATTGAAAGCGGACCCAGCTCACATATCCCTCGGGATCCAATAATCTGAAGTTTCCAGACGCAATTCCTTATGGGAAAAGGTGTAATTCCACGGGAGAGGAAACACTACTAAGTAGGATAACAAAAGAAGTTGGTCAATAAAATGATTTTGAATAAAAAAAATTATGACTTATTAAAATTATTTTATTTAATTCTATTAATTTGCACACTTTTATAATTATGTTACCCAAGAGTTACGGTGCATCTCTAAATTCAACAAGATGTTCAGTAAAGAACATATAGCCTACTTTCTCCTAAATGCATGGGTATTGTTATAACTCTTTGTCCTTTTCAAGGAGTATGATTGAATGTTGGTTGCAGTAGCTTGTTGAAATACAAAGTGCTATAGGGATATTAAACATGAATATGAGGTGCCCTTTGCTAGTGCTACCTCTGTACCAAATTTCGTTCAATTCGGTTTCACCGTGTTTGAATTGATAGGGGGAATCGATTTGCACACATACTTGGCCACCATCTGCAAACTTTTGGGCTGATGTTCTTGCAGTTTGGTCTGAATATGTTTCCCACATAAAGATATGGTGTTGCAAAATTTGGTAGAGACTAGATTATTAGGTTGGTCGTAATTACATTTTAGCTTTTAACATTTGGGTGGCCGCGATTACGTTTCCGTCAAGATAGCGGTGATATAAAACATGACACTGTGGTGCCCTTTGCTAGTGCTACCTCTGTACCAAATTTCGTTCCATTCGGTTTCACCGTGTTCGAATTGATAAGGGGAATCGATTTTCACACAAAGATGGCCGCCATCCGCAAAATATTAGGCTGATGACCTATTAGTTTGGTCAAAGGATGCTCCCTCCATAAAGGTATGTTGTTGCTAAATTTGCTAGAGATCGGATGATTAGGCTAATCGTAATTTGATTTAAGCTTTGAACATTTGTGTGGCCGCCATTACGTTTCCGTCAAGATGGCGGCGATATAAAACATGACACTGAGATGCCCTTTGCTAGTGCTAACTCTGTACCAAATTTCGTTCATTCTGTTCCACCGTGTTCGAATTAATAGGGGGAATCAATTTTGACATAAAGATGGCCGCCATCCGCAAACTATTAGGCTAATGGCCTATTAGATTGGTCAAAGGATGCTCCCTCCATAAAGGAATGTTGTTGCAAAGTTTGGTAGAGATCGGATGGTTATGTTAGTCGTAATTTAACTTAAGCTTTTAATATTTGTGTGGCCGCCATTACGTTTCTGTCAAGATGGTGGCGATATAAAACATGACACTGAGCTGCCCTTTGCTAGTGCTACCTCTGTACCAAATTTCGTTCAATCGGTTCCACCGTGTTCGAATTAATAGGGGGAATCAATTTTGACATAAATATGGCCGCCATCCGCAAACTATTAGGCTAATGACCTATTAGATTGGTCAAAGGATGCTCCCTCCATAAAGGAATTAATTTATTAAGACGCGCTCGAAAGAGCATTAAACTTAAATCTAATACATTGATATTTAGTTTTCACTATATTCTCTTATTGTCTTTGTTCTTTTGCCACAGAGTATTATATGGTAACGGTCGCACTTCCTGTTGCACAATGAGCATATACAGTCTTCACCAGGTTGGTGAAACCTTTGAGTTCGGCAGATTTTATGGTGGAAGCCATGGGTAGCAAGTCTGGTTACCACATGCCTTTGGTCTTGCCCAGACTTTGTCCATTGTCGGTCTATCATTGCGCTTGTGCCATAGAAATCGGGATCAATATCCTTCCTCTTCATCCATCGCGATTCGAGTAGCGCTTGGAATGGGCCTGTAGATGGTAGCATGAACTGAAGTCTTAAGTCCTCCACGAAGAAACTTTCCCTTGCTCATTCATATACTATCCTTGAGGGTGCATAAATCCCAACTCCGAGAACTCTCTTCAGGTATCTTGCTTTCACACTTTCCAATCTTGTGAGATCGCTGTTTGTTAAATGCGGCCATATTAATTCTATTCCATATGAGGCTATTGGTGAAACGACTGCCTTAAATAAGGTCATTGCAGTAGACAATGATAGTTTGCTGATATTCTTTATTCTGTGAATGGCTTTTATAGCTGCTGAGACTCTCTCTTGAATGTGGATCCTGTATGAAGACATGGTTGTTTGTAAATACACTCCTAAGTATTGAAATTTATTCACTGTTGTTAGCTTAACACCTTGCAGGGTTAAATGATCATCTGTTGCCAGTTTACCTCCTTTTCTGAGAATCATGTAGAAGGTTTTTTCTTAGTTGATCTCGAGGCTATTTTCACCAGCCCACAGTGCGAGCTTCTGGAGTGCGATTTGCAGGTCTCTTTTGCTGTGCGATCCTAGTGCCATATCATCAGCGTACATTATTAGTTTCACCGTTGGGTGGTCCTGAACGATGTTGAAAATGTCAGCTGTTAGGACATTAAACAATAGAGGACTCATGGGGTCGCTCTGAAGTACGCCGTTTGTCTGTATGATCTTCTTTGACAGGACTACACCGTCATTAATAACGATATAATTGTATGTTAGAATTGCCTCAACTATTCTTGCTAGTGGATGGGCGTATCCCAGCATCCCTTTTAGTTCATTTATGAGGATATTCCGATTGATTAAGTCAAAAGCTTTTCTATAGTCAATGAAGACCACATGGTATTTCCCCTTCTTGTGCCGTAGTGCCTGTTCCGCTTCTTCTTGTAGTACTTTTACTGCTTGTAAAGTACTCCTTCCTTCTCGGAAGCCGAATTGACAATCTGGTATGAACTTATCCACTTCCGTGATTAGCCTTTTCGTCAAAATTTTGGAGAAAAGTTTGAATATCGTGGATTCTAGAGCTATACCCCTGTAAGAGTTCGGGTCTGCAGTGTGCCCTTTCCCTTTATATAGTATTGTCATTTGGGCTGTTCTCCAGCTGACTGGAATCGTTCCTGTTCTCAAGCACCTATTAAACAGTTCTGTCCATATTGGTAATAGTAGTTCGTGTGTCTCTTTTATATGTTCCATGAATATCTTGTCCAGCCCTGCCGCCTTGCCCTTCTTAGCCGTTATGATAGTGCCCTGTATTTCCTCTGAAGTAATTTGAGTGACTACTGTATCAATACTATTTGTATCTGTGACTTGGTAGGCTGTTGCAGTTCCATTCTTATTGAGGGTCTCGGAGAAATGTTTCTCCCAAGTCTCTATCGGTATCTCCCTCGCCTTGGGAGTTTGATTCTTCCTTAGGGCTAAGAAAGGATCTGTCCTCGCTGCTTCTGCTGTTCCCATTGCTTCGGCCTCAACGAACTCAGTTCTTTTAGTTTTCAGTAGCAGTTTATACTGTTTCCTCATCGTAGCATATTTTTCAAAGTCTTCTCTGTCGTTTGTACAATTTGCTCTGTATAGTGCACGCAGGGTTTCCTTCCGAGTATGGTAGCACTCTGTATCGAACCATTTTTGTGCGTATCTCTTTCTTCTCGGGACGAATGCTTTACTGATCAGATTGTTAACACACTGTACCGCGTCATCTAGTTTGTCCTGAGCGATGAGGACACTTGCTTTTTCTATACCTGTTGTGTTCTGCAATTTTGTCAGATCGAGATTCCTGGAAGGTTTTTGCTCTGGAGATGATTTCACTAATTTTGTCTGGGGTGCTATTTTTATCACTGTGGACACGGGGATGTGTTTTCTAATTGGGGCAGCTCCTGAGGCCCATAAACCCTCTTGTTTCAATATTCGTATATCTGTTCCCCTGTAAAACACTTGATCGATGGCGCTTGCCCCGTTGGGAGCGAAATAGGTTTGGAAAGTTTTGTCATTAACTAGCGTGAACCCTTCTTCTTCTAGTGCTTCCAAAACCAGGTCAGTTTTAGTACTTGTCTTATCAGTTCTGCAGTTGATATCGCCTGCTAATATTACATTCGCTTGATGTGCGGCGTGGCTTAATAACCTTAAAAGAGTGTCTATAACGTCTTCAGGTGCCGCATCTGGAGAGAGATATACTCCTATTATTGTGAGCCTTGTGGTCTTGATTATTGTGGCGTTTGTCTCTTTCCTGTACGACAGGATGCTTCCTACTGATGGTTTGAGGAAACAAGACACTCCGCCCGCTGGTCTGCCTCCTGTTGCACTTGCGTATGCATGTATTCCGTAGAAACCTGGTAGGTCTACTGGTTCCTGTAGAAAAGTCTCTGTCATGATCACTACGTCATAATGTATTGTTAGATCTTGAGGGGTGAATTGCAGCGCGTTTCTGAGTCCTTCCGCATTCCATAAAAGAAGGCTTAGTGTTTGGTTAGTCGAAGGATGCTCCGTTGTTGCTTCTGAGGCCTCGAAAACGGTATCTTCTGACAAGAACTCCTTCAGGCCAAAACTCCGGTTTCTCTGTTTCAGTGAGATGATTGAAGGGAAAGCCGACCTTAAAAGCTTCCTTAGTTCCTATTGTGGGGAGCTTTTCGCAAACTACTCCCTCGGTTATATTGTTTCTTAGCAAGAAGGTTCTAATTGCGTCTTCGGTAGTCCTATGTTTCACCTTGCCCACGTACAACCAGGCTGTCTTGTCTGCCGCTTGTAAGTCTATGTCAATTCCTTGTTTGGTACCGATGATAATGTCTTGTTGTTGACTTTTTCTTCTCCTTGAAGTGTGGTATGTCCAATCTCCTTCCTCCGGTTTTTCGGACATCAGTGTTTCTGACTCTTCCTCAGCAACGTACGTTCCTGACACCGGATTATTGTGTACCGTGTTTCTTTCCGTTTTATTCACGTTGTCTTGTACTGGTGTTCTGGGTGCTGGTTTTTTTCTGTTGTTTTACATCATCACTGTGATGTTTTCCTGCGACTCTATCTTCTATTGTCGTCCTTTTTCTATTGTCTTCTCTTTTCCTTTGAGGGTCTTCTTCAAGCGATCTATATTTATGGTCTAAATCTACTTTTGTTGAGGATGATTGTTTAGGTTGTGGAAGTGCGTCATGCTTCTCAAGGTTCCCCGGTGAAGGCTCCTGCATATTCTTTGGTATTGACTTGCTAGTAGCTGATGCTTGCATACTATTCATTGTGTGACGTTTAATCACCAGTATTGATTCTGTGAGAGAGTCTAATTTCTTATTCATATCTGATCGGATATTGTCAATTTCTTTTTGAAGAGTTATACCTGCTTTATATAACACAAAGTCTTGTTCGCATTCGTAGCAGAGCCACAAAAGTTTCGACTTTTTTTTATTTGACGCTTTCAAAGCGTTGAATTGTCCTTGTTGTAATTCGGCACAATTCAGATGGTGCCATTTCTGGCATAAGCCATCGCATTGTACGGCAACCTCGTCTTCTACATGCCGTTCACAGATGGGGCAGCAGTCTTTCTCGTCCAGCATGGGGACGTGCTGAATGCTTATATCAGGCATGGAGTCTAGTTGGCGTTATACTTCACTGATTGCCGTTATTCTGCAACGGAGAATTTCCAAAATGGCGTTCCCCTTGTCGAAAACAACAATTCTATTTAGTACACTGCAATTGATAAATTCACTCATCGTGTCACTCAACCAACATATAATTTTATATGTTATCACTATCTAATATTATAATAACACTCGGTTTAAACAAGCATTTCACAAATCACCACGTATTCACTTAATATTGGCTCCGATCTTTGGTAGAGATCGGATGGTTATGTTAGTCGTAATTTAACTTAAGCTTTGAACATTTGTGTGGCCGCCATTACGTTTCTGTCAATATGGCGGCAATATAAAACATGACACTGAGATGCCCTTTGCTAGTGATACCTCTGTACCAAATTTCGTTCCATTCGGTTTCACCGTGTTTGAATTAATAGGGGGAATTGATTTTCACACAAATATGGCCGCCATCCGCAAACTATTAGGCTAATGACCTGGTCATTTGGTCAAAGGATGGTTCCTATATGAAGGTATGTTGTTGCAAAATTTGGTAGAGATCGGATGATTAGGTTAATCGTAATTTGATTTAAGCTTTGAACATGTGTGTGGCCGCCATTACGTTTCCGTCAAGACGGCGGCGATATAAAACATAACACTGAGGTGCCTTTTGTTAGTACTACCTCTGTACCAAATTTTGTTCCATTCGGTTGAACCGTGTTCGAATTAATAGGGGGAATCGATTTTCACACATAGATGGCCGCCATCCGCAAACTATTACGCTGATGACCTATTAGTTTGGTCAAAGGATGCTCCCCCCATAAAGGTATATTGTTGCAAAATTTGGTAGAGATCGGATGATTAGGTTAATCGTAATTTGATTTAAGCTTTGAACATTTGTGTGGCCGCCATTACGTTTCCGTCAAGATGGCGGCGATATAAAACATGACACTGAGGTGCCTTTTGTTAGTACTACCTCTGTACCAAATTTTGTTCCATTCGGTTGCACCGTGTTCGAATTAATAGGGGGAATCGATTTTCACACAAAGATGGCCGCCATCCGCATACTATAAAGCTGATGACCTATTGGTTAGGTCAAAGGATGCTCCCCCCATAAAGGTATGTCGTTGCAAAATTTGGTACAGATCGGATGATTAGGTTAGTCGTAATTTGATTTAAGCTTTGAACATTTGTGTGGCCGCCATTACGTTTCCGTCAAGATGGCGGCGATATAAAACATGACACTGAGGTGTCCTTTGCTAGTGCTACCTTTGTACCAAATTTCGTTTAATTCGCATTCACCGTGTTCGAATTGATAGGGGGGGGGACAGACATTCAGAGTACACACACTCACACACACACACACAGACACACAGACACACACACACACAGACTCACACACACACATACACACACACAGACAGACACACTTTTTTCGCCCTGTGTTGATCTCATAAGTCTACTTTCATTTTTTGCAAAAATCGAAAGTAGGCTAAAAATTAATTGCAGACTCGTATTTAATATACCATGCACATTGAAAGAGACAATTAATTTTAAATTTAATTATGATAATTATGAAGTTCCCTGCCAAGGAGTTATTTTAAGAAACATTAGCTCTCTCGCTCTCTCTGCTCTTTTCTTTGTAGAAAAAATTAACTTAATTAATTTCTGTTCTACCCACTGAAGTGTATTCTTATGTTAAGGGAACTCACTCCAATGGGTAGAAATGTCATTAGATCTTGAAGTGGTATACAATGTGATTAAAACATAATCTTAGTCGAGAAAATAGGAATCAATAAATATGACAAACCGGGCGAAGAAATAATACCTATGACTATTTTCCCACACACACGTCTAAGCTGATAATTCAAACAGCTAAAGAGATCACCTAATCAGCACTAATGGCTGTCACTCATGAGATCAATATTTGAATCCTGGCCCTGTTAAGAAATGTATTTGTGGTCTGAGGGTTGGATCTGTGTTCAATCAGCTTCGTGAGGCAAAACTGAGAAGAAATTTGTTCGATTCCTACCTCAGCTATTCTCCTGGTTTACCACATATACTCCAGCCAAATGCTGAGATGGATCCTAGATAAAGGCCACGATCACAAACATTTTCAACACTAGCCTTTATTACAAATACGCATACTACTACAGATAAATTATCAGACAAATCATACAGACACACTAGAGGACGGAACTAAAATGATCATGATGTCCAAGCAGTTAAATTAATCAACAACAAGTAGTTCCGTGAATAACTATACAGCCTATTTTCATATATCCTACTTATGTTAATTGCTTCTATCTACATACAAAATTTCAGTTTGATTGCTGTAATAGATTCGTAGATATTAAGAACCGACTAAATATTTCGGATGGTCGCCATGTTGGATTTTATATATGCAGGTCCTAGAGTTATGTACTGTTACATGCAGATTATTGTGAACGTGTAGTATTCAAACTTCAATCGCATAATTAGGACACAAGAAAAAACAAGGAGATTTAAAAAATTTTCACAGCTGCTATCTTGAGGTTATGGAAACAATTGAAATAAATTAGATGCCAGTGGATTAACATTCGGATAAAGATTTACTGTACCAAGTTTCACTGCACGCGGATGGTTAAATTGCGAGAAACGTCCATGTGAATATTTATAATTCGAGTCACCGCCATGTTGGATTTGTGATCACCAGGTTATTTAAAGTCCTATAGGTGAACTTAAGTTCATAGCCCCTATGAACATTAACAAATGCAGTTTGATTGCTAAAATAGATTCGTAGATATTCAGTATCGTCTAAATATTTCGGACGGTCGCCATGTTGGATTGTTAAATGTATAGGCCATAGAGCCATGCACCATTGAAGGAAAATTATTGCGTAGGTTCATTATTCAAGCTTTCACTTCGATCGCATGATTACGATAATAGAAAAAAAAAATTAAATTCGCAAAGCCGCCATCTTGAGGATATGTAAACAATTGAACTAAATTAGATACCAGTGCATTACAATGAGAATAAACATTTCCTGTACCAGATTTTATTGCGTTTGGAACTTTAAATCGCGAGAAAGGTCTATTTAAAATTTTGAAATTCGCTTGGCCGCCATGTTCGTTTTGTAGCTAACCGGTTTTTGAAAGTCTTATAGATGAACGTCCAGTAGTGCCCTTTATCTCCGTACAAATTTTCAGGGTGATACTGTGCCCAACTCTAGGAATGGGTATTCCAAGATTCAGACACCTAGATATCAAGGAAAAGGCTACAGCCGATTTTGAAAGTTGAGATATTTGAATATCGCGCTACATTGCTTCTCGAAGCAATTGGAAAGAATTTACCGATACTTGCATGTCAAGTGACGTAGCGAGTAATAGCAGAGGTCGAGGCTATTTATTGATTAAATAGTTAACCATGGAGTAGAGACTTGAGACTTGGATCAGATTACTGGCACGGCCAAATGAAAGAGAATGCACTTAGTATCAAGTAAATCGGACCAGGGATACCAGAGATATGAGGATTTCCAGATATCAGCTGATGACGCGTGACCCTGGCAGTTTTGAATAAAAGCCGGCCGGCCGAGGCATCGATAGCTCATTCCAACACAAGCATTTGCCGAGCAAGTTGCTGCTACGCCGAGCCAAGGCACATGGTTGCCGGATCTACGCAGAAGTAATTTTCAAAGTTGTGATAGTCACAAAAGTGCTGCGCTACGAAGTGGAACTTAGTAAGTTTCCGGCGAGGAGAATCACTGAGGTGATTGAATTTTTTTTCTACAGACATTAGTGGAAATATTTATGTTTCTACATGGACATATGCTAGACTTTGTCTAGAATTAGTACTTTGTCACAGTCCAGTAATAACCTAATACTTGGATATTTAAATCCATTTCAGTCAGTTTTCACATTTGTAACTTGTTAACCACTTCGATCTATCAGTACACTGAAGACCAGTCTATCACGGTGGTGTTCATTAGTCTACGCAAGGGAAACTACAGGTTGCTTAGTGCATGGTAGATGGCGGGAAGCCATGCCCAGGGAACGATCTTCAGAACAGCCGTTGATTGGTTAGACTGTCAGTGTCTTCTTGTATTGATAACATTACCGTGAGTTATGTTACAACTGACATATCTAAGAATAGATCACTTAGATCTGACCCCATTTAAACAAACTGTTATGGCTTTGATAGAAGCCCATATTAAAATGGAACAACAGTTAATTCAAACGTCAAGAGAAACTACCACTATGTCTTACTAGACGGATTGTGGGTATATAATGGCGGCCGATACAAGGATTATACGTGCTTGTCCGATAGGGCATGTCTATGGATAGATCTGGTACAGACCAGGTTCGCTACGCTTCAAGACCATCAAGAAATGTAAGCCACATTTGAATTATATTATGCCTAGCTAATTGGAACAAACTATTTTTCTGCAGATGACCAACACATTTATTTTTCTTCGTATTTAAATCTTGCAATGATTTACGCAAGACTTATTAGAGTTATTCTGAGTATTTTCAGCACTCAGAACAGTTTAGGATCGATGACCGAGCATTTCGAGCATTTATTTGAATATGTCATATTTTTGGGAAATCACGGTAATCAGCCGATGTAACTGTAAAAGTTAATAATTATTTTTGTTGAGGAATGGATATTTTTTCCTTATTCGAAGGTTCGAACATGTGGATTCTCACATAATGAGATGATAATTAAACATTTTTAAAATAATATAATTAATAATAATAATATTAATCCACTAATAATAATAATAATAATTTTCATAATTTTTCTAAATAATTCTGGGATATTATATTTTATAATAATCATATGTATTGAGAGAGAGCCTATGAAGTAGTTTAATCATTTCTAGTTTGGAACAGGAGATTTTCCGAAGGAGAGTGGTTAGCGCAAGCCCGCATTCAACCAACATTTCAGTTCTGGTTGAACAGTTAATATTTGCAATGAGCAAAGTATATTTTTCAGATAACACGGAGAGGCATGAAACGGGAAGCAAATGATATTTGTATCAAATAGGATATTTTTGTATTTATATAAAATCATGACGTAAATACACTCGAAAGTGAAATAAAGATTTTCATAAGTATGGTAAATTCACGGGTTGAACTGAATGGTAAAATAAAATAAACTTGTAAGTTTATTAATCTTCCAGTGTTGATAACAAGCAGAGGCTTGATTTATTGTATAAATTTTGGGAAGAAAATTTATATGTGTGGAGTAGTTGAAATGCCATTCCCAGGTGCGCATGTTTAAGTCGCAGGTATGAGGAGAATTTTCGAGCATCAATCAAATAGCAGGTTCGATGGCTCAGGTTTATAGTAGGAGTATTGGAACTACACATTTCGTCGTATGAATGACCCGAAGGTTATTTCTTAGAAACCATCAGTTCTTATTTCAACCTTGTTTACGAATTCCATTTAGACTTTGATTTTGCTAGAACCCGGATTTGTCATGATAGTAGTTTATTCTTCTTCAGAGGAAGACCTTTGCCGTTGTTGTTGTAATATTGTGTTCTTACACAAATAATAGAATGGGTCACCGCCAATTAAAAATAATTCTTTAACCACGAATAATTTGAAGGATATTTTCAATCCTAGTGCCATGAACTAAATGAATTTATTATGAAGCTACAATTCTTATTTCCGCATTCTGTCGAAGAATTGCAAGTTGTGAAAATTGCTAAAATGGCCATGAATATAAATATTTTTCATAATAATGATTCCAAGTGGAAAATCAAATAGTTGAATGGTTCAACCATTTATTGATCAAGTTGATGATTCAGAAATCATATATTTTGTGAGGAACTTGAAGTTCATAATCGAGTCACTTCTCGAAATGTTTAATGTCAGAATTTTTGTTGTGCTTCGCACAAGTTCTTCGATGCTATGCTCAAGGTCAAATACTTTTCAGATGTTATTAATATGTGTAAATAATTTGTGTTGCTTCAATGATAACAATATTTTTCGACAATATATTTTTGAAACTGAAAAAATAAGTGAAAGTTAAAAATTCTATGAACATTTATTCTACGAGTGTTAATATTACGTAAAAATTCAAACAGTGATCTACGATATTTCCAGTAGAGTCAATTAAATTTGAACTGGATTTAATCATAAATAATTTTGGAACACAGTCTACAGGACTAACAATCAGACTTGTGTTTCCAAAAAATAATTGTCAAATGTGTTTGGAAAATTTCTGTATATTGTGTAAATAGGAGTGTGGATCGCCACACGTGAGTGATGCTGCTTTGAGCATTTTTGCAGTCTATTTTAAATTCAAAATAAAATGAGATAATTTTACTTGATGTGTTACGCCCAATTGAATCTCCTTCTATCCTTATTGTTGCATTGAGCCAAAAATCAGTAAAGCATTTTTTTTATTTGATGTCGTTTTTGCGATTTGCTTTAACCCATCTGGCGCTCCGGGATATTTTGACTCTCGTGCTGACTGATTATTGGTAAAATGCATATGTGGTCGTGCGGACTCCGGTCTAAACGGGCACATTACCGCTAATAGTTTCAGAGATATAGAATTCCGGTAAAATATTTTGCACATCCGCCATCTTTTGCTTATGTAAACAATTGAACGAAGTTATATGGCGGTGCATTACAATGTGTATAAACATATACTGTACAAAGTTTTATTGCTTTTGGTTGGTTAAATCGCGAGAAACGTCTATTTAAAAGTCGCAAATTCGCGTGGCCGCCATGTTGTTTTTGTAGTTATCAGTTTTTCAAAAGTCACATAAGTGAACTTCTAGTCGTTCCCTCTAACACCGCAAAAAATTCCAGGGTGATAGCGGGAATAGTTTCGGCGATATTGAATGCTGGTGAAATATTTCGCACAGCCACCATGTTGGATTGGTGAGACGTAAAAAAAATTCAAGGGCACGGTTGTGGTCGTCTGGAATAGTGCTATGAACTTACCGAGTTTCATTGAAATCGCTCCAGCCCTTTAAATTTTATTAGGGGGGTAAACACACACACACGCACACACACACGGACAAAAGGTGATCTCATAAGACTATTTTTTCAAAATTGAAAATAGGCTAACAAATCGGAGTCACCACGCGTGACGTCACTCATATGATGCCATCTTGTGGCAAATCACCTACTGTTCAATTAGGGTCTCTACCTCTGTCCAGAAGCACATACTGAGTCTTATAGGCCATAATAACACTAACATTTTGACTCGTTTAAGTTCAAAGCACATTCAATTTTCCAATATCCAACAACCCATCCATTGAAATGAACCACTACTGTAATTTAGAAATTAGGATTTGCCCTTGAAGCGGTCAAACTACAGCACCATGGTCTCACCAAGACTACGATTCATTCGCTAGTCGTGAATGAAGATGGCACTTCCTGAATTTCGCAGAGATGACTGTGATCTCACAGGTGACATTATAGCCACCTGCAAACCATAGATGGAACTCGAGCACTCATTTAACAAGTAGTTCCGTGAAGAACTATGTAGCCTATTTTTATATATCCTACTTATGTTAATTGCCTCTATCAACATACAAAATTTCAGTTCGATTGCTGTAATAGATTCGTAGATATTGAGAATCGTCTAAATATTTCAGATAGTCGCCATGTTGGATTTTTATATATGTATGCCTTAGGGTCATGTACTATTACATGAAGATTATTCTGTAGGTTAAAATTCAAACTAGCGGCTTCGGTGGCGTAGTTGGTAGCATGCTGAGCCTCTATGCCCAAGATAGTGGGTTGAAACCCGGCCGAAGCCGTCGGTTTTTTTAAGAGCGTTATAAATCCCTCAGTATGCCTTCCTTCGGAGGGGAAGTAAAGCCGGCGGTCCCATGTCAAAGATTTATGGCATGTTAAAGAACCTTCCACTAATTACACCTGTGCGAAGCTAAATTGTATAGGTTTAGAATGTAAACAAAGCTCTTAGGATCCTACGTTAGTTGCCAAGAGCCGACTGCGGTGGCGTCTAGTAGCTAAGTTCTGAACTAGGCCTAGTAGTCGTTGACGGTGGCGTTTAGCGGCAAAAGTAGGAACTATTTGAAAAATTCAAAGTTACATTCCTTACTTGAATTAAAAAACAGATACACACACTAATACAACCATCACAATTAACACCGGTTATCAGACACATTCTACACACTCCCAAAGTACACGGGGCTACATGACCGCGTTGTCGCAGCCCCTAAACTGAGGAACCAACCTACCAACCAAAATTCAAACTTCAATCGCATTATTAGGATGCAAGAAATAAAAGCAAGATTTTATACCTTCGCACAGCCGCTATCTTGTGGTTATATGAACAATTGAACTAAATGATATGCCAGTGCATGACAATGTGTATAAACATTTGCTGTCCCAAGTTTCACTGCGATTGGATGGTGAAATTGCGAGAAAAGACTATTTAAATATTTCAAATTCGCTTGGCTGCCATGTTCGTTTTATAGTTAACAGGTTTTTTAAAGTCTCTTAGATAATCTTCTAGTAGTGGCTTCTATCACCGTACATAATTTCAGGGTGATATCGTTAATAGTTTTGGAGATATAGAATGCCGGTTAAATATTTCGCACAGCCACCATGTTGGATTGATGAGACGTAATAAAATTAGAAGGGCACTGTCGGGGTTGGCCCAAATGGTGCTATGACTCGCCGAGTTTCATTGAAATCGCTCCAGCCGTTTAGATTTCATTAGGGGGGGACACACACATACACATGCTCACACACACACACACACACACACGGACAAAAGGTAATCTCATAACCTTTTTTTTTTTTTTCATAAATCAAAATAGGCTAAAAATTTTTAGAAAAAAAGTCTGGTTGCGGTGATGCCATGAAAGTGTAGTTAGCAGATGTGCCTCACTGGAAAGCGGGACATTTTGGTATCTTATCCCCACTGTGTTACTCCACAGTCACTATTTTATTGCTACGCCTAGTTCCTTGATCTGGGTGTAAATCGACATAAAATACAGTTGGGCCGTTTTCACCAACTCCTCACTTACGATTATTTAGTTAATTCCCATTTAACTTTTTTTTTTACCCTCCAGGTTGGTGGAACCCACGGACTCAGCGAGGGAACTCACCACTACTGCCTCTACGGGCAGTGTCCTAGAGCTGGGAACATCGAATCGGAAGGGATACGACTGGTGAGGTGGGATTGGCACCTCGCCCAGGCGGCCTCACCTGCAAAGCGAACAGGGGCCTCATGAGGGAAGGTAAGGGATGGTTAGGATGGATAGACAAGGAAGAGGGAAGGAGGCGGCCGTGGCCTTGAAGAAGGTACCATCCCGGCATTTTGCCCGAAGACGAAGTGGGAAACCACGGAAAACCACTTTGAGGATGGCTGAGGGGGAATCAAACCCCCTCTACTCATTTGGGCCACCCGAGGCTGAGTAGACCTCGTACCACTTTTCAAATTTCGTGGCAGAGCCGGAAATCGAACCCAGGACTTCCGGCGCGGCAGCTAACCATGCTGACCGCTACGCTACGGAGGCGACTTTTAACTTAAATACGAGATTTAATGCGTGATTATCTTCGATGCATTTCACGAGGCCATTCGGGTTCGCAATTACTTAAATAAGATTTACGGCTATCGCGCATGCGTAGACCCGGTTTCACATTGGTGAAACATGGCGGACAAAAAAAGAAGCGTCTAGCACTGATTGTTGTTTGCGATGCTTCCTTGAGATTTTCTGGATCATAATTATAAAGGAGGGGAAATATAGAAGACCTTATTCGTGGCAAAAGCTTAAAATGATATTAACAAAGTATTTAGGAGAACTGGCAGTTGTGTGAATAGATACCTCAAAAGGACGCACTTAACCAGTTGTCTCGTAGCGTAAACGGTTGAGGGGCAGACTCTGGATTTATTATGCAGCGCTGGAAGTAGTTCGAAACCCCTTCGGATATTTTTCTATTTTTTATTTCCGTATTCGTCTTTCTTGGTGTTAAAACGTCATAATGTGTGTGATCTTTTATAATTTCATTCTCATAAATATATTTTATATTCATATGGATGAAAGTTCGTGTGAAACTCGTAAACTAACCGCCATTGTGGAATGTGCAAGGCACAGTTAAGCTGTTTCCCGCCACTTTAAAGATACTCATGTCATACGTTGTTGGCATGTTAAAGAACCCATTTGAATTCAGTAGGCCTTGTTCAATGGCAAAATTAATCTCGGGATTTTCCGCCAACACAAAGTTCCTCCATTCTCTACTTGAAAGCGCTGTAGTTTCAAGGAGCTTAGATATCTAACCTCCTTGACTTTCATAGCGTTCAAAGGAACGACGAAATTTGACATGCAAGCTACCCTCTGGGTGTCAATTAACAAAGCTTGCACCAGGCACCCGAGGCCATACGATATTATTATTATTATTATTATTATTATAAAGATGCTTTATAGAGGTGAGTGGCCAGATTTGGCCATTTAACGTAATTCCTTGTTAGTGGTAAGTTAACGAATGTTTCTGTTTGGTGAAATGCTCGTGCTCAGTTAAATAACCTTTATTGATGAATTAAGAGATAATTGACGTTGGTGAAAACGGCCCTTAGTGGAATAAAATACAGAATGAATCTTATTGGTTTTGTCTTATCTCTCCAGTACACAATGGTGCTCCAGTGTTTCCAGTTCGTGTGGGGTTGAGGTTTTGATAACACTCCCAACCCTTAGACTCCATGTACTCTCGCGCATCTCTCTTGTTCGTGGGCGTCCAGCCTTCGCCCTGCCTGCCCTGACTGCCGGTGCATTACAGCGAGTCAAGTTGGGATCACTAGCTCACCGAACGTAATGCAAACAAACTGTTTGTCTTATACGTTGGTTGTCCGACACATCAACGAGTATATTGTGTTTCGCGCGTTTCTCCGCGAACTGGTACTGGCAGATTACGTGCTTACTATTAAAGCAGCCACAAATACTGATCAGGTATCATGGAACTCATTCAACCCTTAGCTGACCGACGGTACTTACAAGTACCACCTATTTCTTTGTCCCATAGCCCCTGATGTGTAACGACTAGCGCCTCTGTAGACCTTTAGTACATTAGAGGAATGCTAATTTCATAAAGAAAAGTGATTTTTTTGCCGTTGGCTAACCTGCCGTTGACAAGGCAGGCGATAGAAACTTCCGTTTCCATGGTTACAACATGCTTTGAAAATGTGATATTTGTATTGATGTTTATGTGACTTATAACTGCACGAGACTTTGCGAATGAGTGATTCGCCTTGAAGTGGGCCTGTCTACTTGTGTTTTACATACGTTATAACTGAATTGAGAGGTTAATTTTTCTGAGGATGGACTTTGACTGAACTGGACTCCTGAGTACCGACGGTCTACGAGAAAGCCTACCGTATATATCAACATAACCTTCCTATCAGCTGTGTTGTCCTGCTAACTCTAGACAATTTATTGGATTTTTTAGTTTTCTTTCGGTATGGCAAATGTTTTTACGATGATGATGATGATGATGATAATTGTTGTTTTAAGGGGCCTAACATCTAGGTTATCTGCCCCTAATGATTTGGGTGATCGTGAAGATGATGATAAAATGTAAACTATAACTAAAACTAACTACTTACTTTATACTAGAAGAAGAAATGGAAAACAAAAGGAGAATAAGGCAAATAAAGGACAGGAGGAAAAGAAAAGCCCTCAACCCTCGAAGAATGCGGATTGAGGGACATGGAAGGAAGGGGAGCCATGAAAGTCAGATAGGAAAGTGAAAGAGGAGAGGGTCCGCCCCAGAGATAATGGATAAAAGGGGAAATCCGGACCCAGCTCTGGAATCCCTCAGGGTCCCCAACTCCCGAACTCATCAGCCGTGAGCCCCTGAGGGTGTAGAAATATCTAGGGTGCACCAGAAGTGGTGGGGCTACATACACCCTGCCTCCTTGAGGGCCTTGAGCAGAAGGGAGGAGATAACATGAAAAGAAAAAGAGGGCTGACCCCTCGCAGGAGGAGGGTATCAGAAAAGATGAGACAAGGGCCAATTAAGGCGGGAGAGGAAGAGACTCTCTAGGCCGTGGATACCCTAATACCGTCGGGGTCGGAAGAGAACAAGAGTTGACCAAGTGAGGTCAACAAGAAATAAGACGGAGAGGAGCAAGTAACTGGAAGCAATGCCGGATTCAGCTGGGGCCCCGTGGTCGCCAACCCACGACCCACTATATGTAAGCCCCTGGGGTGGCAGATGTTTTGAGTGATTACCAACTTTTAGAACTTCTAGACATAGAAATTGAAGTGGATAATCACAGTGACACTGATATTCAGGAAGGTGATGGCGAATTTGATCAGAATCTGTTGCCACTTGCTACTAAACCGGCACCTGACATTTTCAATTTGGTTTTTAATGCTGACATCACTAAAATTAGACAGATAGTAGGAGAAAATGAGGCAGGAATGTGGTAAGGGAAGAATAATATGTTTTGACAATTATTTTACTTCTCTTGACCTGTTAGAGAAGCTGAAGGCTGAACACACTCTAGCATATGGTACAATAAAGCAGGAAAGGTATTCCACAGAATATGACAAATGACAAAAAAAAAATGTCTCGTGGAGAGAGTGATTTTGGGATTTCAAATACTGGCCTAGGATTCTCCAAATGAAAAGACACGAAGACTTTTCATCCAACTACCATGGCACGGAACAAGCCTTCCCTTCTAGGAGACTAAAGGATGGCACAAAGAAAGATGTGACTTGTCCAGTTATTGCTGTTGACTACAACTCACACATGGGAGGTGTTGATATGGCAGACAGACTTAGAACAGTGTATGGACTTGATCGAAGGTGTAAGAATTGGTGGCTATTGGAAATATCATTCATCAATTCATATGTGGTTTTCTGTGAAATGAATGGGGAACTTTCACTGAAACAGTTTTACAGGGATGTTGCTCTTGGATTATTGGCTTTCACTGAACCAAAGAAGACAACTCCTAAGAGGAATGCAAACTTATAAGTAACAAGAGACGAGGGAAGAACTTCTCTGTCCCTAAAGATGTCAGACTGGGGAACAAGAGCATCCACTGGCCAGTCTTCACAGATGTACGGGGTAGATGTGAATTTTGCAGTCTTTGTCCCTACAGTAAATGTAGTCACTGTAATGTACATTTATGCGGCAATGAACGAAATAACTGCTTCACTGCCTAGCATGATGTAAATGCTTAGCGGCATGAAACAGTGTTAGTCCCAGTAGCTTTCAGGGCAGCAAAGTTCTGTGAGTTTTGGAGTGTCTGTGCTGACAGTATGGAATGCAGTAGGCTATATCCTGTTCTATTTCTGAATGTATTAATGCATTATGTTTTACATGCTTTCTATTATAATATTATATTTTTGAAGAGGGAAATCAGTTCCTAAACAGAGCAATATTTTATGACATGCTTCACCATACATTTCAGTTTGTTATAGTAAATAAATTACAAGCATAATTAATTATATTTGAGTTACTATTCATCAGTATTATTTCTCAGGTAAGTCAGATGCAGTCTGGCTGTTATTACTGAAAACGTGTTCTACAAAATGCAAAAAGTAATTTGATAATTTTCTGGGAGGAAGTTTCTCATTATGTAATAGAGTTAAGTCCAAATGTTGATTCGGCCTACTTAGGGACCAACGGTACTCTGAAGTACCATGTCTCAAAAACACTGATTTTGAAAACTTAATTTTAAAAAAGTATGATATTCTTTTTAGGTACCTCCTTTCTTGCCAATTTCCATTAGCCAACATTGGAAAAAATCGTTTAGCACATCCTTGGTCAGCTAAGGGTTAAGCAATTGCAATATCGGTCACATGATGGTTCCATTCCTTGTTTTCGTTTCCTTTCAATTGTTTTAATATTAGCAATATACTGAATACCGTTTGACGCTCGACCAATCAACCACAACACAGTGAAGACAGTTCGAGAGGGAGTGAGACGGGAAAGCGAGCGAGAGAGACGGACAAACTTTCAGGGATGATGGAGGAAGGCAAATGCATCCATTTGAGATAAGGACTCACAGTCCGGAAGCAATCGAGTCAACGGTTATTATAAACGTCTGTCTTCAATTCTAGTTCTTAACAGACGCCGAGGTGGCAGAATTTCGTCTCGCAGGCGTTCTTTAACGTGCCGGAAGCCAACGACATGGGGTTGGCACTTGTAAAAGCCCGTAAATGCCACTGACGTGTGCAGGTAAACTCTATTAAATCAGTAGCATTTTGCTTATAACTTGTGGCTCGATCGTTTCCTTACTATGAGTCCCTACCTCACATTGATCCATTTGCCTTCTTCCATCATCCTTGAAAGTATGTAACATCATTACGGATACACTCTGTATAGTCTCCCTTCACTATCGCTGTAAGGCCGTCCGCGCCGGAAGCATGCCGGCGTGCTGTGTGGACACCTCTGCTCACTAGTTATTCATACACTCAGATTCTTGTTGCTTCATTCATCTAGACTACTAGGCTGTACTGGCTGTACTGGTGTCTCTAAGTTGTTCCAGAGCGAAATTTCTGTTCTCCTCTAAAATGAAAATCTTGTTCTGTGTTGTTATTGACTCGTCTACAGCTACAGAGATACCGTGGTCTGCCATATCATTATGCTCATTCCACCTTATATTCGAAGGAAAATAGCTGCGGACAAAGAGAGGAGTAGAGTGGAGCAACAAAGTGCTCACCCCTTGCATGGCCATACACCTCCAGTTCAGAGACTAATGTCAAGAAAAAACTTCCTACGAACGTCTGAGGAACAAACTGGATCATCTACTACGGCTTTGGAAAGCCTAGGTCCCCGTCATCCCAGGACAAATGACAGTTGCAGAACGTTTGCCACCTGGCTGTCATGAAGACTGGTCTGTGTGGAAGTCCTTGAACAGATTGAGGACAGGAGTGGGCAGATCCAAAGTCAACCTAGCAAGATGGGGCTATATCAATGCCAGCAACATCACATGTGACTGTGGTGAAGAACAAACTATGCAGCATATGCCCCAGTGTCCATTGTGTCCATCTTGCTACACCGATGATGATCTCCTTTATGCAACACACAATGCACTTGATGTCGCTAGGTTCTGGTCGAGATTGGTGTGAAGTGCTTTTCAATTTACTTGTGTTGTGTAGTTTACTATGCATAATTGAACTGCGTGAATGGTATTTCTGATACGATAATAATAATAATAATAATAATAATAATAATAATAATAATCTCTTTATCCAAAGAGATTGAAAAACAAGAAAGGAAAATTTTACGAAAAATTTTTGGCCCAGTTTTTATAGAGGGAATCTGGAGGAAAAAGTCATCCCAGGAAATATATCGCCAATGTGAAAAAATGTCTCATACTTTTCGGAAAAGACGATTGAAATTTTACGGGCACATTATCAGAATGAACAATGGTAGATTGACTAAAAGAATTCACAACTTGGCCCTCTCACTAAAAACCAAGAACAACTGGCTACGTGAAATTGAAACAGATCTCCAGGAAATCAACATTTCAGACAATATTATACAGGACAGATGCAAATTCAGAACCCTAATCGACAATCACCAATTTGAAGACAAACCCTACACCAGGGCCACCATAACTTGGACAGAAGACCGTAGAAAGGCGCTCAGCGAGTGGATGAAGAGATTTTGGAAGGAAAAGAAGGCCAACACATCAGCTAAACAGGTTCAACCGTGCTCCTGAGTCGGGCATAACGATGCAAGGATAATAATAATAATAATAATTATACTCAGTGTGAAAATACAGTATTTGGTAACTTTGTGACCAGAAAAAAAATTCTGATAAATGTTAGTGGGAATGTTAGAGGAAAGAGGCGAAACGTGACCCTACTCAGGAAATCTTTGGATTCACCAACTCCTGAACACACCAGCCAAAAGCTCTTGAAAGTATAGCGCAATCCATAGTGATCCAGGCGTGGTGATTCTACACAAGTGCCTCTTTCTTGTACATGTGAAATAAAATGAATGAGTTAGATCAGGTAGGGTTATTTTATTATTCCTAATGAAGAAAATTACGGGAAAAAATTGTTTTCCTGTAGAACCTGTAAATACTGTAACTAGGGAGCATAACAGTGCTAGGCAAGTGTGGGGATAAGTGGCCCATTTAACGAAGGGCTAATCTAGCTTAAAGATGCAGTCTCATAAAATCTCACTATCAGTATCAAATTTGTTATTCGAGCAGATTACTCACTCAGCTTGTTTTGTACAAATTTGGAGTTCTGAACAAATAAAATGATTGGATTCATTTGCACACTCCTGTAAATGTTTGCCTTCATGTCCTCTCCCGATAGCCAACTTCGCTTGGCACATGCATGGGAACCTAGAGTATAAATCTACTCTGATCTAGGGATAAACTCTCCAGCAATGGATGATTATTCACCTGTAGTAAAATTCAGTAGAGAGAATATATCGCTCGCCTTTGGCCATAATACATTCTTGTACGAACAAGGGAACACGAAGCCATAGAGTTATCGTGTCGACCACGTACGCCACATAAACAAAGACGCAGATTTCATCCACTGCAGAGATAAGTTATATGTTCTTCTCCCCACGCACCGTATCTTCTTTTCCCTTTCCCTCATGAATACACTCTCTACCAAGCAGAAATATATTTACCATTTTATATATCAAGATACTTTCATTTGTCCCTGCCTCCGCAAATACCCAATTCTGACATAAAAGGAAGATATCATCTGATTTGGGACGTGCAAGGTTTGAAAGATGGAATCATTTTCCATGTTGAATTTTGGCAGCGGTGCTATCTTTATCTGTCCAGAAAATAGAATGCCTTGAAGGGAGTTGTCAGTTGTTCAGTTCAGACTCATTCATTTTATTGTATGTAGAGCAATACGATAGATAAAAGCACCCTGAATATGGAGCATAAAAGTGGAAAAACGGATATTTATTTAAGACTTTGACATTCATAATCCCTCTATAATTTGATGGTGACAGGAGAAAACCTAATAAGAAAATATACAAGAAGTTCCGTGACGAACTAAAGAGTCTACTTTTCTTAAAATTTAATGTTCGTGCCAATGATTAATCTATATGGATCTATATAGAATAACAACGAAATTAAGTTGGTAATATCGAAATTTCTAATTAGTTCGAAATACTGTATACCTGGCATAATGTAGCCTAATAGTGAACTACAGTTGGCAGCCCTGGTGATGAATATATTCTTAGTTCCATCTCTTAAGGTACAGAATACAAAATTTGGTTTAAGTCCAATGGATAGCATGGACGTTACATGCAGTTAAACACAGGAAATAACAGCGCGCGTAAAATCATGTTGGCAACAATGACATACATGTATTGGTCAGAAATAATCTGAAATAAAATGATCTATTGTTGTGTCAATTTTGAATGAAATCCATTAGTTAGTTTAGAAGTTACATGCATTTTAAAATTGGATCTATCAGCAGGCTTACAATCATGTTTGCAGCACTGACGTATATTAGTTACTCAAAATTAATCTAGAATGCCAGGTACTATACGTGTGCAAAGTTTAGAGCTATTGGCTTGCATGCTTTCTGATATATTGATATTAAGGTAACAACAATAGACATCATTTATTAACAGTTGACAGCCCTGGTTGTTCTTAAGAATACGCATAGTCACATCTGTCATGGTACACATAGCACATACGTAATTTGGTTGAAATCCAAATGATAGTATGGAAGTTACATGTATTTAAAGTTGAACCTATCAGCAGGCTTAGAATCATGTTGGTAGCACTGACGTATATAACTTACTCCAAATTAATATAGAATGTCAGGTAATATACGTGTGAAAAATTTAGAGCTGTTGGCTTGAATACTTTCTGATATATGGGGTATTTGGTTTAAAAAATTGAGAGCATTTATTTACAGTTGGCAGCCCTGGTGGATCTTAATAATACCCTCAGTCATATCTGTTTATTTACAAATAGCAAATACAAAATTTGGTTGAAATCCAATTGATAGTGTAGAAGTTATATGCATTTAAAATTTGGACCTATCAGAAGGCTTATAATCATTTTGGCAACACTGCCATTTATGGCCTCCTGGAAATTAAACTGCAATATTATTATCTATACGTGTACCAATTTTGAAATAGCTCCCATTCATACCTTCCATGATATCCAACACGGAGACCAAATTTCAATTGCGATTTTTCAGCAGTTGGTAGCACTGACATCATTTTCAAATATGGCCGTGAGATATTCAGGTATAGATCTTTGCTCCTACCAAATTTCGTTCCGATTGCAGCAGCCGTTTAGGAGTTGATAGGGGGGGACACACACACAGCCAGACAGACAGACAGCAGAAGGACAGACAGACAGACAGACAGACAGACAGACACACATTTGCCCGATCTCATAAGTCTACTCTTTCCTCATTTTTGCAAAATGTGAAAAGTAGGCTAAAAATACAACTTCTCAGCAGAGACAAATAATTGTTTGTTTCCTTATCGATTGAATCTTCCAGCCGTGTTAGGTAGATTTCATTAGAAAGGTAACTATTGCAATGGGCCCCATGTTTCGACTTCCGGAAAATTTCGACATATCTTCGCGTTTCACATCCCCCAGACCCCAAAACCACTGTCAGTTCAAAAGTGTATACATAATTTATGTATGTATGTATATATATGTATATATGTATATCAGTTTCTTGTGGACACGATAACTGCCATAATTTTGCACCAATCACTTTGAATTTTTTACCGAATATGTATACCTATAAAATCTCGGTCGAGTTCGTTACTCGGCTAAATCAGTCCAAGGGGGTAAAAATGGGGGGCTGTTTTCGAAAAAGTGAAATATTGCTAGAACTCTCTTAATATATGAAATATCGAATCCGTTCAACGTTCATACTATGTGTCGGATAAAGCCCAAATATTTATGTTTGAAGAGTTTTCTTATAGCACCAACCATTGACCAAAGGGGTGGGAAAAAGTGGGTTTTTAGGGAAACATTAATCATATCTCTCTTAATAGGCACAATATCAAAACAGTACAGAATGGACAATATTCCCCTAATAATTACCTAAAACTTTTGTCTGAAAGAATTTTAGATAAGACCCACCATTACGCCAAGGGATGAGAAAAATGATTTCGGAATTATAAGAAAACTAGCAGAAGTACCCATTCTTCGAACGGTCGTCGGTATTAATAACCAGACGTAATCAATTGAGCTACTGTTGCAATGGTTAGGGGCTTGGAACCTGTTTGTCGACAAAGATAAATGATTAGTTGAAATATGCTCTGAAACTAATTTACCAAACGTATACTTCCAGACGTGAAAATAAAAGTGAAAACCTCGTAGACGAAATGCAATTCACGTCACATAAAAACTGACCCTCACTGTTGTGTCAAGTGCGCATCCAGAGGAAGACCCCTTTAATAAATTATAAAGGCTTGTGGTGCATGAAAATTCAGGTTTTTTAGCCTCCAATGGCCCAAATTCCTAAAAGCAAAAATATAAAATAAAAAATAAACTATTTCAATTCAGGAATTTTTGAAAATCATGTTGCTGTTTGAAGATATAATAGACCTTCTGTACGACACATCGCTCGTTTAAGTCTTGTGAAAAAATCGAGGGTACCTCTTGACCCCCTTAAGCGCATTGATGAATTTTACAGTTTTTGTTGGTTCCCTGATAACCTTATAGCCATTTGCAAACTTTCACAGAAATTTAATAAATGGAGTGGCATTACTTCTTGCAGAAATAGATGGAAAGTTGGATGTAACTTTTTGAGACACTGTTGTCATGGTTACTGGCATGCATTCCTACATTAGTTTATTAAATGAAATGAGTTTTCTGGGAATATCTCAGAAACTCTTGGTTTTAGAGCATTAAAATGTAGTTTTCGGGGATCCTTTACGACTGTTTAGGGGCCCCGAGGTTTTTTTTCTGACACCAAGGGGCTGAAAATGAGCTTTGTCTCGTCGTTGTAGGCCGTAGTATCATCATCATCATCATCCTCTTGCACTTTTTTCAGCCACTGGCCGGGTCTGTTTGGAACACAGGCCACTCCAACGTCTTCTGTCTTCCCACCATCTCTCAGCTTCCACCCCTGTCCAGTCTTCTCCTCTCTTCTTCACGCTTTCTTCCATCCCTTTCAGGCACCTGTCTCTCGGTCTTCCTCTCGGTCTTCCTCTCGGTCTCTTTCCTTCCCACTTCGTCTCGTGTATCCTCGTGGGTATCCTCTTATCCTCCATTCGTTTTACATGTCCATGCCATCTAAGTCTAGATTTCTCTATACCATCCCGTAATGGTTCCTCCTTTATTAAGTCTCTGGTCCTCTCATTTCTTATTCTGTCCATCTTTGTAGCTCCAATACTGCTTCTCAAGAACCTCATCTCACTGGCCTGTATTTTGCTCTTCTCCCTTCCTTTCATAGCCCACGTCTCTGAGGCATACGTCAGGATAGGGGCATAGTACGTCCGATATATGATCTTGTTTCTGTTCTGAGGAACATCCTTGCTCCAAAACATGCTTCTCACACTCCTCCGGAATGATTCTGCCTGTCTCCCCCGCTCCTTTTTTCTCTATAGTTTCTTCCATTATCTTGTATCAGGCTTCCCAGATACTTGAAACTCTCCACTTTCTTCAGCTGTTCCCCACCAATTGTTTTTCCCGTTGTGGTTCTTTCCTTCTTTCTTGTTGTGATCACCATCTCACTCTTATTTATGCTAAATTTCATCCCATATCTTGTATTATTCCTTCCCACACGTCCAACTGTTCCTGCTCCTCCTCCTCCTTGTTTCCCCAAATCATCAAATCATCGGCTAACACCATTGCTTTCATCTTTCCTTCCCCAATTACTTGTGCCACTCGGGTCATTATGTCATCCATCACCACAATGAAAAGTAACGGTGACAGTGCACTTCCTTGTTTCAGGCCGTTTCTCTGTTCCACCCAGTCCGATCTCTCTCCTCCCACTTTCACACAGCTCACGCTTCCCTTGTACATCTCCTTTATCCTCCTTATAGTCCATTTTCTACTCCTCTATCCTCCAGGGACTTCCATACTTTGTTTCTGCATCACTGTCATATGCTTTCTCAATGTCCAGGAAGGCCATCAGTAGATCTGTTCCATACTCAGAGTGCTGTTCTTGTAACTGCCTTACAGCAAAAATCAAATCCACTGTGGACCTTCCTGCTCGGAAGCCATGTTGTTCCTCCCTCATCCCTCCTTCTATCCTTGTCTTAATTCTCCTTTCCAAAACTTTCTCAAACATCTTTGCACAATGACTCATCAGTTTTATTCCCCGATAGTTTCTGCATTCTGTTCAACTACCTTTCTTGAAGATCTCGACAATTATTCCCTTTTTCCAGTCCTCTGGGGTCTTCCTTTCCGTAGTGTAATGATAATAATTATAATAATAATATAACAATATAGGGTTAGGGATATAATAGACCTTCCGTAGCACACCAGCACGTGTAAATCGCGTGAAAAAATTCTAGAGTACCCCTTGACCCCCTTAAGCGCATTATATGTATTGATGAATTTTACAGCTTAGTTTGGTTCCGTTATAACCTTCTAGCCGTTTGCAAACTATCTCAGTAATGTAATAAATGGAATTGTATTGCGTCTTATATTACAGCAATAGATGGACCTGTGAATTTCTGTTGCCATGGTTACCGGCTAGCTTCCTTTCATTATTGTATTAAATGAAATTAATTTTCTGGGAATATCTCAAAAACTGTTGGTTTTAGGGCCTTAAAATGTGGTTTTCGGGGTCCCCGAGTTTCGTTTCTCACATCGAGGGGCTGAAAATTCGCTTTGTCTCGCCCTTCTACGCATATTTCAGCAAGCATTTTAAGGGGGTAGGCCCCCTTTTATGAGATGTACAGAGAAGAGTTACATCAATGATTGGTGTCGTGACTCTGAAGGATATCTGTACCAAATTTTACGTTGATCCACTCAGCCGTTCTCGAGTTATAAGGACACAAAAAATTGTCCACAGACAGACAAACAAACAGACAGACAGACAAAAATCTTATTTTCGCGCGCATCCGTCATAAAACAGTCTAAAACGCGTAAATAACGCAAATTTCCGTAGAAATTCAGAAAAAACAGACAAACTTTCATTCTTATATATATAGAGATGCCAAGAGCTATCAGAGGTTGCCATGGCAACACTACTAAATTGATGAGGGATGAGCCATCAGACGTTGCCATGACAACGCGCTTGCACGAGATCAGATTCAGTATTTCCATCTGACTAAGTGTGAAGCGGCTTCGGTGACGTAACTGGTAGCATGCTGAACTTCTATGCCCAAGGTTGCGGGTTCAAAGCCGGCCGAAGTCGTCGGATTTTTTAAGTGCGCTAAAATCCCTCAGTATGCTTTCCTTTGGAGGGGAAGTTCCAACGTTCGTTGCGAGTTGCTGGTTGGGGTGGCATCTAGTAGCCAGGTTCACAGCTAGGTGTCGTTGACGGTAGTACCTGGTAGCAACATTAGGAACTACTGCTTGAAATTGACCGTCTGCAGTCCTTACCTGAATTAAGACTAATACAGTCATTACGATTCACACCGTTTATCAGACAGATTCTACACTCACCCAAAGTACACGGGGTTAGATGACCGCGTTGTCGCAGCCCCTAAACTGAGGAACCAACCAGAGGTAGATTTCATTAGAAAGCTAACTATTGCAATGGGTGCCATGTTTCGACTTCCGGAAAATTTCGACATATCTTCACGTTTCACATCCCCCAGACTCCAAAACCACCGTCAGTTCAAAAGTTAATACATAATTTATGTATTATGTATGTAGATATATATGTATATCAGTTTCTTGTGGACACAATAACTGCCGTAATTTAACACCAATCACTCTGAATTTTTTCCCGAATATGTATACCTATAAAATCTCTGTCGAGTTCGTTACTGGGCTAAATCGGTCGAAGGGGGTGAAAATGGGGGGCTTTCTTCAAAAAAGTGAAATATTGCTATAACTCTCTTAATATGTGAAATATCGAATCGATTCAACGTTCATGCTATGTGTCGGATAAAGCCCAAAAATTTATGTTTGAAGAGTTTTTTTTATAGCACCAACCATTAACCATAGGGGTGGGAAAAAGTGGGTTTTTCGGGAAACATTAATCATATCTCTCTTAATAGGCACAATATCAAAACCATACAAAATTGACAATATTCCCCTAATAATTACCTAAAACCTTTGTCTGAAAGAATTTTTGATATGACCCACCATTATGCCAAGGGATGAGAAAAATGATTTCGGAATTATAAGAAAATGCCAAGAGCTATCAGAGGTTGCCATGGCTACACTACTAAATTGATGAGGGATGAGCCATCAGACGTTGCCATGACAACGCCCTTGCACGAAATCAGATTCAGATTTCCATCTGACTAAGTGTGAAGCGGCTTCGGTGACGTAACTGGTAGCATGCTGAATTTCTATGCCCAATGTCGCGAGTTCAAAGCCGGCCGAAGTCGTCGGATTTTCTAGGAGCGCTAAAAATCCCTCAGTATGCTTTCCTTTGGAGGGGAAGTTCCAACGTTCGTTGCGAGTTGCTGGTTGCGGTGGCATCTAGTAGCCAAGTTCACAGTCAGGTATCGTTGACGGTAGTTCCTGGTAGCAACATTGGGAACTACTGCTTGAAATTGACCGTCTGCAGTCCTTACCTGAATTACAGACTAATACAGCCATCCCAAAGTACACGGGGTTACATGACCGCGTTGTCGCAGCCCCTAAACTGATGAACCAACCAAAATCTCTGCGGGAGATATAATTTTTCGTGAAGAAGTAACAGACCGTTACATAGTTACACATCAGTGTCGAAACCTTGCATAAGGACAGTGTGACCACAAGTATAAAAATGGACCCCAAATGACAAGAAGGTTACCGTTCCCATAAGACAATAAAATGTTTAAAATAAGCATAAAATGACGAAAAACAAAGTTAATTAAGCTCCAATTATAAAATACCTTCTCGCAATAAATGAGGTCTGATCCCTCTACGAAAACCTGCATATTCTGCCTAATTTCGCCTAACCCCAAGTTTGTCCGGAGAAATCTACCTCCGCCTTCCGGCGTGCCGAGAGGACTTTTTATAACGAATGTTCTGGTCAAGGAGTTAATATTCAGAAAAACTAAGTAATTTTCTGTATCACCTTGACCTTCAGTACTGGATAACTTTTAAAAATATAAAATAGATTCAAACATTTTACAAAGAATTTTAAAAAATTAGAAAGAGGTATAAAATTAAATTAAGTAAAAATAATAAGAATAAAAAAAATACCTTAGATAGATGAAAGATGTAAAATTTTAAATAAATGTAACGTAAATTTAAATCAAAATTATTATTTAAATTATACAAATATCGTACAAATAAAACAGTATATTCGAAAAATAGTAGTCAAAACAATGCTACATTAGACAATTTACACTGTCAAATTTCTCATCACTATTTCTGTGCATATACAGTATGCATTTATAAATGTAATTTTTTGCTTTAAAGAAATCATTTAGCATCATTTTCTACTGAAAGTTGTATTTCATATACTCTCTTTAGCTCTGTCCTTCGATTTTCCTTTGAGGTATGATCAACAAATACTGATTATGAAACATTTTCTATTATTCTATAATGCAGAAATATGTTTTAAATATAGATAATGGCTGGCTTAAAACTGTCCTACACACTTTCAGTTACCTTACCGTGCACAGAATTGCTCACCATTTAAATCTTCGTTTTTCATTCAAACGTATTTACGGAACTTTCGGCTCTAGGTTGTGACATTAAATTGTTAATATTTCGATTCCCTTTCTCATTTTAATAATACAGATAAAAGATCAATCGAAAACAAATGTTTGTGTGGCCTTTGTAAGTTCTAAAGAATAGTGTCGATTTCCAAAATCATTGGTGTCATACAAACGATGATGTAGGCGGACTCGTATTTGCGGCTTTCTAATAGCTAGCCTATATCTTAATCGTATGTTAGTTATTTCATGTTATTTTTCACATATTCCAGTAATTGGAATTATTTATTGTTGACCGTCTGAAAGTTACAATATCAATTTTCCAATATGTCATTGCTGCCAAGTTTAGAAAAAGTACGATTGAAATGCTAGTTATTGTTGGATTAAGGGGCGTAACAATGAGGTCATGTGTCCCGTTTGCTAATTTAAGTTCACCCCGTAATTCCAAAACTACTCAGAGCAATGATGCGGAACCCTTCAATACATTTAGAAGTAAAATCGGTTTTGAAAAATTTCAGTAACCTTGGTGTTCCCAAATTTAAGCATTCGTGTTTAAATTGCAAACATTTTATCAGTTTCATGTAGGCCTATATTACTAAGGGAACATAACAACAGTTAACTCCGGGTGGAACTGAAAATATGTCCGACCCCGAGGCGAATTGGTTAGCTGCTAGGCTTCAGCCCGAATGGTCCCGGGTTCGATTCACTGCTGGACTACCGGGGATTTTTAATCGCGTGCGGTTAATTTCCCTGACTGTGTGTATGCGACGTCACCACACCCATCCATTAATTTACGGGGGCGTGGTGGCGCAGCGGTCAAGCTGTTGGCCTCTCACCAAGGTGGTCTGGGTTCGTTTCCCGGACAATGCAAGTGAGAATTTCGAAGTGAAATGCCATGTCCTGTGGTTCAGATTCCACGTAAAAAAGAGGTCCCGTGGTTCATAATCACAAGATTCACAGTCACGTAAAACTAGAAGCTTCCTCCCTTTCATCAATTTATTTTGTTTGCAAATGGAGGAAGTCGCCTCCGTACCGTAGAGGTCAGCGTGATTAGCTACCGCCCCGGAGGTCCTGGGTTCGATTCCCGGCACTGCCACGAAATTGGGAAAGTGGTATGAGGACAGGAACGGGGTCTATTCAGCCTAGGGTGGTCGAAATGGGTAGAGATGGTTCGATTACCACCTCATCCATCCTCGAAGTGGTTTTCCGTGGTTTCCCACTTCGTCTTCGGGCAAATGCCGGGATGGTCCCTACTCTAAGGCCTTGGCCGCCTCCCCTCTTCCTTGCCTATCCATCCTACCCTTCCAATCCCTTCCCTCATGAGGCCCCTGTTCGCTTTGCAGGTGAGGCCACCTGGGCGAGGTGCTGATCACACCTCACCAGTTGTATCCACACCTACCAGTTGTTTCCAGCTCTAGGACACGGCCTGAAAAGGCCGTAGGGGTGAGTTCCCACACAGAATCCGTAGGAGCCACCACCCCGGAGGATAAACTCGATAATAGAAAAAAAATATGGAAGTAATTCTCTGGTGGCAAATTGTACAAAACAGAAAATTCCCAACAATACTATCAAACACACTTAATGTGCACAAATCGCGATTGGCAACTATAGTAAATACATCGGAGTATTTACACAACATTTCAGTCTTCTCTTAAACACATCAATATGTTTGGGGGAAAGCTTTAAGACTGTGGCAAATGATGAGTTCCAATTATCAATACCACTATTAATGACAGAATTGAAAATCCACAGCCTGCGTCCAGTCTCCGACCGGGTCAGGAATGGAATGAATGAAGCCCCCATCTAGCGGCGAGGATATGGACTGTGCCGGCTGCCGAGGCCTGACGCACTCCTCTGGGGCAATGATTAAATGAATGACAGATGAAATGAAATGATAGTGGAGAGTGTTGCTGGAATGAAATGTTGACAGGGAAAACCGGAGTACCCGGAGAAAACCCTGTCTACCTCCGTTTTGTCGAGCACAGATCTCACATGGAGTGACCGGGATTTGAACCACGGACCCAGCGGTGAGAGGCCGGCGTGCTGCCGCCTAAGCCACGGAGGCTTTATTAATGACAGAATTATGTTCCATAATTTGGGCGCTGCGGTCGGCCCTTAACTCTTTGTGGATGATCTGCCCTGCTCAGGTAGGAGGGATTTCCCAGACGTTCGCTTAGTTCTCCCCATGCTGGCCGGTCATATCGTATGGACTGGATTTCGTCCTTCTATCTTCCAAAGATTCCCACCATAATTTTTAGCCTACTTTCGATTTTTGCAAAAAATGAAAGTAGACTTATGAGATCACTACAGGGCCAAAAATTGTGTGTCTGTCTGTGTGTGTGTGCGTGTGTGAGTGTGTGTACTCTGAATGTCTGTCTGCCCCCCCCCCCCCCCCATATCAATACGAACACGGTGAATCCAAATAGAACGACATTTGGTACAGAGGTAGCACTGGCAAAGGGCACCTCAGTGTCATGTTTTATATCGCCGCCATCTTGACGTAAACGTAATGGCGGCCACCCAAATGTTCAAAGCTTAAATCAAATTACGACCAACCTATTCAACTGATCTCTACCAAATTTTGTAACATTATACCTTTAAGTATTAAGAATCCTTTGACCAAACTACGAGGTCATCTGCCTAATAATTTGCGGATGGTGGCCATATTTGCGTGCAAATCGATTCCCCCTATCTTTTCAAACACGGTGAAACCAAATTGAACAAAATTTGGTACAGTGGTAGCACTAGCAAAGAGCACCTCAGTGTCATGTTTTATATCGCTGCCATCTTGACGAAAACGTAATGGCGGCCACCCAAATATTCAAAGCTTAAATCAAATTACGACCAACCTATTTATCTGATCTCTACCAAATTTTGTAACATTATACTTTTATGTATGAGGAATCTTTTGACGAAACTACGAGGTCATCTGCCCAATAATTTGCGGATGGCGGTCATGTTTGTGTGCAAATTGATTCCCCCTATCTTTTCAAACACGGTGAATCCGAATTGAACGAAATGTGGTACAGAGGTAATACTAGCAAAGGGTATCTGAGTGTCATGTTTTATATCGCCGCCATCTTGACGAAAACGTAATGGCGGTCACCCAAATGTTAAAAGCTTAAATAATATTACGACCAACCTAATCATCTGATCTCTACCAAATTTTTCAACGTTATACCTTTATGTATGTAGAATCTTTTGACCAAACTACGAGATCATCTGCCCAATAATTTGCGGATGGCGGTCATGTATGTGTGCCAATTGATTCCCCCTTTCTATTCAAACACGATGAATCCCAATTGAACAAAATTTGGTACAGAGGTAGCACAAGCAAAGAGCACCTCAGTGTCATGTTTTATATCGCCGCAATCTTGACGGAAACGTAATGACGGCGACCCAAATGTTCAAAGCTTAAATCAAATTACGACCAACCTTTTTATCTGATCTCTACCAAATTTTGTAACATTATACCTTCATGTATGAAGAATCTTTTGACCAAAGTACGAGGTCATCTGCCGAATAATTTGCATCTGGCGGCCATGTATGTGTGCCAATCGATTCCCCCTATCTATTCAAACACGGTGAAACCGAATTGAACGAAATTTGGTACAGAGGTAGCACTAGCAAAGGGCACCTCATATTCATGTTTAATATCCGTATGATACTTATTTCAACAAGCTACTACAACCAACATTCAATTATACTCCTTGGAAAGGACAAAGATTTATAACAATACCCATGCATTTAGGAGAAAGTAGGCTATATGTTCTTTACTGAACATCTTATTCTATCATTCGAGTTACACTACTCCTAGGATTAAAATCGTTGAGCACAAATCTAGCAGCCTTCCTTTGTGCCTTCTCCAGCTCATTGATGAGCCCAACCTGATATGGGTCGCAAACCACTGCGTCGTTTTCCAAGATTAGCCTTACATGTCAAATATCCTAATTCTTTTGCGGTGAAACTACTGCCTTTTAATACGCGCATTACAAAATGAAGTGGTTTGTACGCTTCGTAGATGACACAACCCACATGGGTACACCATTTCATATCATACATTACATGGATGCCCATGTATTTGCACGAGTCTTTTTCTACAAGTATTTCCGAGCCAATATTATATTAGAAATCATGCTTCGCCCTCTCCCTATTCTCATGAGACAACATTTACTCCCATTTATCTTCATTTTGTTGTCAACCGCCTCATTAGCACGCCCACGGGCGTCAATTAGAAACACCTGCACTCAGCCTCCCAGTAGGCCACATGACCTTATTGTAATACTGAGAATATGCTGCCATCTTTGGTAGATGTCATGTCTAATATTGTCCAAGTCACTAGGCTACCAAGTATAATCTTACGCATATAGCCATATTAATTAAAGTTAGCATTATATATATTGGTTTGTTGATAGCGGCCTGATTAAAAAAAACAATATGTTCAGTAAAGAACATATACCTTACTTTTTCCTAAATGTATGGGTATAGTTAGAACTCGGTTTTTTTTTCTTATCAAGAAGAGTATAATTGAATATTGATGGTAGAGGCTTCTTGAAATACGAGGTGATGTATTATACGTTGATTGTTTTAACGGACGGAACTGAGAAGTCAACTGCCCCAGTATTATACGTCGTACTATGCTAAAGATTTTTCTTATTTCCAATCAGTATGGGACTTCCTGAACCTAATATCTACTTCTTAACTCAATGTGGTACTTTGGTCGATTGGTCTAAATGCTTGACTCTCACCCGTGTGGCCGGGGTACGAATATGGTTATTTCATTTGTATTTTTTTAATGTTTTATAATTACCCATATGTAGTGCGAATTTTCTATAAGGAAATAAATAACACGAATTGTGTGAGTGTGGGAGGAGGGGGGGGGGGGGGAGAAGATAGGCATAAGCCTATGCCAATACACATACACACAAAGACAGGCACACGAGTTAAGTTTCTATCTTATCGTGCGTAATTAGCTCGTTTTGTTTGTTGAGCCTAGGTTCTTTCGGATTCTTTACGTGCTGAGTAGTATCGTATTCAAATGGATGAATAATCCCAAATTGTAGAAATGCTTGATATTCCAGTATTCGCTGGAAGAAAACAATGCTTTTAAGTTTTAACTAGAGCAGTAGTGGGAATTTGAAATATTTTTGATGTTCTGTAAGTTTATTCTTGTTAACATGGCTAGTCTGTTTCCGGTTATTCCGAGGAACCTCCAATGACATTAAATTTGTCTTCACTTAAACTACATGGGGTTTATTCCTTTTCATTCAGAAATGGTGGCATTGATTCTCCCTGGCTTTCCTGAGAAGGGCCTGATAAGCTCTTATACAATTACAAGGTGTTTTACTTAAAGTTGATAACGATAGCCAATACATGGATCTCTAAGGAGTGGTTACATTCCTAAAGTGTTACACACGGGTTGTGGTGAATTTCCACATTGTCTTCATTTCAACAGTAGCAAATACTGTAATAATAATAATATTGATAAAGGGATTCACAAGTTGAATCTTTAGGGAAGCGTAGTCCCTGGTTTGATACCGGGCAAGGTATATAACTGTTGGCCCGTGTAGATCTCATAAGTATACTTTCATTTTTTACAAAAGTAGGATAATAGTGAACGAGTATGTCAGATATTGACTCTGCATCCTTAGTGGCATGTGTTATTCTTGAGATTGCGCTGTTGATGTTGTTGATTCATTTCGAGTGTTTGCGACATCGCGGCCATGAAATCCCTCGTTTTTGAGTGTGTGTGTGTCGAATCTATCTGATAACCTGTGTCATTTTAATGGCTGTACTGGTGTGTGTTTCTGTAACTGGGCAGGAGACAACCGTGGAGCTCAGAGGAAAATAATCCCAATTCAAATATTTATCAAAGGGACTGAATATCCACACATTGCTGGAGAAGGGTAATCAGTAAGGGATAGACTTTAAATGAATAACATTTTCCCTTGCGAGATTTTCATCATAGAAGGGTGTTATGTAACTTCGGGTACCGGGATCCACCGTCTGCTGATTTACAGTCAATTTTATTGGATCGTTCCACATTTTGTTTATCCTCCTCGCCATGACTGAAAGATGAAGTCGTTTGAAGAGACGAATAAACACTAACGTTAAGGTTTCAGTTCTACTTTTATGGGGTGAGCCAAGTGTCATCTCGGCGGGATATTGACGTAGCTCTTCTTAATGGCACATTCAGCGCAGCTCTCAGTGGGCTATGTTAGGTAACATAAAACCAGTCGGAGATGTGTTTGATTTTAGTGGAGACCATTTCAAGTATTGAGCCATCAAGCGAGCTATAAACTAAGAAAGTGCAGCGATGAGTACTAACTCCCCACGTTCTCACGGTATTGTTATCTGCAGTGAACGACACGCATAACCTACTTGCCTTTTGAGACAGCACTCTCCTATTGTCCGGGCAGTCGTTTTTATCCACTTAAAAACTGCGGCCACGCCTTGACCAGGATTCAAGTTTTACTCAACAAATATGATCACTCCTGGAGAACCATTACTTAAAGTCATTTCTATAAATGCATCGTGTGCGAGATGATGACCATCTCTCAGATATCCGTCAAGTCATCCCTCTGTCTTCTGTCGATAGAAGACTTGAAAATGGATCCTGTTCGTGGTGTGGCACCATGACGTAAGATGTTAACCGTGTCTCCAGGAACAAGAGAAGATTGGAATTCGAATCCCGATATCGAGTTGGAAGCCATTTTTCAGTGTTGTCATAGTAACCGACCAGTTTCGATCGTCAAGCGATCATCATCAGGTCCTTTTGAATTAGGCTATTAAATCGATGTCTACACTTTTTGAGCTGCAGTAGTAATTATACTAGCACAACTAGTCAAGATATGTATTGAACCCATGTACCATAGGCTTCAAAGGGAGTCGAATCCATGTATTTTGTGAAAGGAATGAAAGAATCATACAGCCTCTAAGGGAATGGAGAGAGATTTTAAGCCAGGATTCTAGCCTAACATTGTGCAAGCGTTAGGGCCAGGTGTTCCTAAGATGAGCTCATGCCTCTTGACATTTATAAGGAGCCAGTCATGGATATTATTAGAACGAGTGGAAAGTTTGGACTGTAAGACGAAGAAGCCTGACTCGGAAATTGCTCTTACGTTGCAGGAAAATGGCAACCTCGCTGCTGAGTCAGAACAGGAATAATTAAATTTAACCCGTTTACGAGTATAAAAATAAGTAAACAGATACAGTACGGTGAATCATTTTGGATTAGAGATTTTTGTGTAAAGAAAAACCTTGAAAAAATTGCACAGGAGAAAACTGCAAACGCAAGTATACGTCATTGGGAATTCACCGGGACCCAAGGAGTGGGAGAATTAAAAATGAACAGCACCACCCACACAGTTGAGGACGAGAAATTAATTAATATCTCGGAAATGCACGATCGATTTCCATGCACAGGAAGATTATTTTACGTTTGGAAGACGAGCTTTCTGGAGATATGATTTTTATAATTGTGCGACAATTAGTTCAAAAGTTGGTCACGAAAAGGACTAGCATTTTATCTTTTTGTGACTTAAAAGTATAAAACTCCTGGCCTCACCAAGCCAATCATGCAGTCTACGATAGCCCGTGAGGGGAACGTCACGCTGTATCAGTACATGCAGTCTACGAGCATTCCGGGAGCGGAAGTGCTGCCCCACATCGTATACGCAGTATTCAAGAGCCCGTGAGGGGAACGTAACGCTGTATCAGACATCGAAGGCAGCTAACCAGTACTCCTTGAGGGGAGAAACGCTGTATTACACCGCATAATTAATATATCCGATAGCCACGGGCATCGAAGTATCAGTAACTTGCGTGCCTCCGGAAGGAGTTGCAAAGAAGAAGTATTAAAGTATCGCCGTGTTGAAAAATTAGGAAAATCCTAGTTACAGGATTTAGGTCCGACAGGGCAAAAGTTACCGTAAAAGTTCCAAAAATACAGTCAAAGCAGGCTGCGAACTTAGGATTCAGGCGATAGGTCTTTCAGTAATCGACCAAAAGTATCATAACGCACGGAAGTACCGGAACAGCGAGATAAACAGTTTATAAATTTTAAAGAACCCGAACAGGGAAAAACTGAGTAAGGTTCGCAACGTATTTCAGAAAATTAGAAGTGCGAGAACCAAATAAACAAAGAAGAACGGAAACTATAGAAATTGTTTTCAAGAAATCAGACGAACTATTCTAAAGTACTAAGACTCGAGAAGTATTAGTGGCTAAAAAATCCATAGGTCACCGATAGGTTATCGAGGGGACCTCGATCAGATCAGACTTTCGCTAGGATCGATAAATCAGATCTAATAGGGGAGCCGTTCAAGATATAGAAATAGCCGATCATCAGGATCAGGATTTGAAGAATTGATTATTCCAGGGAAGCAGTAGATGATTCGAGACTTTCGTATTCTGCAGGATAGGAAGCCGACATTGAATAAATTTCACCCTTGGAGACGGGAGTTTAAGAGGTCACGTGTGATAGGCTAAAAAGACGGCCTAGTGATCAAAAGTTGTGAAGTGTAAATATATCAAAAGTGTGTGTTAAAAGTAATATATTTTTTAGTGTTTTATTGTGTGTTCAAAACGGATACACCAGTGTATTAAAAATGTTGTCAGTGTTAAATATAGTGAATATGTGTCAAGAAATTTCTGTACATGAGATGAGTTTGTACAATATGGAGTAGGTCAAGAAGGTGGGCCAAAATGTCACATCAAACGAGAATAAAGGTCAGAAAACGACCTTAGACATGTGAGTAAAGATTTTCATTATGTTTTTGGGTGTCGGGAAAAATTTTGTGTACAATTCCACCGGAGTTTTGAGTAAAATGGATGTTTTTAAATAAATAATAACTAAATAAGAACGCGATCTGAACAAAAATAAAGTTTTAAGAAATAATAAATAATTATGTGAAATAATAAATCCTGTAGAGGAAATGCATGGAATAAAATATCAGTGTATTTAATGAATGTTATGAAAGCAAGCGTAATAATAATAATTATAACAAAGATATTTACATAAAGGTAAATTTGAATTATATGAAAGAAATAGCTTTTGAGCTTTTGTAAGGAATGAAGACGTGATGTGAATAACTAGGTAAAGAAATCTAAATAAAGATTAAATTGAATGATATAAAAATATAGAGCGTTGGAGCCTAACAAATGTATAAGACATGATGTGAATGCATGTTCTTAAAAATGGAGCGATTTATTGTCAATGGAAAAGATTAATACAAGAATTGAGATATGTATCAATTGTTACTATGAATTTATCAGTTCTTTGGAAGACATTAGGCCGTAAAGTAATGTGTAGCGTAATGGAACGCAATTAAATAAAAAGTCACGCTAGGAACGCGTAAAAGTTAAAGTACTTGGTAAGTTACTTATGGAGGGTAGTTGATTGCAGTGAATTGAGATATGTTGTAAGTCCTCTAAATTGTGACGTGGATCACGAGGCCATGTGTGTATTATATTATAAAAGGGAGCAAATGTATGGTATTATTGAGCGTAGGTCCTGTAAGCTACGGCTAAACCCTAAATCGCGTCTTGTATAAGTCCTCCAATGTGGAAATGGTTCCCGAGGCATGTTAAGAGATTCGAACCTAGAATCCTCTGTTTGTTAAAGCCCCTTATTATTCGTCGTCGAATGTGTATTACTCCTCCCCATTCAACGAAGACCCTTCATAATTAATAAATGCCAAGATTACGAGGGTGGTTTATGAGCCAATAATATTGTTGAAAGTAAAACGATTGAGTAGAAAGCCAAGTCTCCCCAAAGAACTGAGAATAATGTGAAGGTTTGTTTTAAAAGCATTGAAGAGAGCTCCAACCGTAAGCTAGGCCGGGAGTCGCTCTCCCTGTCATAAATCACGCTCGAGTATAATGGCCTGACCCTCATAGTACGAGGGTGGGTAAAAACCGTCTTGTAAGAAGTGTTGAATACACCGTGAGTGTTTAAAGTTGTTAATGACCCGGGCGTTGAACCGAGGCCCTTGTAGATTGATATTATCGCTTGCCAGTTCAGATCGTAGTTTTCTTATGTGATAATGGTCTTATAAGACAAATGAATTAAATAAAATCCCTATTGTAATGTTGTATGAAAAATAAGGAATCCACGAGTTTTGTGAAGATAACTAGATTCGGGAGTAATCACAGTTTTTGACTTTGTCAAGTAATCTTAATGACTCTGGAGTACACAAGTAGTTTCCCGATCACCGTAGTGAATTTGCAAACTTGAGAGAGATAGTAAATACTGAGAATATGTGAAATGCCCAAGTATTGAAGTGAATAATTAACATGTAATTTTAAAGGTAATTATATATTTGTTTTGATGATAAGAAAAGATAAAATAAATTCTTGAGGTGTACAAAAGTATGACACCATTATTATGGGAATGTATCGAGCCAAAGAAGCTCGTAGTTATATGGAATTTTAAGATAAGTACTTTATGGAAGTGAAACTAATCGTGAATTGTTGGTTTTAAAGAAAACCATGTGTTTTAATCTAATATTTGTTTTATTTTTTATGCTATTCCTTGTTCACTTTGAACAAGTAGAATGATATTGGTCAGTAGTTTATTTGTTTTATTGTTTGTAGCGCCATAATTTTGATTAATTAAATGTGTTAAAATAGGAGTTGATTTTGTTGTTATTTTTGCAAGTGTATCCTCTATTTAATCCAAAATATGTAGGTCACAGAGTGGGAGAACTTACCGCAGCCCCGAAAAATCCCAAATTGAGCAATGCTGGCATACTGTGATTTGCATATTTCTTGCTGAAGGGCACAGTATCTTTCTGTTGAGATACTGATAGCAGTGATTGGCCTTCAAGTTTGCTTGCTTAGTGTTAATGTGTGATTGTTACTTTTACAATACGGATCTTGAAAGACTCTAAACAGATTGAGAACTGGTGTGAATCGGTGCAAAAGCAATTTTAAGAAGTGGGGATATAGTAATGAAGAAGTTTGTAAATGTGGTGAAAAAAAAGACCCTGAGTACCTTCTGAATTGCAGCATGTTACCAAGACCATGTGATATGCAGGACTTGATAGAAGCTAAGTACTGTGCCATTCTAACAGTTGAACACTGCAGAAATGAATGTTAGTGCAATTTATATGCATATTTGTATGTGTTTTGGACTCGGAAAATAAATACTAGATGGTCAGGTCATTGTGGATTGTGAACTTAGCCGTTTGAGCGATGTGGTACAGCCGACATCACTGCCTGAACTTAACTTCTAGACTTAAATTTAGTAGCCCATTTCTAAAGGATCCGATGATGATCGTTTGACGATCGAAACTGGTCATTCAAGTATATTTATTGGTCTCATGTAATTATTTTCAGGATTCGATTCGAATCTCTACCATGGTCTCATTTTCAAATCGTACTTAACCGTTATCCTACAACATATCCACACAGATCCCTTAATGATTCTGTTTAAATACAATATTTTTATTCAATTGGATGTGCCCTAAAATCTTTGAATGGAAGTGAGAAACTCTTGTTGGGTGTTGTACGATAACTCGAACTTGATGGTTCTGGAGGAAAATATACGGGTGGGGGTGGGATGGGGTGGTAAGGAGTTTGTTGACGTCCACACAGCACTAAAGTACAATTTTACATTAATAAGTGAATGAAAACAAAATAATTATTTGAACAGCGATGATTTGGTACGTGTTGTAGACTTGCAAGAAATGTGACTCTTCACACAGGAATGGGTAGTGTTTGAATTTTGTCATACTGTGACACTTCAGTAAGAAACGTAGCCATCATGGAAGTTGTGGCCATTAGCTGCCACAAAGAACTTGCTTGGAAGTTGAGCGGGGAGAACTGACTCCAGACAACATCGCGCATGTTATGCTGCAAAATCAAGTATCCTGGTATCAGGTAGCTGTTTATGTGGAAAGTACTTTGCGTCAAAAGAAGAGGGATCTAGATGCTTATACGTGATAGTAAAGGAGAATTGAAAAAAAAAGTGACAGTCAGTCTGAGAGACTAGACTTTGTATCATTTTAAATGCTACAAATGCTGAAAAAAACTAGAAAGGCTGGAGGCTTCTCGCTTCGCTCGAAGCCAAGGACCCTTCACATGCTAGAAAATTATTTGCATAATACTTATCTTGCTTATCTTGTTGCAAATTACTCGCGAACGACAAGTGCAAACCAAGGGCAAAACAAGGTCTGGCGCGCGGAATGCCGCACTCTCACCAGAGCGCGTGGGGACGTGCCCCTTCCATCCAGTCTAAAAACACTTATAGTGGGCGATTTATTGAAGATAGAGATATGCTCTCCCGGACGTTTTTGTAGAACTTTTCATACTGACCAATTCTTACGCTCATTGTATACTGATATTTTTAACGGTTTGCCCAGCGTAAGCTTAAGAAGCGCACGGACGCCAAGTAAGTTTTCGACCTTTTCACAGAAATCGTTACTGCTTGGCTTCCTTTGATCATACGTAAATTATTTTCTACAGAATCTTTCCTCGAGATATCCTTTACAGAATGGTGAAAACCGCATCAAAATCCATCCAGTGGTTCTCGATATTACCCGTGACTTCCAAGAATCGGGGATTTTTGTCTTATACTAACGAAGTAGAGATTGTCGGGGACCACATGCACCAAGCGGTACTATGACGTCACACACCTCAGTGCATCTGAGTACATTTCGTCCCGTCATCGTAACGTAACGCCAGACCCCAGCATAACGACGAAGTCGACAAGATCATTTAAAATGATAAAAAAGAAGCATAAGGGATTTTACGCATGACACCGCCCTGAAGTAATGTGAGAGCGGTTCCGGGGAAGAGACACACATCGTGGGAGAAGAGTGTGTGGTTTTCAGTGGGCAGGAATCCCACACACTTATGGAGTTCAGACCGCCACACGTGTCGCAGATTTTCCACATTCCCTCGTATAATAAACAAGAATAACTCATTGACGGCTCGTATTCGCCCTGGTTTAGCACGGATGAAGTTGTCGAGGTAATTTTGAGGGAGGGAGGTTGGGTTGGTTGGTTCCTCAGTTTAAGGGCTGCGACAACGCGGTCATGTAGCCCCGTGTACTTTGGGTGTGTGTAGAATCTGTCTGATAACCAGTGTTAATTGTGATGGATGTATTAGTGTGTGTTATCTGTTTTTAATTCAAGTGAGGACTGCAGACATTGCATTTTTTCAAGTAGTTCCTAATTTTGCCGTCAAACGCCACCGTCAACGACTACTAGTTCAGGACTTGGTTACCAGAAACCACCGCAGTTGGCTCCTGGCGGCGAACGTTGGAAACTAAGAGCGTTTGTCAAATTTGTAACCTATAATTTAGCTTCACACAGGTGTAATTAGTGGAAAGTTTTTTAACATGCAATAAATCTGTGCCATGGGACCGCCGGCTTTACTTCCCCTCCGAAGGAAGGCATACTGAGGGATCTTTAACGCTCTTAAAAATCCGACTACTTCAGCCGGGTTAGAACCTGTGATCTTGGGTTTAGAAGCTCAGCATACTACCAACTATGCCACCGACGCCGCTTGAGGGAGGGAGGTGATCCCACTCTTCGACGGCGACATCAATGACCTCTTGACGGGTATGAACGGTATGCAATAGTACGTTTCAGCATATCCTATGCATGTTCTATTCAGTTCATGTCGGGTGTCATCGCAGGTCATTCCACCCGGGTAATGTCGTACTCCTGAAAGAAAGTTGCTGATTTATTCAAGTAATGGACGCACAATTAATTGCACTAGCTCACGAATGTAACGCTTGCCAATCATTGTGTCATCGAAATGCATGAGCCGCGTTCACCATCCCAGGAATATTCCACCCCAAATCATTACTGATTTTCCTTGGAATGTATGCAATTCTTGGACTTGCTGTAGCCTGCCACGGTATCCCTTACCTCTCCAGAATCTTGTGCGACGGCTGTCGAGATGGAAAGCGATCATGGTTTCGGCCATGGACCCACCTCCGACTAGCAGCTCTGTGGCAGTAAAGGAGAGGGACACGAAGGAGAGACCTCTTGGAGAGTAAGGTCCTCGCATCCAAACGATTTCTGATGATCTGTGCTTGCAAAATCCGGTATTTGACAGTATTATTTCTTGCCAGTTTTCTCCATGAGATCACCTCCGCCCAAGTCACATGAGTAGATGGTCCTGTTTCTAATTCGTATTAAAGACTTGGGGCATATCAGTTATCAGCCCCATATATTATGGTGTGTACTGGATTTGTCTGAAAACCTGTATTTCTGTGGTGTCACTAGTAGTGTGTTCAACTGTAATTATTAGGGTCGAGAACGGGACAGGCACCCCGAGACTTGAAATAAAATTCTAACCAGTTATTTGAATGGAGGAAATGTGCATAAACCCGTGGAAAATTCACACTCGGCATAGCCACTGTCAGCGCCGGGATTCGAACATACTACCTCCGGACTTGCTACAACTTCTCATCACGGTCGTTATGAGCAGTGGCACAGTGGTAACGTTCTCACATGCTGCGCCCAAGATTGGAGGTTCGAATCCTGTTGCAGTCAGTTGGCATTTAATAAACAGAGAATTGCGCACGAATGTGCATAGAAATACATAGAGATAATGTTCTTAATGTTCACTTGCAGTAAAATTGAGTTAGCGATTTCTTCGCATGTAAGTACACGGTACCTGTCACAAAAACACTCACAAAGATCACATAAGCATTAAAGGATGCGCAAATGCAAGGCAGACGTGTCAGTAAAATTCCGGCGCCCCGGCGTCTGTAAAAGCCACAGTAGTTTAGAGTTGTTGTTGATTAGGGACTTTGCGATATCGTGTACTTGGGTGTATGTAGAAGTTGTCAGATGACCTGTGTCACTGTAATGCCTGTACTAGTGTGTGTATTTGCAATAGAGCTAGGATTTGGGTAGGAATCAGCCGTGGTCTTAAGTTAGGTTCTTGCCCGTCAATTGCCTGGAATAGAGTAGGGAAACCACGGAAAATCACATCCAGAATGGTTGAGGTAAGAATAAAATCAGTCCCTTCTACGTTTTGCCTAACGAGGCTGAGTGTACCCCGTTCCAAGCCCCAGAATTAAATTTCTTGGCAGAGCCGGGAATCGAAGACGGGTCTCTGCGGTGACAGTCGGCCGTAGTAGTTAAAAGGGTCGTAATACCAATATAATAATAATAATTATTATTAGACTATTATTCATACTATTATTATTATTATTATTATTATTATTATGGTTTACCGACAGCGGAAGCCACGCTCGCTAGGTCATGGGGCCAAGCTATCTGTGGACTCGGTAGACGTGGGTTCGAGCCTCACCGTCAGCCATCCTTGAAATGGTTTTCCGTAGTTTCCCATGTTCAAATCCAGGAAATGCTGCGAAGGTACCTTCTGACAGGCCACGGCCGTTTCTTTCCACATGCTTGCCCAGTTTCATTCATCTTCATTCATTTCATCTCTCATTAACTCTTCTAATGAGGTTGGCATCAGGAAGGGCATGCAACCGTAGAATCACCCACCTCATATAATGTCATCGCATCTCGTCCCTGACCCCGTTAAAGACGCGAATAATAAGGGGTAGACGTGCATTATTATAACAGTTTGGGATTAAGTGGATTGTTTATAAATCTCTACATCAGGCAGTTCCAAATCCACGAGTTTGAGTATGCGTACACGCGAGTACTCAGCAGTAATGTTCGGAGCACGGTTGGAGAGGGACTGGGGGTGAGAGCCAATACGTCACTGGGCGAAGGTCATAGCACAAGTCCATGAGCTTCCTGCCAGTCTTGATATATCCACCGCGCAGTGACGGCAGCTACCACATCAGAGCTGTATTGCATGTTGCAGGTTTCCTCACGCAAGGCGACGAGTACTCCGCTCCACACTGGTGAGCAGCTTTGGTGGAACAGCCTGCACTACATAATACATTCTTAAGGTACAATTTCCTCTATTTAAATACAGAGGAAAATAACCTACCGTGGAGTGTTGTTAGGGCTCTACGGATATGCATGTAGGTAGACATTTAGGTCGTGGCAATCGTACGGAACAATGTGATAGAAAGTAAAATTCTCACATGGCGGATTTTGAAGGTGCAGCGATGTCACCTGAGTGTTTGTTTCTCTTCACTGCAGGTACCTTCCACCTTGTATAGGTACCAATAGAGCAATACTGTATCCTCCTCCATAAATCATAATCTGTGGATGCTGAAAGCTGAAAGCTAAAAGACAGCCTCTTCAGGGTATACGTGTATGCATAGAGACTAATTCAATAATCTCCCTCCTCCTTGCAAAACTTTCATTCCCCGCAGTGCTCCATAACTGAATTACGACTAGCTCTCCTCTCTCTCTCCCCCCCCCTCTCTCTCTCTCTCTCTCTCTCTCTCTCAGGGGAGAGAAATATATTCGCTGTTGTTATTATTTGAAAACAGGGAGTCTCCCAGAATTCAGAGATGAGCTTCAAAAATTTATAGCAAACGTAATGTTATTAAAAGTCAAATATTTCACATAGGATTTTTTTTTTTTTAAGCGTATGGCTTATTAGTGCCGGGAGTGTCCGAGGACATGTTCGGCTCGCCAGTTGTGTAGCTGCTTCGAGACGGACACCCAATGGGTGAGCTACAAGTACCGTTGAGGAGGGAAGGAGGGAAGGTGGAATGTAAGGACGAGGAGTTGGAAGATAGCGGCTGTGGCTTATAGTTAGGGACCAACCCCGGCATTTGCCTGGAAGGAAGATGGGAAACCACAGAAGACCATCTTCAAGGTTGCCGGCGGGGGGATTCGAACCTCCTCGCCTCCCGGATGTGAGCGACTGCCATCAGTCATGCCGTAACCACCACGGCTAACTCACCCGGTATAGGAATCATACTAATATATAACAAGATGTTCAGTAAAGAACATATAGCCTACTTTCTCCTAAATGTATGAGTATAGTTATAACTCGTTGTTATTATCAAAGAGTATAATAGAACTATTCTTTGTTGAAGACCTTAGAAACGATTTACCTCTACCAAACGCCTCAACCTAGATAAAAACTGCTACCATCATTGAAGAAAGAAAGAAAGAAAGAAAGAAAGATAAGAAGTATATCAAGAATGTTATGGATCTGGAGACATAATCGACCGGACTGGCTGCGTGGCTCAGCGGTAACGTTCTCGCTTGCAGGGCCCTAGGTTGCAGGTTCGTATCCCGGCGCAGTCAGCTGGCATTTGAGGGTGCACAAATGCGAGGGAGCCGTGTCAGTACATTTACTGGCTGTCTCTAAAAGCAGCAGTAGTTAAAAGGGATGTAAAACCAATAACATTATTATTATTATTATTATTATTATTACATATACGACCTGCCGTGGGCAACATCCAACTTTGAGTTGAGGCATGTCTTTACACGTCTGGTTGTGCATGGCTTTCACAACCCTAATTGAAAAAAAAGGAAGGAAGATTGTAGTTTTACGTGACCGTGAATCTTGTGATTATGAGCCACGGGACCTCCTTTTTACGTGGAATCCGAACCACAGGACATGGCATTTCACTTCGAAAATCTCACATGTATTAACCGGGAATCGAAAACCCTAAATGAACTAACAAATCTTTGCACGACCCTACAGAGACGTGTGTATACAAACTATGTGGATATTTTCGATTGTTATTTGCCTGAAATAAAACTAGTAATTAATAACCTGAACTAACATCAACGGCTTGAATTCAGTTACTATGTGAAATCATTTTGTTCTTTACTTCAAATAACATTTTCAAGTAACGCAAAATAGGCTGTTACAAACCCTTTAAAATGAAAAGTAAAAATGTATCGTAGTATCATCTTGTCATTCTTCAAATTCGATGCGCATAGAATGCCAATGGTATAGTAATCAATGGAGCCCCACGTAGACTAGTCGTGACATCTAGTGGTGAAATATCGAACAATATAATCCTAACAGAGCGAGTGCATTCTAGCGGCCAGAAGAAGAAACTTTTCAATAAAATCTGGAAGTTAATAAGTATGTCGGCGTGCAGTTACCTTTTTGGCAGCTAGATGTCTCGAGTAAATCTGCTGGCGAATTATGTTTTAATTAAATATATATTTTACACCATAATATGCACAATATAACGCTTAATTTTAAAATATCTGAGTCATTACAAAACAATAAACATATAACATTTCAAGCAAAAGATCTAGCTCTGATCGGGTTTGAACCATAGGCACTTGAGCGATAGGCTAACGCTCTACCACTGAGCTAATTGTGTCAACGAATATCGTTCTATATAAAATGACGTGTTAGCAAATAATGATTTATACTAAACGATTTCATCACTGGAGTATATTATTTATATATAAAGCATTTCATACAAAGTTTACTTATTTTGTATCAGTACGCTATATTGCATGCAATACTCAAATTAGTGAAATATAAATCAGGCACAAGATATCCGCTGCCATCTTGTCTTATTACTGAATCAGCTCAGCTTTTTAAAATCACTTCTGCACTATAGTATTGCAAAATAAACTTTTAATTTCGAACGTGCCTCTTCCTTTAGAACAGTTAAAACGATTCTCGGCTCGATAATCGGAACTGGTGGGTCCCATGATATGGATTATAAAGTTTGCATAATTCGCACGGCCGCCATCCTGAAATGGTATGGCGGACGACCTTGTAGTTTGGTCACAAGACGCATCCTATAGGAAGGTATGTTGTTACAAAATTTGGTAGAGATCGGATGATTTGGTTAGTCGTTATTTGATTTTACGTTTTGAACGTTCGAGTGGCCGCCATTCAGTTTTAGTAAAGATGGCGGCGATATAAAACATGACACTGAGGTGTCCTTTGCTAGTGCTACCTTTGTACCAAATTTCGTTCAATTCGCATTCACCGTGTTCGATTTGACAGACATTCAGAGTACACACACTCACACACACACATACACACACACACACATACACACACACACACACACACAGACTCACACACACACATACACACACACAGACAGACACACTTTTTTCGCCCTGTGTTGATCTCATAAGTTTACTTTCATTTTTTGCAAAAATCGAAAGTAGGCTAAAAATGAGATGGTGTGTGTCTGTCTGTCTGTTACCTAATAACGCAAGAACCACTGGTCCGATTTAAATGAAATTTTGCATGGATGTAGCTGAAATACCAGGTTTACATATAGGATACTCTTAATTTCGATATTTTGCACTATTAAGAAATGGCGACCATTTTAGTGACGTCACTACACCCTTTGGTTTCTAAATTTCATATTTCCATATCAAATAAAAAGAGAACGGTAGGAAATAGCAAACTTTTGATGGTACATACGAGCTTCAAAAATTTATTTTCTATCCGAAAGGTCCTTATCACTTTTCGTGTATCTCCAACAGTTAGCGAGTAAAACCTACTTTTGTGACGTCACTACACCCTATGGTGTTAAAATTTCATATTTCCATTTCAAATAAAAAAAGAACGCTAAGAAATAGAAAACTTTTGATGGTATACTCGAGCTTTAGCATTTAATTTTCTATCCAAAAGGTTCTTATCACTTCTCGTTTATCTCCGACGGTTAGCGAGTAAAACCTAAATTTGTGCAATAAAACACGGTCACATCGAGCGGTGCAGTATATCTCTACATATATAAAAAAGAAAATTTGTCTTTTTAGCCTATTTTCAATTTTGAAAAAATAGGCTTTTGAGATCACCTTTTGTCCGTGTGTGTGTGCGTGTGTGTGTGTGTGTGTGTGTGATTCGTGTGTGTGTCCCCCCCTAATAAAATCTAAACAGCAGGAGCGATTTCAATGAAACTCGGAAAGTTCATAGCACTATTCCAGGCGACCTCGACCGTGCCCTTCAAATTTTGTTACGACTCACCAATCCAACATGGCGGCTGTGCGAAATATTTCACCAGCATTCAATATCTCCGAAACTATTACCGATATTACCCTGACATTTTCTATGGTGATAGAGGGAACTGCTATAAGTTCACTTATGTGACTTTTGAAAACCTGGTAACTACAAAACCAACATGGAGGCCAAGCGAATTTGCGACTTTTAAATAGACGTTTCTCGTGATTTGACCAACCACACGCAATGAAACTTGGTACAGTATATGTTTATATACATTGTAATGCACCGACATCTAACTTCGTTCAATTGTTTACATAATCACAAGATGGCGGATGTGCGAAATATTTCACCGGCATTCTATATCTCTGAAACTATTAGCGGTATCTCCCTAAAATTTTGTACGGAGATAAAGGGCACTACTGGAAGTCCATCTATCAGACTTTCAAAAACCGGTTAACTACAAAAAGAACATGGCGGCCAAGCGAATTTGAAAATTTTAAATAGACCTTTCTCGCGATTTAATGTTCCAAGCGCACTGAAACCTGGTACAGGAAATATTTATACACATTGTAATCCACTGGTATCTAATTTAGTTCAATTGTTTGCATAACCTCAAGATGGCGGCAGTGCGAATTTTAAAATTAAGTTTTTATTTCTTGTGATGTAGTCATGCGATCGAAGTGAAAGTTTGAATAATGAACCTACGCAATAATTTTCCTTTAATGGTACATGACTCTATGGCCTATACATTTAACAATCCAACATGGCGACCATCCGAAATATTTAGACGATACTGAATATCTACGAATCTATTTTAGCAATCAAACTGCATTTTTTAATGTTCATAGGGGCTATGAACTTAAGTTCACCTATAGGACTTTAAATAACCTGGTGATCACATATCCAACATGGCGGTGACGCGAATTATAAATATTCTCATGGACGTTTCTCGCAATTTAACCATCCGAGTGCAGTGAAACTTGGTACAGTAAATCCTTATACGAATGTTAATCCACTGGCATCTAATTTATTTCAATTGTTTCCATAACCTCAAGATGGCAGCTGTGAAAAATTATAAAATCTCCTTGTTTTTTCTTGTGTCCTAATTTTGCGATTGAAGTTGGAATACTACAGGTTCACAATAATCTGCATGTAACAGTACATAACACTAGGACCTACATATATAAAATCCAACATGGCGACCACCCGAAATATTTAGTCGGTTCTTAATATCTACGAATCTATTACAGCAATCAAACAGAAATTGTGTATGTTGATAGTGGCAATTAACATAAGTAGGATATATGAAAATAGGCTGTATAGTTCTTCACGGAACTACTTGTTTTTTCTAAATTTCTACGGAAATTTGAGTTATTTACACGTTTCAGACTGTTTTATGATAGATGCGCGCGAAAATAATGTTTTGGTCTGTCTGTCTGTTTGCTTGATTGTCTTTGGACAACTTTGTTCCCTTATAACTCGAGAACGGCTGGGTGTATCAACGTAAAATTTGGTACAGATATCCATCAGAGGCACGACACTAATCATTGATGTAACTCTTCTCTATACCTCTCATAAAAGGGGGCATACCCCCCTTAAAATACATGCTGAAATAGGAGTAGAAGGACGAGACAAAGCTCATTTTCAGACCCTCAATGTGAGAGACAAAACTCGGGGGCCCTAAAAGCACATTTTAAGGTCCTACGTCCAACCGTTTTTGACATATTCCCAGAAAACTAATTTAATTTAATAAACTATGAACGAATGCAAGCCGATAACCATGGCAACAGATTCTCAGAGATCCATCTATTGCTGTAAGACGCAATACAATTCCATTAATTACATTAGTGTGAAAGTTTGCAAACGGTTAGATGGCTATTATGGAACCAAATTAAGCTGTAAATTTCATCAATACGTAAAATGCGCTTAAGGGGGTCAAGGGGTAGTCTAGATTTTTTTCACGCCATTTACATCTGCGGGTGTGGTATGGCAGGTCTATTATATTCCTATCCCTATGTTATATTATTATTATTAGTATTATATTATGGCGTACAACGACGAGACAAAGCCCCTCGGTGCCAAAAATAAAACTCGAGGGTCCTCGAAAACTACATTATAAGGCTCTAAAACCAACAGTTTCTGAAACATTCCCAGAAAACTAATTAAATTTAATTTAACAAACTAATGAAGGAATGCAAATCGGTAACCATGACAACATTATCTCAAGGGGTGGCATCCAACTTTCCATCTATTTCAGTAAGAAGCAATTTATTACATTTATTACATTTCTGTGAAAGTTTGCAAATATAAGGTTATCACGGAACCAACGTAGACTGTATAATTCATCAATGCAATTAAGGGGGTCAAGGGGTAACCTAGGATTTTTTCATGCAATTTTCACGTGTGACATATAGTGCAGAAGGTCTATTATATCTCCAAACAACAACATTATTTTCAATAATTCCTGAATTGAATCAGCATTTTTGCGGCTTTTAGGAATTTGGGCCATTTGAGACTAAAGAACCTGAATTTCCATGCACCACAAGCTTTTATAATTTATGAAAGAGGACTTCCTGTGTAAGGGGACCCAACACAACGTAGAGGGTAAGTTTTTATGTGACGTGTATTGCATTTCATCTGCAAGGCTTTCAATTCTATTTCATGTCAGGAAGTACACGTCAGGTGAATTTAGTTTGTGAGCACATTTCAACTAATCTTTTTTTTTTTTTTTGTCGACATTTGGGTTCATCGTAAGGATGATTTTCTTTGATACTGTGTGGTAGATATACCCATATTTGGATTTCTGGGTGATATGTTGTAGACAATAGTATTGTCTGTCTGTCTGTCTGTCTGTCTTTCTGTGTATCCTTATGTACGCCTATAACTCATGTTCGGATGCTTGGTGCATCGTAAAATTAGGTATGGTAAACATGAGTCAATACACCAATCATTTATAAAACACTTCACCGTTCATTTCATACAGTAGAAGGGTGGATATAGGGAAAAACTTCTCAAAATACATGCTAAAATAGGCGAAATATAAAAATTATCCTAGAAGGACGACCAAAGCATATGTTGCACTTCTAAATGTGAGACACAAAATTCTCGAGTCTATAAAGGGTCTCCGAAAACCACATTATAAGGCCCTTAAATTAACAGTGTGTGTGATATTCCCAGAAAACTAACTTCGTTTTGATAAACTTATGAAGGAATGACAAGCCGCTAACCATTGCAACAGTAGCTCAATTGATAATGTCTGGTGCGTCTCTAAAAGCAACAGTACTTAAAAGGGACGTAACAGCAATACCATTATTATTATTATTATTATTATTATTATTATTATTATTATTATTATTATTATTATTATTATTATTATTATTATTATTATTATTATTATAATGTCTGGTGTTAACACCGAACACCGTTCGAAGAACGGGTACTTCTGCTAGTTATTAATAATGCCTTACAGAAAAAATGCCACCGAATGTATTTCAGAATAATTAATTAGTTTATTTTCGTTTTACTAAAATATTATCTGTTACCCGCGGCTTCGCCAGCAATAACATTTGGAATCCAGTTATAACATTAGTTATATAGATTTTTCCTGTTGTGGAAGATAATGACGGCAACATGGAGCGTTAAAATTGAAAATTGGGTGCACTATACGACGGGGAGCTTTGATTTAAGGCAGGTCTCCTAGCCTACTGCCATGTCTATCGAGAGTGTTTTTAATGCCTAAGCACTTCTCGGTAAACTACATTTCTGGTCTTTCTCTCAGGCTGCAGAATGACTAAGACACCAGAAGAACTGACTCTGGAGCATGCCACGTAAAGTTGACCATGTGCGAAACAGTCACTTCTCAGATCCACACCAGCTACTATTAAACTCTGCCCCAGAGCCTTGTTAATTGTCATGGCGTATCAGACTTTCAAACGAAACTGCAGACGTTTGAATTGAAAATGGTAGTCTGATGGGATTAGAGGAATGCGGGGTATGAAGACAGTTTCGCCTTGGCCAACACCTGAAAATATGGTGGCTTCAATCGCAAATTTATGCAGTGCTTTAACCTGCATCCTGGTTCCATTGTAGAGTTTAGGAGGGTTTAGGTTGCGCAATAACATGACAGGAGCACCAACCTTTAGGATCAGGACATGAGGCGGTATTCCGGGCGGGTTAAGAGTGTTTAAAAACTTCACAGGATAATGAACTGCATCTTCAACCTCTACAACTGAGTCTACTGATTCCTATACCATTTTTGCTGTTGATAACTTATTAAGGAGGGCGATATTTACCCTATCGGCAGAGTTGGGGGTAAGAATAGCTCTTTCTTTCATCCATGAATTATCAAGGTTGGAATTTATAAACACTTGGGGATAGATCTTTTCGATCAAATTCTCTAAACTGTCAACAACTTCGCACAGTTCAGCTGGAATAGATATTTTTCCGTAATTTTCCTCCAACTTTCCATCGCCTATGCTTAGAAGGAGACGGGAAAACTCCTCAGCCATAAAATCATGGAGGTGTACGCGTATGTTGACAGTCAAGGGAATTGATTTGACATTGGGCCATATGTACGATTTTTGACAGGCATTTACTTCGTCAGCCCATGTTCACGGGGTGTAACAGGGAGGGTCTGTCTAAAGTCACCGGAAAGAAGTAATGTGACTTCACCCATAAGTTGGTTGTTACCTCTAATGTCCCTAAGTGTTCTGTCCAATGCCTCGACTCCTCCTTTGTGCGCCATCGTGCATTCATCCCAAACAATGAGTTTTGTCTCTCTCAGCACGCGAGCTGTGCCACTTCGCTTAGAGATGTTACAAAGGGCAGATGCAGCGTGACTGAGGTTAAGATGGAGCTTGAAGACAGAATGCGCTGTTCGTCCACCATCCAGTAGGGTTACTGCAACACCTGAGGAGGCGACTGCGATGGCAATGTTCTGTCGACTTCTAAATGTACTGAGCAGGAGAATAATCAGGAAGGTTTTGCCAGTTCCACCTGGTGCATCCAGAAAAAAGAGCTGACCACATTCTGAAACAACACTTCGAACTATTTCGTCCTAGGCCAATTTCTGCTCGTTGTTCAATTTTGGAACAGTATCAGCAACCACTTTGGACAACTTAATTGTGTCGTAAGATTGTTCACTGACATATTCTCGGTTAACAACGACGGAGTCTTGTTCTCGAGAAGGCGACGGAAGTCCAAAGCGGTCTAGTTGTTGACCAGATATTTTTAGTACTAAATCCTCAAGAAGCACCAGACACCTGTTGTAGATAACGCCCATGACCAAGTTGACATCAGCACACAACCTCTGAACCTCTCTCACCACATCTTCCGCGAAGCTGTCTTTGTGTTTTTTCCAGAGCATGATGGGATCACTCACTTGACAAAACACCAGTAAGATGGCAAACAGCTCGCGTATATTGTGGGGAGAGTCGGTGGAGGATGCTTCCTCCTGTGTGCGGTCCCGGTGCGTATTATCCTCTAGTAAGCCAAGTGCTTTACATTCCGCTTGAAATGTTGGTTGAACCACCCCTGCCACGGTTTTGAGGTCAGTAAAAGACTGAGGGCCGGGGATTTTATGTAAAAGGTAGTAGCACTTGGCATTACGACGGTAAACGGTGTACACTCTGCCAAGGGTCTGATCATTTTTCACACCAGGATGGCCTGGGACTGGCATACCTTGTTTCCTTCTACAGAACTTCTTACCTTTCCAAACGAAATATGATGGAACTTCACAATATAAAAGTATTGACGCAAATTTATCGGATCGGCATAGTTCAAAGAAAGCAAGAAGAGTTGTGTTTGGAGGGTTGTTAAACAGTTCACGAACGTCGTCTTCATTAAAGTAAACCCGCTGGCCGCTTTCGAGGTGGACGGCAAGTTGCATGACCGTAGGATAGCGTTCATGTATGAGGAAGCAGAATATGCGCCAAGTCGCCTCTGAGCTGCTGATGTAGCGTCCTGATTCATATCTCGTAAATTCGTCAAACTCTCCGATGCTAAAAGTAGCTTGGTCGGAACTTTTCTTGACATAATTGCAAATGTATTTTATTGAATTTACAGAGTTGCAGTACTCAACATTGATATGAGCTGAGAAGGTTCGAGATAGGACGGGGTTATAGGGTACCACCCAGCTATTGTCAATTTCCACTCCCTTTTTAATAATAGAAACCCTACCCTCGGAAGTGGGCAGCCTGCGATATTTCAGATACCCATCTTCCCCGGTTTGGCTTTCTTTAATGAGTGGTCTGGGGTGCTTCTCGGTCCATACTCCTTCCACCATGCAAGTTGAACTCCTCTTGAGAAGTCCACATGGACCGTGGATCATGGTTGCCTTGACAATCTCATTGAGATCAGGGTCAAGATCTGGGTCGGGAATCTCTGCACTGATCACCTTGTCGATGTCATCAGGCCTTAGTTTTCCTTCCAGCCACAGAAGTATATGAACGTGAGGCAATCCTCGATTTTTCCATTCAATGGAATACATGTGACACCTTGAAAGACCAAAGATACAACCGTTAGTAAGAAGTCTTATCATGTTCTTGACTTTCAAATGGAATACCCGCGCTACCAAATCATGCCTATCTTGAGGTTGTTTACCTTGTTTCAGGTGCTCAACTACCTCGGACCATTTTGGATTGCAGGTGAATGTTATGAAAAGATCAGGACGTCCAAAAGAGCGCACGTAAGTCATAGCATCCTGAGTGTGTTCATGCATATAGCATGGGCCTCCAGTGAAAGTCAACGGCAACACGACCATTTTACCAATATCTGACAAACGGCTGTCAGCTTTACTCATTGCGTCCTTCGGGTGCACATTTTCCTTAAGTCTCAGCTTTTTCTGCATGATGCGAATTCAAAGTAGTCTCTCTGTCTCAATCTTTGCATACATATCAACCAGAAACTGATTGTGAAGATTGCGAAATAACAAAAGAAAATAATTATCACGCTCACGCTCAAATATTCTGAAGCCGTAAAAGTTAGCGGCAGACACGGTCTTCTTCAAAGGTGCTTGAGTGCAGTTGTGACGTTGAGGGATATTAATGCAGTAGCCATCTTCTCCACGGCAGAACATAAGCGGATATTGCAGAGCATCATACGCGCGATATGTTTCACTAATACGAAGCAACCTGCTATCTCTGCCGTGGAGTACAATATCCCTTTTCTCGAACTCCTGATCAACAATTAAAACCGCCAATTCCTTAGTGCTAGGGGCGATAAAGCGGCCTCTGTGCTCGCCAAGGGGTCTTTTGTCAGCTTTGATAACCACCCGGAAGTCTTGATTGCCATCAGGAACTGCTTCCATTGCTGTTATAAAATCCTGAATGTATCTATTATGCTTGTGTAAGAGATCCTGCAATTGGAGAACTATCTGAGGTTTAACGTCAGGGAAGATGCCACATCGGATGTTTTTTTTCTATGTCTTAATCTCCAACAAAGTAAATTTGAAGAAATTGAGGCTGTTGTTCATATGATGGTAATAAGCTCCCGATTTGATGGTACACCTGCCCTTGCACTTTAAAAGTTGGCATAAAATTGCCTTATGTTCGCAGAATAATCAGTTTGTCGATTTCATTGAAATCAGGACATTTTTAATACTGTCCATGGAAGAATCTTGACTTGATCTCTTTTAAAATTATGTGTAACAACAGCCTTTCTATTTACTTCTGGCTGACTCTTTGTATATTTGGCCACTGCATCCCTATGGACTTTCTGATTGCTTTCAACATACTTCTTAACTGTCCTACGGTTTACTTCAGGATGTTCTTTCGCGTATTTGTTTACAGCTTTAATTAATTTTTTACGGATGTTGTTAGTAAATCGTTTTCTACGTTTTGAACCTCTATTTGATTTAGTTTGAAGCACTGACTCGAGGAGGATTTTCGCGGTAGGAGAAGATGTTAATGAAGAAGGCTGAATGAGAAGTGGGCATTCACATGGTAAAATTGTAGGCGTGAATGGCTCGTAAACATCAAAATATCCCTGCGTGAACACTCCCGTAAACCTGAATCTTTTAACAGAAGCTGCAGAACCACACGTATTTCCAGTTCGGAGTACACGATTACAGTAGACTGGAATTGGAAAGGATATATCTCTGCCACTACTTGCAATTCTAAAGATGTACCGTATGTGTAAGGCATAGACATAACAGATACATATTCAGCATTGTTTAGGTAAGGCTGGCAATCTCGTGTCATAGAATTGACCTCTAGTCTTTCTCAGTTGTCAGAGGCGTGTCTAACAATGTCAACTCGCATTGTACGTGATGTGATATGTTGCCATGCATTGCGTAAGATAGGGCAAAGAAGAGACAGGCACCATCTCCGGGAATTTTATAGACTTGGTGGGGAACTTGGGTGCCATCTCTCTATATATAAAATTAATGTTTGTCTGTTTTTTTTTAAATTTCTACGCAAGTTTGAGTTATTAACGCGTTTCAGACTGGTTTATGACGGTTGCGCGCAAAAACAAAATTGTTGTCTGTCTGTTTGTCTATGTAAAAGTCTGCACGCGCATCACTCGAGAACGGCTGAGTGGATCTACGTCAAATTTGGTACAGAAGTCCATCAGAGGCACGAAGGTAATCATTGATGTAACTCTTCTCAATACCTCTCATAAAAGAGGGCTTACCCCCTTAAAATACATGCTGAAATGGGCGTAGAAAAACGATACAACGCTCATTTTCAGCGTCTCAATGTGAGAAACAAAACTTGGGAGACATACGGGCCCCGAAAACCATATTTTAAGGTCCTAAAACTAACAGTTTTTGAGATTTACCCGGAAAACTAATTTCATTTATTAAGCTACTAGCTGAAGTACCCGTGCTTCGCTACGCGTCATAAATAAAATAAAATGTGAAGGTGACAGTTAAAACAGGGGATAGGCGAGGTGATGCGCAGAGGGAGATTAAGGATGGAACATTTTGTACAACTACACCGCCCGGCGTTGAACGTGTTTTATAGTACAAATTTAGGTTTTACTCGATAACGGTTGGAGATACCTTTCGGATATAAAATGGAATTTTAAACCTCGTACATGCCATCAAAAGTTTGCTATTTCTTAGCGTTCTCTTTTTATTTGAAATGGAAATATGAAAGTTTGAAACCAAAGGGTGTAGTAACGTCACTAAAACGGTCGCCATCTTTAAATAGTGCAAAGTATTGAAATCAAAAGTAACCTATATGTTAACCAGGTAAATCAGCTACTTCCATGTAAAATTCATGTAAGTCGGACCAGTGGTACTAACGTGATTGAGTAATACACATACACATACCATTTCATTTTTAGTCTCGCTTCGCTCGCGTCATAGTCATGTCATATTGTTATTGAATGACATGCAGGTTTAACCCCGTTAACACCCCTTTAGAACCTAAATATCCAAAAATCCCTCCTAAGTAGATGTTTTCGACACACAACAAACATATCCCCAAGACATCATTCTTTTAACTTTAATAGTTTTGGTTGGTCGATGAGAGTGAACATCCAAAAATCCTTCCTTAGTGGACGTTTTTCTTCCAGGATTTATCCCCTCCCCAAATGCCCCTTAAATTGCATTTATGAAAAAACGGTCGAACATCTATTTATTTTATTTATTTATTTATTTTTAAGCTGATTGATTTCCTCCGAGTTTCAAACTCCTCGTCTATTCCGTTTAAGAGATACACGCTCCGTTAGGAATCTTTCAACCCCCACTTTTCATCCCTTTCACCTCATAATATACACTACATCGAAAAACCATTAGACATGTGTCAGCTTATTTTTAATGATTAGTATATATGCCAAGTATCACATCCCCAAATGAAACCACTCGTAAGATATTGTTATTCAATGAAATGCACGTTTACCCCCTTAACACCTCTTTAGAAACTGAATATCCAAAATTCTTTCCTTAGTGGACGTTTTCGACATACAACGAACATATCCCCAAAATTTCATGTTTCTAACTTTAATAATTTTGGCTGGGCGATGATGCGTGAGTGAGTCAGTCAGGACATTTTTTTCATTTACTTTGGAGAATTTCACCCCTCCCCATGAACCCCTTAAATTAGATTTATGAAACAAAAGGTCGAACACCTATTTACTTATTTAACGCTGTTTCCCCCCTGAGTTTGATGAGTGAGTAAGTGAGCCAATCAGTTAGGACACTTTCTTTCCTGTTTTTTATCCCAGAATTTCACCCCTCTCCAAGGGCCACTTAAATTGGATTTATGAAGAAACGGACGAAGATCAATTTTAGTTACATGTATTTTAAGCTGTTTTTTCCCGCTGAATTTCAAACTTCTCGCCTATGTGGTTTCAGAGATACACGCTCCGTAAAGAATCCCTCAACCCCCAATCGATAAACCCTTAGACATATGTCTGATTATTTTTAATGATTAGTTTAAGTACCGAATATCACATCCCCAGAGAAACAACTCATGACATATCGTTATTCAATGAAATGCACGTTTACCCCCTTAACACCTCTTTAAAACTCGAATAAACAAAAATCATTCATTAGTTGACGTTTTCGACATACAGCGAACATATTCCCAAAATTTCATGTTTCCAACTTTAATAGTTTTCGCTGGGCGTGATGAGTGAGTGAGTCAGACAGGACATTTTCTTTCAATTATTTTTACAAGAATTTCACCCCTCCCCATGGGCCCCTTAAATTGGATTGATGAAAAAATACTTGAACACCTATTAACTTATTTTTTAAGCTGTCTTTTTCTCCTGAGTTTGATGAGTGAGTGAGTTAGTCAGTCAGTTAGGACACTTTCTCTCCTTTTTCCCCCCAGAAATTCACCCCACCCCACTGGCCCCTTAAATTAATTTATGAAAAATAGGTCGAACACCGATTTACTTCCTTTTTAAGCTGATTTTTTTTCGCTGAGTTTGAAATTTCTCGCCTATGTCGTTTAAGAGATAGGCCTACACGCTCCGTTAGGAATCTTTCAACCCCCACTTTTCACCCCTTTCACCTCATAATAATACACCACATCGAAAAACCCTTAGACACATGTCTACTTATTAGCCTACTTTCGATTTTTGCAAAAAATGAAAGTAGACTTATGAGATCAACACGGGGCGAAAAAAAAGTGTGTCTGTGTGTGTGTATGTGTGTGCGTGAGTCTGTGTGTGTGTTTATGAATGTGTGTACTCTGAATGTCTGTCCCGGGGGGGGCCCTATCAATTCGAACACGGTGAACACGAATTGAACGAAATTTGGTACAAAGGTAGCACTAGCAAAGGACACCTCAGTGTCACAATTTATATCGCCGCCATCTTGACGGGAACGTAATGGCGGCCACACAAATGTTCAAAGCTTAAATCAAATTACGACTAACGTAATCATTCGACCTCTACCAAATTTTGCAACAACATACCTTTATGGGGGGAGCATCCTTTGACTAAACTAATAGGTCATCAGCCTAATAGTTTATGGATGGCGGCCATCTTTGTGTGAAAATATATTCCCCCTATTAATTCGAACACGGTGAAACCGAATGGAACGGAATTTAGTACAGAGGTAGTACTAGCAAAGGGCACCTCAGTGTCATGATTTATATCGCCGCCATCTTGACGGAAACGTAATGGCGGCCACACAAATGTTCAAAGCTTAAATCAAATTACGACTAACATAATCATCCAATCTCTACCAAATTTTGCAACAACATACCTTTATTGGGGGAGCATCCTTTGACCAAACTAGTAGATCATCAGCCTAATAGTTTGCGGATGGCGGCCATCTTTGTGTGAAAATCGATTCCCCCTATTAATTCGAACACGGTGAAACCGAATGGAACGAAATTTGGTACAGAGGTAGCACTGGCAAAGGGCACCTCAGTGTCATGTTTTATATCAGCGCCATCTTGACGGAAACGTAATCGGGGCCACCCAAATGTTAAAAGCTAAAATGTAATCACGACCAACCTAATAATCTAGTCTCTACCAAATTTTGCAACAACATATCTTTATGTGGGAAGTATATTCTGACCAAACTGCAAGATCATCAGCCCAATAGTTTGTAGATGGTGGCCAAGTATGTGTGCAAATTGATTCCCTCTATCAATTCAAAACGGTGAAACCGAATTGAACGAAATTTGGTACAAAGGTAGCACTAGCAAAGGGCACCTCAGTGTCATGTTTTATATCGCCGCCATATTGACGGAAACGGAATGACGGCCACCCATATGTTAAAAGCTTAAATGAAATTACGACCATCCTAATCATTTGATCTCTACCAGATTTTGCAACAACATGCCTTTTTTGTGGAAAGCATCTTATGACTGACTACAAGGTCATCAGTCCAATAGTTTGCAAATAGCGGCCATGTAGGTGTGCAAATCCATTTCCCATATCAATTCAAACACGGTGAAACCGAATTGAATGATTTTTTTTTCAGAGGTAGTACTAGCAAAGGGCAGCTCATATTCATGTTTAATATCCCTATAGCACGTTGTATTTCAACAAGCTACTACAACCAACATTCAATTATACTCCTTGAAAAGGACAAAGAGTTATAACAATACCCATGCATTTAGGAGAAAGTAGGCTATATGTTCTTTACTGAACATCTTGTTTTTAATGATTATTTTATATGCCGAGTATCACATCCTCAAATGAAACCACTCCTGAGATATTGTTATTCAATGAAATGCAGGTTTAACCCCCTTAAGACCCCTTTAGAATCTGAATATCCAAAAATCCTCCCTTAGTGTACGGTTTTTTCATACAACGAACATATCCCCGAAATGCCATGTTTCCAACTACAATATTTTTGGCTGGGCGATGATGAGTGAGAGAATGAGTCAGGACATTTTCTTTCAATTTTTTTTTCTTCAGAATTTCACCCCTCCCGATGAACCCCTTCAATTTGATTGATCAATTTCAAACAGACCACCCCATTCCCTGCATTTAGGGCCTTTGGCACAAATCTACACCGTTTCATCGATCTGAACCAAAATGTGTTTACCTACCCTCTGGAACCCTGTGGGTAACCCTGTCCACTTGCAATTTTGGACAGACCACCCCATTCCCTGCATTTAGGCCCTTTGGCACAAATCTACACCATTTCACCGATCAGAACCAACATTCGGATACTTAGACCTACCCTTTGGTTCCCTGCGAGTAACAATGTCTGCTTGAAATTGCGGACAGACCATTCCCTGCATTTAGGCCCTTTGGCCCAAATCTACACCGTTTTACTGATCTCAAAAAAAAAAAAACAAGAAGTTCCGTGACAAACTAAAGAGCCTACTTTTCATGCCAATGATTATTCAACAGTATATGAACCTATCTAGAATAATGACGAAATTAAGTTGCTAATATCGAAATTTCTAATTAGTTCGAAATACTGTATACCTGGCATAATGTAGCCTAATAGGGCACCACAGTTGGCAGCCCTGATGACTGAATATATCCTTAGTTCCATCTCTTAAGGTACAGAATACAAAATTTGGTTGATGTCCAATGAATAGCATGGACGTTACATGCAGTGAAACATTGGATCTAACAGCGCGCGTAAAATCATGTTGGCAACAATGTCATGCATGTATTGGTCAGAAATAATCTGAAATAATATGATCTACTGTTGTGCCAATTTTGAATGAAATCCATTAGTTAGTATAGAAGTTACATGCATTTTAAAATTGGACCTATCAGCAGGCTTAGAATCATGTTGGCAGCACTGACGTATATTAGTTACTCCAAATTCATCTAGAATGCCAGGTACTATACGTGTGCAAAGTTTAGAGCTATTGGCTTGCATACTTTCTGATATATTGATATTAGGGTAACAAAAATAGGGACAGTATATATTAACAGTTGGCAGCCCTGGTTGCTCCTAAGAATACGCATAGTCATATCTGTTATGGTACACATAGCACATACGAAATTTGGTTGAAATCCAAATGATAGTATGGAAGTTGCATGTATTAAAATTGGACCTGTCAGCAGGCTTAGAATCATGTTGGTAGCACTGACGTATATAAGTTACTCCAAATTAATATAGAATGTCAGGTACTATACGTGTGCATAGTTTAAAACTGTCGGCTTGCATACTTTCTGATATATTGGTATTTGGATAAAATTAATTAGGAGCATTTATTAACAGTTGGCAGCCCTGGTGGGTCGTACGAATACGCTCAGTCATATCTGGTTATGTACACATACAATATACGAAATTTGGTTGAATTCCAATTGATAGTGTAGAAGTTATATGCATTTAAAAAATTGGACCTATCAGCAGGCTTATAATCATTTTGGCAACACTGCCATGTATGGACTCCTGGAAATTAAACTGCAATATTATTATCTATACGTGTGCCAATTTTGAAATAGCTCCCATTCATACCTTCCAAGATATACATCATGGAGCTCAAATTTCAATTGCGATTTTTTAGCAGTTGCTAGCACTGACATCATTTTCAAATATGGCCGTGAGATATTCAGGTATGGATCTTTAATCCTACCAAATTTTGTTTCGATTACTCCAGCCGTTTAGGAGTTGATAGGGGGGGACACACACACAGCCAGACAGACAGACAGAAGGACTGACAGACAGACAGACAGACAGACAGACAGACAGACATTTGCCCGATCTCATAAGTCTACTTTTTCCTCATTTTTGCAAAATGTGAAAAGTAGGCTAAAAATGTATATTTACCCTTTGGAACACTGCGACTAACACTGTCTGCTTGGAATTGCGGAGAGGCTACTCCATCCCCTGCTTTTAGGCCCTTTGGCCCAAATCTACACCGTTTCACAGATCTGAACCAAAGTTTACATACTGACCCTTTCGAACCCAATGAGTAACACTGTCCACTTGAAATTTCTGACATTCCACTCCATTCTTTGCAGTTACCTCAGGAATCCCTCGGGGTTGCCAGCTTCCTAACTCACCAGCCATGAGCCCTTGAGGGTGTACCAGAAGTGGTGGGGCTACACACACCCTGCCTCTTTGAGGACCTTGAGCAGAAGACAGGAGATATTATGAAAAGGAAAAGAAGGCAGACCCCTCGAAGAATAAGGGTATGAGGAAAGATGAGACAATGACCAATTAAGGCGGGAAATTGAAAGAATCCTTAGCCCTCGGATACCCATATACAGTCGGGTTCGGAAGAGAACAAGAGTTGACCAATAGAGGCCGACAGGAAAGGGAACTGAAAGGAGCGAAAGAACGAGTGATTCCTCGGCCAATCTAAATGGGATGGGGAACCCCGAACGTGTGTCATCATATTTCGTCATCATATGCGATCATCTCAGGTTCGTGCAGTATTGGACCCATATTCTTTGCCGAGCAGTACACCATAATCTCTTTCACTAGACGCATCGTGTACAGGCCTAAGCCAGAAAATAAGGTTAAGACTTTGGAAGATATCGAAGCTAGATATCTGAACTATCTATATCAGTTTAAAAATTACACCATGTTCGTTTAGTAGTCATTTTTTCATTACCTTATTATTATCATCATAAGTGCAAATGACTAATCACCGCCGCATAAAGTCTTTTTCGACTGTGATTTTTTTAATATTTATTTTTATTATAGTACATTGTGTACATTTAAGTTGAAGTATCAATTCAATACCGGTAGTAGTTTCCCCTATCATCCTCATCATAAGGGCAAATGACCTAGATGTTACGCCAATTACACCATTAATCACCAGACACAATGAGTCTTCCTCGCCTGTGAAATTTGAAATATATATTTCTATTACAGTAGTTTGTAAGTTTGACGTGTCAATTCAACAGTAGTTTTCATTATCATCCTTATCAAAAGGACAAATGACCTAGATATTAAGCCCTTATTGTCTTTTGCGGCAAATTACCTAGATTTAAGTCCATTATATTTCTAAGGAGACTTTGAGACATTATCATCATTCCACTGGGCGAAGCCGGGTACTACTGCTAGTTATAAAAATAATAAAGACCCCCTCGTGGCGCAGTGGCTAGCATTGTTGGCTGTCACCCTCGAGGTATCGGGTTTGATCTCCGGCTCTGCCAAGAATTTAAAAGTCTTAGTAAGGTCTGGTACGGGGTCTCCCAGGCTCGTGATGCATAATGGGAACCTGCAGGATGCTATGGGAGGAGGAGGAGGAGTTGAACGGAACTGGCCACCCTACCACACGCAAACTCCGGCTCGGGATGCCTGGTTAGTGATCTCTTGACTTAGTCAAGGGCTCTTATTCAGGTCGCCTACGTCCCTGGAGGGGATATGGCACTCTTTTATTTTATAAACTAATAAATAGATGACGAGTACAGAAGAAGACCAAATCAGGAGCTATACAGTATAGATATACTGAGAAAATCACAGATGTGGCCAGGACGAGACGTCTGGCTTTCTATGGACATGTCTCATGGATGAACCCTACAAGACTAACCAATCGGCTTCTCAACTACTGGGGGATGAGAAAGAGCGTGACACCGTCGCTAACAGTAGTTAACAAGGATATCCAAGAACTGAAGATAATGAAAAGTGATATTAGAAGCCGATCACATCTCAGGGAGGTACTTAAACAGAACAGTTTTCAGGACAGAACAACCTGTAAGAAAACCGGCATCATCTGGATAAAAGAGAGGAAGGAGAAACATTGCCAGAAAATGCGCGAATATTGGGCAAACATCAAGTCCCTCGCCAAGCTGAAAAGTTGAACGTCGTGGTCTTTAGCTGGCCCATCCGAAAGAAGAAGATGAACATGAAGAAACTAATGAAGTAATGCAAGCTGGTAACCATGACAACAGTGTCACAAGAGGTGACATCCAACTTTCCATCTATTTATGTAAGAAGCAATGCCACTCAATTTATTAAATTTCAGTTAAAGTTTGCAAATGGCTGTATGGTTATCGTGGAATCAAACATAGACTGTAAAATTCAACAATGCGATTAAGGGGGTCAAGGGGTACCCTAGAATTTTCACACGTGACTTACACGTGCGATATGCGATATGTTGTACAGAAGGTCTATTATATCTCCAAACAGCAATATTATTTTCAAAAATTCCTGAATTGGAATAGTGTTTTTTGCAGCGTTTAGGAATGTGGGCCATTGGAGACTAAAAATCCCGAATTTACATGCACCACAAGCCTTTATAATTTATTAAAGGGGTCTTTCTTGGGATGGGAACTCTCCACAAAGGTGAGGGTCATTTTTAATTTGACATATATTGCCTTTCTAGGAACTGGCCACCCTACCACACGCAAACTCCGGCTCGGGATGCCTGGTTAGTGATCCCTTGACGTAGTCAAGGGCTCTTATTCAGGTCGCCTACGTCCCTGGAGGGGATATGGCAATCTTTTATTTTATAAACTAATAAATAGATGACGAGTACATAAGGAGACCAAATCAGGAGCTATATAGATATACTGAGAAAATCACAGATGTGGCCAGGAAGAGACGTCTGGCTTTCTATGGACATATCTCATGGATGAACCCAACAAGACTAACCAACCGGCTTCTGAACTACTGGGGGAAGAGAAAGAGCGCGAGTCCGTCGCTAACAGTAGTTAACAAGGATATCCAAGAACTGAAGATTATGAAAAGTGATATTAGAAGCCGATCACATCTCAGAAAGGTACTTAATCTGGAGAGTTTTCAGGACAGACCAACCTGCGAAAAAACCAGCATTATCTGGACAAAAGAGAAGAAGGAGTAACATAGCCAGAAAATGCGTGAATATTGGGCAAACATCAAGTCCCTCGCCAAGCTGAAAAGATGAGCGTCGTGGTCCTTAGCTGGCCCATCCGAAAGAAGAAGATGAACAAGAAGAAACTAATGAAGTAATGCAAGCACATTCCACCCTCAATTGGAAATATATTTTAAAAGTGGGAAAAGAGATGTCAAAAGAGGCATTAACACTATAGAGAATTAAAGTTTGGACTCGTAACAAAACATTATCATATATTAAGTAGTGCATTTTATGGGCTTGAGGGCAAGTGCAAAAAAAAAAAACCGAAAATTTGACACGCAACAAATGTGCGGGTCTTCATACACTGAAGGCACTATAAACTTATAGAAAAATTATAACAAAGCAAAACTAAGATTTTATTCAGACCATTAGCATAATTTATTTTGGTAGGTGACACCCACGAATCAACTAAAAAATGAACATCAATGGAAAATCTGCATGCAACATATTCGTCTTTATTATTATTACAAAGTCACAGCAAACATAAAAACCGTAAATTCAGAACGATATATTTTAAACACTTCAAACCATTACTTTCCCTAAAAATGCACGGATCGTCAAATGCACCGGGAGCTTGGGGGCGGAGCCCCCAACGAGCAAAGCGAGTTCCATCTATTACTGTAAGAAGCAATGCCACTCAATTTATTAAATTTCTGTGAAAGTTTACAAATGGCTATAAGGTTAACGTGGAATAAAACATAGACTGTAAAATTCAACAATGCGATTAAGGGGGTCAAGGGGTACCCAAGAATTTTTACACGTGACTTAAACGTGCGATATGAGATATTTTGTACAGAAAGTCTATTATATCTCCAAACAGCAACATTATTTTCAATAATTCCTGAATTGGAATAGTGTTTTTTGCAGCGTTTAGGAATGTGGGCCATTGGAGGCTAATAATCCCGAATTTGCATGCACCACAAGCCTTTATAATTTATTAAAGGGGTCTTCCTGGGGATGGGGATTTCCACAACGGTGAGGGTCAGTTTTAATTCGACATCTATTGCGTTTCGTCTACGAGGTTTTCAATATTATTTTTACGTCAGGAAGTATACGTTAGGTGAATTTAGTTTGAGAGCACATTTTATCTACCGTAATCATATTTTTGTCGACAAACGGGTTCATCATAAAGATGATTTTGTTTGATACTGTGTGGTTGGTATATCTTTATGTTTATGTGTGCCCATAATTCATGTTCGGGTGCTTGGAGCTTCGTAAAATTAGGTATTGTAACCATGAGTCAATACACCAATCATTTAGAAAACTCTTCAACGTACTTCTCATAGAAGGGTGGGTATAAGGAACAACGTTTCAAAATACATGCTAAAATAGGCGAAAAATAACAATTATCCTAGAAGGTCGACCAAAGCATATGTTGCGCTTCTCAATGTGTGACACAAAACTAGGGAGTCTATAAAGGGTGTCCGAAAACCACATTTTAAGGCCCTTAAATTAACAGTGTCTGCGATATACCCTGAAAACTAACTTCGTTCTGATAAACTTATGAAGGAATGACAAACCCCTAACCATTGGAACAGTATCTCAATTGATTACGTCTGGTTATTAATACCGAAGACCGTTCGAAGAGCGGGTACTTCTGCTAGTAGTAGATAAAACCAGTGTGACGGTATTGTTATGAACAACTATTCAACTCACGGTCTGTATCTGTGGATATCGCACTGAAAATAGTGAAAAAGCTCGAGCATTGTGGTGAAAAGATTCAGTGCATTGTGGGATAAACTCCCTAGCTTCAGATGGTCCAAACTGTGTAATTTATAATGAAACTAGCTGAAGTACCCGTGCTTCGCTACGCGTCATAAATAAATTAAAATGTGAAGGTGACAGTTAAAACAGGGGATAGGCGAGGTGCTGCGCAGACGGAGATTAAGGATGGAACATTTTGTCCAACTACACCGCTCGGCGTTGACCGTGTTTTATAGCACAAATTTAGGTTTTACTCGCTAACAGTTTCAGATACCTTTCGGATAGAAAATGTAATTTAAAACCTCGCAAATGCCATCAAAAGTTTGCTATTTCTTAGCGTTCTCTTTTTATTTGAAATGGAAATATGAAAGTTTGAAACCAAAGGGTGTAGTGACGTCACTAAAATGGTCGCCATTTTAAATAGTGCAAAGTATTGAAATAAAAAGTAACCTATATGTTAACCAGGTAAATCAGCTACTTCCATGTAAAATTCACGTAAATCGGACCAGAGGTACTTGCGAGATTGAGTAATACACAGACACACACCATCTCAATTTTAGCCTCGCTTCGCTCGCGTCATAGTCGTATCATATTGTTTTTCAATGGAATGCAGGTTTAACCCCGTTAACACCCCTTTAAAACCTGAATACCCAAAAATCCCTCCTTAATAGACGTTTTCGACACACAACAAACAAACATATCCCCAAAATATCATTCTTCTAACTTTAATAGTATTGGTTGGTCGATGAGAGCAAACATACAAAAATCCTTCCTTAGTGGACGTTTTTCTTCCAGAAGTTCACCCCTCCCCATATGCTCCTTAAATTGCATTTATGAAAACACGGTCGAACACCTATTTATTTTATTTATTTATTCATTTATTTATTTATTTATTTATTTATTTATTTTTAAGCTGATAGATTTCCTCCGAGTTTCAGACTCCTCCCTATGTCGTTTAAGAGACACACGCTCAGTTAGGAATCTTTCAACCCCCACTTTTCATCCCTTTCACCTCATAATATACACTACATCGAAAAACCATTAGACATGTGTCAGCTTATTTTTAATGATTAGTATATGTGCCAAGTATCACATCCCCAAATGAAACCACTCGTGAGATATTTTTATTCAATGGAAAGCACGTTTACCCCCTTAACACCTCTTTAGAACCTGAATATCCAAAACTCTTTCCTTAGTGGACGTTTTCGACATACAACGAACATATCCCCAAAATTTCATGTTTCTAACTTCAATAATTTTGGCTGGGCGATGATGAGTGAGTGAGTCAGTCAGGATATTTTCTTTCATTTATTTTTGATAATTTCACCCGTCCCCATGAACCCCTTAAATTGGATTTATGAAACAAACGGTCAAACACCTATTTACTTATTTAAAGCTGTTTTCCCCCTGAGTTTGATGAGTGAGTAAGTGAGTCAATCAGTTAGGACACTTTCTTTCCTGTTTTTTTCCCCCATAATTTCACCCCTCTCCAAGGGCCCCTTAAATTGGATTTATGAAAAAACGTTCGAACACCTATTTACTTGTATTTTAAGCTGTTTTTTCCCACCGAATTTCAAACTTCACGCCTATGTCGTTTCAGAGATACACGCTCCGTCAAGAATCCCTCAACCCCCAATTTTCACCCCTTTCACCTCATAATATACACCACATCGATAAACCCTTATACATATGTCTGATTATTTTTAATGATTAGTTTATATACCGAATATCACATCCCCAAACAAACAACTCATGAGATATCGTTATTCAATGAAATGCACATTTACCCCCTTGACACGTCTCTAAAAGCCGAATAAACAAAAATCATTCCTTAGTTAACGTTTTCGACATACAGCGAACATATTCCCAAAATTTCATGTTTCCAACTTTAATAGTTTTCGCTGGGCGTGATGAGTGAGTGAGTCAGACAGGTCATTTTCATTCATTTATTTTACCAGAATTTCACCCCTCCCCATGAACCCCTTAAATTTGATTTATGAAAAAAAACTGTCGAACAGCTATTTACTTACTTTAAAGCAGTTTTTCCCCCCTGAGTTTGATGAGTGAGCCAGTCAGTCAATCAGTTAGGACACTTTCTTTCCTGTCCCCCCCCAGAATTTCATCTCTCCCCATGGGCCCCTTAAATTGGATTTATGAAAAAACTGTCAAACACATATTTACTTCTTTTTTATGTTGATTTTTTTTCGCTGTGTTTCAAACTCCTCGCCTATGTCGTTTAAGAGACACAGGCTCCGTTAAGAATCTTTTAATCCCCACTTTTCACCCCTATCACCTCATAATATACACCACATCGAAAAACCCTCAGACACATGTCTTCTTATTTTTAATGATGAGTTTATATGCCGAGTATCACATTCCCCCATGAAACCAATCGGGAGATATTGCTATTCAATTAAATGCAGGTCTACCCCCTTAACACCCCTTTAGAACCTGAATAGCCAAAATGTCTCCCTTAGTGGGCATTTGCGGCCCTTGAGGAAGCTGCATACCAGATTTCATTCCAATCCGTTGGGTGGTTTCTGAGATTTCGTGATGAATAAATGAATGAGTGAGTGAGTAAGTGAGTGGTATTTGAAAAATATATAGTGGAAAGAAGATAGTGTCAAGTCTTTGTTATGCTAAACTCGGTTGACAGTGCTGTGTGAGCAGTTGAGTAACTAACGGGATTTCAAGTAAAGATCCTCATTTTCTATACGGGTAGTTCTGAGCGCAATTGGCATCAAGTCGGCCGTGTCTGGACTTGAGCTATGTTGCCATGGAAACTATCTGCCTTGCCATTCCTTCATGAGTATATTTTATGATTTGATAAGCCTGTTTTTTAGTGAAAAAGGGCCGAAATCAGAAGAATGAGAAAGACTATCGAAAATTCATGTAGCCAGCGGTTCCTTCTGGGTCCTAAACGATGTGTATGCAAAATATGGTTGAGATTGGTGGAACGGTGTAGATTTGTATACGGAACCAACATATATACATACATACATACATACATACATACATACAGACTTTCACTTTTATATATTAGATAGCAACCCGCCCAGGCTTCGCCATGTACAGTAACTTTAACGGTTTACCCAGCGTAAGCTTAAAAGGCGGACGGACGGCAGGTCCCAGACGCAATTCAGAAAAGCCGAGGTGAACAGTGAAACACCAAACACATATTTTACTCTTCTCTGAAGTCTTACCTCAACACGACTCGAGAGTTTGATGCTGGCCGAAGCATGGGTGATAGGCTCGCTCGCTAGCTCGTAAATTCGTTCCAAAGCCTGTAATTTAAATGTCCACTGAATGGAGATTGTTGGAAGAAATGGAAACGTAAAATCACTTATATTGGGCGATGTATTAAAGATAGAGATATTGAACCCTTGCAAAGAAGCTTATGAGACTCAGTTTCGGGGGGGTGTAACACTCCATTTCGTAAGTTGTTGTTAAAGCGCTTCATTAACATGCAGGGTAACACATAATAAAATAACATGCAGGAAGAAGTGAATACAAGGGTTAAAACAAATGAATTTAATAACAGATCAACTATTTACAAGTGAAAAAAAAAATACTCCCAAATGACTCCCAACTGAATAAATTACTTGCCATAACTAGGCTTAATCTCAGGAGAGATATAAATTGGACCAAATGTCCCAAATGCTTCAATGACATTGTGTACGTGTGCGGCTGTTCTACATGCTTAACGATGAGTACAAATAAATGCGAGATTCGTCATCATCCGGTAAACCTTCAGAGGACGAATCTGCATTGTTTAGAGCTAGACAGACGCGGGGAACCAACTATACACTACTTAAATTAATCTGACACTTCCTACACTAAATAAACAACAAATAATTTCCGCTTGAAATTGGAATCAAGAACTGCCGTAGCAAAAACATTACTGCCTAAAATTAGGACTTTCCAAAATCAACACAAGTAAATTAGCACGTGACCAACAAAAGAAATACACATATGACCGCCTGTCATTTTTACAAATAAATACAACTACACCACACGGGTGTCACAACAGACAAATTAACAAGACCTGAGTCACAGAAAATCACTAGGCTCAAAGCCAACATTTACATCATTAAAACAATATTCCATTCATACGATATGCGACAATTCGTAACAGACATGGCGAACTCCCCAATTCATTACGATCCAAATGACCATCACAAAAGAACAGGTTTGCTAATGATAGCTTATAGGGGTCAGTCGGTCAGCTGGACTGCCTAACAATGAGTCACCAAACCTAGACGGGCGCTAAGTGGAAATCTGCACATCTGTCAACCCACGTGTCAATAACCTCGAACTCACGTGGCACGGGATCGAGTCTCGAATAAGCGTGCTCCCAAAGCACAATACACGTGTGTGTGTCAGAATAAAATATCTCAGCATTTCCCCTAGGAAATCCAAGAAAATCCACACTGGACAAGGTACAGTAGCCTCCAAGGAGTGCTCTGCCTGTCCATCAAAAAAGAATACCACAACAACAACAATATGAGGGCGGTAGCACCACCTACCCCTCATCACGAAGAATCAATACACACACCTGACACATGAACACACACAGAATCACACGTATGGGTTTGACAGAAACCTGAATTAAATGACATAGATATTTTTCCACCAGCTTGCGCTTCCGTTCTAGTCCGTGACTAACAAACCTGAAAAGGACTTTAAAAAAATGCTAAAAATTGGAACTAAGGTGTTCTACAGTTATATCTTAATTTGTTGCGCTCGGCAACTCTAGCATGAGTAATAACCTGTTCATAAAAACATCTACAATAATTACCTCCCTTTCCTATAACAAAATTAACTTTAATAAAGCACCACTTATCGAATGTAACGAGTTTCGCATTCGCATGGATAAAATCAAATACATGCGCCATGTACACTAAATATGACTCCAAAGAAAAATATACAACAAACAAATTTGGCCACGCGCCAACGTACATTTAAAGATGATAGTGTCAGCACAAAAAAATCTAAACACAAGAAAAAGAATGAATGAATATTTACTATGTTCCCGCGCCTTATCTATCTACATATTGAGCAAATCATTTTTTGTACATCACCGCTTCAGCTTGCAGAACATTAACCTCCGTCTCGGTGCATTTCCCTACGGGAAATTTAGCTCTCCATCGTCGACGTCGTTGAAGAAGCGATGCACATCAATCCATCACATGACCAAACGTCGGACCTCTTGGCGAAGTTTCTTGGAAAGAAATGTTCAATGATAATAATATTGCCTAGCTATAATCGCTGTGAGCTACTCCTTTCACTCACGAATATGTCCTAATGCGATTACTGATCGTAGACTTGCCCTATCTTAGCATTTGCTTCACACACGCACAAATATCACTCAAAAATAATATTATACACAAATTTACATAAAATTACACACTTCAAACTCATCGCCACTGGCTTGAAAACAAGTCTTAAACATGTCTATCTTGCAGTCCTTATCTCGCCTAGAGATCTCCACTGCTACACGTGAACCTTGCTCACTTGAGCACAAAGTAAAATGTTAGTAAAGTACGCTCATTAGCGCTTGAAAATCGTGACGCAGAGTGACGTAAACCTTGCTCACCAGAGCTCAATAAAGTTGTCCTCGAAACAGCTTCTCACCGATCAATTTATTGGAAACTGACAGAATGGGGTAGAGTGGGGAGAATTTGAAAAATAATCTGGAGTTTTCATCACACAAACTTGGGACTAGTATCAATCTTCATCATTTTATCCAAACGTCTCAGTGCACTATTGCGGAATTAATTCGGATCGGCGGTTCTTTAGATACAAGTTTTCGCGCGTTTTTCCAGGGTACGCAACTTACCGCGTGGCTTTTGGCGTGGTCTCTTCTGATTGGGTGATTCAAACCTGGGTCGGTTGAAACTTTACTCAATTTAGGTGCGCGCTGTTACAAAATTTGTCCTTGAACTTGGCTTAACCGGTCGTCTTCAGGAATAACTACCAAGCTTGCTTCTGTTGTAATCATTGCAGCACACTACCTTGGCTCCACCTTTGTCAATTTCAACATGTACTGCCTGGGCATCAGTAATAATAATAATAAAATCATGAATACTTATTCATCGATAGATTAATAAAGGTTCATTTATCCTCAGCAAGGTTTTGAAATTCGAAGCAAGTGATTGATTTGGATTTTAAAAACAATATCCACAGTAGTAAAGGTAACATCTCTAAAGTACCTCACTCGTCTGCCTGTGTGTACATTCCACTGATCCAATTAGTGTGCGCGCTCCACGCTGCAATGCCATTCACACGTCTCGCCAGACCTCCCCTCTCTCTCGCACGATTACAACTCCTGCCGGACCAGCTGTCTTGTTTACAAACAAAGCTCGCTCTACCCAGGTACTACATGGCCACGTATATTTGGGTGTTGGCTCTCAATACAATTCTGCAATAATGATCTGCATTCATAGTCCTGATTATTCGTCAAATGGTTCCCTTCTGTAATACGGCTTGAGATTAGTGCTATTGAAGACAGATTTAGCGCCAGTGCTCAATTCTTCAAGTCTGTAAGCATTGTTACCCAAATTCTTAATGATGCGGAACGGGCCAATAAATTTTGGACAGAACTTGGCAAATACTTTGTTTTTAGGATCAGATATCGGTGGTCTTCGAACAAGCACTAGTTCCTGTTCCTGTAATTCACGATGACATTTCTTTCCTCTGTATCTCCTCAGTCTTCGGTCCGCTTTATTCCTCATGTGCTCTCTTGTTCGCTGAATTCGCAGCTCATGTGCTAATAACGGATCCCTTGGGCATGGAATAATCTTGTCCCAAGATCTCTCAGGCAACCTGTTGTGGTGTACAACTAGTGGGACATGGCCTGTCGACTCGTGCTTTGTAGTATTCATGCTCATCTCAATATCTCCTACTTTGTCAACCCACTTATTATGATCATTAGGAATCATGACTCGGTAATACTTGGCAACACAGCGAATCGTTCTCTCGCTCGGATTTCCACAAGGATGACGAATGCTCGACAGAACATGCTTTATCCCTAGGCTCTCTAGACCTTGCCTAAAAACATTGCTCGTAAAATAATTACCATGGTCCGATAAGATGAATTCCGGCTTCCCAAGCATCGGAATGACTTTGTTCTGAATTCTGCTGAGGACTTGCTTTGATGTCGTCTTCAGGATTGGACATAATACTACCATCTTGGAAAACACATCGACACATACAAGAAGGTGTCGGCATCCTCGTTTTCCCTTTACTAGAGGGTCAAAACAGTCAATAGCGACCAGCTCGCATGGTTTTTGAGGTAATAATGGTTTTGGAGGTTGTTTCAACATGAAGTTATTTGGTTTAGTGCGCTGACACGCGTCACAAGTTCTGATTACTTCCACGATGGTGTATCGCATCTTAGGCCAAGTAAAAGTTTCCCCTATTGTCGCTTCTGTTTTGTCCGTGCCGATATGTGCTAGGCTTTCGTGGACATGCCACGTCAAGCCTCTCTGTAATGATGCCGGAACTAGAATTCGCAGTTTGGTGTGATCCTCATCCACGTACTTGTGCAAAAGGTTATTCAAGTAGTGAAATTTCGCTTCCTTGGCACGGGCTTCTCGATATTCATGTGAATCTGGCTGTAGTTCCTTCTTGTAAAACTTGATCTTCATCATCATCCATGGGTCCTTTTCTTGTTCCTTCTGAATTTCTTTCAGCTTGTCTAAAATTCCACGATCCTTAGGTGTTAGTGCTATGTGGTGAACATCCACTGCGATCTCGTTCTCCTCTTCAGGATTTCTGCTTAGAGCATCTGGTATGATGTTCATTCTTCCAGGGCAATGTTCTATGGTAATGTCGAACTGCTGTATGTAAATGGACCATCGCGTAACTCTTTCACTTGCCATCGTCGTCTTGAATAAGAACGTCAGTGCATGGTGGTCAGTTCTGACAACAATGGAATATCCAAAGATCATCTTGCGCCATCGTTGAAGTGAGTACAAAATCGCGAGCAACTCAAGCTCTGTCACAGTGTAGTTCCTCTCGTGCTTCCTTAATTTACGACTCGTAAATGCCAAATATGATCGTTTCCTGGGTTCATCAGCGTCCTCTTGGTATAGCATGGCACCGATTCCAATCAATGAAGCGTCTGTCTGAATTATAAATTTCTTCTCGAAGTCTGGATACCCTAGCTTCACACAATTCTCCAGTAGGTCTTTCGTGGCTCTAAAGGACCTGTCGCACTCCTCATTCCATGACCATCGATTTGATTTATTTAGCATCTCTTGCATCGGTGCTACTGTTTCCGTGTATCCAGGACAATTCTCCTTAAAGAAACCTGTCACTCCCAGAAATGCTCTCACGTGTTTTACTTAGTTGGTGTGGGAAATTTCCTGATTGCGTCAATTTTCGCCGGATTAGGTCTCACGCCTTCAACATCAATTATGTGACCCGAATACAGAATCTCGCTCTAGCAAAAGTGCGATTTCTTCAAATTAATTTTGAAATTCATGGTTCTCAAGTTGTCCAAACGTTTGTTTAGGTTTACCAAGTGTTCCTCCATTGTTTCTGATGCAATAAGTATGTCGTCTAGTGCTCTTATCAATGCACATCCAGCTGTTTTACACCAAAGGGCATGCGAGACCATATATAGCTTTGGTTATCAAATAAAAACCCCGTCAATAGTTGGGATTTTTCCTCAAGTTCGAGATGGTGGAAACTGTTCGTTAGGTCAACGCTAGAATATATCTTCTTCCCACGGCAGCCCTTCAATACATCCTTGATCCTTGGTGCTTGGTCATGCTCAACTAGCAGTTTACTGTTTAAAACCCGAGCGTCTAGGCATAATCTAATTGATCCATTTGGCTTGGCCACAGCCAATATTGCATTTAAGTATGGGGTTGCTGCTTTTCTTATCATGCCGGAATCTAATAAGTTACTAATAATGTCCTTCACCTGAGCAAAATGTATCTCTGGGATCGGGTACAATTTACTCTTAAATGGGGTCCAGTCGGTAACTTGCATGGCATACTGGAAATTTAAAACTTTTCCAGGAATCGTGTCGAAAGCTCCCTTATGATGTCTCAAAATTTCTTCTAATTTTCTTCTGTCAGGTTCCCCTACAATTGCCTCCTTAAGTCGCTCCTGAAATAAAATTTCAAATTTGGACCCGCTAATTTCTTCTTCCGCCAAATGTACCCAAAGTTCCTGCGAAATATCTCGACTGTCAATTTCAACCACTGCTGTCTGGCTTACTCGTTCCTCCGTCAAGTTCTTATCTTCGATCGCCTCATTAGTGCATTCTTCAATGACCCAAGTATTCGCCTCTCTCTCTCTAGTGGACTCTCTTCCAGTTCAGACCCACATGACTCAACCCCTCGACTTGTTTGAAACTCACAGTGTTATTATGTAAGTCAATTATAGCATGAAAATCACAGATGAAGTTGGCTCCCAGAATGACATTATAATTCATCTTTGGTATCACGATGAAAGTTTGCGAAAATGGGTGGTTTAATATCTCCAGGTCTAAATATGATTGGTGCTTGCAAACTATGGTCTTGTCAGGAATGACCCCTCGGACTTTCATTAATGGTACAGGCATAATTGGAACGGTTTGTTTATTTCCAATTTCTTTCAACAATGCTTCCGTGACTAAGCTCATCTGGCTACCCGTGTCGATCAGGCACCTCCATCTAATACCTCCAATACTTGCATAAATAATCGGTAATTGTCTGATTACATTGTCTCGGTCCTTCACCACTTCCTCCAGGCATTCGTCCGGGAATGCTACCCATTCTTCTATGTTTGCAACAATCAATTCCTCCCGTTCCCTGGTGTCCTCCGTTCTCAGGCTATCTGATTTTGGTTCAATCGTGATTTTTTTAATCCTGGGACCCATTCGTTGAGTTCCGCCGGTTGTCATCGCGTCTCTCGTGCTGCCGTAATAAGCTTTCCGCCCCCGCTCCTTGGTGATTATCTGGGCTCTGCTTATTCGCCATCGCACGCCCCCACTTCTCTTTCTCTGTTTCTTCGGCATTTAACTCGCCCAAACATTTCTGTGATTCAGCGTACCGCTCGTTCCAATCATTGCGATAGTCCCCTTGATTATCTTGCCGATAATTCCTTGTATTGTTCCACCTGCCTTCTCCGTTTCTTTGGTAAGGTCTACCCTGCCTTGGATTTACCCTCCAGGTGGTATACTCTCGCTGGTATTTCCACTGATTGTGATTGTTCTGATTATTAAAATTATAATTATCACGGCGATTCTGGAAGTTCCTATTGTTATGGTATTGGTTTCGGCCATCGAACTCCTGCCGTCTGGGCGTAAATTGCGTTCCGGTAGACTGTGTCTTGGTTTGATTATTATGGTTGTGATTAGTTTGATGCCCTTGAACAACTTCAGCTGTGTTTACACACTCCATGTTCCGTCTCTCTGTCTGCGGACTGACCATACTCGTCTCATCCAAATGGCGGAGTATCTCCTCGGCCTGAACTGCGGTCTTGATATTACCGGCCACTAAAAACTGCTGAATATTCATTGGAAGCTGCTTACTGATGGTTAAAACCATGTTTTCCTCTGTAGGCGGGTCGTCAAAATCACGGAATTTAACCAGCTGTTGGCTAAAGAACTCGGAAAACCTGGTGGGATGTGTACTGTGATATTTCCTGGTGTATAGATCCATCCTCAATCCCTGCTGCAAAGAAGGACTCCAGAACTTTCTCAAGAATGCCTCTCTAAACTGGGCCATGTCATTAAATGTGTATTTGAAACTCTGGAACCAAATTAAACTTGGGCCCTCCAAAAAATTCTCAACCATCCGAAGCTGTTTTGCGGGACTGACGTGTTGATCGTTAAAGTAGTCATCCAGCTGACGTAAAAATGCTTTAGGAGTGGATCCTGAGTTCTCCCTGAATTTGTCGGGTTTAATGTCGTTCCCCCTAATTACTTGTATCACTTGGGCAGGTGCCAAACCGGGTTGTGGAGTTGATGTCTCCCCGCTATAGTGTTGGAAAGTGTCGCACGTTATCTTTGGACTCTGACCTCGGACTGTATCCTCAGCCAGCTTCGAGCCCACCGGACTTCCAATACTTCCCTGTTTGCCTACTGTGTTTTCTGCAGAGAATAAAGTAGCGTTTTCTAAGGACCTTATCTCGTTCTTAATTATGAGATCTGTGTGTTCTTGGAGTTTGGACTTCATATTTTCCTCCAAAGCCTGCACTCTAGAATTGTACTCGCCTAGCCGCTTTAAGATCGTCAGCCTATCTCCTTTAGTTTCGTTCACCTGCTGTTCCCAATCTTTCCGGATCCTGTTCTTCAAACTACTAATTTTTTCTTCGCTCCATTCCTGATTCTTCTCTAACTCTTCTCGAATTTGCTCTTGTATCAGCAGCTGGGTTTTGATTAATTGTTCTCCTACTTCTTCCTGATTCTTACTTAGCTGTTCTCATATTTCTTCTCGTATTTGCTCTTGGGTTTTAATTAATTGGTATTCCAAGTTTTCCTGATTTTTATTTAGCTGGTCTTCTAGGTTTTCGCGCAAGTGCATCCGATCTTTTTCCGTTTTTATTTCAAGCTTGTCGAGTTCCTTTATTAATTCGAGTACGTTATTATCGACTGAATTAATCTGCTCCTGTATGTTTTCGTTCTTGGCTTCTAGTCTCTCAAATTGCCCCTGTAATTCATCCTGCGTGCTTTTTATTCCAGCCGTGTTGTTTACGCATGCTGTCTCAATCTGTTTTAATTTTTCGGCTACCATTTCATCTAATTGTACAAGTTTATTGTCGAATTTAGATTCCAACTTCTTAATTTCTCCTAATTGCTTTGAGTTATTTTCCGCTACCTCACCTGCCAGTTTCTCTAATTCTCTAGTAATCTGGTTTATGTCATGGGTGATCTTTTCTAACTGCACTGTTTGTATGGTTGCCTGCTCTGATAGTTTATGGTTTAATTCATTTAATTGTTTATCGGTATCCAATTTCTGGACCTGCAATTGGACCGTAATACTACTGTTCACGTCCTGTAATTGTTTGTCACTGTGCTCCCGTAACTCGTGTAACTGTTTATCACTGTCTAATTTCTGAGTTTGGAATTGCACCGTAATGTCATTTAATTGTTTATCACTGTCTAATTTCTGGGTTTGCAATTGCACCGTAATGTTACTGTTCATGTCCTGTAACTGTTCTTCCGTTTTTGGAGACAATTTCGCAGTCAACTGCACGGACATCTGCTCCATTAACACTTTGATTTCTTCGATGCTATCCATCGCACAACACACAAATATATACTCAGAGAAAAACAGGGTCATGCACTGGGATTTCAGTCTTACACACGCACACACGTCTTGATATTTAAATACTACTGATTCTAATTTAATACAATTTTCAGTAATCAAAATTTTACTGAATAATGACTCTTATTTCCAAACAACAAAATAACTCCCTTGTGATCTGCTTTTAAATTCCTAACCAACAGAATTTACGAACAACACCAATTAACCGAAGTTAATTAAATGTAAAAAATAAGGCAACAACTTCCTGCTTTGACTGAGTTCAATAATATGAAAATTTTCTAATTTTATGCCGGGCGCCAGAAACAGTTAACAACAAGTAGTTCCGTGAAGAACTATACAGCCTATTTTCATATAGCCCACTTACTGCAACTATCAACATACACAATTTCAGTTTGATTGCTGTAATAGATTCGTAGATATTGAGAACCAACTAAATAATTCGGATGGTCGCCATGTTGGATTTTATATATGTAGGTCCTAGAGTTATGTACTGTTACATGCAGATTATTGTGTACGTGTAGTATTAAAACTTCAATCGCATAATTAGGACACTAGAAGTTACAAGGAGATTTTTAAAATTTCGCACAGCTGCCATCTTTAGGTTATGGAAACAATTGAAATAAATTAGATGCTAGTGGATTACCATTCGTATAAGGATTTACTGTACCAAGTTTCACTGCTCTCGGATGGTTAAATTGCGATAAACATCCATGTGATTATTTATACTTCGCGTCGCCGCCATGTTGGATTTGTGATCACCAGGTTATTTAAAGTCCTATAAGTGAACTTGAGTTCATAGCCCCTATGAACAATAAAAAATTCAGTTTGATTGCTACAATAGATTCGTAGATATTGAGAGCCGTCTAAATATTTCGGATGGTCGCCATGTTGGATTGTTAAATGTATAGGCCATAGAATCATGTACCATTGTAGGAAAATTATTGGGTAGGTTCATTATTCAAACTTTCACTTCGATCGCATGACTACATCACAAGAAATAAAAACTTAATTTTAAAATTCGCACAGCCGCCATCTTGAGGTTATGTGAACAATTGAACTAAATTAGATACCAGTACATTACAATGTGAATAAATATTTCCTGTACCAGATTTCAGTGCGTTTGGAGCATTAAATCGCGAGAAAGGTCTATTTCAAATTTTCTAATTCGCTTGGCCGCCATGTTTGTTTTGTATATAACCGTTTTTTTAAAGTCATATAAATGGACTTCCAGTAGTACCCTTTATCTCCGTACAAAACTTCAGGGAGATACCGCTAATACTTTCAGAGATACAGAATGCCGGTGAAATACTTCGCACATCCGCCATCTTGTGGTTATGTAAACAAATGAACGAAGTTATGTGTCGGTGCATTACAATCTATATAAACATATACTGTACCAAGTTTCATTGCGTTTGGTTGGATAAATCGCGAGAAACGTCTATTTAAAAGTCGCAACTTCGCTTGGCCGCCATGTTGGTTTTGTAGTTACCAGGTTTTCAAAGATCACATAAGTGAACTTATAGTAGTTCCCTTTATCACCATACATGATGTCAGGGTAATATCGGTAATCGTTTCGGAGATATTGAATTCTGGTGAAATATTTCTCACAGCCGCCATGTTTGATTGGTGAGTCTCTACAAAATTTCAAGGGCACGGTCGAGGTCGCCCGGAATAGTGCTATGAACTTACCGAGTTTCATTGAAATCGCTCCAGCCGTTTAGATTTTATTAGGGGGGGGGGGGGCACACACGAATCACACACACACACACACACGCGCGCGCACACACACACGGACAAAAGGTGATCTCATAAGCCTATTTTTTCAAAATTGAAAATAGGCTAACAAATGCAATATCAACTTCTAACCTTTTTCAATATTTCAAACTTTAAGAACTCAGTGATTTTACTAATGCACATGGCGGTACAACATCGCCTCAATTTACTGAATTTACACTTGCCCGCTTGACCTGGCATTATTTCTCAGCGAAATAAGTATGAGATCAGAAAAGCAACAACAACAACAGTCCCACTTGGGCAGCCATTTTTGATATATGAACCCTTGCAAAGAAGCTTATGAGACTCAGTTTCGGGGGGTGTAACAGTCCATTTCGTAAGTTGTTGTTAAAGCGCTTCATTAACATGCAGGGTAACACATAACAAAATAGCATGCAGGAAGAAGTGAATACCAGGGTTAAAACAAATGAATTTAATAACAGATCAACTATTTACAAGTAAAAAGAACAAAACAAAATCTCCCAAATGACTCCCAACTGAATAAATTACTTGCCATAACTAGGCTTAATCTCAGGAGAGATTATAAATTGGACCAAATGTCCCAAATGCTTCAATGACATTGTATACGTGTGCGGCTGTTCTACATGCTTAACGATGAGTACAAATAAATGCGAGATTCGTCATCATCCGGTAAACCTTCAGAGGACGAATCTGCATTGTTTAGAGCTAGACAGACGCGGGGAACCAACTATACACTACTTAAATTAATCTGACACTTCCTACACTAAATAAACAACAAATAATTTCCGCTTGAAATTGGAATCAAGAACTGCCGTAGCAAAAACATTACTGCCTAAAATTAGGACTTTCCAAAATCAACACAAGTAAATTAGCACGTGACCAACAAAAGAAATACACATATGACCGCCTGTCATTTTTACAAGTAAATACAACTACACCACACGGGTGTCACAATAGACAAACTAACATGACCTGAGTCATAGAAAATCACTAGGCTCAAAGCCAACATTTACATCATTAAAACAATATTCCATTCATACGATATGCGATAATTCGTAACAGACATGGCGAACTCCCCAATTAATTACGATCCAAAGGACCATCACAAAAGAACAGGTTTGCTAATGATAGCTTATAGGGGTCAGTCGGTCAGCTGGACTGCCTAACAATGAGTCACCGAACCTAGACGGGCGCTAAGTGGAAATCTGCACATCTGTCAACCCACTTGTCAATAACCTCGACCTCACGTGGCACGGGATCGAGTTTCTAAGAAGCGTGCTCCCAAAGCACAATATACGTGTGTGTGTCAGAATAAAATATCTCAGAATTTCCCCTAGAAAATCCAAGAAAATCAACACTGGACAAGGTACAGTAGCCTACAAGAAGCGCTCTGCCTTTCCATCAAAAAAGAATAACACCACAACAACAATATGAGGGCGGTAGCACCACCTACCCCTCATCACGAAGAATCAATACACACACCTGACACATGAACACACACAGAATCACACGTATGGGTTTGACAGAAACCTGAAATAAATGACATAGATATTTTTCCACCAACTTGCGCTTCCGTTCTAGTCCGTGACTAACAAACCTGAAAAGGACTAAAAAAAAATGCTAAAAATTAGAACTAAGGTGTTCTACAGTTTCATCTTAATTTGCTGCACTCGGCAAACCTAGCATGAGTAATAACCTGTTCATAAAAACATCTACAATAATTACCTCCCTTTCCTATAACAAAATTAACTTTAATAAAGCACCACTTATCGAATGTAACGAGTTTCGCATTCGCATGGATAAAATCAAATACACGCGCCGTGTACACTAAATATGACTCCAAAGAAAAATATACAACAAACAAATTTGGCCACGCGCCAACGTACATTTAAAGATGATAGTGTCAGCACAAAAAATCTAAACACAAGAAAAAGATTAAATGAACTATTAACAATGTTCCCGCGCCTTATCTAACTACATATTGAGTAAATCATATTTTGTACATCACCGCTGCAGCTTGCAGAACATTAACCTCCGTCCCGGTGCATTTCCCTACGGGAAATTTAGCTCTCCATCGTCGACGTCGTTGTAGAAGCGATGCACATCAATCCATCACATGACCAAACGTCGGACATCTTGGCGAAGTTTCTTGGACAGAAATGTTCAATGTTAATAATATTGCCTAGCTATAATCGCTGTGAGCTACTACTTTCACTCACGAATATGTTCTAATGCGATTACTGATCGTAGACTTGCCCTATCTTAGCATTTGCTTCACACACGCACAAATATCACTCAAAAATAATATTATACTCAAATTTACATAAAATTACACACTTCAAACTCATCGCCACTGGCTTGAAAACAAGTCTTAAACATGTCTATCTTACAGTCCTTATCTCGCCTAGAGATCTCCTCTGCTATACGTGAACCTTGCTAATTGAGCACAAAGTAAAATGTTAGTAAAGTACGCTCATTAGCGCTTGAAAATCGTGACGCAGAGTGACGTGAACCTTGCTCACCAGAGCTCAATAAAGTTGTCCTCGAAACAGCTTCTCACCGATCAATTTATTGGAAACTGGCAGAATGAGGTAGAGTGGGGAGAATTTGAAACAAGTAGTTCCGTGAAGAACTATACAGCCTATTTTCATATATCCTACTTATATTAACTGCCACTATCAACATGCAAAATTTCAATTCGTTTGCTGTAATAGATTCGTAGATATTGAGTACCAACTAAATATTTCGGATGGACGCCATGTTGGATTTTATGTATACAGATCCTAGAGTTATGCAATGTTACATGAAGATTATTGTGTACGTGTAGCATTCAAACTTCACTTGCATGATTAGGACACAAGAAGTAACAAGGAGATTTTAAAATTACGCACAGCTGCCATCTTGTGGTTTTGGAAATAATTGAAATAAATTAGGTTCCAGTGGATTAACATTCGTATCAGGATTTACTGTACCAAGTTTCACTGCACTAGGATGGTTAAGTAGCGAGAAACGTCCAAGTGAATGTTTATATTTCGCGTCGTCGCCATGTTGGATTTGTGATCACCAGGTTATTTAAAGTCCTATAGGTCAACTTATGTTCATAGCCCCTATGAACATAAAAAAAATCAGTTTGATTGCTATAATAGATTCGTAGATATTCAGAGTAGTCTGAATATTTCGGATGGTCGCCATGTTGGATTGTTAAATGTATAGGCCATAGAGTCATGTACCAATAAAGGAAAATTATTGCGTAGGTTCATTACTCAAACTTTCACTTCGATTGCTTGATTAAGACACAAGAAATAAAAACTTAATTTTAAAATTCGCACAGCCGCCATCTTGAGGTTATGTAAACAATTGAACTAAATTAGATACTAGTGCATTACAATATGTATAAACTTTTCTTGTACGAGATTACATTGCGTTTGGAGCATTAAATCGCGAGAAAGGCCTATTTAAAATTTTCAAATTCGCTTGGCCGCCATGTTTGTTTTGTAGTTAACCGGTTCTTGAAAGTCTTATAAATGAACTTCCAATAGTGCCCTTTATCTCCGTATAAAATTTCAGGGTGATACAGCTAATAGTTTCAGAGATATAGAATGCCGGTGAAATATTTCGCTCATCCGCCATCTTGTGGTTATGTAAAAAATTGAACCAAGTTAGATGTCGGTGCATTGCAATGTGTATAAACATATACTGTACCAAGTTTTATTGCGTTTGGTAGGTTAAATCGCGAGAAACGTCTATTTAAAAGTCGCGAAGTCGCGTGGCCGCCATGTTGGTTTTGTAGTTAGCAGGTTTTCGAAAGTCACATAGGTGAACTTTTAGTAGTTCCCTTTATCACCGTGATAAATTCCAGGGTGATATCTGTAATAGTTTCGGAGATATTGAATGCTGGTAAAATATTTCGCACAGCCGCCATGTTGGATTGGTGAGACATAACAAAATTTGAAGGGCACGGTCAAGGTCGCCCGGAATAGTGCTATGAACTTACAGAGATTCATTGAAATCGCTCCATCCGTTTAGAATTTATTAGGGGGACACACACACACACCTCACACACACACACACACACACACACACGCACACACACACGGACAAAGGTGATCTCATAAGCCTATTTTTTCAAAATTGAAAATAGGCTAAAAATAATCTGGAGTTTTCATCACACAAGCTTGGGACTAGTATCAATCTTCATCATTTTATCCAAACTTCTCAGTGCACTATTGCGGAATTAATTCGGATCGGCGGTTCTTTAGATACACGTTTTCGCGCGTTTTTCCAGGGTACGCAACTTACCGCGTGGCTTTTGGCGTGGTCTCTTCTGATTGGGTGATTCAATCCTGGGTCGGTTGAAACTTTACTCAATTTAGGTGCGCGCTGTTACAAAATTTGTCCTTGAACTCGGCTTAACCGGTCGTCTTCAGAAATAACTACCAAGCTTGCTTCTGTTGTAATCATTGCAACACACTACCTTGGCTTCCCCTTTGTCAATTTCAACATGTACTGCCTGGGCATCAGTAATAATAATAATAAAATCATGAATACTTATTCATCGATAGATTAGTAAGGGTTCAATATGCTGTCGTGGACTTTTTGTAGACCTAATCATGCTGAACAATTCTTTTACTCATAGTATACACAGTAGATATTCTTAAACGGTTTACCTTGCGTAAGCTTTAAAGGCGCAAGGGCGGCAGTTTTTTCCTCGACTCGATTCGCTGAAATCGTTACTGCACGGCTTCCTTTGGTCATAAATGAATGTTTCTCAACAGAAACCATCCTCGAGAAATCCTTTACTGAATGGTGAAATCTGCATAATAATCCATCCAGTGGTTCTTGAGATTGCCTGTTACATCCAAGAATCGGGAACTTTGCATTATACTATGCAGAGATAATATTACTATTGATAGCAATAAGTCTTCTCCGTGGTGTAGTGGTCAGCGTGCTTAGCTGCCAGCCCGTAGGTCCGAGGTTCAATTCCCCACGGCCGCCTCCTTCCCTCTTCCTTGTCTATACCTCACATTTTTCCCATCCCATCCAATCCCTCATGAGGCTCCCTGTTCGCTTTGCAGGTGACGTCGCCTGGGCGAGGTGCTATTTTCGCCTCCCCAGATGTTTCCCCCGACTGATGTCAAGCTCCAGGACACTGCCCGTAGAGGCCGTAAAGAATGGATCCCGCGCTGAATCCGTGGGAAAAGCCTGTCTGGAGGATAACCTGACTAAGAAAAGATTAGTAATAATAATAATGATCATAATTAGCGCTAGGATTTCTAGGGGCTAAAAATAAGGAAAATAAATACTTTTTATGTATTATCAAGAAGTTCCGTGATGAACTAAAGAGCCTACTTTTCTTAAAATTAAGATTTTTGCCAATGATTAATCTACAGTATATGAACCTGTCTAGAATAATGACGAAATTAAGTTGGTAATATCGAAATGTCTAATTAATTCGAAATATAGGCCTACCTGGTACAATGTTTCCTAATACAGCACTACAGTTGGCAGTCCTGGTGACTGAATATATTCTTAGTTCCATCTCTGAAGGTACAGAATACAAAATTTGGTTGAAGTCCAATGGACGTTACATGCAAGCATCGGTTCTATCAGCACGCGTAAAAGCATGTTGGCAACAATGCCATGCGTTTGCTGGTCAGAAATAATCTGAAATATTATGATATCTTGTTGTGCCAATTTTGGATGAAATCCATTTGTTAGTATAGAAGTTACATGTATTTTAAAATTGGACCTATCAGCAGCCATAGAATCATGTTGGCAGCACTGACTTGTTTTTATTATTCCAAATTAATCTAGAATGTCGCCTCCGTGGTGTAGTGGTCAGCGTGCTTAGCTGCCACCCCGGAGGTCCGAGGTTCAATTCCCCGCGGCCGCGGAGCTGTTGGCTTTCATACTTTCTGATATATTGATATTAGGGTAAAAATTATAGACTGCATTTATTAACAGTTGGCAGCCCTGATTGCCCTTAAGAATACTTATAGTTATATCTGTTATGTTACACATAGCACATAAGAAATTTGGTTGAAATCCAAATGATAGTATAGAAGTTACATGTATTTAACATTTGGTCCTATCAGCAGGCTTAGAATCATGTTGGTAGAACTGGCGTATATAAGTTACTCCAAATTAATCTAAAATGTCAGGTACTATACGTGTGCATTGTTTAAAGCTGTCGGCTTCCATACTTTCTGATATATTGGTATTTGGATAATAAAATAGAGAGAGCAATTATTAACAGTTATCAGCCCTGATGCCTCTTAAAAATACGCTCAGTCATATCTGTTTATGTACACATTTTACATACAGAATATGGTTGAAATCCAATGAATAGTGTAGAAGTTATATGCATTTAAAAAGTGGACCTATCAGAAGGCTTAAAATTATTTTGGCAACACTGTCATGTATGGCCTCCTGGAAATTAAACTGAAATAGTAGTATCTACATGTGTGCGAATTTTGGAATAGCACCCATGCATACCTTCCTAGATATCCAACATGGAGCTCAAACTTCTAGTGCATTTTTTCATCAGTTGGTAGCACTGACATCATTTTCAAATATGGGCTTGAGATATTCCGGTATACATCTTTACTTATACTGAATTTGGTTTCGATTGCTGCAGCCGTTTAGGAGTTGATAGGGGGACACACACACACAGCCAGCCTGATAGACAAACAGAAAGACAGACAGACAGACAGACAGACGGACGGACAGACAGACAGACACACATTTTCTCGGTTCGATCTCATAAGTCTACTTTTTCCTCATTTTTGCAAAATGTGAAAAGTAGGCTAAAAATACCTGAAATATGTGACAAAAAAGTAAAAATATATAATTATAATTTAGTTTATTAATGTGAATATATACATTATTCAGTACTCGCGAATGAAATTGATGCTATGCCTCACTGACTGCTGAAAAATGACAATACACAACAAGATACATCTTCAGGTTGTCCATCACAAATGACCGACGATTATCGCGAAACACTTCTTCTGAAGTCACGAAACTGCGGCAATATGTTTCTTGCCCTTGAGGTGTTGTGTAACTTGAGATCGCTGTTTAGCCTTGATTGCTTTCCTACATGGTTGACAGAACAGAACGTCCCCATCAGAAGTAGAATTATATCTTAATTCTGCAACAGACGATAACTTGTAGTTGTTTTTACTTTAAGCATCGTAGAACTGACTTACAGTCACAGTGCCAGAAATGAACTGCATGTGAGTGACACTGGTTCCAGGTAGCTGGGGGAAGGGGTAAGGTCTAGCACGTGGTGCAATATGGCTATGGACAAGAACATCCCCAGCTTCCACAGTGAGTGTCACGGGGAGACAAGTTAAAGAATAACACAGTTGCAGGTTGACATACGCTCTGCATGCGTCGAAGTACTACAGAACAAAAATGCAATAAACTGAAAGGTCTAGCATACTGATTTTTTAATGTAAATATTATGTCTTTTTATGTGCTAATAAGTGAAAAGCAGGAATTTATGTATTTACAGAAAGAAAGCTTAAAATATGTATTTACTTAAAAAAAAGTACTTATTTACCTTAACTTCCAACCCCTAGATATAATATTATTCTTTATGGAGGAGGAGAAATGCATTTACACACATTGTGTCGGATTCCTGAGTGGCAGACTACCGACCCCCCCCCCCCCCCCCCCCCCGTGACTTCTGGAACCTAACTTAGGACCGTTTAACACATTACTTCAGGCTAGGATCATATACCAGGACACTAACTTATCCTCAACTAATTTTCATCCGTAGCTGACCAGATATTTTTTCTTCGTTCGAAGCATTTCTTCAGTGTAATGACCTACTTTGTTCCAGGACTACTCTTCTTGAAGCATCATTTCCACGATGTTGCCTGAGGAGATCTGTTGTCCAACCTCCTATTGAAGTAATTCCCTTTTATCAGTCCACCTCAGTATGCCTTTCTTAAGAGGGGAAGTAAAGGCGGCGGTCCCATGTCATAAATTTATGGCATGTAAAAGAACTTCCACTAAATACACTTGTGTGAAGCTAAATTATAGGTTAGATTTGACTAACGCTCTTAGGTTCCAACGTTCGTCGCCAGAATCCGATTGCGGTGGCATCTAGTAACCAACTTCAGAACTAGTTGTCGTTCACGGTGGCGTTTGGTAGCAAAATTAGGAACTACTTGAAAATTGAATGTCTGCAGTCCTTACTTGAATTAAAAACAGATAACACGCCCTAATACAGCCATCACAATTAACACCGGTTTTCAAACAGATTCTACACACAACCAAAGCACACGGGACTACATGACCGCGCTGTCGCAGCCCCTAACTTGAGGAACAAACCATCAATCCACCTCTTGCAGGAGAAAAAGGTGTGTTGGGCATCAACAATAGCTACAGAGCAATAGATGCATTGTTGGGAATATACCTTTCCTATCTCCTTGATTCAAGACCGAAAATCCACGTCCAGTCAGAAGTTGGTTCAGATAATAATTTATCTCTCCATGCTTCGTCTCTGTCCAGCGTTGTACGTGAGGGATCAGACTTCTAGTCCAACGGCTCCATTGCCCTACTTCCCAGCTGTTCTGCCATCTTAGAAACATCTGCAGTCCGGCTTCTTCTGGAAAATAGTTTTCCACTTCTTAGCGAGGAGAAATAATAATAATAATAATTATTATTATTATTATTATTATTATTATTATTATTATAATTGTAATAGGAATCCTTGCTTCTGTGGTTACGCACATGTTGGCCAGTCATGTAGAAGAATCCCAACAAAAGTGGAGAACCATCGTATTTAGTTACGTCTTTGAAAATTAGAGATTGTTGTTGGTGTTTCATTTGAGAGGCTTAGCTATCATTCCCATTATCTCCGTGTACTTGGGTGTGTATAGAATTGTGTCTGATTACAGGCGACATTGTAGTATCTGTATTAGTGAATGTATTTGTTATTCCATCGAGGATTGCTAAAGGGGCTGCCGTGGCCTTAAGTTAGGACCATCCCGGCATTTATCTGGAGTAGAAAAGGGAAATCATGGAAAGCCACTTCCAGGATGGTTGAGGTGGGAATTAAACCCATATCTTCGCAGTTTTGCCTCACGAGGCTGAGTGTACCCCGTTCCAGCCCTCAGACTAGAATTAAGTTCCTTTGCAGAGCCGGGAATCGAATCCGAGCCTCCACGGTGACAGCAAAAATTGCTACCCTCATATCAGTTATCTCTAGCTTATGTGTCAGACATCCTGAAACTCTCACTTCCATACAGCAAGGTCGGTCTAAATACCGAGCGATGCATGGAGATTTTCGTCGCTACACAAGCTTCTTTCTTGCAGAATACTGTAGATCGCAACTGAAAACTCACTGCATTGGATTCTTTACAACTCGACTTTATTTCCTTCCCGATACTATCATTCCGAGAGAATGCACAGCCCAATAATAATAATAATAATAATAATAATAATTATAATATGCCTTTTAATCTTTTAACCTACTGTAGAATTAGAGACGTCCAATCGATGAAATTTCTCGAAGGAGGGGTTGTTTAACGTTCCAATAAATCAACTGACGCTGGTCTCTCGCACTAAACCACGCCTAAATACCAAGAGATTGTACAAGATTTCTTTGCCACCACATTGGATTCTGCTACGAACCAGCCGTAGAAAAATGGAATGAAGGACAGCCCAACGTATAGACAGGCAACAGTCACAGGCACATCGCACCATGACTGATCTCATAAACCTAGTTCCTGCGCAACATTTACGAGCAAATTAGGCATAAAATATATCATCTCGTTTCAACATGGAAATAGTTATAAAATAATTATGCAAACAGAGTATTCTGTGTCGTGTTTTATATAAATGTGCCTTTAATGGAAACCTCAGAGAGAACAAGAGTCGACTCTTCATAAAACTGAAGCGACATTACTTATATAAGTCAAATAAATGCTCGCGTACACAAACACGCCCACATAGAAATTAAGGGAAAACAAATGAAACTCTTTTTTAACAACATGTACATTAAAGGCGACGTTACAAAAGCAGTGAGATTAAACTTCTTTTTCCGTCATTCTGGTAAACATATACTTTACTGTATGTTTGTGAGGGATAGCGGTCAGCAGTCGCGGTTTATTTATTTATTTATTTATTTATTTATTTATTTCGCGGTACTAACCATTCATATACAGAGTGATCTCACAGAGACGGATCGGCCCTATTGCAAAGGGTGGTGCCATCATTATAAAATTAACTTCAGTAAAATGTCGAAATTCAGTGTTTTTCAGTCGGTCAACACGATTGAACCCAATTTTAATGGGTGGTTCCCAAATCCTGGAAAAGAATTACATGAGATGAATAAATAATTAATAATAAATCTCTTGTAATTTTTTCAAAGTTAGGGATACAATCGTGTTTACCCACTGAAAATCATTAAATAATTAAGGCAAGACTGAGAAATAGCTTCAAACAGCATAATGTTCGTCATTAGCCCATTTCTGTGAATTTGCTTATAACCCGTGTAATTGTAGAAGTTGTAGTAGTTTGGTTACGTCTAACTTTCAACTTTAGATTTAGAAAATTGGGGGCTGCTTCGGGATTTCAAACAAGATGCCATCCTGGAGTGACTGTATTAGAAACCGGAGGAAAACTATTCTCAGGATAGCCACTATCAACACCGGGGTTGGAACCTTAGATCTCCAACCCTGTTGCTTGCCATTGCCGTCGTGGGTTGAGACCTAACGTGCTTGGCTGTGCTGTTAGGACTGAAGAAACATTTTGTGGCAGTTAAGACTTAAAACTATATTGAATAATAAAATGATGTTACCTATGTGCTTCTGCTCGCGATAGGCCTATTACTCAGCCGATGTTCAAGCCCTCAAAGCAACGCCCACCTCCCTCTAAATTAACCACCGAAACCATTGTTGTTCTTCATGTACAATTCCCCTTCGTCCTCTCAGCGCCTTGAATTTCTTGTTTTCATGTACAATATTCATATCTAATTGGACAAATGGCGCTTTTTATTACTCAACTCTTTACAGGGTATTACTATTTTCTATTTTATTTGTAATTATTTAAAATTTGTTTTAATTATTAATACTCATTTTTTTATTTTAATATTTAAAAGTTTTTTATTGGATTTATTTTCGACCTTTCATTTATATTTTTGTCCTTAAAAATGTATTATTTATTTCTATATTCATTTTTAATTCTTTTTCGACTTATTTTAAATTTCGTCTGTTTATTTTGATTTTGTTAATGTTTTATTTTTAGTTTTTGTTCTTCGTTCTTTGGTTTTCGTTTCTGTTTTAGTTTTTGTGTTATTGTTTTTGTTTTTTATATTTATACCTTGTTTTATTTTTACTTTTTTGCAGTTAAAGGAGATACAATAATAACATTTGGAAATCAATAATGTTATGATTTCCACTGGAAAATTCGTTAAATTATGGTTAGAAAATTCAACCAGCAGCTCCTTTCAACTGGCTTTATGATTGGTGGTTGTATACACTGAGTGTTCAAAAGTCACGGAATATAATGTTAATAACGAGTTGGTCCTCCGCGGAGCCTCAAAACGGCAGCAATAAGTCGAGACATCGACTCGACAAGTAATGGGTTCCTGACTCCCAACATTTAACTGGGCGGTGATCTGACTCACAGTAGCCCTTCTATCGCCCCAACGGTTCTGCTGAGATGACGTGATGTCCGATCGTTAAACACCTGTGGTTGTTCCGTGCGGTGATTTACGTGGATGGTAACATTATGTGTTTGATATTGAAGATCCACCCTCGACACTGTTGACCTCGGAAATCCGAATACGTGTGTAATCTCAGAAATACTACAGTATGACCCATGCGCTGAGCACCAATGATCATCCCACGTTCAGAGTCGGTTGACTCGCGTCGTGTTGCTATCTTCACTACACTCGTGTCTGTGCTCTGCTCCGCCGTAGCTAACCACAACGCTCAGAAATCATACACAGCACAATTTCTCGGGACTATTCTTCCGGTGACAGTTTTGGCCACTCAGTGTACAGATCACTCTCCACTGAAGGGTTAACATTATTGTCACACAATAGAGATGAAAAGTTATCGTATTATTCGTGATTACCAGGCAAAATTATTGAGACGGTTCCGAACTATTTATTGCTATTTAATAAGAGTTGGAGAAACTAATTAACTATACCAAAAAGTAGGCCTAACTAGTTGTTAGCAGCACACAATGCGGTGTAATTATTAACTTTATAATAATGGAGTACCTACATCGTACAATTTATTTAAGCCATAAAGAGTTACTATCTTATTCAAAACCGCCTGGTCAAACACTAAAGAATGTGGTTTAATCACTGCTTAAAAGTACATGTTTCGGTGTTCAATGACACCTTCGTCAGCGTATATTGAATAAAAATTATCTTAAAACTACGTTTGCAAAGATGAAAGAGACAATGAATATCCTTACAGGACACTATTAGAAATTTAAATAAAAAAGTGTCATTCAGTCTGAAAGACTAGACTTTGTATCATTTTAAATGCTACAAATGTTGAAAAATGACAAAAAGGCTGGAGGCCTCTCGCTTCGCTCGAAGCCAAAGACGCTTGACATGTTAGAAAATTATCTGCATAATACTTATCTTGCTTATCTTGTTTCAAATTACTCGCGAACGGCAAGTGCAAACCAAGGGCAAAGCAAGGTCAAGCGCGCGGGATGCCGTCACGCTCACCAGAGCGTGCGGGGACGTGCCCCTTCCATCGAGTCTAAAGACACTTATAGTGGGCGATATATTGAAGATATAGATATGCTCTCGCGGTCTTTTTTGTACTAGGTAGAACTTTTCATGCTGACCAATTCTTACGCTCATAGTATATTGATATTATTACGGTTTACCCAGCGTAAGCTTAAGAAGCGCACGGACATCAAGTTTGTTTTCGACTTTTTCACTGAAATCGTTACTGCTTGGCTTCCTTTGATCATACATAAATTATTTTCTACAGAATCTTTCCTCAAGATAGCTTTTACAGAATGGTGAAAACCGCATCAAAATCCATCCGGTGTTCTCGAAATTACCCGTGACATCCAAGAATCGGGGATTTTTGTTTTATACTAACAAAGTAGGGATTGTTGGGGAACATATGCACCAAGCGGTACTATGACGTCATACACCTCAGTGCATCTGGGTATATTTCGTCCCGTCACCGTAACGTAACGCCAGACCCCAGCGTAACGACGAAGTCGACAATATCATTTAAAATGATAAAAGAAAGCTCACAAAATGAATTAAAATGCATATGAATGGTTCAATTACAGTGAATCGGACGTCACTATTATATGATGTATGTTCCAGTTATATCACGATCGGACGTAATGTGACTACAAATCAACTTTAATGGATACTGCAGTCTATATCACGTTGATGTGGTGTAATCTTAAAATTTTCAGAAGAAACATACTAGTCAGTTCAGATGTTGCTACGATGTTGTTATTATATTCGTGAAAGATGTAACATTTTGATGGTATAGAATTATCTAACCTTGAAATAAACCACAAGAGACTTAGTTGAATCGTTCTGTTGAGGTAATCTGTCCAATTTGGTAATGCAGTACATAATCCTAATCCAAACTGACCTACTATGTTATATATGAGTCGTCCAGTTGCAAAACAGGTTTAATCCTCTTGTGAATAAGGATCATTTTCATGAGAAACGTTTCTCTGGTCTTTGCCTAGCGTATCTTTTGTGTTTGTTGTTTTTTATCTTGGTCTTTTTGCTTTGTGTTTTTGGTTTTGTGTTTGCTTTGTGCTTTTGCTTTTGAATTTTACTTTTTGCTTTTCTTTCTTGGTTTTGGTTTTGTGTTTGTTTTCTACTTTTGCTTTTTTGAATTTTGCTTTGTGTTTCTTGTTTTTGTTTTCTGCTTTTGCTTTTGTTTTTGAATTTTTCTTTTTGCTTCGTTTTTTGTTTGTTTCTGGTTTTATGTTTGTTTTCTGGAAAATCAAAATTAAACAACAACAAAAAATAAAACAAAATAAACAAAACAAAATCAAAATAAAATAAAAACAAAATAAAATAAAACAAAACAAAACGAAATAAAATAAAACAAAACAAAATCAAAATAAAACAAAACAAAATTAAATGTAATTAAACAAAACATAATAAAACAAAATAAAATAAAGTAAAATAACCTAATTAAATAAATAATTTTACGACATGATCCTCATTCACAAGTGGATTAAACGAGTTTTGCAACTGCACGACTCATATGCAAGACGTGTGAATCAATTTGGATATTACCAAGCCAAAATACTGTATAATTTATGGATATGTTGAGAATTAAAATAACCAACATTAATTAAACAGTGGGCAACAAATTGGAATATGCAAATATAAATTGTGACAATAACAACTATGCAAAGTTTTTGACAAGGCGGTTTTGAATAAGATAGTAAATCAGTCAACACGGATATTAATTATCTATATTTATTGAACTAAACACAATGTGTACATAGTTATTCTATGGAAAACGTCATTTTCATCAGTACATTCCGTAATGTGTGATTGGCAGAGTTCTTTGGGCACATTCGAACAGATGATTCTGTGGGCAGACTTGGTGGCAGAGTTCGCAGACACATTCATTGTCGTCGTTGTGGAAACCTTTCCTACTGCAGATTCGATGGTGAAATACATGTATTGCCCCTCTTGTGTAAAGGTGGTGGAGTTCGTAACCGGCTGTTTTCCATTCTTCCTCTTTCATGGCTGGGGTTCGGTAGAATGCCGGGTCGATTTCTGCTGCTTTCTGTACTCGTTCTTCCAAGAACTTGTCGCATGCTTCAGTTAAGGTCAAGCTGTATGTTAACATCATGTCTTCTATAAATGTCGTTGTTCCCGCCAGTTGCGATTTCTCCTTTGGTCTACTGTTATGTTATAGGAACGTGGATAGATCGTAGTTAGGAGCGTAAATACAAATTATCAACACTGGTAGCATCGAAGGGCATTATTTGGAGAGTTTAGTAACGTGCTATTCCCTGTAACATCCTCTAAGCCCCGTGAACTTAGTTGTGCATGGAATCTGTCTGATAACCCGTGTCGTTTCTTTGGCTGAACCCATGGATGTAGGGACTGGGTATTTGAGGTAGTGTTAGGGGAAGATTGCCTTAACTGCTTCAGCAAGGAACAAAGAGACTTGCTCGTTTTTGGATTACCAACACGAGCAAACTTCCAGAACGGCGTATCTGTACAGGGCTGTTCTGTTGAGCCGCACATAATTTCTGCAGAGGCCCACACAAAACTTAGCTTTATTGCATTCACCGAAATGGTACTTGATTCCAACTCTTTGGACAGCCACCACCCAGCGTCATTGCAGAATACTCGACACGGGACGTTAACAAGCGTGTTGAATGCATATGAATAAGGTTGTGTTATGTATTATGGTAAAACTGACTGAGGTACTGTATCTACAAGCGTTGACTTGCAAGATCATGGGGCAAGGCTACTACTACATTTGCAAGAATCCCACGGTCCACTAACTTTGAAATGGCTTACCGTAGTTTCCCGTTCTTAAATCCATGCAAATACCGCAACGGTACCGTATAATATCCCTTGACTACATCTTTCACTTCGTTCCCTTACATTTCATACAACTCCTATTATTTTGTTGGCGTCAAAAAGGACATCTAACCGTCAACACTACAGCCACATAGCTCATCTCTCCCCGAGTCTGTATACATTGAAGTAGAAATATTAAAATATACGCGTATCCTAATACACTCCATGGACTAGGGGTTAGTTTACGTTTACGGTTGACTCCTGTCGTATATGAAAATGCTCAATTCAATCAACTATATCCATTCCTATTGTCTTCTTTAGCCTATTTTCATTTATGAACAAGATGTTCAGTTAAGAACATATAGCCTACTTTCTCCTAAATGTATGAGTATAGTTATAACTCGTTGTTATTATCAAAGAGTATAATAGAACTATTCTTTGTTGAAGGCTATAGAAACGATTTACCTCTACCAAACGCCACAATCTAGATAAAAACTGCTACCATCATTGAAGAAAGAACGATAAGAAGTATATCAAGAATGTTATGGATCTGGAGACATAATCGACCGGACTGGCTGCGTGGCTCAGCGGTAACGTTCTCGCTTGCTGGGCCCTAGGTTGCAGGTTCGTATCCTGGCGCCGTCAGCTGGCATTTGAGGGTGCACAAATGCGAGGGAGCCGTGTCAGTACATTTACTGGCACGTTAAAGATCCCCTTCGGGAAAAAATTCCGGCACCCAGGTGTCTCTAAAAGCAGCAGTAGTTAAAAGGGATGTAAAACCAATAACATTATTATTATTATTATTATTATTATTATTATTATTATTATTATTGTTTTAATGTGCTAAACGGTTCCAGGCTAGTGTTCAGAAGTAAAGGGGGAGTTTTAGTCGGTAGTCTGCTACTCAGTAGCAGGAGCCCGACACTCTGTGCGTAAATGCATATCTTTCCCTAATATATATATATATATATATATATTATTACATATACGACCTGCCGTGGGCAACATCCAACTTTGAGTTGAGGCATGTCTTTACACGTCTGGTTGTGCAGGGCTTTCACAACCCTAATTGAAAAAAAAAAGGAAGGAAGATTGTAGTTTTACGTGGCCGTGAATCTTGTGATTATGAGCCACGGGACCTCATTTTTACGTGGAATCCGGACCACAGGACATGGCATTTCTCTTCGAAAATCTCACATGCATTGACCGGGAATCGAAAACCCTAATTAAATTAACAAATCTTTCCATGACCCTACAGAGACGTGTGTATACCAACTATGTGGATATTTTCGATTGCTATTTGCCTGAAATAAAAGTAGTAATTAATACCTGAACTAACACCAACGGCTTGAACTCAGTTACTATGTGAAATCGTTTTGTTCTTTACTTCAAATAACATTTTCAAGTAACGCAAAATAGGCTGTTACAAACCCTTTAAAATAAAAAGTAAAAATGTATCGTAGTATCATCTTGTCATTCTTCAAATTCGATGCGCATAGAATGCCAATGGCATAGTAATCAATGGAGCCCCACGTAGACTAGTCGTGACATCTAGTGGTGAAATATCGAACAATATAATCCTAACAGAGAGAGTGCATTCTAGCGGCCAGAAGAAGAAACTTTTCAATAAAATCTGGAAGTTAATAAGTATGTCGGCGTGCAGTTACCTTTTTGGCAGCTAGATGTCTCGAGTAAATCTGCTGGCGAATTATGTTTTAATTAAATATATATTTTACACCATAATATGCACAATATAACGCTTAATTTTAAAACATCTGAGTCATTACAAAACAATAAACATATAACATTTCAAGCAAAAAATCTAGCTCTGATCGGGTTTGAACCATAGGCATTTGAGCGATAGGCTAACGCTCTACCACTTTTTTATTTTTTATTTTTTTATTTTTTTTATTAGCTCTTTACAGAATTACAGAATTTTCAGATATGATAAATATCATACTATTACATCACAAGAAATCCTGATAGTGTCCATATTTATCGTACAATTGTCCACTTTCACTAAGCTTCCAACGCTCTTTTTGCAGGTGATACCTGAGATCCAGGAACGAGAAATGTTGATCCTTGTCCATCACGAAGTGTATATATTGGCCCATTATCCACACAATGGCAGTCTGTTTAATTTGGGGGAAGGCGGTCACCGACAAACGAACCAACTTCCTGTCATCAAGGTCATCCGTGGGCACATTTAATAGTTGACATACTTTTTCCTTACACCACAGCCACGTGGAGGCAACTCGCGTGCATGATGTGAAGCGGTGTATCTCCGTATCAGTTTGACCACATATAGTACACCATGGGTAAGCTTCAAGACGGATGGTATATCGCCGTAGAGCGGTTGGGATGAGATCGTTGAGGAAGATAAAAACCTGGGAGTGTACAGCAGAAGAAATGGTCATAGCCCCAAAATTTTTCCAAACAGTGGGCCAATGGACGTAGAGGGTGGTGGCCTCTATTCGCGGTTTGGAGTGTACCACTTGCCGCAACATGTTATAAATACTTTTCGTCGTTGGAACAGTCCCTGAAGGCATTTGGCGAACAGTTTCCAGAAGGTGCTGTTGATGGTCCCTAAATATCTTCGGCAAAGCTTTATCACAACCACGGGCTGTGTTTCGGATATCTTTGTATAGCGCTTTCGTAAAAGTGTCATGTTGGGAAAGAATGGTGATATCGTTCTTGCAGAGGAGTGCACGGCATTTCATGCCATGAGCTGTTAGCCCTAGCCCGCCTTGCCGGGATGGGAGATACAACTGTTCCCGTTGTACTCGGAACAAAAATCCTTGCCATATAAACCAACCTGTATATTTTGCCAATTGGCTCTCAAACACTGAGTTAATTGTGTCAACGAATATCGTTCTATATAAAATGACTTACATAGAACTTGTTAGCAAATAATGATTTATACTAAACGATTTCATCACTGGAGTATATTATTTATATATAAAGCATTTCATACAAAGTTTATTTATTTTGTATCAGTACGCTATATTGCATGCAATACTCAAATTAGTGAAATATAAGTCAGGCACAAGATATCCGCTGCCATCTTGTCTTATTACTGAATCAGCTCAGCTTTTTAAAATCACGTCTGCACTATAGTATTACAAAATAAACTTTTAATTTTGAACGTGCCTCTTCCTTTAGAACAGTTAAAACGATTCTCGGCTCGATAATCGGAACTGGTGGGTCCCATGATATGGATTATAAAGTTTGCATAATTCGCACGGCCGCCATTCTGAAATGGTATGGCGGACGACCTTGTAGTTTGGTCACAAGGCGCATCCTATACGAAGGTATGATGTTACCAAATTTGGTAGAGATCGGATGATTTGGTTAGTCATTATTTGATTTTACGTTTTGAACGTTTGAGTGGCCGCCATTCAGTTTTAGTAAAGATGGCGGCGATATAAAACATGACACTGAGGTGTCCTTTGCTAGTGCTACCTTTGTACCAAATTTCGTTCAATTCGCATTCACCGTGTTCGAATTGATAGGGGGGACAGACATTCAGAGTACACACACTCACACACACACAGACACAGACACACACACACACACACACACACAGACTCACACACACACATACACACACACACACAGACTCACACACACACATACACACACACAGACAGACACACTTTTTTCGCCCTGTGTTGATCTCATAAGTCTACTTTTTTTTTTGCAAAAATCGAAAGTAGGCTAAAAAAAAGGCTTATAAGATCACCTTTTGTCCGTGTGTCTGTGTGTGTGTGATGGATTTTGTGTGTTCCCCCTAATAACGTCTAAACGCCTGGAGCGATTTCAATGAAACTCGGTAAGTTCATAGCACTATTCCGGGCGACTCTGTCCGTGCCATTCAAATTTTGTTATGTCTCACAAATCCAACATGGCGGCTTTGCGAAATAATTCACCAGCATTCAATATCTCCGAAACTATTACCGATATCACCCAGAAATTTTATACGGTGATAAAAGGAGCTACTAGAAGTTCACCTATGTGTCATTTGAAAACCTGGTAACGACAAAACCAACATGGCGGCCAAGCGAAATTGCGACTTTTAAATAGACGTTTCTCGCGATTTAACCAACCAAACGCAATGAAACTTGGTACAGTATATGTTCATATACGTTGTAATGCACCGACATCCAACTTCATTTAATTGTTTACATAACCTCAAGATGGCGGCTGTGCGAATTATTTCACCGGCATTCTATATCTCTGAAACTATTACCTGTATCACCATGAAGTTGTGTACGAAGGTAAAGAACACTACTGGAAGTTCATCTATGAGACTTTCAAAAACCGGTTAACTACAAAACAAACATGGCGGCCAAGCGAAGTTGAAAGTTTTAAATATACTTTTCTCGCGATTTGATGATCCAAACGCAATGAAACTTGGTACAGCAAATGTATATACACATTGTAATGTACTAGTATCTAATTTAGTTCAATTATTGTTTACATAACCTCAAGATGGCGGCTGTGCGAATTTCGAAAAATAAGTTTTTATTTCTTGTGTTCTAATCATGCGATCGAAATCAACATTTGCATAATGAACGTACACAATAATCATCATATAATAGTACATAACTCTATGGCCTACAGGGCCGATAACCTAGATGTTAAGCCCCTGAAAACAATTATCATTTTTATTATTATTATATAAGGCCTACATATATTAAAATCCAACATGGTGACCATCCGAAATATTTAGACGGTACTCAATATCTACGAATCTATTACAGCAATCAAACTGACAATTTGTATGTTGGTAGAGGCAATTGATATTAGTAGGATATATGAAAATAGGCTATTTAGTCCTTCACGGAACTACTTGTTCTATAACTCAATCATATTTTCACATTCATCACTTCGTTGCTACACTTCTATTATATTCCTTGATTTGCAATTGATTTGATTCAAAAGGAATACCCAACAAAATATCCACCGACAACCAAATTACGACCAGCACAGTGAAAGGCTTGCGTAACTAGCTCATCACACCACACTTCAATATTCTACCAAGAGGAAATTGTTCTGCTTAGATTACAGACGAAGAACTTAGTTAATATAGCGAGGAAGTTAGGAGGTTGTAATTTATTCATGCAGGTCTCCCGGGCTCCCAGTCCACTGTGCTTTAGACCAGATGAAACAGTTTCCTTTCATTTATATTATTGTCTCTTCCAGGAAACGGTTGATTCTCGTGGGTATTTTGTCTGCCAAGCAATACCGCTAAAGTAGCCGATTAAAGTTTCCTTGCAATCCGCATCACCTTACGCTTTGTTGTTGTCATTTCAATTAGTGGCGTGTACTTCATAGTCATTCCAGCCATGTTTACAGGGGTGTGTCGAATTTATCTGATACCCTGTGTTATTTTAGTGCCTGTGGTACTCTTTATATCAGTTTGAGGGTAGGATTTGGATGTAGGTCGAAACTTTCCTGGAATAGAAGTAGGATACCAGGAAAACCTTCATCTACTGTACTGTAGGCAGTCTGAAGTGCGACTGAAACTCACCTCGGCTCATTTTTGCCTGACAAGGCAGAGTAAATCCCGTTTCAACCTTCAGACAAGAATAAAAATTCTTGTCAGACTAGGGAACGGAACCCTGACCTCAAGAATGACAGCTTACGATAGTAACGACTACACGAAGAGGTGGTACTCACGCTTTGAAATTGGCCCTGAAACATAAGGTAAGGGTGTCATTCTCCAGAAGCAGGTTCAACCAGGAAATGTATCGGTTTGTATGTGCTCTAGTACAGATATCATAGTGTGCCTGCTCACACCTCCTAAAGCGCATACTCATTGAGGGACTCCGGAAGGCAGAAAACCATCAACATTAGGTGTAGTGTAATATCAATCTACGACCCTTAACTTTTAATACCTCACTTCTAAGGTTACTTTTCGTTATACAGTACTTTCGCACAACAATGAGTGCTATTAGTAAACTCATCTACGTAGAATGTTCTTATTCTCTCTCCCACACAAAAATAATATTAATAAATAGGCATAACTAAAAATACCTAGAACAAAAAGTGTTTGTCATAAGATCTTAAAATGCAGCACTACAACAGCGTAGTCAAACCGGAATACCTGTATGCGAGTGAATGTCTCGTACTGAATTACAATTTGGATAAATTAGAAGTAGTAGAAATAGGAATTATACGCAAAATACTTGGTCCTTTAAAAACTGCAGAATTCTGGAAACTAAGAAGTAATGATGAAATATATCGAAAAATAGAAAACATGTCAGAGACAATACGGAAGATGAGATTGCTAATTTTTGGACATTTGTACAGGATGGATTACAGTAGTTTAACCAAGCACATCTTCACATTCCTGTGGAACAAGAAGTCAACAACAACCTGGGTACAAAAAGTCAATAAGTATTTGATTTGGAGAGAAACAATTTCAGAGAAGAAGATACACCACAGAGAGATATTCTTAGGCATACAGTAAATTGCAAAAAAAAAGGAAGGATTGCAAGGGAGGAAGGGAAAGAAAACCAGCTCGAAATGGTCCGAGGAAAGGAAGAGAAAACATAATAAGATGATGAAGGAATACTGGAGGAAGAGGAAGAAGAAGAAGCAGCAAAGGACAAAGCATTGAAATTGGCTCGTGGTCCCTAGACGACCGAAACGAAAATAATAATAAAGAGGCTGCTTTAGAAAAAAGAGCAAAGGGGGATTGAAGAATGGATGCTAGGGGAAGAAGAGGAATCCTACGGTACTGGCAAGTTCTAAAAACTGGAAATTCTTCGACTCCAATTTATTGCTAAAATGTTTTTTTTTTATTATAAAAAATCACTTTTTACAGAACTTTTCGACATAGAAAGCTCAAATCTTTAGACGTAATTCCTCCGTATATGTGTTATATTTTAACACATGTTTTATTAAATGTACTTTAGATTAATTTCAACAGATATAAAATGTTCATAGAAATAATGTCAAAATTATTTAATTTCAAAAAACATATATAAACAAGTAGTTCCGTGAAGAACTAGATAGCCTATTTTCATATATCGTACTTTTGTTAATTGTCTCTAACAACATATACATTTTCAGTTTGATTGCTGCAATAGATTCGTAGATATTGGGAACTGTCTAAATATTTCGGATGGTCACCATGTATATAGGTCTTAGAGTTATGTTATATTACATGAATATTCTTGTTTAGGTGTTTTATTGAAACTTCAATCGCATGATTAGGACATCAAGAAATAAAAACGAGATTTTAAAATTTCGCCCAGCCGCCATCTTGTGGTTATGAAAATAATTTAAGTGAATTAGATGCCAGTGGATTTAAATTTATATAAGCATATGCCGTATCAAGATTCACTGCGCTCGGATGATTAAATTGCGAGAAACGTCCATTTGAATATTTAAATTTCGTTTCGCCGTCATATTGGATTTGTGCTCACCAGGTTATTGAATGCCCTCTGTATCAACATAAAAAAATTCAGTTTGATTGATGTCGTAGATTATCAGATATTGAGAACAGTCTAAATATTTCAAAAGGTCCCCATGTTGGATTTTAATATGTAGACCATATAGGCCATAGAGTTGTGTATTATTCTACGAGGATTATTGTGTACGCTCATAAACGTTGATTTCGATCTTATGTTTGGAACACAAGATATAAAAACTTAATTTTAATATTTCGCACAGCCACCATCTTGAGGTTATGTAAACAATTGAACTAAATTATATATCAGTTCATTGCTATTTGTATTGTCATTTGCTGTACCTAGTTTCACTGCGTTCGGATGGTTACATCGCGAGAAAAGGCTATTTAAATGTATCAAATTCGCTTGGCCACTATGTTCGTGTTTTAATTAACAGGTTTTTGAAAGTCACATAGGTGCCCATGAACATCGTACAAAATTTCAGGGTGATATGAGTAATAGTTTCGGAGATATAGAATGCCAGTGAAATATTTCGCACAGCCGCCATGTTGGATTGGTAAGACGTTATAAAATTTGAAGGGTACGGTCGTGGTCAGCCGGCATGGTGCTATGACCTTACCGAGTTTCATTGAAATCGCTCTAGCCGTTTAAAAGTTATTAGGGGGCACACACACACATATAAACATACACACATACGCACACACGCACGGACAAAAAGTGATCACATAAGTTTTTTTTTCATAAAATAAAAATACGCTAAGAAAACAAAAATACAGTACATTTATTTTTTAAATCCGTATAGGACATTACAGAGCATGGAGGCACTCCGAAGGAAGTTTCAATGCCCTGTTCTTGTGGTTATAATGACTTAGACTACCACGTTCTAATGATATATTCCTCTTTGAAATGTTTATCCCCTTGAGCTATCCTGTCTGTGGCGTCCCTCTCCCATCCTACGTCATTAGTTTTTCTTTGTTCCGTACATACTTGAGTTGCCACAACGTTCTCCCATGAAGCCTGACATCACCTTTCTGGCCACCGCCATGCAAGCCTTTCATTCCTACATAACGAACAGTAAACAAAGCTAGTGCCCGACAACATATTAACTCTTAGAAAATGATAACACGTTCACAGAGCTTTCTACACAATAAAAATTCCACAAATGTGGAAGATAAAATGAGTCGTCCTGTTACAAAACTAGTTAAATCCACTTGTGAATAAGAATCATTTTCATGAGAAACGTTTCTCTAGACTTTGCCTCACGTATTCTTTTGTGTTTGTTGTTTTCTACTTTTTTCTTTTTGGTTTGTGTTTTTGGTTTTTAGTTTTTGGTTTTGTGTTTGCTTTGTGCTTTTGATTTTGAATTTCACATTTTGTTTTTCTTTCTTGGTTTTGTTTTTGTATTAGTTTTCTTCTTTTGCTTTTTTCAATTTTGCTTTATGTTTATAGATTTTTGTTTCATACTTTTGCTTTTTTTGAATTTTGCTTTTTTGCTTTCTGTTTCTTGTTTTCGTTTTCTGCTTTTGCTTTTGTTTCTGATTTTTTCTTTTTGCTTCGTGTTTTTTTGTTTGTTTTTGTTTTTGATTTTTTTAGAAAAATCAAAAACAAAACGAAACAAAATAAAATAAAACAAAATAAACAAAACAAAATCAAAATAAAACAAAACAAAATAAATTTTAAAAATAAAAAATAAAAATAAAACATTTAAAACAAAATAAAACGAAATAATATAAAATAAAACAAAATCGAATAAAATAAAATATAATAAAATAAAATAAATTAAAATAAAATAAAATAAAATAAAATAAAATAATTAAATAAATAATTTTACGACATGATCCTTATTCACAAGTGGATTAAACGAGTTTTGCAACTGGACGACTCAAATGTGAACTACAGTTACCGTCGCACAGCCATATGCACACGATGTAAGGGAATATTGTCCACATCGTGACAAAGAAAGATAGTCACATAATCTCTTTGCCAGCTCGAGGGTCGTGAGATCTGAGTTAATGATATTGTTGATTCTTTACGAGTGTTTGCATTTGTAATTAAAGTAGGATTTGGGTAGGAAGCAGCCGTGGCCTAATGTTTGGTGCCAACCCCGGCATTTGGTTGAAATAGAAGTGAGAAACCACGGAAAACCACTTCCAGGATGGAATGCTAGCCACTACGCAACGAGACGGACGATCACAGATGAGGAGAGAGGGAACAGTGAGCAAACCAGGAACGTCTGGAACATATGTATGCACATACAGTACTATCACAGCAAACGAATGCACCATTAACGGGGGGTGTTGTAGCTTACAAAATCGGAACCAAAATCACGGTTTTAAATTTAACTTACTCTTACATTGATAAATATCAAATTTAATTATAATTGGATAGTAATCTAACTTCTAGGTTCAATTAACAGAAATAATTTTTGAAATATCAAACCTGATTCCAAATATATTTGCGAAATAATGACCACATGCAGGTGAAATTTCTTGGTAGAAATATTTGACGTTTGGGAATAAAGTTCCCAAAATATAACTATACATATATTCCGAAAACCATAGCCAGCATTGAAAACCACACCAACACTGCAAAGTTTCAAATCTCCAGGGCAAAGGACTGTCAACGCTAGCGTACCTAAAAGAAAGGAGATAAATAGCATAATCCCCTTAAGATTATTCTCTCAGAACTGTTATTTACATAATGGTTTCCTCCGTAGCCCTGTTATTTTTCCAAGAATAATACTGATCGTTTCAGGGTTAGGTTCAGAGCACCATTCAACAGACCACTATAACTTCAGAAATATAACTTAAAAAGGAATGTGTTTAATTTTCCTAAAACGAAAGTGAAATAATTGATTGATAGAAACATATGTAAATTACAACCACTTCGTGGTATAGCGGTTAGCATTCTTGAGTGTCACCCCAGAGGACCAGGTTTGACTCCCGGCTCAGCGAAGAAACTTATTTCTGGTTTAAGGGCTGGAACGGGATATACTCAACCTCGTGTGGCAAAACTGAGAGGAGGTTGATTCGATTCCAACCACAGCCATATCGGAAGTGGCTTTCCGTGGATTCCCACTTCTACTCCAGGCAAAAGTCAGTGAAGGTTTCTAACATAAAGCCACGGTCACCTCCTTCCCAAGCCAAGAATGCCAGTCAATGCAACATATGGCGGACCCCAATTTCAGACCACATAGGAATTGGAATAATAAAGGCCAGAAGTAGATTTACTATCCTAATATTAGAAAACTGTCGCATTAGGAAATAAAGTAAAATGAAATGTCGCACTTGAATGCCAGCTTGCTCAGTAATAGAGACGCAGCTGTCGTTTAATAAATAATGAATTTTACAGTCCAGTGATTACGGGCTGCAGATTTAATTGCACAGTTCTATTCACCATACATACCACATATTAAATTTGCTCTGTATTTGAGCTGACAACAGTAACTCCACTCTTGTTAAACTCAACTATCAAATAACAGACCCAAAGTATATAAACCACTGATTACCTATTCCCGCTATTGAAACATAATTCATTATAGTTACATCGACTACCGCTATGGATATTTTAATATTAATCCATCAATATAACTGGTATGTTGGCATAAGCGGCAGTGGCAGTGTTAGGCACATTATTGTACGGTGTTGCCATGGACTCTCGAATTACTTGGGACATCTTGGTCATCAGCCCCATGTAGTTGGGTGGTGTTGAACTTGTCTGATATGTGATAAAATGTACGGACAGTATGTGGTGAAACTTCAAGGTCAAGCTGACTACTCTGGGCAGACAGGCTTCCTTCAGAGTTGGGGGAACAGCTTCACCAGTCACTCATCATCCACCGTGCTGTCGACATCGCATATTAATGCCAATTATTCACAAGTCAGCTCGCTGAGTTACGTGAGGAGTGGCTTCTCCAGCGATTTGACTCCCCAAAACTCATACTCACATCATATACCGTCGGAACTCTAGTAGTGTGTGTAGGCCTCTCTGTATTAGGGACAGGGATGAGGTAGGAGCCCGGAGACATGTATCAAATCACTATACCGGCATTTTTATGGAGGGAGTGTGGAAAAACTAGGGGTAACCACGCTCATAATGGCCGCTGTAAGCGTCAGGATTCAAAACTGCGATCTCCGGACTCGTTGCAGGCGTCCTCGTGGCACGTCACGCCGCTGGACTGAAAGGGTACAGCTTGTACTGTTTAATATGTAGTCACTTAGTTTAATGAATCAGTGTAGCCGAGTGTTTTATATCGCTCTTCACGAATGGAATAGAGAGTCGTAATCCCTATATCCCTATATATATTATAATTGTGAAAGTCTGTCCGTCTGTCTGTCTGTGTGGTAGTTTGTTACCTCTTGACACTAAAACGGCTGGACGGATTTGGATGAAATTTGAAATGGAGACAGCTTATACCCTGGGATAACATATAGGGTGCCTTTCATCCGGAAATAAATCATTGGTCCCGTGGAACGGACAACATAACTGAAAAGTCACCAAAAATACTCAACCGGGACAAAATATCGAAGTTGTCGCATAAAGACCGGACAAAGCTCATTTTACGCCCCTCGATGCAAGAAACAATACTCGAAACACCGAAAACCACATTTTAAGGTCCTAAAACCAACAGTTTCAAAGATATTCCCAGAAAACTATCTTCACTCTGATTGATGAACTAATCGCAAGTCCGTTTCCTTGGCAACACTACCTCAAGGTATGACATCCGATTTTCTATATATCCCTGTAGGAGGCAATGCCAATCCATTTATTAGACTATCTTCTTCAAGAGATATATATATATATATAAACACAATAATAACAGGGTAGCGCGCCTGCCTCTCATCCGGAGGCCCCGGGTTCGATTACCGGCTCCGTCAGAGATTTTAGACACTGATATGAGGGCTGCAACGGGGTGCACTCAGCTTCGTGAGGACAATTGAGTACCGGTAACTGTCTGATAGTGAGGCAGCGTCCCGGTCACGAAGAACAAGATTAACGGCCGAGGGGACACGATGCACTGACCACGCGTCACCACAATATCTGCCGACCAAATGGCTGGGAAGTGGTCGCATGATAGGCCTAGGCCCTTCATGGGCTGTAGTTCCAGGGGTAACAAATTAGGGAAAGCGCCTTCTAATACCACCTTTAATTTTTATACACTACAGAAGCGGCTACTAAATAAAGGTAGCGAAATAACTACTTTCAATTTCATAAACACTGGGCTCACAAATCCCGTGTAGTTAACTACAAATATCAGTCTGGTCGTTATTTCAGTAGCAACGAAGCTCTGTGGCGACTATTGCCGTTTCCGCAACACTTAAGGCATCCCACCGTCACATACCTCAATGTACACTTACAAAATTGTGAACCAGTCTATTTTACTGAAAAGAATTTCTACGAGCGAGTATCCACTCCGGCAAAAACCTCACTCACTACCTTTTCCAAAATGTACACAAGACACGATTTTTAAAGCACTCTTCTGTATGTTGAGGTACAGAGATATACCACATGGAAAGATACAATAAAATGTTGGCAAATCTGAGTTCAAGGAACTGCTGTACAGAATAGGCTTTCGGTACAAGTTATGCGGCCCATGTTCGTAACATGGAATGTTTTCCTTTGACAATGCATCTACACCATGTGCGAGGGCGACGCATTTCAAAGATCTATAAAAACACAATAATCAGGAAATTGGAGAAAAAAATTAAAGTGGGAGCGAAGATCCAAGGAGAAATAATTTCATCTTTGAGATTTGCTGATGACATCGTTATCTTGGCCGATACGCCAGAGGATTTGAACAAGTTTTTGAATGGTATGGACTCCGTCTTGAGAAAAGAATTCATGATGAAAATCAATAAATGTAAAACAAAATTATTGGAATGCTGCCGAAATAAATATGAAACAGCTATGGACATCAAAATTGGCAGGTGTAACGCTACGGGAAGTAGGAGACTTCTGTTACTTAGAAAGCAAAATATCCTGGGATGGACGAAGCAGAGAGGATATAACAAGAAGTTCCGTGAAGAACTATACAGCCTACTTTTCATGCCAATGATTATTCTACAGTATATGAACCTATCTAGAATAATGACCAAATTAAGTTGGTAATATCGAAATATCAAATTAGTTCAAAATATACCTGGTATAATGTAGCCTAATAGAGCACTAGAGTTGGCAACCCTGGTGACTGAATATATTCTTAGTTCGATCTCTTAAGGTACAAAATACAAAATTAGGTTGAAGTCCAATGGACGTTACATGCAGTTATACACTGGATCTATCAGCACGCGTAAAAGCATGTTGCCAACAATACCATGCGTGTGTTGGTTAGAAATAATCTGAAATATTATGATATCTTGTTGTGCCAATTTTGGATGAAATCCATTTGTTAGTATAGAAGTTACATGTATTTTAAAATTGGACATATCAGCAGACAAAGAATCATGTTGGCAGCACTGCCTTGTATTAATTACTCCAAATTAATTTACAATGTCAGGTGCTATACGTGTTCAAAGTATAGAGCTGTTGGCTTGCATACTTTCTGATATATTGATATTAGGGTAAACAAATATAGACAGAATTTATTAACAGTTGGCAGCCCTGATTTCTCTTAACAATACTTACAGTCATATCTGTTATGGTACACATAGCACATACGAAATTTGGTTGAAATCCAACTGATAGTATCGAAGTTACATGTATTTAAAAATTGGTACTATCAGCAGGCTTATAATCATGTTGGTAGAACTGACGTATATAAGTTACTCCAAATTAATCTAAAATGTCAGAATATACGTGTGCATAGTTTAAAGCTGTTGGCTTGCATACTTTCTGATATATTGGCATTTGGATAAAAAAAAAGAGAGAGAGCAATTATTAACAGTTGGCAGCCCTGGTGGCTCCTAGAAAGACGCTCAATCATATCTGTATATGAACAGATATTACATACAAAATTTGGTTGTAATCCAATTGATAGTGTAGAAGTTATATGCATTTAAACATTGGACTTATCAGAAGGCTTAAAATTATTTTGGCAAAACTGTTATTGTTGGCCTCCTGGAAATTAAACTGAAATAGTATTATCTGCATGTGTACCAATTTTGGAATAGCTCCCATGCATACTTTGCGAGATATCCAACATGGAGCTCAAATTTCTATTGCGTTTTTTCAGCAGTTGGTAGCACTGACATCATTTTCAAATATGGACGTGAGATATTCCGGTGCACATCCTTACTCCTACTAAATTTGGTTTTGATTGCTGCAGCCGTTTAGGAGTTGTTAGGGGGGGGGGGGGACACACACAGCCAGACAGACAGACAGACAGACACACATTTTCCCGGATCGATCTCATAAGTCTACTTTTTCCTCATTTTTGCAAAATGTGAAAAGTAGGCTAAAAAGCAGGTTGGCTCAGGCAAGGAAAGCATTTCTTCAGAAAAGGAATCAGTTGACATCGAATATACATTTAGGTATTGGGAAGTCATTTTTGAAAGCTATTGTCTGGAGCGTGACACTATAAGGAAGTGAAACATGGACTAATTTTGCAGCAGAAAAGAGGAGAATTGAAGCGTTTGAAATGTGGTGTTACAGGAGAATGAAGGAGATAAGATGGGTAGATTGGGTTACAAATGAAGAGGTATTGTGCCCATTTAGCAAGAAATATGCCAATCACAGTATACCAGCGTAGCTCAATTCGGAATTTTCGGGGCAGCGGTAAGTTCCCCCACTCTGTGACTCACATATCTTGGATTAATTAGAGGATACACTTGCAAAAATAACAACAAAATCAACTCCTATTTAAACACATTTAATTAATAAAATTAATGGCGCTACAAACATTTAAACAATTTAATTACTGACCCAATAATCAACTGCTTGTTCCAAATGAACAAGGAATCACAAATATAAACAAATATTGTATTCAAAACCTGTGGTTTCCACATAAACCAACAATTTTTACTTAGTCTCACTTCCATAAAGCACTAACATTAAGTTTACATAACTCCGAGCTCTTTGGCTCCATGCATTTACATTATTAAGGTGTCATTCTTGTACACCTCAAACACTATCTTTTATATTTTCTTATTTCTCAAAAACAAATATATAATTATATTTAAAATCTATGTTAATTATCTAACTCAATATTTTGGGCATGTCCACACATTCAGTTGTTATCATCTCTCTTTATTTCACAAATATATTAAGGTAATCAGAAAATCAATTGTGTACTCCAGAGCGTGAAGGTACTTGACACAGTCAAAAAACTATAGTTACTCCCGAACTCAGTTGCCTTCAATCAATTCGTGGAATCCCACGTCCATACATTATTACAATAGGGATTGTTATTTATCTCTTATGTCTTAGTAGACCATTATCATATAAGAAACTACGATCTGAACCGGCAAACGAAAATATCCATCTATAAGGACCTCGGTTCAACGCCCGGGTCGTTAACAACATTAAACACTCCTGGTGTATTCATTCTCTTTACAACAGCTTACGAGACGGTCTCTGTTCCCTCTCGCTTTAAGAGAGCTAGACCCTACCACTCGGGTGCGATTTATGACACGTAGGGTGACGGCGACTCCCTGTCTGACCCAACGTTAGTAGCTTATTTCCAAGGCTTTCAAAACAAACCTTCCCATTATATCCAGTTCTGGGGAGACCGGGCTTTACTGTACCGTATACATTCACACAACTATTCTTTGGTTCAAAGACCATTTTCGTAACCTTGGCAGTATTAATTATGAGAGGGTCCTCATTGATTGGGAAGATTAATACACATACGACGACGGAGAATTTAAGGGGCTTTTATCATAAGAAGATCCTGCATTCGAATCTCTTCACGTGCCTCGGGAACCAATCCCTTACAGAGGACTTATACAAAATGCGATTTAGAGTCGGCCGTGGCCCATATGACATACGCTCAATAATACCATATATTAGCTCCCTTTTTAAATACATACACAATGCCTCGTGATACTATGTCACAAATAGAGGACTTATACAATTATCAATTCACTGCAACCAACTACCCTCCATAAGTAATGTACCAAGTATTTAACCACTACGCGTTCCTAGCGTGACACTTTAATATTATATTTGCGCTCATTATGCGCTATGCATTATTTTAAGCCGAAAATGTCTTCCCAAGAACTGATAAAATCTCTTTAGTAACAATTCATATTATTCTAATTCCCATATTAATCTTTCCGTTGTCGATAAATCGCTCCCTGTTTTAAAATATTCCATTGAACCTCATCTCTTACACATACGTTAAGGCTTAACGTTCTTATGTTCATATCAATTTATTTGATTTTTATTTAACATTTCCATATTTAATTATTATTATTATCTTTATTCTTTATACAAGCTCAAAAGCTATTTCTTTCATATCTCAACTTTACTTTATTTCAATGTCTTTCATGATAATTAATGATATTTCGCTTGCTCTTATGACATTTGTTAAATACATTAACCCTTTATTCACATATTTCCTCTACGGGATTTATTCTTTACATAATTATTTATAATTTCTCAATTTTTTTTATTATCGTTCAGACCGTGTTCTTGATTATTCAGTATTTATTTATTAATACACATCCCTTTTACTCAAAAACTCCGGTGGGTTTGTACACAATCAATTTCTGACACCAAAATAGAATGAATTTAGTACTCACATGTTTCCAGATCATCCCATGATCTTTAATCTGGTGCGGTGCTTCATTTTTGGGCCCACCTTGAACTTTTTACTCCATATTAAAGGTATTCATCTTACGTAAAAACACTTTTTGACATATATTTAAAACACTTAACATTGACGACATTTTTATATACTGATGTGTCCCTTTTGAACACATAATAAACACTAAAACTATTAATTTAACACTCAATCTTGATTATTTTACACTTCACAATTCTCGATCACTAGGCCGTATTTCTGAGCCTATCACACGTGATCTTCTTAAATTCCCGTTTCCAAGGGTGAAATTTATTCGATGTCGGCTTCCTATCCTGCAGAATGCGAAAGTCCCGAAACATCTACTGTTCCCTGGAGTCCAATTCTGCTACTCCTATCCTGGATGACCGGCTATTTATCTAGCTTGAACGGCTTCTTTGTAGATCTGTCTATCGATCCTAACGAAAGTCTATACGGATCGAGGTCTCCTCTAAGACCTATAGATTTAGTTTATAGCAGCTAGCACTTCTCAATTCTAGTATTTTTAGAATAGTTCGCCTGCTTTCTGGAGATAATGTTTATAGTCTCCTATCTTCTTTATTTGAACTGTTTTAACACTCCTACGTTTCGAACCTTATTCTGTTCTTCCCTTTTAGGTTTCTTTAATTTAAATAACAGTTTATCTGTCTGGTACGATCCTTCCGTACGTTATGATCTATTCGTTCGTATATTTAACGACCTATCGCCTTTAAGTCCGACGTTCGCAGCCTGCTCTGACTATATCTTACGAATTTTCACTTGTATACAGTCGGGCCTAAATCCTATAATTAGGATTTTCCTAATATTTCACTACGGCGATACTTTAAAATTTCGTCTTGACCACTCCTTATGGAGGCAAGCAAGTCGTTAATACTGTGACGCCTGTGGCTATCGGATCTTACTTCTGCGGTGTAACACAGCGTTTCTCCCCTCAAGGAGTACTGGTAGCTATTTTCGATGTAACGCAGAGTTACGTCCCCTCACGGACTGTCGGAATGACTACTTCTACGTCGTGGTGCAGCACTTCCCCTCACGGAGTGCTCGTATGACTGCCTGTGCTGATATAACTTCACGTCCTCCTGGACGGATTCGTACTGCGTGATGCGTGGCAACACCCCTCGGGCTGTTCAAGACTGCATGGTTGGCTTGGAAACGCCCGAAGCTTTATACTGTTTTACTACAAAAAAATAAGACTCTAGCCTTTTCTGTGGTCAACTTCTAAAATAATGGTGCCACCAATATAAAAATTATACCTTCCGAAAGCTCGTCTTCTCAATGTCAAATGATCTTATTGCCCCTAAGAATCGATCGTGCAATTCGGAGATATTAATTAATTTCTCGTCCTCAATTGTGTGGGTGTTGCATTTCTTTTGCTCTCTCCCCTCCACAGATGCTTAGGTACTTCCCCAATGACGTCGTCTTACGTCGGCAGTTTTTTTCTGCACAATTATTAAATGGTTTCTCTTTACTGAAAAATCTCCCATTCAAAATGATTCACTGTACTGTGCTTGTTTACTCATTATTATGCTCGTAAACGTGTTAATTTTAATTATTCCTCTTCTGGCGCATAAGCGATGTTGTCAATTTCCAGCAACGTCAGCTCGAATTCCGATTCAGGCTTCCTTGTCTATCACGGTGGAAATTTCCATTCAGTTATTAATACTCGTGACCAGCCCTCTCTTGAATGTCGAGTGGGGTGATCTCATCTAAGGAACATCTGTCCCTAGTCGCTTGCACAATGTTAAGCTATAATCCTGGCTTAAAATCTCTCTCCGTTCCTTTAGGAAACTATACGTTTCTTTCATTTCTTCCTTAAGGACATGGGTTCGACCTTCCATGGACCCTATGGCCCATGGGTTCAGTATTAAGACGAGTGGGAGAGAAGAGATGATTCTGGCGACTGCTAATGAAGAGAAGAGATAGGTTGGTAGGACACACATTAAGACACCCAGGAACAGCAAGCTTAGTTGTGGATCGGAGAATCGAGGACAAGAACTTTAGGGGTAGACCAGGGTTAAACAGATTGCCCCGGATGTAGGGTGTGGTAGCTATGTAGTGAACCCATGGGCCATAGGGTCCATGACGGTCGAATCCATGTCCTTAAGGAAGAAATGAAAGAAACGTATAGTTTCTTAAAGGAACGGAGAGAGATTTTAAGCCAGGAATATAGCTTAACATTGTGCAAGCGACTAGGGACAGATGTTCCTTAGATGAGATCACCCCACTCGACATTTCAGAGAGGGCTGGTCACGAGTATTAATAACTGAGTGGAAATTTCCACCGTGATAGAAAGAGAAGCCTGAATCGGAATTCAAGCTGACGTTGCTGGATTTTGACAACGCCGCATATGCACCAGAAGAGGAATAATTAAAATTAACACGTTTACGAGCATAATAATGAGTAAACAAGCATAGCACAGTGAATCATTTTGAATGAGAGATTTTTCAGTATAGAGAAACCATGTAATAATTGTGCAGAAATAAACTGCCGACGTAAGACGACGTCATAGGGGAATTACCTAAGCCTCTGTGGAGGGGAGAGAGCAAAAAGAATGCAACACCCACACAATTGAGGACGAGAAATTAATTAATATCTCCGAATTGCACGATCGATTCTTAGGTGCAATAAGATCATGTGACATTGAGAAGACGAGCTTTCGGAAGGTATAATTTTTATATTTGTGGCACCATTATTTTAGAAGTTGACCACAGGAAAGGCTAGAGTCTTATTTTTTTGTAGTAAAACAGTATAAAGCTTCGGGCGTTTCCAAGCCAATCATGCAGTATTCAGACAGCCAGAAGGCACGTCACTGTGTCACATCGCATGCAGTCCTACGAGCAGTCCGTGAGGGGAAGTGCTGCTTCACGACGTAGAAGTAATCATTCCGACAGTCCGTGAGGGGACGTAACTCTGCGTTACATCGATAACAGCTACAAGTACTCCTTGAGGGGAGAAACGCTGTTTTACACCGCCGAAGTAAGATCCGATAGCCACAGGCATCACAGTAGTAACGACTTGCTTGCTTCCGTAAGGAGCAGCCAATACGAAATTTTAAAGTATCGCCGCAGTGAAGTATTAGGAAAATCCTAATTATAGGATTTAGGCCGACTGTATATAAGTTAAAGTGAAAATTCGCAAGATATAGTCATAGCAGGCTGCGAACGTCGGACTTAAAGGCGATAGGTCGTTAAATGTACGAACGAATAGATCATAACGTACGGAAGTATCGTACCAGACAGATAAACTGTTATTTAAATTGAAGGAACCTAACAAGGAAGAACAGAATAAGGTTCGAACGTAGGAGTGTTAAAACAGTTCAAATAAATAGAATAGGAGACTATAAACATTAGCTCCAGAAAACAGGCGAACAATTTTAATAGTACTAGAATCGAGAAGTGCTAGCTGCTATAAACTGAATCTATAGGTCTTAGAGGAGACCTCGATCCATATAGACTTTCGTTAGGATCGATAGACAGATCTACAGAGAAGCCGTTCAAGCTAGATCAATAGCCGGTTATCCAGGATAGGAATAGCAGAATTGAACTCCAGGGAACAGTAGATGTTTCGGGACTTTCGCATTCTTCAGAATAGGAAGCCGACATCGGATAAATTCCACCCTTGGAAACGGGAATTTAAGAAGATCACGTGTGAGAGGCTCAGAAACACGGCCTAGTGATCGTTGTGAAGTGTAAAATAATCAAGATTGTGTGTTAAATAATATTTTTAGTGTTTATTATGTGTTCAAAGGGGACACATCAGTATATAAAAATGTCGTCAATATTAAGTGTTTTAGATATATGTTTATTTGTGTTTTTACGTAAGATGAATACCTTTAATATGGTGTAAAAAGTTCAAAGTGGGCCCAAAAATGAAACACCGCACCAGATTTAAGATCAGGGGATGATCTGAAAAATATGTGAGTACAAAATTCATTTTTATTTTGGTGTCAGAAATTGATTGTGTACAAAACCCACCGGAGTTTTGGAGTGAAAGGGATGTGTTTTAATAAATAAATGCTGAATAATCAAGAACACGGTCTGAACAATAATAAAATAAATAGAGAAATTATGAATAATTATGTAAAGAATAAATCCCGTAGAGGAAATAGGTGAATAAAGGGTTAATGTATTTAACAAATGTCATAAGAGCAAGCGAAATATCATTAATTATCACGAAAGACATTGAAATAAAGTAAAGTTGAGATATGAAAGAAATAGCTTTTGAGCTTGTATAAAAAGAATAAATCCAATAAATTGATATGAACATAAGAACGTTAAGCCTTAACGTATGTGTAAGAGATGAGGTTCAATGGAATATTTTAAAACAGGGAGCGATTTATCGACCATGGAAAGATTAATATGTGAATTAAAATAATATGAATTGTTACTAAAGACATTTTATCAGTTCCTGGGAAGACATTTTCGGCTTAAAATAATGCATAGCGCATAATGAGCGCAAATATAATATTAAAGAGTCACGCTAGGAAAGCGTAGTGGTTAAATACTTGGTACATTACTTATGGAGGGTAGTTGATTGCAGTGAATTGATAATTGTGTAAGTCCTCTATTTGTGACATTAGTATCACGAGGCATTGTGTATGTATTTAAAAAGGGAGCTAGTATATGGTATTATTGAGCGTATGTCATATGGGCCACGGCCGACTCTAAATCGCATTTTGTATAAGTCCTCTGTGGGATTGGTTCCCGAGGCACCTGAAGAGATTCGAATGCAGGATCTTCTTATGATAAAAGCCCCTGTAATTCTCCGTCGTCGTATGTGTATTTAATCTTCCCAATCAATGAGGACCCTCTCATAATTAATAAATGCCAAGGATATAAAAATGGGCTTTGAACCAAAGAATAGTTGTTTGAATGTTACGGTACAGTAAAGCCCGGTCTCCCCAGAACTGGATATAATGGGAAGGTTTGTTTTGAAAGCCTTGGAAACAAGATACTAACGTGGAGTTAGACTAGGGGTCGCCGTCACCCTTCGTGTCATAAATCGCACCCGAGTAAAAGTGTCTAGCTCTCTTAAAGTGAGAGGGACCAGGAACCGTCTCGTAAGCTGTTGTAAAGAGAATAAATACACCAGGAGTGTTTAAAGTTGTAAACGACCCGGGCGTTGAACCGAGGTCCTTATAGATGGATATTTCGTTTGCCGGTTCAGATCGTAGTTTCTTATATGAGAATGGTCTATTAAGACATAAGAGATAAATAACAATCCCTATTGTAATAATGTATGGACGTGGGATTCCACGAGTTGATTGAAGGCAACTGAGTTCGGGAGTAACTATAGTTTTTTGACTGTGTCAAGTACCTTCACGCTCTGGAGTACACAATTGATTTTCTGATTACCTTAATATATTTGTGAAATAAAGAGAGATGATAACAACTGAATGTGTGGACATGCCCAAAATATTGAATTAGATAATTAACATAGATTTTAAATATAATTATATATTTGTTTTTGAGAAATAAGAAATTATAAAAGCTAGTGTTTGAGGTGTACAAGAATGACACCGTAATAATGTAAATGCATGGAGCCAAAGAGCTCGGAGTTATGTAAACTTAATGTTAGTGCTTTATGGAAGTGAGATTAAGTAAGAATTGTTGGTTTATGTGGAAACCACAGGTTTTGAATACAATATTTGTTTATTTTATTTTGTGATCCCTTGTTCATTTGGAACAAGCAGTTGATACTTGGGTCAGTAATTAAATTGTTTAAATGTTTGTAGCGCCATTAATTTATTAATTAAATGTGTTTAAAAATAGGAGTTGATTTGTTGTTATTTTTGCAAGTGTATCCTCTAATTAATCCAAAATATGTGAGTCACAGAGTGGGGGAACTTACCGCTGCCCCGAAATCCCGAATTGAGCTACGCTGGTATACTGTGATTGGCATATTTCTTGCTAAATGGGCACAGGGGGATATATAAATACTGTGCTGGATTAATAACTAGAGGAACACTTAAGTCGGTCATATCATGTAAAATTAAAGTAATAATAGGGATAGCTACAATGTAAAATATTAACTGACCGCATGGGTCCCTGGAAACTCATACCGAGCAGCCCTGATATATATATTATGAACCCCCTAGCAAACCACTATCACTTTTTGGCGCCCAGTACGCAGGGCTGAGTTTTCCTAGGGAAAACCCGAGTTTTCTCGAAAAATCAAAATTTTCATTTTTTTTGAAAAAAATGGTTTTTCGAAATTTTGAATTTTAAACACTTCCATAAAGGTTTTAGGAAATTGAATAAATGTAGTAAAAGGGTACGTTGTAAGTGAATACCCGTACCAAAGTAAAGTTTTAAAGAAATTGGGACACACTAATTCAGAGTATCATCTCTCAAGCATGTACTAGTGTGGTGGCATTTGTGGCCCACTGTATTCTCATAAGATGGCATTAAGTGAAGAGATGCAACGGCTTTTGGAGGCTATCAAAGCCGATAGCAATGAGAAGTTGGAGGCCATAAACAATAAATTGGGAACAATAGACAATACATTGGGTCTCCAAAAGGATGAAAATAACATAGTGTTCGAATCCATAAATGAAAGTTTGGAGTCAATAAAAATTGATAGTGCTAATATGAGCACTAAATTAGAGAATATCGAAGTTAAGACTGATACCATGGGAACCAGATTAGAAGCTATCGAAGCTAATTGTATAAAAATGAACGATGAAGTGAAGGTTGAAATTAAGGAAATAAAAGAGGGGTCTAAAGGTTAAAAAAAAACAATGAATGACAAATTTCAAGATTTTGACATTAAGATTGGGAAAAAGTTAAGTGAGTTAAAAGATGAAAATAAAGGATTTCATTCAGGATTGCAAGTCCAAATAAGTACCTTGAACGATAGTACGGTAAAATCCATAAATGAATGTCAAAATCATTTTAAAATGATCGAGGATAAAATTGGTTCCATGGAAACAACTTGTAAACAAAATGGGGACGAATGTAAAAAGGAACTTGTAACCCAGATCCAAGGTGTGCAGAAATTTTTAGAAGCTCAAATAGAATCGAACAAAAGTATTTGTGAAAAATCCCAGGGAGAGATAAAAAGTAGTATTGAGGCGTTAGGAGACAGGTTTGGAGGGATGGAAAGGAAAGTAGAAAACCTCGAGGGGAAAGTCGAGAAAGTACAGACAAAAATAACTGAGGTTAAGAAGCAAGGTGAGGCCGATGCTAACAAAAGGGAATTGCAATTTAACGTATTCACGGGACAGGTGGACGAATGGTTGAGAAAGCATGAGGGGGATATTACTACGAAGTTAAGCGAATACGAGGGGAATCTTAAGAAGGAAAGCACGCAACGAAAAAGGGATCGTGATGAGCAACTTATAAAAATAGAGAAGATAGATAAAGGGGTTACTGGAATTCAGGAAACCGTAATAGGATTAACAAAACAAATGGGAGACACAAAGGGAGAGATAGATAAGGTTATGACCGACATAACAATTATATTCGAGGAGCAAGGAAGGGCTCGAGAGGATATGAACAAGATCCAGGATAAAGTCTATAAAGGACAAAAAGAAGTGGAGAAGAAAATAGAAAAAATACGAGAAGACCTAGATACCAGAGGTGACGTGAAACCAGAAATTATAGACCAACATGCTAAGATCATTAAGAAAGAGGTAGAAGACCAAATAAATGGATTTAGGGATAGCTTCAGGGATGAGAAATTCCAACTCAAAAAGATAGAGGAAGATATTAAAATGAATCAAGAAAGAATTCAGAATGAATTAAGATCCCGATTGGAGAGGACGGAACTTAAGAACAGTCAAATGGAAATCCAACTCATGGCAAATGAAGAAAGTGCCCGAAGAGAAAGGAAGTTAGAATTCGAAAATCAGGAGGAGTTTCCAAAGACAGGATGGGTAGATTCCCGTGAACAAGGCACAGGTACGGAGAGGGACTTAGGAGGGGAGAGCCCTTATAAGAACCCAGGATATCCAATGGCGATGTCAACCCCGTACACGAATCAGACAAATGGCCAAATAATAAACATTATTAAATCCAATGAGGATAGACCAGTAAAGTTTACGGGTAATAACATGTCTATTACTCCAAAATACTGGCTAAAAGAAGTGGCAGAGTATCTAAATGAAATGAAGGTTCCTCAGGATCGGAGACTAAGAGCTATTGAAAAGCTGTTGGCAGGTGATTGTCTCACCTGGTTCAGAAGCTTTAGATACACTTTTGATACGGTGGAAGGCTTTAGGGAAGCATTTTTAAAGCGATATTGGGCAGCAGATGTCCAAGAAAATTTAAGGCTAGATCTGTACTCTAGGAAGTACAGCACCAATGCACCTACTAAATACTCGGAATTTTTCACCGCTCAGCTGTGTAAATTCCGCGAACTGGATATCGCTCCGGCAGAAAACGACCTGTGTGCCGCCATTGCAAGACAGCTTCCATATGAGATTCAGAGACTGCTAATCTCATCCAAAGCCAGAAGTGCTGTGGAAGTGGAAAGCGTATTACGTCAGTTAGATATGACGACTTCGCACGTAACACCTCGGCATCAGAGACAAACTGAGCAAGTACACATGGCCAGCAGTCAGGAAACTGGAGAAAAACCAGCGACCAGGAATCAGTCCACCAGTACGGATACTCAAGGACGAGATCGAGAGTATGGGCACCAGGAGCCTAGAAGGATACAGCCATATTACCGGGGAGGATATCGAGGAAGAAATCCTAGAACGACGGGTTATAGGCAACAGGAAAGCCGACCCTATAACAATAACCAGCAAAGGCCGGACAACAGAAAGAAATGGGAGAATTATCCCAGGAGAAATGTAAGGCCAGACGATAGGGATGATGAATATCGGGCCGAAATAGAAGAAAGATATCAGGAGAGTCTTCGTTATATGAACGAAAGACCAGATGAACCTGATAGGCAAAAAGTCCGTTGGAGTGAGGCAATCAAGAACCGGAAATCACCCGACCGACTAGACGGAGCTCAAAGCTTGGAACTACAAGCTCAGCTAAAGAATGAGGGAAAAGGGAGCCCTCAGGATAAAAAAAAACTCCAAATTTAAATTGTCAAAAGTGGAAACATACCAGGAGCTGGGAGGAAGTAGAAATTGTAAATTGGATAGCCAGACCAGATGAACTAATTAACGAGGATGTGGAAGGAATCCCACCTGTTAAAAGAGAACTACCTATAATTATGCTTAGGATAGAAGGATTACTGGTCAGAGCATTGATTGATACTGGATCCACAATAAGCCTAATTACACAAACCCTTTTAAATGAATTGGAAACAAGGGGCCGAGTACTAAAGATTCCCACATCAAGTGTAAAGATTAAGGGAATTATCCCTGAAAAATCTTTGACATGTAAATTTCAGGTATACATTGATTTAATCATGGGTAACGCTGAAATTTCGCAGTGCTTTTTGCTGGTAAATCAATTACCGTATAATGTCATATTAGGTATTGATTTTATCCGTGAGAACAAGGTCATTATAGACCTAGCGCAAAATTGCATTAGAATTCAAAGAGAGGATGTGGATGAGCAAAACATTAACCTACAGGAACAGGATGCGAAAATAGCAGAACAGGTATGGCATATGGAAGAAGTGATTGAGGAAGATTATAAGGACATAGAAAAGATATTTGAAGTCCTCAACATAGAACTCGAAGATAATGTGGAAAATGAGTTCGAGACCAACCTGTCAGGAAAAGTGGAGGAAGCTAAAGTCAGCCTTGAAATTAAGGAACAGTTAAAGAAATTATTATTGGATTATAGGGACGTATTTGATTCCAAACCAGGGAAGATTGAAAATTTTAAATACGCGTTCCAAGTCAACGATTGGGCACCGTTCAAACAAAAACCATACCCGGTTGCGGAAAAACATTACCCACAAACCAAGAAAACACTGCAGGAGATGATGAATGCAGGTGTTATAGAAAAGATGGCGACACCATATGTTAGCCCATTAGTGATTGTGAGTAAACCGGATGGCTCAGTAAGGGTGTGTTTAGATGCAAGAAATTTAAATGCAAAAATCATACCAGAAAATGATTCGGCACCACCCATAAAAGAAATACTGAGGAAGTTTAAAGGCAAGAAGATTTTTACAAATATTGACATGACTTCTTCGTATCATCATCTCGAACTGGAAGAGAAAACCAGCTTGTTGACTGGATTTCAGTTCGATCAACAAACATACTGCTTTAGAAGATGTCCGTTTGGATTAAAGACTGCAGGATCGGCATTAATAAGAGCGCTTGATCGAAACCTGTCAGAGGAAGTGAAAGAGTGCACTATCCGATACGTAGATGACATTTTGCTTACCTCGGAGAACATTGAGGAACATTTAGTTAATTTGAAGAAATTATTAGAAGACCTAAGAAGGGCAAATTTTAAGATAAATTTAAAGAAATCGAACTTCTGTCAAAGGCAAGTGACATTTTTAGGGCATGTGATTGACAAGGATGGTGTTAAACCAAATCCATGCAAATTGGAATCGATAAGGGATTTTCCAAGGCCTTTGAAAGTGAAGAACGTTCGCCAGTTTTTGGGATTGATTGGGTTCTTCTCAGGACATTGTCCATCATACACCAAAACTGTTGCACCACTACAGGACCTTCTGAAGAAGGGGGGCAAGTGGAAATGGACGGAGGAAGCAGAAAAAGCATTCGTGGAGGCCAAGGAAATGCTCTTAAATTACGTGAAGCTAGGATATCCTGATTTTAATCAGAAATTTATTATTCAGACAGACGCATCCCAGATTGGAATAGGGGCAATGCTATATCAGGAGAACCCGGAAAACCCTGATAAGAAGAACTATCTAGCTTTCACAAGTAGGAGACTGAAACCACACGAGAAAAATTATACGATCAGCGAGATCGAGCTGTTAGCAATATTGCACGCGTTGCAATATTGGCGGAAGATCGTATATGGGTTTCAGGTCATTCTAAGGACGGATCATAAAGCCTTAACCTTTTTGATGAAGACTGATTTATCCAGTCAAAGGTTGATGCGTTGGGCTTTATATATTCAACAATTTGATGTCAAGATAGAGTACTGCCCAGGAAAGGAAAACATAGTTCCAGACTACTTAAGTAGACAGCCAGAGTCCATAGAAGAGGAAGTAATGGCTATAGATTTGGAAGACAGGGATCAGCGTACTCTTAATGAGTTAAGAAGCATTAGTCAAAGACAACGGGAGGATCCATGGATGAACATGCTCATATCATTCCTTGAGGGAAGCTTGATAAGAGGAACACCAGCGTACACAGAAGCTGAGAAGATAGCACAGGACAATGGGTTATTATATAAGTTTGTGGACTCTGACCATACGAAATTAAGGATTGTTGTACCTGCAATTTTGCAGAGGAAAATAGTATGGTTAGCCCATAGATCGTTCGGACATATGGGAGTCGACAAAACAGTCTCGATGCTGAAAGAAGCATTTATATGGCCGAGACTGAGAGAAACTGTAAGGGACACGCTAAAGACATGTGATTTATGTCAAAGGATCAAACCTAATGCATTTCTGATGAGACAGAAGCCTATACCATTGTTGCCCGAAAGGCCCGGCCAAATCATATCCATTGATAATTTTGGACCTTTGCCAAAGGCAAGAAGAGGAAATCGACACATAATGGTGGCTATGGATGTCTTCACTAAAATGGTTGTCCTTGCTCCCATACAGAAAACTAGTACCAAACAGGTGTTAAAACGACTTAAAGAAAAAGTGATACCGATTCTGGGGAAACCTGAGAATTTGTTGTCGGATCACGGCAGTTGTTTCACCAGTGTAGAGTTCAGACAAGAATTAGAAAGACTTGGGATACGTCAAATTTTGTCAAGTATTCGCCATCCTGAGGCAAATCCTGTAGAGAGAGTTATGAGAGAAACGGCCAAGTATTGTAGAATATACTGTGCCGAAGAAAATTGGAAGTGGATAGATATTTTGGATATTATTGAATTTTGTATAAATAATACAATCCATGAATCCACAGGAGAGATACCCATAACATTACATCGGAATGAGCAACCAGAAAGACCTTGGAATCTGGTAATTCCTAGACCAGCAGACGCTCAACCGGGAAGAGATGTACGAATTAGGAGAGCCTTTGAGCATCTAAAAGCTCAAGCCGACAGGAGGCAGAGAAGAAATAGGCATAAGAGGTATCATCGACCATTATTAGCAGGAGAAATGGTGTTAGTGAAAAGACCAGCCATTTCGGATCCAGGGAACCGTGTGTACAAGAAGTTCCAGAAAATGTACCACGGACCATATCAGATAATCAGAGATTTGAGAAATAACGCATATAGAATTCGGCATTGTGAAACAGATCACGAAGTGACCATGAATTCAGCAAATTTGAAATTATATTACCCTCCCGAAGATTTTGATGAAGAAAATGAACAAGCCCTGGTCATGGAAACATTTAGAGATGAATCCGCTTTTGACATAAACAAGAATAAGGGAGAAATAGAAAATAGAGCTCAAGCATTCGAGTGCGAATGCGAATTGGAGAAAGTATATTGGGAAATTAAAGAAATAATTGAATTTATTGAAGAAGAAAATTCCAATTTAAGAAAAGAAAATGATGAAATAAGGAAACGGGTAGGGATAGACCAAACCCGTAAGGGAGAATGAGGTTCTGGGAACTTAAAGTCCAGACATATAAAGAGAGAAAGAAAGGGTAGGGACAGAGCATACCCGACCTACACAATTACCGGATACGACTTAAAAGAAAATAAAACAACAGTAAATACGGATGACGTTATGATGGATTCGACGGAAGAGTAATACAAAATTAAATTGAAATAAATTTCCTCAAAATTTTCGAAAATTTATTTACCTAAGGAGGGGAGAGATGAACCCATGGGCCATAGGGTCCATGACGGTCGAATCCATGTCCTTAAGGAAGAAATGAAAGAAACGTATAGTTTCTTAAAGGAACGGAGAGAGATTTTAAGCCAGGAATATAGCTTAACATTGTGCAAGCGACTAGGGACAGATGTTCCTTAGATGAGATCACCCCACTCGACATTTCAGAGAGGGCTGGTCACGAGTATTAATAACTGAGTGGAAATTTCCACCGTGATAGAAAGAGAAGCCTGAATCGGAATTCAAGCTGACGTTGCTGGATTTTGACAACGCCGCATATGCACCAGAAGAGGAATAATTAAAATTAACACGTTTACGAGCATAATAATGAGTAAACAAGCATAGCACAGTGAATCATTTTGAATGAGAGATTTTTCAGTATAGAGAAACCATGTAATAATTGTGCAGAAATAAACTGCCGACGTAAGACGACGTCATAGGGGAATTACCTAAGCCTCTGTGGAGGGGAGAGAGCAAAAAGAATGCAACACCCACACAATTGAGGACGAGAAATTAATTAATATCTCCGAATTGCACGATCGATTCTTAGGTGCAATAAGATCATGTGACATTGAGAAGACGAGCTTTCGGAAGGTATAATTTTTATATTTGTGGCACCATTATTTTAGAAGTTGACCACAGGAAAGGCTAGAGTCTTATTTTTTTGTAGTAAAACAGTATAAAGCTTCGGGCGTTTCCAAGCCAATCATGCAGTATTCAGACAGCCAGAAGGCACGTCACTGTGTCACATCGCATGCAGTCCTACGAGCAGTCCGTGAGGGGAAGTGCTGCTTCACGACGTAGAAGTAATCATTCCGACAGTCCGTGAGGGGACGTAACTCTGCGTTACATCGATAACAGCTACAAGTACTCCTTGAGGGGAGAAACGCTGTTTTACACCGCCGAAGTAAGATCCGATAGCCACAGGCATCACAGTAGTAACGACTTGCTTGCTTCCGTAAGGAGCAGCCAATACGAAATTTTAAAGTATCGCCGCAGTGAAGTATTAGGAAAATCCTAATTATAGGATTTAGGCCGACTGTATATAAGTTAAAGTGAAAATTCGCAAGATATAGTCATAGCAGGCTGCGAACGTCGGACTTAAAGGCGATAGGTCGTTAAATGTACGAACGAATAGATCATAACGTACGGAAGTATCGTTCCAGACAGATAAACTGTTATTTAAATTGAAGGAACCTAACAAGGAAGAACAGAATAAGGTTCGAACGTAGGAGTGTTAAAACAGTTCAAATAAATAGAATAGGAGACTATAAACATTAGCTCCAGAAAACAGGCGAACAATTTTAATAGTACTAGAATCGAGAAGTGCTAGCTGCTATAAACTGAATCTATAGGTCTTAGAGGAGACCTCGATCCATATAGACTTTCGTTAGGATCGATAGACAGATCTACAGAGAAGCCGTTCAAGCTAGATCAATAGCCGGTTATCCAGGATAGGAATAGCAGAATTGAACTCCAGGGAACAGTAGATGTTTCGGGACTTTCGCATTCTTCAGAATAGGAAGCCGACATCGGATAAATTCCACCCTTGGAAACGGGAATTTAAGAAGATCACGTGTGAGAGGCTCAGAAACACGGCCTAGTGATCGTTGTGAAGTGTAAAATAATCAAGATTGTGTGTTAAATAATATTTTTAGTGTTTATTATGTGTTCAAAGGGGACACATCAGTATATAAAAATGTCGTCAATATTAAGTGTTTTAGATATATGTTTATTTGTGTTTTTACGTAAGATGAATACCTTTAATATGGTGTAAAAAGTTCAAAGTGGGCCCAAAAATGAAACACCGCACCAGATTTAAGATCAGGGGATGATCTGAAAAATATGTGAGTACAAAATTCATTTTTATTTTGGTGTCAGAAATTGATTGTGTGCAAAACCCACCGGAGTTTTGGAGTGAAAGGGATGTGTTTTAATAAATAAATGCTGAATAATCAAGAACACGGTCTGAACAATAATAAAATAAATAGAGAAATTATGAATAATTATGTAAAGAATAAATCCCGTAGAGGAAATAGGTGAATAAAGGGTTAATGTATTTAACAAATGTCATAAGAGCAAGCGAAATATCATTAATTATCACGAAAGACATTGAAATAAAGTAAAGTTGAGATATGAAAGAAATAGCTTTTGAGCTTGTATAAAAAGAATAAATCCAATAAATTGATATGAACATAAGAACGTTAAGCCTTAACGTATGTGTAAGAGATGAGGTTCAATGGAATATTTTAAAACAGGGAGCGATTTATCGACCATGGAAAGATTAATATGTGAATTAAAATAATATGAATTGTTACTAAAGACATTTTATCAGTTCCTGGGAAGACATTTTCGGCTTAAAATAATGCATAGCGCATAATGAGCGCAAATATAATATTAAAGAGTCACGCTAGGAAAGCGTAGTGGTTAAATACTTGGTACATTACTTATGGAGGGTAGTTGATTGCAGTGAATTGATAATTGTGTAAGTCCTCTATTTGTGACATTAGTATCACGAGGCATTGTGTATGTATTTAAAAAGGGAGCTAGTATATGGTATTATTGAGCGTATGTCATATGGGCCACGGCCGACTCTAAATCGCATTTTGTATAAGTCCTCTGTGGGATTGGTTCCCGAGGCACCTGAAGAGATTCGAATGCAGGATCTTCTTATGATAAAAGCCCCTGTAATTATCCGTCGTCGTATGTGTATTTAATCTTCCCAATCAATGAGGACCCTCTCATAATTAATAAATGCCAAGGATATAAAAATGGGCTTTGAACCAAAGAATAGTTGTTTGAATGTTACGGTACAGTAAAGCCCGGTCTCCCCAGAACTGGATATAATGGGAAGGTTTGTTTTGAAAGCCTTGGAAACAAGATACTAACGTGGAGTTAGACTAGGGGTCGCCGTCACCCTTCTTGTCATAAATCGCACCCGAGTAAAAGTGTCTAGCTCTCTTAAAGTGAGAGGGACCAGGAACCGTCTCGTAAGCTGTTGTAAAGAGAATAAATACACCAGGAGTGTTTAAAGTTGTAAACGACCCGGGCGTTGAACCGAGGTCCTTATAGATGGATATTTCGTTTGCCGGTTCAGATCGTAGTTTCTTATATGAGAATGGTCTATTAAGACATAAGAGATAAATAACAATCCCTATTGTAATAATGTATGGACGTGGGATTCCACGAGTTGATTGAAGGCAACTGAGTTCGGGAGTAACTATAGTTTTTTGACTGTGTCAAGTACCTTCACGCTCTGGAGTACACAATTGATTTTCTGATTACCTTAATATATTTGTGAAATAAAGAGAGATGATAACAACTGAATGTGTGGACATGCCCAAAATATTGAATTAGATAATTAACATAGATTTTAAATATAATTATATATTTGTTTTTGAGAAATAAGAAAATATAAAAGCTAGTGTTTGAGGTGTACAAGAATGACACCGTAATAATGTAAATGCATGGAGCCAAAGAGCTCGGAGTTATGTAAACTTAATGTTAGTGCTTTATGGAAGTGAGATTAAGTAAGAATTGTTGGTTTATGTGGAAACCACAGGTTTTGAATACAATATTTGTTTATTTTATTTTGTGATCCCTTGTTCATTTGGAACAAGCAGTTGATACTTGGGTCAGTAATTAAATTGTTTAAATGTTTGTAGCGCCATTAATTTATTAATTAAATGTGTTTAAAAATAGGAGTTGATTTGTTGTTATTTTTGCAAGTGTATCCTCTAATTAATCCAAAATATGTGAGTCACAGAGTGGGGGAACTTACCGCTGCCCCGAAATCCCGAATTGAGCTACGCTGGTATACTGTGATTGGCATATTTCTTGCTAAATGGGCACAGTAGAGATGAAACGACTAGCTCAGGAGAGGGGAGACATGGAGGGCTGCATCAAACCAGTCAAAAAAATGAAGACTCAAACAACAACAATCAGGAATTTGAATTACTTAGAGAGGCATGTGAGGCAAAAGGGTTGTTGGAGAATTTCAATCCCTGGGATGTAACACTGGAAGAGACTGCATAATGTACATCAACGGCCAAGGTGAGAGATATTTACTATAGGCCTATTAATAGCGACATATTGACGTTCAAATCATCAATAAGTGTGGCAAAATTGCACCCTGAATATCTTAAGGAAAAATACATGTAATTCCTCATATTCCGATAGATTTGCCATTCCAGTGTGCAAGAGTACAGTTCCCTCTTCAAGCAATATCCGCAATTTCTATTAACAAAGCGCAATGCCACACACTTAACAGCAGCAGGTGTACATTTAGACAAAACAATTTTTAGCCTATTTTCAATTTTAAAAAAATAGGCTTATGAGATCACCTTTTGTCCGTGTGTGTGTGTGTGTGTGTGTGTGTGTGTGTGTCCCCTAATAAAATCTAAACGGCAGGAGCGACATCAATGAAACTCGGTAAGTTCATAGAACTATTCCGGTCGACCCCGACCGTGCCCTTCAAATTTTGTTACGTCTCACCAATCCAACATGGCGGCTGTGCGAAATATTTCACCAGCATTCAATATCTCCGAAAATATTCCCGATATCACCCTGGATTTTTTACGGTGATAAAGAGAACTACTAGAGGTTCACCTATGTGACTTTTAAAAATCTGGCAACTACAAAACCAACATGGCGGCCACGCGAATTTGCGACTTTTAAGTAGACGTTTCTCGCGATTTAACCAACCAAACGCAATAAAACTTGGTACAGTATATGTCTATACTCATTGTAATGCACCGACATCTAACTTCGTTCAATTGTTTATATAACCACAAGATGGCGTATGTGCGAAATATTTCACTGGCATTCTATATCTCTGAAACTATTAGCTGTATCACCCTGAAATTTTGTACGGAGATAAAGGGCACTACTGGAAGTTCATCTATAAGACGTTCAAAAACCGGTTAACTACTAAACGAACATGGCGGCCAAGCGAATTTAAAAATTTTAAATAGAATTTTCTGGCGATTTAATGTTCCAAACGTAATGAAATCTGGTACAGGAAATGTTTATACACATTGTAATGCACTGGTATCTAATTAGTTCAATTGTTTACATATCCTCAAGATGGCGGCTGTGCGAATTTTAAAATTAAGTTTTTATTTCTTGTGTCGTAATCATGCGATCGAAGTGAAAGTTTGAATAATGAACCTACGCAATAATTTTTCTTTAATGGTACATGACTCAATGGCCTATACATTTAACAATCCCACATGGCGACCAACCGAAATATTTCAACGGCTCTGAATATCTACGAATATATTATAGCAATCAAACTGATTTTTTTTAAGTTCATAGGGGTATGAACTTAAGTTCACCTATAGGACATTCAATAACCTGGTGATCACAAATCCAACATGGCGGCAACGCGAAGTATAAATATTCAGAAGGACGTTTCTCGCATTTTAACCATCCGAGTGCAGTGAAACTTGGTACAGTAAATCCTTATACGAATATTAATCCACTGGCATCTGATTTGTTTCAATTGTTTCCATAACCACAAGATGGCAGCTGTGCGAAATTTTAAAAACTCCTTGTTACTTCTTGTATCCTAAGCATGCGATTGAAGTTTGAATGCTACACGTACACAATAATCTTCATGTAACAGTACATAACTCTAGGACCTACATATATAAAATCCATCATGGCGACCATCCGAAATATTTAGTCGGTTCTCAATATCTACGAATCTATTACAGCAGTCAAACTGGCAATTAGTATGTTGATAGAGGCAATTATTATTAGTAGGATATATGAAAATAGGCTATTTAGTTCTTCACGGAACTACTTGTTTCCTATGGGCAAATGTATATGGCGTGATCACAAGTATCCAGACAACAAAATCGTTATGTCTCAGAATAAGATGGCAAAACCAAAAACGTAGTTTTAAAATGTGTTCACATAATGTAACATTGTACCCTGCAGACTTTCACAACTCTATAAAATTCCCACTTTGCGGCTCATATCAATATACTGTATGTATCACAATTTTCAGAATTAGAATGGACCCACCTGTAGCCGTGATTGCTATAATATAATAGACCAATTATCAGCAATAATGCATCGTCCCCATTGTCTTCATCGCGAGCAAAGCCGCGGGTACCTGCTAGTATATTATAATTGTGAAATTCTGTGTGTGTGTGTGTGTCTGTGTGTTAGTTTGTTACCTCTTGACACTAAAACGGCTGGACGGATTTGGATGAAATTTGAAATGGAGACAGCTTATACCCTGGGATAACATATAGGCTACCTTTCATCCGGAAATAAATCATTGTTCACGTGGAACGGGCAACATAACTGAAAAGTCACCAAAAATACTCAACCGGGACAAAATATCGAAGTTGTTGCATAAAGACCGGACTAAGCTCATTTTATGCACCTCGATGCAAGAAACAATACTCGGTATGTCCCCATGGGACACGGAAAACGACATTTTAAGGCCCTAAAACCAACAGTTTCAAAGATATTCGTAGAAAACTATCTCGCTCTGATAAACTGATGATCTAATGGCAAGTCCGTTTCCATGGCAACAAACAGTAACTCTAGGTATGACATCCGATTTTCTATATATCCCTGTAGGAGGCAATGCCAATCCATTTCTTAGACTATCTTCTTCAAGATATATATAAACATAATAAGAAACGGGTAGCGCACCTGCCTCTCATCCGGAGGTCCCGGGTTCGATTCCCGGCTCCGTCAGATATTTTAGACACTGACGCGAGGGCTGCAACGGGGTACGCTCAGCTTCGTGAGGACAATTGAGTAGCTGTCTTATAGTGAGGCAGCGCCCCGGTCACGAAGAACAAGATTAACGGCCGAGGTGATACGATGCACTGACCACGTGTGACCACAATATCTGCAGGCCAAATGGCGGGGATGCGGTCGCATGATAAGCCTAGGCCTTTCATGGGCTATAGTGCCAGGGGTAAAAAAATAGGGAAAGCGCCTTCTAATACTACCTTTAATTTTTAAACACTACAGTAGCGGCTACTAAATAAAGGTAGCGATATAGCTACGTTCAATTCCATAAACACTGGACTCACAAATCCCGTATAGTTAAGTACAAATATCAGTCTGGTCGTTATTTCAGTAGCAACGAAGCTAAATTTTTCGGATGGTCGCCATGTTGAATTTTAATATATGTAGGTCATAGAGTTATGTAGACTACTATTAGATGATGATTATTGTGTACGTTCATTATGCAAATGTTGATTTCGATCGCATGATTAGAACACAAGAAATAAAAACTTAATTTTTGAAATTCGCACAGTCGTCATGTTGAGGTTACGTAAACAATTGAACTAAATTAGATGCCAGTGAATTACAATGTGTATAAACATTTGCTGTACCAGATTTCATTACGTTTGGAACATTAAATCGCCAGAAAATTCTATTTAAAATTTTTAAATTCGCTTGGCCGCCATGTTCGTTTAGTAGTTAACCGGTTTTTGAACGTCTTATAGATGAACTTCCAGTAGTGCCCTTTATCTCCGTACAAAATTTCAGGGTGATACAGCTAATAGTTTCAGAGATATAGAATGCCAGTGAAATATTTCGCACATACGCCATCTTGTGGTTATATAAACAATTGAACGAAGTTAGATGTCGGTGCATTACAATGAGTATAGACATATACTGTACTATGTTTCATTGCGTTTGTTCGGTTAAATCGCGAGAAACGTCTATTTAAAGGTCACAAATTCGCTTGGCCACCATGTTGGTTTTGTATTTACCTGGTTTTCAAAAGTCACATAGGTGAACTTCTAGTAGTTTCCTTTATCACCGTACTAAGTTCCAGGGTGATATTGGTAATAGTTTCGGAGATATTGAATGCTGTTGAAATATTTCGCACAGCCGCCATGTTGGATTGGTGAGACGTAACAAAATTTGAAGGGCACGGTTGGGGTCGCCCGGAATAGTGCTATGAACTTACCGAGTTTCATTGAAATTGCTCCTGCCATTTAGAAGTTATTAGGGGGGACACACCAAAAATCCTCACACTCACACACACGCGCACACACAGATAGACACGCGGACAAAAGGTGATTTCATAAGCCTATTTTTCATAAATGAAAATAGGCTAAAAAAGGAATAATATTAACCCTATAATTATGCACGCAAAAGTAAAGTGAAACTGATAATAATAGAATTGGTATATTGGCTTTCACGGCCAAGTAATTAAAACTCAGCGAATCTTCAATATTTTGCTGTGTCTTTTGTGGGATGCCACTTAGGTGCACCAGGTCAGGCTCATCAGCGGGCTCTTGATCACCGTGCGCGGACTCACAGGGGGGTTGTGAACCATGCACCATGCCCCTTATATTCCAGGCAAATAACAAGATGTTTCCTAACTTAAAGCCACGGTCTTCTCCTTCCCAAACCTAAGGGGACTTAGTACATGCTTCACTGCCCCTTGTGGCAGTCCAGGCACGGTCACCAAGAGCCACTGTTGAGTCTAACTTCGTGTACCTAGGCGAAACCCCGCAAAGGGCACCGAAAAATCCGACAAGATTTACTGAGTTTTAAATATAACACTGTTTTCACTGGCCCCATTGTGCCACAGGAATCAGAAACAGCTCACAAGAATATAATAAGAAAGAAGGCCTTTTTGTTTTTATATTGCATTTGACGTATCTTTTTACAGTGATTTTTAGCCTACTTTTCACATTCTGCAAAAAATTATGAAAAATTAGACTTATGAGATCGATCCGGGAAAATGTGTGTCTGCCTGTCTGTCCTTCTGTCTGTCTGTCTATGTGCGTGTCTCCTCCCTATCAACTCCTAAGCGGCTGCAACAAACGAAACATAGTTTGGTATGAGTAAATATCTACACCTGAATATATCAATGCCGTATGTTAAAAATAATGTCAGTGATACCAACTGATGAAAAATCGCAATTGAAATTTGAGCTCCATCTTGGATATCTTGGAAGGTAAGCATGAAAGCTATTTCAAAATTGGCACACGTATAGATAATAATATTTCAGTTTAATTTCCAGGAGGCCATACATGTCAGTGTTGCCAAAATGATTCTAAGCCTGCGGATAGGTCCAATTTGTAAATGCATCTAACTTCTACACTATCAATTGTAATTCAACCAAATTTCGTATGTGCTATGTGTACATAAACAGATATGACTGAGCGTATTCTCAAGAGCCACCAGGGCTGTCAACTGTTAATGAATGCTCTCAATTTATTTTATCAAAATACCAATATATCAGAAAGTAAGCAAGCCGACAGCTTTAAACTATGCACACGTATAGTACCTGACATTCTATAATAATATGGAGTAACTTATATACGTCAGTGCTACCAACATGATTCTAAGCCTGCTGATAGGTCCAACTTTAAATACATGTAACTTCTAGTCTATCATTTGGATTTCAACCAAATTTCGTATATGATATGTGTACCATAGCAGATATGACTGCGTATTCGTAAGAGCAACCATGGTTGCAAACTGCTAATAAAAGCTGTCTCTATTTCTGTTACCCTGATATCAATATATCAGAAGGTATGCAAGCCAATAGCTCTAAACTTTTCACACGTATAGTACCTGGCATTCTAGATTAATTTGGAGTAACTAATATACGTCAGTGCTGCCAACATGATTCTAAGTCTGCTGATATGTCCAATTTTAAAATGCATGTAACTTCTATACTAACGAATGGATTTCATCCAAAATTGGCACAACAAGATATCATAATATTTCAGATAATTTCTGACCAACACATGCATGACATTGTTGCCAACATTATATTACGCGCGCTGTTAGGTCCAATGTGTAACTGCATGTAACATCCATGCTATCCATTGGACTTCAACCAAATGTTGTATTCTGTACCTTAATAGATGGAACTAAGAATATATTCAGTCATCAGGGCTGCCAACTGTAGTGATCTATTAGGCTATATTATGCCAGGTACCTACTGTATTTCGAACTAATTAGAAATTTCGATATTACCAACTTAATTTCTTCATCCTTCTAGATCATAGATATTAATCAATGGCATGAACCTTAATTTTTAAGAAAAGTAGGCTCTTTAGTTCGTCATGGAACTTCTTGTTTTATTATTTAAATGATGGCATGTTTGATATCAGTGAATTGTTCAAAATAAATATGTTATTAGTAATGTTACAAACAGCTAAAGAGGGCTCAAATCGAGCCTGAAACATGTGCTGAATTAAGTAAAGAAGGAATCATGATTTTTATCATGTCCACTCAAATGTAAACTGTTGCAAATGCCATTAATTGAAGAGTTAAGCTAACATTGACATGTCGGCTCCATATATTAAACGGCGTTAGATAGGAGGCAATGTCGAATCATAATCCGCTATTCCATGACTTCCTTACAGTTGTTCGAGGTTTCATAAAATATAATATGAGTCCCAAGGCACCTACACCACACCTGTACTTAACACAGATACACACACTACTACAGTCATCTCATAAATACAGGTTATCAAATAAATTTAACACACACCCAACTACACAGGGCTGATCAAGTTGTTCCAAGCCCCTAAAATGAATTATTAACAACAACAAAAATAATATGATGGTTATTTAGCATGCCATGTTCAGTTACGGCAGACTACTCTATTAAACATATTCGATGTTCCTTTACCCTTGTCGGGATCTTCCTACCTGTGTGCCCTACATAGGAACCAGGCGTTTCAGAAGCCCCTTCCAATATCGCTTGCTGCAACCCAACTAACGCGTGTTGGCAGGAAGGTTAATATCTCTCTGCCTGCATTCCGTATGGACCTAATGCACTGCAAGCATATACCGCAAACGATCCTACTAATCACTGGTATTAGCCTATTTTCATTTATGAAGAAAATAGACTTATGAGATAACCTTTAGTCCATGTGTGTGTGTGTATGTGTGTGTGCGTATTTGTGTGTGTATCCCCCTAATAAAATCTAAATGGATCGAGCGATTTCAATGAAACTCCGTAAAGTCATACTACTATTTTGTCCGACCCCGACCAGCATGGCATATCTCCGAAACAATTATTTATATCACCTTGAAATTTTGTATAGTGATAAAGTGAACTACTACAAGTTCATCTATTTAACTTTCTAAAATCTGTCATGTACAAAACGAACATGGCAGGCAAGCAAAGTTGAAACATTTAAATGGACTTTTCTCACGATTTAACCATTCGAGCGAAATGAAACTTGGTACAGAAAATGTCTACACAAATTGCAATGCACGGATATCTAATTTTGTTCAATTGCTTACATAGCCTCAAAATGGTGGCTGTGGGAAATTATAAAATTTTGCTTTTAGTTCTTGTGTCCTTATCATGCGATTGAAGTCAACGTTCAAATAATAAACCTACGCAATGCTGGTCATCTAATAATACATAACTGTTTGGCCTATATATATATATATAATCCAATATGGCGACCATCCAAAATATTTACACGGTTCACAATATCTACGAATCTATTACAGCAATCAAAATGAAATTTGGTTTGTTGATAGAGGCAATTAATAAAAGTAGAATATATGAAAATAGGCTGTTTCGTTCGTCACGGAACGACTTGTTTATACCTTGTATTATTCTGCAGTCACATCGTGGTAAATATAATATGGTTCAGTATCGTTTGCAGTATATAATTGCAGTGCATTATTACCATACGGGATGCAAGCCGAGAATTATCGATCTTCCTGCCAACACGCGTTAGATGGGTTGCAGCAAAAGATATTGGAAGGGGCTGATGAATCACCCGGTATATTCCAACAGAGTTAAAACTAACTGAATCTTTGATCGATCGCTAAGATTTCTCTCTGATAACATTAGGTGTGAATATGGTAATGCTATTATGTTTACTAAAAATGTTGCTAATCCAAACTGTAACATATTGCAGGAATGCCAATTTTGCACTCCAAGGAGGCTGCGATGGTAATCTATCTTTCGGATTAGGATGTAACACCTAATTAATCGGCCTCATCTTAGAACAAACCATTTTTGTTCCCAATAATGCAACAACGACATACTGTAAGAGTAGGAAGTAAATGGTAAGGAATAGCGATTAGTCGCAGAGTTACCCTGGATAAGAGCTATAAATGTGGAAATACGTTGAAACCACGACTCCCTAGGCTACTATCAACCTCGCCACCCAATTACGCTGCTTTCACCTTTGGGGCTTGCTATATAAAAAGATCCATTAAAAAGTTTTACGGAGAACATAGGTATTGGAAGTGCAAACAAAGTAAGGAGAACGGAAGGCAATTAATAAAGGAAGGCACAACGGGGGATCAGAAATCAAGGGGGAATAAAGACTTTATTCTCAGAGTTACTAGGCATCTCCTCTTCAGCTTCGTCCTCCAAGGACAGAGCCGATGCTGGTACTATATTCCATAAATTGATAATTGTTCTGCTCATCAACGTAGAGAAAGGGTTAGTGTTCCACAGAACTCCGAAGAATAATACACTACATTAAAATATCTTACATTTTCTTTTAACATTTAAGTGATTACTTATTCTTGTCCTCCGGCAAACATTTCTTCGAATCACTCAAAAAAGAAGAAGAAAGAAAAGCCTCAGTCATTAATATAAAAGCCTTGGTAATTGTAGAGATTCCTACGATTCTACAAACATATCTAGAATTTACAAGAACATATAGCTTCAAATGTAAGGTAGGTGGTAGTGGTGGTTGTTGCCTCAATATCTAGGTCATCTGACCCTTAATATAACGCATCGTGTTTGATAGACGAATATTGAAGAAATCCATTTACATAAAAGAACAAGATGTTCAGCAAAGAACATATAGCCTACTTTCTCCTAAATGTATGGGTATATTTATGTCTCTTTGTCCTCATCCCTAACACAATCACCTCTACCACAATGTATTGTTTGTTTTCTATTATATTGATAATTAGCCAGTAAGTGTCAAAATCAATATTGTATACTTTATGATGATTGAATAACAAAACTACTAACTTATTGTAATGCATTCACGTCCGTTAATCTCTATATTAAGCCAGCCTGCTAAGTTAAGAATCTTCCGTTTTGGGTATCTTCCCCTTTAAAAATCCACGCCGATTACAGTAGGTTAGTGCTGCGACCTATCAGTGAATTAATCTTTATGTTGTACGCCTATGCACTGCCATCGTAATGTACTACGATGGCAGTGGCCTAAGAGTGTTGAATGAGTAGACAGTTTAAAGTAGCCAAGAGGGAGGCGATCCAGCTGGCAGTGTTTAAAGGTAATCGGAGCGCGATCGTGGCTAATAGTTGAACTACCAGTATTACAAAATTGCCATACTTCAGGAGGCCAGGTATTTACACAGCGGTAAGTTTGGAACAATATTACCCACATAACCCACAAGAGGACAGCACCGTACAGAGGCATTAAGAAGGCTGTGGTTAATGACAACGTGTATCTAGTTCTTCTATTCTCCTTTTCCTAATGTCTTCTGTTTATTTGCGATGCTGGGGCTGTGATTTTACTAATAAACGAGTGTATACATTAGCCTCTCCTTTGAGCTAAATGACATCTTATTCAGTATCTGTGGAAAGAGCTCGTGCACATCATTTGTAAAAGAATTCAAGAAAAAAAAAGTTAACTGCAGCAGTACTCGATCCCCAGTCGACTGCGTAATAGACTAACACGCTAGCCCAGAGCTAATCCTATCCTTAACAACATGGTGTTCTTAACTGACATTAGATACAACCTGTTGGCAAATAATGACTTTAAATAAACGATTTCTTCACTGCAGTACATCTTCATTAAAGATAATTTCATACAAAGTTTATATTATTGCATCAGTAGGGTATATCACATACAACATACTAAAACTATTGAAATATAAGACAGGCACATGAGGACAGCTGCCATCTTGTCGTGTGACACAGACAGCTCAGCTCTTTTAAGCCACTCATACAGTATAATATTATAATATTAAATTATAATAAATAACGGATCACGACCTTCAGGATGGCTTAAACAACACTAGGCTCGATAATCGGAATTGGTGGGTCTTAAGCCATTGATTAAAATGGTTGAATAATTCACACGGCCGCCATCATGAAATGGTACGGCCGATGACCTTGAATGTTGGATGAAAGACGCGTCCTATATAAAGGTATGTTGTCACCAAATTTGGTAGAGATCGGATGATTAGTTTAGCCGTAATTTGATTTTACGTTTTGAACGTTTGAGTGGCCGCCATTCTGTTTTGGTAAAGATGGCGGCGATATAAAGTATCACACTGAGGTGCCCTTTGTTAATGCTACCTCTGTACCAAATTTCGTTCAATTCGGTTTCACCGTTTTCGAATTGATAGGGGGGACAGACATTCAGAGTACACACACTCACACACACACACACACACACAGACTCACACACACACATACACACACACAGACAGACACACTTTTTTCGCCCTGTAGTGATCTCATAAGTCTACTTTCATTTTTTGCAAAAATCGAAAGTAGGCTAAAAATATGAAATATCACACGAATCAGCGACTCCTACCAAAATTGTGAAAAATTACATAATGCGCTCCTGCTATACTCTGAACCTCCAAGTATATCAATATATTGCTTTCTCTTCACAAATTATATATGGCGTACATGTTAGTTCCTCATATATGAATGTTTCCAACTCGTCAGGGAATTGCCAGATCGCAGAGAAACTTGGTATAGTAGTCCGATGCTGAGAGGAAATTATTCGTGCGTATAATAATAATCAGTAGCATATATCCTTGACAATCACTTGACGACTTATATAGCAACCGTTCTCTAATGAATTTGCACTTACTTGCCACCCTCTACCGTTAAACGTTGGGTTACTGCTCGTTGGTCTTGCTTGAACGGGTTCACAATTGCACCAGCCATCTTCATGTAATGCCACGTGCCCATTAACAAAGCAAAGCGCAAGTATACGATCACAACACATGACTCATATACTATACTCAACTCCACTTGTGCATGCGTATTTCCAACCCCAACATCACATGGAATGTTTCAAACAGGCTTCAATTGAACACACCTTGTATAATCCTTCGAACAGCAAAAGCTTGAAAGTTCCTCCAGACAAGGCAAAACCTCTTCGATGGAAATCGGTACAACAAGATTGGTTGGAACCGCAAGAACATCTTCCGGCAGGTAACAACGAGGATTGGGGTGTCTGGAGGTCCCTTAACCACTTGAGAACTGGTGTCGGTAGGTGAAGTCCTCTCTTAAACTATGGGATTTCACAGAGGAGTGTGGAAAGTGGAGAAGACAAATGGTGGAACACCTGTTCCAGTGCCCTCTTTGTCCATTTACCTGTTCAACGCAGGACCTTACGCTTGCTAACGATAGTGCCATAGGTATGGCTCAATTTTGGAAAATTGGCATCTGAATTGCAATTTTGGTCAATGATATTTCTTAATGTGTTTTTTGTTTTTGTAAATATGTAGGCCTATACTGCATATAGCTGTGTGTATTGTAAAAGTAGGCTTCTGACACGAGTAAATAAAACTTTGTATAATGTGCATATAAAATCAATCCTATGCAGACCTTCGTTTCAACGTCACAGTCTCCGATATTATGAATCCACGATAAAATGTAACAAATAGTGGATTTCACAGTCGAATAGGCCTGCTAAACTATATGCGTTCCACATGAGGGAAGCAATTTAATTGCGCGGAACAAAAAGATATACAAGCCGCACTCTATATTTTCTCTCTATGTCACTGGTTTAATCTCACTCATATTACACGCCACTAAGCTTCCCCGTCATACGTCCCCTGCACTATCAAATATCACCCACAGCACACATGATCTAATTACAACAGTACAAAACCACTCATTGGATCAAGTTATGTATGGAAATGAAAATATCACTTTATACTGATCTAATTGTGATATTCGTGCATGCAGAAGCAAATATAGTAGTTAACATGGTGTAAACTATTGTTCATATAGCAACGGGATTGTGAAAGATTTATATGGAGATTAATCCACACAACCACAGAAAGTGGAGTATTCCAAATGTGGTCTTATATTTATGGATTTTTCAGAACCATTATTAAGCATTTGAAATATACATTGTCTTGACATAGTCCAGTTTATAAGACTGATAACGTTTGCAAATTATAATGAAATTAAGATTCATTTTCCAGATTAGAATGAATCATTTTCAAATCTTTGAGTAATTTTCCAGCAGATCTGTGGCATGTATTTTATATCTATATACAAGGTGTCCCCTTGCTATATACATGCGTGGTGTTAATTGAAAGCTCAGGGATTAGGAACTAAGACATTTGAATAGAAAAGGTCTCAAGCTCAAGTCAAGGCACCCCTCAATTATTTCATGCCACTGGTGGTTACGCTTTTGCCCCAGCTTATACAGGATGTTATTATAATACATTATGCAACGAGCCATTAATGGCAATATAAGAAACGAGTATGTTTATAAAACGAGCGAGTGAGTTTTATAATGTCCATACGAGTGTCTTAATTACCATTATAGGCGAGTTGTATACGACTGTTTATGTTGGACGATAATTATAAGTGTATATTATTTTATGTTCGAAAAGAAATATTCATAAATATCTGTCGAGATTCAGTCACGTGAATTTAGTGTTCGTAGTGCAAGCGCTGAGTATGCTGTCTGTGCTATACAAGTTCTCTGACCCACACATGCGCTTTAACTACTTGGCAATGCCATATGGCTACAGCCTGCCGTTCTGCACCATGACGTTTTAGTGTGTTTATATTAACATCAGCATTCACTAAATTGTCGGCGAAATCCTACGAATTCAATGCCTTGTGCAGTAATCGGAGTTGCGGATATTAAGGTACTACACAGTGCTATTTATTTTGCAATATTCTGCAGTTTGTTTATACAAACGAATGGTGCACACTTTCCATGTCGGTATAGGCAAGAGCATAAGGATGGTGTGTTGCAAACTTCAGGACGTAGTCATAAATTTAATGCATATTTCATAGTATTTTCCTGTTACCGTAAAGGTTCATGCTGACTTTATCTTTGTGTTTGGGATTATACCTACAATTGTTGATCCAATAGACATTGTCAACTTGCAAATCATGTAATTCATGTCCGACATGTTGGATTTTGAGTGCAAGTGCGAAGCTATCCTTACATAATTGGTCAATGAATGAGCTCTGATTGGTTGTAGTACTGTTTCATAATGAACAAGAAGTTCCGTGACGAACTAAAGAGCCTACCTTTCTTAAAATTACGTTTCATACCAATGATTAATCTACAGGATATGAACCTATCTAGAATAATGACGAAATTAAATTGGTAATATCTAAATGACTAATTAGTTCGAAATATACCTGGTATAATGTAGCCAAATAGAGCATTACAGTTGGCAGCCCTGGTGACTGAATATATTCTTAGTTCCATCTCTTAAGATACAGAATAAAAAAATTGGTTGAAGTCCAATGGATGTTACATGCAGTTAGACATTGGATCTATTAGCACGCGTAAAAGCATGTTTGCAACAATGTAATGCATGTGCTGGTCAAAAATAGCCTAATCTGAAATATTACGATATCTTGTTGTGCCAATTTTGGATGAAATCCATTTGTTACTATAGAAGTTACATCTATTTTAAAATTGGACCTTTCAGCAAGCATGGATCATGTTGGCAGCACTGACATATTAATTATTCCAAATTAATTTGGATGTCAGGTGCTATACGTGTGCAAAGTATAGGGCTGTTGGCTTGCATACTTCCGGATATATTGATATTAGGTTAAAAAATATGGACTCCATTTAATAACAGTTGGCAGCCGTGATTGCTCTTAAGAATACTTATAGTCATATCTGTTATGTTACACATAGCACATACGAAATTTGGTTAAATCCAACTGATGGTATAGAAGTTGCATGTATTTACAAATTGGTACTATCAGCAGGCTTATAATCATGTTGGTAGAACTGATGTATATAAGTTACTCCATATTAATCTAAAATGTCAGGTACTATACGTGTGCATAGTTTAAAGCTGTCGGCTTGCATACTTTCTGATATATTGGTATTTGGATTTAAAAAAATAGAGAGAGAGCAATTATTATCAGTTGGCAGCCCTGGTGGCTCTTAAAATACGCTCAGTCATATCTGTTTATGTACACATATTACATACAAAATTAAGTTGAAATCTAATCGATAGTGTAGAAGTTACGAGATGCATTTAAAAATTGGACTTATCAGAAGGCTTAAAATTATTTTGGCAACACTGTCATGTATGGCCTCCTGTAAATTAAACTGAAATAGTATTATCTACATGTGTGCCAATTTTGGAATAGCTCCCATGCATACCTTCCATCATATCCTACATGGAGCTCAAATTTCTAGTGCGTTTTTCCATCAGTTGGTAGCACTGACATCATTTTCAAATGTATGCTTGAGATATTCCGGTATACATCTTTACTCATACTAAATTTTGTTTCGATTGCTGCAGCCGTTTAGGAATCGATAGGGACACACACACACACACACAGCTGGCCAGACAGAAGGACAGACAGACACACCTTTTCCCGGATCGATCTCATAAGTCTACTTTTTCCTCATTTTTGCAAAATGTGAATAGTAGGCTAAAAATTGCAGTCTAATGACCCCCATTATGATAGATTTTTTTGATATATAATATTTACATCTCGACATCGTCGAACAATAAGTATCTAAAAGTTCGCTCTTAGACCAGAATTACATTTCTTGGCATTGCTGGGAATCTTTCACCACTTCCCTCATATCTCCCATGTTCAAAAGCAAATGTGTAATGTAGTTCTTAAAGTGTGTATTAAATCTGCAGCCACAAATTTGTAATGTATTTTCAAAAGCAAATTTGTAATGTAGTTCTTAAAGTGTGTATTAAATCTGCAGCCACAAATTTGTAATGTATTTTTAGCCTACTTTTCACATTTTGCTAAAATGAGGAAAAAGTAGATTTATAAGATTCATCCGGGAAAATGTGCGTCTGTCTGTCCCTCTGTCTGTCTGTCTGGCTGTGTGTGAGTCCCCCCCCCCTATCAACTGATAAACGGCTGCAGCAATCGAAACAAAATTTAGTATGAGTAAAGATGTATACCGGAATATCTCAAGCATACGTTTGAAAATCATGTCAGTGCTACCAACTGATGGAAACACGCATTGGAAATTTGAGCTCCACGTTGGATATCATGGAAGGTATGCATGGGAGCTATTCCAAAATTGGCACACATGTAGATAATACTATTTTAGTTTAATTTACAGGAGGCCATACATGACAGTGTTGCCAAAATAATTTTAAGCCTTCTGATAGGTCCAATTTTTAAATGCACATAACTTCTACACTATCGATTGGATTTCAACTTAATTTTGTATGTAATATGTGTACATAAACAGATATGACTGAGCGTATTTTTAAGAGCCACCAGGGCTGCCAACTGTCAATAATTGCTCTCTCTCTATTTTTTTTTTATCCAAATACCAATATATCAGAAAGTATGGAAGCTGACAGCTTTAAACTATGCACACGTATAGTACCTGACATTTTAGATTAATATGGAGTAACTTATATACATCAGTTCGACCAACATGATTATAAGCCTGCTGATAGTACCAATTTTTAAATACATGTAACTTCTAGACTCTCAGTTTGATATCAACCAAATTTCGTATCTGCTATGTGTAACATAACAGATATGACTATACGTATTGTTAAGAGCCATCAGGGCTTCCAACTGTTAATAAATGCTGTCTATATTTTTTTACCCTAATATCAATATATCAGAAAGTATGCAAGCCAACAGCTCTATACTTTGCACACGCATAGCACCTAACATTCTAGATTAATTTGGAGTAATTAATAAAAGTCAGTGCTGCCAACATGATTCTATGCCTGCTGATAGGTCCAATTTTAAAATACATGTAGCTTCTATACTAACAAATGGATTTCATCCAAAATTGGCACAACAAGATATCATAATGTCTGATTATTTCTGACCAGCACACGCATGACATTGTTGCCAGCATGCTTTTACGCGTGCTGACAGATCCAGTGTCTAACTGCATGTAGCGTCCATTGGACTTCAGCCAAATTTTGTCTTCTGTACCTTAAGAGATGAAACTAAGAATATATTCAGTCACCAGGGCTGCCAACTGTAGTGCTCTAATAGGCTACATTATAACAGGTACATTTCGAACCAATTAAACATTTCGATATTACCAACATAATTTCGTCATTATTCTAGATAGGTTCATATACTGTAGATTACTCATTGGCATGCAACTTAATTTTAAGAGAAGTAGGCTCTTTAGTTCGTCACGGAACTACTTGTTTAAAGTGTGTATTAAATCTGCAGCCACAAATTGAATCTCAGTCATTTACTCGTATGTTAATTAAGCATTATTATTTCATTTCCATTCTTGGAAAATAAAAATCCGTTCTAATGAAAGACTAAATAAAACACTATTGGTCTGAATGAGATTCGATTTGCAGCTTGAGGTTTAACATGAACATGAATCGAAAACTCAATCAATTTCTATAAACTAGGAAGATATGAGGGAAACGGGGAAGAACATTTAAAATAAATAATATTAGATAACCCCTGGCACTACAGCCCATGAATAGCCTAGGCCTATCAAGCGACCGCTGCCCAGCCATTTGGCCTGCAGATATTGGGGTGACGCGTGGTCAGCGCATCGGGTCCCCCCGGCCGTTAATCTTGGTTTTCGTGAATGGGGCGCTGCCTCGCTGTCAGACAGCTACTCAATTGTCCTCACGAGGCTGAATGCACCCTGTTCCAGCCCTCTCGTCAGTTTCTAAAATCCCTGTCGGTGTCGGGAATCGAACCCGGGGCCACCGGGTGATAGGCAGGCACGCTGCCCTAACACCACGGGGCCGGCAAACATTTTAAACATGCGTAAATATTTTAAAATTGGATAAAATAGTAGTAACTTTTTTGTTAATCAGAAGTTAGATTCAGATGGCAAGACGTCTATTTTTCTTGAAAATGTGTTTAATCGCTCAAGAATAAAATTACTGTTTTGGCTCATCGAACTGTATGTGCCCCCTTTACTTACGAAAGATTCCCTCCACATTATTTACCCCCAAACTTCTCACAATCATAACTGTTCTCTTGAATTACAGCCATTATACCCTGGTTTAGTAGCACATACTTCAAGTTCTTATGCATAATGCAAGCCTCTATGCTTAGGGGGTAATGTAAGATCGATTTGCTCTTATTACTACGTCCTGAATTATGCAACATGTCTAAAGAGAACGGAGAATAATATTATTATAATCAACCACCACTTACTCGAACAGTGATACATACAACAGTTATCTGAAATACACAAACATAAATGTTGCTTTCCAGGAAAACAATTTGAGATAAATACGCTGTGTTAGCCTGATGGAGTAGTGCCGACATCTTGAGATACTAAAATCACACTGCCAAGCGGTTAACAATTAATGAAGCTCTGAACTCCAGCTTGCTAGAACGTTCTATAAGGTGCCTTTTGATTTGTCCTATGGTATTCGAAAGGAACACAACTAAAAGTATAATACTACTGAATTAAGGACTACTTCTTCTTCTTTTTTAGGTAGATTTCATTAGAAAGCTAACTATTGCAATGGGTCCCATGTTTCGACTTCCGGAAAATTTCGACATATCTTCGCGTTTCACATCCCCCGGACCCCAAAACCACCGTCAGTTCAAAAGTTTATATATAATTTATGTATGTATATATTGTGCCCGCCAGACAAGGATGTCGGAAGACCGCTTGACCGCAACGGCCCCTCGACACCCCCATCCACCGAACCCACAACCCTAAAAGGATCAGATGTGCATTCTCAAATCAGCCCGCACGGGACTAGTTACCTCAGGGTCGATCGGTGTTAGTGAGATGTGGAAATGTTATGAACTGACCCAAGAAAGCACATCAAAAACAACCAAAAAAAAGAAGAAGTCCAGTCTTAAGTTACCTTCTTTGTTTATTTAGAAACAGCACCCTAACCTACTTCTGAGGGTAAGAATCGGATAAGCCGCTAACCTGAATACATGATGAATAATCCCTAAATGACGTTAAGTTACCCTCTTGAAGTCCTATTATACAACAAAACAAAAAAACAGCAAACTAAGGGAATAATACGTAAGTTCGGCCCTAAGCAATTACAATGAGAAATTTAATTAAAGCAAAACAATGTGTATGAAACTAGGCTATGATGGTATTATCCCTGACATTTAACGTTAAAGTTATGTTCTGATTTGATCCTATCGTAAAGGTAATCATAGACGTGACGCGCCTATGCAGGAAAAAAACAAAACTATCACACAATTGGTTCACTAAAAATACATCAGTAACAAATGGGAACACAAGTCAACAAAACATAAACACACAATAGAATACACTCTTATTTTCAACATCCTCCCTACACAAATCGTCGACTGTTTGTAGACGATTGTCATCTGAATGCATGTCAATATAGGTTGGCAACAGCATGAACACCGTCATGTCTGACATTGCATTTGCAAAGTCCAGGTTTCCGTGGATTCGCCTAGAAATTACATTCGAAGATTCAAGGAGTGTCAGCTTGATCTAATTGTATTTAGAAGCATCACCCTCAGGTGAAAAATCGAAGATCGAATCATGACAACAACATACGAAAAAAATTACATTATTCAAAAAACTGAAGTTCAAAACTATTTAATTATTTATTTAATTATTAATTCTTTATTGCTTTCAAAATAAAACTATTTCATTATTATTATTATTATCATTATTATTTTTATTATTATTTATTATTATTTTATTATTATTATTATTATTATTATCATTATTATTTATTATTATTTATTTATTTCAGGAAGTGTATTTAATATTGTCATTAGACACGAAGAACAGAATCAGACCCATAAATAAACTCTCCCTTCGAGAAGTATCAGTCATCTCGATTCTACAGCATCATCAAACATCTTCATATGAGCCTCACTGCTCACTTTAAATACACGCCAGTCACAGCTGGATTCGTGTTTACAAATACCTATACGTGTGGTCACCCAACACACACCTTATAAAACGGTCGACAGTGGTATAAACATCACCTGTCACCTAATTAACATCACCATGAGCGATAATGCATCGTCTTCATGTGGAACAAGTTACCCAATCACAATCTAACACGTTGCCCTGGTCTGATACATCTTCGGTCTGTACAAAATTAAGTTAATGGCTGCCCAGAACAGCTGTTACAGCTCTTAAATAATGGTTTCAATCTAATACAAGTTACATTTTACTTAACAAATTTATTAACCTTATGGGAGTGTAAATTCATTGACAAAATACTGCTGTGCAGTATTACGCTAAGTGTAGTATTGAGTTTGTGTGTGCCTTTAGTTGTTGTATAATGTGACATGTGAATGATGCATTTGCTTGCGGCCGGTATCTTCGAGTGTCCGCCACGGCTTTCAAGGTCCCAATACACTCTCCCGCTGACGAACAATTGAGCTCACCGCTTGCTTTGAAACCAGTTCTAAATCCACGCATTCAGATGTACAATTGTAATAACGCCACACTTCTGGCATAACAAAAGAATAATGTTGTATTCCAGGTAGACCAAAGATATAGATACTGTATGTCACTCTTTCTGCAGTGACTTGAATATATTAAAATGATACGTATGAGGTATTAAAAATGCTTAAACAAATTATACTGTAGTCATTCCGTCATGTCTATCGACTGCCATACCTTCCCAAGGATCGTGTGTTCGAGAATAACACACTTCCACCTTACTTGAGTACATGAAGTTATATTTGCGGCGTTCTTCTTCAATTTATGCATAGTGCTCCCAATGCCTTTCTTAATCATTATATTTACAAATTGCCACGTAGAAATAGACCGACAGGAAATAATAGTTAATCACATAACTACCAAGAAAAAACAAATCCTGCCTATAACCAACTGTGTGAATACGTGCGGCCAATATATTATGCTAATTATCCACCACAATTCTACCGTACATAAATGGTTTTATTTGACTTACTCGTTCATGGTTGGTTGTATGAGATGGATGGCTCTCGGTTTGAACCTGGTCCTCGGTTCACTCACCGTCCTTAACCATCGTTTCTTTCTCCCCATGGTATTATTTGGCATCGGCTCTTCCCATGGTTGAATGGTTTACTCGGACATTCCTCCTGCCATAAGGATGGCGGTAGCTTCCGTGTAGTTATAGGCCCCCATGATGGTAGTAGTATTACAGGTTGGAGAAGCCTGAATCACTGATTTTATCGGAACAATAGTTGTAAAATTTCCACTGATTCTAAATCGTGCGGATATTCAAAATTGCCTTTCTATTTCCGCCACTGACTTTATTGACGCATCTGCATCATATTACACAGACTTTACAACTTTTCTCACCCCACAATTACACGGGTTTGATAATAGCACTTCAAAATGTTGACAATTTACAGTTCGACTAGTCACGAATAACAGTTTCAATGCACTTTCCAAATATAAAATTCTGTTCGATAATAGTAATATTAATGGACTACTCGTCCTTACCCTGTCCATTACCCGAGATCCAGTTGCAGCGTTCTTCACTCACACACGACATGACACAGTACTGTCTAGGTAATGGCGACTAGTGCTTCTTCCTCTTCATGGTCGGGCACCGCGTGAGTCGTTTCCTGACAATGTAACTTAACCGTTTATAACCCATCATTTCATTTACACAACCAGCATTTTCGAAAATTATAGAAAAAAGAACCATTGGAGTGCCCTTGTTGTCTGAATTGTCCTGTGGTTCATAATCTCACTATTAAATAAATATGTTACTTCAGTTGGTGTTCCATGGTTGGATGTGCGGTTGAGCTTCTTTGGGATTTTTTTTTCTCGGCAATCAATTTTCGATGAGCCGGAAATGGTCATCGGGTCATGAGCCTTTCGGTCTCAATATATTGTTTTAGATCCCTTATTTGGGGGTGGATCTAAAAGGAAGAGTTATTGTACTAATTTATAAAGCTGTGCCTAAAAAGGGTAGCTTCCCTTGGCAGGGTAAGCTGACCAGTGTAGAGTGTTGTGGTGTGCTAGGAACTAGGGGGCGTTCCTATAAATAATGTAGTAGTGTTTGAAGGGATGGGACCCAATGCAAGGGTCACTGTGCTGGTCGCTCAGCTGACTGTCTTATTATGTAACTGAATCTGCTCGTATCAGCCGAGTGGCACGCGCTGCTTGCTAGCAGCCGGGTCGGCTCGAGAAATACAATGGTATCTGAGCTAGCGCTATTAGACTACCGTCTGTCACGTCTAACCGTGACGGGAGTAAGGAAGGGCGTTGGGATGTAAAGAGGCGTATGGACAGTAAGACTAGTGTGATGTGTTGACCAAGTGTTTATTGGTCTGTAATTCTGAAGTATGAGTCCCTTGTAGGGAATGTAATTATGTTCACAATGTAAAGTACAAGTTGTGGGTTAAAGGTTACAAAAGTAGGATGTCTGAACACGACTGACTCACCTCTGATGACACTGGCGTAGCCTTCGGCCGTATCGTTGAAGCACTGATAATGGAGAGATCCCTTGACCTGATTAAGGCGCCTTCTTATACTCTTCGGCGCTATGCTGTCAGCAATGTCTTGGCATTGCTGCCCCAGTTAATAGTATGTCGCTGTGTGTAACCATTGTGCAAGGACTGAGCTGCTTTTTAGAGTGGCAAGCTGTCCTTGCTACGTTTATGGATGTTGGCCCGGCTTTCCAAGGGTTGCCCGTTAGGAGATTTAGGCAGATGATGGGGGGATGGTCTCCAAGGGGTGCATACCCCTGGGAGGCTGTACAAGCGTCTTCCTTCATTTGTTCGCGTCCTCGCGAACGGGAACGGAACTGGAGGTTGGGATGTTGACGTAGTGGTTCTTGAGGCCCCCTCGTATCTCCTGGTGGTGTCGTATCGAAGTGTGGGTGTGAGATCAGCCCGTGTTCAGAGGGGAGGGTTATGGGATGTACAGAGATATATATATAACATTGACATTGGCATTGTGACAATAGAAATGGACGTTGAAAAAGAAAAAAAACTGACATTGAAAAAAAAAAATGTCATCGAGAAAAAAAAAATTGACATTGGAAGAAAAAAAATGACATTGTTGGCATATTGCTAGTTTCAAAAAAAAAACATGGTTTTTGATGGTGATTCGTTACATAGTTGTGCAGGGAGGAAAAACCCAGCTAGACGAGGAATTGTGTCGTCTGGCTTTACTTTGGGGAAAAAGTGCTCCCTGCAAAGAGAAAGATAGGAGAGAATAGAAAAAAATGGGTGTTCCAGGGTATAATTTAAGGGATATAATCAAAGTGTATTTATTGGTTCGGGATGAAACGGAACACCCTGACAAATGGGGAAGTTAGAAGAAGGAAAAATGAAAGAAAACAAATCATAGACATTATGTACATTGGTGGTCTTGATAATGGTAACATATATGACCCGATAATAATAATAATAGTAATCCTTACATTTGTAAAATTCCTGACAAGTTATAATTGAACATAGTAAACATGTAATGAAGATTAACATAGAAAAAATAATGGTTGCCATGTTGGTACCCTGTACGTATAAGTATCCTTGCCACTCTTGTGGAACCTTGCAATTGTATGACATGGCGAGAAAATACAAAATAATTTACACTTTCCAATTATCACTATCATATATATATATATATCTTATAGAGCTCTGTTACCAGGCCAGTTATTGCATACCTCTTATACTTGGTGCGCACCGTACTGTCATGCCTCGCCGACCGTTCTCTAATCGGCCGTTCCTGGTGCGGTTTAGTGGCTAGTCCACTATTCTCTCCCTGTACTTATCACGTAACCTCGTGGTTTTCCGTCGTGGGTCGGAATCCCACCTTAGGGTCGAAGGTCCGGCACTTACAAACCTTGTGTCGCCCTTTGAGCCTGAAGTAACGCTTCATTTGCGTATGCTGAAATGTGTTTGCGTTCAGCGATGGTCATCATCCCACGTATGCTGTCCACCGCTGACCGCTGGCGTTGTCACCTTTAAGGGTGCAACTAAAATTGATAAGGAGTGTATTTGTGTATGACATGTATGTGTATTTTGGTAATATATTTACCACAGACATATTCACGTTCTTGGTTACCTGTAATTCAAAACAAAACAAAAAAAATGCATCCATATAAAGATGTTTATCTCTCCGTAGCTCCGTGGTCTTCCTTTGTGGGTGAAAAGTGGATTAGTTATGAATAGGACAGTACAATACATTATAATTCATTACAGGTATATATATATAACCTTCCTTGGTAGCGCTTAGTTTGGAAACTAAGTGTAGCGCCACCGAAGTCTAACTTAACCTAGGTTAGCCTATTTTAACCTATTCTAGCCTAGTGCTGTTGGGCTTACCTTGGTAACGGATTTTGAGTCACCAAGTGCCGAGATATTCTATTGTGATCTATATATATATTTAAAAAAAATTCCTTAAATGTAGGCTTATGCTACCTTACAACGAATTATCATGCCTTATCATGAGTTGTCGGACTTACCCTGATGCCGGGTTTCTGGGTCATCAGGCGCCGACCGGCGTTACTTAATGCTATCTATCTTAATTATGGTCTAATAATAAAAAAAATGCTATTTCTAAGCCGAAAGGGTTGCCTTAATCTATTGCCGAAATGCGCTGCGCCATACCTGGCAACAGCGGTGAATAAATTTGCTTAATCCTAGGTTGCGTGTCAAATGCAACCGTCTTATAGCTAAATTTGGCCTATAACGATCGCCTGGGGCAATTTACTTCCCCAGGACACCACCCGCACGAGTCCTAGAAACACCGGTTGTCTCTAGGATCGCTGGATTCCGTTCCCTTAATTCTAGGTGTCGACGTCTATTACTAGTACTAATCTAATCACAGGCGGCTTACGGTGCCACTAAGCAAACCGTTTCGCCTGCTGTACGTTCCATTTCTTTGATCGTTTCCATTGCGTGTGTAGTCGTAGTTGGGCCGCCCACGTAACCCTTATGAGGCGCTCGCAATGCCCCTCTCTTAATGCCCATTGGTTGCCCGATGCGTCGCCATTTATGTGGGCATTGGACATTGTCGTCCAATGGCATAATATAATCTTCGCCTTTATCGGCAATCGTGGTTTGCTTTTCGCAATAATCTTCGCCTGTATCGGCAATCGTGGTTTGCTTTTCGCAATAATCTTCGCCTGTATCGGCAATCGTGGTTTGCTTTTCGCAATAATCTTCGCCTGTATCGGCAATCGTGGTATGCTTTTCGCATTAGTATTCTTCTCCAACGCACAGAAGTTTTGCTTCCCGCTATGGAAGCCGTGCCTACTTAAATTTAAATTTAACTAGAAGTCTAGTCATAATGGGGTTGTCTCTAGGGATAGTTCCCGAGTCTGGCGCTGAGTGAGCTATTTCTCCCGCCATTCTCAGAAAGTCTCCCTGCAGGTCTTGGCTTCGACGACCGTGGCACATAGTGGGTGTAACCTTCTCCGACAAGGGGGATAAGCGACATGCACCCCTAGATCTCGATGTTTGCCCGCGCCAGGTCGCGAATGCTTTGACCTTACGTGGTTCGTCTGTTTGGTCAGGTCAGTGATTTGTTGAGCCAACTGGGGTAAGGGTCCACATCGCCTTCCCCAGCTCTGCTCCAGTGTGGTCCCTCTGACCTTCGGCCTACACCGTTGTCATCAATCAGATAGTATCAGATTCCTTTGTAAAAAAAAATGTAGCGTAACCTGTGTAAATGGTTTATTCTCTGTGTAAAATGTAAAATATTTCCAGTGTTGTGGGGTTGTAGATCTTCTAAGTACATAGGCTACTTCTGGTCTACCATTGCTACGTCAGCTTTCCAGCAATAATGCTTTCTGTACCTTAATGGAGGTGTTAGTAGGGTCTGTAATGTCAGGTACCCTGTTATTAGGATCTGGGGGTAGTTATTTGTCGAGTGGGCTGAAACAAGGCAGGAAGGGGTTGCGCACCTTTGGGTTCCACGTTAGTGGTGGCCTGGAACCGGTGATGGCGTTGGGATGCTCCTATAGTGAGTGGACTGGGGAGGTAATTCCGGGGATTGCAAAGATACGAAAATTTCATGCAGGTTTGATATTAAAATCCCTGGTAAATGGATGGGATATTCATGCATGTGTCTGGATATGAAGTGTCTGCCTTCATGTACGGATAGGTGTAGGGTGGGGCATAATACCAATATGTTCCTGTCATGCGGGAGTGTTTAAGTACTAAAGAATGGTTAATATATATCTATGGCCTCCTCTCTCATTTGGAGAGGCGCATTATGCTTATTTAATTTTTGCCGACCCACCCCTAATACTCAGGTGGTAGCATCGTGGTGCAAGGCGTAGCATGCCTTCTCTTTAGACGCATGAAGTCCATCAACCCCTTGTGTGTACTTTGTAATGTAGTGTAGCTGTTTTTGGTCGTGTACATGTGTCTGCGTTGGCTTATGTGGGACGTGAGAGGGTTATTGGAAGGGAATTGGGTATTAACTATGGTAGCCTGCTGTAGTATGTCGGTAATCCCTCTGGGATTATCCACCTATGGTTTGTCATCCTCTCTTGGTCCATGTTTGCTTTCCATCCGCGCCTTGGGATAGTAAAGCTTCACGACCTAATCTGGTCTGCCATTTGTAGTGTAAATGTGGCCAGTGGTCGTAGTGCGACTGGCTATGTCCTAGTCATCTGTAATGACTCCTATGCCTTACGATCGATAAGAGAAGTTATTAGAGGGGAGATTTTGTCTGTGTTTGCTCCTAATTGCTGAGTGCGTGTGCGTGTGTGTGACTATGTTCCGCTACACCACGCGGACGGTTGGTCTGTTGCAGGCTAAGTCGTAATATGTATCGCATGTGTGGGCAGGAGGCGCCCGTGGCCTGCCACCGTCTTTGCGAACGTGCTCTTATAGGCCCAAGATAAGTTCCGCTGTGGCACGTCTTGTCCATTCCCAAATGTTTTTGCAGTGTGGAAAAAAAATGTATGGTGTTATAATTGTTATGTGTTTGTAATTTCACGGTCACTGGCGATACGCAATAGTGTCTTGTCACCGCAGTATTGCAGTGCGAATAGTCTGCAAGTCAGCAGTTGGTATGTGTAATGTCAGGCTGGGATGTTATTGTTTGTCATCCGCTGGCATGTGCTTTCCTGCACGTATGCAAGTGTGGTCATTGTTTTAGATTCCTGGCGGACTTAATGTGGCAATTCATACTATTTGCCAATGCTATTGTGTGGTCACCATTCCGTAAGACCTTTGTCTTCCGAAATTATCCTAGTTGTGTCTGGGAAATGTATGTCCCATGTCAGGTGTATTTTGAAATTTTATGCCCGGCGTGAGGAAATGTGGTATTCCCTGTTCATGTATCGGTATGGACCAATGTTGGTGTGGTTGGCAGCCTAGATAATTGCCTTCCTTGGTGTCTAATGTTTACTGGGATTGGAACCCGTGACCTCATGTCATTCTCTGTGTTTTATGTCTGCGTTGTGTTTCAGGGCTTGGGGCTTCCCCAGTGTGGTTTTTGCTTGTGTTTCGTGTACCAAAAATACCATTGGATAGTTAGTTTTTGGTACGAGTGTGGTGTGTGGTCATGGGTTCGAATCCGGTTGTCTGTAAAGACTTGGTGTGACCCTCTCTGTGCCGGATATATTATGGCACATGTACTGTGTATCTGCTATGCGCAAACGAAAGTACTCAATGCTGTGAGGAGTTTGCGTATTTTTGAACTCTCCTCGTAGTGTAATTTTGGGAGTTATAGGGTCCTTAGATCGGCCGTGAATGATGCGTTGGTTTCTGTCCAGTAGGAGTTGGCTCGGCTCGTCTGTGTCGAGCAGTCTTGCTCATTGAGGAGTATGTTAGTGCTGATGCGACGGTGTTGAATTACGATGTTGTGTGCTTTCATTTGTTTTATGTTCTGCCCACGTCCTTGTTTCCTGCACGTGTGTGTGTGTGAACTTGATTGCTGTCTGTAGTGATTGCGAGCAGTGCCTCTCGCATTGTAGAAAAAAAACTTGTGGTTTAACATGACCGTTGATCTGTAGATCATGCGCCACGGGACTTCCGTTTTACGTGGAATCCAAACCACAGGCCGTGGCCTTTCACTTCGAAAGTCTCACATGCATTGGCCGTATTGGAAAAGAACCTCTTACTAACTACATTTGTGTCCCCAATTGTGTGTTACTGTAACGTGGTTCAAGTATATTCCTATCTGTTGTACCAAATGTCGTTATACACTAGTGTGTCTGGTCCGCTAGTCGCGTGTTTGGTGACTAGATGCCAGAGGCGATTTTGTTGTTTTTCATTTATGACCCGCTGTTAGTGGGACTGTCCCAATCTGTCTTAGCTTTCCCATTTTTCTATTCTAGAACTGGATAGCTACCCAACCTTATATTCTTGGTATTCAGAAGGTTGCGGGTTTTGAGACCGTCTTTTACCCAGAGTAATTGTTTCTGGCACTATTCAGGTTGTGTCTCCGGGACAGTTTGGTAGTATTTTACTGTCATGTGGCTATGTAAATTGATTGTGTGATTTCCAAAAATATGCAGGGCTTCCCAAAGTCTGGGGTTTTCATCCTACGGTGTGTTAGCGTTTTAGCTTACGTGTTGTTGTGGAAATGATAAAATAAAATTATATTACAGGCAATGTAACGTGTCACGTATGCCTATGGGTTAAATACATACAGTTCAACTTGGCCACCCTTTTTTTTTTCATCGGCCCTAATGACTGAGGCAGAGAAAGAGGAGAAAAAACAAGTAGTTCCGTGAAGAACTATACAGCCTATTTTCATATATCCTGCTCATGTTAATTGCCTCTATCAACATACAAAATTTCAGTTTAATTGCTGTAACAGATTCGTAGATATTGAGAACCGTCTAAATATATCAGATGGTTGCCATGTTGGATTTTTATTTTTGTAGTATTACATTAAGATTATTGTGTACGTGTGGTATTCAAACTTCAATCGCATGATTAGAACACAAGAAGAAAAAACGAGATTTTAAAATTACGCACAGCAGCCATCTTGTGATTATGCAAACAATTGAAATAAATTAGATGTCAGTGGATCAACATTTGTATAAGCATTTAACGTGCAACGTTTCACGGCACTCGGATAGTTAATTCGCGAGAAATGTCCACTTAAATATTTATACTTCGCGTCGCCGCCATGTTGGATTTGTGCTCACCAGGTTACTGAAAGTCCTATAGGTGAACATATGTTCATAGTATCAATGAACATTAAAAAATTCAGTTTGGATGCTGTAAAAGATTCATAGATATTGAGAACCGTCTAAATATTTCAGGAGCTCGCCATTTAGGATTGTTACATGTATAGGCCATAGAGTTATGTACCATTCAAGGACAATTATTGCCTAGGTTCATTATTCAAACTTTCACTTCTATCGCATGATTACGACACAAGAAAAAGAAACTTAATTTTAAAATTTCGCACAGCCGCCATCTTGAGGGTTTGTAAACAATTGAATTAAATTAGATGGCAGTGCATTACAATCTGCAAAATCATTTACTGTACCATATTTCACTGCGCTCAGAGAGTTAAATCACGAGAAAAGTCTATTAAAATATTTCAAATTCGCTTGGTCGCCATGTTCGTTTTGTACTTTACAGGTTTATAAAATATACATAGGTAAACTTGTATCAGTACCCTTTATCACCGTACAAAATTGCAGGGTGATATCTGTAATAGTTTCGGAGATATAGAATTTCAGTGAAATATTTCGCACAGCCGCCATTTTGAGGTTATGTAAACAATTGAACAAAATTAGACTCCAGTGCATTACAATGTGTATAAACATTTGCTGTACCAAGTTTCATTATGTTTCGATGGTTAAATCGTGAGAAAAGTCTATTTAAATGTTTCAACTTCGCTTGGCCGCCATGTTGGTTTTTTAGTCACCAGGTTTTTGAACGTCTCATAGGTGAACTTCTAGTAGTGCCCTTTATCTCCATACACAATTTCAAGGCGATATCGGTAATAGTTTCGGAGATATTGAATGCTAGTGAAATATTTCGCATAGCCGCCATGTTGGATTGGTGAGATGTAAGAAAATTTGAAGGGCACGGTCGAGGTCGCCGGGAATAGTGCTATGAACTTACCGAGTTTCATTGAAATCTCTCCAGCCGTTTAGATTTTATTAGGGGGGGACACACACACACCTCACACACACACACACACACACACACACACACACACACACGCACCCACACACGGACAAAAGGTGATCTCATAAGCCTATTTTTTCAAAATTGAAAATAGGCTAAAAATGAGCTATGCCCCGCTCCGTGTTAAGAGAGCATTTTGAAAAGGTATAGAATATATGTTTGTATGTCGCCTGCCCACTGCTGTATGCTTTGCTAAAGTGGGTTGCCGGACGGCGATAGTCTGTCAAAATTGTGTCGTAAACACTATGAAAAAAAATGCTTAAAAAAATGGTAAGGAGGTCCTGATCGTACTATGCACCTAGTAGGTGACGTTAGCACTATAGTAATCTGGTTACATCTCAGGGGACTCTACCGACACTGTCTAGTACACATTGGGAAGGCCATTGCAAGACGTATTTGATACCTGTGTATCCACGTCACGAGCAAAGCCAGTGCACTATGGGAGTCGAAACTCCACTCCAAAGCAATTATAATCTTACCTTGGCATTGAATATATAATTTTCAAAAGAGAAATATGTATTGTCCGTTGAGCCATTATATATTTATACACAAATTGTGCTAAATGTTCCGGCATAACTCAACAAAATGACAGTGGTTCGCCCCGGTGTGCAATTGGGCTTTTCAGTTGGTTAAAGCACACCTCACCAAATTTTTTGAAAATTAGTTTGCGATTTTTAATTCCTGCCACTCTTATGGCTTTTGCCCTCTACAAGAGAGTCTATCCAACTGTTGAACCGGAACGTAGAACATTTAGTCATTTCTGCTTAGAAAGACTCGCTTAAGCTCTATGCTGTGACTTGATGTTTAAGCTATGCTCAAAATATCTCTTTCCGGCTTTAAGCCGCGTAGCTCACCTGATGGGCTTCTACTGGGCTTTGAATATTAGAAACTTTACGTTATCCAATTTATGGTGATGACCACTCCGACCAATAATCATTGCTGTCCTGGGAAAAAAAATGTCAGGGGCAAACAAAAAAAAACAAGGATTTTGAATCATGCACCTCTGATCTAGCCAAGTTGCACTGCCTATACATGAAAGAAGGCAGATAGAGAAAGAGAAAAAAAAATGTGCAGTTTATGTTTGTGCTGATGGATGGTGTATTGTCGTACTGTGTGGTAGTGTCTGGTCCCAATGTGCGTGCGTGTATCGTGCATCCTGAGGGACTAATACCGGTGTTCGCCTTCGTTCTGGCAAATTTGCCCTTTGAACTGGCGGAAAAGGTCGCTTAATTGCTTGTGTCTGGCCTAGCAATGTGGTGGCGTGTAGTCTGATCGCTTTTCGGCCTGTGGCCACGGCAGACTCCTGCCATTGTGTGAGCCTATCTGTGTGGGTGTATGTAGGCTTTATGTGTAGGGGGACGGGTTCTATGTCGTCTGCCCATGACGTGGTTACGTCCCGTTGTCTCCCTGTCATGCTATGTGTGTTTGAGAGTCCTGGCTTCAACTCCCTCTCGTCCCTTTGTTCCGAGGGGGTTGTTCTAGGCTCTGCCCCTCGGTTTGGCAAAATTGCCTTCCGATCCGGAGCTGAAGGACATGTGTTTATGTAACCTTGTATTTATAGCCTATTGGAGCCTAACCTGGCCGTCTCCTGGACTGTGGCCATGGTGACCTCCTTCCCATGTGTGGCAGTACATGGCGAGAGGGACATCCTCGCAAATTGTCGAGTTAGCGTATCTACGCTTATGTCCTCTCTCGGCTGGGCTGGTGGCCCTACCATGAACTCAAAAATGGCCTTGTTGGATTGGAGCTCACGGTATTCGTCCCAAATTTGGGTGTACTGCCTATTGAGGCATATGGCCTGTTCAGCGACTTTTGTGTCCTGTGTCCCTATCCGTCTGTGTTCCGTGATGAGTGTTTCCCATTGTTGGAACATAAACTCGTGTCGGCAGTGTAGTTGCCAGTGTGCTTTTATGATTTGTGTGCGGAGGGTGGGGATTTTCGCCCGAATCTTGCGATTCTTAGCGCTGCGGAGTGGCCGGACAAGGGCTCTTATGATCCGCATGTACTGGGCGTGCAGGAGCTGCTGAAACCTTCTGAGGTAGTCCTGCCTAGTTTCAAAAACTCTGTGCCAGGCAATTAATTCCTGGTACTCCCCAATGCTCCTTAGCACAGCTAAGCGGTATAGGGGGGCCATGTTGAATGGAGTGTATGTGAATAAAATAAAAATAAAAAAAAAATCTGTGCGTGTTTGACAGTGTATTTACGTATCTGTTTGATTCTTTCTGGGGCTGGGGGGTTGGTTTAATAAGAATTTCCCCTGTTTAGCTAGTTTTGGAGCAAAAATTGTGTTTTTTGTCTGGGAAATTTTTTTTCACTATTTGCTTGGCTTTTTGCGGTACGGAAGGGGTCGTTTTAACTACGAGGGCTCGTTGGTTGAGTCCCGTTCTCTATGCGTAGTACCCCGCCTCCACCAGTGTTTTAGATCCCTTATTTGGGGGTGGATCTAAAAGGAAGAGTTATTGTACTAATTTATAAAGCTGTGCCTAAAAAGGGTAGCTTCCCTTGGCAGGGTAAGCTGACCAGTGTAGAGTGTTGTGGTGTGCTAGGAACTAGGGGGCGTTCCTATAAATAATGTAGTAGTGTTTGAAGGGATGGGACCCAATGCAAGGGTCACTGTGCTGGTCGCTCAGCTGACTGTCTTATTATGTAACTGAATCTGCTCGTATCAGCCGAGTGGCACGCGCTGCTTGCTAGCAGCCGGGTCGGCTCGAGAAATACAATGGTATCTGAGCTAGCGCTATTAGACTACCGTCTGTCACGTCTAACCGTGACGGGAGTAAGGAAGGGCGTTGGGATGTAAAGAGGCGTATGGACAGTAAGACTAGTGTGATGTGTTGACCAAGTGTTTATTGGTCTGTAATTCTGAAGTATGAGTCCCTTGTAGGGAATGTAATTATGTTCACAATGTAAAGTACAAGTTGTGGGTTAAAGGTTACAAAAGTAGGATGTCTGAACACGACTGACTCACCTCTGATGACACTGGCGTAGCCTTCGGCCGTATCGTTGAAGCACTGATAATGGAGAGATCCCTTGACCTGATTAGGACGCCTTCTTATACTCTTCGGCGCTATGCTGTCAGCAATGTCTTGGCATTGCTGCCCCAGTTAATAGTATGTCGCTGTGTGTAACCATTGTGCAAGGACTGAGCTGCTTTTTAGAGTGGCAAGCTGTCCTTGCTACGTTTATGGATGTTGGCCCGGCTTTCCAAGGGTTGCCCGTTAGGAGATTTAGGCAGATGATGGGGGGATGGTCTCCAAGGGGTGCATACCCCTGGGAGGCTGTACAATATATATATATATATATGTATATCAGTTTTTTGTGGACACGATAACTGCCGTAATTTTGCACCAATCACTTTGAATTTTTTACCGAATATGTATACCTATAAAATCTCGGTCTAGTTCGTTACTGGGCTAAATCGGTCGAATGGGGTGAAAATGGGGGGCTTTTTTCGAAAAAGTGAAATATTGCTATAACTCTCTTAATATGTGAAATATCGAATCCGTTCAACATTCATACTATGTGTCGGATAAAGCCCAAACATTTATGTTTGAAGAGTTTTTTTATAGCACCAACCATTGACCAAAGGGGTGGGAAAAAGTGGGTTTTTTCGGGAAACATTAATCATATCTCTCTTAATAGGCACAATATCAAAACCGTACAAAATGGACAATATTCCCCTAATATTTACCTAAAATTTTGTCTGAAAGAATTTTTGATATGACCCACCATTACGCCAAGGGATGAGAAAAATGATTTCGGAATTATAAGAAAATGCCAAGAGCTATCACTGGTTGCCATGGCAACACTACTTAATTGATGAGGGATGAGCCATCAGACGTTGCCTAGATAACGCACTTGCACGAGATCAGATTCAGATTTCCATCTGACTAAGTGTGAAGCGGCTTCGGTGACGTAACTGGTAGCATGCTGAATGTCTATGCCCAAGGTCGCGAGTTCAAAGCCGGCCGAAGTCGTCGGATTTTCTAAGAGCGCTAAAAATCCCTCAGTATGCTTTCCTTTGGAGGGGAAGTTCCAACGTTCGTTGCGAGTTGCTGGTTGCGGTGGCATCTAGTAGCCAAGTTCACAGCTAGGTGTCGTTGACGGTAGTGCCTGGTAGAAACATTAGGAACTACTGCTTGAAATTGACCGTCTGCAGCCCTTACCTGAATTACAGACTAATACAGCCAGCCCTAAGTACACGGGGTTACATGACCGCGTTGTCGCAGCCCCTAAACTGAGGAACCAACCAAAATCTCTGCGGGAGATATAATTTTGCGTGAAGAAGTAACAGACCGTTACATAGTTACACATCAGTGTAGAAACCTTGCATAAGGACAGTGTGACCACAAGTATAAAAATGGACCCCAAATGACAAGAAGGTTACCGTTCCCATAAGACAATAAAATGTTTAAAATAAGCAAAAAAGGACGAAAAACAAAGTTAATTAAGCTCCAATTATAAAATACCTTCTCGCAATAAATGAGGTCTGATCCTTCTACGAAAACCTGCATATTCTGCCTATTTTCGCCTATCCCCAAGTTTGTCCGGTGAAATCTACCTCCACCTTCCGGCGTGCCGAGAGGACTTTTTTCTTTAGCGTTTGTCCCACCTTGTGGCAGGGTCAACTATGTGGGATCGTTGTCTCCATTTCCCTCGGTCATGGGCCATGAATTAACGACTACACTTTACTGAAATTTGTAAAATTTACATAAAAATGAAGAGCTTTTTATTACGGTCGATCAACATCCCAGTGACGGATAGCGGTTTTAACATAGAGGTAATTTTGGCAATTTGAGTGACTACTAGTAATATTACAGAATTTTCAATATAATTTATACTCATGTGCACTTCGGAATGGACATCAAAATCTAAGACATCAAGAAAGTTAATGGTGAACATTTGAGAACAAAAATGAAGTCTGAACTTCTTTACACTACCTGAAAACACCCCTGACTGGCTGCGTGCCTCAGTGATAACGTTCTCGCCTGCTATGCCCAAAGTTGCATGTTTGAATCCTGGCGCAGACAGCTGGAATTTGAGGGTGTGCAAATGAAAGGGAGCCGTATCACTAGATTTACCGCCACGTTAAAGCAACGCTTTGGGGAAATATTCTGGCACCCGGCGTCTCTAAAAGCTGCAGTTGTTACTGTCATCGCGGCAGGAGATGGCTGTTAAACTCGCTGTGATGGGGTGCGGGGGGGGGGGGGGGGGGGGGGGGCTTGCAGTACGCATGCGCGGCCCACCTATTCCTAAGTTAAACATATCGGCTTGCCGCATGCCAATGGTTGTCATTGCAACAGGCGACACTCGGCCACTGAAAGAAGGAATGTGCTGAGTGAGTAAAGCAAGTAGTGACCAACTGAATGTTTTTGGAATGCGCGTTACGCAGTGAGCGGGAAAACCCCTGCAGTTCAAACCCGACTGCCAACTCCTGACGCGATATCAGTAATAGGGGCATAAAACCAAAAACATTATTAATTAGAAAGCACCCTCTGTACAAAACATGAAACAACACAACGGTGTAGCCAGGCTAGATCAGGGGGCACAAAGGGAAACATGCTACCGGATTAGGATGAACATTGTATCAGATCATCAATAAACCAAGATCGGTATAGTCGGCGGTATCAAAGAATCCACGACATTTAGCTTACGGGTGTCGATAATAAACATGGGTTTTGAATGTTGAAGATGTTCGGAATAAAGTAGCATACACCATATTCAGGAAGATCTATACTGGACCAGTACAATATGTTACATTATGGGACGAACATAAACTGGTAGGAATGCAGGAAAAGCACAAGGAGGGGAAAGATATAATGAGGTAGCATCGTGCACAAGGAAATTCCGTCCAGTTCAGAGTAGCCAGTGGAAGGGTTGTGTCCAGATTGCGTTCACCTCATTAGCAGTCCAGATTGCGGTCACTTTCATTTTAGGGAAGAACTATAAACATTCCAGCGTCCAGATTGCGATCACTTTTCTTGGGAGACCGGTCCTTGGTTCTTGATTCTTCCCGACTGACTCATACCTTCCGTATGTTTCGTGGATAACAAGGGGAAACTGATATTTCACTACGTAACCAAAGAATACAGTTCACTGTTCAGCTGAGCACACCCCATAAAACTTCGCTTAAAAAAATCAAGTCCTCTCCCAATCTAACGGCACCTCGTAAAGCAATGATTATAACAATTTCAGTCTTATGAATAGAAACGTTTCAGGTTCGGAATCAACGACCTTCACTTTCAACAAAATTGTTGTAACGGGAAATTTTATACTTACAGGGTATAATTCTTAATTTCTGCCTCTCCTCTCCAATTTGAGGCGCGAGATATCTATTTTTGTAATAGGTACTGTATATCGTGAAAAACATTATTTTCATTAACTCGAAAAGTTCGTCTCGTAAAAGTAATTTGTTCTGTATTTGATTCCAGATCCCCCTTGTAATCAATATAGTCCCCGCCCCCTCCTACACACAAAATCAAACATTTGAAGTTTTAGGTTTATTAACATTCCAGATTTGAAGCGAACGCAATCTGGGAGGCACCAGTGGAAGTGGTGGCAGTTCCACGTCAACGGATCCCACATCGCAGAAACAAGGAGCTGAGCTCATATTCAGTTCCAACCTGACCATTAACTAATAATCACAGCTATCACACTAAACGAGCAAACTTTTTGGTCAATAACCACTAACAATATCTTATCAAACAAACACGTCTAACTAACAAATGTTGACTAGTTTGTCACATTTCTTCTTCTTCGCCTTTGAGACCACAAAGGATCACCTTAACCAACCATTAGTTCGTCGACTTGTAGGAACTGTACGAGCCTTGCGGTCTTCTCAGAACTTCTTCATACGTATTGATCTTCTTGACCTTTCTTGAGCGGAAAATATTCTTGTTGGAAATTTCTTTTTTATGAGTGCAAAATGGAAAGGCATATTTTTAAATGCTGTAGTTAAACTTGTCTTATTTGTAGCATCTTCTGGTATTAGGCCTATTTCTCTTAAGTCCTCTCTGATTTATTTTACCATCGGAATCCAGTTGTTATGTTTTTAAAGCAACATTGTACTGTGCTAGTTGTTTTAGAAGACTTGAATCTGGCACTCTCTTGATGTGCCCAAGGAATGTTAATCTTTTCTTTCGCATGGTATCAGTAATGGGTTCTAGGTTGTTATAGACAATATTGTTAGGTATTATTCGCCATTGCCCATCATTTTTATAACTTTATAATAAGTGCTGAAACTAAATGTACGAGGCACGTCCAGAAAGTAAGTTCCGTTTCATAACAAAATTAAATTGTGTACAGATACAAAAAAAATTATTTATTGCACAACATTCTACACCTCTTAAAATACTTTTCCACATAACTGCCAAACTTTATCAGGCATTTGTCATAGCGTGGCACAAGTTTTTGGATACCTTCTTCATAGAAGTTTGCCGCCGAACGTAAACGAGAGTGAAGACTCCCCTGTAAGATATCCTGCCGTTTGGCCACCACTGTTAGGCAAATTGCGTGCATACCAGGAGAACTGCGTATGTTTAGTAGTTCTCCTGGCCACATACGCAATTTGCCTAACAGTGGTGGCGAAACGGCAGGATATCTTACAGGGGAGTCTTCACTCTCGTTTACGGTCGGCGGCAAACTTCTTTGAAGAAGATATCCAAAAACTTGTGCCACGCTATGACAAATGTCTGCAAAAGTTTGGCAGTTATGTGGAAAAGTAGTTTAAGAGGTGTAGAATGTTGTGCAATAAATAAATTTTCTGTATCTGTACACAATTTAATTTTATTACCAAACGAACTTACTTTCTGGACGTGCCTCGTATATAACGTCACCCACTTACTACACTTGTAGACATAGGTTTAACGACCCAAGGGTAAATGATCTGATGATGATCGCTTTTCGATTGAAACTGTCATCCAAGTGAATTTATTTATTAATCTCATGTAAATTTTTTCACGTTTAGGGAAACACCCATTACAATTTGGTACACTCATGTTGACCGACTAAAAAGATTTATCTCGTTTGGAAATCTGTGAAATATTTATTTCGTAAAATGTCACAATATATGGACAGTGTCTTCGAAATCACCGTAAGAACATCTGAGATAATTGACCAGCCCATGAGATTTCCCAAGGGTGCAAAATAAGCCAAGTCGAGCGAGCATTTACGTGACAGACGAAAGTCGTGAAGCGAGTTCCACGCAGCTAGTGTCCCAGCAAAGCATATTATCTTGTGCCCCAATGGTGTGGCCAAACTTAAAAGTGATTTTTAATTCATACGTGTAGATATTTATTACCGTGGTGATGATGATGATGAGGCTCTGATGCAGTTGTCACGAAATATATGAAGGTCATATGTCACACATGGATTGAGGAAGTATGCCTGCGTGAATGTAAATCATTAAGAAATCACTAGTTCTACGCATACTCCAGAATTAACACGGGAAACGTATTAGATTCTGGAGCTTGAGATATCTTGGACATTATCCCCGTGCACTTGTGTGTGTTCAATTTGTCTGATAAAGTGTACTTCAGTTTTGACTGTAGTAGCGTGTGTAACTGCAGTTATTAGGGTCAGGAATAGAATAGGTGCCCCGGGACTTGAAAAGAGGTACTTTCCCGGCATTTTTACGGAGGAAGTGTGGAAAACCTTGGGGAAAACCACATTCAAGATAGTTTGTGTAGCCATCGGGAATCAAAACGCCATTCTTCGTACTTACTGCAGCTTCCCATCGCTGTCATTTTGAACGCGTTAACGAGATTGGCTACGTCATGGGGTACGAATATTAGAAGATTTCTTTTAATTGTAGAGAATGAAATATAATCTCAAAATCTTTGACTTTGAGATTAAGTGGTGGCTCATTCATTAATAACGGGAATATAGCTCCAAGAGTTTACCTAGCGTCACAAAACTTAGCATGCAAATGAAACGACTAGAGTTGAGATTAATTGAGAAGTTGAGGCTGCGTTATATAAACCTGCTGCAGTTCTCCCTCATTATATAGCGTAAAGGCGAATTAAATATTATGGAACTACTGATGCAGAGGAAATAATATAACATCTTCGTGACGAGATAAAGTAAGATTGTGTTACAAACTTAACATCATTCAAGGTAGAAGTTACGATAAGTGCTCCGGGATACTACACGCATGATGTAGTGTAGCTACCTTATTTGCTTATGACCTGGAAATTTCCACCACGATGCCGACCGGGTCAAGTTCATCTGCTTGTACGCTCTCTTTCGGGGCTTTGCAACATCGTGGTCATGTAGCCCCATGCACTTGGATGTGTGTAAAATTTCTATGATAACCTTTGTCACTTTGATATCTGTAGCAGTCTGTTTATTAGCCTACTTTTCAGATTTTGCAAAAATGAGAAAAAGTAGACTTATGAGAGCGATCCGGGAAAATGTGTGTGTGTATGTATGTATGTCTGTCTGTCCTTCTGTTTGTCTGTCTGTCTGTCTGTCTGTGTGTGTCCCCCCCTGTATCAACTCCTAAATGGCTGCAGCAATCGAACCCAAATTACGGGGTGAGTAAAGATCTATACCTGAATATCTCAACGCTGCTCAAAACCCGCAATTGAAATTTGAGCTCCATGTTGGATATCCTGGAAGGTATGCATGGGAGCTATTCCAAAATTGGTACACATATAGATAATATTATTTGAGTTTAATTTCCAGGGGGCCATACATCACAGTGTTGCCAAAAGGATTCCAAGCCTGATGATAGGTCCAATTTTCAAATGCATATAACGTCTACACTATCAATTGGATTTCAACAAAATTTCGTACGTACTATGTGTAGATAAACAGATATGACTGAGCGTATTCTTATGAGCCACCAGGGCTGCCAACTGTTAATAAATGCTCTCTCTATTTTTTCATCCCAATAGCAATATATAAGAAATTATGCAAGGCGAAAGCTTTAAGCTATGCACACGTATAGTACCTGGCATTCTAGATTAATTTGGTGTAACTAATATACGTCAGTGCTGCCAACATGATTCTAAGCCTGCTGATAGGTCCAATTTTAAAAAACACGTAACTTCTATACTAACAAAAGGATTTCATCCAAACATGGCACAACATTAGATCATAATATGTCAGATTATTTCTGATCATCACATGCACAACATTGTTGCCAACATGGTTTTACGCGCACTCGTAGATCCAATGTCTCACTGCATGTAACGGCCATGATATCCATTGGACTTCGACAAAATTTTGTATTCTGTACCTTAAGGGATGGAACTAAGAATATATATGCTGTCGCCAGGGCTGCCAACGGTAGTGCTCTAATAGGCTACATTATGGCAGGAATATTTCGAATTAATTATAAATGTCGATATTACCAACTTAATTTCGTCATTATTCTAGATAGGCCCATATAGATTAACCATTGGCATCAATCTTAAAATTTAAGAAAAGTAGGCTCTTTAGTTCGTCACGGAACTTCTTGTTTTGTAATTGAGGTAGTATTTGCGTAAGAAGCGGCCATGGCCTTAATTTAGGTACCATTTTGGCATTTACCTGGAGTAGAGTTGGAAACGACAAAACACAACACTTCCAGGATGGCTGAGGTAGGAATCGAACCCGCATCTGCTCAGTTTTACCTCACGAGGCTCAGTGTACCCCGTTCCAGCCCAAATATCGGAATTACATTTCTTGGCAGAGCTGGGACTCAAATCTGGGACCCGCGATGACAACCATTACACAACGAGGCGAACTGTGTACGATATAGAATGTGCGTAGCTATCTACGGGTGATAGGCATTGTGAACTACTTATAGGTGAACCTACATTCTTGGAATGGCTGGGGAGTGGGAGTGGGAAATTAGGTGTTGGCTGCTTGCTGCTCTCCAGCCGGGGACCAATAATACGTTGAGCATTCTACATAGTACACCCTCTGTCTGAAAAGTTCGGTGAATGGGCTATATTACGAACGGATTATTGGCTTAGCGGAAACAGCCATTACTGTCCTTCGAAGTAATCCCCGTGGATGGTTATGCACTTCTGAGAACGGCTGAGCAAGTCCTGGAAACTCCTGGCATAGTCTTCTTTAGGAATAGCCATCAGTTTGGGTCGTCGAAACGCTAAATTGAAAGAAAGAGAGAAGCGTGAATGTATGCAATCTGCCTTGCACACCTGATAGACGGGCGGCAGTGAGAAGGGTGAATTTATGCAACCTAACGTGCACACCTGTTCGACGGGTGGCAGTGAGAAGGGTGAACGTTCCGTGGAATGGTCCTGTAAACCATCGTCACGGGTGATGGGAACTGGTGCCTGAGGTACGACCTCGAAGGCAAGCGTCAAAGTATGGAGTATCGGGGTCCAGGGTCGCCGAAAAGCCCTGAAGGGCCAGAGGTTTTCGTACATTTCGGACATCCAACGTAATTTGACGACCCAACTGAAGGCTATCCCTCAGGAAGACTATGCCAGGACTTGTGCAACCGTTCTAAGAAGTTCGTAACCATCCACGGGGATTATTCGAAGGATAGTAACGGCTGTTTCAGGTAAGCCAACAATGCGTTCGTAATATAGACCCATTCACCGCACTTTTCAGACAGAGGGTGTACATTGTCTCGTGTTGAACTATCGGTCTGGGCCAGGTGGTCTGAAGATCAGGCCAGATCTATGCAAACTTTCCGTTGCAGTACACAGACTGGTAAAACTGCAATTTGGTGACCTATTTGCTTCGGTGTCTCCAGGTTACAAACAAAGTAAGGAGAGCAGCTGAAGGATTTGGTGAGAGAACCCAATAAGTTCTCTTCTTTGGCCATTATATATTAATCCTTTATGAGACAGTGGTCTGTATATTAATCACCTGTCATAAGGACAGTTTATGTTTTCAAAGATGCTGATGGTTCAATCTTGCAGCCAAATTTTGGAGAATGTTCTTGCCAAAGTGCTAGTATTTCTAAAAATCAAATATTATATACGTATGTACTTGGCGTAATTTCCTGGATATTTTTTTTAAATTTAAACTAAAACAATTAACAATTAATTTGTAAAGAAATATAAATATTGAAATAAATATCATAAAAAAATTACAATGATAAAATAAATATAAAAATTAAAATAATAAATATAAGTAAGAAGAAATTAAATAATTCTAAAAATCAATTCAGAATTAATTAATTAAATTAAAAATATCAAAATTAAATCCATAAGAATTTAAATTAATAATTACAAATAAATATATAAACATCAAAATTAGAGAAACAAAAATAACATTAATAATAATAATAATAATAATAATAATAATAATAATTAAAACAAATTAAAAAGTAAAAACACATAAAAATAAAAAAATCGTTTTTCCCTATAGAGAGGTAAATAATAAATCTAAAAGAAGATATTATATCGGCTAGTGAGAAGATTTGTTTCGAATAACATAGATAATTTATTCAACCATGTTCTATCTCATAGAATACCTGTGGGGGTGGAACCAAAGCAGGTAATTGGAGAAGTAATGAAATCATATTTATGTTTTATTATATGTCAGGAAACTGTACTATAATGAGGCTCATTATAACAATATTTTTCATTATGAAACAGTTTCTCCCACCAATCAGAGCTCAAGAAGCAGTTGTTTGACCATTAGGCAATTAGATGCGCTGAGTTCCACGGCCTTCTAATTTAAATTTCACTGCCTGACCTAGTGTCATAGTAGGGTAATCGAGGAGGCCATGGTCAAATACATGGTATTCTCTGCGTCTCATGCGCTCTGTTCAGTACGTAAAACTGGCGAAATCTTGACAGATATTTATGAATAATTATGTTCGAACATAAAATAGTTATAGTAATTATCGTCGAATATAAATAGTCGTATGCAACTCGCCTATAATGGCGTATGGAAATTATAAAACTCGCATACGCTCCTTTTATAAACATACTCGTGTCTTAATTATTGTCATTATAGGCTCGTTGCATAATGAACTATTAGTCTATTCATTGGACGATTTAATAATTTAAATGGTAATGGAATGTCACTCTCCCTTTGAGTAATCGGCTAATAGAAGTTCTTCCCTCGGGAAGAAGACCATCACCATTCGCGTGCTTCCATTAAGTAATTCGATTACTCTCCCAAAACCGCTGGCGAGGCCAACCATTCCGTGCAGGGGGTTGGTAATGGAATCAGCTCGGAGCATTTCCCATCAATATCGTACTGACATGAATTGTCCCAGTCGCTCCGCCATACACATTTTAAGAGCGTGAGCTATTTTATACAATAATATTCAAACCAATTTCAGACCACCTAGCATTCTCGGCTGTCGCACCGGAGGTCTGGGTTCGATTTCCGGCTGTGCCAAGAAATTTTAATTCTGGTGTGAGGGCTGGAATATGGCACACTCAGCCTCGTGAGGTTCCCCCCTCCGACATCCTGGAAATAGTTTGCTGCGGCTTCCCACTTCTACTGCAGCCAAATGCCTGGTTAGTTCCTAACTTAAGACCACGACCGCCTCCTTCCCAAGCCTATCCCCCAATTTACATAATAATGTTATTTGATTCATGGCCCTTTTAACGTGTGTGGCTTTAAGAGACGCCGGGGTGCCGGAATTTTGCCCCGAAGGGGATTTTTAACGTGCCAGTAATCTCCCTCGCGTTCGCGCACCCTCAAATGCCAGCTGACTTACGCCAGGACTTGATCCTGAAACCTTGGGCACAGCAAGCGTGAACGTTACTGTTGAGCCACGCAGCCAGCCACCCAATTTACAAATACACACACTAATACAGTCATCAAAATAATACAGGTTATCACTCAAACTCTCCACACACCTAAGTACGTGGGGCTATGTAACTACGATATCGCAAAGCCTCAAAAATGAGCCACAACAACAACAATTTCTGAATCGTAAGCAAACATTTAGCAGCAAAAAGCGTGGGCAAAACGTGAATATATGCTACCTGCCTAGAATACCTTTTCGTCGAACGGAAGCTTCTACTTTTTACGTGACTGTTAATCTCGGGATATGAGACACGGGACCTCCATTTTTACGTGGAATCCGAACCATTTAACGTGGTAATTCACTTTGAAAATCTCACATGAGTTCATAGGGAATCGATTTACCTTCGTGGGAGGGAAGCAGCTTGACCACTGCACCACGCACCCTCGGGCGATACGTGGGAGCATCTGCTACTGAAATGAAACCTAACATTCGCCAACATATTAAAAACTGCGAAACATTTCAAGCATCTCCTATGTTTTACCCCTGTTCTTGCAAAATGTCAGCTAAATCAGTTGAGTGGTTTTTGCGTGATGGACTAACAGACACACAACACTACATTTTTAGCCTAATTTAATTCATGAAGACAATACGTTTTTGAGATCACCTGTTGTCCGTGTGTGTGTCCCTAATTAAATCTAAACGGTCGAAGCGATTTTAATGAAACTCTGTAAGTGCATACTACTACCTTGTTCAACCTCGACCGTGCCTATCAAATTTAAATACGTTTCACGAATCCAACATGGTGGAAAAGCGAAATATTTTACTGGCATTCTATATCTCCACAACAGTAACATATATCATCCTGAAATTTAGTACGGTCATAGAGGGCAGTACTGAAAGTCCATATAGGTCTATATGACTTTTATAAACCTGTTAAGTACAAAACGAAGATAGTGGCCTAGCGATGATGAATCATTTAAATAGACTTTTCTCGCGATTTAACTATCCGAGCGGAGTGAAACATGGCACAGCAAATGTTCGTACACATCGTAATGCACTGACAACTAATTAAGATCAATTATTTACATATAATCAAGATAGCGGCTGTGCGAAATTTTGAAATGAAGTTTTTATTTCTTGTGTCCTATTCATGCAATTGAAGTGAAAGTTTGAATAATAAACCTACGCAATAATCTTCATATAACGGTACATAACTCTATGGCCTACATATAGATTGCCGGTGAAATAATTTGCACAGCCGCCATGTTGGATTGGTGAGACGTAATAAAATGTAAAGGGCACGGTCGGGGTCGGACAATATATTACTAGGACCTTACCGAGTTTCATTGAAATCACTCCAACCGTTTAGATTTTATTAGGGGATACACACACACGGACAAAAGGTGATTTCATTTGACTATTTTTCCATAAATGAAAGTAGGCTAAGAAATCTACATCTACATCAGAATGCCAGTGAACATGAAAATGTAAACGCCAGCCTAACTTCCAAAGAGTTTAGTAGTTATTTGTGTCATAAAGTAAACAAATTCTTAAACAGCTCTACCGAAAAGTTAGGCTATTAAATCTTATGTTGTAACATTACGTGCTTAATTTGTTTCGGAGCCATTCAATTCAATTGCATGATATTAGTTACATATTATGGAACACGACAGTAGCTTTATCTCAATACCCGACATGTGGTCCCATTGCTTATGCATGCACTCATAAAACAACTGTAGGGGCGTGGTGGCTGAGCGGTCTAGCTGTATGCCTCTCATCAAGGCGGTCCGGGTTCGGTTCCCGGTCAATGCATGTGAGATCTTCAGACTAAAATGCCTTGTCCTGTGGTTCGGATTGCACCTAAAAAGGAGGTCACGTGGCTCATAATCTACAGATTAACGGTCACGTTAAACTACAAGGTTCCTTTTTTTTTCATAAAACAACAAGACGACCATCCGAAATATTTACCCGGCTCTCAATATCTATGAATCTATCACAGCAATCAAACTGAAATTTTGTATGTTGATAGATTAGGTCCACCTATGGATCATTCAATAATCTGGTGAGCACAAAACAAACATGGCGGCGACGTGAAATTTAAATATTTAAAGGAATTTTCTCGACTTTTCATCCAAGCGCTGTGAAACTTGGTACGGTATATCTTCATACAAGCCTTAATATACTGACATCTAATTTATTAGAATTTTATGAGAACTTAAAAATGGTGGCTGTGCAAGTTTTTAAAATTTCGTTTTCATTTCACGTGACTTAAGAAAGAATAGTAAGTAAGATATACAGTATGAAAATAGGCTATTTAGTTCTTCACGGAACTACTTGTTATAAATTAGTTGCCTCTAGATGAAGCTAATACTACCAGTGCGTCTTCTTTGCAGGGTAAACTTAACTGTTTTGTCCTTGTTGTTGATTCATATAGGGGACTTGGGCGTAGTGGTCATTTAACCCTGTGTACTTGGGTGGGTGTAATATTTTGTTAGATAACCTGTTATGTTGTGAGGGCTTTATTGGAGTGTGTATTTGTAATTCAAGTGAGGATTGGGAAGGAGGCAGCCGTGGCCCTAAGTTAGGAACTATCCCGATATTTGCCTGGAGTAGAAGTGGTAAACTTAACTCTATTGGGGTTTTCTCAACTCAGGTTGTCGTAGTTGTTAAATCATTTGAGATGATTGGGACAATTTCTTTATCAGCCCCGTTTAGTTGAGTATGAGTTGAATATTTCTGATGATTAATATTATAGTGTAAGTGTGTAACTATTTCCCAAGGGTTGCTCCATAAACACACACATTGCAGTCAATGCAGCGATGGTACAGTATTCCAATTTCCTAGACGCTTCCAGAAATCCTAGACGGTATGCTCACTACCTTTCCCAGGGGCTCACACACCATGGTAGATGCCCCGGGATTTGAAGTAAGGTACTATACCGGCATATGCATGGAGGAAGTGCTCTCAGCACCGGGATTCGAATTAAAATTGGAATTTCCGGACTTGTTGCAGTTGCCCACGCGACCATGGCACATGATTTCCCGAGAATAGCTATGCCATAGAGGAATCTCTCAACTCATGTAGAATAACCAGTAATGTACGGTGCCCGTAAATTAAACCTCCACGACTGCAATAGGGAGCTGCAGTCCCGAGTTCCAACCAGCACAAACTCACTACCACATTTTCCAGAATAACACAGGTTATGAAGTGAGTCTCCACGGCTTACGCGCCAGCACCCCAGCCTATCACCGCTGGGTCCGTGGTTCAAATCCCGGTCATCCCATGTGATATTTCTGCTGGACAAAGCGGAGGCAGACAGGTTTTTCTCCGGTTACTCCGGTTTTCCCTGTCACAATTTCATTCCAGAAACACTCTCCACTATAATTTCATTTCATCTGTCATTCATTTAATCATTGCCTCAGGAGAGTGCAACAGGATTCGGGAGCCGGCACAGTTCATATCCTCGCCGCTAGATGGGGGCTTTATTCATTCCATTCCCTGACCCGGTCGGTCAACTGGAATAGGCTGTGGATTTTCAACACAGGTTATGAGGCAAATACCACCAAGACATATTTATTTCAGGCTGATGAGAAAGGTAACAAAGTTCGTAATTGGAACAAGATGAACTCTACAGCGTGAAATGCTTATAAGGGGACCGGAAAACGGCTCTTTGTTCTATACCTTGACTACTGGCTGTCCTCTCTACTTGACCAGGTCACCAGGTACCAGGTACCAGGTACCAGATCTGCGCCTGTGTTTCACTTTGGCACTTTTGCAATAAGGCACAGAGAATTGAATTGACGCAATTGCGACTCAATATAACATGTCGGTGTTTGCACACAACAAACTCTAACAATGAATGGGTGCATAGGCTTTTTACAAATTGAGTGCGGATGTTGAGCGTTCAGTTAGTTGATGTGACCACAGCAGTGGAGCCATGCCTCATCTGGGAAACATAATATAATGGGCATACGGTAGCAAGTTACCAGGATTTGGAACAATGCTCAGCTGGAACATTGGCAATACTCCAATATTACACTCTATTAGCCTCCTCCTCTAATCCCATCAGTGCACTGGTCCGTATTTTGAGGAGGAAACTGGAAACTGTCCAGGGTGGTAGGATTTAGGGGCGGTGAAATATTTGCTATATTGTACAAAACCGCTTGGGCATTAAACGCAAAATTTCTAAAATGTTCATCCCCACTACATAGGGGAATATTCAACGTTGCACATTCTCAATGCTAATTATTTAAAAAAAATCGCACAAAAAAATTGCCTTAGTCATCTAGGTGTACTTGATATTGAATCCGACTTCAAATTTAAATTGTACTAATGAAGATCTAATAAACTTGCTTGTAAATGGCAAGGCAAGGAGGAAGCTACTTGATTTTTAAATATTTGGTGGTTTCGCCATTGGTTAAAATTTAATATAAATTCTATGTATTAGTTTTTTTATTCTATCTTTGATGAAACACATATTTCAAGTCCGGGACAGTTATTTTTCTCTTTTTGCCAGAGGCAACGGGAGGATTATATACTGGGCTGAAACAGACATTATCCTGTACGTCAAGATCAGCCTGAAAAATTGTTCACTTGTAGGGGTTTGCCAGAAAGTCACACACTTTCCCCTTTAAATTCTTAGCAAGGGCGTCTATGCCCCACCTCAACAATGAAACGAGACAGCCTGGAACGAACAACTCATCTGACACCATATTACAGGTGGTTCGTAACTGGTACGTAATACAGCACCCAAGTCGCTCCTAATTTCCACGCAAACAGCACACATCTTCCATGTGAAAAGTTGCTCATTATGACTATCCGTGTGAGTAAGACTTTGAGTTACGAAGGAACGATACGAGGGAATTCACGTCCTTAAAGTTGGTGGCCCATGTCTGTGCTCCCACTCTGGCTACCGTATTGCAAGGATCATGCATATCCAAACAAATATGACTAAAACATCGACAGACTGTGGCTACAGCGTGACCCAGCACAATAGATAGGCAAATGGAAGCGTCCATTCATGCTGTGTACTGAACCCTTTATGCTCAGGCTACATAAAGAATTCTAATATTTTATTCACCATCATCTGATATTTTCTACAAGCAGCAGATATGAGGGCCAGACAGAGTTGGGAAATGTTGAGCAATTGGTGGCGACAATATACACAAAGGTTTGAGCTCCTGTGGTATTTAAGAAAGTAGCCTAGGAATCATGACTTACAGGGGAGGCAACTTTTAGCACCAAGGAAGGCTTGGGTACGCATAGAACGGCTTGTTGCTATGTGAGTTGGCGCCAAGAAGAAACTAAATGCTATGATGTGAATGGGCAATCGTCATAATAACCACTCCTTGTGGGAGGAAAATAAATAAGAGCCCGCGAAGATCTACAAGAGTCCGAACCAATAATATATAGACGCCCTTTTTAAGCGGCAACTCGGCGTCATAACGCATCCAGGTGAATTAAGGCGGGAGTTATCTATGGATTAACTCCACGATCGATTCAAGCTAGCTTTGGCTTAGTCTTAACCTCCGCATTTCTACGATCTCATTGATACCGATCGCATGTTAGTCCGATATTATTATGGAATATGTTTCCATAAACCCCCTTCCATGCCTACTCTAGCCAGTTTCATTTAAAAGTGGCCCAGGAGGCTTTGAACATTGTTCTTTTTGATGTGTCTGAGGGCACAAGACGTTATTCTAATTTATGTGTCGTGGACACACTGCATATGTTTAGCCTATTTTCAATTTTGAAAAAATAGGCTTATGAGATCACCTTTTGTCCGTGTGTGTGTGCGTGTGTGTGTGTGTGATTCGTGTGTGTGTCCCCCCCCCCCCCTAATAAAATCTAAACGGCAGGAGCGATTTCAATGAAACTCGGAAAGTTTATAGCACTATTCCCGGCGACCTCGACCGTGCCCTTCAAATTTTGTTACGACTCACCAATCTAACATGGCGGCTGTGCGAAATATTTCACCAGCATTCAATATCTCCAAAACTATTACGGATATTACCCTGACATTTTCTATGGTGATAGAGGGAACTACTATAATTTCACTTATGTGACTTTTGAAAACCTGGTAACTAAAAACCCAACATGGAGGCCAAGCGAATTTGCGACTTTTAAATAGACGTTTCTCGCGATTTGACCAACCAAACGTAATGAAACTTGGTACAGTATATGTTTATATATATTGTAATGCACCGACATCTAACTTCGTTCAATTGTTTACATAATCACAAGATGGCGGATGTGCGAAATATTTCGCCGGCATTCTATATCTCTGAAACTATTAGCGGTATCTCCCTAAAATTTTGTACGGAGATAAAGGGCACTACTGGAAATCCATCTATAAGACTTTCAAAAACCGGTTAACTACAAAACGAACATGGCGGCCAAGCGAATTTGAAAATTTTAAATAGACCTTTCTCGCGATTTAATGTTCCAAACGCACTGAAATATGGTACAGGAAATATTTATACACATTGTAATGCACTGGTATATAATTTAGTTCAATTGTTTACATAACCTCAAGATGGCGGCAGTGCAAATTTTAAAATTAAGTTTTTATTTCTTGTGATGTAGTCATGCGATCGAAGTGAAAGTTTGAATAATGAACCTACGCAATAATTTTCCTTTGATGGTACATGACTCTATGGCCTATACATTTAACAATCCAACATGGCGACCATCCGAAATATTTAGACGATACTGAATATCTACGAATCTATTTTAGCAATCAAACTGCATTTTTTAATGTTCATAGGGGCTATGAACTTAAGTTCACCTATAGGACTTTAAATAACCTGGTGATCACAAATCCAACATGGAGGTGACGCGAATTATAAATATTCACATGGACGTTTCTCGCAATTTAACCATCCGCGTGCAGTGAAACTTGGTACAGTAAATCCTTATACGAATGTTAATCCACTGGCATCTAATTTATTTCAATTGTTTCCATAACCTCAAGATGGCAACTGTGAAAAATTTTAAAATCGCCTTCTTTTTCTTGTGTCCTAATTATGCGATTGAAGTTTGAATACTACACGTTCACAATAATCTGCATGTAACAGTACATAACTCTAGGACCTACATATATAAAATTCAACATGGCGACCATCCGAAATATTTAGTCGGTTCTTAATATCTACGAATCTATTACAGCAATCAAACAGAAATTGTGTATGTTGATAGTGGCAATTAACATAAGTAGGATATATGAAAATAGGCTGTATAGTTCTTCACGGAACTACTTGCTCATTATGTGGACATGGAATATTTTCGACAAGTTATAAATGTAACTTCAGTGTTTTATTTGCAGTCCCAGTACTACCAGATAGGGGCAGTTCATCGTAATAATTCACCAATAGACAGTCAAGGAATTTAGTACTTGACCGGTGAATTTAATAGGAAATATATTGTGTGTGTATCTGACAAACTTTATTTTAATTCAGTACAAGATGACATCAAAGAACGAGGGCGAATCTTTCAACCAGCAGGACATCTGCCAGGCTATGTCTGAAACGAGCTAAAGCATTTAGAAGGAGAGATGGCCGGAGATGTTTCCCTGACGCTGAGATAAAGGATTGAGTACAGAAATGAATTTATTTATTTATTAAGTCAATTTTGGTTTATGGGACGTATTTTGTAGATATTTGCTTGCTTGTGTTTGTAATTTAGATTCTTTGTTTTTCTTGATTATTGACACACATTAAGTATGGAACAGCATAGCGCGGTATATTTTGTAGATATTGTGATTTTGTATTGATTCAAATACACGGGGCGATGCGCGCAGGCCGTGCCCGCATTCGCTTTCGTAAATTTCGGACAAGCAGTGTAATTCGGAAATATGCCTTATAACAAAAAAGTCACAGAATTATTTGAGACTAAAAGTAGAACTTGGAGGGTAAACATTAATTATGAGCAGATTATGATTGTTCAGGATTTATTTTGATAAGTGCCTTTTTAGCAATTCTTTGCGGGTAAGCATTTGCGCGCCCGAGTTTCAGCCTTGATTTATTTGTTGATGTGTCTTTGCACACGAGATAGGAGAATCTGATATTGAGCCGACCTATATGGTATGTCTATGAGTAAGTCAGTCCAAGCTTTATGGTGTACATGGTGTGATTTTATGATCGTGCTTGCGGGAAACATATCATTGAGTTTGTTCCGACAGCCGCACTCCAGCCCAGTTCATGTCCTTGCGAGGCTGAGCTTGTGGTATATATTTGTGTTTCTTACCATCCAAGCGGATGAGTGAGATTTATTTTCGCGTTTACAGATGAGTAACGGGACCAGGGTGGTCGCCAGTTATATATAGCACCAGGCTTGAAATACTGACAGAGGTGAAGGGCAGCGTTGACTCATACCAGTAGGGGCACGCTCAATCAGATAACGCGACCGATGGTCATTAAGCAGCAGGCCAGAATCCTGTATTTCAATATAAGATGTTATTTAAATTCACCAAACCCTGATCGGTTATAAAGAGTATTTGATTGATTTAAATGGGAGTTGTCCATGTTTTAAGGTATCTTAGGAAACATTAGTTTGTCTGGCTTTTATTCATGTTAATATAATTTTTAGCCAGTTAGGCTTATATTTTTGTTGTTGTTGCTCGACTTCTAGTGTGTTTATTTTACGCGTTCAATGACCCCGTGTGGCATTAGGGTGTGCGAGGCTGTTTTTCCCTTTTGTGATGCGAGCTTTTGGCCTTAGCGGCTTGCTCTTTCGAATTTTACGTGCTATGGCACTGGGTTGGAGTCTCGAGGAGATCCATGTAATCTTAGTATTAGATCTTGCGTGTGTCAGTATTAATTATAGAGTTGTTATTAAGTGCAGATCCCATAGCCGTAGTTTGATTTGAAAGATGCGACTCCGTGAGCATTATGAATGTTTCAGGTATAAACGGACTCTCATCAGTACTCATTCCCTTATTAAGTATCAGTACACCACGCTTATATATAACTTCTTGACCAGAGTAAAAGGGACTTGTATTCATATAATTGTTGTGAGGAGCGAGTTCTTACCGCTCAATTTATATTATTATAACCATTTGAGTGATTCTGTTTTCACATTGTTTTGTTGTGTGGAGCGAGTGTGATACCGCTCAGTCATGTAAAATATTTCAGCGGGTGTAAAAGTCAGGGAGGACTTATTTTTATTAATATTATTTTGCACATATTTTCAGTCATTAAATTCCTTTTATTCTGCTTGTTATTCACTTTATTTCTAGTATAGCTTTTGTTTATGGACCTTTCTATCCAATAGAACATGTTGTTTATTGTGAACTTTGCCTTAAAAAGCATCCCGGACTGAACGCGACCCCGTAGAGAGAATCTGGTTAAAACACTGCTTTATTGAAGGGTACAGTACAGACTAGCAAACAATTCATTTACATTAACGTGATAGCCTAGTCAGTGTGATTTGTACACAATAACTTCGTGACAAGAGAACAGGCGCGTAATTCTTTCATTTTCACATGTAGCGTTACAATGACTGAAGTCCAAAGATCCAATCTTCAGTCGGTTGATGGTATGTTTTGATATTGCATATCTTGTGATGGAATCCGTGAATTGCAGTTCTTGAGATAACATGTCTTTGGGATTGGCATTCCTTCCTCCATCCGTCATCTAACATTGCTGAGGTGGTGTAGAACTCCATTTCTATCTCCATTTTCTTTTTTTCTCGAATATTAACCAGATCCTGGTAGGGTCCTATAGATAGCAGCCAGTGGTGTAGTCTAACATCCTTAATGGCTTCAAAAATATAAAATTCGTACTACCCTACCAGGGAATTGTTACCGCTAGAAGGAGACCGCAGCTGTTGTGTGTACATTACGTCATTCGCTTCGTTATGGCTGCAGCGAGTGGCTTGCGGAGCAAGGGGGGGGGGGTCATTTACAGTCATAGGCTACAATGAGAACACACCGCACAGCGCACGGCCCAGCATGAATCAGGCACACAAATAATGTCCATCGCAGGCGAGTGGCTGGGCGGAGCGCATTAGTTCCGATTTCCGCCAGCGGTAACAATTCGCTGGTCGAATAGTGAAGGTTAACCATTCTAAGGAAGGTAACAGGTTTATCCATATTGACTAACGGTAATATGTAATGGTGAAATGTGCCTTGTGAATACTGTGAAAATGATGTTTAATAAATATTTAAACCTACATGTTTCGGTATGTTATTGTTACCTTCATCAGCGTAATTGAATGATATTTAATTCTTAAACAAGATTAAAAATGCTAAATAGAAATGGATATCCTTACAAAAAAATGAAAAAATTAAGTAGATTAAATGTCATACAATAGAAATAAGTTGATAGTAAAACTGTTCTGAATAATATTGGTGAAAATGTATAAAAGAAAATATTAGAAAACTACCCTTTGAAACTGCCTAAGTCACACTCCTTTAATTGGGTTCACTACCGTAGTAATAGAAGACGTCACTGCCAGACGAATAATGAGGTGAAAAACGTAGTGGTATAAGATGCTGCTTCCAGGTGGATTTGTGGTTGAAAATGTAAAAAACTGTAATGGTATATAGCCTTCTAACATCGATCTACTTGAGCCGACAAATGTTAACGTTGGTAGCTGATAGTGACGAAGTTAACTACTCTCTCCGGGATCGCACAAGGCCCATCTAGATAAGTAGCCTGCAAATACAATCTGAACTGACCATTTAATAACAATCACATATTCACTCTAAAAAGGCAAATTTTGGAAGTCAATCATCAATATTGCAGTATCCTAACAATACATCACATAGACTATAACCTACTAACAAATATTGACGAGTTGTATTATCTCAATTAATACTGCACTAAATAAGTGTACATATTGTAAATACTTTGACCCATATATTCAGGCATAGATTTTATAGCCTAAGTGTAATGGATGTGATGATGATCGCTTGACATTCGAAAGTGGTCATCCAAGTGTATTTCTTCTCCTTCTTCTTTCGTTTCACCCTCTTTGGGGTACGTTGAATCATTTCCCTGTAGGCTATTCTTTCCGTAGAGCCCAGTACTTCTTCAGTCTTTCCGATCTTCTTTTCCTCTCTTCTTCCGAGATAATGGGTTTGGATTTTAGTGCAGCTCTGTCATGGAACCTTATATTTTCGTCTTTAGTAATTAATTTGGCTGTTCGATCGGGTAATGACGTTTCTGTTATTTTCAATTCTACTAGGTCTTTTTCAATTTCTCTAAACCAGTTGGGTTTTGTTTTACGATTAAGGAAAAGTCAAAGAGTTGTTTCGTTAATCTATTAGAATCCATTCTCAGAAGATGACCGTAAAAATTTATCCTCCCTTTTCGCATGGCATCTAAGAGTTTTTCAATTTTATGGTAGAGAGTTTCATTCCTAATGTATATAATATGTTATCCTAAAATTTTGCTCCTAAAATTTTTCTTAAAATTTTCCTTTCCTTCAGCTCGAGTTTTTCCATTTGGCCCTTAAAATTTATAGTTAGTGTTTCTGCTGCGTGCAGTGCTTCTGGCTTAACCACTGTCTTGTAATGTTTAAATTTGGACCCCCCTGAAAGGGATTTTTATTGTATGTATTGTGCCCAAATCTAGGAATGGGTATTCCAAGATTCAGACACCTAGATATCAAGGGAAAGGCTACAGCCGCTTTTTAAAGTTGAGATATTTGAATATCGCGCTCCATTACTTCTAGAATGGAATGGAAACTTTGTGCAGCCAAGAGCATGTTAAGTGACGTAGCGAGTAGTAGCAGAAGTCGAGACTATTTGTTGATTAAATAGTTAGCCATGGAGTAGAGACTTGAGACTTGGATCAGATTACTGGCACGGCCAAATGAAAGAGAATGCACTTAGTCTCAAGTGAATCGGACCAGAGACACTGGAGATATGAGGATTTCCAGTTTTCAGCGTGATCCAGCGTGGACCCGACCGTTTTGAATAAAAGCCGACCGGCCCAAGCATCATCAGCTCACTTCGAACCAAGCTCTTGCATGACAAGGTGCTGATGCTACGTTGAGCCAAGGCACATGGTTGCCGGATCTACGCAGAAGATATCTTTAAATTGTGATAGTCACAAAAGTGCTACGATACATGTGGAACATAGTAAGTTTCCGGCAGAGGGAATCACTAAGGTGATTGTTATTTTTCTACGGACACTGGTGAAATACTTTATTTCTATATGGACACATGCTAGACTTTGTCTAGAAAGTACTTTGTCACAGTCCAGTAATAATAATTCAATACTTGGATATTTTAATCCAATTAGTCAGTTTCATAAATTGTAACTTGATAACCAATCCGATCTTTCAGTATATTGAAGGCCAGTCTATCACGGTGTTGTTCATTAGCCGACAAAGGGAAACTATAAGTTGCTTCGCGCATGATAGATGGTGATAAACCATGCCCAGGGAACGATCTTCAGAACAGCCGTTGATTGATTTAGACTGTCAGTGTTTTCTTGTACTGAAAAGATTACCGTGAGTTATGTTACAACTGACGTATTTGAGAATAGAACATTTTGATCTGACCCCATTTAAGCGAACTGCTATGGATTTAATTGAAGCCAATATTAAAATGGATCAGCAGCTACTTCAAACTTCAAGAAATATTTCCACTATGTCGTGTTAGACAGATTGTGGGTATATAATGGCGGCCGATACAAGGATTAGAGGTGCGTGTCCAATAGGGCATGTATCTGGATAAATCTGGTACAGACCAGGTTCACTACGCTTCAAGACCAACGAGAAATGTAAGCCACATTTGACTTTTATATTATGCCTAGCTAATTGGAACAAACTCATTTTCTGCAGATGACCAACACATTTGTTTTTCTTCGTATTTAAATCTTGCAATGATTTACGCAAAACATATTAGAGTTATTCTGAGTATTTTCAGCACTCAGAACAGTTTAGGATCGATGACCGAGCATAACGAGCATTTATTTGAATGTTTCATATTTTTTCGATAATCACGGTAATCAGCCGAGGTAACTGTAAAAGTTAATAATTATTTTTTGTTGAGAAATGGATATTTTATCCATATTCGAAGAATCGAACATGTGGATTCTCACATAATGAAATAATAATTAAACATATTTACAATAATATAACTAATAATAATAATAATAATCCACTAATAATAATAATAATGATTTTCATAACTTTTCTAAATAATTCTTGGATCTTATATTTTCTAATAATCACATTCATTGAGAGAGATCTTAGGAAGTAGTTTAATCATTTCTAGATTGGAACAGGTGATTTTCCGAAGGATAGTGGTTAGCGCAAGCCCGCATTCAACCAACATTACAGTTCTGGTTGAACAGTTAATATTTGCAATGAGCAAAGTATATTTTTCAGATAACACGGAGAGGCATGAAACGGGAAGCAAATGATATTTGTATCAATTAGGATATTTTTGTATTTATATAAAATCATGACGTAGATACACATTCGAAAGTGAAATAGAGAGTATCATAAGTGTGGTAACTTCACGATTTGAATTGAGTGGTAAAATAAAATAAACTTGTAAGTTTATAAATCTTCCAGTATTGATAATAAGCAGAGGCTTGATTTATTGTATAAATTTTGGGAAGAAAATTTATGTGTGTGGAGTAGTTGAAATGCCATTCCCAGGTGCGCATGTTTAAGTCGCAGGAATGAGGAGGTTTTTATTTGAGCATCAATCAAATAGCAGGTTCGATGACTCAGTGTTAAAGAAGGAGTATTGGAACTACACATTGCGTCGTATGAATGAACCAAAGGTTATTTCTTAAAAACCAACAGTTCATATTTCAACCTTGTTTACGGATTCCATTAAGACTTTGATTTTGCTAGAACCCGGATTTGTCATGATAGTATTTCATTCTTCTTCAGAGGAAGACCTTTGCCGTTGTTGTTGGAATATTGTGTTCTTATAAAAATAATAGAATGGGCCATTGCCAATTAAAAATAATTCTATAACCACGAATAATTTGAAGGATGTTTTCAATCCTAGTGTCATGAACTAAATGAATTTATTATGAAGCTACAATTCTTATTTCCGCATTCTGTTCAAGAATTGCAAGTTGTGAAAGTTACTAAAATGGCCACAAATATAAATATTTTTCTTAATAATGATTCCAAGTGGAAAATCGAATAGTTGAATGGTCCAACAATTTATTGATCAAGTTGATGATTCAGAAATCATATATTTTGTTAGGAACTTGAAGTTCATAATCGAGTCACTTCTCGAAACGTTTAATGTCAGAAGAACAATTAATTTTGTTGTGCTTCGCACAGTTCTTCGATGCTATGCTCAAGGGTCAGATACTTTTCAGATGTTGTTATTAATATGTGTACATAATTTGTCTTGATTCAGAGATAATAATATTTTTTTGACAATATTTTTTTGAAACTGGAAAAATAAGTGAAAGTTAAAAATTCTATGAACAATTATTCTACGAGTGTTAATATTATGTAAAAATTCAACCAGTGAACCACAGTATTTCCAGTAAAGACAATTAAATTTGAACTGGATTTAATCATAAATAATGGATATAATTTTGGAACACAGTCTACAGGACTGATAATCAGACCTGTGTCTCCAAAGATAATTGTCCAATGTGTTGGAAAATTTCTGTACATTGTGAAAATAGTAATATGGGTCGCCACACATGAATGATGCTGCTTTGAGCATTTTATTTTGCAGTCAATTTTAAATTCAGAATAAAATGAGATAATTTTACATGATGTGTTATGCCCAGTTGAATCTCCTTCTATCCTTATTGTTGCATTGAGCCAAAAATCAGTAAAGCATTGTTTTCATTTGATGTCATTTTTGCGATTAGCTTTAACCCATCTGGCGCCCCGGGATATTTTGACTCTCGTGCTGACTGATTCTTGGTAAAATGCATATGTGGTCGTGCGGACTCCGGTCTAAACGGGCACAGTATCTTTTGTTAATTCGAAGGCCAGTTCAAGATTATTTTTCCTGGATTCCATTGCCTTACTTTCCCCAGCATTCCAACTAATCCATTCTCCGAGATATTTGAATTCTTGAACTATTTCAATTTTTAGTCCTATAACTTGGAAGTATTTACAAGGGTGTTTATTGTTCTTGATGATCTTGTTTTTTTTTTCTTTTTCGAAAGAGATGTGAAGACCTATTTTAGCTGCTTGTTTCTCTAGTTCAAGAATTTGCTCCCTTGCTTCCTCCAATGTTTCAGCCAACAAGGGCATATGATCTGCAAAGGCTATACAATTGATTTTAAGGTTCTTCTTTTTGCAACCCAGTCTTATTCCACTCTTTATATTCGTGTTCCATTCTCTGACTACTTTCTCAAGCGTACAGTTGAACAACAACGGTGAGAGCCCATCACCTTGTCGTACTCCCGTTCTTATTTCGAAGGGGTGGGATATTTCACCCATGAATTTAACTGTCGAAAACTTATTTGTGATAGTCGCTTTTATGATATTATTTGTTTTCTTAACCAAACCCAATTCTTCCAGTACTAATAAAAGTTATTCTCTATCAATCGGATCATACGCCTTTTTTTAATCAATGAGGAGATTACGTACGTCTATGCCCTTGATTTTTGGCATGCCATAATGTTTTTGAGTTTTAGTATTTGTTCAGAGCATGACCTACCCTTTCTGAAACCTCCCTGGTATTCTCCAAGTTGTGGGTCCGATTGTGGCTCTGCCCTGTTTAAAAGGACTTTAGAAAGAATCTTGTATGTTGCATCCAGCAACGATATTCCTCTATAATTGTTTGGGTCCGTTTTCAAGCCTTTCTTGTGAATTGGGTGGATGAGGGTTATTTTCCACTCTACAGGTATCATTTCTTCTTTCCAGATTTGATCGAAAACACATTGAAGGGATGTAATTGCGTTTTTGTCAGCTTTTTTCCATAGTTCGGCCACTATTTGGTTTTCAACAGATGCTTTGTTGTTTCTTAATTCTTAAATGATCTTCTGTAATTCTTCCGTTGTCGGTGGTTCTGAGTATGGCCTTTGAAAGTTATTTGGGGTGAATTCAAATTTTTCGAGGATGCGTTCACAATTCATAAGTTTCTCGAAGTATTCTGCTAGTATCTTAAAATTTCCCATGTTATTATGAGCGATAGCCCCACTTACATCTCGGAAGAGAAAGGTTGGTGGTCATTACCTTGATAACCTTTGCTTGAAAGTTTGGTAGAAGCTTCTCGTGTTGTTTCTGGTAAATTCTTCATCAATTTGGAGGAGATTTTTGTTTTCATGCGCTTTCATAACCCTTTGTATGTTTTTATTAACCACTTTCCTAACCCTAAGAAATTCTAATCTGCTTTCTTCTGTTACCTGTGATAGCCATTTTTGCCATGCCTATTTTCTTGTTTCAATGTGTGCATCACATTCCAGAGACCACCAAGCATGCTTTCTAATTTTTATTTGAGGTGCTACCTTTTCAGCTTCAGTAAGTAAGTTTTCCCTGATATTCTCCCAACTTTGTGTCTGAATTGATACGTTGCTTTTGTGAAGTCATCTGAACGTAGTATTTCTTCCGTGCTGTACTTCCGACCTTGAATTGCCTTCATGGTGCATTTCCTATTTGGGATGACATTACACTTAATTTTAGAAAGATAGTGGTCCGAATCCAAGTTTGCACCCGGAGTACCCACATTCAGGTTTTCTTTGTGGAAGGTCTTCTTGATAGCCACATGATCAAGTTGAAATTCCCCTAAATGTGGATTTGGGGATACCCATGTTTTTAGACTATTTTCAATTTTGAAAAAAAAAAAGTAGGCTTATGAGATCACCTTTTGTCCGTGTGTTTGTGTGTGCGTGTGTGTGTGTATGAGGTGTGTGTGTCCCTAATAACTTCTAAACGGCGGGAGCGATTTCAATAAAACTCGGTAAGTTCATAGCACTATTCAGGAAGACCCCGACCGTGCCCTTCAAATGTTGTTAAGTCTCACCAATCCAACATGGCGGCTGTGCGAAATATTTCACCAGCATTCAATATCTCCAAAACTATTCCCGATATCACCCTGGATTTTTTACGGTGATAAAGGTAACTACTAGAAGTTCACCTATGTGTCTTTTGAAAAAAACTGGTAACTGCAAAACCAGCATGGCGGCCACGCGAATTTGCGACTTTTAAATAGATGTTTCTCGCGATTTAACCAACCAAACGTAATAAAACTTGGTAGAGTATATGTTTATACACATTGTAATGCACCGACATCTAACTTCGTTCAATTGTATACATAACCACAAGATGGCGGATGTGCGAAATATTTCACTGGCATCCTATATCTCTGAAACTATTAGCGGTATCACCCTGAACTATTGTATGGAGATAAAGGGCACTACTGGAAGTTCATCTGTATGACTTTCAAAAACCGCTTAACTACAAACGAACATGGCGGCCAAGCGAATTTGAAAATTTTAAATAGACCTTTCTCGCAATTTAATGTTCCAAACGCAATGAAGTCTGGTACAGCAAATCTTTATACACATTGTAATACACTGGTATCTAATTTAGTTTAATTGTTTACATAACCTCAAGATGGCGGTTGTGCGAATTTTAAAAGTAAGTTTTTATTTCTTGTGTCGTAATCATGCGATCGAAGTGAAAGTTTGAATAATGAACCTACGCAATAATTTTCCTTCAATGGTACATAACTCTATGGCCTACAGATTTAGCAATCCAACATGGTGACCATCCGAAATATTTAGACGGCTCTGAATATCTACGAATCTTCAGTATTATAGCAATCAAACTGAATTTTTTTTTTGTTCATAGGGGCTATGAACTTAAGTTCACCTATAGGACTTTAAATAACCTGGTGATCACAAATCCAATATGGCGGCGACGCGAAGTATAAATATTCACATGGACGTTTCTTGCAATTTAACCATCCGAGTGCAGTGAAACTTGGTACAGTAAATCCTTATACGAATGTTAATCCACTGGCATCTAATTTATTTCAATTGTTTCCATATCCACAGGATGGCAGCTGTGCGAAATTTTAAAATCTCGTGGTTACTTCTTGTGTCCTAGTCATGCGATTGAAATTTGAATGCTACACGTACACAATAATCTTCATGTAACAGTGCATAACTCTAGGACTTACATATATAAAATCGAACATGGCGACCATCCGAATTATTTAGTCGGTTCGCAATATCTACGAATCTATTACAGCAATCAAACTGAAATTTTGTATGTTGATAGTGGCAATTAACATAAGTAGGATATTTTAAAATAGGTTGTATAGTTCTTCAAGGAACTACTTGTTTGTTTTCGTCGTAGGTTTTGGAAAGCTGTAGATTTAAGAAGTAAATTATGTGCCTGGCAAAGTTCTATTAGCCTGATGCCATTTCTGTTTGTTCGTTTGGGGGCAGGATAATCTCCCACGATTTTCTTAAAGATTTTTTCTTTACCAATCTGTGCATTAAAATCTCCAAGAAGGATGATATTGTGTTTATCTGGAATTTTCTGAATAAGGTCATATAATTGATTCCAAAAGGTCTCCACTTTTTCTTTGTATTTCCTATTATCTTAATTTATAGGGGCATGCGCATTGATAATTGTGTCGACTGGAGAGTCTTTCAGAACGGGATTCAAAGTCTACTATAGAATTCATTTTTTTTGGTCGATAATAAAGGCTGTTCCAAGGTGTGGTACATTTTTCATCACTCTCGTTCCTACTTCCCCCTAGTATATCCTAAAACCATCGGAATCGATGGAATCTGTATCTATGTGTCTTGTTTCCTGAATGGCCCAAGGGTATTGATTAATCTCATGTTTTTTCTTTCAGGATTAGAGAATAGTCCATCATAATTGTGTACAATCGTGTTGACCGACTGAAAAACATAAAACTTCGTTTGCTACAGACCCGTGTCTATGGGATTAAAGGGATCACCTTGTGATGTAGTGGTTAGTATTCTCGGCTGTCTCCTCAGAGGTCCGGGTTTGATTCTCGGTTCTGACAAGAAATGTAATTCTGCTCTGAGGGCAGAAACACATAGCCTTGTGAGGCAAAACTGAGAAGAGGTGGGTTCCTATCCCACCACATCCATACTGTAAATGGTTTTCCGTAGTTTCCACGTTACTCCTGGCTAACACTGGGATGGTTCATAACTTAATACTTAAAGCGCGGGCGGCGTACTATTACGTTTGAAGGTAACTTTTTAAAACTGCGGCGAACGTAATATTACGTTGATCGATTTCTCGCGCTTTGTATTGGAGACGAACGTAATATTACTGCTCTAGCACTCGCGTGTGGGTGCCAGTAAGCATGATGTTGCACATACTATCGCTAGATAGCACCACGTCACTGTTCAGCGGAAGAATATCGATCTGTTCGATGGCAAGCGATGCAAGGTCAAGTAGGTCAAATCTGTTTACCTTTCCTTTGTTTTTATTCTTTGTGGACAGATTTTTCTCTCGCAAAAACGTTGAGTTTATTCTATGACTAGCATATATATTTGGGGTTATAATTCGCATTACAGATACAGAATCTGACGCAACCGAAGAGACAGATCTCCCTTCTACTTCTGCCAGTGCGCCCGCTCGTTCCGGGAAGAGAGCGCGCGCAACAGCTGTTTACGGCTTTTTTTTTACAATATAGTTTCTTTTTTCAATCGTGTCGGATTTTTATTAAATTTGTAGTGGAAGGATTCGGAAATCGAACGGACTTTTCAATTTATTTGTAACTCAAACCCCATTCAGTTTGTGCCATTCTGAACGTAGCCATAAATTCTGGAAATCACCCAGCACACGGGCGAGGAGCAACATTTAACGCATCAGCAGGGTAAGTGTTAAAGCGATGGCTGCATCCTTCCCGAAACTCGCATCAATTCAACTATACACACTAATACAGCCATCACAATAGCACAAGTTATCAGACAAAATTGTACACACACACACGTACACGAAATGCAATGACCATGATGTCCAAGCAGTTCAAATGCAACAACAACTACAACTTCCTATTGCTCACTGAATTAGAGAGTTCGTCTAATCAAATCAATCGAATTTTTATTCCATTCTGTTTTCTCTACGGGACTGTAGTTCGATATCGATCAAATTGAATTAGCTTGCAGTTGCTTGCCAAGCTAAATTGTAATGAAGTCCACAATTTAAATAAGTTCGCTACCGTGCACGATAATAGTGGCTTTCAATTCACTCTATAACTAGCAACCTATTTACTCCATAATATGATTACTGTCCTGCGAGCTCGTATAAAGCCTTTAACTCGCTACTAAATTGTGCGATTGAGTAGTCGAGAAATTGCTGTAATCAACAGAGCGGAGTTTAAACGGGGACGTAACAATATTTATGGGACAATTACTCTTCGGGCGAAACATACCAGGAACAATATCTAGAGGAGGCACCGATATTGATGGGCGCTTGTTAATAATATTAATTGTATCCCTTTATTGTTGCCGTTACAGTAAATTAGATTAGTTTGGTTCGCGTACAGCTTTAGATTAAATTTTGTGTCCAACGAGCGCCATTTTACTGTTTCGTTTAGCTTGGTAATTTTTTCTATACCGTACATGCTCATTGTGTTCATAATAAAATCACTGCTATCATTTCCTATGGACAAACACTATTACTATTATTATTATTATTATTTAGCGTATGGCGTTTACTGCCGGTAGTGTTCGAGAGCATGTTCGGCTCACCTGAGGCTGTACCTGCTTAAAGCGGACAACAATGGGGTGAGCTACAAGTTCCGTTCCATTTCAAGTAGTTCCAACTTCCACTACCAAATGTCACTGACACATAGTGGTGATCGTTGGAACTATGATAGAGCGTTTCAACGAAATCCAACCTAGAAATTTAGCTACACACAAATTTAGTTAGTGGAAGGATCGTTTTCATACCATAAATCTATGACATGGGACCGTCGGCTTTACTTCCCCTCCGAAGGAAGGCATACTGAAGGATTTTAACGATCTTAAAAATTTCGACGACTTCGGCTTTGTTTGAACCCGCTATCTTGGGAACAGCAGTTCAGCATGCTACCAACTACACAACCGAAGCCACTAATATTGGAATAATGTACACAGAAGAATTTGGAACACACAGAGAAAGTGAAACTACTTTTATAAGAATCTCTTATGTCTATCTCAATTTGCACCTCACATATAAGTTAACTAGGGAGTCTTTCTTCATTCATCATATTCTAAATGCAAGGCCTTGTCTCTGCAACCTCATTTGTCTCTGCTCTGCTCAACGTTTCAAATCAGCATATGCCTGGAAATTTAGACTGTCCATCACAGAATCCAGATTCTCCTTCCTTGGTGTTCCTTTTCCCTTCTTCCCCAAAACAATTCCTTCTTACACGATCGTTAGTTACTTCTTTCTTGGCCTTCCTCTTCCCTTCTTCCCCAAAACCTTTCCATCAAACACGATCGTTAGATACTTCTTCCTTTGTCTTCCTCTTCCCTTCTTCCCTAAAACCTTTCCTTCCAACATGATCGTTAGATTCTTCTTCCTTGGCCTTCCTCCCCAAAACCTTTCCTTTCAGCATGATCGTTAGATACTTCTTCCTTGGTCTTCCTCTTCCCTTCTTCCCAAAAACATTTCCTTCTTACACGATCGTTAGATACTTCTTCCTTGGCCTTCCTCTTCCCTTCTTACCCAAAACCTTTCCTTCCAACACGATCGTTAGTTACTTCTTCCTTGGTCTTCCTCTTCCCTTCTTCCCTACAACCTTTCCTTCCAACATGATCGTTAGATACTTCTTCCTTGGCCTTCCTCCCCAAAACCTTTCCTTCCAACATGATCGTTAAATACTTCTTCCTTGGTCTTCCTCTTCCCTTCTTCCCAAAAACATTTCCTTCTTACACGATCGTTAGATACTTCTTCCTTGGCCTTCCTCTTCCCTTCTTCCCCAAAACCTTTCCTTCCAACACGATCGTTAGTTACTTCTTCCTTGGTCTTTCTCTTCCCTTCTTCCCCTAAACCATTCCATCCAACGCTATCGTTAAATAATTCTTCCTTGGTATTCCTCTTCCCATCTTCCCTAAAACCTTTCCTTCCAACATGATCGTTAGATTCTTCTTCCTTGGCCTTCCTCCCCAAAACCTTTCCTTTCAACATGATCGTTAGATACTTCTTCCTTGGTCTTCCTCTTCCCTTCTTCCCTAAAACCTTTCCTTCCAACATGATCGTTAGATACTTCTTCCTTGGCCTTCCTCCCCAAAACCTTTCCTTCCAACATGATCGTTAAATACTTCTTCCTTGGTCTTCCTCTTCCCTTCTTCCCTAAAACCTTTCCTTCCAACACGATCGTTAGATACTTCTTCCTTGGTCTTACTCTTCCCTTCTTCCCCAAAACCTCTCCTTCCAACATGATCGTAAGACACTTCTTCCTTGGTCTTCCTTTCCCCTCTTCCCTAAAAACTTTCCTTCCAACACGATCGTTAGACACTACTTCCTTGGTCTTCCTCTTCCCTTCTTCCCCTAAACCTTTCCTTCCAACACGATCGTTAAATATTTCTTCCTTGGTATTCCTCTTCCCTACTTCCCTAAAACCTTCCCTTCCAACATGTTCGTTAGATACTTCTTCCTTGGTCTTCCTCTTCCCTTCTTCCCTAAAACCTTTCCTTCCAACACGATCGTTAGATACTTCTTCCTTGGCCTTCCCTTCCTTTCTTCCCCAAAACCTTCCCTTCCAACATGATCGTTAGATACTTCTTCCTTGGTATTCCTCTTCCCTTCTACCCCCAAACCTTTCCTTCCAACATGATCGTTAGATACTTCTTCCTTGGTCTTCCTATTCCCTTCTTCCCTAAAAGCTTTCCTTCCAACACGATCGTTAAATACTTCTTCCTTGGTATTCCTCTTCCCTTCTTCCCCAAAACCTTTCCTTCCAACATGATAGTTAGGAAATTGTTATGTCGTAGTGTGTGGCCAAGAAATGTTTTTTTCCTCTTTTCTATAGTGTTGATCAACTCCCTAGTTTCATCTACTTCCTTAAGGACCTTTTGGTTTGAATTTTTCTCTATCCAGATTATTTTCAGCCTCCTCCCCCATATGCACATTTCCATTGCTTCCAGGCGATTTATATCTTCTCTATTCATTGAAGAATAAAAACGCTACTGCTTTTACCAGTTACATCTACCTTATGGTAGTTCTCCGAGGAAGGAGTAATGATATATGCTCAGAATTCTTCGCTACAGATACAATGCTGTGCAATGACTGGCATGAAGGGAACTATGAGATGAGACATTTCGTGACACACTTTGCATTTGATGGCTTTCATTTGAAGGTGTGCAGGAATGGCAAATAGAATGAGCAAAATGTCCACTGGTTCTGTGTGTTTTGCAATTGAAGTTGTGAGTAATACCACGCAATGACTTAGAGTGAAAGGAAGGGCTCCTTAACGGCGCTCTTAAAATAAAATAAGAAATCCATATATGCCCAAGTTTTCTTTTTCGTCTCATATTTCTTTCATATCATCATGGATTAGTCCAAGGGTTCCCCTCATTGTGTAAAAGTTGTTTAAATACTTACTTTGTGTTCCTGTCTTGAGATTAATGGCGCCCCAAAAATGGGGCGGTGGGCATGGATGGGTGCAGGTAATGTAAACAACCTTTGCTTGACATTTGATTTTATTTTTGAATGTAGTCAAGTAATATACAAGAAATTGCACAAGAAGGACAATAAAATGCAAAAAAAATATTATTCAGAACAAGAAACAATAATAATAAGATATTAGAACTAAAATATACACGTTGAAATTGCAACTCAGGGAAAACTTCATCATCCTGATAGGATGTCTATAAGCAAAGACATTTTGGTCTAGCATGTCTACAGCACTCATTCAGGGGTATTTCTCAGCAGCAAATGTTTATCACAAACACTCATGAGTGGAACTTCCCGAAACAATTTGCGTGGCAACCGACATCACATTTCCTGCACTTATACGTAGTGTTCTTATGGCATTCTCCACATTTAACCTGTGTTGGGTTGGTTATAATTATATGACCAACGCCATCCAATCTCACTTCGTCTTGCACACGCCTTTTCACAGGTTTCAAAGGTCTACCCATTGGTAGGCGGTTTGTGTATTTTCCAAGGTAGCATTGGACAATATAACGAATGAAGCCCAAAAAGTCATAAGAACCTCTAGCCATGCCCGCAGGGGTCATCCTGTACTACTGGAATGCATTGTTGACACTGCAGTTCAAGGGAAATAGTACAAGTTGCCAGTACCATGTCTTCATTCTTATACCGGGTCTATAGGCAGAAACAATTTGGTCCAGCCCGTCTACACCCCCCATGTACAGATTATACTGATCAGCAATTGCTGTCTGCCTCACTGACAACCTCCTCATTTCCTTACCATTCCAACGACTGCATGTGCCCATTGGAAAAACACCTATCTTGTTAGATGCAAGAGTTACGACGATATTGTCATTGAATCTCACAAGAGTTATTCCTGATTCTACATCTGTAACTTGGTCATAACTTCCTCGTGGTAGATTTTTCACTGTAGCAGGATCTTGGGGGGAGACTTTTCAATATGGTTGCTGCGAATTGTTCCAGTGCAGTCGTTGCCATCGCTAGCCAGTTTTGAAAGCAGAGGCAGGGAAGTAAAATAATTGTCTGTAAATATACAGTACCCGGAACTCTGAGGCGGTTTACTCACCATTTCTACAACCACTGAGCCCCCGACACCCAGTTCAGGATGTGTGTTACCTGTGCAGGCACCCTGACAAGGCTGAGCTTGAACAAGGTATCCTAATCTTGAACACATCGACCACACTTTGAAACCGAATCTTACAGGTTTGTTTTGAATGTGCTGTTTAGTTCCATGTCTTCCAAAGTATGGAACCATGGACTCATCAATGCTCAAATAGGCATCTTTAGGGAAGTACTGTAACCACTTCTCATTGAGATGATCCCAAAGGAGGCGCACTTTTGCAAATTTGTCATTGGGATTTAAAGAGTTGTTATCTGCAAAGGGTAAGTAGCGAAGTAATTCCTCAAACCTGTTCCTTGACATGGAATTTGCAACTCCGGGATGGTAGGTGTCAACACTCGAGTCCCAGTAGAGGCGGTGCCTAGCGTGAGTAATATATCCACTCAGGAGTAAAATAGCAATGAGTAACCTGATATCACTTGTTTGAACATCAAAATTATGGTTGGCATTAATCATGGCATATTGTTTGGATTCTCTGACAATAGTTTCTATTATATGGTCATCCCAAAACATCTCAAAAAGTTCTGCTGGAGATTTGTCTACACTTGTGATTTCGGATCTTACCCATTCACGTTCTGGTTTGGATGGTAAATCTACGCGTTTCCATTTGCGTGATGGTGGCAATGTATCTTCTTCCGAGATAGTGGTGCTCTGGAGCTATCACATGAAGTAGTTGGAGACGTGATCTGATCTACTTGGTTGGAAGTACTGGGTAATGTGTCATCTCTGTCCTCATTACCTGCCATTTCCATTTCCTCAAGACCATTGTCAGTGAGTGTAGGTGCCCGAAGTTGTTTCCCGGACAAAATATTCAGGTCACCATGTTCATTCTCATCACCACTTTCTCCGTCACTCTGGGGGCGATTTTCTGGAGGACTGGTATACACGGCAGCACTTACAAATTGCTGATTAGGTTGCTCCAGAATTGCCAGTAAGCCTAAAAGATAGCAAATCATATGTAAATATAATCAGCATTTGATATAAAATCTAATAGTACAGTATAAGGATATTGAAATCCAATTATAATTATTTAGAAGGTTGTGGGTGGACACCTAATCAGTTAGAATAAAAGAACATAGAATCACATTGTCACCCTTAAAATAATAAGATATAATTTAATTACTTACCTCTTTTGAGAAGACATTTCGCATTCTGATAATGGACTGTAGTCAACAATGTATAACTGTTCTCAGAGAGAAGTTGTTTGTTAACAGGCAACTACATCATATCCAAGAATGCCAACTCACTTGATCTACAACACCAAACTTTCTCAGAAAAGTAGTTTTCGTTTTTTTTATAACTATTAATAACAACCGCCCCAAAAATGGGGCGGTGGGCATATATGGGTAAAAAAATTGAAAATGTATCCTACTTTGTGAGTTTTCTTGTTATTTTCTATGGCAATTGGCCGCATTAAAATATTATTAATTGTATTATAATTGCTAATTAGAATGGATAAGGAGATGGGGAAAGAATATAATATGAAAAATAAATACATCCAAAACCAAAGTTTAAGCGTATGGAATTTTACAAAATGGACAAGTATATACAATATTATACAAAAACCTGCAATGAATACATGGTACTAAGTAGTCAACAATTACACATGGATATCCAAATTATTTATCCATTGAACTAGGCATACTGATACATCAGCAAGGTCTTTCTGGTCTCCAACATAAGTGCGCCGAGGGCATTCTTCCATTATGTGATACATGGTCTGGACCGATGCACCACAATCACATGCTGGAGAGTCCCTGAATCCCACTGGTGAAGGGAGAATGCAGATCTTCCACAATTAGTGTGAATCCTGTTTAGTGATGACAACGTTCTTCTTGGCAAACTGAAACCAACTGGGGCATGGTTTGGATTAAAGAGGCTTGGCCGCTCCGGAGCTGTACGGAACCATTGCTCTTTCCATTCCTCTTTTAAATTGAAACCAGCATCCATTGGATTCTTAGCTGGTTTCATTGGTGGCTTACGGGATTTCAGCCTTTGTCTCCAGAGATCTGCAACATCCCTGTGAATGGGTCGAGTTGGATTGGACATGATCTTATCATATTCTTGAACAAGGGCTTTTAAATGTGATGGTATGTGACAAACAAGAGCAATCCAAGGTTCGAATTAACATGGGTAATGATCTAATTGAGCAAGTTGACTCGTTTATGTATCAAGGCAGTAGGTTCAGTAGAGATAGATGGAGCAAAAGAGAAGTACGTGGTAGAATCGCTCAAGCAAAAGCTGCCTTTAACAAAAAGAAAAGATCGTAACTTCTAAGAACATCAGCCTTGAAATCGGGAAAAGGTTTCTGAAAACATATATCCGGAATGTGGCATGCTATGGCTGTGAAACCTGGACTCTGGGGACTGTGGCAGAGAAGAAGCTAAATTATTTTGAGATGTGGTGCTATATGCGCATGCTCAAAGAAGAATACAACTTACAGACCATCTATTGAAACATGAAGGAATCCTGAAGACAATAATAGAGGGGTATGTTTATGGAAAAAGACCCAGAGGAAGACCACGCTTGAGGTATATAGTCCAGTCAAATTAGACATAAAAAGGGGCCCGACCTTGCAAAAGGTCATGTAGTTCTAATTTTTATATATGTTGTTGGACCTCTGCCAATAGTAAAAAACCAAATTTGCAACTTCGAAAGTCCTGTGCTAGCTGTGTAATAGCCAAAAAACAGCCAGATATTTGCACTTTTTTCCGGTATTGCTCAATATCGTCTACAATATGCCTCTGAGAGAAAATATTGTGAATACCTGTTTACAAGTAAATTAACTTGTCTACAATTTGAGTTGTAAACGAGCTCTGTACATTTAATAGTTCACGAGACACAGTTATTTAAAGAATGGATGTTTTTTTTTTCAAATAAGCAAAACTTGTTAGTTTTGGTCTCCTAATTGGACAAATATTGTCAAAAATTCTCACCCTATGATAAATGTCATTCATAATTAACTTGAAGCTGATTTATTTACCTTTAATTTGAGCCTTGACCGGTACCTGTAGGCCTAGTGCTTCTCCTAAAAGTGGCATGTAACAGAAAAACCTTGAAAAATAGAAATCGGGTGAAATCAATTAAAACAAGTTTTGAGCATATCAGACAACACGTACAGGGCTTGTCCTCTTTTAATCAGAGTTAATATTATGATAAGTGTATGTAGCAACGGTTTCATAATGATGGGAATGATTTCGTGTTAATTATTAATTATTTATTGAAATGATGTGTTAGATTCCGGTACATATAATATTACTCATTATGGCGTGCAGTTATTTGCGATCATGTTCTGTGTTACTTTGGTTTGAATATTTTTGTGTGATCATAGCGTTGATATGTTTCAACTCTGCTAGTACTGGATGGCATTATTATGGATGAGGTAGAAATGACTGAGGAGAAAAGAACTGCAACTGAAATTCTGCTACGTGAAAGTGAGCCATCTCTCATCACTTTTGTAAAGGAAAACAAGACTTACCAAATCCTAAGAGCCAAATTCAAAACTGCATTGGATAAGCTGTGGGTCCAATATTTTCGCATGTGTACTCTCATTAAATATTCACTCAGGCAGAGCGTGCTGGTGATTGGAACCTTCACCTGTATTCTGTCCATAAAATGCTACCTTTTTTCATTCTACTGGTCACTATTTCTACGCAAAGAGTGCTCACCTATATCTACAAGATATGGTGGGTCTAGAAGATCGGATGGATCATACTGAGTTTAAGATGTTTACAGAAGGAGGTTTTACTATCCGCCGATCTGAGAAGTTTTGGTCTGGCCTGTGGTCGGACTTAAGAATTGAGCAAAGACTGATGCGGTCTATGAAAAGCTATGGTGGATTGACACAGGGGTGTGGAATCTCCAGCAGTGTGCTAGTCCGGTGGACCGTAGGAATTGTGCTCATGGTAAACGTACCGGTATGCGAGGAACTGGAACGTTTCTGCCACATCTCCTATCCTACTGGTGAACATCATGTTGCCATGAGGCCTTCTCGAATCATTCGAGATAATGGTGATGCAGAAAAACTAAAAAAATGGTTTGTTCTCAACCCTCCATATCCCATTCCTGATAAATTGGTATCCATCAGTTGGGGAATAGTTGGTGGCCCTAACATAAATAGCCACTTGTCCCAACAACTGGGAACTGAAGGTGTTAAGAAAATCATTGGGAATACATTTGATAAAGTAATCTTTAAACGTAAGGACAAAGTAGCCACATTGCCAGCCATCACCACGTCTGTTAAAGTGGGGAACATGAGAGTAGTTGTCGATCCACTTACTACTTTTCAAATGGTGTGCATAACCAAAAAATCGGACGAAGACCTGAAAGAACATTTTAAACATTAATTAACCTCATTCCCAATGTCTTTGTTTAATGAACAGGGGATGCGAAAGGGGACCAAGGCCAGTCTCTTCTCTGCTTTCACTTCACTATCCAGTCACACGCCAGCTGACTCCAATACTTACGTTGTTTTGGATGGGGCTATCTTTTACACAAGGTTGTCTGGCAGTGCAAAACGTCGGTGAAAGCCATTGTTTCAGGTTACATCAGCTACATTAAAGCCACACAAAATTTGCTGAACAACTCCGACACTGTGCTATTCACTTCTGCAATGACATCATTTTTGAAGAATCCACCATCATCCAACTACCTCAGAAAAATGAGAACAACAAGAGGTGCCTCATCCCACTCCTTTGCGATTCATTCGAGCAGCATGGCATACAAGTAAATGTAGCCGGTGAAGATGCTGATCGGGACATCATTACCATGGCACTATCCAAAAGTCCTACATTCGACCGTGTGATCGTAGTAGGAGAAGATGTTGACCTCCTCGTACTCATCAATGGTTTAGGCTCAGGTGCAACTAACATCTACCTTCAGAAGAGTAGCAAAGGTGAAGCCGGCTCTGTCCATTACTCAAGCTCCTCTTTCATACATCGACCTGCTCAACACTCTACAGGTGCAGTGCTTTTTATCCATGCGTTCTGTGCGTGTGACACCACTTCACCCCTTATGGGCTTGGTAATACCAAGTTAGCTAATATATAAAAATATCCCCAACTTGTAGAACTGCTGTCAGACTCCAGTAACGAAACCATAGCAAAGGCTGGTAAGAAGGGCTTTGTGTGTTTGTACGGGGGGGGGGTTATTTCCTAACAGACTCCCTGAATAGCCTTCGCTACCAACTGTTTGTTTGGGCCGATAACCTAGATGTTAGGCCCCTTAAAACAACAATTATCATCATCATCATCAACTGTTTGTTACATCTGCAGCCAACATCAAAATCCATCGTGCTCGCTTGCCCCCAACATAGGATGCAGCATGCCACGATGCTTACAGAACTCACCACCAAGTTCAAAAGTGGTTGGGGGTCAACAAAATTCCTACAGATTGGGGATGGAAGCTTGATGATGAAGGGTTTACCCCTATCACTACAACTACGTGCTCCTACTGCGCATGATTTCCAGCAATTGCAGAAAAGGTTGCTGCGGCGGCTGCAGTTGCCGCAAAGCTGGATTTAAAAGCTCAGCCCTTAGTCGAATTGTTGGTGGCAAAATATGTCAAAATGTGCAATCGCTTCAGCTAGAGGATTCTGACAATGAGGAAGACATCCACACCCCTTCATTTCTAGAACGCAAAACGAGCTTGCGCCTGCTGTTCAGTTCAAAAATTCCTCCAATAAACTTGCACCATGGTCAGAGGAAAATTTTTCATGACTGAGACCATCACAAGTGAAATTACGATGAGACATGTTGCTTCATATAATATTGTAAAATAATTTTTGATATAACGTTTTTCTTTTGTAATAAAACAAAATAGTACCTGTGAGAACTGTCTTCTTTCATTATTCTCGAATTCAATATTTCAAGGTTTTCAGTTACTTGCCACATTTGAGAGAAGCACTGGGCCTACAGGTACCCGTTAATGCTGAAATTAAAGGTAAACAAATACACTTCAAGTTCATTATTAATGACATTTCTCATAGGATGAGTATTTTGGAAAATATTTGGCAAATTAGGAGACCAAAACCAACAATTCTTACTAAAAAAAAACAACCATTCTTTGAATAACTGTACCTCGAGAACTGCTAAACATACACAGCTCAGTTAGGACTCAAATTGTAGACAATGTAATATACTTGTAAACAGGTATTCACAATGTCTTCTCTCAGATGCATAGTGTAGACCATATTGAGCAAAATATGAAAAAAGTGCAAAAATCTGGCTGTTTTTTGGCTATTACACAGCTAGCACAGGGCTTTCGAAGTTGCAAATTTGGTTTTATACTATTGACACAGGTCCAAACAACATATAAAAAATGAGAACTACATGACCTTTTGCTAGGTCGGATGTATATTTTGACTGGACTAATATGGATCACATTAAAGAAGATGTGGTATGCAAGACCTACGGAGAAATTAAGAGGAAAGCGGAAAGACGCGAAGATTGGAGATTTGCTGCAAACCAATCCTAGGATTGACCACTAGAGAAGATGAAGATTAAATTTGCATGCGTTATATCAGTAAGTTGAAATAAAGAATGTTTTTTTTTTTTTTTTTAAGCAAATTTATCAGGAAATGAAAGTCTGCCTCTAACCGAACGTGCTAGCCACACGTGTAGGCCTAAACGTGAATAGCCTTCCTGACCAATTTCCAAATATATATTAGTGAAATACTTTATCGCTAAACCAGCAATCGAAGGTTTCATGAATAAGGAATGTTTATGTAAATGAAAATTGTAAGGACATCCATTTCGTTTTATGAATAATTGTTACACTAGTTACAAGAATTGGATATAAGCAATTTGGCTGATGAAGTGCTGAGGAAATGCTTGAACACCAATGTTAGCTGTCTTTGAAATGGTATTTCCTGGTTACTCATTTTCAACTCAAGGCAAATGTCGGGATTGTACTGAACCCTTTTGACGCCAAGCTATTTTGAGCGGTTTTTTATTCGTGCCAGAGGTACCAAAATATACAAACAAGAAATTGAAAGAGAAATCACATAATAGAGCAATTGCATATAACATAACACAAGGGCAAGAGAAATAAAACAGAAATGATAATATATACAATATTTACAGGAGTTGTGACCAGTATTTGGCTACATTGACAGCGTTGTTACCAGCCAATGCCAGATCCAACCCTGTGCATGAGTCTGGGCATAGACGACAGTTCAAGAAATGCCTAGAAGTTTGTTCTTCTCCGCACTCACACAATGTGTCCCCATCATGCAAGATTCCCCATTTCATGAGATTGTCCTTAGATTTTGCTACACCGGTGTGCAGTCTGTTTAAGGACTTCCCGATACACCATCCATCTTCGTGACCAGGTGGTAATTTTTCTTCAATTTCAACAAGTTCTGGATTATCAGAATACCTTTTATTCCATAGCTTAACCCCGGCCTTTTTTGGGTTAGAATCAAGTGAAGAGGAAGACTAGAACACTTTTCCTGGACTTCTGTCGAGCTGAAGGTGGCTAATGATCATGAAGGGGATGTGCTAAGATGTTGCAAACCTTATGTCTCTCGATATAAGCGGCAACCTCACGTCTAATATCAGGTGGGGCTATGCCTGCAAGTGAGTACAATTTCTGTGTTGGTGTTGGTTTTAAACATCCTGTGATTAGCCTGCAAGTTTGAGCGGTTAGCATATGTTAGTGAAATTACAAGTTTTTTAAATTGTAATTATCTTCTACCTACATTTTCAAAGTTAAAATGTTGTTCGTTCTTTCCATATCAGGTAAATATGTTTTAAACATATTAGATGCTCAATACGTAATACTTTGTTTCAATAAAAACACTCTATTGTTTTAACTAGGAAATTTTAGTAAAATGTTGACAAACAATCTCCAAAATTAAATCCTTTGAATAAAATCCTGCCAAAAAAGGTATTCCACATAATGCACCCACAACCTTCACATTCTAAATAATATATTTTGATATTTGTGTGTTAAACTTTTGAATGACACAAGTTTACAATAATTATATCGAATAGGTCCCGTGTACGATTAGTTTCTACAAACAAACACGGCTTCAAACCAAAACACGAGCGGAAAGTCAGCTGACTGCACCAAGTTCAAAGAACACTTATTATGAAAGTTGTTCAGGGCGGAATGTTTGGGATGTTGATGAGTTGTGTAAAAGGGCTCAAAATGTCTATGCAGTAGCTGTTACATTGTATTAGCTTGTGAATTTACATGACTTTTAACCTTGCGAGCATAAGGCATGGAATCTCCTTTTTACTTAGAATCAAAACCGTTGGAAGTTATTTGGCCTTTATGAAGGAAAAGGAAGGAAGCTTTCAGTTTTACCTGACCGTTAATCATGCGATCATGAGCCACGGGACTTCATTTTTACGTGGAATCCGAACCTCGGGACATCACATTTCACTTCGAAAATCTCACATGCTTTGACCGGGAATCGAATCCGGTCCACCTTGGTGAGATGCCAACAGCTTGCCAACTGCGCCACCACGCCCCTGACCTTTATGAACCTGCATGCACTAACCATAAATGTTGAGATGACCAACGTGTCATCAAGCGTCACAATCTTCACTGACACAGTTTATTTGTACCAACTTCCAAATAGTTTTTAGTGAAATACTTTATCGATAAACCAGCAATTGAATATTTTATGAATGAGGAACGTTTATGTAAATGAAAATTGTAGGGATAACCATTTCGTTTTATAGAAATTTTTTTCACTAGTTTTAAGAATTGGATATAAGCAATTTGGCAGATGAAGACCTCAATATAAAGTTGAAAGATGTACCAACGATAGAATAGATATTTTTAAAAATGAATAGATTCTATTAATGTTGTATATATAGGCGCTATATTTTAAAATTTATCACTTATTATGAATCCAGTTATTCATAAAACTGAATCACATGCATACATCCAACGAGAGAATGATTCCGTTGTGGCTGGAAAATGAAAAGGAAAAAAATATATAAAAATAAGACCGACGGATCGGACTGTGGCATTTTTAGCAGAAACTCTCTTAGACGATATATCGGGACACTAAAACAAATACAGTAATAAAAAAAGTGTTCGCAGGATTTATTGTTTTTTTTTTCCTTTTGTCGGGATTCACTTTGATATTCAATGCTGAACAAAATATCGTTCCAGTTCACATTGCCTGTAGGGCTCTGTGGGTATATTATTATCACAAATTCTTTGTTCACAACAAACAAAAGTATACAGTAGGAAATCGATTCACTCCTTTGGCTGCCCAGTGAGCTGGTTGTTCTCTTCTATCACGTACATTTCTCTTCAGCTTTGTCCATGAACCAAGAGATTGGTTTCGATAGCAAGCTGACCCTTTCTATAACGTCTTTGATATCCCTCAAAGCTTTATTCGTTGAAGGAAGCGAGCGTTCTTCTTTAACAAAGTCACTTCAAATGGATAAAGTCGTTACATGTACTGAACTGCCTGGACGTTCTTTGTTAAATTTACCATCCTAGCTAAGATGAAGATTAGTAGTGGATGACTGGATTAAATATTGCAAGCCACATGAGTGATCATATTAATATCTTGATATATTAACCCACGAACGCCCGAATTAATACTTTTTGAAAATTTTGCTTTTCTATTAATAATGGATACCATAGGGAGTTAATAAACTGCTCAAACCATATTTTATGAAGGTGCCATCTTAAGTTCCGGAAATACAGGGCGTTACATACATGTAACGCTAGGCGCTTGTGTTGTCAAAACCCTTACTGCATATTCTGAATGGTGATTTATAAATGCAATAATGTGCCAATTTCATATTTGTTGCTAAATACTTATCTTGATAATATTACACTTTAAAAAGCACTGAGCAAGTATTTTGACACCTTTGAACCTTTGCACAATCCCGCATCACATTTACAACATGCATTGCAGACACTGCTTACACACAATTCACCGGCACACCGCCTCCGCTTATGTCCTGGGACGTTGATGACCAGAAGATTGCGTCCATCTTCAAAGTCGCGGCCTTGTACTGAACATGCTGTTGATAGCCACCTGGCTCTATGTGGTTCTAAACCGTACGATTTCACGTAGAATTGCGCCACTTCCCACTTGAACTCCAGTTGAGTTGTCCTTTATCGTGACATAGTAATGAGGTACCATGCGTTTTGGAGACTCTCCTCAAGAAGCCAAGAAAATATGGCCCACCACCACATTTTGTTTCTTATTGACAGATGATATCAGTTCACATTTTCATCCATAAGGGTCGTTCCTCCCATAAATTAGTTATAGGTGCCGATCAGGAGAGGACGTGGGATTGTAACTATTTTTCTTTTCAATCCGAGAGAACCTTCTGACCTGGTCGAGGGGGGGGAAAACAGGGAGAGTCGTGGAGGCAACAGTTACTGTGCTGTTTTCATGCCAGAAATCAATAATCATGTCGTCATTACTCCTATTCCACCTCCTCCAATATTTCTGCCAAGGTCAGACTTCTAAATAATAATTATGTTATTGAATTTACATCCGTTTTAACTGCTCTGGCTTTTAGAGACGCTGGGTTGCCGGAATTTTGACCCGAAGGGGATATTTAACGTGCCAGTAAATATACTGAGAAGACTCCCTCGCATTTGTGCACCCTGAAATGCCAGCTGACTGCACCAGGATTCGATCCTGCAAGCTTGGCCACAGCAAGCGAGAACGTTGCCACTGAGCCACGCAGCCAGTCTAGACCTCTGAAATTTCGAAATAAATCTCGTTTCGTATTTTCTGAAACACTGCCTGCACCCAGATATCTCGGCAAAGGTATGGTCTTGAATACGGTACTGGCATAGAAGATACGCTACGGTGACATAAAGCATATTATATCAAGGCATGCACTGTAAAAAAGCTGTATATGGAAAAACGTTTTGTGTATGAATGCATGAAATGTGTTCTAACTCATCTTATATATAAAAGTGTAAGTCTGTATATATGTATGTGGGTGGGTGGGTTGGTTCCGTATACAAATCTACACCGTTCCACCAATCTCAACCAAATTTTGCATACACATAGTTTAAAACCCAGAAGGAACCGCTGGCTACATGAATTTTCGATAATCTTTCCCATTCTTCTGATTTCGGCCCTTTTGCACTCGAGCAAAGGCTAATAAATTCATAAAATATACTCATGAAGGAATGGCAAAGCAGATAGTTTCCATGGCAACATAGCTCATGTCGAGACACGGCCGACTGGATGCCAGTTGCGCTCTGCACTACCGGTAAAGAAAATGAGGAGCTTTACTTGAAATCCCCTTAGTTACTCAACTGCTCACACAGCACTGTCAACCGAATATAGCATAACAAAGACTTGACACTATCTACTAGATATTTGTCAAATACCACTCACTCACTCACACATTCATCACGAAATCTCAGAAACCACCCAACGGATTGGAATGAAATTTGGTATGCAGCTTCCCCAAGGGCCGAAAACGCCCACAAAGAAAGGATTTTTGGATATTCAGGTTCTAAAGGGGTGTTATGGGGGTAGACCTGCATTTCATTGAATAGTAATATCTCCCGATTGGTTCCATTGGGGGATGTGATACTCGGCATATGAACTCATCATTAAAAATAAGAAGACACATGTCTGAGGGTTTTTCGATATGGTGTATATTATGAGGTGAAAGGGGTGAAAAGTGGGGGTTGAAAGATTCCTAACGGAGCCTGTATCTCTTAAACGACATAGGCGAGGAGTTTGAAACTCAGCGGAAAAAAATCAGCATAAAAAACAAGTAAATAGGAGTTTGACCGTTTTTCATAAATCCAATTGAAGGGGCCCTTGAGGAGGGGTGACATTCTGGGGAAACAAAACAGGATATAAAGTGTCCTAACCGATTGACTCACCCGCTCTTCAATCTCAGGGGGAAAAACTGCTTAAAAATAAGTAAATATGTGTTCGACAGTTTTTTGATAAATCAAATTTAAAGGGTTCTTCGGGAGGGGTGAAATTCTGAAGAAAAAAAATTGAAAGAAAATGTCCTGACTCACTCACTCAACCATCATCGCTCAGCCAAAAATATTGAAGTTGGAAACATGGCATTTTGGGGATATGTTCGTTGTATGTCAAAACCGTCTACTAAGGGAGGATTTTTGAATATTCAGGTTCTAAAGGGGTCTTAAGGGGGTTAAACCTGCATTTCATTGAATAACAATATCTCACGAGTGGTTTCATTTGTGGATGTAATACTCGGCATATAAACTAATCATTAAAAATAAGCAGACATGTGTCTAAGGGTTTTTCGATGTGGTGTATTATTATGAGGTGAAAGGGGTGAAAAGTGGGGGATGAAGGATTCCTAACGAAGCGTGTAGGCCTGTCTCTTAAACGACATAGGCGAGAAATTTGAAACTCAGCGAAAAAAAATCAGCTTAAAAAATAAGTAAATGGGTGTTCCACCGTTTTGTTTTCATAAATTAATTTAAGGGGCCAATGGGGTGGGGTGAAATTCTGGGGGAAAAAGAGAGAACGTGTCCTAACTGACTGACTAACTCACTCACTCATCAAACTCAGGGGAAAAAGACAGCTTTAAAAATAAGTTAATAGGTGTTCAAGCGTTTTTTCATCAATCCAATTTAAGGGGCCCTTGGGGAGGGGTGAAATTCTGGTAAAAATAATTGAAAGACAATGTCCTGTCTGACTCAGTCACTCATCACGCCCAGCGAAAGATATTAAAGTTAGAAACATGAAATTTTGGGAATATGTTCGCTATATGTCGAAAACGTCAACTAAGGAATGATTTTTGTTTCTTCGGGTATTAAAGAGGTGTTAAGCGGGTAAACGTGCATTTCATTGAATAACGATATCTCATGAGTTGTTTCTTTGGGAATGTGATATTCGGTATATAAACTTATCATTAAAATAATCAGACATATGTCTAAGGGTTTATTGATGTGGTGTATATAATGAGGTTAAAGGGGTGAACTTTGGGGTTGAGGGATTCTTAAAGGAGCGTTTATCTCTTAACCGACATAGGCGAGAAGTTGGAAATTCGGCGGGAAAAAAACGCTTAAAATATAAGTAAATAGGTGTTCGACCGTTTTTTCATAAATCCAATTTAAGGGGCCCTTGGAGATGGGTGAAATTCTGAGGAAAAAAAAACAGGAAAGAAAGTGTCCTAACTCACTCACTCATCAAACTCAGGGGGGAAGAACAGCACAAAAATAAGTAAATAGGTGTTCGACCGTTTTTTTTTTCATAAATCCAATTTAAGGGGTTAATGAGAGGGGCGAAATTCTGAAAAATAATTGAAAGAAAATGTCCTGACTTACTCAGTCACTCATCATCGCCCAGCCAAAATTATTGAAGTTAGAAACATGACATTTTGGGGCTATGTTCCTTGTATGTCGAAAACGTCCACTAAGGAAGGAATTTTGGATATTCAGGTTCTAAAGGGGTATTAAGGGGGTAGACATGCATTTAATTGAATAACAATATCTCCCGATTGGTTTCCTTTGGGATGGGATACTAGGCATGCAAACTCATCATTAAGAATAAGAAGACACATGTCTGAGGGTTTTCCGATGTGGTGTATATTATGAGGTGTATGTGTGAAAAGTGAGTGTTGAAGGATTCTTAACGGAGCAAGTATCTCTTAAAAGACAGAGGCAAAAAGAATGAATCTCAGGGAGAAAATCCACCTTAAAAAAGTAGTAAATATGTGTTCGATCGTTTTTTCATAAATCCAATTTAAGGGGCTCATGGGAAGGGGTGAAATTCTGGGGAAAGAAGTCCACTAAGGAATGATTTTTGGATATTCACTCATCATCCCCCAGCTGACCTATTGCAGTTAGAAACTTGAAATTTTGGGGATATGTTCGTTGTATGTCGGAAAAGTCCACTAAGGATGGATTTTTGGATATTCATGTTCTGAAGGGGTGTTAAGGGGGTTAAACTTGCATTTCATTGAATAACATTATCTCACTAGTTGTTTCATTTGGGGACGTGATATTCGGCATATAAACAAATCATTCAAAATAAGCAGACATATGTTTAAGGGTTTATCGATATGGTGTATATTATGAGGTGAAAGGGGAGAAAATTGGGGGTTGAAGGATTCTTAACGGAGCATGTACTGTATCTCTTATTCAAATTAGGCGATAAGTTTGAAATTCAGCGGTAAAAGCAGCTTAAAAATAAGTAAGTAGGTTTTTGACCATTTCTTCATAAATCCAATTTAAGGGGCCCATGGGGAGGGGTGAAATTTGGGGGGAAAACAGGAAAGAAAGTGTCCTAACTGATTGACTCACTTACTCACTCATCAAACTCAGGGGGATAAACAGCTTTAAATAGGGTAAATAGGTGTTCGACCGGTTTTTTTTTTCATAAATCCAATTGAAGGGGTTCATGGGGAGGGGTGAAATTCTCAAAAATAAATGTAAGAAAATGTCCTGACTGACTCACTCACTCATCATCGCCCAGCCAAAATTATTGAAGTTAGAAACATGAAATTTTGGGGATATGTTCGTTGTATGTCGAAAACGTCCACTAAGGAAACAGTTTTGGATATTCAAGTTCTAAAGAGGTGTTAAGGGGGGTAAACGTGCATTTCATTGAATGTATCTCACTAGTGGTTGCATTTAAGGATGTGATACTTGGCATATATACTAATCATTAAAAATAAGCTGACATATCTGACGGTTTTTCGATGTGGTGTATACTATGAGGTGAAAGGGATGAAAAGTGGAGGTTGAAAGATTCCTAACGGAGCGTGTATCTCTTAAACAATATAGGCGAGGAGTTTGAAACTCAGAGGAAATCAATCAGCTTAAAAATAAATAAATAAATAAATAGGTGGTCGACCGTTTTTTTATATAAATCCAATTTAAGGGGCCTATGGGGAGGGGTGAAATTCTGGAAGAAAAACGTCCACTAAGGAAGGATTTTTGGATGTTCACTCTCATCGACCAACAAAAATTTTAAAGTCAGAAGAAGGGGATATGTTTGATGTGTGTCGAAAACGTCTACTAAGGAGGGATTTTTGGATATTCAGGTTCTAAAGGGGTGTTAACGGGGTTAAACCTGCATTTCATTGAATAACAATATGACACGACTATGACGCGAGCGAAGCGAGGCTGAAAATGAGATGGTGTGTGTCTGTGTATTACTCAATCACGCAAGAATTTTACATGGAAGTAGCTGATTTACCTGGTTAACATATAGGCTACTTTTGATTTCAATACTTTGCACTATTTAAAGAAGGCGACCATTTTAGCGACGTCACTGCACCCTTTGGTTTCAAACTTTCATATTTCCATTTCAAATAAAATTGAACGCTTAGAAATAGCAAACTTTTGATGGCATATACGAGGTTTAAAATTACTTTTTCTATCCGAAAGGTATCTCCAACGGTTAGCGAGTAAAACCTAAATTTGTGCTATAAAACACGGTCAACGCCGAACGGTGTAGTTGGAACTGGTATAAAGAAACACGTAAGATATGATACTAAATTATAAATTAGATAGGTTTACTACCATAATCCTGAAGACAATGTATACTATCTCCATTTCACGCAATAATTTAGCATACCGTACCTTTTGCGGCATGCAATCACGACGTGAGAAACAAACCTCGAAGTGCACATGATTGTTGCGACATCACCCGAGACATTTCCTAGCCACTAGCGCGCACAAAATGAATAAATAGACCTTCCAAGATCATATAAGCGTGAAATTCGAATATCTTTAACTGGCAAAGATCCTGCAATGCAATGACCGGTACTGCGTTACCATATGGTAACGCTAGGCGTTTATGGGTTCAATGATAATTCTTCTGGGAGGGCCACCTCGTGGCGCGGTGGCTAGCATTCTTGGCTGTCATCCCTGAGGTCAGGGTTTGATTCCTGGCTCTGCCAGGACATTTAATTCTGGTCTGAGGCCTGTATTTGTATTATTCAAGGGGAGTTGAAACATTTAAATAAACTTTTCTCGCAAAATAACCATCCGAATGCAGTGAAACTTGGAACAACAAATGTTTATACACATTAGTTCCATTGTTTACATAATCTCAAGATGATGGCTGTGCGAAATTTTAAAATAATATGTTTTATTCTTGCGTCCTAATTGAGCCAATTCTTAACTCTTCTACGCTTCAAGCATGACGAATAGAAGGACCTAGTGTGAGGACTCCGCCATTATAGCACGGTAGTTTGTGGTCCCGCCGCTACAAGCACTGCAAGCGATAATGTCCAACAACGTGTCCTGTTGTTGGGTCGAGCCGGGTCTTAGAAAAGTGCGCGAGAAGTTACTGTGTGAGATATTTGTGTGAATTAAATTGAATTTTCTTTGCATTCAGTTCTTAAATTCAGTTCATTGTGTCTTGTGTACATCAGCGTTTTGTGTTGTGAACTTCAAACATATTTCTTATGCGGCTTTGTTAATTTAATAGTTCAACATGCCGTACTGGTTTTTGCCTGGCTGTAAGTCAGGATATGGTAGAGTAGTTGACGATATACGATTTTTTTCACCACCGAAGAATACAAATCAATTTGAAAAATGGGCCAGAACTATTCCACGAAAGGATACGGTGTTAACGCGAAGTATTAGAATTTGTCAAATTCATTTCTCTGATGATTTGATAGTAAAATCAGGTAATTTTATAGTGAATTTTGAAGAATTGGAAATCTCTCGTGTATGGTGGAAGTTACGTCCTGGAGCAGTGCCTCATTTGTTCCCTAATTTACCGAAGTAGTGAGAATAAGTCCCGTAAAGCTCCCAACAGGAAAAAGAATCTCGACACCACCAGAAAAAGAAGAAAGAAGATTGAAGATGGGAGTGGAGTAATGAATGAGGCATTAAAAGGTCAGTCCAGTGTTGATAAGAATTTGGGTCATTCTAGTGTACTTACTGATGCTGAAAAGACTATAATATTGCTCAAAAGGCGCCTAAAGAATGCTAACCGTAATTTAATTCGCGTTAGATCCTGCCTTAACTCAGCAAAATCGAGAATTAATTTGCTGGAGAAGCAGGTTCGAAATTCACAGGCATTTAATTACAAAGATGACGATTACAGTGGCGGATTCAAGCTTTGCGAGGCCCTGGGAGATATGATAAGGTGGGGCCCACAACAATAGAAAAAAATATCGAATCAAATGGAAAATAGTTTGGTAATAATAATAATAATAATAAAAATATAGAATAGTTACAATATTTTGAATACACTACAATACATTATTTTAATAATATGAAAGAAACCTTTAAGTCCCCTTGAATAAGATTATGTAAGTAATGAAATATTAAAATATTACTTTGCGACATTTTTCCCGGCTGAAGTCTTCTATTATTTCACTGAAATCTTAACTTGCTAAACGGTCACGAGAGGTCATAGATGCACTGAAGAAAGGAATATGAATTACAAATTAGTTTGAAAAGTATACTTAATGAATTAATTAAATGTAGAAAAATCCATGGCGCGGGGCCCTGGGCGGTCTCCCTCCTCGCCCTCCCCTGGATCCGCCCCTGATAACGAACACCTTAGCAAGAAGGAAAAGATGATAATAGACACTATGCTCAAGAAATGCCAGGAAAAATCTCGCAATGGAATGAGGTACAGCAATGAATTCATTTTAGAGTGTTTATTGTTGAGAATAAAATCACCGAAAGGATTCAGTCATTGTCGGCGACATAATCTCTTGCCTCTGCCTTCAGAAAGTCACTTGAGAAAACTTTGGAAAGGACGTAAGTGCCCTTATGGAGTTAATACGCATAGTATAAATGCTATTTCAGACTATTTTAAGGAGGAAAAGAATGATAATATTCACGTTACGGTGTTGTAATTTTCGAAGAAGAGAAGCTAAGAGAAGAAATCGAGTTAAATAGCTTTTCTGATAAAGTAGATGGATTCGTGGATTTAGGTGAACACACACCTGACCTCCAGAAGAACGTACTTGCAAATCACGCTATAGTGTTCATGTTCGTACCTTTCATGCATATATTGGGTGCAGCCAGTTGCAGTTTATGCAAGCAGAAATGCTACTCCAGGGACCATTCTCGCAAAAATTCTAATATAGTCTAGGTGATTTTTCAGTTAGAAGAGGCTGGGGCGAGGGTGGCTGGCTTTACTTGAGATGGTAGTCAATCAAATAAAAAGGTCAGGAATTCGTTAGGAGTCAGTGGCAAGACAAGCTCTCTACAACCTCACATCCTTAATCCTGCATATATTACGAGAAAGATCTGGGCTTTCTCCGACTGTATATTCCAGGAATCTGTGTGTTCCGTAACATGTAATGAAGACCGTAGTTCTTATTTCCGTGAATTATATTTTCCAATGTGCCCTGCCATGCTATTTTAATTGTAACCGCTAATTACTTTTTAAAAGAGTATTAGTTACAATGTAATTCGTTTCCCTTAGCACTATCCCTAAGACCAGCTGACCCCGGCAGTGTGGAACTTGCCCACTTTAGCGGTGCCTGGCGGCGCGCGCTTGAACTTCAGGAGTCTTCTCACTTTCTCCTTCTATTCGTCATGCTTCAAGTATGAAAAGTGATCCGCGAGAATATGCTACTCTACATTGATTTCATGGTTTACCGTTAGGTAGCAGCATTTGTGCTAGTATTGGAGTTATGAGTTTGAGATTTGAAATGTAGCCGCCAGAGTGCAGTTCATATGCATTCTATTCGTGAAATGTTGAACTTGATTATTTCTGGCCTTCTTTGACTTTGACTATCTTCTTAGTATGTGTTCATGATAGTAAGAAAGACGGTTTATTTGGGAACTGTCATTTCTGTCGGAAGAGAAATGTTGATGTCTTAGAAGTAGTAATATTGTATCTTTGGGCACTGACAGTTTTGATATGTGGTAGGCCTATGAGATTGTACGTGACCTGAAAGTAATGACATTATGTATCTGGAGCTATTACGACGTTGGAAACGCTAGTAAGTTTATTTTATGTTGATAAGATATGTTGAATACGGATGAGTGGTAATATATGAGGAAAATGCTAGCTTGTGTTCTCTATGGAGTAGATGTGTTGGAGAATTTATGTCATATTTTCGCCTCTCTGAAACCAGAGAGTTCACTCGATGTTTCCGTAAAACTTGAATGCCTTGGAATGATTGTATTGCTGGACTGCGTGGGAGTTCTCTGGTGGACTTTGTTGAAGATTGACAACAACGAATAGGAGTAATAAGTTGACGATCAGCTGTGACGTTGATGAGGAAAAGGTACCAAGAAAAGGTAACGAAGGATATTGTAAGAAGATTCGTTAAGTTGTTGATATACATTTGCAGTTTACAGTTAAAGGTTATGACTGTAACTATGTGGTTGTGGGAAGCTGTTACGATGTTTTGGAAGAGGTACGAAGGAGGGTAACGAAATGTTGTAAGAAGATTTGTAGGGTCGTTGGTATATGTTTGCAGTGTGTTATTATGTAACATTGGACTGTGATGATTTTAACCTATGAGAAAACAAGATATTATCGTCAAGTTCACTGCAAATGTATTTGGAGAACCTAGTTGACGAACAATGAAGAATAGGCTAACGTATTCTGTTGGTGTGACGGGCCAAATTAAGGAAAGGAAACATTCTGGAGATGAAAGGATCACATTGGTTGATACATATTAAGCAAAACGTCTGATTTCATCTTAAGTTACGACTGTGATTGATTGTGAGATAAATTGTATTACCGGTACTGTCGGACTTACAGTACTATCAAGTTGGATGGAAAGACTGTTGTTGATGTGTGAAAGGTATCTATGAACCAGAGATATGGAGATTGTTGCGAAGCGAAAATATGATGCTGAATGTCATTTATGGAACTTCGATGTTTAACTAATATACATTTTTTAATGATGGATATTTTGAAGTGGGATGATAAGTGTTTTGGGAGTTGTATGGAGGGCTTGTTTAAAAGTAAGTACCCTAATTAATGTTTCTACATCTCTTATGTCATGTTATGTTATGTGTGTCAATGTTCAACTGTTGTTGAATACATCATATGTCTACCAGTCATATCTGTAACATTTCCTAGTTATGGTATTCATTAGCAGCTTCAAACTGGTAGCCAGGGTAAATGATTGCAAACGGTCCAGCACCATCCATCAAGACAGCTTGCCTTAAGGGGGAAACGTGTCACTAATCATGCAATCGAAGTCAACGTTGGAATAATGAACCTACGCAATAATCGTCATCTAATATTACATAACTCTATGGCATATATATATATATAAATCCAACATGGCGACCATCTGAAATATTTAGATGGTTCTCAATATCTATTAATCTATGACAGCAAACGAACTAAAATATTGTATGTTGATAGAAGCTATGGACATAAGTTTACATATGGGCCTTTGAATAACCTGGTGATCGCAAATCTAACATGGTGGCGACGAGAAATGTATGTAAATATGTAAATGGACGTTTCTCGCGATTTAACCATCCGAATGCAATGAATCTTTGTCCGGTAAATACTTATACAAATTGCAATCCAGTGGCATTTAATTTATTTCAATTGTTTTCAGAACCACAAGATGGCGGCTGTACGAATAATTAAAATCTTGCTCGTATTTCTTGTATCCTAATCATGGGATTGAAGTTTGAATAATACACCTACAGAATAATCTTCGCACAGCGGCCGTATTGGATTGGTAACACATAAAAAACCTGAAGGGCACAGTCGGGGTCAGCCAAAATGGTACTATGATCTCACCGAGTTTCATAGAAATCGCTCCTGCCGTTAAAATTTTATTAGGGACCCACACACACACACACACGCACGCACACGGACAAACGGTGATCTCATAAGCTTATTTTTTCATAAATGTAAATAGGCAAAAAATGGCTTCAAACACCATAATAACACACTCATTAATACACCACCACAATAACACACATTTTTAAACAAATTACACACACACCCAAATACACGGAGCTATTTTTCAGTGTTGCTAGTTCAATTAAAGAAAGCTTTCATGCCGGTCAACACAAATTGCGTCCAATTATATTAGGCAAGAAAACAAGTATTTATACACCCTAACCTGAAAGAAATTTCACTTGAGATATTTATCCCAAAATCTTCAACAAAGTACTTCCACCCCATTCGTTTGTACATTAAAGCGTGTTATTTTGTGTTTAATATCTCATGTAATATCTCTTTCGGCTTAGTGTGTTTAAATACTTGATTTCCCACCTAATGTAATTGGACACAAATTGTGTTGACCAACTAGAAATCATTCTATAATTGTATGTATGTATGTATGTCTACCCCTTATTATTCCCGTGTTCCTACGGGGTCGGGGATGAGATGCGATGGGAGTCTTTGTGGCGATGGTTTTTACGGCCGGATGCCCTTCCTGACGCCAACCTCATGAGAGGAGTTAATGAGAGATGAAATGAATTATGGTGAATGAAACTGGTCAAGGATGTGGAAGGAAGCGGCCGTGGCCTGTCAGAAGGTACCGTCCTAGCATTTTCCTGGTGTTGAAAATGGGAAACCACGGAAAACCATTTCAAAGACGGCCGACGGTGGGGCTCGAACCCACGCGTCTGCCGAGTCAGCAGAGAGCTTGGCCCCATGACCTAATGCTACGCGTTAGCCAGCATAGCCACTACTGTCGGTAGAAATCATTCTATAATGTATGTATGTCTACCCCTTATTATTCCCGTTTTCCAACGGGGTTGGGGATGAGATGCGATGGAAGTCTTTGTGGCGATGGTTTTTACGGCCGGATGCCTTTCCTGACGCCAATCTCATGAGAGGAGTTAATGAGAGATGAAATGAATGATGGTGAATGAAACTGGGCAAGGATGTGGAAGGAAGCGGCCGTGGCCTGTTAGAAGGTACCGTCCCAGCATTTGCCTGGTGTTGAAAATGGGAAACCACGGAAAACCATTTCAAGGACGGCCGACGGTGGGGCTCGAACCCACGCGTCTACCGAGTCAGCAGAGAGCTTGGCCCCATGACCTAATGCTGCGCTTTAGCCAGCGTAGCCACTACTGTCGGTAGAAATCATTCTATAATAACGGAGCTAAATGACCAAGATGTCCGAGCTATAGGTTAAGGTGTGTTCAAAAAATAACGAGCGGGAGGCCTAATTACAGAAACCAGTACCTGCATGTTAGAAGTATTGGTCCTGGCTGTTGAGGCACTTGTCCCACTGTGACACGAGGCGGTGAATGGCTGTCTCATAAAATTCCCTGGGCTGCGATGTGAACCAGTTCCGCACGTACAGCTGGTCGTCGACGTCCGAGGTGAATCGTTGGCTCCGAAGAGCCCTTTTCAGGGGACCAAACATGGTGTAATCACAGGGAGAGAGGTCTGGACAGTATGGAGGGTGGCCGAGAACCTCCCATTTGAATTTCTGCAGGAGTGCCGCGACTGTGTTGGCCGTATGAGGTCGTGCATTGTCGTGAAGCGACCACGGCGACTATGGCGTTCACTGTCACTCGGCGGTCCTGGGTAATTAGTGCATCAACCAGCTGGACGTTGTCATCGGTAATGTAGGTGGGTGGTCCAGACCTGGCATCATCGGCTAACGACACCCGTCCTTCCCTGAAGCGCTTGTGCCATGCTTTGACCCTTGCAAGAGACATGCAGTGTTCCCGTACACATGAGACATTCGGCGATGAATGTCCGTTCCGCCTACTCCTTCCGCTGTGAGAAACCGAACAACACCTCTTTGCCCTTCGGTTGACGTCTCCATGTCACTGTTTGCAATGCGACTGGCAGCGTTGGACCATTGATGCATGCTGCTGCTCGCTTTGTATCGTCACGTGACGTGTACGCGTGCCCTCTAGCGACGGGCTGTGACCTTCCACGCTGTGATCGGTACCACACCTCGTTACACACACGCCACGATTAGCTGATGTGGAAACCGGTTTGCGTATTCCAGCCTCCGGCTCGTTACTTTTTGAACGCACCTTATACTAATGAAAGATCAACAACAAAATACCATGTATGTGACTGTGATACAAATTTAAATATAGTTCTGTACAAATATTGAGTATCAGATATGTTCCTAGCACGCGAGAACTGGCACAATCCCTGTACATTGATCATTGCCACCTTGCTCCGCTTGATACATAATTATACATGGATCGTAATTTCGTTGCTGTTGAGAGCAAAAAAAAATCGTACTACAGGGTCTTTCATACAAAGTAAGAACGTCAAGCGGCAGTTTTGTTATTCGCTGCTGCGGTGGCTTGGGCCGAGCTTGTAGCACGGCATGGCCCCCTGCTGTACTATTGAAAGCGCGCGCATAGTACATACGAGGGCTGTATTTTTTTTCAAGTTCCGATGGACTATATAAAAATAACAGATTGTCATACCAAACTGATTTTACTACTTTCATGTTTTATTCGTATGTCTCAACATAATCGCCAAAACGATTGAAACATTTTTTATAGTATCGTTACACCAGCTTTCCAATGCCCTCGGCAAAATATTCTGCTGCCACTGAGGTGGTTACGTCTGGACAGTCTCCTGAAGTTTTTTCCTTTTTGACGAGGTTTTGCCGCCCAACCATGCCTTCTATTCTCGAAAAAGGTGCAAATCATTCATTGCTGGTTTAGACTAAACGGCAGACGGTCCAAAATTTCATACCTGAATTCTTTGTAAAAGTCTATCGTAAAGTTGGTACAGTGTGGTCGTGAACTTGGAAAAAAGAATGAAGAGCCTTACAGTAGTCGCACATGATGTGTAACATCTGACAGAGAAGAAACCTCACGTGGAATTGTCGATACACCGGTATTTTATACTATTATTAGCACAAATATTAATCTATTGTAAAAGGGAGTGTTTTACAGATATTGTAGTTTATAATACGGAACTCATTTTATTAGATGTTTTGTAGCTTCCACCAGCAATAGCCTAAATAAAGAATACGATATGGATCAACTAGATTAATAGACGCGACACCGCTCATAACCTTAAATTCCTTATAAACAGGCCCTCTTCATTCATAGACCAACACGTAATTTCATATGGATTCTGTTAAAATGAGTCGTATGGATATGATAAATATCGTTTAAAATGATAATCTGGTAGCAAAAATATCTAACCCGTCCGGGATTCGAACCCAAAGTCTCTAGATTCCCAGTAATGAGCACTAACCCCACGGCTATTTCGGCTACGCAAATTTTGTGCACAAGGTGGTGACTTATTTCCACGTTCCAATAATACTGCATTACGGAATCAAGTTTCATTGATATATTTTGCTTGTTTCGATAATGTTCCTGTGTGAAATTGAGTTTAAAATGCCTTATGAATAGGCCCTCTTGTGAGTAAAGAGAATGTATTCAGTAATAGTTCATGAAGGCTTGCTCAATTATCGTATAACCACAACGATTATATTATACTGATGACTGCATTACCGTTATGAGGGTTAATATTTGAATAGCCATTGTGCAGAAAAATAATACCGGAAATGCCGACTACTTTCAATGTTTGATATTAAGGCATTTTACCATTTAAATACTGATACGAAGACTTCGAACATGTAGGCCTACCATGTCATTTGTTTCAATCACTTGACATCAGAGTTCACATGAGCGTTTTCCGTTCAGTATGTCATATTACATTCCACATGGCCGAGAATACGTCATGGTATCAATTTCCGACACCGCGCGCTCATTGTTTCTCGTACCACTGCCCACTGGATCGATCGATCGAGTTGGCAGTGCATCTTATACTTCCGTTCGCTCCACCACTGCCAGCTAGTACACTTCCATTCGATCGATCGAGCGGGCCGTGCATATTTCCGTTTTCCACCACTGCCAGCTAGTACACTTCTGTTCGATTGATCGAGCGGGCAGTGGATACTTCCGTTTTCCACCACTGCTAGCTAGTACACTTCCGTTCGATCGATCGAGTGGGAAGTGCATACTTCTGTTCGATCCACCACTACCAGCTCGATCGTTCCGATCCACTTCCGTCCCCAATTTTCAAAATCACTCCCACAAAACCATCCAGTAACCGAGCGGAAAGATGTCACACTTCAAAAGAAAAAAACAGCCCTCGTATGTTGGCTACTATGCGCGCGCTTTCAATAGTACAGCAGGGGGCCATGGCGCGCCACAAGCTCGGCCAAGGCCACCGCAGTAGCGAATAAAAAAACTGCCGCTTGCCGTTCTTACTTTATATGAAGACCCTGTATGTGTCAGCCTTGTTCTACATTCATTTTTTTCTTTATGGTCCGTCTCTAGCCTCCAGACTTGTTAGACCATACTGCCGCACAGTGCCAACAATATTTCAATTTACAGCAATTTTGCCAGGAGGCTATCTGAAAACAAATACGAATACACTGAATATATGCCTACCCCTCATTATTCCCGTATGAACAACATCGCAGATGAGAAACCTAATATTTAGGTAATGGTGGCTTTTACGGAAGAATGCCCTTCTGGATGCCAACCGCGTGGTAGAAGTTTATAAGAGACTAGCAGGTACCCGCGGCTTCGCCCGCGATCAAGACAATGGGGACGATGCATTATTGCTGATAATTGGTCTATTCTATTACAGCAATCGCGGCTATAGGTGTGTCCATTCTAATTCTGAATATTCTGACACATACAGTATATTGATATGATCAGCAAAGTGGGAATTTTATCGAGTTGTGAACGTCTGCAGGGTTCGTTGTTACGTTATGTTAACACATTTTAAAATTACGTTTATGGTTTTGCCATCTTCTGCTGAGACATAACGATTTTGTTGTCCGGATGCTCGCGAGCACGCCACATACAGTTGGCCATGGGAAAAAATTGTTTTGTCTAAATGTACACGTGCTACTGTTAAGTGTGTGTCATTGCGCTTTGTTAAAGAAATTGCGAATATTGTTTGAAGAGGGAACTGCACTCTTGCACACTGGAATGGCAAATCTATCGGAATATGGGGAATTAAATGTATTCTTACTTAAGCTATTCTGGATGTAATTTGGCCATACTAATTGATGATTTGAACGTAAACATATCCCTATTAATAGACCTATAGTTAAATATCGCTCACCTTGGCCGCTGATGTACATTATGCAGTCTCTTCCAGTGTTACATCCCAGGGATTGAAATTCTCCAACGACCCTTTTGCCCCACATGCCTCTCTAAGTAATTAAAATTCCTGATTGTTGTTGTTTGAGTCTTCAGTTTTTTAACTGGTTTGATGCAGCCTTCCATGTATTCCTCTCCTGAGTTAATCGTTTCATTTCTACATAGCTACCACACCCTACATCCGAGGCAATCTGTTTAACCCTGGTTTACCCCTACAGTTCTAGTCTGCGACCCTCCCATCCATAACTACTGTCGACCAAACTATTATGTGTACTCGAGTTTGAAGTTTGTTTGTGAAGTAACCGATAGACCTATATAAAATCCAATAACATCATCATTTTCGTCGTTCTATTTTACGTTAGATCATGTAGGTTTGGAATTTTTAATTTATATTTTAATATTTTTTATCACAGTTGGAACACAAGAAGTGTCTGTTTTTAAGCGTTTTTCAACCATGCGTCACATTTAAGAATTATTATCTCACAAACCCGTCATCAGATCGAATCCAAATTTTAACACAACATACACTGGAATGTTGTATAACAGGTTTATTAATTTTAATTTTTTTTGTGTCCAAGAAACAAAGTTGTTATTATTTTTGTAAGGTAACTTTTCCTCGGCTCGGGATGGTTAGAAAATGTAGTTCTTGGTCGCGTTGTAATCATTATACATCAAAACGGTATGCTGTATGATTGTGAAATACGTAAATTAATTCACTTATTGTATATCGGTTTGTATTTGTACGGAGAATTAAGGCATGGTTCACCAGTTAGCCGCTCCGGTGAAAGCAGTACATCATTGCCAAGATGGGCTACATCACGCGTCATGGCACGTCTCGCTCGGAAGTGATGGGCTCCATATCAGCAACGCTGTATAGCATTTCCCGGAGCGGCTAGCTGGTGAACCATGTCTTAATTCTCCGTACAAATACAAACCGATATAAAATAAGTGAATTAATTTACCTATTTCACAGTCATACAGCATAACTTTTTGATGTATAAGGATTACAACGCAACCAAGAACTATATTTTCCAACGACCCCGAGCCGAGAAAGTGTTACCTTACAAAAATAATAACAACATTCGTTCTTGAACACATAACATTTTGAAATTAATAAACCAGTTATACAACATTCCAATGTATATTGTGTTAAAATTCGGATTCGATCTGATTACGGGTTTGTGAGATAATAATTCTTAAATGTGACGCATGGTTGAAACACGCTTAAAAAGGGGCACTTTTTGTGTTTCAACTGCGATAAAAAATATTAAAATATACATAAAAAATTCCAAACCTACATGAACTAACGTAAAATCGAACGTCGAAAATGATGATGTCATTGGATTTTATGAAGGTCTATTGGCTACTTCACAAACAACCTTCAAACTCGAGTGCACATAATATTTTGGTCGACAGTAAGCTTGCTATTCCTGGGTGTCATAATATGTGTCCTACCCTCCTATCTCTTCTCTTCATTAGCAGTCGCCAGAAACATCTCTCCTCTCCCACTCGTCTTAATACCTCTTCATTTGTTACCCTAACTACCCATCTGATCATCATTCTCCCTTATCACCACATTTCAAAAGCTTCAATTCTCCTCTTTTCTGCTGCACCATTAGTCCATTAGTACAACTCAGCAACTTTTCTAGGTTTAAGCCGTGCCTTGTGCGGGGATTCAATGGCCGTGAAAGACAAAACAACAACTTTATTGAAATAAGTTTGCCCAATTCCTCAGTAAGAGTAATTAAGAAACAATAATAATTAACGTGACAGTCGGTACAATACGACACATTCGACTGTGAATCAACGTTGCAGATCATGGTTAAAAACGAAAAAGAGCAGATCAAAATTGGCAAACAAAAATATTCAGTAAAGAAAAAACAAATTTATAAAGAAAATGAAAGCATACCGTGCAAAATAGAAAGTATCTTACCATCGTAAATTCGAGTAAATTTCTGAAAGCTCGCTTACAACAACCGGCTGAAAGAGTATAAGATTAGACTCAAAATCACGATCGTATCCGAGCCCCAAAAGCAACCTCTATATATAAAATATATCTCATTTTACGCGTATCAATGCGAGGAGCAACGTTCGTGGTTAGAGGTGGGAACCGAACCCAGCGTTTTAAGGCCCTAAAACGAACGGTTTTCGAGATAATGCCAGAAAACTATCCCCGGTCTGCGAAATTTCAGCGGTTGCCATAGTAACGTTGATCTGTTTCTCAGAGGGAACACAGTTATTTGGGAATATCTCCGAAACCGTTCATTTTAGGAACTTAAAAAGTATGTTTCGGGGTCCCTACAGGACCTCCGAGTATTGTTTCTCGTATCTGGCGGCTTAAAATGAGCTAAATCCGAACATTTTACCGACTGTCCTTGCTCAGTGCCAAAGGGCCGAAAAAAGTCACTTACAAATTGAATTTTCAAAAACCGTTTCTTAGTGAGCCTCTACATACTCGGATCAACCAACAGGCAAAATTTCAGCTTCCTAGGTCTAGTGGTTTGAGCCCTGTGGTGATGAGTCAGTTTTGGATTATATATAAGAGATGACATCAAGAAATATGGATGAAACTAGGACAAGAGTTGGAAGAAACAGTCGTAACAATAAGAAGTTGCTGTCCTGTAATTTTAATAAAGTTGAAAACGGAAAACAATGGTAAAATGTTTCGAAGATGACCAACGATTGGGCCCGAACCCACTTCTAAAGAGTCCACAGATGGCGTAGCTCTCTAAACCATAGCAAGCTTAGTTCATGCAGACAACGAGTACACTAACACAAAAATAATGGCTTAATCCTGTACGGATTATTTCCCTTTAAAAGTGAATTAAGGAAATTAAGCATGCAGATATTGCACTGATGGTACTGCAGAACCTTTCGTTGTTCGTTGTTCGTTGTAGTTGTTTGTTGCAGGAGATCGGACATTGTGGTCATTTCATCCCCGTGTACTTGAGTATGTGTAAAACTTGTCTGATAACCTGTGTTTCTGTGAAGTCTGTACAAGTCTGTGTATTTGTATCTGACACTCGGATTGGGAAGGAGGTGGTAGTGAGCACAAATTTGGAACATTCCCAGCATTTGCATAGAATTGATGGATAAAACCAAAGTAAAACACTTCGGGGATGACTGAAATGAGAATCGAACCCAACTCTTCCCAGTTTTGCCTCACGAAATTGAATCTACTTCGTTCCAATCCTCAAACCAGAATTAAATCTTGGCAGAGCCGGGAATCGATCCTGGACCTCTGAGATGACAGCTAAGAATGCTATTCACTACACCATAAGGTGGACTTCAATTTTACATTTAATCAGTTTATTTTCTTAGCAATTTACTATCCAAGGTGTGTTTGACAAATTGGCAGAAAGTGAAGGATATAATTTCAATCCTTCATGTCATTTCTTTTTTTTTAGCGTATGGATTTTAGTGCCGGCTCTGTCCGAGGATATGTTCGGCTTGCCGGTTTGTAGCTGCTTCTATGCGGACACCCATGGGGTGAGCTATTAGTACCGTAGAGTGTGGAGTGTTTTCTGGGGAGGATAGTTCGAGTGTAAGGGCGAGGAGTTGGAAGGTAGCGGCTGTGACCTATAGTTAGGGACCATCCCCGGCATTTGCCTGGAAGGAAGATGGGAAACCACAGAAGACCATCTTCAAGGTTGCCGGCGGGGGGGATTCGAACCTCCTCGCCTCCAGGATGTGAGCGACTGCCTGCAGCCACGCCGTAACAACCACGGCTAACTCACGCGGTTTCATGTCAATGATCTCAAGCTATAGGGTAATTTTAAATCGAAGGAGCGACAATTCTGTGTGTAAATTTCGTTGTATCCTGTAAAACCCGGGAGCGTGGTGGCGCAGCGGTCAATGAATGTGAGATTTTCGAAGTGAAATGCCATGTCCTGTGGTTCAGATTCCACGTAAAAAGGAAGTCCTGTGGCCCATGATTGCATGACTAACGGTCACGTAAAACTAAAAGCATCCTTCCTTCCTTTTACCTGTAAAACCCTCTCCTTTATGTAGCTACTCAGTGTACTAAGTGATTCCCCACAACTCAGCACGGACAGACAGGGAGCAAAGGCCAAAGCGGGTAGTGGGAGAGCTATAAAGCTGCAAAGACTTCTGTGTTCTAATTAGATAATTACTTAAGGATATTTTTAGCCTATTTTCAATTTTGAAAAAATAGGCTTATGAGATAATCTTTTGTCCGTGTGTGTGTGAGTGTGTGTGTGTGTGTGTGTGTGTGTGAGAGGTGTGTGTGGGTCCCCCCCCCCTAATAAATTCTAAACGGCTTGAGCAATTTCAATGAAACTCGGTACGTTCATAGCACTATTCAGGGCGACCTCGACCGTGCCCTTCAAATTTTGTTACGTCTCACCAATCCAACATGGCGGCTGTGCGAAATATTTCACCAGCATTCAATATCTCCGAAAATATTAGCGACATCACCCTGGAATTTATTACGTTGATAAAAGGAACTACTAGAAGTTCACCTATGTGAATTTTGAAAAACTGGTAACTACAAAACCAACATGGCGACCACGCGAATTTGCGACTTTTAAATTGACGTTTCTCGCGATTTAACCAACCAAACACAATAAAACTTGGAACAGTATATGTTTATACACATTGTAATTCTCCGACATCTAACTTGGTTCAATTGTTTACATAACCACAAGATGGCGGATGAGCGAAATATTTCACCGGCATCCTATATCTCTGAAACTATTAGCTGTATCACCCTGAAATTTTGAACGGGGATAAAGGCAGTACTGGAAGTTCATCTATAAGACTTTTAAAAAGCGGTTAACTACGAAACGAACATGGCGGCCAAGCGAATTTGAACATTTTGAATAGACCTTTCTCGCGATTTAATGTTCCAAACGCAATGAAATCTGGTACAGGAAATGTTTATACACATTGTAATGAACTGGTATGTAATTTAGTTCAATTGTTTACATAACCTCAAGATGGCGGCTGTGCGAATGTTAAAATTAAGTTTTTATTTCTTGTGTCGTAATCAAGTAATCTAAGTGAAAGTTTGAATAATGAACCTACGCAACAGTTTTCCTTTAATGGTACATGACTCTATGGCCTATACATTTAACAATCCAACATGGCGACCATGCGAATTATTCAGATGACTCTGAATATCTACGAATCTATTATAGGCATTACCAAATCGACTTCATTATGGTCAAGCAGAGGTTTCGAAACCAGATTTTGGATTGTAAAGCATATCCTGGTGCTGACATAAACTCTGACCACAATCTGGTCGTAATGAAATGCAGATTAAAGTTGAAGAAACTGAAGAAAAGTCAAAAGCCAAAAAGGTGGGCAATAGACAGACTGAAAGAGAAGGATGTAAACGAAAGATTCAAGAAGAGTATAAAGGAAGGACTAATGAAAAACCCTAAACAAACTTCAATTGCAGACGAATGGGCACTTTTGAAGAATGAAATAACAAAATCCGCAGAAGAAAACATTGGTAGGAAAGAATGAATAGGTAGAAAACCGTGGATCACTCAGGATATACTAGAATTGATGGATGAAAGGCGGAAACACAAGAATGTAAGAGATGAGAAGGGGAAAGCAGAATACAGACGTCTGAGAAATGAGGTTAACAAGAAGTGCAAGGAAGCGAAAGAAGAATGGTTGAAAGAGAAATGTGCGGGTATAGAAAATTGTCTGAAATTAGGTAAAGTAGACACAGCTTATAGAAGGATTAAGAATACTTTTGGGGAAAAGAAGACTAAGTGCTGTAACATTAAGGACACAAATGGAAAGCCTCTAACAGATAGGGAAGAAAAGGTTGAGAGATGGAAAGCTTACATAGTGAAACTCAGCAATTCTTCTAGGTTTGTGCCGTGTCTTGTGTGGGGTTTCGCCTAGGACACCAAGCTTGGCTCATCGGCGGGCTCTTGGTGTCCCCGCCCGGACCCCCACAGGAGTAACGAACTACGCGCTACCTCCCATTATATTGAGTGCAACTGCACTACTTTGCTGCGAGAACTAAAAGTTCAAGCAGCCATAACCTCCCTATGAAGGCTTCCAAAAAGATGGTATATTGGCTTTCACGGCCGGTGAATTAAAACTCAGCAATGCAGTGCACGTGCAGTGCAGTTGCACTCAATATAAAGGGAGGTAGCGCGTAGTTCGTTACTCCTGTGGGGGTCCGGGCGGGGACACCAAGAGCCCGCCGATGAGCCAAGCTTGGTGTCCTAGGCGAAACCCCACACAAGACACGGCACAAACCTAGAAGAATTGCTGAGTTTTAATTCACCGGCCGTGAAAGCCAATATACCATCTCTTACATAGTGAGTTTGTATAAGGGAAAGGAGATTGAGAATCATGTAATGGAAAGGGAGGAGGAAATTGATGAGGATGCGAAGGGAGATTTAATATTGAGATCAGAATTTGATAGAGCTTTGGAAGACTTAAGCCGGAACAAAGCACCAGGCATAGATGATATACCGATTGAGTTGCTACGCTGCATAGGAGATGAAGGTCTGATCAGGTTATTTCATTGTGGTGTTTGAAGCCATATTTTCAGTGTTGCCTTAGTAAACAAGAGTTTAGTGCTTTTCAGTCGGTCAACACGAATGTACCCAAAAGAGATGGGTTATGCCCTAATCCTGAAATAAATTACATGAGATTAATAAAACACTAGGATGACCAGTTTCGATCGTCAAGCGATCATCATCAGATCCAATACACTTAGGCTATAAAATCTATGTTTGAAATACAGGTGAAAATATTTACAATATGTACAATTATTTAGTTGCAGTATTGGTACTGCAACTGTCAGTGTATGCTAAATGCAGTATATATGTTAGGTGAAATGCTAAATGGTGATGGCTATCCGGAGATTGTACTTTAGAGAGATTATATGGCTGTAAACTATGGTTAAACTATAAAATTTTAGGCTAACTACTTATCTGATTGTCTTGCGTACTACAGCTATTCGCAGTTTCCGTGCTCACTTGAACCCGCTGTGCGGTCGACTGCGGTGGTTATCTTAACGACTGGTTTTTCCCTGCCTTCCCCCCCTGTCCCTACGTGCTGTGGGGAGTGATCGCGATGTGTTTATGTGAGGTGTTGCCAACCTAGATAAGATGTATGTTATTGAATGAGGTGGATCTACAACTATTAAAGACCGTGGATTAGTCCTCGCCACGCGTGGAGCATAACCCATTCGAACTAAGCGTTGACGGTCTTATGAGGACGTCCCGGAAAGCAACACAAACCTCGCATGCAATCGACAATCAGTCTAATCACCCCAGTACGCACAAACTAGCGGGTTTCAATTCAATGGTGCACAGGGCTTTAAACATACCCATGTCAAAAGACAACTATAATAAGGAAATAAGAACTATTATGCAAATAGCAAAGGAAAACAACTTCTCGCCAAGCAAAATAAATCAAATTATAGCCAAACATAAAAATAAAGATAAAATGATTCCCAAACCGGACAGTAATGAGAAAAAATTTGCGCGTTTCAACTATGTGAATGCGAATACATATAAAATCACTAACCTATTCAAAAAGCAAGGCATAAAGATAGCTTTCACGACGAAAAACACAACCGCTAGGCACCTCCTAAATAGTAATCTAAATAAACGTCACCCGTATTCAAGGTCAGGGGTATATTCTATAACGTGCCAAGACACCGATTGTCAAGCTAATTACATCGGGCAGAGTGGAAGGCGAGTAGACACACGTTATAATGAACATAGAAATGCGATAAGATACGGAACACATTCAGCCGTGTGCGAACATATGTGTGACGCAGGGCATAGCTTTACCAACATAGAGTCGGACCTTAAAATAATCCATCACGAATCGAAAGGCAGAGCTCTTGACATTAAAGGAAGCAATCGAGATACACCTAGCCAAACGAAACAATCCCAACAATCTAAATGAACACACGTTCATGGAGAGCTCACCCCTCTTCACGCTACTAAAAAACACACCCTGTCGGAAACAAAACACAATTTAGCGACACAGCCAAGCTAGATAAAAAAATGGGGGGAAATTAGTGGGTTTTTAATAGGTAAATGTTATCTGGATCAGGTGTACGATGTACTTTTCTTCTGCAATAAACCAAGGCCCATATTAGAGGCAGTATTAAAGGTGCCGGGACGTCCTCATAAGACCGTCAACGCTTAGTTCGAATGGGTTATGCTCCACGCGTGGCGAGGACTAATCCACGGTCTTTAATAGTTATAGATCCACCTCATTCAATAACATACATCTTATCTAGGTTGGCAACACCTCACATAAACACATCGCGATCACTCCCCACAGCACGTAGGGACAGGGGGGGAAGGCAGGGAAAAACCAGTCGTTAAGATAACCACCGCAGTCGACCGCACAGCGGGTTCAAGTGAGCACGGAAACTGCGAATAGCTGTAGTACGGAAGACAATCAGATAAGTAGTTAGCCTAAAATTTTATAGTTTAACCATAGTTTACAGCCATATAATCTCTCTAAAGTACAATCTCCGGATAGCCATCACCATTTAGCATTTCACCTAACATATATACTGCATTTAGCATACACTGACAGTTGCAGTACCAATACTGCAACTAAATAATTGTACATATTGTAAATATTTTCACCTGTATTTCAAACATAGATTTTATAGCCTAAGTGTATTGGATCTGATGATGATCGCTTGACGATCGAAACTGGTCATCCTAGTGTTTTATTAATCTCATGTAATTTATTTCAGGATTAGGGCATAACCCATCTCTTTTGGGTACATTCGTGTTGACCGACTGAAAAGCACTAAACCCCAGGTTATTTCACTTGGTGTGTAGGATTTATGAGACAGGTGAGGTACCCCCTGATTTCAAGAAGAATGTAATCATCCCTATACCAAAGAAAGTGGGAGCTGACAGATGTGAAGATTACCGTACAATCAGCTTGATTACTCATGCTTCAAAGATCCTGTCTAGGATAATTTACAAGAGGATTGAAAGCCAGATAGACACGGAGTTGGGTGAAGACCAGTTTGGTTTCAGGAGAAATGTAGGAACAAGGGAAGCTGTACTAAGTCTTAGGCTGATTTTGGAAGGTAGAATAAGGAAAGATAAGAGAACGTTCATGGCTTTTGTAGACTTAGAAAAGGCTTTTGATAACGTTGATTGGACTAAATTGTTTGACATTTTGAAATCGATTGGAATAAAGTACAGGGATAGGAGGGTGATCTACAATCTATATAGAAACCAGACAGCAGTCATTCGAGTTGAAGGACATGAGAGAGAAGCTGGTATTCAGAAAGGTGTAAGGCAAGGCTGCAACTTATCACCCATACTTTTCAATCTTTACATTGAACAAGCAATGAAGGAAATTAGAGAAAAATTTAAAGTGGGAGTGAAGATTCAAGGAGAAATAATTTCAACTCTGAGATTTGCTGATGACATAGTCATCTTGGCCGACAAGCCTGAAGATTTGAATGAGTTTTTGAATGGTATGGACTCCGTCTTACAGAAAGAATTCATGATGAAAATTAATAAATGTAAAACAAAAATACTGGAATGCAGCCGAAATAAATCAGAAACCTCTATTGACATCAAATTGGCAGGTGAAAAGCTGAAGGAGTAGGAGACTTCTGTTACTTAGGAAGCAATATAACCAGTGATGGACGAAGCAAAGAGGATATAAAAAGTAGGTTGGCTCAGGCAAAGAAAGCTTTTCTACAAAAAAGGAATCTGCTGACATCGAATATAGATTTAGGTATTAGGAAGTCATTTTTGAAAGCCTTTGTCTGGAGCGTGGCGCTCTATGGAAGTGAAACTTGGACTATTGGTGCAGCAGAAAAGAGGAGAATAGAAGCATTTGAAATGTGGTGTTACAGGAGAATGATGAAGATCAGATGGGTAGATAGGGTTACAAACATAGAGGTATTAAGACGAGTGGGAGAGGAGAGATGTTTCTGGCGACTGCTAATGAAGAGAAGAGATAGGTTGGTAGGACACATACTAAGACACCCAGGAATAGCAAGCTTAGTTATGGAAGGAAGGGTCGAGGACAAGAACTGTAGGGGTAGACCAAGGTTAGAATATGTTAAACAGATTGCCTCGGATGTAGGGTGTGGTAGTTATGTAGAGATGAAACGATTAGCTCGGGACAGGGAGGCGTGGAGAGCTGCATCAAACCAGTCAAAAGACTGAAGACTCAAACAAACAACTATTATAGCAATCAAACTGAATTTTTTATGTTCATAGGGGCTATGAACTTAAGTTCACCTATAGGACTTTAAATAACCTGGTGATCACAAATCCAACATGGCGGCGACGCAAAGTATAAATATTCACATGGACGTTTCTCGCAATTTAACCATCCGAGTGCAGTGAAACTTGGTACAGTAAATCCTTTTACGAATGTTAATCCACTGGCATCTAATTTATATCAATTTTTTCCATAACCACAAGATAGCAGCTGTGCGAAATTTTAAAATCTCCTTGTTACTTCTTGTGTCCTAATCATGCGATTGAAGTTTGAATGCTACACGTACACAATAATCTTCACGTAACATTACATACCTCTAGGACCAACATATATAAAATCCAACATGGCGACCAACCGAAATATTTAGTCGGTACTCAATATCTACGAATCTATTACAGCAATCAAACTGAAATTTTGTATGTTGATAGTGGCAGTTAATATAAGTAGGATATATGAAAATAAGCTGTATAGTTCTTCACGGAACTACTTGTTACACAATGCGTTTAAATCTTAGTGTAGATTTGAGTTCATTGAAAAAGATATTTAATTAAAACTCATCATTGCTGAGTTTTAATTCACTGGCCGTGAAAGCCAAAATATCATATTTAACTAGTTATAAGATTACCTTAACTGAAACAGTTTCTTTCCTACACGGGCCAAATGAAAAGACCAGCGGAACAGTAAATTCCTGGTACCAGACACTAGTACGTCAAGCGTACATTCCTACGCCTCATGGCGTAGTGGCTAGTGTTCTTAGCTGCCACCCCTGCAGTCTAGGTTCAATTACAGGCTCTACCAAGAACTTATTTCTGGTCTGAGGGCTGAAATGGGGTACACTTAACATCGTGAGGAAAAGCTGAGAAGAGGTGGGTTCGATGCCCTCTCAGCCAACCTGGAAGTGGTGGTCCGTGGTCTCCTACTTCTATTCCAGGCAAATTCCGGGATGGTTCCTAAATCATGGTCGCTGCACTCCTACCCAATCATCACTTGAATTGCAAAAACACACACTGCTACAGCTATCTAAATAACAAAGGTTATCAGACAAATTCTGCACGTACCTAAGAACACGGGGCTGAGTGACCACAGTGCCCAGGTCCTTCAATTGAAACAACATAAACAACCTAATTATAAAAACCTAAATGGAATGCAGGATGATCAGATATTTTCTATTATCCACATTTTTTGAATAACTTAACGTTACATAAATCAATAAATTTACCTTAAAGTAAAAGAATCACAATAAAATACTGTATATAACTTTTTTTTTCAAAATCTGTTCAGTTTTAGAGTCTTTCATTTAGGACCAACTATTGAAATTCAGTCCTCAAAATAAGTTTTGCATATTGCGATTTAGTGACTTGTTTATTTTTGTATGTGCATGTAATCAATCACATTATACACAATATAGGGTGCATACAAAGAAAAACAACTCACAATTCGTTGTGCAAAAGGGACACAAACACAAAAGAAATAAACAAAGGTGATAATGCGGGACTTGACACACACGTCTTTTTCATGTTGGGCCTTATCAACACAGTGTATCGCCACCACGAGCCCTAAGGCATTCTTGCAGACGACGAGGGATACTAAGAACCAACGGATCCAACCTGGTTTGGGCAGACTGGTTGGTTGGTTCCTTAGTTTAAGGGCTGCCACAATGCAGTAATGTAACCCCGTGTACTTTGGATGTGTGTAGAATCTGTCTGATAACCTGTGTTAATTGTGATTGCCGTATTAGTGTGTGTTATATGTAATTCATGTAAGGACTGCAGACGATCATTTTTCAAGTAGTTCCTACTTATGCTAACAAATGCTACCGTCCACGACACCTAGTTGTCGATTTGGCTACTAGATGCCATCGCAACTGTCACCTGGCGGCGAACATTGGAACTATAGAGCATTAGACAAATCCAACCTACAAATTTTAGCTTCAAAAAATTGAAGTTAGTGGAAGGTTCTTTCCCATGCCATAAATTTATGACATGTGACCGCCGGCTTTACTTCCCCTCCGAAGGAAGGCATACTGAGGGATTTTTAAAGCTCTTAAAAATCCGACGACTTTGGTCGGGTTTGACCCCACGATCTTGGGCATTGAAGCTCAGCATTCAGATTATTCAGCTATCAAAGATTGGAACACCACCAACAGCAAGGGGGTTCAGTTACATCTTTTGAGGTGGAATCATGTTTGGTAGACGTACGCCTCTAATTCCTATCCACGGTAACATGACTGGTCTGGTGTACAGAGACGACATTCTCAAACTTGTTATTAAAGGTTTCGCTGCCACAGTGAATGAGTATTTTACACAAGCAGACGAAAATGCTCGTGTCCATCGAACTAGGGCGGTCAATCAGTTCCTTTAGAAGCATGGCATACGGAGAATGGAGTGGCCTGCATATTCTGTGGACATGAACTGTATTGAACATACATGGAAAGATCTTAATATGACAATGTCCCAGTCGCCCAACAAACATTCAGAAAGTGGTTAAGCTGTTACCAAAGAGTGGAATAATCTGGCCAAACCAGGTTGGATCCGTTGGTTTCCAGTAACTTTTGTCGGGTAGTCGGCAAGGAAGCCTTATAGGGCTCATGGTGGCCATACACGGTATTGATATGTTCCAACATGAAAAAAAATGTGTGTACCAAGTCCCTCATTATCACTTTGTTATTCTTTTGTGTTTCTTTTTTTTTTTGCACAGCAGATAGTGTGTTGCTTTTCTTTGTATGTACCCTGCATTGCATATAATGTGATTACCTGCACCTAAAAAAATAAACAAGTCTACAAATCGCAATATGCAAAACTGTTTCTGAGGACTGTGAATATCATTAGTTAATTAAAACGCGAATTTTGTCTAGAGAGTGCTAAAGCATAGGAAAGAGAACTACATAGGCCTAATAATGACGAAGATTACCATCCCTAGGACACAACATAGCCCAATCACATGTTCAGTTCGAGGAGTGGTCAGCCCTGAGGAAGTCCCTTTTAAACGACGTTTCAATTTTAAAAAGGCAAACTGGGAGGGGTTTTCCATTGAGCTGGATGAGAAACTGTCCAAGTTACAACCAGAGCCAAGTCATTATGAAGACTTTGTTGACCTTGTGAAGAAGATCTCTCGTAGACATATTCCCCGAGGCTGCCGTACCCAGTTCATTTCTGGCCTCAATGCTGATTCTAAGGATCTGTTAAAAGATTACCAGGAGAAATACGAGACAGACCCTTTTGCAGATGACACCATTCAGACGGGTGAAGAACTCATGAGGAGCATCGCTGACGGAAGAAAGGAAAGATGGATGAACTTACTAGCAAACCTTGACATGGCCCAGAACAGTAGAAGAGCATGGAAGCTGGTCAAAAACTTGAGCAACGACCCTAAGAGTCCACCAGTGGATCTCACCAAGGTTACACCAAATCAAATAGCTCATCAGCTGCTCCGTAACGGGAAAACCATCAAGAAGACTCAGCCTGTGAAGCTGAAGCCTAGTGAAGATGAGAATAATTTTCTCGGTCGTCCTTTCACATCAGCAGAATTAGAACATGCCATCAAGATGATGAAAGTCAACAAAGCTGCGGGCCCGGATGACATCAGGGCAGAACAAATCAAGAACTTTGGACCAGGAACGATCCAGTGGCTGGTGAATATGATGAATAGATGTATCGAGACCCTGCACTTACCAAAGCTATGGAGGAAAGCTCATGTGGTCGCACTGCTAAAACCAGGCAAGGAACCAACGGATGCAAAGAACTTCCGTCCTGTCTCTCTTCTTTGCCACCTATACAAGGCATTTGAAAGGTTGATCCTTGAAAGAATTGCAACATTCATTGATAACCGGCTAATTCAAGATCAAGCTGGATTTAGACCAGGGAAATCATGTTCCAGCCAAATTCTGAACCTGACACAGCATATCGAGGATGGCTATGAGAATAAACTTATCACTGGTGTCGCCTTTATAGATCTCAGTGCTGCATATGATACAGTGAACCATAAGAAGCTCATAGCCAAGCTGTACAACATCACTAAGGACATGAATCTAACAAATGTCATACGTGGGATGCTCCAGAACAGAAGGTTCTATGTTACACTTCAAGGGAATAAAAGTCGATGGAGGAACCAGAAAAACGGGTTACCTCAAGGCAGTGTGTTATCCCCATTACTATTCAACATTTATACAAATGACCAGCCAGAATATTTAGAGGCCAGGCGATTTATTTATGCGGATGACACCGCTATTGCTGTACAGGGTAGGAGCTTTGAGGAGGTGGAGGGAAAACTGTCCAATGCTCTTGAGAGATTAGACAATTATTACACCCAGAATCACCTGAAACCTAACCCTGGAAAGACACAAGTATGCGCATTTCATCTTCGCAACAAAGAGGCCCGGAGAAAGTTGAATGTTGTCTGGAAAGGAGTGACACTCGAAAGCTGTGAAACGCCTCGATATTTGGGAATCAAGCTTGATCGTACCCTCAGCTTCAGGAAACATTGTAGAGAATTGAAGTGCAAGATCAGCTCAAGAAATAGCATAATGTGGAAGTTGATAGGTTCAACATGGGGAGCGAACCCTCAGGTTCTACGTTCAACAGCATTGGGACTTTGCTTTGCAGCAGGAGAGTACGGATCATCAGTGTGGGGAGCATCTGCCCATACCAAGCAAGTGGACATAGCTCTTAACGAGTCCACACGTATTGTCACTGGATGTCTGAGACCTACTCCAGTGCAGAAGATCTACCCTCTCGCTGGCATTGCACCTCCAGTTATTCGACGCAGGGTGGCAGCAGAGAAAGAGAGACAAAAGCTTGAAGCAGATCCCAGACATTCTATGTTCAACCACAAGGTGACCACTCCTCGCCTAAGATCCAGGAGGAGTTTTATTAAGAGAACAGTACCCCTCCATACCAAGCCAGACGTCCGGCGTGTGTCACTCTGGAAACAAATAGTACCAGAGGGGTTTACCCCTAAAGAAGAACTGAGCAGTGGTAGTCATTTGCCTTATACCACCTGGAGGTCCTTAAACCGGATGAGAACAGGAGTGCCTAAGTGTCGTAGCAACCTTGTGAAGTGGGGTTATGCAGAAGATCCACGATGTGCCTGTGGAGAAATCCAGACTCCACAACACCTGCTCACGTGCAAAGATCTTAATGAAACCTGCAGCCAGGAAGACCCTATGTTGGCCACAGACCGAGGGATAAGAGCTGCAGAGTTCTGGAAAGGAAGAATTTAGTGTGTCTCCCGGACACGGAAAGTAAGTAAAGTAAGTAAGTACCATCGCAATAGCGATTTTCCAATGACGAACCTAGCACGTTTAGACGCCTTGGGGGTGTGGTTATGCAGTGGTCAAATTGGTCGCCTCTCACCTTGAAGGACTGGGTTAGATTCCCGGCTAATGCATGTGTGATTTTCGAAGTGAAGTATGACGTCCTGTGGTTCGGATTCCACGTAGAAAATGAAGGCCCTGTGGTTCATGGTTGTGAGATTAACGGCCATATAAAACTACAAACGTCCTTGCTTCTTCAATGTACGAGTAGTACTTCAAATGGATTCACAGGTAGGGTATGTCTCCATCACAAACACTAGGCACACGCTCTATATTGACACTAAATCATATTGAGATGTTACTCAAAGGTTGCAGCCAAACTCTTCCTGCATGTGTATGTTCAGCGTTCTCTTCTCATGTAGCTTGCGTATTTCTTGATATTTGATTGAAGCGTTCTCTGTTTTGGAGAATGTATGGTAGTAAATGGTTTTTGTTTCTCTGGCGGATAATTTTGACAACTGGATGTTCTTCCTGGTACCAAATTCATCGTTGGAGTTAATGAAATTGGGAAAGGAGAGAAGCGACCGTGGCATGCCATCCCCTTATTTGCTTAGAGTCGAAAATGTGATACCATGAAATAATAATCATAACAGTTTTTCAAATGTTCAAAGCATGGAGAAAAATTCAGCAGAAGCTACCACCCCTGGTGGTAACCAATCCACCTTCATTTTGAATGAAGCATGCAGGCCTACGGATTCTGGGGAGCCTGCGCAGACATGCGTGGAGGTATCGGAGACTCCAGGAAAGATCAGACACAAACGACGGAATTTTTTTTGCTACTTTCAACACAAACTCAGTTCTTAAGACCGGCAAACTCAAACAGGTTACTGATGTCTTGTCCCGATATCAGATATTGATTGCTGCAATTCAGGAAACAAGATTCACGGATATAATATAATAATATCGTATGGCCTCGGGTGCCTGGTGCAAGCTTTTGCTATTTGACACCCAGAGGGTAGCTTGCATGTCGAATTTCGTAGTTCCTTGACTATGAAAGTCAAGGAGGTTAGATGTTAGATATCTAATCTCCTTGAACACAATAGCGCTTTCTAGTAGAGAAATGAGGAACTTTGTGCTGGCGGAAACTCCCGAGATTAATTTTGCCATTATGAACTCGGCCTACTGAATTCAAATGGGTTCTTTGACATGCCAACATCGTATGACATGCGTATCGTATTTTTGCCGCCTTTCAAAAATCACTTACCACGGTCAGGGGCGAACCTGCAACCTTGGGGTTAGTAGACCGACACGCTATCCACTCACCCACCGTGGCAAGCGGATGAACAGTGCTTCGAGTCACAAGGTCATACTGTAGAATCTTCAAAGGCAAGACCGGTAAACGTGTAGTAAAAACCATCCCATACTTTGGCACAGGATTTATTGTCAACAGGAAGATTTTGGGTTCGATTGTGGACTTCACATCCCCTAACAGCCGAGTCTCTACTCTTTCTTTTCGGTGTACAAATAGAGTTTACACAATGGTGAACGTACATGCTCCAATCAATCAGGCGAATAAGAAGGACCCGGAAGGAACAGACACATTCTGGGAGGAGCTAGAATATATCCTCTCAAAGGTACCTGACAAACATACCATCATTCGGCTAGGGGATTTCATTGCCCAGCTTGGCAAAGAACGAAAATATCAGAAGATTATTGGAAACTACCCAGCTCACAGGAGAACTAATCGTAATGGAGAAAGGCTTGTGGGGTTATGCAGAGCATTCAATCTGGTCCTAAAGTCAACGGCGTTCAAACACCTACCCAGAAAACAGAGGACCTGGATTTCTCCATACTTCAACCTTGATGAATTCCAAATTGATCATGTCGCCATTGCACGGAAAGTGCAACGAGAGATCCAGAACTTATAGGTTCTGAGAAGTGGCAACTTAGACTTGGATCACTACCTATCGCAGATCAAAGTTAGACTAATTCCAAGTAATAACAAGAAGATTACTCCAAGAAAAACTGATAAGTTTGACATAGACAAGCAAAGGAGCAACCAAGAATTCACCCACAAGTTGGAAACTTTAAATCCAGAGAATTGGGAACAATTACAAGAGGCTATAGTCAGAACAGCAAAGGAGACTGTCCCACTCACAAAATCAAGAAAGCATCTTTGGTGGGATCATGAATGTGATACAGCAGTTCAGCTAAGACAGGTTGCGTGGCAGAAATGGAATTGTCACAAAAATGAAGAGAACAGGGTCAACTTCCTAAATGCGAGAAAATCTGCATCAAAAACGATCCGTGGCGTGAAACGTATGTTTAATAAGGAACAGTTGGTACTGATTGGGCAAGACTTCCAGAAAAATAACACACGTAACTTCTATAAAACTTTCAAGCACAGTCCGAACTAATACAACCCCCCAAGTCTACAGTTTAAAGATTCCAACGGGAAATTAGCTCAAAATGATAAAGATAATTATCAGATTCTAGCAAGTTATTTTGAAAACCTCCTCAACTGTGAGGCTCCTGAGACCCCATTTGTTTATAAAATGAATCCAAACATCCACCCTGATTCGTCCTCTCCTCCCCCCCCCCCCCCCCCTAAGAAGGCTGAAATAACGAAGATCATCCAATAGCTGAAGGACAACAAGGCACCGGGTGAAGATTTGATAATTGCTGAACTGTGGAAACATGCAGGGGAAAAAGCAGTCGACAAGCTTGTTGCAATCTGGGATAGCGATAAACTCCCAAGTGGATGGACCTCTGCCGTAATTCATCCTCTACATAAAAAAGGGGAGAAAACCGATGTAAACAATTACCGTGGCATCTCTCTTCTATCAATAACTTACAAGATCCTCTCAAAAGCTCTACAGAATAGGGCGGAACAATAAATCGATCCACAAGTGGGGGAATACCAAGGGGGTTTCAGAAAGGGAGGATCATGTGCTGAGCAGAAGTCCATCCTTTCATATCTGAAACTCAGGTACAGGGAATTCGTGATGACCTTTGTTGATTTTAGGAAAGCGTACGACTCAATTGACCGAACCACCCTATTGCAAATCCTTTAAGAGTTTGGCTTAGATAACAAGACACAATTAATTATCCAGCAAACCCTGACCAACACCACTTCCAAAGTGAGGTTCAGAGGAGAGATGTCTGATGCCTTTGAAATCAGGACAGGAGTGAGGCAATAAGACGGGCTATCACCGCTTCTCTTCAATTGTGTTTTGTAAAAGGTCATCCGAGAATGGCGGAAAGAAATGAAAAATTCAAAGGTAGAAATTGGCGTAAGGTTAGGGTACAAGTATATGAATCTTACAATCGACTGTCTAGCCTTTGCAGATGGTCTAGTGATCTTTTCAGATTCCATTGATATGGCAGAAGAACAACTTAACCAGCTGAAAAATCAAGCACTGAAGGCTGGGCTTCAAATCTCCTTTGAGAAAACACAATTCATGACAAACATAAAATCAGCGCCCCGGGAACTGGAGGTCTGACTAGGAAAAGTTCAGAAGGCAGAAATGTTTAAATACCTCGGTGAATGTATAGAGCCTAACCTATCAGAGTAGGAAGCCTTCAAGTCACGCATTAATAAAATGGAAATGGCATTCAACCTGACTAAAGACATATAGGCCTACAATAAGAGATCGATATCCATAAACGCCAAAATTAGACATTACTGCACCGTTATTCGACCAGACGCTCTGTATGCGGCTGAGACTCTAATAATGAACAAGAAAGGTCTAATGGAAAAACTAGAGGCTAAAGAAAGGAAGATTTTGAGGAAAATCCTGGGTCCCATCAAAGAAAACAGCGAGTACAGAAGGCGTCACAACCACGAATTGTACACGCACGTGGAGAAGATCAGTGACACGATTCGAAAAAGAAGGATTGCCTTCTATAGCCACGTGACACGAATGAGCCCAGGCAGGATATCAAAACGGATATTGACGTACTTTCAAGATAAGAAAACCAAAGGGGCATGGTTTACGGAAGTTGAGAAAGATCTACGTGAAATTGAAATTTCCCCTAAAGATATCCAGGAGCGTGTTCCACTTCAGGAAAAACTACGTACGCACAAAGGTTTCCAGGAAAAGCCGAAGCTGAAGACAGGGAAGGCGTGGTTCCAAGAGAGGAAAGAACAACACCGGAGACGAATGCGGGTACACTAGGCGGTAGTTAGAGCTCGGAAGAAGAGACAGTTGAACTGACGTGGTCCCTAGTTGGCCGAATCGAAGAAAAGAAGAAGAAGAAGAATATGGTACGGCCTCGGATGCCGGATGCAAGATTTGTTAATCGACGCCCAGAGGACAGCTTGTATGTCGAATTTTATCGCTTTTTGGAGCGCCATGAAAGTCAAGGAGGTGCGTAGTCGGTAGCATGCTGAGCTTCTATGCCCAAGATAGCGGGTTCAAACCCGGCCGATGCGGTCGGAGTTTTAAGAGCGTTAAAAATCCCTCAGTATGCCTTCCTTCGGAGGGGAAGTAAAGCCGGCGGTCCCTTGTCATAGATTTATGCCATGTTAAAGAACCTTCCACTAATTGCACCTGTGTGAAGCTAAATTGGATAGGTTAAGAATGTAAACAACGCTCTGAGGTTTCTACGTTCGTTGTCAAGAGCCGACTGCGGTGGCGTCTAGTAGCTAAGTTCTGAACTTGGCCTAGTAGTCGTTGACGGTGGCGCTTGGCGGCAAAAGTAGGAACTATTTGAAAAATTCTAAGTTGCAGTACTTAAATTAAAAAACAGATAACACACACTAATACAGTCATCACAATTAACACCGGTTATCAGACTGATTCTACACACACCCTAAGTACACGGGGCTACATGACCGCGTTGTCGCAATCCGTAAACTGAGGAACCAACCAACCATAGTAGAGAATGGAGGAACTTTTGTGTTGGTGGAAAATCCCGAGATTAATTTTGCCATCATGAACACGGCATACTAAATTCATGCATGTCGTGATTTTTGTCGCTTCTAAACATCACTTACCATGGCCAGGAGCGAACCTGCAAGGTTGGGGGTTGGTAGCCCGACACGATAACCACTCACCCACCGTGGCAAGCTGCTACCATGGAAAGCCACTACAAGGGCAACCTACGGAAGGGCGCAAAGCTCCTCGTTACCCGGTCAGTTCTACAGCTATTTTTGTGACGTAACATTAATGTAGTTAGCTGACATGTTTCCTCTTCTTGTTTTATTATGTCGACAGTTGATGAGTATCACTATTGTCATGTTGCAAACGGAACGGATATCATCATTACAGTGAACAGGCTGTCAGAACAAACGAACGTGTTTCATTACAGCTCACATCGTTCGCGGATATTGGGGACTACAAAACACAGGCTATTTACACACGCGCCCCCGCTTGTTTCTGTTCAAATTGTTTTCCTCTGGAACGAACAAAAACAACGGCGTGTTGAAGACAAATGTTTATCTACCGTATATCAAAGGCAACTCCAAATGATACGGGTGATTAAAAACCCGTGCAACTAAAGGTGAATATTTTACAACTTACGACTGATAATTATCATCCCTAATAGAACATACCGACGAGTGTAGCCGAGCAGTCTTCCACAACTTGATTGGGTAGCTGGCGTTCGTAAATTTAAATTCTGATTCCTGACGATGAATGTGGATTGTCTCATACGGGAAGTACCCCAGTTGGAACGGCTAAAAGAGACCAAAACTATTTTTAAAATAGGATAGTGTGTGAATATGAAAACCATTCAAAGTCATATATCGGTAAAATGTTTCGTTATTTACTAGCGATGCTTGAATGGCCACCCATGTGAAGACTAGAGAACCTAACGTCGCTGATAAAGCACTCCAACGTAACGGTAATTTGTACTCGGCAGGAATCCCTGAAGTGACCTGCATACTTCACCTAACGAAATTTACCTAATAACGAACTCTGTTCATGTAAAATGGGAATGAATGATGCAGCTATAGTGGCTCTCGGGTGCCCTATGAAACATAGCCGCGATAATATTCATGAAAAGTTTCCAATATTACAACGCCAATACACTGTAACACAATGCTTCTTGTTACTTCCTTCTTTTGCTAGCGAGGACATCTCAGCACTGGTGGAATTCTCATGTCACGTGCAGTTGCCTACAGCAACATAAATGGTTAACGTGCAAGGTTTAAAACCTACGTGCCATATTTGTAAATTTAGTGTGGCACATTCTACGAAGACCCCCAAATCCTGTGTTACAAGTCAGAAAACTTAGAACACAATTTCATTTCCATTACGGTAAGTAATTCAATTCTTTGGTTAATGATAAAATTATCCGTCACATGGAAAACATCGTCTCAAATCCCTAATCCTACAGAAACGGAGGTAGTAAGGGGTTAATAAATCCTATTCTCGCAATGGATCGCGCTTACCCGTCCAGATAATAGCTTAGAGATTATTTATTTATTTATTTATTTAACGATATGAAAGACCACAATCATAAGCCCACATTCATTCCACCTAGTTAAAAATTACAAGATACATCAATGAGGAAAGAGAGAACAATAGAGAACACAATTGAAGAACAAAAAAGAAATACTACAAAAGAAATTGTGAAAAATATACAGTGTAGAATGGAAAAACTGTACAAAATACAAAAACATAATACAAAAAATATACAAAAATAAAGAAGAAAGAATAACCAGTAATCAAGGAATAGCTGCTTAGGCCTATACTTGTTTATTGAATGAGTTAGTGCAGCTAAAAGAAAACTCTCAACAATATTATGGGGGCCACGTGGCCAGCACGTCGACACCCTCAAGCGCATTACCCTGGTTTTAGGCAATGCGGCGCTACTTTGAATATATAGCAGCTACTCAGTTGACCTCAAAAGGCTTAGTAAATCCAGCCCTCACGATTGATCTCGAACATTTTTTGGTGAAGCTGAGACTTCTGAGTAAGTGGCGAGTACGCTGCTTTTACACCATGGAACAGCTAAGAGAAAACCGGAAGTCAACAACATTATGTACAAGTAGCATATAAGTCATATGTATTGAGCCCGCTGAGCTCATGTATTTTCTCCAAGACCATGCTTACTCTTTGATGCATACTTGTGTTAAACACACTCCAGACTTCCTCATGATTAAATTGCCAGTTTGACTTTGGCCAGGATAGTCTATTTCATTCCTGGATATAGTTTAATCATAATCTTGCTACCATATATTCCAGGAATGTCAAAAATGTAATTCTGCAATATTTACCACCTTACCAGACCTTTGCAAGTGGTAAATCACATTTTGGTAAAATGTATTAGCACCGCGGACATGCGGAGGTTAAGGAAGTAGGTGCTCAACGACTTACAACTTCCTTTGGAAGCCAGGATGCAGTTCCTGAGACCGACACACCGATGTGATAGTCCGCCGAGACTAGATGTGTGAATTAGACAGTTCGTCTTTTGACGAACACCACGATTTTTAGTGCAAGTGCACATTAACGTGTGTGAACATTATCGACGGCCGTCGAGCCAAGTGAATCGTAATTATCGACGAAAGTATTATATTTCGGCCCAGTGAGGCTTGTGCTTCGTTATTTTCTGAAGAAGAGTCAATCCCGTGTGAAATCACTATTTTTGATATTTCACCACGTGTAACATAGTACTATGTGAAAGACCACGCCGTGTAAATTTAGACACGCCAACTTGCAGTAAGCTGCTAAAATATTAACGCCACACTAATTTATTATAGCCTACATAATGGCGGTATTTTCAGAAATCACCAACCGTGCTATGATTGTAAATATTCTTCGAGTGATGCACGTGATTCTTCAGTGATAGAGTGTGATTTGACAGTATAGAATCTGTGTGTTAGATATCACCAGAATATCTATAAATTCTTTGGCAGGAAGTGATAAGGCCATTTTTATATATCCTGCGCCCGTGTAGCTCCAGTGAATACCTATTTTTGCAAAGTTTATCATTAATTAAAATCTGTTTAACCATTTATTTCTACGACATAATGTCGAGTGCGACCGACCACGTGTACGTCCAATATCACCTTAAGCACGTGATGTCGATGATTGGGTAAGAAACCCTATGGGAGGGTTAAGCCAATGAAGCAACTACCATGAACGAGGAACGTCCAGCAGGAATGTCCAGGACAAACCACATAATGGAGAACGAGATCGACAGTCCATGGAAATGGAGCCTTATAATCCCTTCAAAGGAGTGAAGTCGAATTACCCCTCTCATACCAGACGTCGGGAGGTGAACTACGATGCCTTGAGTAACCGTGAGTTCCCGTAAATCCTCTTGTTAATGTTTGTCCAGGCAGACGCATTAGCTGTAGTTTCTTATCCGAAACGTTTGATAGTTCACCATTAAACAAGGTTATGTTAGCTGTAGATATTTTCATTCTGGTAACTGGGACAAACTTGAGTCACCCGGTGAGGTGCACATGTACAGTTTTATGTATTTTGAGTGTCATATCAGCGAGGTCAATGCTGAGATTTTGCTATGTCAGACAGCTGACATCTTCGAGATGAAGATTGAGCCTTCATAACTTTTACGCACTGTGGGGTTCAGTAATAACTCCATTTATAATTTAAAGCAACCGTTTTATTAGCATATCGGTTGACAGTCGAGAGTTACTGTCCAATTTTTGTACTATTTATTTGAGAATTTTTGTGAGTAAAATTTACTACATTAGTTCCGAGGAGGAACGAACCCAAGTCACTGAGGACTTGTTTGGTAATGAAGCCAAGACCCTTTGAAGGGTTAGAACGACACAATAGTAGTTAGGTGTTGTCAGTTTATTTTGTGAGTGCCAGACCATGTGCACAAAGATACGTGTGTTCAATAGCAGGAAGTAGCATATCTTCCATTGTCAAAAGAAGTTAACCATGAATTGTATAGTCTTCGATTTAGGTGTATCTGATATTATGATACCGTTGTATTATTGTAAAGGGTAGGAAATGAACATGAACAATTGTGTGGAAATGAGAATCAATTCTATAACATTCTGCAGAACACGGCAGGACTTTAATACGTGTATTCTGGCAGCTATTATTTGCACAGTTTTGTAACGGAATTGTGGTTAGTCTAGCCACGCAGTACGAATGTTTTTTATTTTTTATTTATTATCTCATAAGGAGCACCTGAGCCGAGGCTCGTGATAGTGCAGTACATCAAGGTAACAATGGTATTTAAGTAATTATATGTAAGTTACACTGTTGAATCCATTAAGAATTTAAACAGTTCTTTCCTGAGAGTTCTCAGTGAAGAGATATTTTTCAGGCCATCTGGTAGACTATTATATATAAATGATGAGTAATGCCTTAGTGAATTATTTCCAAACCTGCTGGTATTTATTACATTATAGTGGATATTGCTTGAATTTCTGGTGATGTCTGAGTGAGTATCTGAATTGGTTGTGAGTATGATATTTGAATTGGTTATTTTATGTTTAATTTTATACATCACTAGCAGGTACCCGCGGCTAGGCGTTACTATTTAGTTCTACCCTGATCTGGTTCCTTAACGTAGATAGAACTGTCTATTTCACTTTCCTTGGGTACTTCGAAACCTTATGATGCGTCGGTTCTTTAACTGAACTGTTATATATTCGAATACCTATCGCCGGTTATTTCTTAAGTCCACAGCCTAAACTGTGACTGTACTAGTGAACTTTATAAAGTCTAAAACTTGATGATATATTTTCCCATAACAGGGTTCTGATATGTCTCCACACGGTGATATTTAATGACGATACTGCACGGCCACTCCCATACGGGGTGCACGTCTGTGATACAGCGTAACACGACCTCTCACTGGTAAAGACTGCATGCTCTTCCTGGCACATCCAGTGTTTATATCCAATTCTGTGGCAAAAAAGATCAAATCCTCTTCTTCTCCAGCACTAACTTCTGAAGTAATTGTCGTATGATTTTGAAAAATATATCTCTGGAAAGCTCTTGTTTTAAACGTAAACTGGTTTCTTTGATCATGAATATCGATCACACAATTCCAAGATATTAAACAATTTGGCTCCTCAGATATGTGTGTGGTGAGGTTTATTTTTCCCTCTCTCCCAATTCTGGGCTCGGGGAATAACTACGTCATGTCACGTCTGCAGTTCTTTCCTGTGCAAATATTATAAACTTTTTCCCCAACAAATATCTCTTTTCCAGAATGATCAACAATGATGTGTTCATTTCATTAATTAAATGCTTGCAAATGGCTTAATTTTAATTATTTCTCTTCTTGCATCTTTGCAAGGTTGTCATTTTATAGCTGAGTAAGGTCTATTTCCGAAACTTCTTCTCTCTTACTCGTCGTGGAAAGTTTTTCTCGTTCTATTAATAATCATGCGCCAGCTCTTTATCGATGCGTCAAGCGTGATCTCACGTCCGCATGACTCGTGGTTACCCATCCTTGCGCCACATTGTAACAGCCCACTTCTTAAAATCTTACCAATACATTCTACAAACTGCATTATTTCCTCCCTTCTTTTGCAAATAAAATATGGATTCGACGCTTTAACCAATTGCACATGGGTCCAAATCTCCCCTCATTAGATAAATAAATTTTCGAAATTTTGAGGAAATTTATTTGAGTGTTTTTCCTATAAATTCTTATTCTTTCAGTGTCGAAGCCATCATAACATCCCGCAGTACCTTTATTTTATTTTCTCATAGAATCCCACGATGATTCGGGTTTTCCAATTTTAAAGTTATATCCGGTAATGGTGTAAGTCGAGCACGCTCTGTCCCTACCCGTTCTTCCTTACTTATTTTTCTGGACAAAAAGTCTACAGAACTTAATCCTTCGTTACGGGTGTGGTCTATCCCAACCCGTTTCTTTCTTTCCTCATTTTCTCTCATTAAATTGGAATTTTCTTCTTCAATTAATTAAATTGTCTCTCTTAGCTCCAAATACGTTTGCTCTTGTTCACATTCGCAATTGAATGGTTGATCTCTATTTTCTTTTTCTAACTCACTCCTATTTGTATCAAAAATGGATTCATCATTTCTAATTCGTTCTATAACCAGGGCTTGTTGATTTGCTTCATCGAAATCTTCGGGAGGGTAATATACTTTCAGGTTAGCTGAATTCATATTCACTTCGTGATTCGTTTCACAGTGCTGAATTCTATAGGCATTATTTCTTAAATCCCTTATTATTCGATACGGTCCGTGGTACATTGTCTGGAATTTCTTGTACACGCGGTTCCCTGGATCCGAAATGGCTGGTCTTTTCACTAACACCATTTCTCCTGTTAGTAGTGGTCGATGATACCTCTTATGCCTGTTTCTCCTTTGTCTTCTATCGGCTTGAGCTTTTAGATGCTTAAAGGCTCTCCAAATTCGTACATGTCTTCCCGGCTGAGCGTCTGTTGGTCTAGGAGTGACCAGACTCCAAGGTCTCTCTGGTTGCTCATTCCGATGTAATGCTATTGGTATCTCTCCCGTAGATTCGTGTATCGTATTATTTATACAAAATTCGATGATGTCGAGGATGTCTATCCATTTCCAATTTTCCTCGGCACAATATATCCTACAATACTTGGCCGTTTCCCTCATAACTCTTTCTACAGGATTTGCCCCAGAATGGCGAATGCTGGACAGGATCTGACGTATTCCAAGTCTCTCTAATTCCTGTCTAAATTCTACACTTGTAAAACAACTACCGTGATCCGATAAAAATTCTCTGGTTTACCCAGAATAGGTATCACTTTTTCTTTGAGTCGTTTTAAAACCTGGTTGGTATTAGTCTTTCGTATGGGAGCAAGAACAACCATTTTTGTGAAGACATCCATAGCCACCAATATGTGTCTGTTTCCCCTCCTGGCCTTTGGCAAAGGTCCGAAGTTGTCAATAGAAATAATTTGACCTGGTCTCTCGGGCAACAGTGGTATTGGCTTTTGTCTCATCAAAAACGCATTTGGCTTAATCCTTTCACATATGTCACATGTCATTAGCGTATCCCTTACAGTTTCTCTCAGTCTCGGCCATACAAATGCTTCTTTCAGCATCGAGACTGTTTTGGCGACTCCCATGTGTCCAAACTATCTATGGGCTAACCATACCATTTTCCTCTGCAAAATAGCAGGTATAACGATCCTCAATCGAGTATGGTCAGAGTCCGCGAACTTATATAACAATCCATTAAAGAAAGTATCATCTTGAGCTATCTTATTAGCTTCAGTATTCGCAGGTGTTCCCCTTTTCAAACTCCCTTCTAAGAAAGATATGAGCATGTTCATCCATGGATCTTCACGTTGTCGTTGACCAATGCTTCTTACTTCATCCAACGTACTCTGATCTCTGTCTTCTAAATCAATAGCCATTACTTCCTCTTCTGTGGACGCTGGCTGTCTACTTAAATAATCTGGAACTACATTTTCTTTCCCTGGGCAATACTCTATGTTTACATCGAACTGTTGTATATATATAAAGCCCAACGCATCAATCTTTGACTGGATAAATCCGTCTTCATCAAAAAGGTTAAGGCTTTATGATCGGTTCTTAATGTGACTGAAAACCCATATACAATCTTTCGCCAATATTGCAACGCATGCAATATCGCTAACAGCTCGATCTCGCTGATTGTATAATTTTTCTCGTGTGGTTTCAGTCTTCGACTCGTGAAAGCTAGATAATTTTTCCTCTCAGGGTTATCCGGGTCTTCCTGATACAGCATTGCCCCTATTCCAATCTGGAATGCATCCGTCTGTGTTATAAATCTCTGATTAAAATCAGGATATCCTAGCTTCACATAATTTAAGAGCATTTCCTTGGCCTCTATAAACGCTTTCTCCGTTTCCTCCGTCCATTTCCACTTGTCACCCTTCTTTAGAAGATCCTGTAGTGGTGCAACAGTTTTGGTGTAGGATGGTCAATGTCCTGAGAAGAATCCAATCAATCCCAAAAACTGGCGAACGTTTTTCACTTTCATAGGCCTGGGAAAATTTCTTATTGATTCTAATTTGCATGGATTTGGTTTGACGCCATCTTTGTCAATCACATGCCCCAAAAACGTAACTTGTCTTTGACAAAAGTTCGATTTCTTCAAGTTAATCTTGAAGTTAGCCCTTCTCAAATCTTCCAATAATTTCTTTAAATTTTTCAAGTGTTCCTCTACGTTTTCCGTGGTAAGCAATATGTCATCCACATAACGGATAGTGCAATCCTTTACTTCCTCTGACAGGTTGCGATCAAGTGCTCTTATTAGTGCGGATCCCGCTGTCTTCAAGCCAAATGGACATCTCTTGAAGCAATACGTTTGTTGATCGAACTGAAATCCAGTTAAAAGACTGGTTTTATCTTCAAGTTCGAGATGATGATATGAAGAAGTCATTTCAATATTTGTGAAAATCTTCGTGCCTTTAAATTTCCTCAGTATTTCTTTTATGGGTGGTGCCGAATCATTTTCTGGTATAATCTTAGCGTTCAAATTCATGGCATCAAACACTCCCTTACTGAGCCATCCGATTTACTCACAATTACTAATGGACTAACATAGGGTGTCGCCATCTTTTCTTTACACCTGCATCACTCATCTCCTGCAGTGTTTTCTTTGTATGTGTGTAATGTTTTTCTGCAACCGGGTATGGTTTTTGTATAAACAGTGCCCAATCATTTACTTGAAATGCGTATTTAAAATTATGGATCTTTCCTGGCTTGGAATCAAATACGTCCCTGTAATTTAATAGCAATTCCTTCAAATTTTCCTTGTTTTCGAGGGTAACTTTGGCTTCCTCTATTTTTCCTAACAGGTTGATCTCGAACTCGGTTTCCATACTATCTTCAAGTTCGATGTTTAGGACTTCAAATACCTTCTCTATGTTCCTACAACCTTCCTCGGTCATTTCTTCCACATGCCATACCCGATCTTCTATTTTTGCATCCTGTTAATGTAAAATAATGTTTTGCTCATCCACATTCTCTCTTTGAATCTTAATGGCATTTTGCGCTAGGTCTATTATGACCTTGTTCTCACGGATAAAATCAATACCCAATATAATATTGTATGATAATTGATTTATCAGCAAAAAGCATTGTGAAATTTCAGTGTTACTCATGATCAAGTCAATGTACACCTGAAATTTGCAGGTCAAAGATTTTTCAGGAATAATTCCCTTAATCGTCACGCTTGATTTGGGAATTTTTAATACACGACCTCTTGTTTCTAATTCATTTATTAGGCTTTGTGTTATCAAACTTATAATTGATCCAGTATCTATTAATTCTCTGACCAGTAATCCTTCTATCCTTAACATTATGATAGGTAATTCTCTTCTAATAGGTGGGATTCCTTCCACATCCTCTTTAATTAGCTCATCTGGTCTCGCTATCCAATTTACAATCTCAACCTCCTCCCAGCTCCTGGTATGTTTCCACTTTTGATGATTTAAATTTGGAGTTTTTTTTATCTTGAGGGCTTCCTTTCCCCTCATTCATCAACTGAGCTTGTAACTCCAAGCTTTGAGCTCCATCCAGTCGGTCGGGTGATTTTCGGTTCTTCATTGCCTCACTCCAACGGACTCTTCGCGTCTCAGGTTCGTCTGTTCATTCATTCATATAACGAAGACTTTTTTGGTACCTTTCTTCAATTTCAGCCCGATATTCATCGCTTCTGTCCTCAGGCCTCACATTCCTTCTGGGATAATTTTCCTATGTCTTTCTGTTGTCCTGCCTTTGATTATTATTATACGGTCGGTTTTCTTGTTGCCTATAACCCGTATTTCTGGGATTTATTCCTCGATATCCTCCTCTATAGTATGGCTGTATTCCCCTAGGCTCTTGATGTCCATATCTCGACCCAGTCCTTGAGTGTCTGTACTAGTTGACTGATTTCTTGTCGATGGTTTCTCTCTGTCCTCTTGACTACTGGCCATGTGTACTTGTTCAGTATGTCTTTGATGCCTGGGAGTAACGTGTGAAGTCGTCATGTCCAGCTGACGTAATACGCTCTCCACTTCCACAGCACTTCTGGCTTTGGATGAGATTAGCAACCTTTGTATCTCATATGGAAGTTGTCTTGCAATGGCGGCACACAGGTCGTTTTCAGCTGGGGCAATATCAATTTCACGGAATTTACACTGCTGAGCGGTGAAAAATTCTGAGTATTTAGTGGGGGCATTCGTACTATATTTCCTAGAATACAGATCTAGCCTCAAATTTTCCTGTACATCTGCTGCCCAATATTGTTTCAGAAAAGCTTCTCTAAAACCTTCCACCGTGTCAAATGTATATCTGAAACTCCTGAACCAGGTGAGACAATCACCTGCCAACATCTTCTCAATTGCTCTCAGTCTCCGATCCTGAGGAACTTTCATTTCATTCAAGTATTCTGCTACCTCCTTCAACCAGTATTTAGGAGTAATTGACATATTATTACCCGAAAACTTAACCGGTCTATCCTCATTTGACTTGATAATGTTAATTATCTGTCCATTTGTTTGGTTCATATAAGGGGTTGACATCGCCATTGGATATCCTGGGTTCTTATGAGAGCTCTCCCCTCCTAAGTCCCTATCTTGATTAGTGCCTCGTTCATGCGGATCTACCCATCCTGTCTTCTGGAATTCATCCTGACATTCAAATTCTAGTTTTCTTTCTCTTCTGGCTCTCTCTTCTAGAGACATGAGCTGAACCTCCATTTGACTATTCTTGTGTTCCGTCCTTTCCAACCGTGAGCCAAATTCATTCTCAAATCTTTCCTGTTTCTCCTTACTGCTTTCAACTTCTTGTTTGTTTTGAAATTTCTCTTCCCTGAAACTGTCCGTTATTTCAGCTAATTGTTCCTCTACCTCTTTCTTAATGATCATAACCTGTTTTTCTATAATTTCTGGCTTAACGTCACCTTTGGTATTGTACCCGTTCGTCCTGGGGATGCGATGACCCATCTGCTATTACATCGCATTCCTGGATTTCCAGGACAGAGCGGAGTTTAATGAACCTCTAGTCAAATAAGGAATGTGTCGGAAATTCAGTTGAAATATCTCAAAAGCAGAGGGTAACACGAGATAAAGTATCTCCAGGGTCGTTACGGGTTTAAATTTAATTTTAAAAAATACAAATATAAATGGGCGCCATCAACTGAATCCCTAGAAAACCACATCCTTCCTGGTTAAGCCTTAATTAAGGCAAGGAAAGAAAAAGGAAAATCACATCACCATCAGATCACAACTAAGATAAAAACAAATTTATTCAACTTTGATAGTCAGACAGACATATTAAACACTCATCCTACCTAAGAGCATGGTCGAATGCCAACGTTAAATTGTCATTGTCCAGAAAATCGAACCATCTCTATTCTACACAAAGTGTATTTAATCCACATAAAATAGGAAAAATTTATAAAGTTCTCTTGGGTTCTCAGGATCACCGTAACACTATGTCTTTGCGTCACTGACATTCGTGATAACTGAGACCTAATTTCTCCTTAAATTAACATCATGAATGTGGATGTAAAAATATTATTAATCTGTCTAAACACACATATTATAATCACATATTTTAAATATCACATAATTTATGGCTTGCATGGCATTATTCAAATGCTGAATATGTTAGTAAAATGCTCCTAAACATCGAATAATTAATTTACACTATTTACACTGTCATTAATCATTGCTGGTTTTTGAATCACAGAAAATCCACTATTCATTGGTTATTATCATCATCATCATCAAAATTAAATCGTTTAATTCATCAATTCAAGTTGCAATTCTTCAAATCATTCAAATTATATCTCTCAAATAAATTTATGTAAATTCATTTAAATTTATTAATCATCAGCTTCTTTAGTAATTTATCACCTTCTAATTCAGTTATTCATCATCTATTTAATCATCTATTAATTTCTTTAAATCAGCTTATTTATTCAATCTCTAATTCATCCATTTATTTAATTCATTGATTTATTCCAAAATTTAATTTATCAACTTATTTAAATTTTATTCATCTGGTTATTTAGATTTTTATTATTTCATCTAGTCATTCTGATTTTTATTTCATTAGGTCAGATCATTAATATGCTTAAATTTCAGATTGTTATTTCATTAATTATTATTATCAGAAAATCTTATATTATCAACTTTATTTATTTGTTTAATTTAAACGTTTAAATTATACGCCAAATCAATACATAAACAAATATATATTTTATATATTAGTACATGTTTCGACCCACAGTGGGGTCATCCTCAGCCTAGAAAGAAAATCAATTAAGAATTGGAAGACTAAAATGGCATATGCGCCTTAAATCTAAATTAAAATGAAAATTAAAGATAATAATTGATAAAATATAGTAATAAAAATGGATATCCTTACAAAGTAGTATTAATTAAATAAATATAAGATTGGTCTTTTAACAATAATTTTAAAAAAGTAGTTAGAAATAAGAACTATTAGACGGTGAGTGTAAGAATGTTAAGCTTTAATTTTTTTAATCAAAATATACACAAAATAATTTAGAAAATCAATAAAATAATTCAGCTCGGCCCTTGAGTTAAATAACTTGAATCCTCTTCAATACGGAGACTATTAACGATTTTTAAAAGGTGCCAACCAGTATTATGATGACATGAAATAACCTAACAGATAGGAAAATAAACATGTCAGAAAAATGTATATAAATAAACGAAACATAATTAGCCAGCATATGAAACTGATAAAAATCTACTTTAAATGATTTATTATCACCTACCTCGTTGTATGGGATGTAGAAATTGGGAAATTCGTACAAGAATTTGAGTTGAAATGCCCAATATGGATATGTGGCAATTCAAATAAATGTCCAAAACGTTGAGAAGAGAAACCGGGATTCTTGAGATGGAATTGCGGTATCAGAAATTCCACTTTAAATTTGCCAAACAGTGTTAGGTTATGTATATGCTGATTTAATGCAACCGTCTATGGAGAAAGAAATGAATACGTATAGTAATCAGTCTTGATTTAAAGGAGGTATTAAAAGTATTGGTTATACTATTAAGTAATCTTACCGTGTTGAAAATTCTCCCGTAGTACCATATGTACCGCATACATTAAGTATTTATCAAATCAATGAATTATAGGAGGCATGTCATTATTCGTAATCTAGGTGAATACATATATGTCAACGAGCTTTAAGGTTTGGATATCAATTACGCGGGAAAATAACCGTTTCACATACAGCATATTCCGTAAACCTACGATGACTTCTAATATCATACGAAATGATTCTGTGCACCCAGGATCTCATAAAAAATCAACATTCTATAGTCTTATTACAAGGGCATTAAATACCCCCTTGAAATCAGAGAAATACATACAAGAAATACACACAATTTATACCATTGCTGAACTTAATGGATACAATAAACTATTCGTTAATAATATCTTAAAACAGATTAAGAATAAAATAAGTTCAACACTAAATAATGAGGATGTAAATAAGACATTGCTAACATTCACATACACCAACAATAAAATTTACAGTATAACAAATATATTTAAAAAGAAAAATTGTAAAATTGCATTTAAAACACATAATACTACATCCAAAATGATTTTCAATTACAACAAAATAAATACAGAAAACATGTTCAATAAATCAGGAGTATATAAACTTGAATGTAACACTTGCAAACTCACGTATATTGGCCAAACTGGGAGAACTTTTAATAAACGTTACATCGAACACGTTAATGCTGTCAAATATAAGAAATATTCAAGTATGGGAGAACACATAAATAATATGAACCATGCTTTTACATCTATTAACACAGACTTAACAATTTTACATTTATCCGATAAAGGCAAACTATTAAACATCCTTGAAAAAATAGAAATATTCATCAACCAAAAATTATACCCAGACCTCAACATAAATGAAATAAATAACGAAAGTAATCCCTTGTTCATCACAATCTTGAACCATATAAAAACAAGAAACAAACAATCCTACCTCCATAAACATCTTTAACAACCATACATCAAAATTTTATACAATTTTTCATCACCATTCATAACATCAATCCAAATTAAAGAACTGAATTAACTGACAATTAAAGATACAATATTACCAATATCAACATTTTTCATCGATTTATAAAACTAGTCACAGCAAATCTTATTATTAAATAAATATATACAAGACAAACATTAATCATTCAAATACGTTTACACTACATTCACTTATATTTTCTCAATCTTACGAGTCTTAGCAAGTCTGTATTTTTGTCTCATTTTAATTTTCATATGTTGAAATGAAATACCAAATCACTTAGGCTTTCACAATGGTCATATACACATGTTTCGTTTCAGCTCATTGAAGTATCCCGCCTTTTTGCACAATTCCGTGGATTTTCATGAGATGCCCAAGTATTTCACAATGTGGCGCTTTTCTGATTTATTTATATATATGATTTATTTGCCATAACCTCTGTTTAAATAGATTTTCGGACTGTTTATCATGTTTGATATTTAACTCCTTATTTATACATCCGATATTTAGTAACTTAACAGATTGAACTTACAATCATATTAATGAAAAGAACATAATAACATTTACACAATAACAAATATTGTTATATTCCTTAATGAAATATCAGCGGCATCACCTTACCTTCGTTTCCCACATTTGCTTGTTAAATTGTCAATATATTTGATTTAAAAAAATAGATTACACTTAAAAACAGACACTTAGCTTAACATAGAGGTAAATCTAATCCTACCCTTCGACAATTGCAGCATTAGAACATTTTAATTCCTAGTATTCATCTAATAATTGTTAAAACAAGGATTTAATACGCATTATTGGTGACCTATTTGATATTTGGTAGGTTGATTCGGTCATATACATAGCAACGCTACAACGGCAAATTTGTTAAATTGCATCTTCATATCTTCTTTGAAACTACCCATTGCATTTGGTTTCCTGTGAGATGCAATATACCTAAACGTTCATCTCAATGAAGTGTATATATTTAAACCAGGATAAGAGCCAAATGAAAATTAATATACTTTTTTAAGATATAACATACTATACTATTTTCCTATTATAATTAAATACTTACGACAAAAGTTTATATTTATGACAACATTTCGAACTATGAAGCAAATATGAGCGGGTATTTTATGCATAGCAACGCTACAACGGCACTTTTATTAAACTTCACTCCCATATCTCCTTGGAAACTATATTTTACACTTAGGTAGCCTAAAGAATGCAATACATCCAAACCTTAAAGCTCGTTGACATATATGTATTCACCTAGATTACGAATAATGACATGCCTCCTATAATTCATTGATTTGATAAATACTTAATGTATGCGGTACATATGGTACTACGGGAGAATTTTCAACACGGTAAGATTACTTAATAGTATAACCAATACATTTAATACCTCCTTTAAATCAAGACTGATTACTATACGTATTCATTTCTTTCTCCATAGACGGTTGCATTAAATCAGCATATACATAACCTAACACTGTTTTGCAAATTTAAAGTGGAATTTCTGATACCGCAATTCCATCTCAAGAATCCCGGTTTCTCTTCTCAACGTTTTGGACATTTATTTGAATTGCCACATATCCATATTGGGCATTTCAACTCAAATTCTTGTACGAATTTCCCAATTTCTACATCCCATACAACGAGGTAGGTGATAATAAATCATTTAAAGTAGATTTTTATCAGTTTCATATGCTGGCTAATTATGTTTCGTTTATTTATATACATTTTTCTGACATGTTTATTTTCCTATCTGTTAGGTTATTTCATGTCATCATAATACTGGTTGGCACCTTTCAAAAATCGTTAATAGTCTCCGTATTGAAGAGGATTCAAGTTATTTAACTCAAGGGCCGAGCTGAATTATTTTATTGATTTTCTAAATTATTTTGTGTATATTTTGATAAAAAAAAATTAAAGCTTAACATTCTTACACTCACCGTCTAATAGTTCTTATTTCTAACTACTTTTTTAAAATTATTGTTAAAAGACCAATCTTATATTTATTTAATTAATACTACTTTGTAAGGATATCCATTTTTATTACTATATTTTATCAATTATTATCTTTAATTTTCATTTTAATTTAGATTTAAGGCGCATATGCCATTTTAGTTTTCCAATTCTTAATTGATTTTCTTTCTAGGCTGAGGATGACCCCACTGTGGGTCGAAACATGTACTAATATATAAAATATATATTTGTTTATGTATTGATTTGGCGTATAATTTAAACGTTTAATTCTAACATCAATACGGATATTTAAAACATTTGTTTCCAATGGCAAATGTATTTGCATTCTTTGTTTAATTTCCTAACAATTTGTTTAATATTGTTTATAGAACGTTGTCTTACAGTTTTATCACTTCCAAGTTATATCTCGTATTTAATTATCATGCCAAAAAATATTATTGCCTTCACAAATTCACGTTGGATCTCACTATCCACAACTACATTATATATTTTCACTTTATCAAATATCACATTTGAATACCACAATTATTCCACAAAACTCCATAAATATTCAGCGCACAGCATGAATCTCAAAAATAATGCTAGACTGGGTTCGACAACCTCATGTCTGCATCAAAATACATTAGCAATATTGCAACTTCCACTTGGCAACTTCCACAAAATGCCTATCACAAACTTCACTTAATCACGTTGCATGATCTACAAAAATACATAACTGGCTTCAAATTATCAACGCACACAATCTCCAATAACTGTAATTAATCTGATCACATCTAGACAACTTCTTAAACAATTAGGAAAAGAATTACCTTCTTAATCGAAATCAAATTCAAAATCTGCTTTCAAATAGCATAAATTCTCTTAAAATTCTCATAATTCACTTCACAGAAAAACACCAATGTGCTATAATCTCTCATATCGAAATATGCAATACTGATCTGCCTTAAAATAAATCTGACCATTAATGATTCATCTTACAAGATTCAATTACTTTAAATCCTTCTCAAAGGTAACAAATTCAATCATAAAAATTATCAAAAGCATCAACTGTATCAGCTGTTAAATTGAAAGTACTCTCAAAAGAGTATAGCAACAAAATATTGGATTGGCAAACAAGAATTACAAAATGTAACCCTGCTGACATGTATTTTTAATTTATTTAACAAAATTCGACTGATATGTGACTAGTAGTTCCTTGTTTGATCCTCTTGCAATCTCAAGTACACTCAGATGATAAAAATGAGTCCCTCAATGGCGAGTAAGATGAGTAACCACCACACAATCGTATAAATACGAAAGGCCTTGCCCCGATGGCTAACAAGATAATGCCCTGAACGATGGGTAAAGATGTGTACCACCACGCAATCGTATAAATACGAAAGGCCCCATCTCGTCGTCTCATGAGTGAATGTACCAGATTGGAATCAACAAGTCTCTAGTTGTCACATAAAAGCGATATTCATTCACTTGAGTGAATAACATCTTAATATCTCCAAACAATCCAATGGAAAAAATCCCTACTGATGAATAATACACACTCGCTAGTATGCAATGAACTGACGAAGTAATTTAAATAATCCAATTGCAGATCACGAGTTCGAAATACTCGTCACAAAAAATGACTATCCAAGAAAAACTATCCTTACTGGAAAATGTCTAAAAGACCAAACATCTGCTTAATAAAGCCAACCAATGGTGAGAATTTCGTATAATGGTGCCTGCCATATCATATGGTAACGCCATATTCTAGCAAATTTGGAGCAAATAATGTCTAAGCCATGTCTAAATAATCGTAGAACTCCTACTAGAAAAATATATACATGTATGCCCAGTGCTCATGAAAATATCATATTAGAAAGTCATAACTCTTACAGTACCTTCTCATATCAGCTGTTATTATATTTCAAAGATCGTCGATTATAAATTTCTCGAATGATCGACGTGAATATCGTTTCACCCACGCAAAAACGATCGCCTTCATATCCCAAGTGAATCAGCTGTTAGACCTCTTCTTCTTCAGGAATCGAATCCATCGCTCCGTGGTGTCATCGCGTCTCTGTCTTCGTTTACTCCGACATGATGAACTGCATGTTATCCATAATGGATACTGTCCAAATCCTTACGTAAAAGTTCATAAAAGCAGCGTACCTCATATTCTCCTTCTATGTTACGCCACTGTCCCACATAATGTTCGGTTCGCTAGTTAAAAGTTCAATCTCCACAGCGGTTAAGTCTCACTTGTAGAAAATAAATTTTATTTATCAGAGTGTATAAGTTTTTGAAACACCCTGTAGCTGTGTTCGTACTCGGTATTTTATGATAATTCAGGAAAAAGAATTCTATTAATGCACCTGCCAATGTCCATAAGTGCATTTAATTGTAACATTTCGTTTGCTTAAAAGCGTTAATGTTGTTTGGACCCCATGGTCGCTCTACATATTCCGTTATGAAATGCATAGTCGTAATGTAATTTGAATATCTAAGTTCATAATTGCAGTATTGTGCCCGTTTAGACCACATATGCATTTTACCAATAATCAGTCATCACGAGAGTCAAAATATCCCGGAGCGCCAGATGGGTTAAAGCTAATCGCAAAAACGACATCAAATAAAAAAATGCTTTACTGATTTTTGGCTCAATGCAACAATAAGGATAGAAGGAGATTCAACTGGGCATAACACATCATGTAAAATTATCTCATTTTATTTTGAATTTAAAATTGACTGCAAAAATGCTCAAAGCAGCATCACTCACGTGTGGCGACCCACACTCCTATTTACACAATCTACAGAAATTTTCCAAACACATTTGACAATTATTTTTTGGAAACACAAGTCTGATTGTTAGTCCTATAGACTGTGTTCCAAAATTATTTATGATTCATGATTAAATCCAGTTCAAATTTAATTGTCTCTACTGGAAATATCGTAGTTCACTGTTTGAATTTTTACATAATATTAACCCTCGTAGAATAAATGTTCATAGAATTTTAACTTTCGCTTATTTTTCCAGTTTCAAACATATATTGTCGAAAAATATTATTATTCTGAATCAACACAAATTATTTACACATATTAATAACATCTGAAAAGTATTTGACCTTGATCATAGCATCGAAGAACTGTGCGAAGAACAACAAAAATTAATTGTTCTTCCGACATTAAACATTCGAGAAGTGACTCGATTATGAACTTCAAGTTCCTAACAAAATATATGATTTCTGAATCATCAACTTGATCAATAAATTGTTGAACCATTCAACTATTTAATTTTCCACTTGGAATCATTATTATGAAAAATATTTATATTCATGGCCATTTTAGTAATTTTCACAACTTGCAATTCTTCGACAGAATGCGGAAATAAGAATTGTAGCTTCATAATAAATTCATTTAGTTCATGGCACTAGGATTGAAAATATCCTTCAAATTATTCGTGGTTATAGAATTATTTTTAGTTGGCAGTGGCCCATTCTATTATTTGTGTAAGAACACAATATTACAACAACAACGGCAAAGGTCTTCCTCTGAAGAAGAATAAACTACTATCATGACAAATCCGGGTTCTAGCAAAATCAAAGTCTAAATGGAATCCGTAAACAAGGTTGAAATAAGAACTGATGGTTTCTGAGAAATAACCTTCGGGTCATTCATACGACGAAATGTGTAGTTCCAATACTCCTATAAACCTGAGCCATCGAACCTGCTATTTGATTGATGCTCGAAAAAACCTCTTCATTCCTGCGACTTGAACATGCGCACCTGGGAATGGCATTTCAACTACTCCACACATATAAATTTTCTTCCCAAAATTTATACAATAAATCAAGCCTCTGCTTGTTATCAACACTGGAAGATTTATTATCTGACAAGTTAGTTCATTTTACCATTTAGTTCAACCCGTGAATTTACCATACTTATGAAAATCTTTATTTCACTTTCGAGTGTACTTACGTCATGATTTTATATAAATACAAAAATATCCTATTTGATACAAATATCATTTGCTTCCCGTTTCATGCATCTCCGTGTTATCTGAAAAATATACTTTGCTCATTGCAAATATTAACTGTTCAACCAGAACTGAAATGTTGGTTGAATGCGGGCTTGCGCTAACCACTCTCCTTCGGAAAATCTCCTGTTCCAAACTAGAAATGATTAAACTACTTCATAGGCTCTCTCTCAATACATATGATTATTAGAAAATATAATATCCAAGAATTATTTAGAAAAGTTATAAAAATTATTATTATTATTATTAGTGGATTATTATTATTATTATTAATTATATTATTTTAAATATATTTAATTATCATCTCATTATGTGAGAATCCACATGTTCGAACCTTCGAATATGGAAAAAATATCCATTCCTCAACAAAAATAATTATTAACTTTTACAGTTACATCGGCTGATTACCGTGATTATCCAAAAATATGAAATATTCAAATAAATCTTCGTTATGCTCGGTCATCGATCCTAAACTGTTCTGAGTGCTGAAAATACTCAGAATAACTCTAATAAGTCTTGCGTAAATCATTGCAAGATTTAAATACGAAGAAAAATAAATGTGTTGGTCATCTGCAGAAAAATAGTTTGTTCCAATTAGCTAGGCATAATATAATTCAAATGTGGCTTACATTTCTTGATGGTCTTGAAGCGTAGTGAACCTGGTCTGTACCAGATTTATCCATAGACATGCCCTATCGGACAATCATGTATAATCCTTGTATCGGCCGCCATTATATACCCACAATCCGTCTAGTAAGACATAGTGGTAGTATCTCTTTACGTTTGAAGTAACTGTTGTTCCATTTTAATATGGGCTTCTGTTAAAGCCATAACAGTTTGCTTAAATGGGGTCAGATCTAAGTGATCTATTCATAGATATGTCAAATGTAACATAACTCACGGTAATCTTTTCAGTACAAGAAAACACTGACAGTCTAACCAATCAACGGCTGTTCTGAAGATCGTTCCCTGGGCATGGCTTCACACCATCTACCATGCGCGAAGCAACATGTCGTTTCCCTGCGTTGGCTAATGAACACCACCGTGATAGACTGGTCTTCAATGTACTGATAGATCGAAGTGGTTAACTAGTTACAAATATGAAAACTGACTGAATTGGACTAAAATATCCAAATATTAGGTTATTACTGGTCTGTGACAAAGTACTAATTCTAGACAAAGTCTAGCATATGTCCATGTAGAAATAGAAATATTTCACAGTGTCTGTAGAAAAATATCAATCACCTCAGTGATTCTCCTTGCCGGAAACTTACTAAGTTCCACTCGTAGCGCAGCACTTTTGTGACTATCACAACTTTGAAAATAACTTCTGCGTAGATCCGGCAACCATGTGCCTTGGCTCAGCGTAGAGGCACCTTGCTAGGCAAGTGCTTGTTTCGAAGTGAGCTAATGATGCCTGAGCCAGCCGGCTTTTATTCAAAACTGTCAGGGTCACGCTGCATCAGCTGAAATCTGGAAATCCTCATATCACTTGTATCCCTGGTCCGATTTACTTGATACTAATTGCATTCTCTTTCATTTGGCCGTGCCAGTAATCTGATCCCAGTCTCAAGTCTCTACTCCAGGGTTAACTATTTAATAAATAAATAGCCTCGACCTCTGCTATTACTCGCTACGTCACTTGACATGCTCTTAGCGGTATATTCTTTCCAATTCCTTCTCGAAGCAATGTAGCGCGATATTCAAATATCTCAACTTTCAAAAGCGGCTGTAGCCTTTCCCTTGATATCTTGGTGTCTGAATCTTGGAATACCCATTCCTAGAGTTGGGCACAGTATATTGTAATTATCTGCCTGCACAATTCTATTACTGAATATAAGTCCCAACTCAATGTTGTAACTGAATGTTGAAATGAAGTTCAGCTTCTTTAATGTTGCCTGCGTATAAAAGTCGGAACTAGCCCGCTCGGACCTACTGCACTGTTCCAGAATGATCTACGCTTAAAGCCGGCCTCGCCATGCCGCTTTGCTATACTGTTCTGCGTTATAAAAGGCACCTCGAAATTAAGTTCTCAAACTCGTATTACAATGCTGTTCTGAACCCCGGCTTTTCTCCTTCGTACACGGCCCGTACAGCCTGCCTTGGAACCGGTCTTCTCGCCGTCTGCCCTGCGTTGTTCGCCTTGGCTCACTGACCTACTTCCTGCTCTCTGCTTGGTTAAGTAATACTGTCGCCTTCGCTTTACGTAACAAGTGCTGAGCACCGTTCAGCTTCGCCGTACGCTCTGCTCATGTGTACTTCTCAGCTCGCTGGCTGAACTCGACTGATGTGTCTGGACTACGTTAAGAAGCTCGTACCTGGCGCAGTCACGTGATGCATCCCCCACCTACTGTGTTCATGCGTCACAAATATAATCTCGACTCCCATCATCTCTGCTATTAAGTCATACAATAACTTAAGGGATTATCTGTTTTTCTTCAAGTTATTATCATATATAATGCTTGTCATTTCTTCTCTTCTGAGATGATTAAATATACTGTTCCATAAAGATCTTAATAAAACTTTAATATTCCTCCCATAATTCCATCTGTTTGACTGGCAGTGCCTTCTTGATCCTAGGCCCTCTACGTCAATTCCTAGCATTCCTCTCTACTCGATTTGAGCGCTATCTTTACCATTCTTCCCATAAATCTCAACTACGGCTCAATGTCAGCTGGCGTAGCCGATAGCCTCAACTAGGTATCGGGTACATCTCTCCCGTACATCTCCTTTTTTATCAGGCTTGAGAAAAAAATACACTCTCATGCATTCTATACACAACATATGTACACGATAGCTCTACAATCCTCTTATTCAGCATAATGATATTTTCTAATGCTAGCTGCGTTAAAAGTCCCCACAACTTCATTAGTATCCATTCTGACAATCTTGTAGCTGTTATTTCGGTACGTTTCATCAATTCGAAATGGACCAGCGTACAATGGCGCAAATTTATGGTAGATCTTCAGTAGAAGATTCGATGTGACTGGCTTCCTAATCAGCACCTCGTCATTTTCTTGAAATGGCTCGTGGAACCTCCTTCCTGCGTGTCTCCTAGCTCTCTTCTCCGCCTGTCTTCTGAGTTTTTCTCCTGCCATCTCGACTCTTCCTTCATTCGTAGGTTGAGGATCTACTGGTGCCTTCACGATTCGGTCCCATGGTCTATCAGGTTTCAATCCATGATGAAGCATGGACGGAATCTGTCCTGTGCTTTCATGTATGGTGGAATTCAAGCATTGACTAATGATGGGTATTACTTCCATCCATCTGTGGTGTTGCCTTGACACATATAAGCGACACATTTTACTAATTTCCGGCATAATTCTTTCGGCTGGATTTCCCTCTTGATACCGCACAGAATTAAGTACATGCCTAATTCCCAAACGTTCCATCGCAGTAGAAAATTCCATACTGGTGAACTGTGATCCATGGCCACTCAACAAAATTTCAAGTTTCCCCATACTTGGAATAACTCTTTTCTCTAATCTGTTGATCACGTACTTGGATGTAGCTTTCTGGATAGGACATAGAGATACGTATTTGGAAAATACGTCTACTGTCACCAAAACAAACTGGTTTCCTTTCGTCGAACGAGGAATTGGACCGAAAATGTCCGTAGCGAAAAGTTCTCTCGGCTTACTGGGTAATATTGATCTAGGAACTTCCTTCATTAGCTTAGATGAATATTTGCTTCGCTGACAACTGTCACAGGTCTTTATGACGTCGCGGATCGTTTGTCCCATTTGTCTCCAAACGAAAGTTTCTTGGGCAAGATCCAAAGTCTTGTCTACACCTACATGAGCTGCGGTTCGGTGTATCATCCAAATAACTGGTTTAACAAGCTTGGGTGGGATCACTACTCTAAGTTTAGAATGATCCTGATCAATATATTGGCATATAACACCTCCCATAATATGATATTTTCTAGCTTCTATCTCAGTTCTTCGAAAATCTGGATCAGCGTTGTCCATCCTGCGTGTCAAAAAACGGTAAATTCTTCGCAAAGGTGCATATCTCTTCTGAGTTTGCGCTAACATCTTCAACTTTTCTAGAGTTCCCTGGTCCTCTTGAATTAGATTTACATGGTTGACAATCACTTCCTCACAAGGGTTTCTGCTCAACACATCCGCTAACAGATTTAATTTCCCAGGCCTATGCACAACAGTTGGGTTAAATTGTTGTAAGAACAGAGCCCATCTAGTGATGCGGTAACTTGCTAAGTCTGTCTTCATAATAAATTGGAGGGCTTTATGATCTGTGATCACCGTTATGTCATGTCCAAACAACACCTTCTTCCACGTCTTAAGAGCATGAACCACTGCTAATGCCTCTAACTCGGTTGCATAGTAATTCCTTTCACAATTCCTGAGCTTGCGACTGGTGAAAGCTAAATATCTGTGTTTGTTGGTATCGTCCAACTGATATAGGATCCCACTGATACCTATTTTGGATGCGTCTGTCTCCACAAAAAAATCTTCTGGCAAAATCTGGCTATTCAAGTTTGACATTCTGGATCAACATGTTCTTAGCTGCTAAAAACGCTTGATTGCATCTGTCGTCCCATTTCCATCGATTTCCCTTTCTTAGCAAATCCTGCAGAGGTGCCATCGTTTCAGTATATTCAGGACAATGTGTTGAAAAGAACTGACACATTCCTAAAAACTGCCGTACTTCTTTAAGCTTTCTTGGGGTTGGAAATTCTGAAATAGCCATGATCTTCTTTGGATTGGGCTTATAACCATCTCCATCGATTCTATGTCCAAGAAATTCGATTTCTTCATGAAAGAACTGACATTTGTTGAAATTCACCTTGAAGTTCTTCCTCCTGAGATCTTCAAAAAGCATTCGAAGGTGCCTGATATGCTCTTCCGCTGTTTAAGACGCTATAATCAGGTCATCAATATAGCTCAATACATGCTCCTTAACTGCATCCGATAAATTCTCATCTAGTGCTCGGATCATCACCGGACCACTATTCTTTACTCCAAAGGTAACCTATTGAACACATATGTTTTATGATCAAATAAGAAACCTGTATATTGTTTGCAGTCTTCTGCTAGTTCTATATGATAATAAGAACTAGTCAGATCAATCATAGAAAAGAAACTCTTTCTTCTGAATCTGCGCAACAATTCACGAATAACAGGTGGCCTGTCGTGTTCAGGAAGAACTCTTTCATTAAGGGCTCTAGCATCTAGGCATATCCTCAGCTTACCATTAGGTTTCTTGACAACAGATAAAGGATTCAAATAAGCAGTCGGCATCTTCTTTATAATTCCATCTTTCTCCATATCGCTTATCATTGTACTGACTTCCTCCTTCCATTTATCCGGAATGGGATATAAATTCTTATGGTATGGTTTGTCATCCATCAACTTGATGCTATAGGTAAAATTTTCTATGAGACCTGGTTTATCATTGAATATGTCCTCATATTCTAAAATTGCTTGATCAAACTGCTCCTTAATTTCTGGATTTATATTACTCTTCGTGTTAGTTTTATCCTCTATAGACCTTTCAATGCTGCACACTATCTCATCCAATATATTCTTTCTAAAGAATGTCATCTCGGATTCCTGATTTTCTATGACCCCTTCTTGAAAGTACATGCGCCTACTCTACATATCTATGATCAGGCCACTCTCACTTAGAAAATCCACTCCTAGGATCATATCGAAATGTAGTTGACCCACAACTAGGAACATCTGTTCAAAATATCTGGTTCCAATCCCAACATCTAAAAGTACCTGACTTTTACATTTCATGCTTTTGTCTGGGATCACCCCTTGAATTTTGCTAACAACAGTTGGCAATATCGTAATTTCTCCTGACAATTTCAATTCATCCAGGCAGCCTATGGATATCAAGCTCACCATAGCTCCCGTGTCCACTAATGTATTTATTTTCTTTCCCATGACTTCCACACTGATAACTGGCAATTCATGTCTATTTCCTCGATGTACTGCGTCTTCCTCTTCAATTAAATCCTCGTCCTTGACCTGATACGTTTCAACAATGATGATTGATTCCCAATGATTAGTATTCTGCTCTGAAATTAATTTGTCGTTTTTTTTCCTTCACCACTCGTGCTTGCTCGATTAACATCTCTAGTTATCTCTTCGGGTGGTGCACTAGGCTGTCTACTTTCTTGCCTTGATCTCCCACATTCTCGATTATCTTGTCTTTCATTTGGATCATTTCTTCTGCTATCCTGCCTATCGTTCTGATTAGATTGCTGACCTTGGTTCCAGTTGTATCGACCTCGATATCTATTATTGTACCTATTCCTATTTTGGTATCTGGAATTCTGATCATAGTTCCTGTATCTACTGTTTCTTGCGTCCTGATCGTATGGCCTCTCGTATGGTCCTCGATATCGATCATTCCCGCGAACGTTGTGAATATTACCTCTATTCCCTTCGTTCCTTCTGTTCCCCCAGGAATCTCTTCTATCAGTCTGTGCTGCGTTATCGACAACTATCGCATTCACCTCTTGCGTGTTTCGATTCTCATTCCGCGCAGTTCTGGGTGTAATTTGAGCGCTTGTGTAATCTAATCGTCGTAAGGTATCGTCATAGTTCTCAAGTGTGTTCGCTCCCGATGCTATGAGTGATCGTTGTACCTCAATTGGCAACTGTCTTGCTATAGCTTGCAAAAGCTCTTCTTCTGGCAATGGAGGAATGAAAAACTGCTACTTAGCCAATTGCGAGGTAAAGTAATTAGCATAATGCGTTGGATGTGACGTAGAGTAACGTTTCGAATACATTTCTGCTCATACGTTCAGCTTATCCTCCGCACTCCAAAATCTCCTTAAGAATACTATGGCAAATTGTTCCATATTCGCAAAATTGCTCCTGAATGCGCGAAACCAAGTTAACGCAGGCCCATCTAAGGCGCGTTCGACTATCATTAGTTCCCTTTCCTTGGCTACTCTATGTTCCGCCATGTAATCGCGAATATCCCTCAGAAATTCGACTGGTGTGACACCTGTGTTTCCTGAAAACTTCCTTGGCTTATCATCCAGATTTCTGATGATGGTCACTGGACCTGAGTATCGTTCACTCGTACCAAACGTACTCCTATTCGAATTCGGATTATCTTGAGGGGTTGAACTAGCCCTTTCGAATGTAACATTCTGTTGCGTTTGACGGTCTTCTCCCACGCTAACCTCTTGACTGTTCATACTGCGGTGTCTGATTCATCGATTCCTCCCCCGTTGTAACATTTTGACTTGTGAAACTATTTATTATAGATTCTAGTTTAGTCATCCTATCTTCTGTTCGTTTTTCTACGGTCTTGACCTGAGTTTCCAAATTATCTAACGACGTAACATTCTGCGTTCTGTTACTCTCTACTAAATCGTTCTTCAATTTGTCTATCTTGTCTTCGCATGTAGTCTTTACTGACGCGACTTGTTCCTTTAACTGATCAACATCTGTCCTAAACTGAGTTGAATCTATCATCATCGCTTCCTTATTCTCAGTAAATCTCGCTTCCAAGTTCACCATACCTGCGATTAATTTCTCATCCGACCCTGCACGTTTTTCTTTTGCTTCGGCATCGACCTCACTATACCGTTCTTCCACCATTGCACCGACTCTATTTTTAAATAAAGCTAAGTTTTCATTAACCTTCTGCTCTATATCATCATCAATTTTCCTAATATCTATCTGCAATTGGTTTTCTAAGGATTTTAAGTTAGAATTAACCTCTCCTAAGACTTCATCTTTAACGGTCCCAATTACTGACTTTAAACCTTTCATTTCATTACCTAGATTCATTTCTAGACCTTTGATTTTAGATTCGAAAGATACTTCGGTAGACCACTCTTGTATTTTGCCTACATCTGCCACTAAACCATCAATGTCGAATCTCAACTTCGATACATCGGATTTAATATCTTTCTGTATAGACATAACATCTGTTCTCAAATTAAAAATATTTTCTTCTTCTCTAATTTCTAAATCAATAATATTTCTTTTTAATATTTGCACATTTTCCTCTCCTTTCATTTCTACTGCTTTTATATCTAATTGTAAAGCCATAAATATTTCATCATTCTTTGACGTTAATCTATTCTCCAAACTAGTTAAATTGTTTTTCAACTCTGTGTTATTTTCTTCACTACGAGCTTGTAATCTAGTTTCTAATAATTTAAAACTATCCTTCAAGTTAGCTTCATTAGCTTTCAAATTACTTTCAGTACTGGTCTGTAATCTAGTCTCTAATGACTTCAATTCATCTTTACTATTTGACTGTAATCTATCTTCCAATAATCTCAATTCATCTTTACTGTTGGACTGTAATCTGGTCTCTAATGACTTCAATTCATCTTTACTATTTGACTGTAACCTAGTCTCTAATGACTTTAAATTATCTTCATTACTAGTCTGTAATAATTTCAATTCATCCCTACTACTGGATTGTAATCTGGTCTCTAATGACTTTAAATTATCTTTCAAATTGTCTTCATTACTAGCCTGTAAAGCTTCCACATTTTCTTTACATCAAGCTTCTAACCTAGCTTCTGAATTATTTATCTGCTCTTTAACTTCTGTTTCCATTTTAGAAATAGTTACTGCAATACTAGACATGCCATTCTGTAACTCTCCTAACACCTTAGCTAAATCTTCCGGTAACATAATTATATTTTTCAATAAACGTTTTATTCAGAGACGTTAGACAACAACACATCACAATGTATCAATTCCTGCATTCACTTGGGTATAAGAAAAAATGACTTATAACTAAACATGATATAACACTAATATGATTAACATGATCACTGGAATGGGCATACAAGTATATTGTCTGACTAAGTTTAATAAATTTTATAACACCATTAAATGAAATTGAGATCAATCTCTTCGTAATCTAAATCTGAAGTGATTCCATAGAATAAACAAAATCGAAGCCCCACAGATGGGTAAAGCCAATTCTCCCGCTCTCTCTCTGTACCCGTTCGTCCTGGGGATGCGATGACCCATCTGTTATTACATCGCATTCCTGGATTTCCAGGACAGAGCGGAGTTAAATGAACCTCTAGTCAAATAAGGAATGTGTCGGAAATTCAGTTGAAATATCTCAAAAGCAGAGGGTAACACGAGATAAAGTATCTCCAGGGTCGTTACGGGTTTAAATTTAATTTTTAAAAAATACAAATATAAATGGGCGCCATCAACTGAATCCCTAGCAAACCACTTCCTTCCTGGTTAAGCCTTAATTAAGACAAGGAAAGAAAAAGGAAAATCACATCACCATCAGATCACAACTAAGATAAAAACAAATTTATTCAACTTTGATAGTCAGACAGACATATTAAACACTCATCCTACCTAAGAGCATGGTCGAATGCCAACGTTAAATTGTCATTGTCCAGAAAATCGAACCATCTCTATTCTACACAAAGTGTATTTAATCCACATAAAATAGGAAAAATTTATAAAGTTCTCTTGGGTTCTCAGGATCACCGTAACACTATGTCTTTGCGTCACTGACATTCGTGATAACTGAGACCTAATTTCTCCTTAAATTAACATCATGAATGTGGATGTAAAAATATTATTAATCTGTCTAAACACACATATTATAATCACATATTTTAAATATCACATAATTTATGGCTTGCATGGCATTATTCAAATGCTGAATATGTTAGTAAAATGCTCCTAAACATCGAATAATTAATTTACACTATTTACACTGTCATTAATCATTGCTGGTTTTTGAATCACAGAAAATCCACTATTCATTGGTTATTATCATCATCATCATCAAAATTAAATCGTTTAATTCATCAATTCAAGTTGCAATTCTTCAAATCATTCAAATTATATCTCTCAAATAAATTTATGTAAATTCATTTAAATTTATTAATCATCAGCTTCTTTAGTAATTTATCACCTTCTAATTCAGTTATTCATCATCTATTTAATCATCTATTAATTTCTTTAAATCAGCTTATTTATTCAATCTCTAATTCATCCATTTATTTAATTCATTGATTTATTCCAAAATTTAATTTATCAACTTATTTAAATTTTATTCATCTGGTTATTTAGATTTTTATTATTTCATCTAGTCATTCTGATTTTTATTTCATTAGGTCAGATCATTAATATGCTTAAATTTCAGATTGTTATTTCATTAATTATTATTATCAGAAAATCTTATATTATCAACTTTATTTATTTGTTTAATTTCCTAACAATTTGTTTAATATTGTTTATAGAACGTTGTCTTACAGTTTTATCACTTCCAAGTTATATCTCGTATTTAATTATCATGCCAAAAAATATTATTGCCTTCACAAATTCACGTTGGATCTCACTATCCACAACTACATTATATATTTTCACTTTATCAAATATCACATTTGAATACCACAATTATTCCACAAAACTCCATAAATATTCAGCGCACAGCATGAATCTCAAAAATAATGCTAGACTGGGTTCGACAACCTCATGTCTGCTTCAAAATACATTAGCAATATTGCAACTTCCACTTGGCAACTTCCACAAAATGCCTATCACAACCTTCACTTAATCACGTTGCATGATCTACAAAAATACATAACTGGCTTCAAATTATCAACGCACACAATCTCCAATAACCGTAATTAATCTGATCACATCTAGACAACTTCTTAAACAATTAGGAAAAATATTACCTTCTTAATCGAAATCAAATTCAAAATCTGCTTTCAAATAGCATAAATTCTCTTAAAATTCTCATAATTCACTTCACAGAAAAACACCAATGTGCTATAATCTCTCACATCGAAATATGCAATACTGATCTGCCTTAAAATAAATCTGACCATTAATGATTCATCTTACAAGATTCAATTACTTTAAATCCTTCTCAAAAGTATCAAATTCAATCATAAAAATTATCAAAAGCATCAACTGTATCAGCTGTTAAATTGAAAGTACTCTCAAAAGAGTATAGCAACAAAATATTGGATTGGCAAACAAGAATTACAAAATGTAACCCTGCAGACATGTATTTTTAATTTATTTAACAAAATTCGACTGATATGTGACTAGTAGTTCCTTGTTTGATCCTCTTACAATCTCAAGTACACTCGGATGATAAAAATGAGTCCCTCAATGGCGAGTAAGATGAGTAACCACCACACAATCGTATAAATACGAAAGGCCTCGCCCCGATGGCTAACAAGATAATGCCCTGAACGATGGGTAAAGATGTGTACCACCACGCAATCGTATAAATACGAAAGGCCCCATCTCGTCGTCTCATGAGTGAATGTACCTGATTGGAATCAACAAGTCTCTAGTTGTCACATAAAAGCGATATTCATTCACTTGAGTGAATAACATCTTAATATCTCCAAACAATCCAATGGAAAAAATCCCTACTGATGAATAATACACACTCGCTAGTATGCAATGAACTGACGAAGTAATTTAAATAATCCAATTGCAGATCACGAGTTCGAAATACTCGTCACAAAAAAAATGACTATCCAAGAAAAACTATCCTTACTGGAATATGTCAAAAGACCAAACATCTGCTTAATAAAGCCAACCAATGGTGAGAATTTCGTATAATGGTGCCATCCATATCATATGGTAACGCCATATTCTAGCAAATTTGGAGCAAATAATGTCTAAGCCATGTCTAAATAATCGTAGAACTCCTACTAGAAAAATATATACATGTATGCCCAGTGCTCATGAAAATATCATATTAGAAAGTCATAACTCTTACAGTAACTTCTCATATCAGCTGTTATTATATTTCAAAGATCGTCGATTATAAATTTCTCGAAAGATCGACGTGAATATCGTTTCACCCACGCAAAAACGATCGCCTTCATATCCCAAGTGAATCAGCTGTTAGATCTGTTCTTCTTCAGGAATCGAATTCATCGCTCCGTGGTGCCATCGCGTCTCTGGCTTCGTTTACTCCGACATGATGAACTGCATGTTATCCATAATGGATACTGTCCAAATCCTTACGTAAAAGTTCATAAAAGCAGCGTACCCCATATTCTCCTTCTATGTTACGCCACTGTCCCATATAATGTTCGGTTCGCTTGTTAAAAGTTCAATCTCCACAGCGGTTAAGTCTCACTTGTAGAAAATAAATTTTATTTATCAGAGTGTATAAGTTTTTGAAACACCCTGTAGCTGTGTTCGTACTCGGTATTTTATGATAATTCAGGAAAAAGAATTCTATTAATGCACCTGCCAATGTCCATAAGTGCATTTAATTGTAACATTTCGTTTGCTTAAAAGCGTTAATGTTGTTTGGACCCCATGGTCGCTCTACATATTCCGTTATGAAATGCATAGTCGTAATGTAATTTGAATATCTAAGTTCATAATTGCAGTATATTGTAATTATCTGCCTGCACAATTCTATTACTGAATATAAGTCCCAACTCAATGTTGTAACTGAATGTTGAAATGAAGTTCAGCTTCTTTAATGTTGCCTGCGTATAAAAGTCGGAACTAGCCCGCTCGGACCTACTGCACTGTTCCAGAATGATCTACGCTTAAAGCCGGCCTCGCCATGCCGCTTTGCTATACTGTTCTGCGTTATAAAAGGCAGCTCGAAATTAAGTTCTCAAACTCGTATTACAATGCTGTTCTGAACCCCGGTTTTTCTCCTCCGTACACGGCCCGTACAGCCTGCCTAGGAACCGGTCTTCTCGCCGTCTGCCCTGCGTTGTTCGCCTTGGCTCACTGACCTACTTCCTGCTCTCTGCTTGGTTAAGTAATACTGTCGCCTTCGCTTTACGTAACAAGTGCTGAGCACCGTTCAGCTTCGCCGTACGCTCTGCTCATGTGTACTTCTCAGCTCGCTGGCTGAACTCGACTGATGTGTCTGGACTACGTTAAGAAGCTCGTACCTGGCGCAGTCACGTGATGCATCCCCCACCTACTGTGTTCATGCGTCACAAATATAATCTCGACTCCCATCATCTCGGCTATTAAGTCATACAATAACTTAAGGGATTATCTGTCTTTCTTCAAGTTATTATCATAAATAATGCTTGTCATTTCTTCTCTTCTGAGATGATTAAATATACTGTTCCATAAAGATCTTAATAAATTTTAATATTCCTCCCATAATTCCATCTGTTTGACTGGCAGTGCCTTCTTGATCCTAGGCCCTCTACGTCAATTCCTAGCATTCCTCTCTACTCGATTTGAGCGCTATCTTTACCATTCTTCCCATAAATCTCAACTACGGCTCAATGTCAGCTGGCGTAGCCGATAGCCTCAACTAGGTATCGGGTACAGTATCTAAGTCTTCTCGTATCACATTTATCTTTTTATTCATGTCTACCTGTCCTTTGTAGATTCTTTCCTTGATCTTGTTCATCTCTACTCGGGCTTTTCCTTGATCATCGTAGATGCTTGTTATGTCAGTCATAACCTTATCTATTTCGCCCTTTGTGTCTCCCTCTGTTTATTTAATCCATCTACGGTTTCCTGAATTCCAGTAACCCCTTTATCTATCTTCTCTATTTTTAAAAGTTGTTCGTCACGATCCGTTTTCCGTTGCTTGCTTTCAGCTTTAAGATTCTCTTCGTATTGACCTAACTTCGTGGTTATTTCCTCCTCATGCCTCCTCAACCAGTCATCTACCTGTCCCGTGAATGCATTAAATTGCAATTCCCTTTTGTTTGCATCGGTCTGACATTGCCTCTTGACATCATTCATTTCGGCCTGAACTTCCTTGACTTTTCCCTCGAGTTTTTCCACCTTATTTTCGACCCCCATAAACCTATTACCTAAGTCTCTGAGATCTTCCTTGATTTCATCCCGGGATGTTTGACAAAATTCCCTATTTGACCCTATCTGATCTTTTAACTCTCTTTGCACCCCTTGGATCTGGGTTACAAGTTCTTTTTACTTTCGTCTACATTCTTTTTACAAGTTTCCTGCATCTTATTTTAATTGAGTTTCCATAGAACCAAAGTCATCCTTTAAACTTTCAAAATTCTTCCGACATTCAGTTTGGGATATTACAGTACTTTCCTTTAAGGTATTTATTTGGGCTTGCAATCCTTCCTGAAGTGCCCCGTTTTCCTCTTTAATTTTACTTGTTATTTCCCCCTTTAAACTTATTTAACTTAATCCCAAACTCAGTGTCAAAACCTTGAAATTTGGTATTCATTGTCTCTTCGATTTTCTTATTTATATTACTTTGCATTTTAGTCTCCATGGCCTTTAATTCGTCTTCCATGACTTGACGTTTCAGAGAATTATCAGCTATCATATTCTCCTGACATGAAGATAATCTATTTTCAAATTTATCTTCCATCCTTCCTAATTTATCTTCCAACTCCTTGGATTATGCTGCAAAATTATCCGAATTCTCTGACTTCTTAATATCTATCTCATCCTTCAGTACCTTATTCATGTTTATACTGTCGGTTTTGATAGATTCTAAATTCTTGTTGATGGATTCTAAATCCTTTTTATTTTGATTCTGTTGGAAGTCCAATTTATTGTCTATAGTTTCGAATCTATCTTTCATGGCCTCCAACTTTTCACTACTATCTGCCTTCGTGGCCTCCAACTTTTCACTACTATCTGCCTTCATGGCCTCCAACCTTTCACTGCTGTCCGCCTTCATGGCGTCCAAGAGCCTCTGCATTTCCTCACTCAATGGCATATTACTATCTTAGAGAATACAGTGGGCTACTGTGTCCCATCATCGGTTCATGCGTGAGAGATGGTACTCGGAACTCTTGTGTCCCAATTTCCAAAATTCAACCTCAGTACGGGTGTTTACTAAAACGTACCCGTTTGTTATAATACTCATTACATATCAACACCTTTACGGAAGTGATTTTGTTAAAATTCAAAATTTTTGAAAAACCATATTTTTCAAAAAATGAAAATTTTGATTTTTCAAGAAAAACTCGGGTTTTTTCCTAGGAAAACTCATCCCTACGTACTGGGCGCCATGATATTTGTTGTTAGTGGTGATATAGGGCAGCTCGGTGTGAGTTTCCAGGGTCCCAATGCGGTCAGTAAATTTTATATTTTGTAGCTAATTCTATCACTATTTTATCTTTATGTGATATGACCGTCTTAAGTGTTCCTAAAAGCATTAATCGAAGCACATTACTTCTATGCCCCCATGTGCCCATTTCAACAATGAAATATGCAAATCACGGTTTGCCAGCAATGCTCAATCGGGAGTATCGGGGTTCATGGTTTGTTCTCCCACTCTGTGACTTACACACTTTGGACTAATCATAGGATACACTTCCAAAAATAAACAAAAATCAAATACTACTATCAAAACATTTAATTATCCAAAATATGGCGCTACAAAAATTAAACAAATAAAAACACTGACACTCCATTTTACACTTGTCCAAAATTGAACAAGGAATTCATATTAAACAAATTCCAAATAATAATGACTGGTTTTTCAAAACCCAATCAAACTTCAACCAAGTTTCACTCCCATATGGGATCAATTCAAATTCTTCAAAATAACGAGCTCCAAATGGCTCGGTAAGATCACATATATTGTGCTAACCATTAAACACCAATCAATTAATATTTACATAAGTATATATGTTTTTAATCATAATATCAAAGTATGGCTAATCTCTAATTAATTTTGGGCTCTCACAATGTTTATATGTTACCATCCCTCTCTCTCAAGCCAACAACTCACTACCGTGATTGGGAAAAACTTGCGTATTCCCGAGCTATATAAAACTACTGAGCAAGTCAAACTTAAGATTACTCCCGGAATCTAATCTAGAACTCGTGAATCACTGAATCATTAAATAATAAAGTAAGGGATTTATCATTTTGTCTTTAAGGACAATTATATTTTAAGAAAGCAACGATCTGAACTCTGCAAGCGATAATAATGGATATAAAGGGACCTCGGTTCAACTACCGGGTCGTTAAAATAATCTTAAAGACTTCCGTGTGTTGGGACTCAGACATCCCGTTCTCCAACCTACCGCAATACCAGAGGGTAAGGGTCTGTCAACTACTTGGCTTGATTTATTGCATGGAGAGGAGAGCCCACAGTCTCGCTTTCACAAGGGACTGGCTACTTCAGCTTTTACACACAGTTGTTTCAAATGCAATTCTCTGAATGACAAGGCTTCCGATACTAAATAACCAAAAAACAACATTTTTAGGTTCTACAGACCTATTCTCTTAGCTTCGGTATAGTATAATTATGAAGTGTCCTCATTAAGGGTAAGAAAATTAAATAATACAACCAATAATAAGGGGCTTCAACACGGACGACTCTGAGTTCGATCCTTTCAAATGCCTCGGGAGCAGTATCCCAATTTTGAGGACTTATAACATTAGCGACTTAGGGTAGGCCTCGCCCATTACCAGCGCTCATAATACAACATAAGTAGCACCCTTTTCAACATACAACACACAATGCCTCGTGATCCATATCACAACTTTGAGGACTTATAACATTCATTTACCACGACTAACTGTCCCTCATAATTACTTTTACCGAGCATTTCAACGCATTCCTAGCGTGACAAATTACTTCAATGCGCGACATGGCGATCATACAATAATTAGCCAAGTTGCCTTCAAAGAACAAAATAAATTCAAATCAACGTTTGATCTACGTCTCACAATATATATTACTCTTCCTCCATTTACAATAATCATTTTTACCGTAAAGAACATGTATTCACAACATGTATTAATTCATCTAAAGGAGCTCGGAAGCTACCACTTTTCATATAAAATTCATATCATGTATTAATTCATATTATTATTATTATTATTATTATTATTATTATTATTATTATTATTATTATTATTATTATTATTATAACGCTTGCTTTACCATATTTATATCATTTACAATTTAAACTGATATTTTACTGAATATTTTTCTCAAAGGATTCAATTATATTTTAAATATTTATTATATTTTCATCAAATTAATCGTTCAGATCGCGCAATCTTTCTTTCACCTGTTATTAAACATCCCTACTCTCACTCATGAGGATTATACGCAAATCTTCCCAAAACACATAATAATGAAATAGTTACTCACATGATTGTACGGTCATCGACCGAATTCTCCTACGATGGAACATTTTTCACCCACCAACTTCTTCTTAAGCCATTTTCATGGTTATATTTACACTCAATGTCACTTTCTTAACAGCACATAAAATCACTTGGAATCTAATGAATACCATTTTGTATACGTTTTCACTTAACACAATACAATTTCACTAAAAATATTACACTCAAAGATTTCACTATATTTACATTACATAAAAATGTTATCACTCTGGCGTTAATTATTCGCATTACACACGTGATTTCATTTACTTTCCCGTTTCCAAGGGTTGCACTATATGCACGTCGGCTTCCTACTCTGAAGAGATAATTGAAAGTCTCGATCGAACTAACCTCACTGGAACGGCTGATCTTCTAATTCTGGGTTTGACTATCGGCTTCTATAACTTTACTGCACGATGTCGTATCTTGCTAGACGCTAACTTGTTCGTCTAATGAAAGTCTGTCCTTGATGTTTTACTATTACCATCGCTCGAACTGTTTATCGGCGACCTAGTAATTTCCTTGTATTACTTTCTGTTACTTTGATTCGTGGCTTATTGGAGTACTCCCCAATGTTTGACGGTTCATTTGTCCAACTAGACAAAGTCTGGAACTACAATTCCTAATTTTTATCGTCCTTCGCTCTAGCCACCTCGGTTCAAGAACACTAGGCGTTACTATTTCGCTCTACCCTATCTGGTTCCTTAACGTAGATAGAACTGTCTATTTCACTTTCCTTGGGTACTTCGAAACCTTATGATGCGTCGGTTCTTTAACTGAACTGTTATATATTCGAATACATATCGCCGGTTATTTCTTAAGTCCACAGCCTAAACTGTGACTGTACTAGTGAACTTTATAAAGTCTAAAGCTTGATGATATATTTTCCCATAACAGGGTTCTGATATGTCTCCACTCGGTGATACTTAATGACGATACTGCACGGCCACTCCCATACGGGGTGCTCGTCTGTGATACAGCGTAACACGACCTCTCACTGGTAAAGACTGCATGCTCTTCCTGGCACATCCAGGGTTTATATCCAATTCTGTGGCAAAAAGATCAAACCCTCTTCTTCTCCAGCACTAACTTCTGAAGTAATTGTCGTATGATTTTGAAAAATATATCTCTGGAAAGCTTTTGTTTTAAACGTAAACTGCTTTCTTTGATCATGAATATCGATCACACAATTCCAAGATATTAAACAATTTGGCTCCTCAGATATGTGTGTGGTGAGGTTTATTTTTCCCTCTCTCCCAATTCTGGGCTCGGGGAATAACTAACTACGTCATGTCACGTCTGCAGTTCTTTCCTGTGCAAATATTACAAACTTTTTCCCACACAAATATCTCTTTTCCAGAATGATCAACAATGATGTGTTCATTTCATTAATTAAATGCTTGCAAATGGCTTAATTTTAATTATTTCTCTTCATGCATCATTGCAAGGTTGTCATTTTATAGCTGAGTAAGGACTGTTTCCGAAACTTCTTCTCTCTTACTCGTCGTGGAAAGTTTTTCTCGTTCTATTAATAATCATGCGCCAGCTCCTTATCGATGCGTCAAGCGTGATCTCACGTCCGCATGACTCGTGGTCACCCATTCTTGCACCACATTATAACAGCCCACTTCTTAAAATCTTTCCAATACATTCTACAAACTGCATTATTTCCTCTCTTCTTTTGCAAATAAAATATGGATTCGACGCTTGAACCAATTGCACATGGGTTCAATAAATATCTCTCACCTTGGCCGCTGATGTGCATTATGCAGTCTCTTCCAATGTACATCCCAGGGATTGAAATTCTCCAATCACCCTTTTGCCTAACATGCCTCTCTAAGTAATTAAAATTCCTGATTGTTGTTGTTTGAGTCTTCAGTTTTTTAACTGGTTTTATGCAGCCCTCCATGTCTCCCACTCCTGAGCTAATCGTTTCATCTCTACATAGCTACCACACCCTACATCCGAGGCAATTTGTTTAATCCTGGTTTACCCCTACAGTTCTAGTCCGCGACCCTCCCATCCATAACTAAGCTTGCTATTCCTGGGTGTCTTAATATATGTCCTACCCTCCTATCTCTCCTCTTCATTAGCAGTCGCCAGAAATATCTCTCCTCTCCCACTCGTCTTAATACCTCTTCATTTGTTACCCTATCTACCCGTCTGATCTTCATTCTCCTGTATCACCACATTTCAAAAGCTTCAATTCTCCTCTTTTCTGCTGCACCATTGGTCCATTAGTCCAACTCAGCAACTTTTCTAGATTTAAGCCGTGCCTTGTGCGGGGACACAATGGCCGTGAAAGACAAAATACCAACTTTATAGAAATAAGTTTGCCCGATTCCTCAGTAAGAGTAATTAAGAAAAAATAATAATTAACGTGACAGCCGGTAGAATACGACACATTCTACTGTTAATATGGGTTGCTGATCATGGTAAAAAACGAAAAAGGGCAGATCAAATTTGGCAAAAAAATATTCAGTTAACAAAAAACAAATTTATAGAGAAAATGAAAGCATACCGTGCAAAATAGAGAGCATCTTAACATTGTAAATTAGAGTAAAGCTCTGAAAGCTCGCTTAAAATAACCAGCTCAAAGAGTATAAAATTAGACTCAAAATCACGATGGTATCCGACCCCAATAGCCACCACTATAAATAAAATATATCTCATGTTACGCGTATCAATGCCAGGAGCAATGTTCGTGGTTAGAAGTGGGAACGGAACCCCGCGTTTTAAGGCCCTAAAACGAACGGTTTTCGAGATATTGCCAGAAAACTATCCCCGGTCTGCGAAATTTCAGCGGTTGCCCTAGTTACGTTGATCTGTTTCTCAGAGGGAACACAGTTATTTGGGAATATCTCCGAAACCGTTCATTTTAGGAACATAAAAACTGTGTTTCTGGGTCCCTACAGGACCTCCGAGTATTGTTTCTCGTATCTGGCGGCTTAAAATGAGCTAAATTCGAACTTTTTACCGACTGTCCTAGCTCAGTGCCAAAGGGCCGAAAAAAGTCTCTTACAAATTGAATTTTCTAAAACCGTTTCTTAGTGGGCCTCTACATACTCGGATCAACCAACATGCGAAATTTCAGCTTTCTAGGTCTAGTGGTTTGAGCCCTGCGTCGATGAGACAATTTTGTATGGTCAATGTCAAAGGGCCGAAAAAAGTCACTTACAAATTGAATTTTCAAAGACCGTTTCTTAGTGAGCCTCTACATACACAGATCAACCAACATGCAAAATTTCAGCTTTCTAGGTCTAGTGGTTTGAGCCCTGCGTTGATGAGTCAATTTTGGATTATATATAATAGATGAGACTTTCCAAGTCGATTTAAAGGTAGAAATGTGGAATATAGCTCCTTTTGCGCGTATCAATGCGAGGAGCAATGTTCGTAGTTTCCACTTCCATAATGTGTGAACCGAACCATGCGTTTTAAGCCCCTAAAACGAACGGTTTTCGAGATATTGCCAGAAAACTATCCCCGGTCTGCGAAATTTCAGCGGTTGCCAACGTTGATCTGTTTCTCAGAGGGAACACAGTTATTTGGGAATATCTCCGAAACCGTTCATTTTAGGAACATAAAAAGTGTGTTTCGGGGTCCTTACAGGACCTCCGTGTATTGCTTCTCGTATCTGGCGGCTTAAAATGAGCTAAATCCGAACTTTTTACCGACTGTCCTTGCTCAGTGCCAAGGGGTAGAAAAAAGTCTCTTACAAATTGAATTTTCAAAAACCGTTCCTTAGTGGGCCTCTACATATTCGGATCAACCAACATGCAAAATTTCAGCTTTCTAGGTCTAGTGGTTTGAGCCCAGTGTCGATGAGTCAATTTTGGATGGTCAATGCCAAAGGGACGAAAAAAGTCACTTACAAATTGAATTTTCAAAAACCGTTTCTTAGGGGGCCTCTACATACTCAGATCAACCAACATGCAAAATTTCAGCTTTCTAGGTCTAGTGGTTTGAGCCCTGCGGTGATGAGTCAATTTTGGATTATATATAACTAGCAGGTACCCGCGGCTTCGCTCGCGTCATAGTCGTGTCATATTGTTATTCAATGAAATGCAGGTTTTACCCCGTTAACGTCCCTTTATAACCTGTATATCTAAAAATCCCTCCTTATTGGCCATTTTCGACACACAACAAACATATCCCCGAAGTATCATTCTTCTAAATTTAATAGTTTTGGTTTGTCGATGAGAGTGAATATCAAAAAATCCTTCCTTATGGGAAGTTTTCTTTTTTTTTTTCAAAATTTCACCCCTATCCAAAAATCCTTCCTCAGTGCACGCTTTCAACATACAACGAACATATCCACAACATTTCATGTTTCTAACTTTAGTAGTTTCGGCTGGGGGATGATGAGTCAGTCAGGACACTTTGTTTTATATAATAGATAAGCATGGGTCCTAGTGGAAAATAATTCTATCACCTGAAACCGAAAATGCATGGGACGAAAAAAACAATCAAAATATCATGTTGGTTTCGGACCCTAAAAGACGCGAAAAATATAATAAAAGTATTAAAAAGCTACTTTTTGAAATTTAATTCGAATCAATTTTTTTGTCATTCCTGCGACTTAGAAAATTCCGGCCAAATAGTACAAAATGATTAATAACTCCCTAAGTATTCGTCGTATGATGAAATAGCAAGAGACATAAAAGATGTAATGTGTTATTGCCTACAACATATGCCATGTATAATTTTACATATTACCTGTTTTTTCCCCCAGAATTTCACCCTCCCCATGGGCCCCTTAAATTGGATTTATGAAAAAACGGTCAAACAACTATTTACTTATTTTTAAGATGATTTTTTCCGCTGAGTTTCAAACTCCTCGCCTATGTCGTTTAAGAGATACACGCTCCGTTAGGAATCCCTCAACCCCCACTTTTCACCCCTTTCACCTCATAATATACACCACATCGAAAAACCCTCAGACACGTTTCTTCTTATTAGCCTATTTTCAATGTTGAAGAAATAGGTTTATGAGATCACCTTTTGTCCGTGTGTGTGTGCGTGTGTGTGTGTGTGTCCCCCTTATAAAATCTAAACGGCTGGAGCGATTTCAATGAAACTCGGTAAGTTCTTAGCACTATTCCTGGCGACCCCGACCGTGCCCTTCAAATTTTGTTACGTCTCACCAATCCAACATGGCGGCTGTGCGAAATATTTCACCAGCATTCAATATCTCCGAAGCTATTCCCGATATCACCCTGGAATTTATTACGGTGATAAAGGGAACTACTAGAATTTCACCTATGTAACTTTTGAAAAACTGGTAACTATAAAACCAACATGGCGGCCACGCGAATTTGCGACTTTAAAATAGACGTTTCTCGCGATTTAATCAACCAAACGCAATAAAACTTGGTACAGTATATGTTTATTCACATTGTAATGCACCGACATCTATATTCGTTCAATTGTTTACTTAACCACAAGATGGCGGATGTGTGAAATATTTCAGCGGCATTCTCTACCTCTGAAACTATTAGCGGTATCACCCTGAAATTTTGTACGGAGATAAAGGGCGCTACTGGAAGTTCATCAATAAGACTTTGAAAATCCGGTTAACTACAAAACGAACATGGCGGCCAAGCGAATTTGAAAATTTTAAATAGACCTTTCTCGCGATTTAACGTTCCAAACGCAATGAAATCTGGTACAGGAAATGTTTGATGATGATGATAGCAAACACTCGTCTCGAGTAGGTTGGCCTTCCAATGCTGAATGACTCTTCATCGATGAGTCCGGAGGTGACTAAAAATCCCAATGCGGGAGAGACACAGTTTCCCGCAGTGATGACAGGTAGTATCAGGTCCAGGTGAGACATCCGCATTCATTCCCTGTCTTCTAATGAACACACTGTTCTTTCTGCGTTGCCTCCGATCTTCTATCATACGTCGGCGGTTTTCTTCAAAAAGTATCGCACTACGATGAACAATTGATCTCCAGGATGAGCGATCAAGAGCTAAGGTCTCCCAGTTGTTGATATCAATATGGCACATTTGCATATTAGCCTTTAGTACGTCTTTGAATCGCTTCCTCGGACCTCCCACACAGCGCTTGCCCTCAGTTAGTTCAGAGCAAAACACTTGCTTGGGAATGCGATTATTGGGCATGCGGATTACGTGTCCTGTCCATCGCAGCTGACGTTTTAAAAGCATGGCTTCAACACTGGTAGTCTGTGCTTCTTCGAGAATGCTGGCGTTTGTGCGTTTGTCTTGCCATGTGACACGAAGAATTCTCCTCAAACAACGCTGGTGATATTGCTCCAGCTTTTTAAAATGACGTCTGTAGCATGTCCAGGATTCAGATCCGTAAAGTAAGGGGGGAACTACAACCGAGCTGTACACAAGGATCTTCGTTGCAGCATTGATATCATGGTTGTCAAAAACTCTAGACCTCAATCTTGCAAAGGTTGCCCCAGCACGGTTAATCCTGTGTTGGATTTCGGAATCTATATTTGCACTTGATGACAGAGTGCTGCCAAGATAAGAAAAGGTGTTAACTTCTTGAAGCTTCGCTCCGTCGATGGTGACATTGATGTTTCTTTGTCCTTGTCCAGGGGCTGGTTGGTAGAGGACTTGGGTTTTACTGGTGTTGAGTTTCATCCCAATCTTTTTGTATGCTGAAGGAAAAGCATTCAGGATTTTCCTAAGTTTGTCCTCTGATTGAGCTACTACTGCATTATCATCAGCGTACTGTAACTCAACCAATGCAGCAGGAGATGTTCGAGTCCTTGCCTTTAGACGGCTCAAATTAAAGATCTTTCCATCCATCCTGTAAGTTATCTGTATGCCTGTAGGTAGATCATCTTTGACTGACTGCATGACAGTGGCAACGTACAGAGAAAACAATGTAGGGGCAATCACACAGCCTTGTTTAACGCCGGTATTTATATGAAATGGTTCTCCAATAGAGTCGTTACCAATGACATTTGCCTTCATATCAGTGTGGAGTAGTCTTAAGATGGTAATAAATTTCAGTGGAAAACCATACAATGCTAAAATCTTCCACAAGGCTTCACTGTTTACCGAGTCAAATGCCTTACTGAGGTCTATAAAGGCAATATAAAGAGGTCTATTTTGCTCTCTACATTTCTCCTGAAGCTGACGAACAGTGAATATCATATCTGCATTTCCTCTAGAAGGCCTGAAACCACATTGGCTCTCTGGGAGTATATTTCTCCACCAGGGATAGAATACGATTCGCCAAAATACGAGCAATAAGCTTTCCAAGGCATGATAACAAAGATATACCACGATAGTTGTTGCAGTCTGCAAGATCACCTTTCTTAAATATGGGAACTATCAGACTATCTCTGAAATCAGCAGGCATTTTTTCAGTTCTCCAAATTTTAATGATAAGATCATGTATGTGGCTTATGAGTTCCTCACCTCCTTCTTTGAGAGCTTCCGCTGGTATTCCATCACATCCAGTGGCTTTGTGTCGCTTTGCTTGATTAATAGCACACTCAACCTCATCTAGTGTTGGCAGGGTACCGAGTTCTTCCTTGATGGGTGCTTGTTCTAATATATCATACACATGCTCATCAATAATTGAGTCCTGGTTCAAGAGGTCTTCAAAATGCTCCTTCCACCTATTCATGATGGAGTATTGATCTTTTAGAAGTGTACTTTTGTCACTGGACCAAAGTGGATATCTACCAAACGTGGAGGGGCCATAAATCGCTTTTGTGGCTTGGAAGAACTGTCGCGTATCTTTGTCTGCTAGATATTGCAGCTCTTTAGCTTTGGATGTCCACCATGCATTTTTGAGCGCACGAGTTCCTCTTTGGACATTTGCCTTCGCAAGACAAAATGCTTCTTTCTTAGTAAGGGAGTTCATATCTTTTCTCCAAGTTTGCTAGGCTTTTCTCTTTTCTGAGATTAATGCTTCAATTTTTTCATCATTTTCATCAAACCAGTCTTGATGTTTCCTGGTCTTATATCCCAGCGTTTCCTTGCAAGCATTCTGAATAGCGGTCTTCAGACTCTCCCAGTGCAGTGTTACATCTGGATGGTATTCCTGTGGCAGTGTCTGGCTAAGCAACTCTTTATATTGGGAGATATGCTCTGACTTACCAAACTTCTCGGTATCAAAAATATGCCTACAGCTCTTCTGTTGCTTCCTCCTCTGTGTGGATAATGGTATACGCATAACTGATCTGATAAGCCGGTGATCTGTCCAACAGTCATCAGCTCCTGTCATTGCTTTGGTGATAAGAACATCTCGTAAATCTTTCTTGCGTACAATCACATAGTCAATAAGATGCCAGTGCTTCGATCTAGGGTGCTGCCATGATGTTTTAAAGCGATTCTTTTGGCGAAAGATAGTATTGGTGATTACCAATTCATGTTCAGTGCATTTGGAGAGCAGTCTGATACCATTGGAGTTTTCGCTCCCAACTCCCTCCTCACCAATGACACCATTCCCAACATTGTAGTCCCTGCCCACTCTAGCGTTAAAATCTCCGAGTAAGATGATCCTATCTTCACGGTTGATGTTTGATAGGACGGTATCCAGATCTGAATAGAACCTTTCCTTAATGTCATCATCAGCATCCAGTGTGGGGGCGTATGCGCTGATCATCGTGGCATGCTGGTTGTTATATAACCGAAGTCTTAGTGTCATGAGGCGTTCATTATACCCAGTTGGATGCTCTGACAAATCCTTGAGAAGCTTGCTCTTAATGGCAAAGCCAACTCCATGTATTCTGTGTTCGTCCTCACGTTTACCCTTCCAAAAGAAGCTGTACCCTGCACCTTGCTCATTCAACTCACCTTCCTCAGCAAGACGGGTCTCCTGAAGTGCTGCTATGTCAATGTAATATCTCCGTAGCTCTCTGCCCACAATAGCTGTTCTCCTTTCAGGTCTCTCATTTGCGGGGTCATCAGAGAGTGTTTTTACATTCCAGGTTGCAAAATAAAATGTGTTACTTATACATTTTCGACCGCATGGAGGTGACACCTTTGGACGCGGCTATCCAATCGGTAGTATAAGTGGCTGACTATGTTTAGGGCACCTTTTCTAGCCCCTTCCCCATGTGGGGTGAGCAGAGTGGACCCTAAATAGGACTGCTCAGTCGTAATTGCAGCGGCCGAATTGCTCTACAGCCACAACCCTAAGCAAGACGACCGATCACACATCTACCGCCTACGTGCCAAGTTATCACTAGAGGCTCCCAGACATCACAATCCTGCCCACGGCGCAACTTCTTGATCGCCGCAGGACTTTGAAGAAAGTCAAATGCTGTTGGAAGACTGCTGTGCGTGAAATCTTTTAACGTGAGAATGTTGCTGCACATCAACAAACGCACATTACTTGATGACTTAGGAAAGATGTTCAATGGCAAGCAAATGCAAGACGATTGAATAAATCCTAGTCACTGCAGCCTTCATCCGCCATTCCAGCCAAGAAGGGACTCATTGCCCTTATGCCTGGTCCGCCGTTGAGGACTTTCTATGCCGTTGACCACAGGTGGTTCATCCGCCTTTAGGGAAAGTTTCCTGTCCCAAGGGCAAGAGAGTGCCCTAACCACTTCCAGCTCATTTGCCTCCCTGGGGAGCCGGTGGCATGATAGTGGGGGGACTCCTTATCCCGCGAGTCACTCGGTCGTCAGAGCCTCGTTAGTCTAAAGCAGGGTGCACCACGTGCAGGTGAGGTTGACATTTGAGTAATGCACTTGTATCTAATTTAGTTCAATTGTTTACATAACCTCAAGATGGCGGCTGTGCGAATTACGAAAATGATTCTTTTATTTCTTGTGTAGTAATCATGCGATCGAAGTGAAAGTATGAATAATAAACCTACGCAATGATTTTCCTTTAATTTCACATGACTCTATGGCCTATATACGAGGCACGTCCAGAAAGTAAGCTCCGTTTGGTAATAAAATTAAATTGTGTACAGATACAGAAAAAATATTTATTGCACAACATTCTACACCTCTTAAACTACCTTTCCACATAACTGCCGAACTTTTGCAGGCATTTGTCATAGCGTGGCACAAGTTTTTGGATACCTTCTTCATAGAAGTTTGCCGCCGACCCGTAAACGAGAGTGAAGACTCCCCTTAAGATATCCTACTGTTTGGCCATCACCGTTAGGCAAATTGCGTGCTTACCAGGAGAACTGCGTATGTTTAGGAGTTCTCCTGACCACATACGCAATTTGCCTAACAGTGATGGCCAAACAGTAGGATATCTTAAGGGGAGTCTTCACTCTCGTTTACGGGTCGGCCGCAAACTTCTATGAAGAAGGTATCCAAAAACTTGTGCCACGCTATGACAAATGCCTGCAAAAGTTCGGCAGTTATGTGGAAAGGTAGTTTAAGAGGTGTAGAATGTTGTGCAATAAATATTTTTTCTGTATCTGTACACAATTTAATTTTATTACCAAATGGAGCTTACTTTCTGGACGTGCCTCGTATTTAACAATCCAACATGGAGACCATCCGAAATATTTAGACGGCTCGGAATATCTAAGAATCTATTATAGCAATCAAACGGAATTCTTATGTTCATAGAGGCTATGAACTTAAGTTCGCCTATAGGGCTTTAAATAACCTGGTGATCACAAATCCAACATGGTGGCGACGCGAAATATAAATATTCACATGAAAGATTCTCGCAATTTAACCATCAGAGTGCAGTGAAACTTGGTACAGTAAATCCTTATACGAATGTTAATCCACTGGCATCTAATTTATTACAATTGTTTCCATAACTACAAGATGGCAGCTGTGCGAAATTTTAAAATCTCTTTTTTACTTCTTGTGTTCTAATCATGCGATTGAAGTTTGAATGCTACACGTACACAATAATCTTCATGTAACAGTACATAACTTTTGGACCTACATATATAAAATTCAACATGGCGACCATCCGAAATATTTAGTCGGTTCTCAATATCTACCAATCAATTACAGCAATCAAACTGATATTTTGTATGTTGATAGTGGCAGTTAACATTAGTAGGATATATGAACATAGGCTGTATATTTCTTCACGGAACTACTTGTTTTTAATGATGAGTTTATGTGCCCAGTATCACATGCCCCAATGAAACCAATCGGGAGATATTGTTAATCAATGAAATGCAGGTCTACCCCCTTAACATCCCTTTAGAACCTGAATATCCATAAATCCTTCATTAGTGCGCGTCTTCGACTTACTACGAGCATATCCCCAAAATTTCATGTTTCTAACTTTAATAGTTTTGGCTGGGCGATGATGAGTCAGTGAGTCATTGAAACAGTCAGTCAGTCAGGACACTTGTTAGCCTACTTTCGATTTTTGAAAAAATGAAAGTAGACTTATGAGATCAACACAGGGCGAAAAAGAGTGTGTCTGTCTGTGTGTGTGTGTATGTGTGTGTGTGAGTCTGTGTGTGTGTGTATGTGTGGGTGTGAGTCTCTCTTTGTGTGTGTGTGTACTCTGAATGTCTGTCCCCCCCTATCAATTCAAACACGGTGAATGCGAATTGAACGAAATTTGGTACAAAGGTAGCACTAGCAAAGGACACCTCAGTGTCATGTTTTATATCGCCGCCATCTTTACAAAAACTGAATGGCGGCCACTCAAACGTTCAAAACGTAAAATCAAATAACGACTAACCAAATCATCCGATCTCTACCAAATTTGGTAACAACATACCTTCGTATAGGATGCGTCTTGTGACCAAACTACAAGGTCGTCCGCCATACCATTTCAGGATGGCGGCCGTGCGAATTATGCAAACTTTATAATCCATATCATGGGACCCACCAGTTCCGATTATCGAGCCGAGAATCGTTTTAACTGTTCTAAAGGAAGAGGCACGTTCGAAATTAAAAGTTTATTTTGTAATACTATAGTGCAGACGTGATTTTAAAAAGCTGAGCTGATTCAGTAATAAGACAAGATGGCAGCGGATATCTTGTGCCTGACTTATATTTCACTAATTTGAGTATTGCATGCAATATAGCGTACTGATACAAAATAAATAAACTTTGTATGAAATGCTTTATATATAAATAATATACTCCAGTGATGAAATCGTTTAGTATAAATCATTATTTGCTAACAAGTTCTATGTAAGTCATTTTATATAGAACAATATTCGTTGACACAATTAGCTCAGTGGTAGAGCGTTAGCCTATCGCTCAAATGCCTATGGTTCAAACCCGATCAGAGCTAGGTTTTTTGCTTGAAATGTTATATGTTTATTGTTTTGTAATGACTCAGATGTTTTAAAATTGAGCGTTATATTGTGCATATTATGGTGCAAAATATATATTTAATTAAAACATAATTCGCCAGCAGATTTACTCGAGACATCTAGCTGCCAAAAAGGTAACTACACGCCGACCTACTTATTAACTTCCAGATTTTATTGAAAAGTTTCTTCTTCTGGCCGCTAGAATGCACTCGCTCTGTTAGGATTATATTGTTCGATATTTCACCACTAGATGTCACGACTGGTCTACGTGGGGCTCCATTGATTACTATACCATTGGCATTCTATGCGCATTGAATTTGAAGAATGTCAAGATGATACTACGATATATTTTTACTTTTTATTTTAAAGGGTTTGTAACAGCCTATTTTGCGTTAATTGAAAATGTTATTTGAAGTAAAGAACAAAACGATTTCACATAGTAACTGAATTCAAGCCGTTGGTGTTAGGTCAGGTTATTAATTACTACTTTTCTTTCAGGCAAATAGCAATCGAAAATATCCACATAGTTTGTATACACACGTCTCTGTGGGGTCATGGAAAGATTTGTTAATTCAATTAGGGTTGTGAAAGCCATGCACAACCAGACGTGTAAAGACATGCCTCAACTCAAAGTTGGATGTTGCCCACGGCAGGTCGTATATGTAATAATAATAATAATAATAATAATAATAATAATAATAATGTTATTGGTTTTACATCCCTTTTAACTACTGCTGCTTTTAGAGACACCGGGGTGCCGTAATTTTGGCCCGAAGGGGATCTTTAACGTGCCAGTAAATGTACTGACACGGCTCCCTCGCATTTGTGCACCCTCAAATGCCAGCTGACTGCGCCAGGATACGAACCTGCAACCTAGGGCCCAGCAAGCGAGGACGTTACCGCTGAGCCACGCAGACAGTCCGGTCGATTATGTCTCCAGATCCATAACATTCTTGATATACTTCTTATCTTTCTTTCTTCAATGATGGTAGCAGTTTTTATCTAGGTTGTGGCGTTTGGTAGAGGTAAATCGTTTCTGAGGTCTTCAACAAAGAATAGTTTTATTATACTCTTTGATAATAACAACGAGTTATAACTATACTCATACATTTAGGAGAAAGTAGGCTATATGTTCTTTACTGAACATCTTGTTTTTATATAAGAGATAAGCATGGGTCCTAGTGGAAAATAATTCCATCACCTGAAACCAAAAATTCATGGGACGAAAAAAAATATCAAAATATCATGTTGGTTTCGGACCCTAAAAGACGTGAAAAATATAATAAAAGTATTAAAAAAGCTACTTTTTGAAATTTCATTCGAATCATTTTTTTTTCATTCCTGAGAATTAGAAAATTTCGGTCAAAAAGTACAAAATGATTAATAACTCCCTAAGTATTCGTCGTATGATGAAATAGCAAGAGACAAAAAAGATGTAATGTGTTATTGCCTACAACATAGGCCATGTATAATTTTACATATTACCTGTTTTTTCCCCGAGAATTTCACCCTCCGCAGTGGGCCCCTTAAATTGGATTTATGAAACAACGGTCAAACACCTATTTACTTATTTTTAAGCTAATTTTTTCCGCTGAGTTTCAAACTCCTCGCCTATGTCGTTTAAGAGATACACGTTCCGTTATGAATCCCTCAACCCCCACTTTTCGCCCCTTTCACCTCATAATATACACCACATCGAAAAACCCTCAGACACGTGTCTTCTTATTTTTAATGATGAGTTTATATGCCCAGTACCACATACCCCAATGAAACCAATCGGGAGATATTTTTATTCAATGAAATGCAGGTCTACCCCCTTAACCCCCCTTTAGAAACTGAATATCCAAAAATCCTTCCTTAGTGCGCGTTTTCGACTTACCACGAATATATCCCCAAAATTTCATGTTTCTAACTTTAATAGTTTTGGCTGGGCGATGATGAGTCAGTGAGTCATTGAATCAGTCAGTCAGTCTGGACACTTGTTAGCCTATTTTCAATTTTGAAAAAATAGGCTTATGAGATCACCTTTTGTCCGTGTGTGTGTGCGTGTGTGTGTGTGTGTGTGTGTGTGTGTGTGATTCGTGTGTGTTTCCCCCGCTAATAAAATCTAAACGGCTGGAGCAATTTCAATGAAACTCGGGAAGTTCATAGCACTATTCCCGGCGACCTCGACCGTGCCCTTCAAATTTTGTTACGTCTCTCCAATCCAACATGGCGGCTGTGCGAAATATTTCACTAGCATTCAATATCTCCTAAACTATTACCGATATCGCCCTGAAATTGTGTACGGTGATAAAGGGCACTACTAGACGTTCACCTATGAGACTTTCAAAAACCTGGCGACTACAAAACCAACATGGCGGCCAAGCGAAGTTGAGACATTTAAATAGACTTTTCTCGCGATTTAACTATCTAAATGTAATGAAACTTGGTACAGCAAATGTTTATACACATTGTAATGCACTGGAGTCTAATTTAGTTCAATTGTTTACATAACCACAAAATGGCGGCTGTGCGAAATATTTCACTGACATTCTATATCTCTGAAACTATTACAGATATCACCCTGCAATTTTGTACGGTGATAAAGGGTACTGATACAGGTATACCTATGTATATTTCATAAACCTGTAAAGTACGAAACGAACATGGCGACCAAGCGAATTTAAAATATTTTAATAGACTTTTCTCGTGATTTAACTCTCTGAGCTCAGTGAAATGTGGTACAGTAATTGATTTTGCAGATTGTAATGCACTGCCATCTAATTTAATTCAATTGCTTACATAACCTCAAGATGGCGGCTGTGCGAAATTTTAAAATTAAGTTTTAATTTCTTGTGTCGTAATCATGCGATCGAAGTGAAAGTTTGAATAATGAACCTAGGCACTAATTGTCCTTGAATGGTACATAACTCTATGGCCTATACACATAACACTCCTAAATGGTGAGCTCCCGAAATATTTAGACGGTTCTCAATATCTATGAATCTTTTACAGCAACCAAACTGAATTTTTTTATGTTCATAGAGACTATGAACATATGTTCACCTATAGGACTTTCAGGAACCTGGTGAGCACAAATCCAACATGGCGGCGACGCGAAGTATAAATATTTAAATGAACGTTTCTCGTGAATTAAATATCCGAGTGTCGTGAAACGTTGCACGTTAAATGCTTATACAAATATTGATCCATTGGCATGTAATTTATTTCAATGGTTTGCATTATCACAAGATGGCTGCTGTGCGTAATTTTAAAATCTCGTTTTTACTTCTTGTTGTCTAACCATGCGATTGAAGTTTGAATACCACACGTACACAATACTCTTAATGTAATAGTACAAAAATAAAAATCCAACCTGGCGAACATCTGAAATATTTAGACGGTTCTCAATATCTACGAATCTGTTACAGCAATTAAACTGAAATTTTGTATGTTGATTGTGGCAGTTAACATAAGTAGGATATATGAAAATAGGCTGTATAGTTATTCACGGAACTACTTGTTTTTATATAAGAGATACGCATGAGTCCTACTGGAAAATAATTCCATCACCTGAAACCAAAAATGCATTGGACGAAAAAAAAATCAAAATATCATGTTGGTTTCGGACCCTAAAAGACGTGAAAAATATAATAAAAGTATTAAAAAAGCTACTTTTTGAAATTTCATTCGAATCATTTTTTTTTTCATTCCTGAGAATTAGAAAATTTCGGTCAAAAAGTACAAAATGATTAATAACTCCCTAAGTATTCGTCGTATGATGAAATAGCAAGAGACAAAAAAGATGTAATATGTTATTGCCTACAACATAGGCCATGTATAATTTTACATATTACCTGTTTTTTCCCGAGAATTTCACCCTCCCCAATGGGCCCCTTAAATTGGATTTATGAAAGAACGGTCAAACACCTATTTATTTATTTCTAAGCTGATATTTTCCGCTGAGTTTCAAACTCCTCGCCTATGTCGTTTAAGAGATACACGTTCCGTTATGAATCCCTCAACCCCCACTTTTCGCCCCTTTCACCTCATAATATACACCACATCGAAAAACCCTCAGACACTTGTCTTCTTATTAGCCTACTTTCGATTTTTGCAAAAAATGAAAGTAGACTTATGAGATCAACACAGGGCGAAAAAAGTGTGTCTGTCTGTGTGTGTGTATGTGTGTGTGTGAGTCTGTGTGTGTGTGTGTGTGAGTCTGTGTGTGTGTGTGTCTGTGTGTGAGTGTGTGTACTCTGAATGTCTGTCCCCCCTATCAATTCGAACACGGTGAATGCGAATTGAACGAAATTTGGTACAAAGGTAGTACTAGCAAAGGACACCTCAGTGTCATGTTTTATATCGCCGCCATATTGACGGAAACGTAATGGCGGCCACACAAATGTTCAAAGCTTAAATTAAATTACGACTAACCTAATAATCCGATCTCTATCAAATTTTGCAACAACATACCTTTATGGGGGAAGCATCCTTTGACCAAACCAATAGGTCATCGGCGTAATAGTTTGCGGATGGCGGCCATCTTTGTGTGAAAATCGATTCCCCCTATTAATTCAAACATGGTGAAACCGAATGGAACGAAATTTGATACAGAGGTAGCACTAGCAAAGGGCATCTCAGTGCATTTTTTATATCGCCGCCATATTGACAGAAACGTAATGGCGGCCACACAAATGTTCAAAGCTTAAGTGAAATTACGACTAACGTAACCATCCGATCTCTACCAAACGTTGCAACAACATACCTTTATGGAGGGAGCATCCTTTGACCAACCTAATAGGTTATTAGCCTAATAGTTTGCGGATGGCGGCCATCCTTATGTCAAAATTGATTCCCCCTATTAATTCGAACACGGTGGAACCGAATGGAACGAAATTTGATACAGAAGTAGCACTAGCAAAGGGCACCTCAGTGTCATGTTTTATAACGCCGCCATCTTGACTGAAACGTAATGGCGGCCACACGAATGTTCAAAGCTTAAATCAAATTACGATTAACCTAATCATCCGATCTCTACCAAATTTTGCAACTACATACCTTTATGGAGGGAGCATCGTTTGACCAATCTAATAGGTCATCAGCGTAATAGTTTGCGGATGGCGGCCATCTTTGTGTGAAAATCGACTCCCCCTATTATTTCGAACACGGTGCAACCGAATGGAACGAAATTTGGTACAGAGGTAGTACTGACAAAAGGCACCTCAGTGTCATGTTTTATATCACCGCCATCTTAACGGAAACGTAATGGCGGCCACACAAATGTTCAAAGCTTAAATTAAATTACGATTAACCTAATCATCCGATCTCTACCAAATATTGCAACAACATTTTCTTATAGAGGAAGCATCCTTTGACCAGATGAATAGGTCATTAGCCTAATAGTTTGCGGATGGCGGCCATCTTTGTGTGAAAATCAATTCCCCCTATTAATTCAAACACGGTGAAACCGAATGGAACGAAATTTGATACAGAGGTAGCACTAGCAAAGGGCATCTCAGTGTCATGTTTTATATCGCCGCCATATTGACAGAAACGTAATGGCGGCCACACAAATGTTCAAAGCTTAAGTTAAATTACGACTAACATAACCATCCGATCTCTACCAAACATTGCAACAACATACCTTTATGGAGGGAGCATCCTTTGACCAATCTAATAGGTTATTAGCCTAATAGTTGCGGATGGCGGCCATCTTTATGTCAAAATTGGTTCCCCCTATTAATTCGAACACGGTGGAACCGAATGGAACGAAATTTGGTACAGAGGTAGCACTAGCAAAGGGCACCTCAGTGTCATGTTTTATATCGCCGCCATCTTGACTGAAACGTAATGGCGGCCTCACGAATGTTCAAAGCTTAAATCAAATTACGATTAACCTAATCATCCGATCTCTACCAAATTTTGCAACTACATGCCTTTATGGAGGGAGCATCCTTTGACCAATCTAATAGGTCATTCGCCTAATAGTTTGCGGATGGCGGCCATCTTTGTGTCAGAATCGATTCCCCCTATTAATTCAAACACGGTGAAACCGAATGGAACGAAATTTGGTACAGAGAGAGCACTAGCAAAGGGCATCTCAGTGTCATAATTAATATCGCCGCCATATTGACAGAAACGTAATGGCGGCCACACAAATGTTTATAACTTAAATCAAATTACGACTAACATAACCATCCGATCTCTACCAAACTTTGCAACAACATACTTTTATGGAGGGAGTATCCTTTGACCAATATAATAGGTCATTAGCCTAATAGTTTGCGGATGGCGGCCATCTTTATGTCAAAATTGATTCCCCCTATTAATTCGAACACGGTGGAACCGAATGAACGAAATTTGGTACAGAGGTAGCACTAGCAAAGGGCACCTCAGTGTCATGGTTTATATCACCGCTATCTTGACGGAAACGTAATCGCGGCCACCCAAATGTTAAAAGCTAAAATGTAATTACGACCAACCTAATAATCTAGTCTCTACCAAATTTTGCAACACCATATCATTATGTGGGAAACATATTCTGACCAAACTGCAAGAACATCAGCCCAATAGTTTGCAGATGGTGGCCAAGTATGTGTGCAAATCGATTCCCCCTATCAATTCAAACACGGTGAAACCGAATTGAACGAAATTTGGTACATAGGTAGCACTAGCAAAGGGAACTTCATATTCATGTTTAATATCCCTATAGCACGTTGTATTTCAACAAGCTACTACTGGGTAGTTTATTGGCTGAGGAATAACCCACCCACCAAGGGAAGATGATTAAGAGAAGGAAGTAGATTTGGGATTGGAAAAGAAGGATGTAAAAATAGGAGGAGAGTCCCACAAAATTAATAAGTTTAGCTTTAAACACACTTAAAGGTGGTTGCCACCGAAAATCCGTGCTCGGATACCTAAAGTGGGTACGAGCTTGGTCGAAGCTGACGGGAACCGCAGCTAGGACTTGGGCGGTTTGCAAGAGAGAGGCTTTAGTATATTTCCTCCCAAGCATGTATAAAAGTACTATGGGGAAGGGTGATGGTCTGGCAAGACTGAGAGCAAACGATTTATGGTATGTCTTCTCAAAGAAATTAGGTTTTGTGAAATGATTCGAAGAATGCCAATAATTCAAATCAAGTTCGGAATTTCCAATTTTCGAAATTATAGAGTTTCTAGAAAAAGAGACCCAGTGCTTCCAGGAAGGATAGTGACGAAAAATTATAACTTGGAAAGTAATCTTTGTAAGTGAACCAATGGTTGCCTTTGGAAATGGCTAAGCCTTTACTCAGCGAGAGGCCGGCTAAAAGCTTAAACAAAAAAGAAACACTTCTCGTTTGGAAAATTGACCATAAGTTTTCGGAGAAAATCTCCACAAGCAGGTAGCTAGCTTAGCGAGTTTTACTTGCCTTACTGGCCAATTAGAATTAGCTATTAAAGCTAACAGAGGCTTTGAAAAGGTTGCTACTAAGAGTTCTTGCTCAAATGCAACCAGTGGTAAAATCCCTATCCATAGATTAAAGGGCATCGAGTAGGGAGAGCCAAGGAGGACAGGACCTTGTTTAACCTTTGTATTAGAAAAATCAAAAAGAGAAAAAGAACGCTTAATTTATTTAACAATTCAGGAGAAATTAATATTTTTAACAAATAAATATTTTCCAATCTTATTATCAATTTGAGGTCGCAGACCTCCGACAACATTCAGAAATTGCTCCAGGCAAATAACAATTCTTAAGGTTTTAAACCTGGTATTAAAATCTTTTTAAGATTTGAAAAAGGACCAAATGAAATGATTAAAGTTTAAACATTTACAAGAGTACAAGGAGTGTACTATAAGAAATTTCTGAAAGAATATTCTAGAGAGAATAACAACTTTAAAGCTAACTATAAGGAAAACATAAAGCATAAAATAGAAGTTCCTACAACTTCTTATATTTAAACAGGATTACTTTATGAGAATTATACAAAGGAGGGCAGGTCACTTACTGTGAAACCTGAAGAGAGTTAAAAGGAAGGTTCTAGACTTCCCAAGTTTGAGTAGGAATCACTAGCCAAATGGGACAGTTTCCATTTCGTGAAACCTGAACAGGACTAGCTCAAGAGTTTAAAGAATTGTTTTCCCTGATTATAGGAAAGGAACAATGTGAATTTGAAACTTGTATCACACCAGCAATTATGCAGAATTTAATTAATGTTAAACTAGCAAAGTTGGAAGGGCACTTCGTGAGTGACACCTTATAGAAAAGTTACAATTTTATTAATATGGGTGGTTAGTAGAAGGTTGAGGAAAGATCATTGGGATATAGGATCAATGTTCATGGCCGTATTTAATATAAACGGACGATCGCGACGCAGTAGAAACGTGGAGCAAGCAATGGTTATCACTGTAGCCTATAAAGATGGATGCAAAGTTCACTATAGAAACACTAAAGTTTATGAGAAAGAAAGTTATTACAATTATGGAAATAACTGATTGCACTATATAGGTGAGAGTCTATTTCTTGAAAAAGTTGTGATTTACAATTAAATGTACCATAAAACATTCCAGTGGTTCCAGCGGTGGAAGAAAGTTAGCTATTGCAACAATTTGTAAGGAAAATTCCTCATTTTAAATATTATTGTCACAGGTGAGTGAAAAATACCTGACGGCAAGACTCGCAGATAGAGTACAAGATCTCGAAGGTTCCAGAACGACCTTAGTAGAAAATGGGGTTGAGAAAATCCAACGGAGGAACTAGCTTGATGAATTATAGACAGCGGGTATTAGGTAATATCCCACGTAGTGAGAGGATTTCTCATTTGAATAGCTTAAGAAAAGCTCTTTTTAGTAAGGTTGGCTTATACAAGCGAAAGCTCAACATGGCAAATCCCACGAAGAATGATTACCGCCCCTCAAGTAATCTCACGCTGTCTCTAAAATAATCTATAAAAGCATGTAGATAAAATGATGAAGATGAAGTTAAAACCTTTAAAATGGTACTTATCTTGATTTCATGTTGAAGTCGAAGTTTCCTTTGATGACTACCTAGCCAACATGGCGTAGAAAAGTGTGTGCCTCTTGGTTTGAGGAAGCTAGCTCGAGGAGAGCTTTAACTGATAGAGTCAACTGCCGACTGAGAAGTGAGACCTGCTCAACGGAGCACGGAGGGACCAAGGAAGGGGAAAAGAGTGGGGGGAGGAGACAAAAGGAGAACATATAAGCATTGCCAATATTATAACAAAAAAATAATCTTCTCTTGCTGAGCTGGTCTTCAAAGAGTTGATAGTAGGCGATATTAGCGCAGCATGGTGAGTGAAACAGTAGACGTAGTCCTCTTGCTCAAGGAGAAAATAGCTGGCGATGGTAACAAGATCTGGTGGCCAGATGGATATGTAAGTCCTCTCGCACCAGGAGGAATTGAGTAGCTTCAGAGATTCGCTGCTAGATGACGCTAGGTGGGTCACAGAAGTTATATATCTAGAACAGACTTATGAAGACATAAGAGATTTGCCCATCAAGGAGAAAACAGATGATCACTGTTGGTGTTTGACAAAGAGGAAGGAAGAAATGAACATGCAAAGAGCAATAAAAATTATATCTCAGGTACCGTGTATTCAAAGAATACACCATACTGGGGGGGGGGTAAACACCAACAGAGAGCAAATAAGCAGTTACACATTTAATGGAAGAGGAGCGATCAAAGACAGGGGTCTTGTAATCGAACCGTTAATGGTCAAGACTCTGACCACCCTGACTCTCCCATCTCTTCCAGGATAACACTTGGTCACTCTACCGGAAGTCCAGACTAGAGGGGGAGAAACATCCCTAACCAAGACCAAGTCCCCCACTTTAATGTCGGGACTGGAAAGAAACCACTTCTGCCTCCGTTGCAAGGAAGTTAAATATTCCAAGTTCCATCTCTTCCAAAAAGAATTACGGAGGGCTTCAAGTTTACGCCAAACAATAGGTAGATTAAAATCCCTGTAAGAATTGGGAAGAGGAGGAGGGGCAGAAAGAGAAGTGCTGATAAGGAAGTGACCAGGGGTGAGTGGATGTAGGTCATCAGGGTCATTGGAAAGCGGAGTTAAAGGGCGAGAGTTAACAACACCTTCAATCAGAACAGACAGTGAATTGAATTCTTCGTAAGTCAGAATTCGATTACCTAAGACTTTTCTTAAATGACGTTTAGTGAGCTTTACGCAAGATTCCCACCTACCACCATGATGCGGAGCGTAAGGAGGTATAAAGCGCCATTTGAAACCTTTTGAATAAGAAAAATTAGAAATTTGTTCCATGGCTGGAGAGGAAGTGAGAGCTTTCTTCCACAGGGAAGCTGCGCCCTGAAAGGTGGAAGCGTTATCAGAGAACATCTCAGAAGGAACACCACGCCTAGCAGTGAAACGAGAAACAGCTGATAAAAAATAAGAAGTAGAAGCATTCGTTACTAGTTCCAAGTGGATTGCGCCGGTAACCATGCAAACAAAGAGAGAAACATAAAGCTTACCAAACAATTTGCGTTTAAAACTCAACAATTCTTCTAGGTTTGTGCCGTGTCATGTATGGGGTTTCGCCTAGGACACCAAGCTAGGCTCATCGGCGGGCTCTTGGTGTCCCCGCCCGGACATGACACGGCACAAACCTAGAAGAATTGCTGAGTTTTAATTCACCGGCCGTGAAAGCCAATATACCATCTTTTTGGAAGCCTTCATAGGGAGGTTAAGGCTGCTTGAGCTTTTAGTTCTCGTAGTCAAGTGGTGCAGTTGCACCTTATATAAAGGGAGGTGGCGCGCAGTTCGTCACTCCTGTGGGGGTCCGGGCGGGGACACCAAGAGCCCGCCGATGAGCCTAGCTTGGTGTCCTAGGCGAAACCCCATACATGACATGGCACAAACCTAGAAGAATTGCTGAGTTTTAATTCACCGGCCGTGAAAGCCAATATACCATCTTTTTGGAAGCCTTCATAGGGAGGTTAAGGCTGCTTGAGCTTTTAGTTCTCGTAGTCAAGTGGTGCAGTTGCACCTTATATAAAGGGAGGTGGCGCGCAGTTCGTCACTCCTGTGGGGGTCCGGGCGGGGACACCAAGAGCCCGCCGATGAGCCTAGCTTGGTGTCCTAGGCGAAACCCCATACATGACACGGCACAAATCTAGAAGAATTGCTGAGTTTTAATTCACCGGCCGTGAAAGCCAATATACCATCTTTTTGGAAGCCTTCATAGGGAGCTTAAGGCTGCTTGAGCTTTTAGTTCTCGTAGTCAAGTGGTGCAGTTGCACCTTATGTAAAGGGAGGTGGCGCGCAGTTCGTCACTCCTGTGGGGGTCCAGGCGGGGACACCAAGAGCCCGCCGATGAGCCTAGCTTGGTGTCCTAGGCGAAACCCCATACATGACACGGCACAAACCTAGAAGAATTGCTGAGTTTTAATTCACCGGCCGTGAAAGCCAATATACCACCTTTTTGGAAGCCTTCATAGGGAGGTTAAGGCTGCTTGAGCTTTTAGTTCTCGTAGTCAAGTGGTGCAGTTGCACCTTATATAAAGGGAGGTGGCGCGCAGTTCGTCACTCCTGTGGGGGTCCGGGCGGGGACACCAAGAGCCCGCCGATGAGCCTAGCTTGGTGTCCTAGGCGAAACCCCATACATGACACGGCACAAACCTAGAAGAATTGCTGAGTTTTAATTCACCGGCCGTGAAAGCCAATATACCATCTTTTTGGAAGCCTTCATAGGGAGGTTAAGGCTGCTTGAGCTTTTAGTTCTCGTAGTCAAGTGGTGCAGTTGCACCTTATATAAAGGGAGGTGGCGCGCAGTTCGTCACTCCTGTGGGGGTCCGGGCGGGGACACCAAGAGCCCGCCGATGAGCCTAGCTTGGTGTCCTAGGCGAAACCCCATACATGACACGGCACAAACCTAGAAGAATTGCTGAGTTTTAATTCACCGGCCGTGAAAGCCAATATACCATCTTTTTGGAAGCCTTCATAGGGAGGTTAAGGCTGCTTGAGCTTTTAGTTCTCGTAGTCAAGTGGTGCAGTTGCACCTTATATAAAGGGAGGTGGCGCGCAGTTCGTCACTCCTGTGGGGGTCCGGGCGGGGACACCAAGAGCCCGCCGATGAGCCTAGCTTGGTGTCCTAGGCGAAACCCCATACATGACATGGCACAAACCTAGAAGAATTGCTGAGTTTTAATTCACCGGCCGTGAAAGCCAATATACCATCTTTTTGGAAGCCTTCATAGGGAGGTTAAGGCTGCTTGAGCTTTTAGTTCTCGTAGTCAAGTGGTGCAGTTGCACCTTATATAAAGGGAGGTGGCGCGCAGTTCGTCACTCCTGTGGGGGTCCGGGCGGGGACACCAAGAGCCCGCCGATGAGCCTAGCTTGGTGTCCTAGGCGAAACCCCATACATGACACGGCACAAACCTAGAAGAATTGCTGAGTTTTAATTCACCGGCCGTGAAAGCCAATATACCATCTTTTTGGAAGCCTTCATAGGGAGGTTAAGGCTGCTTGAGCTTTTAGTTCTCGTAGTCAAGTGGTGCAGTTGCACCTTATATAAAGGGAGGTGGCGCGCAGTTCGTCACTCCTGTGGGGGTCCGGGCGGGGACACCAAGAGCCCGCCGATGAGCCTAGCTTGGTGTCCTAGGCGAAACCCCATACATGACACGGCACAAACCTAGAAGAATTGCTGAGTTTGAATTCACCGGCCGTGAAAGCCAATATACCATCTTTTTGGAAGCCTTCATAGGGAGGTTAAGGCTGCTTGAGCTTTTAGTTCTCGTAGTCAAGTGGTGCAGTTGCACCTTATATAAAGGGAGGTGGCGCGCAGTTCGTCACTCCTGTGGGGGTCCGGGCGGGGACACCAAGAGCTCGCTGATGAGCCAAGCTTGGTGTCCTAGGCGAAACCCCACACATGACACGGCACAAACCTAGAAGAATTGCTGAGTTTTAATTCACCGGCCGTGAAAGCCAATATACCATCTTTTTGGAAGCCTTCATAGGGAGGTTAAGGCTGCTTGAGTTTTAGTTCTCGTAGTCAAGTGGTGCAGTTGCACCTTATATAAAGGGAGGTGGCGCGCAGTTCGTCACTCCTGTAGGGGTCCGGGCGGGGACACCAAGAGCCCGCCGATGAGCCTAGCTTGGTGTCCTAGGCGAAACCCCATACATGACACGGCACAAACCTAGAAGAATTGCCGAGTTTTAATTCACCGGCCGTGAAAGCCAATATACCATCTTTTTGGAAGCCTTCATAGGAAGGTTAAGGCTGCTTGAGCTTTTAGTTCTCGTAGTCAAGTGGTGCAGTTGCACCTTATATAAAGGGAGGTGGCGCGCAGTTCGTCACTCCTGTGGGGGTCCGGGCGGGGACACCAAGAGCCCGCCGATGAGCCTAGCTTGGTGTCCTAGGCGAAACCCCATATATGACACGGCACAAACCTAGAAGAATTGCTGAGTTTTAATTCACCGGCCGTGAAAGCCAATATACCATCTTTTTGGAAGCCTTCATAGGGAGGTTAAGGCTGCTTGAGTTTTAGTTCTCGTAGTCAAGTGGTGCAGTTGCACCTTATATAAAGGGAGGTGGCGCGCAGTTCGTCACTCCTGTAGGGGTCCGGGCGGGGACACCAAGAGCCCGCCGATGAGCCTAGCTTGGTGTCCTAGGCGAAACCCCATACATGACACGGCACAAACCTAGAAGAATTGCCGAGTTTTAATTCACCGGCCGTGAAAGCCAATATACCATCTTTTTGGAAGCCTTCATAGGGAGGTTAAGGCTGCTTGAGCTTTTAGTTCTCGTAGTCAAGTGGTGCAGTTGCACCTTATATAAAGGGAGGTGGCGCGCAGTTCGTCACTCCTGTGGGGGTCCGGGCGGGGACACCAAGAGCCCGCCGATGAGCCTAGCTTGGTGTCCTAGGCGAAACCCCATACATGACACGGCACAAACCTAGAAGAATTGCTGAGTTTTAATTCACCGGCCGTGAAAGCCAATATACCATCTTTTTGGAAGCCTTCATAGGGAGGTTAAGGCTGCTTGAGCTTTTAGTTCTCGTAGTCAAGTGGTGCAGTTGCACCTTATATAAAGGGAGGTGGCGCGCAGTTCGTCACTCCTGTGGGGTTCCGGGCGGGGACACCAAGAGCCCGCCGATGAGCCTAGCTTGGTGTCCTAGGCGAAACCCCATACATGACATGGCACAAACCTAGAAGAATTGCTGAGTTTTAATTCACCGGCCGTGAAAGCCAATATACCATCTTTTTGGAAGCCTTCATAGGGAGGTTAAGGCTGTTTGAGCTTTTAGTTCTCGTAGTCAAGTGGTGCAGTTGCACCTTATATAAAGGGAGGTGGCGCGCAGTTCGTCACTCCTGTGGGGGTCCGGGCGGGGACACCAAGAGCCCGCCGATGAGCCTAGCTTGGTGTCCTAGGCGAAACCCCATACATGACACGGCACAAATCTAGAAGAATTGCTGAGTTTTAATTCACCGGCCGTGAAAGCCAATATACCATCTTTTTGGAAGCCTTCATAGGGAGCTTAAGGCTGCTTGAGCTTTTAGTTCCCGTAGTCAAGTGGTGCAGTTGCACCTTATGTAAAGGGAGGTGGCGCGCAGTTCGTCACTCCTGTGGGGGTCCGGGCGGGGACACCAAGAGCCCGCCGATGAGCCTAGCTTGGTGTCCTAGGCGAAACCCCATACATGACACGGCACAAACCTAGAAGAATTGCTGAGTTTTAATTCACCGGCCGTGAAAGCCAATATACCATCTTTTTGGAAGCCTTCATAGGGAGGTTAAGGCTGCTTGAGCTTTTAGTTCTCGTAGTCAAGTGGTGCAGTTGCACCTTATATAAAGGGAGGTGGCGCGCAGTTCGTCACTCCTGTGGGGGTCCGGGCGGGGACACCAAGAGCCCGCCGATGAGCCTAGCTTGGTGTCCTAGGCGAAACCCCATACATGACACGGCACAAACCTAGAAGAATTGCTGAGTTTTAATTCACCGGCCGTGAAAGCCAATATACCATCTTTTTGGAAGCCTTCATAGGGAGGTTAAGGCAGCTTGAGCTTTTAGTTCTCGTAGTCAAGTGGTGCAGTTGCACCATATATAAAGGGAGGTGGTGCGCAGTTCGTCACTCCTGTGGGGGTCCGGGCGGGGACACCAAGAGCCCGCCGATGAGCCTAGCTTGGTGTCCTAGGCGAAACCCCATACATGACACGGCACAAACCTAGAAGAATTGCTGAGTTTTAATTCACCGGCCGTGAAAGCCAATATACCATCTTTTTGGAAGCCTTCATAGGGAGGTTAAGGCTGCTTGAGTTTTAGTTCTCGTAGTCAAGTGGTGCAGTTGCACCTTATATAAAGGGAGGTGGCGCGCAGTTCGTCACTCCTGTAGGGGTCCGGGCGGGGACACCAAGAGCCCGCCGATGAGCCTAGCTTGGTGTCCTAGGCGAAACCCCATACATGACACGGCACAAACCTAGAAGAATTGCCGATTTTTAATTCACCGGCCGTGAAAGCCAATATACCATCTTTTTGGAAGCCTTCATAGGGAGGTTAAGGCTGCTTGAGCTTTTAGTTCTCGTAGTCAAGTGGTGCAGTTGCACCTTATATAAAGGGAGGTGGCGCGCAGTTCGTCACTCCTGTGGGGGTCCGGGCGGGGACACCAAGAGCCCGCCGATGAGCCTAGCTTGGTGTCCTAGGCGAAACCCCATACATGACACGGCACAAACTTAGAAGAATTGCTGAGTTTTAATTCACCGGCCGTGAAAGCCAATATACCATCTTTTTGGAAGCCTTCATAGGGAGGTTAAGGCTGCTTGAGCTTTTAGTTCTCGTAGTCAAGTGGTGCAGTTGCACCTTATATAAAGGGAGGTGGCGCGCAGTTCGTCACTCCTGTGGGGGTCCGGGCGGGGACACCAAGAGCCCGCCGATGAGCCTAGCTTGGTGTCCTAGGCGAAACACCATACATGACACGGCACAAACCTAGAAGAATTGCTGAGTTTTAATTCACCGGCCGTGAAAGCCAATATACCATCTTTTTGGAAGCCTTCATAGGGAGGTTGAGGCTGCTTGAGCTTTTAGTTCTCGTAGTCAAGTGGTGCAGTTGCACCTTATATAAAGGGAGGTGGCGCGCAGTTCGTCACTCCTGTGGGGGTCCGGGCGGGGACACCAAGAGCCCGCCGATGAGCCTAGCTTGGTGTCCTAGGCGAAACCCCATACATGACACGGCACAAACCTAGAAGAATTGCTGAGTTTTAATTCACCGGCCGTGAAAGCCAATATACCATCTTTTTGGAAGCCTTCATAGGGAGGTTAAGGCTGCTTTAGCTTTTAGTTCTCGTAGTCAAGTGGTGCAGTTGCACCTTATATAAAGGGAGGTGGCGCGCAGTTTGTCACTCCTGTGGGGGTCCGGGCGGGGACACCAAGAGCCCGCCGATGAGCCTAGCTTGGTGTCCTAGGCGAAACCCCATACATGACACGGCACAAACCTAGAAGAATTGCTGAGTTTTAATTCACCGGCCGTGAAAGCCAATATACCATCTTTTTGGAAGCCTTCATAGGGAGGTTAAGGCTGCTTGAGCTTTTAGTTCTCGTGGTCAAGTGGTGCAGTTGCACCTTATATAAAGGGAGGTGGCGCGCAGTTCGTCACTCCTGTGGGGGTCCGGGCGGGGACACCAAGAGCCCGCCGATAAGCCTAGCTTGGTGTCCTAGGCGAAACCCCATACATGACACGGCACAAACCTAGAAGAATTGCTAAGTTTTAATTCACCGGCCGTGAAAGCCAATATACCAATTTGCGTTTAGCTTCAGGAGAGTTTCGTTGATATTGGAACGGACCCATTTAGTCCACGCCAGTTAAAGCAAATGTGCGTATAGGAGAAGAACGAAAAGAGGGCAGATCGCTCATTAATTGAGTATTGATTTTAGGTTTCGCTTTGAAACAAGGAATGCACTTGTGAATTACAGAAGAAACTTCATGAATTCCATTTATAATCCAGTACTTTTCCCTTAAGAGGCAAAGCAGAGTACGTGTACCAACATGAAGATTACGGTAATGAAAGTCACGTATAATTAAGGAAGTTACGTGATGTTTGGAAGGCAAAATAACGGGATGCTTTTTGTCCTCAGAGAGTAAAGATTGCGAGAGCCTTCCACCTACCCTGAGTAACCCATGGTCATCAAGAAACGGGGCTAAAGCACGGAGACGGCTGGATTTGGGAAGATCTCTTTTAGAAGAAAGCAATGACAATTCAGAAGAAAAGGCTTCTTGCTGTGTCAGTTGTAAAACCTTAACGGTAGCGAGATTCAATTCATGATTGGTAAGGTGTGGTTTAGGGAGAAGAGGTTGGTCAACCACAAGATATTTCCATCTAAGGAGATAGGCGACAATTCGTAGTAATTTGTGAAAAGAAGAATAGCGGGACAACAAAGGATGAGAAGCGTTGGAAACAAGACAAGAAGCAATGGGTAGAGGTACTTTAGCGTCAGGCAAGTTGGAGTTTGTAGCTGGGGGTTTAGAAGGCCATGAGGAAGATTCTTCGATTAGCCACGAGGGCCCATGCCAGTACAATTGGGAAGCTGCCAATTGAGAGGGTAAACAACCACGAGAGATAATATCGGCTGGATTATCAGCACTGGGAACATGCCTCCATTGTCACCCAGAAGAAAGAGTTTGAATTTTGGAAACCCTGTTTGCAACGAAAGTTTGCCAGTGAGAAGGGTTCTTGGCGATCCAAGAAAGGGCGATCATGGAATCGCTCCAGAGATAAATTTGCGAGAATTCGACTTTTAATACTTCCCGTAATTTCTTGACAAGTTCTGCAGCCATGAGTGCAGCGCACAGTTCGAGCCTAGGCAGAGTGATAGTTTTAAGAGGAGCGACCTTCGATTTGGCACAAACAAGGTTGGAAACTGGAGATCCATAGTGTGAATCGTGATGAACTAAATATGCACAGCAACCATAAGCTTTTTCGGAACTATCCGCGAACACATGAAGGAAAAAGGGTGTATTAGAATGAGAGCTAATTAAATTCCTGGGAATTTCAATGAGGGAAAGGTCTAACAAATTACTGCGAAACGAGAGCCAGCGATTAAGAAAAGAAAGAGGGACAGTGTCATCCCATTCACATTTAAGAGACCACAGCTCTTGCATGAAGAGTTTGGCTATAACGATAACTGGGGCAAGGAATTGAAGTGGATCAAAAATTTTTGCAATTTCAGAGAGAACTTGTCTCTTTTTATTAGGAAGCTCTTCTGCGAGCGAAACTTTATAGATAAGAGTGTCAGTGCTAGTGCACCAGTGAACTCCTAGAGTTTTTATAGATTCGGAGTTTCCACAAATTTCGACAGAAGAAGGATCTACGTCTTCGATGGGAAACTGAGCAAGAAACTCAGGGGAGTTGGAGTTCCACTTATGAAGTGGAAAACCTCCATTCCTTAACAATGCCTGAAGTTCTAAAGACACAAAAGAAGCTTCCTCTAAAGAGGGGAAGGACTGCAAGTAATCGTCAACATAAAATGATGTTGTTAGTGCTTCAGAGGCTTTGGGGTTAAATAAATGACCATCTTGTGAGGCTAGCAAGTGTAGGGATCGGATAGCAAGGAAAGCAGAGGGTTTTAAGCCATAAGTAACCGTTTTCAAGCGAAATACCTTAATGGGCTTACTGTTTTCATCACGCCACAAGATTCTTTGAAGATCTCGTTGTTCTGGTTGAATTAACACTTGACGGTACATCTGTTTTATATCGGCTATGACAGCTATGGGAAATAATCGAAAGTTTAAAAGTATAGCAGATAAATCTGATTGAATAGCAGGAACAGAATAAAGAGTGTCATTAAGGCTGTTGCCATTAACGTCGGGTGATGAACCATTGAAAACAACTCGGATTTTATCTTTTACAAGAGGGTTTTTCCACACAGGATGATGATTTAAATAAACCGTTTCGATTGGGGGGTGCAATTCATCATCGGATTTGTTAACAACTTCCATATGATCTAAGATTTCATACTCATCCATGAAATCAGTGTACTGCTTTTTGACAAGGGGTTCCTTTTTGAATTTGCTCTCGATAGCAAAGAGAGCTTTTCGAGCTTTAGGCTGAGAGTTAATAAGTTTGGGGGGATTGGGTAATCTTGGCATTTGAACAATGAACCGGCCATCAGAAGAACGAGTGGTGGTGTTCAAAAAAAGTTGCTCACAGAATTCATTTTCTGAAGAGGTTACGTTAGGAGAATCAACGTTTTCAAGCCTCCAAAACTGTTCCAGATCAGTATTGGAGAAGTAACATTGCGATGCAGATTGGGGAGAATAATGGGGAAGTTGCCCTGTGACGATCCATCCAAAATTAGTGTCTCTGGCGACCAGGTTAGAGGACAACTTGCGAACCTGTTTCCGAAGGCAATTCCAAAAGACATTGGCACTAAAGAGTATGTCAATGGGGTTTTGAATGTTAAACAAAGGATCGGCTAACCTTAAATGCGAGGGAATGTTTAACCCTGAAATATCCACCGAGTGACTTGGAGTGTCTTCTCCAATGCTATTGAGAATTAAACAATTAAGTTTAAAAAAGTTGTTTCTATGACAAATATCTCTTATGGTTAGTTTTGAGAATTGTAAAGCTTGCTATTTTGAGCTGTTGATGCCCGACACATTGATAGAAATGGGGTTTACGGGTAGACCTAATTTCCTAATTAAGGAATTAGACACAAAATCATGAGTTGCCGCTGAATCTAGAAGACCGCGTGCACGGACCCAGTTGCCAAAGTTATCCTGAACTTCAATTTGGACAGTAGACAACAATACTTGAGCACTGCGAATGGACTTGGCATTTTGAATATACGATGAGGCATTAGAACTATTAGCACTATCATTTTTAGGAGAAGTGGATGCTGTCGATGACCTTGCCTGATCATGACGATGTAGCAAAGTATGATGAGCCTTTTCACAATGGTAGCAAAGTCTTGTGGACTTGCAATTAGAAGCAGAATGCGTGGGCGCTAGGCAGTTAAAACAATGCTTGCTTTGAGCAACTAATTTTCGTCTGTCGTCGACTGACATTTCTTTAAAGGATTTACAGAGGTATAGGGCATGGGGATCTTTACAAAGTATGCACTTTACAGGTTCGTTTAAACTCTTGCGAGGTTCGCTTTGAGTGTTTAAAACAATAGAGCTAGCAACACGACGTTCACTAGACCTAGTTGGGTAACCAGTAGTGTTTGATTTAAATTTGGATGAGCTGGACCCGGGTTTTTGGGTATTGGACGCTGAGCGTTCACTTTTGGGTTTGATGGACATTAATTCGAATTTGGAGCTAGGAGATGAAGGTTCACTTTGATTAGCTAGAGCGGTTAAAAGTTGGCATCTAGCGTTTATGAAAGTAACTAAATGCTCGTAAGTGTAGTCATCTTCTTTAGAAAGTTCAATTTCCCAAGCTTTGAGGGTAGCAGTATCAACTTTAGCAATCACTAAATATATTAGGAAAGTATCCCAATAATTAGTAGGTTGATCTAATTGGGACAGAGCCTTAACGTGAAGTTGTGTAGTGTCAACTAGAGTACGTAGACTAGTGACGTCATTGTGCTGTGACGCAGGTAGATTAAATAGAGCCTTTATATGGCGTTGAATACGTAACCGTAAATTTCCATATCTTTCCTTTAATAAGTTAAAGGCAATGGAATAATTTTCGGCACGCAGAGGAAGTGCTTCGACCAACTGCAAAGCTTGACCTCGGAGGATTGATCTGAAGTACTGAAACTTGTAAATGACTTGAATGTCTTCATTGTCGTGAACAAGGGAGCAAAATAATTCATAGAAAGAATCCCAAGCAGATTCATCTCCAGAAAAATGGGGTAAATCAATTTTCGGTAAAATTGGTTTGGGCTTGTGAGTACCCTCACGGAAAGAAGTTTGTGGTTCGTGAAGGGAACCGAGAACAGAAGCGACCTTTTTCTGCTCCTCTTCGAGTTGGCGTATTATTTTGAAAGCAGAACCTATGCCTTCGTAATATTGGTTTTCTACTTCAATTCGATCTTCGGTTTGATTGAGCATGCAAGTTTCTATTTCAGTTTGGATGTTACAATAATTTTCATAAGAACGTTCATAATCTCGTACACGATGTTTCAACAAGTCTAATTGAGCTTCTGAGGGATCTAACTATTTTATGTACTTTCTAAAACGGGTAATTTGTCCTTTATAGGATGCTCGTTTAGAAGTAAGTTTTTCATCTTTATCCTTCTCAGTAGGAGCCATGTTATAAAGAATAGATTGAAATGTAACTCACGATACTGTGGAACCTTGGAAATGCTGTCAAGCTGGCAGCAGCAAATAAGTAGAAAGAACGGGACACGCCAAAGGAGACAGGAGTGGCCTCTTTCCCGTTCACAGGCTTTGCATGATGTAGTTATAGCTGAAAAATTCAAAACAGAGATTAGTAATATGCAAAGTATTGTCAAATGACACTTTTTTTTAATAAAAAATAAAAAATGGGCTCTCCCGGGTTTCTGGTAAAAAATTTTGGGTAGTTTATTGGCTGAGGAATAACCCACCCACCAAGGGAAGATGATTAAGAGAAGGAAGTAGATTTGGGATTGGAAAAGAAGGATGTAAAAATAGGAGGAGAGTCCCACAAAATTAATAAGTTTAGCTTTAAACACACTTAAAGGTGGTTGCCACCGAAAATCCGTGCTCGGATACCTAAAGTGGGTACGAGCTTGGTCGAAGCTGACGGGAACCGCAGCTAGGACTTGGGCGGTTTGCAAGAGAGAGGCTTTAGTATATTTCCTCCCAAGCATGTATAAAAGTACTATGGGGAAGGGTGATGGTCTGGCAAGACTGAGAGCAAACGATTTATGGTATGTCTTCTCAAAGAAATTAGGTTTTGTGAAATGATTCGAAGAATGCCAATAATTCAAATCAAGTTCGGAATTTCCAATTTTCGAAATTATAGAGTTTCTAGAAAAAGAGACCCAGTGCTTCCAGGAAGGATAGTGACGAAAAATTATAACTTGGAAAGTAATCTTTGTAAGTGAACCAATGGTTTCCTTTGGAAATGGCTAAGCCTTTACTCAGCGAGAGGCCGGCTAAAAGCTTAAACAAAAAAGAAACACTTCTCGTTTGGAAAATTGACCATAAGTTTTCGGAGAAAATCTCCACAAGCAGGTAGCTAGCTTAGCGAGCTTTACTTGCCTTACTGGCCAATTAGAATTAGCTATTAAAGCTAACAGAGGCTTTGAAAAGGTTGCTACTAAGAGTTCTTGCTCAAATGCAACCAGTGGTAAAATCCCTATCCATAGATTAAAGGGCATCGAGTAGGGAGAGCCAAGGAGGACAGGACCTTGTTTAACCTTTGTATTAGAAAAATCAAAAAGAGAAAAAGAACGCTTAATTTATTTAACAATTCAGGAGAAATTAATATTTTTAACAAATAAATATTTTCCAATCTTATTAACAATTTGAGGTCGCAAACCTCCGACAACATTCAGAAATTGCTCCAGGCAAATAACAATTCTTAAGGTTTTAAACCTGGTATTAAAATCTTTTTAAGATTTGAAAAAGGACCAAATGAAATGATTAAAGTTTAAACATTTACAAGAGTACAAGGAGTGTACTATAAGAAATTTCTGAAAGAATATTCTAGAGAGAATAACAACTTTAAAGCTAACTATAAGGAAAACATAAAGCATAAAATAGAAGTTCCTACAACTTCTTATATTTAAACAGGATTACTTTATGAGAATTATACAAAGGAGGGCAGGTCACTTACTGTGAAACCTGAAGAGAGTTAAAAGGAAGGTTCTAGACTTCCCAAGTTTGAGTAGGAATCACTAGCCAAATGGGACAGTTTCCATTTCGTGAAACCTGAACAGGACTAGCTCAAGAGTTTAAAGAATTGTTTTCCCTGATTATAGGAAAGGAACAATGTGAATTTGAAACTTGTATCACACAAGCAATCATGCAGAATTTAATTAATGTTAAACTAGCAAAGTTGGAAGGGCACTTCGTGAGTGACACCTTATAGAAAAGTTACAATTTTATTAATATGGGTGGTTAGTAGAAGGTTGAGGAAAGATCATTGGGATATAGGATCAATGTTCATGGCCGTATTTAATATAAACGGACGATCGCGACGCAGTAGAAACGTGGAGCAAGCAATGGTTATCACTGTAGTCTATAAAGATGGATGCAAAGTTCACTATAGAAACACTAAAGTTTATGAGAAAGAAAGTTATTACAATTATGGAAATAACTGATTGCACTATATAGGTGAGAGTCTATTTCTTGAAAAAGTTGTGATTTACAATTAAATGTACCATAAAACATTCCAGTGGTTCCAGCGGTGGAAGAAAGTTAGCTATTGCAACAATTTGTAAGGAAAATTCCTCATTTTTAAATATTATTGTCACAGGTGAGTGAAAAATACCTGACGGCAAGACTCGCAGATAGAGTACAAGATCTCGAAGGTTCCAGAACGACCTTAGTAGAAAATGGGGTTGAGAAAATCCAACGGAGGAACTAGCTTGATGAATTATAGACAGCGGGTATTAGGTAATATCCCACTTAGTGAGAGGATTTCTCATTTGAATAGCTTAAGAAAAGCTCTTTTTAGTAAGGTTGGCTTATACAAGCGAAAGCTCAACATGGCAAATCCCACGAAGAATGATTACCGCCCCACAAGTAATCTCACGCTGTCTATAAAATAATCTATAAAAGCATGTAGATAAAATGATGAAGATGAGGTTAAAACCTTTAAAATGGTACTTATCTTGATTTCATGTTGAAGTCGAAGTTTCCTTTGATGACTACCTAGCCAACATGGCGTAGAAAAGTGTGTGCTTCTTGGTTTGAGGAAGCTAGCTCGAGGGGAGCTTTAACTGATAGAGTCAACTGCCGACTGAGAAGTGAGACCTGCTCAACGGAGCACGGAGGGACCAAGGAAGGGGAAAAGAGTGGGGGGAGGAGACAAAAGGAGAACATATAAGCATTGCCAATATTATAACAAAAAAATAATCTTCTATTGCTGAGCTGGTCTTCAAAGAGTTGATAGTAGGCGATATTAGCGCAGCATGGTGAGTGAAACAGTAGACGTAGTCCTCTTGCTCAAGGAGAAAATAGCCGGCGATGGTAACAAGATCTGATGGCCAGATGGATATGTAAGTCCTCTCGCACCAGGAGGAATTGAGTAGCTTCAGAGATTCGCTGCTAGATGACGCTAGGTGGGTCACAGAAGTTATATATCTAGAACAGACTTATGAAGACATAAGAGATTTGCCCATCAAGGAGAAAACAGATGATCACTGTTGGTGTTTGACAAAGAGGAAGGAAGAAATGAACATGCAAAGAGCAATAAAAATTATATCTCAGGTACCGTGTATTCAAAGAATACACCAACTACAACCAACATTCAATCATACTCCTTGAAAAGGACAAAGAGTTATAACAATACCCACGCATTTAGGAGAAAGTAGGCTATATGTTATTTACTGAACATCTTGTTTTTAGCCTACTTTCGATTTTTGCAAAAAATGAAAGTAGACTTATGAGATCAACACAGGGCGAAAAAAGTGTGTCTGTCTGTGTGTGTGTATGTGTGTGTGTGAGTCTGTGTGTGTGTGTGTGTGTCTGTGTGTGTGTGAGTGTGTGTACTCGGAATGTCTGTCCCCCCCCTATCAATTCGAACACGGTGAATGCGAATTGAACGAAATTTGGTACAAAGGTAGCACTAGCAAAGGACACCTCAGTGTCATGTTTTATATCGCCGCCATCCTTACTAAAACTGAATGGCGGCCACTCAAACGTTCAAAACCTAAAATCAAATAACGACTAACCAAATCATCCGATCTCTACCAAATTTGGTAACAGCATACCTTCCTATAGGATGCGTCTTGTGACCAAACTACATGGTCGTCCGCCATACCATTTCAGGATGGCGGCCGTGCGAATTATTCAAACTTAATAATCCATATCATGGGACCCACCAGTTCCGATTATCGAGCCGAGAATCGTTTTAACTGTTCTAAAGGAAGAGGCACGTTCGAAATTAAAAGTTTATTTTGTAATACTATAGTGCAGACGTGATTTTAAAAAGCTGACCCGAGTCAGTAATAAGACAAGATGGCAGCGGATATCTTGTGCCTGACTTATATTTCACTAATTTGAGTATTGCATGCAATATAGAGTACTGATACAAAATAAATAAACTTTGTATGAAATGCTTCATACATAAATAATATACTCCAGTGATGAAATCGTTTAGTATAAATCATTATTTGCTAACAAGTTCTATGTAAGTCATTTTATATAGAACAATATTCGTTGACACAATTAGCTCAGTGGTAGAGCGTTAGCCTATCGCTCAAATGCCTATGGTTCAAACCCGATCAGAGCTAGGTTTTTTGCTTGAAATGTTATATGTTTATTGTTTTGTAATGACTCAGATGTTTTAAAATTAAGCGTTATATTGTGCATATAATGGTGTAAAATATATATTTAATTAAAACATAATTCGCCAGCAGATTTACTCGAGACATCTAGCTGCCAAAAAGGTAACTGCACGCCGACCTACTTATTAACTTCCAGATTTTATTGAAAAGTTTCTTCTTCTGGCCGCTCTGTTAGGATTATATTGTTCGATATTTCACCACTAGATGTCACGACTGGTCTACGTGGGGCACCATTGATTACTATACCATTGGCATTCTATGCGCATTGAATTTGAAGAATGTCAAGATGATACTACGATACATTTTTACTTTTTATTTTAAAGGGTTTGTAACAGCCTATTTTGCGTTAATTGAAAATGTTATTTGAAGTAAAGAACAAAACGATTTCACATAGTAACTGAATTTAAGCCGTTGGTGTTAGTTCAGGTTATTAATTACTACTTTTATTTCAGGCAAATAGCAATCGAAAATATCCACATAGTTTGTATACACACGTCTCTGTGGGGTCATGGAAATATTTGTTAATTCAATTAGGGTTGTGAAAGCCATGCACAACCAGACGTGTAAAGACATGCCTCAACTCAAAGTTGGATGTTGCCCACGGCAGGTCGTATATGTAATAATAATAATAATAATAATAATGTTATTGGTTTTACATCCCTTTTAACTACTGCTGATTTTAGAGACACCGGGGTGCCGGAATTTTGGCCCGAAGGGGATCTTTAACGTGCCAGTAAATGTACTGACACGGCTCCCTCGCACCCTCAAATGCCAGCTGACTGCGCCAGGATACGAACCTGCAACCTAGGGCCCAGCAAGCGAGGACGTTACCGCTGAGCCACGCAGCCCGTCCGGTCGATCCATAACATTCTTGATATACTTCTTATCTTTCTTCAATGATGGTAGCAGTTTTTATCTAGGTTGTGGCGTTTGGTAGAGATAAATCGTTTCTAAGGTATTCAACAAAGAATAGTTCTATTATAATCTTTGATAATAACAACGAGTTATAAATATACTCATACATTTAGGAGAAAGTAGGCTATATGTTCTTTACTGAACATCTTGTTTTTATATAAGAGATACGCATGGGTCCTAGTGGAAAATAATTCTATCACTTGAAACCAAAAATGCATGGGACGAAAAAAAAATCAAAATAGCATGTTGGTTTCGGACCCTAAAAGACGAGAAAAATATAATAAAAGTATTAAAAAACCTACTTTTTGAAATTTCATTCGAATCAATTTTTTGTCATTCCTGAGTCTTAGAAAATTCCGGCCAAAAAGTACAAAATGATTAATAACTCCCTAAGTATTCGTCGAATGATGAAATAGCAAGAGACAAAAAAGATGTAATGTGTTATTGCCTACATATAGGCCATGTATAATTTTTACATATTACCTGTTTTTCCCCCAGAATTTCACCATCCCCAATGGGCCCCTTAAATTGGATTTATGAAAAAACGGTCAAACACCTATTTACTTATGTTTAAGCTGTTTTTTCCCGCTGAGTTTCAAACTCCTCGCCTATGTCGTTTAAGAGATACACGTTCCGTTATGAATCCCTCAACCCCCAATTTTCACCCCTTTCACCTCATAATATACACCACATCGAAAAAACCCTCAGACACGTGTCTTCTTATTTTTAATGATGAGTTTATATGCTCAGTATCACATGTGCCAATGAAACCAATCGGGATATATTTTTATTCAATGAAATGCAGGTCTACCCCCTTAACACCCCTTTAGAACCTGAATATCCAAAAATCCTTCCTTAGTGCGCGTTTTCGACTTACCACGAATATATCCCCGAAATTTCATATTTCTAACTTTAATAGTTTTGGCTGGGCGATGATGAGTCAGTGAGTCATTGAATCAGTCAGTCAGTCTGTCAGGACACTTGTTTTTATATAAGAGACTAGCTGACCCGGCAGACGTTGTCCTGCCAATCAAAGAAAATGTTGTAACTTTGTTTCTTGAAGTGCTTTTGGATACACAATATTTTTTCAATTTCTGTTAACTGCCTCTAAACTATCGTAAAATGGATTAACTAATCTAGAAACATTCGTGAGAGCGTGCACAACCATTCTCCAAAGTTTCATCGCAATCGGATAAATGGCATATATCGCATACGGTATTTTGTTTAAATGATTCGTGCGCAGTCACTCATTTGTTGAATCTACTCGTGCTCTACCAACTGTGAAATGGATTTACTAAGTTAGAAAGCTTCACGTAAGTGTACACAACAACTCATCAAAGTTTCATCGCAATCGATGAATAGTATATGAACGCATACGGGATTATGTTGGAACGCTTCGCGCGTCGTCATTCATTTGTTACATCTACTCGTGCGCTACCAATATTGTAAAATTGATTTACCAAGTTGAACACCTTCCCTGGCGTGTACACAACAACTCATCAATGTTTCATCGGAATCGGATGAATGACATATGAGCGCATACAGGATTTTCTTTAAACGATTCGCATGCCATAACTCATTTGTTGAATCTACTCATGCGCTACCTATTGTAAAATAGATTTACTAAGCCTGAAACGTTCTCTGGCGTGTACTCAATGATTCCCCCTAACGATAAGCATGGGTCCTAGTGGAAGATAATTCCATCACCTGAAACCAAAAATGCATGGGACGAAAAAAAAACATCAAAATATCATGTTGGTTTCGGACCCTAAAAGACGTGAAAAATATAATAAAAGTAGTAAAAAAGCTACTTTTTGAAATTTCATTCGAATCAATTTTTTGTCATTCCTGAGTCTTAGAAAATTCCGGCCAAAAAGTACAAAATGATTAATAACTCCCTAAGTATTCGTCGTATGATGAAATAGCAAGAGACAAAAAAGATGTAATGTGTTATTGCCTACATATAGGCCATGTATAATTTTTACATATTACCTGTTTTTCCCCCAGAATTTCACCATCCCCAATGGGCCCCTTAAATTGGATTTATGAAAAAACGGTCAAACACCTATTTACTTATGTTTAAGCTGTTTTTTCCCGCTGAGTTTCAAACTCCTCGCCTATGTCGTTTAAGAGATACACGTTCCGTTATGAATCCCTCAACCCCCAATTTTCACCCCTTTCACCTCATAATATACACCACATCGAAAAAACCCTCAGACACGTGTCTTCTTATTTTTAATGATGAGTTTATATGCTCAGTATCACATGTGCCAATGAAACCAATCGGGATATATTTTTATTCAATGAAATGCAGGTCTACCCCCTTAACACCCCTTTAGAACCTGAATATCCAAAAATCCTTCCTTAGTGCGCGTTTTCGACTTACCACGAATATATCCCCAAAATTTCATATTTCTAACTTTAATAGTTTTGGCTGGGCGATGATGAGTCAGTGAGTCATTGAATCAGTCAGTCAGTCTGTCAGGACACTTGTTTTTATATAAGAGACTAGCTGACCCGGCAGACGTTGTCCTGCCAATCAAAGAAAATGTTGTAACTTTGTTTCTTGAAGTGCTTTTGGATACACAATATTTTTTCAATTTCTGTTAACTGCCTCTAAACTATCGTAAAATGGATTAACTAATCTAGAAACATTCGTGAGAGCGTGCACAACCATTCTCCAAAGTTTCATCGCAATCGGATAAATGGCATATATCGCATACGGTATTTTGTTTAAATGATTCGTGCGCAGTCACTCATTTGTTGAATCTACTCGTGCTCTACCAACTGTGAAATGGATTTACTAAGTTAGAAAGCTTCACGTAAGTGTACACAACAACTCATCAAAGTTTCATCGCAATCGATGAATAGTATATGAACGCATACGGGATTATGTTGGAACGCTTCGCGCGTCGTCATTCATTTGTTACATCTACTCGTGCGCTACCAATATTGTAAAATGGATTTACCAAGTTGAACACCTTCCCTGGCGTGTACACAACAACTCATCAATGTTTCATCGGAATCGGATGAATGACATATGAGCGCATACAGGATTTTCTTTAAACGATTCGCATGCCATAACTCATTTGTTGAATCTACTCATGCGCTACCTATTGTAAAATAGATTTACTAAGCCTGAAACGTTCTCTGGCGTGTACTCAATGATTCCCCCTAACGATAAGCATGGGTCCTAGTGGAAGATAATTCCATCACCTGAAACCAAAAATGCATGGGACGAAAAAAAACATCAAAATATCATGTTGGTTTCGGACCCTAAAAGACGTGAAAAATATAATAAAAGTAGTAAAAAAGCTACTTTTTGAAATTATATTCGAATCAATTTTTTTGTCATTCCTGAGACTTAGAAAATTCCGGCCAATAAGTACAAAATGATTAATAACTCCCTAAGTATTCGTCGTATGATGAAATAGCAAGAGACAAAAAAGATGTAATGTGTTATTGCCTACAACATAGGCCATGTATAATTTTACATATTACTTGTTTATTTCCCTAGAATTTCACCCTCCCCATGGGCCCCTAAAATTGGATTTATGAAAAAGCGGTCAAACACCTATTTACTTATTTTTAAGCTGATTTTTTTCCGATGAGTATATTACCTGTTTTTCCCCAGAATTTCACCCTCCCCATGGGCCCCTTAAATTGGATTTATGAAGAAACGGCGAAACACCTATTTACATTTTTTTAAGCTGATTTTTTTCCGCTGAGTTTCAAACTCCTCGCCTATGTCGTTTAAGAGATACACGCTCCGTTAGGAATCCCTCAACCCCCACTTTTCAACCCTTTCACCTCATAATATACACCACATCGAAAAACCCTCAGACACGTGTCTTCCTATAAGCCTATTTTCAATTTTGAAAAAAATAGGCTTATGAGATCACCTTTTGTCCGTGTGTGTGTGCGTGTGTGTGTGATTCGTGTGTGTGTCCCCCCTAATAAAATCTAAACGGCAGGAGCGATTTCAATGAAACTCGGAAAGTTCATAGCACTATTCCCGGCGACCTCGACCGTGCCCTTCAAATTTTGTTACGACTCACCAATCCAACATGGCGGCTGTGCGAAATATTTCACCAGCATTCAATATCTCCGAAACTATTACCGATATTACCCTGACATTTTCTATGGTGATAGAGGGAACTACTATAAGTTCACTTATGTGACTTTTGAAAACCTAGTAACTACAAAACCAACATGGCGGCCAAGCGAATTTGCGACTTTTAAATAGACGTTTCTCGCGATTTGGCCAACCAAACGCAATGAAACTTGGTACAGTATATGTTTATATACATTGTAATGCACCGACATCTAACTTCATTCAATTGTTCACATAATCATAAGATGGCGGATGTGCGAAATATTTCACTGGCATTCCATATCTCTGAAACTATTAGCGGTATCTCCCTAAAATATTGTACGGAGATAAAGAGCACTACTGGAAGTCCATCTATAAGATTTTCAAAAACCGGTTAACTGCAAATCGAACATGGCGGCCAAGCGAATTTGAAAATTTTAAATAGACCTTTCTCGCGATTTAATGTTCCAAACGCAATGAAATCTGGTACAGGAAATGTTTATACACATTGTAATGCACTGATATCTAATATAGTTCAATTGTTTATATAACCTCAAGATGGCGGCTGTGCGAATTTTAAAATTAAGTTTTTATTTCATTTGTCCTAATCATGCGATCGAAGTGAAAGTTTGAATAATGAACCTACGCAATAATTTTCCTTTAATGGTAGACGACTCTATGGCCTACACATTTAACAATCCAACATGGCGACCATCCGAAATATTTAGACGGCTCTGAATATCTACGAATCTATTATAGCAATCATACTGAATTTTTTTATGTTCATAGGGGCTATGAACTTAAGTTCACCTATAGGACTTTAAATAACCTGGTGATCACAAATCCAACATGTCTGCGACGCGAAGTATAAATTTTCACATGGACGTTCCGCGCAATTTAACATTCCGAGTGCAGTGAAACTTGGTACAGTAAATATTTATCCGAATGTTAATCCACTGGCATCTAATTTATTTCAATTGTTTCCATAACCTCAAGATGGTAGCTGTGAAAAATTTTTAAACCTCCTTGTTTTTTCTTGTGTCCTAATTATGCGATTGAAGTTTGAATACTACACGTTCACAATAATCTGCATGTAACAGTAAACTCTAGGACCTACATATATAAAATCCAACATGGCGACCATCCGAAATATTTAGTCGGTTCTCAATATCTACGAATCTATTACAGCAATCAAACTGAAATTGTGTATGTTGATAGTGGCAATTAACATAAGTAGGATATATGAAAATAGGCTGTATAGTTCTTCACGGAACTACTTGTTTTTAATGATGCGTTTATATGCCCAGTATCACATGCCCCAATGAAAACAATCGGGAGATATTGTTATTCAATGAAATGCAGGTCTATCCCCTTAACACCCCTTTATAACCTGAATATCCAGAAATCCTTCCTTAGTGCGCGTTTTCGACTTACCACGAACATATCCCCAAAATTTCATGTCTCTAACTTTAATAGTTTTGGCTGGGCGATGATGACTCAGTGAGTCATTGAATCAGTCAGTCAGTCAGGACACTTGTTTTTATATAAGAGATTATTACTGAGGCTCTTTGACGGAGACAATTTAGTGATAGGACATTGCATTGTTGGTATAATTGAATTGTAGGTGTTAACATGGGAAGATTGAAAAGTATTTTCAAAGCCCTTTTATGCAATATATTAATTTTATTGAATAATCCTTTGCTGCAACAAGCCCAAATGTGAATCTTGTATTGTGCCCGTTTAGACCGGAGTCCGCACGACCACATACGCATTTTACCAATAATCAGTCAGCACGAGAGTCAAAATATCCCGGGGCGCCAGATGGGTTAAAGATAATCGCAAAAACGACATCAAATGAAAAAAAAAAAAGCTTTACTGATTTTTGGCTCAATGCAACAATAAGGATAGAAGGAGATTCAACTGGGCATAACACATCCTGTAAAATTATCTCATTTTATTTTGAATGTAAAATTGACTGCAAAAATGCTCAAAGCAGCATCATTCACGTGTGGCGACCCACATCCTATTTACACAATGTACAGAAATTTTCCCAACACATTGGACAATTATCTTTGGAAACACAAGTCTGATTATTAGTCCTGTAGACTGTGTTCCAAAATTATATCGATTATTTATGATTAAATCCAGTTCAAATTTAATTGTCTTTACTGGAAGTATCGTAGTTCACTGTTTGAATTTTTACATAATATTAACCCTCGTAGAATAAATGTTCATAGAATTCTTAACTTTCACTTATTTTTCCAGTTTCAAAAAATATTGTCAAAAAATATTATCATCTCTGAATCAACACAAATTATGTACACATATTAATAACATCTGAAAAGTATTTGACCATTGAGCATAGCAGCGAAGAACTGTGCGAAGCACAACAAAATTAATTGTTCTTCTGACATTAAACGTTTCGAGAAGTGACTCGATTATGAACTTCAAGTTCCTAACAAAATATATGATTTCTGAATCATCAACTTGATCAATAAATTGTTGGACCATCCAACTATTCAATTTTCCACTTGGAATCATTAAGAAAAATATTTATATTTATGGCCATTTTAGTAATTTTCACAACTTGCAATTCTTCGACAGAATGCGGAAATAAGAATTGTAGCTTCATAATAAATTCATTTAGTTCATGGCACTAGGATTGAAAACATCCTTCAAATTATTCGTGGTTATAGAATTATCTTTAATTGGCAGTGGCCCATTCTATTATTTTTATAAGAACACAATATTCCAACAACAACGGCAAAGGTCTTTCTCTGAAGAAGAATAAAATACTATCATGACAAATCCGGGTTCTAGCAAAATCCAAGTCTTAATGGAATCCGTAAACAAGGTTGAAATAAGAACTGATGGTTTTTAAGAAATAACCTTCGGGTCATTCATACGACGAAATGTGTAGTTCCAATACTCCTTCTAAAGTTTATTTTATTTTACCATTCAGTTCAACCCGTGATGTTACCATACTTATGATACTCTTTATTTCACTTTCGAATGTGTATCTACGTCATGATTTTATATAAATACAAAAATATCCTAATTGATACAAATATCATTTGCTTCCCGTTTCATGCCTCTCCGTGTTATCTGAAAAATATACTTTGCTCATTGCAAATATTAACTGTTCAACCAGAACTGTAACGTTGGTTGAATGCGGGCTTGCGCTAACCACTCTCCTTCGAAAAATCACCTGTTCCAAACTAGAAATGATTCAACTACTTCATAGGCTCTCTCTCAATAAATGTAATTATTAGAAAATATAAGATCCAAGAATTATTTAGAAAAGTTATGAAAATCATTAGGCTATTATTATTATTATTAATGGAGTATTATTATTATTATTAGTTATATTATTTTAAATATATTTAATTATTATTTCATTATGTGAGAATCCACATGTTCGAATCTTCGAATATGGAAAAAAAAAATATACATTCCTCAACAAAAATAATTATTAACTTTTACAGTTACATCGGTTGTTTTCCGTGACTATCCAAAAATATGAAATATTCAAATAAATGCTCGTTATGCTCGGTCATCGATCCTAAACTGTTCTGAGTGCTGAAAATACTCAGAATAACTCTAATATGTCTTGCGTAAATCATTGCAAGATTTAAATACGATGAAAAATAAATGTGTTGGTCATCTGCAGAAAATGAGTTTGTTCCAATTAGCTAGGCATAATATAAAGTCAAAATGTGGCTTACATTTCTCGTTGGTCTTGAAGCGTAGTGAACCTGGTCTGTACCAGATTTATCCAGAAACTTGCCCTATCGGACACGCACGTCTAATCCTTGTATCGGCCGCCATTATATACCCACAATCCGTCTAACAAGACATAGTGGTAATATCTCTTGAAGTTTGAAGTAACTGCTGATCCATTTTAATATTTACTTCTGTTAACGCCATAACAGTTTGCTTAAATGGGGTCAGATCTAAATGATCTATTCTCAAATATGTCAGTTGTAACATAACTCACGGTAATCTTTTCAGTACAAGAAAACACTGACAGTCTAAACCAATCAACGGCTGTTCTGAAGATCGTTCCCTGGGCATGGCTTATCACCATCTATCATGCGCGAAGCAACATATAGTTTCCCTTTGTCGGCTAATAAACAACACCGTGATAGACTGGCCTTCAATATACTGAAAGATCGGAGTGGTTATCAAGTTACAATTATGAAACTGACTAAATTGGACTAAAATATCCAAGTATTAGGTTATTACTGGACTGTGACAAAGTACTTTCTAGACAAAGTCTAGCATATGTCCATAAAGAAATAAAGTATTTCACCAGTGTCCGCAGAAAAATATCAATCACCTTAGTGATTCTCTCTGTCGTAAACTTACTAAGTTCCACATGTATCGCAGCACTTTTGTGACTATCACAATTTTGAAGATAACTTCTGCGTAGATCCGGCAACCATGTGCCTTGGCTCAGCGTGGCAGCACCTTGCTAGGCAAGAGCTTGTTTCGAAGTGAGCTGATGTTACCTGGGCCGGCCGGCTTTTATTCAAAACGGTCAGGGTCACGCTGAATCAGCTGAAATCTGGAAATCCTCATATCTCTGGTATCCCTGGTCCGATTTACTTGATACTAAGTGCATTCTCTTTCATTTGGCCGTGCCAGTAATCTGATCCAAGTCTCAAGTCTCTACTCCATGGCTAACTATTTAATCAACAAATAGTCGCGACCTCTGCTACTACTTGCTACGTCACTTGACATGCTCTTAGCTGCATAAAATTTCCAATTGCTTCTAGAAGGAATGGAGCGCGATATTCATATATCTCAACTTTCAAAAGCGGCTGTAGCCTTTCCCTTGATATCTAGGTGTCTGAATCTTGGAATACACATTCCTAGAGTTGGGCACAGTATGGAATGTGACTTTCAATAAGTGCGTGATATATAGACTTCAGTAGTGCTCGAGAAACTTTGTATTTTACTCGGCTTAGAACTCCTATAGCTGGAATTATTTATCCACCAATAGCTTTGATATGATCATCCCAAGAGAGTTGCTCATCAATGACTAATCCCAAAAATTTGGTAGATTTAACCCGGGGTAGACATTGGTCGAGGAAGTATAATCGCATGTCTAAAGGTAGGTTGTAGGAAGGCTTGTGAAAGACGATATAGTTAGTTTTAGTTAAGTTAACTGTTAGACGGTTTTCATGTATCCATGATAGAATCAGATGTGAATCTTCCTGCATTTTCTGTTCGAGTTCATGGATAGACTTTCCAACATAGAATACATTGGTATCATCAGCAAATAGAGATATCTTACAGTTTAAATTTAGTCTACCAATGTCGTTGATAAATATTAAAAATAATATTGGCCCTAAAACATATCCCTGTGGCACCCCAATTGTAATTGCTTGGCAACTACTCTCAGCATTCATGCAACTAACAAATTGTTCCCTGTCCTTAAGGTTATCTACAAACCAGTGAAGTGCAGTTCCTCTCACACCAGCTGATTCTAATTTATGAATCAGTAGAAAGTGATCCACAGTGTCAAAAGCCTTTTTAAAATCTATAAATAAACCTGAAGCAAGCAATCCTGAATCTAGAGCCTCTTGAAGTCTAACAATAATATCTTCCACTGCATTGTTTGTTCTAGAGTTGGGAATGAATCCATACTGATGCTTATAGAAATAATGGTTACGAAGAAGAAATTTTAGTAGCCGGTCCTTCACTACCTTTTCTAAGATTTTAGAAATAACAGGAAGTATTTAGATAGGTCTATAATTATTAACATCATGTTTATCTGATCCCTTATAGATTGGTACTACTCGGGCCAGTTTTAACTTCTTAGGAATTTTCCCTTCTCTCAAGGGTTTATTTATTAATTTAGTGATATACGGTACTAACTGATGAAACAGGGTCTTAATTATGTTGTTATTTAAGCCAGAAACGTCCAAACTACTACATTTTAAGATCATTAATTATTCGTGAGACTTCAATTACATCTGTGGGCTCAAGAAAAATAGAGTTGACAGGTCCTGTTACTGATTTGGTGCAATCGTTGATAGGAATTTTATCGGCAAGAGACTTGTGAAATGTTCATTAAAATGTTCAGTTGGATTTGTAACCAAATAACCATTTACTTCCAGGTTAATATTACTATTAGTATTGGCTTTGGTATCTGTAGATAATATTTCATTGTTAATTTTCCACTGATTATTTGTGTTGTTTAATCTATTCTATTCATTTTCTAGTTCTCTTCTCATTTTTGTTACTTTCTTACAGTGTGCATTATAGTCTGCAATTAGCTCCTTTGACTGATATATCCAGATCTTACTCTGATTTGCTGCCTTTTTAGTTTAATATACAACCTGTTCTTTTGATCAATTAGCTTTAAGAAATCTGGAGTTACCCATGGACAAGATGGCCTTAATCTTCCACTTGTATTATGACTCGACCTTAGGTCCCTAGTCTCACTGTTGACGTTTTCCAAATAATAGATCAATTAGTCCACTATTGTTTCACAGCTATCATCATACTTGATCTCTAATGGATTAACAGACATTAAATAATCCATGGCTTTCAAATTCCATCTTTGCATTTGCTTATGCCTTTTATGAACTTGAGCAGTACCAGTAATTGGAATTTCAAAGTCACATACTAAAAGGTTGTGGTCACTAAAATCACTGAATACATTATACAGGTTGCACCAATACATTTTGTTAATATAGATAAGATCTATCAAGGTAGCTCTATCAGTTGTAACTCTGGTCGGATATATTGTATTACATGCATTCTGGTTGTAACAAACACATAATTTGTCAAGTTCTTCAGCTAGACGACTTTATCCTAACTTATCTAGATTTATATCTCCAACTGTAAAGCATGCTTTATTACTATACTTCATCCAAGTATCCTCAAGAATTTTAAGAAATTCAGTGCCATGATTCACATTCGGGTTGTAGCAAGCTAAAATTTGGAAATCCTTACTAAAACCGATTACCTCAACAAGCAATAGATTATAGGGTGTTTTAGTATCATTAATAGACATCACTATATTTGCCTTAAGAGGACTTTTGATGAAAATAGCTATCCCTCCCCCTCTTGTATTAACTCTTGAACAAAAGTAACCGTCATATCCATTTACATTGAAATATTTCTCCTCTTCGCGACATAACCATGTTTCAGTCAATACTATAATATCCGGGAAATTTGCTTCGGTTATAATAAGGCTGTTGAACTGACTCCATTTATTCCTGATACTCTGGCAATTTGAATATAAAATTCTAAATCCGTAAGTAATCCTTTTTAGTTCTTTTAAGCTATCTACCTGTTTTTCTACAACTTCCATAGAAATGATGTGAATTACAAGGTTTCCAAAGTGAGAATATCCTCAATACTTTTTACGTGAGTAATTGGGGATAACTCATCCTTCCTTATAAAGACTTTCCCTTCCCTTGATCAAACAAATTTGTAACCTTTCTGCCTTAGGTCCTTTGCTCTTTTGAGAAGGCCTTTAGCTTTAGGAGTCAAGTGTTCATTTATATAAACAGTCTCTCCCCCTGTGCATCCACTAACATCCGATGAGGACAGTCGCTGTACATTACGCCTTGCTTTAATTAGGTCAAGCTTCTTCCATCTGTTAACAAATCTTACCACAATGGGTCTGGGAATTGACCTATTAGCTGACGGAATCCGATGTGCAATGTCTATTTCCTCTTTGGCAATCTCGCAGCCCACAGCTTTTCCGATGTTTGACACAATGGAGTATACATCTTCTTCCCGCTGTTCAGGCACTCCACGGATTTCTACGTTGTTCCTCCTGAGATATTGGTTGATGTTCTCGTTCTCCTCGCTCATATCATTTTTAACTTTACTTAACTCATTTTGAAGTTCCTTAATTTTTTCATCCCTATCCCTAAGTTCGGTTCTCAAGTCTTGAATTACTTTGGTATTAAAGTCAACACTCTCTTTTAGTCTGTTGATAACTTTATCGACAAGTTTTTCAAGAAGAGAGTCAAATTGGTCACAATCGTTCTTCACTATTCCATGAACTACAGCTTTTAGTTCATCGGAATCCCACCTTACATCGCTTGAATCGACGGTTTTATCCACTGAATCATTGCGGTTATGTTTGCAATTCTTGCAGAACCATAGTATTTCTCCCGGGTTTGCAACCATTGTTTAAAAGCGGCATTTGATACGTGTGCACAATTTAGGTGGAACGTTTCACTGCACTTTCCATCACACTTTACATAATTTTCATTTTCTGTCAGCACTTTTTTGCATGAGTTACGCGAGGTTTCATTATGTTTAGGCGCCATTTTGCTGTTATTCAGTAGTGGTAAATTTCAATATATTACGCTGTTATTCTGTAGCGTGTAATTCCTTGTTGAATGTTGTTATCAGACACGCTAGGAATTTGTGCTGGAGCGCAAACAGGTTATTTCGCATGATTCAATGTGATACAACTTTATTGATCGACTAGATAGACATTTTGACGTCACAATCATATGGAAAAATGTGAAGGTCAAGGGATTAGAATATTATATAACCTTCGGTGACAGCCTTGAGTGCTGTAAACATCTGGTACTTTTACCGCAATCTAAATGCAAGATAACGCTCATTAATGGAGCCATCGTTTAGCTGGTGAGGGAATGCACACAGCGAATTATATTAAAGGTATCTATTATTGTAAATTGACCCCGTTTATTTCCTGTATCAGGCCAGTTAACTCATGCTGTTATTGTGTCAGTGGACACATATATATGTAAGGCAGGACGGATTAAAGTCCCCTTTTTCATTGGTGTAACGGCGAATGTTTGGAGCCATTAGGCCAGTTCGACCGAGGCGGCAGGTGTACAAACTGTGTAAGTGACGCTGCGCTATATGGTATTTGAGTACATTGGTAACTCAAACTGTGTTATTGATTTACCGTTGGAGTCATATGATGAGTATATTTCTCAGGAGATGACCTGTAGCCTGCGACTGGCGTCCTAATTAACCATCTGATTTTTTACATAAACCTGAACTATAAATCACTTATCTAATTATTATAAAACGACGTGATTAATTAATTAATTAATTGATCACAGCAACTTAAACTTAGAACCTTTGATTGCCTAATATCTTCGACCCCTTGTATTCTTCATCATATTATTTGGGAGTGAAATTAGGACAGCTGACACTTTTTTTTTCGACGACATGAATCTGTGGAGTCAATAGTCAGTAACTTGTGGCCCGCGCGATTCTAAGCCATGCAAGACGCAGTGATGATTGCGCATAGCCAACATAATTGTCACATTATGTAGATGACGATCGGAAGCAAAGAGCTTTCCTTTCTGTGGAGGAAAGGTTGTGTGCATTGATTCTTTTCCAAGTGTACATTCCTATGTTGTACCCTTTAGTTGTAAGAGTGTATTTTTTTCGATAACATTGCTTGTTCTTTTATAGTCAGTGGTCTACTATCATAGCTTTTGCTTTAATTTGTTTTGGTTATGACGCGTCTCGTCGTTAAATTTTTTATAAATGTCAGGATTTAGCTTAGACTTAAATGTAAATGTAAATTTGGTCGTGGAGCCATCCTAACACTAGGATTTTCCTTGCTTTGATGTGAAATGTAACTTATTCCGAGTCATTTGCCTGTACCTTGCTTTCGCGTAGATTCTGTTCGTGCCACGAACCTAGTGTTGTTGTTGCTTCTTTTCTGTAACTAGGACCTTCCCGAGGGTAAATAATTTAAAGTTAGCGATTTTTTACTCATTTGTTGCAACAAGGTTAGCGGATTAGCCAATGTGAAACCCTCCGAAGTAGGATAGGGGTTTCTTATTGAAATAAATACCGGGTGAGTTAGCCGTGGTCGTTACGGCATGACTAATGGCAGTCGCTCACATCCGGGAGGCGAGGAGGTTCGAATCCCCCCGCCGGCAACCTTGAAGATGGTCTTCTGTGGTTTCCCATCTTCCTTCCAGGCAAATGCCGGGGTTGGTCCCTAACTATAGGCCACAGCCGCTACCTTCCAACTCCTCGCCCTTCCCTTCCAACTTTCCTCCCCAACGGTACTTGTAGCTCACCCATTGGGTGTCCGTCTCGAAGCAGCTACAAAACTGGCGAGCCGAACATGTCCTCGGACACTCCCGGCACTAAAAGCCATACGCTAAAAAAATGAAATAAATCATTCTTGAAATTTTACTTCAGTCTGGATCTCTGTTATTGCTAGCTTTATGTCTTGCGGGTGCATTTCTGTGGGCGTCTATGACTTCTTACGTACAATTATGACCCAGATCCCCGGGATCAAGCCTCTCGTACCGTGCAAGCCCCATACAGAAATGCATCTGATCCTCTCGAGTGTGGGTTCGAAAGAAGGGGTCATTCCAAGTGCTATTCTATCGGTGTTGCTACCAGGATGATCTCCTCTAACGGGCTCAATATGTAACTATACTGGTCAAAAAATGTTTTGAATATTGCAGGATTATGTATTTGTGGACCAAATATAATACACGTGCTTTATCCGATAACTGTTTTATTTATTTATGTAGCGTATGGCATTACACATAAAACACAATAATAATTATTATAATAAGTACATTTACAAGCATAGATATCAACCTTATTACAACCTTATGTCCAGTCTATTTCTCCAGTCCAGGCTCGATGGTGTAAGACTGAAAAAGTTCTTAGGGTCACCTAAGTGCTCTCTTAGTTTGCAATCTTCGACAATGTGCCTGATGGTCTGATTCGATGGACCGCTATCACAGCAGGGGTTTGACCGCTTGCCCTATTTGTGCACAAACTCCAAGTCCGATAACAGTGTACGGTGCAAACAAACAAACATGTTATCTTAGAGTTAACACATGAGCCAATGTGCAAAAGCGAAATGTCGTCACACAGCAATAATAATAATATCGTATGGCCTCAGGTGCCAGGTGCAAGCTTTTTCAATTTGACACCCAGAGGGTAGCTTGCATGTCGAATTTCGTTGTTCCTTGAATCACTATAAAAGTCAAGGAGGTTAGATATCTAAGCTCCTTGAACACTATAGCGCTTTCTAGTAGAGAAATGAGGAACTTTGTGTTGGCGGAAACTCCCGAGATTAATTTTGCCATTATGAACACGGCCTACTGAATTCAAATGGGTTCATTGAAATGCCAACCTCATATGACATGCGTGTCGTATTTTTGCCGCCTTTCAAAGTTCACTTACCACGGCCAGGAGCGAACCTGCAATCTTGGGGTTAGTAGACCGACACGCTATCCACTCACCCACCATGGCAAGCAATGAAAATGCAACATCATGCAATATGCAAAACCTTTTTTGACTAGTGTATTAACAAATGCAGAAATTTTAAGAATCAGTCCCTTTGAAATCGCTAGACGATAACTGGAGTAGGTACTAAGGCATTATTCAGAGAATAACGCTGGTGATGAAAACCTTCAGTTAGAGACTTACCCAGCCTTCATCTCAACCTGAAGAGAGAAACCTTGGAAATCCACTCCTAGATAGGGAACTGAAACCCTCCCCTTTTTCGTTGCCTTTCTGCTGATTTTTAAAAATTAGAGCTGTTGTTATTTTCTCTTAGAGCTTTGAACGTCATGGTCATCGCAAACCCGTGAGTGTTTGGGTGTTATTGCATTGGCTCCTTAAGCTGTATGTTCCCTCTTAAGTCCGCAACATGCTGATCAACACAATGCGATGCAAACGATTTTGAAAGTGCACTCCGGAAATGATGTTATTCAACAGAGCGAAATGTATCCGCTTCAGTTTTAGTGGACGCAAACCAATGTAATGGGTAGGGCCTACATCACTTTATTGCTGACGTGGTTTCATTCATATTGCCAACTTAAGCGATAAGCCTCAGTAACAGCCGGATTTGAGATATTATTCCACGTGGGCTATAATGTTGTGAAGAAACTAGTGGCTTATTGCTTATTTGACAACATTTTGCAACATTCACATCATCAGTGATTTACAATACTACTACAGTCATCACAGCCACACAGATTATATGACAATTTCAACACAAGTGTATGTGCGCAGGGCTGATGATCGATATGTCCGTCACCCGTAATGGAGTCATGTTTAATGTGCATGAAACGTCACGTCCCATGGTTTAGATTACACGTAAATATGAGATCCTGCGGCTTATAACGTGAGATTAATTGTCAGGCAAAACAACAGGCTCATTTTTCCTTCCGTTACTAACGGCCCCTGAGGTCCGGGTTAGATTCCTGACACTGCCAAGAAATTTAAATCTTGTCTGACGGCTGGAACGATACCCTCAACCTCATAGTGCAAACTTGAGCAGCAGTGGGTTTGCTTCCCACCTCAGCCAACCTGGATGTAGTTTTGCGAGGTTTATCACTTCTACGCTAGGCAAATGTCAGGATGTTTCTTAAGCTAAGGCTACGTTTGCCTCCTTCCCGATTTTCACTCAATTACAGATGCACGAACTAATACACACTCCAAATTAGAACAGGTTATCATACGATTTTAGCCTACTTTCGATTTATGCAAAAAATGAAAGTGGACTTTTGAGATCAACACAGGGCGAAAAATTGTGTATCTGTCTGTGTGTGTGTGTGTGTGTGCGTGTGTGTGTGAGCCTGTGTGTGAGTGTGTGCACTGAGAATGTCTGTTCCCCCCCTATCAATTCGAACACGGTGCAACCGAATTGAACGAAATTTGGTACAGAGGTAGCAGTAGCAAAGGGCACCTCAGTGTCATGTTTTATATCGCCGCCATCTTGACGGAAACGTAATGGCGGCCACCCAAATGTTCAAAGCTTAAATCAAATTACGACTAACCTAATCATCCCGTCTCTACCAAATTTTGCAACAACATATATTTATATGGCGAGCGTCCTTTGACTAAACTACAAGGTCATCCGCCCAATATTTTGCAGATGGTGGCCATGTATGTGTGCAAATCGATTCCCCCTATGAATTCAAACACGGTGAAACCGAATTGAATGCAATTTGGTACAGAGGTTGCAATAGAAATGGGCACCTCAATGTCATGTTTTATATCGCCACCATCTTGACAAAAATTTGCGAATGGCGGCCATGTATGTGTGCAAAACGATTTCCCCTACCTATTCAAACACGGTGAAATCTAATTGAACAAAATTTGCTACAGAGGTAGCACTAGCAAAGGGCACCTCAGTATTGGCGGCCCCCCAAATGTTAAAAGCTTAAATCAAATTACGACCAACCTAATCATCTGATCTCTACCAAATTTTGCAACATTATACCTTTATCTACGAAAAAATCTCTTGACTGAACTACAAGGCCATCAACCCAATAATTTGCGGATGGCGGCCATATATGTGTGCAAATCGATTTCCCATATCTATTCAAAAACGGTGAAACCGAATTGAACGAAATTTGGTACAAAGGTAGCACTAGCAAAGCACACCTCAGTGTCACGTTTTATATCGCCGCCACCTTGATGCAAACGTAATGGCGGCCACCCAAATGTTAAAAGCTTAAATCAAATTACGACCAACCTAATCATCTGATCTCTACTAAATTTTGCAACAACATACCTCTATGTGGTAAGCATCTTTTTACGAAACGACAAGGTCATCAGACCAATAGTTTGCAGATAGCGGCCATGTATGTGTGCAAATCGATTCTCCCTACGAATTCAAACACGGTGAAACCGAATTGAACGAAATTTGGTACAGAGGTAGCACTTGCAAAAGACAACTCAGTGTCATGTTTTATATCGTTTAAGTTTTCTTTTAGGTATTTTACTAATGTTTCAATACTCATATTTTTGTATTTCATATCCTTGAATGTCAAAATGTAAAACATATTACACACACAACACGTCGCTATCTAATATGCGAACTGCACGTGCAGCGAGCACAGTAACTGTTATACACGGTGTCAGGGAATGTTATCCGCAGTGCCTAGGCACTGCTTCGTTAGGTGAGAGGCGGAGTTAAGATGGCAGCACGGTTGCTGCTGACAGCGCGTCTGCCACCGCCTGTATCAAAACAAAACAAACAGCAAACAGTCCACATAGAGATTCCTGTTTCTTGAGCTAATTTGCGTATTGATATACTTGGACTTCGCAACATTATATCGGAAATTTCATCAAGTTTATCGTCTGTTAACAGCGCAGGCCTGTCTGTTCCTGGTACATCGTGAACTGAGCCGGTCACACGAAATTTACTTATCAAATCCCGAACCTATCCCGGTTTGGACACTTTGAATTAGGAAACCGCTCCTGAAATTTTAATTTTACATTTTCTATAAACCGATCGCCTTCACGTAAAATGTATTCCACCAAAAACGCTCTCTCTTCAGTAGTAAACATTACCGACAGGACTGTATCCTGTTGCACTATTCCAATAATCTAAACGCTCCCTTACTGCATTCACATTGCTTTCCACAGCACAGCACAGAACAGCACAGCTCACACGTGTGTTCTGATGTCCTGTCGACCTTGGAGAAGACAAGCTAGTACCTGGCTGTCGGCGAGTGAGCGAAAGGTCTGACACCGCGCTGCCAACTTAACTCCGGCTCTCACCTAACGTAGCAGTGCCTAGGCACTGCGGAGAACATTCCCTGACGCACTGTAGTACAAGATTGCTTGAAATGAGAGCAATGTGGATGAGCAATCACTAGGGAGTGACAACTCGCTTCCAAGCTGAATTCGCATCACGGAACTCCTGTTGCCATGGTTATCGCTGACTTCCGTTCCCCCTCCGGCCTTACTCAATCATCAAGGCAGGGACGTTCTTGCCAGCACATTCCTGTCGCATCAGGCTAGCTGAGCAACGCGACGGTAGATTCGCCACCGCACCGGGTCGTTTGAAGGTCGATGTTCATGCCTTAATTGGTAATATCTAATGCAGTAAAGATCATGTTTATAAATCCTAATAAATGACCAAAAAAATATATTTTTTAAATAATTACTTATTATGTAATAAATCAGATGACGCGGCGATTCAAACGCTTCAATGGAGAACCTCCACTGGTGGGAAGCAGCAACGGAGATATACCAGCACAGTATGTTCTTAGGTGCTGAACATTCAAGTGAATTTCAGCTATCACATAAAACATGGACTGCCCTGAATAGCATAATAACAGGTCATGGCAGGTGTATAGACATGCTGTATAAATGGAACAAGTTGCCAAAACTCATTTAAGACTGCGATGCTGCGCGACAGCCCATCCACCACATTGTCAGCGAATGTGAAACGTGGGCATATACAGGCAGCCACGAAGATTTTTTTTATGGCAACTCCAGAAACAATAAATTGAATCAGTACTCTGGACATTCAATTGTGAGGAGTCTTTTCTTGTTGGTTGTTTTCTTGTTAGGTAAATATGTACTGGTACTTATTTTATTTCTATATTCAAACTTGACTGTATGGGTCATACGCTAAATAATAAGCGATTTCATTCGCCGTCCTTGAACCACTGCAGAGTCTACTACAGCCAACATAGCTTCTGACACGTAACCAAAATAGTATTCTTTACTTTACTAGTAATGTATTTTTGGTCGTTAACCTGAAAATTGGCCAAGAAACGGGTGTTTGAATCCTAAACTAATGAACTAGCCTCTTTATTGTGGAAGCTTGTGTAATTCTTATTTATTTCCCATTAGAAAGTACGCATGGGTAATTTATATGGGTGATTATAAAACACAGGTAAAAAGATTCGATCCCCGGCAACGCCGGTGAGAACCAAGCAGCTAGACCACTTGATCAAAGTACCATATTGAGTTACGTAGTTGATGATAGGTTCGTGAATTACCGTGATGATTGGAAATCAGGAACATATTTAGCACAGTATAATTTACGATATACAACGTTGTATTTCAACAAGCTACTACAATGAACATTCAATTACAGTGTGCTCCATGATATGGACGAAGAGCTATAATTTTACATTGTACATTTAGGAGAAAGTAGGCTATAATGTTCTTCATCGAACAACTAGATAAATTGTGACTTAGCTCCTTCTTTTGCGGTGCCCTTCAAACAGCAATTATGAAATTATGAAATTATCAAACGTAGCCTTATATGGAGCCACATAAAGGTTGTAAATAGAGTATCTTATTATACAATACGCTAAGGTGTATGTTCCACAAAACTAAAGGTCCTAAACCAGAGGGAATTACAAGGTGTGGTTTGAACCAAAATCTCCCAATTCGTCTCAATAGTGCAGGAAACACCTTGCATTTCTTGATAAGTCAACGGAAATATATTTGTTTATAAAATGATTTTAAACAAATAAACAAGACGATAGCCCCTGGCAGAACTGTGTCGCGTACAGCCCACATAGCACTAGAGCCAGGTGGGTAGTCTGTACACATGGGGCGCACACAACCCATTATGCGAGAGTTCTCGCCCTGGTCCGCTAGTAAGCTATAAATATGCGAGCATTAACTTAGTGTGTTTAGGATTGTAACCTACATTTAACACAGAATGCACAAATTAACTGGGGTAGAAAGAGGAAGTGGAGAGCTGTGGGTACGTCACAGGGACAGTGAGCTAACCACTAAAGCATGCAGGGAGTTGTGGTACACTAGTTTGCGAGTTCCAGCACAATGGGCACAATGGTGAAGTTTGAGGGGATGGAACTAATTAAGCTACAATAGTCTAGATGTTGGCGATGTTGACCGTACGCCAAGGGCAAGGCTATGAGATAAGGATATACTGCATCTGCACTTGAAATCGTTTTCAATTCTTCCTCATTTTCAACTCCAGGTGATCCCGGAATGGTACCTTCTCGTAGGCCACGGTCGCTTTCTTCCATCTCGTTGCAAAGTTTCATTCGTCGTCCTTCAATTGCGAGCTGATATCCTAGATGTTAGACCCCTTAAAACGACAATTATCATCATAATTTTTGACCTCTTCGTGATATTGTAGCTAGCAATCTTGACTGTCACTCCTCAGGTCCTGGTTCGATTCTTTTCTCCGCTAATACATTCTTAGCGTAGCTGCCGTGGTTTTAAGACGAGTCGGAAAGGAGAGATGTTTCTGGCTACTGCTAATGAAGAGAGGAGATTGGTTGGTAGGACACTTATTAAGACACCCAGGAATAGCAAGCTTAGTTATGGAAGGAAGGGTTGAGGGCAAGAACTGTAGGGGTAGACCAAGGTTAGAATTTGTTAAACAGATTACCTCGTGTGTAGGGTGTGGTAGCTATGTAGAGATGAAAAGATTTGCTCACAACAGGGCGGCATGAAGGGCTGCATCAAACTAGTCAAAAGACTGAAGACTCATACAACAACTGCCGTGCTTGGTTTAAAGAAAGTCAATAGTACTTATTTTCAAAGGAAACAGTTCTTTAAGGCGTACAACCGACCGAGAAGTTTGTTAATATTTCAGGATGATCCCGATGTGAACAAGAGAGTCGTCTCTCATTACCACCAAGCAGGGATAATCACCATGGCCTTGTGCGACTTGTACAACAAAGGGTTATGTGTTGTTTGTCTACCGGAGCATGATATTTATTATCTTTTTTTATAAATTTCCTTTGACAGCTCAGGTTCCTTGATTAGAAGCGGAAACCTTTTGAACTGTGTAACTTAATTCTAAAAGTCGATAATATTCACTAGACGCTCAGAAATGTCAAAGGACTAAAGTAAAATACAGGAGGGACCTACCGTTCCAAAATGGTTCAGCCCCGTGGCTAAGTGTTTTGGTCTTTGTTCGAAGGGTCCTGGGTTCTATTCCCGCCAGGCCGTGGGGATTTTAATCTTCTATAAATTATTCTCAATACTCGGGGATAGTATATATGTGATGTCTTTATAAAAGATTGTTGTTGATTGATTTAGAGGCTTTACGACATCGTGGTATTGTAGCCGCGTGTAGTTGGGTGAGTGAGTGTGTGTAGAATTTGTCTGATAACCAGTGTTAGTTAGTTATTGTTGTTTTAAGGGGCGGAATTACGAGGTCATCTGCCCCTGATTATGATGGCGGTTTTAATGTGTGTATTTGTAATTAAAGGTGTTCTCGATTTCCACCTCGGCCATCCTGGAAGCGGTTGTCCGTGCTTTCCCACTTCTACTCCAGGCGAATGCCAGGATGGTCCTTAACTCAAGGCCATGGCCACCTTCTTCCCAATCCTCATCTCAATTACAACTACACACGCTAAACATCCATTACAATAACACAGGTTATCAAACAAATTCCACACACACCCAAGTAGACGGAGCTACATGGCCACGATGTCGCAAAGCCCCTGAATGATTCAACAACTATCTACTAATCAGATCCAGCCTAGAACCAGGGCTGAGAAGATGCTTCATCTAGGAATGAAAGTATGTCTCCTGGGGAGGACTATCACACTCCTCCAGGCGGTAATTGAACGATTATTTAGTATTCCTGGAATTAAACACAAGGGTAAATCGGAAATCCCTGACCCTCCTGAGCATTGTCCAGCACAAATTAATATGATTTAACCGAGATTGGATGCCACAATGAGTGGTGATAGGCCGATATCTAATTTCCTGAGCTTCAACGAAGCCATTAATCTTTATAATGCTTTGGCCCGATATATCGACCGAGGGAGCTTCTGCTAACAATGACAAGGGGCGATCCATCGACCCTGTATTTTATAATAATTTTATTTTTATTTCCTGCCACGCAGTGGTATCACTGTTGTAAACAAGACATCGCGGGAATTGTTCATTCTCTGGATATTTCAATGCGTCTAAGTTCCATGAATAACTGGATCCATAAAAGTGTTCTTTGAACATGTTCAAGGCAGCTGATTTATCGCACGTACTTTGTTTGAAATAATGTTTTTTTTTTTTGCTTTTTTTTTTTTTTTTTTGTAGAAATTGATCGTTCACGAAACCTATTTTCTAGAATTACTCTAAAGTCAGGATATTTAAACGAACTTCAAAAGTATTAACACGCAATAAACAAATTACAGTCTGTTATTCATGTAATATTGGCTGTCAAAATTATACTTAAGTTTTCTTATAATTAAACAAAATATTTTTAATAAAACCAAATATTAATTATTTAGCATCGAATACGTTTAAAATATATTTATCTTCTATGGATTTTTATAAAATCAATAACTTGTAATTTCACTTAACTTGGCTTGCCATTCTTAAGCGGCCCATAGACGGTCAATATTATTTCGGGTTGTGCAATATAATTGACCGTGTGTAGACGATATTGAAAGGTTGTGAAATATATTGCGTGATTTTCAAAAAGCTGAAAATATATTGTGAAAACGGGAATATATTGTGTCGTCTGTTGGCAGTACTGAGCAATTCCCCGCCAGTTGGTATCCAAAAGTGGTCGAGTTCAGGTTATCATGGGTGAAAAGAATGCAAAAAAACAATTTATTTTGGAATTTATTGAATTGTATCATGGCCTTCCGGCTCTTTGGGATGTGAAGTGCAAGGATTACAGTAATCGTGTCAAAAAGGGGGAGCAGTATGATGTGCTCTTAGGAAAATACCGCGAAAAATAACCAGACGCGGACAAACAGCGTGTGGTAAAAAGAAGATAATTTTTTTGCGCACCAACTTCCGCAAAGAATTGAAACGTATTCGCGATGCTGAGGTGTAACCTATGTGAGGAATTCATCGAATAATTATCCATCCATAACAAGTGGCGAAAATCATTAGGTTCAATGATTCTTAGTTCATTGAGTAGGCCTAACGTTTCGTGGGTATACTTCTCCCGGTCAATAAACCACTGTTTGGCCCATTTCCTTTCCTTCCTGACTTCTGTTTCTTTTTCGCACCTACGACAAAGCAAAACATAACACAGCTCAGTATCCAACATCTTCAACATGAAACTCTGGCGGAGACTGATTTTGCCGTTGTGTAGAGGTTGCACAATATACTGCCATTGAGGTTGTACGTCTGTGCTCGAGTTTGCGCTAAATATTGCACAACCTTCAATATTTCCTTCAAACGATTCAAGTTATTGCGCACACAAAATTATTGCACAATAACAAAACAAAAGTTTGGTGCTTTTCAGTCGGTCAACACGAATGTACCCAAAAAGAGCTGGGTTATGTCCTAATCCTGAAATAAATTATATGAGATTAATAAATACACTAGGAAGACCAGTTTCGATCGTCAAGCGATCATCATCAGATCCATTACACTTAGGCTATAACGTCTATGTTTGAGAATACAGGTGAAAAATATTTATAATATGTACAATTATTTAGTTGCAGTATTGGTAATGCAACTGTCGGTGTATGCTAAATGTAGTATATCTAATGTTAGGTGAAATGCTAAAATGGTGATAAAAATCCGGAGTTTGTGTGTTTGGGGTGATTATATGGTTATACAAAATCAACTATGGTTATTCTGTAATAATACAGGCTGATACTTATCTGGTTGTCTTCCTGACTGGAACTTGGAGTAGTTTCGTGTTCACTCTGGCACCAGTTTTGGTCGACTAACCCGGGTGTTAACTGGACGAGAATGGTTTTTCCCTTTCTCCCCCTTTTGTTATTATGTTCGTTCTGAGGTCAGTGCCATTAGATATAGCACATTTAGCATACACTGACAGTTGCATTACCAACACTGCAACTAAATAATTGTACACATGGTATATATTTTTCACCTGTATTCTCAAACATAGATGCTATAGCCCAAGTGTAATGGATCTGATGATGATCGCTTGACGATCGAAACTGTTCATCCTAGTGTATTTATTAATCTCATGTAATTTATTTCAGGATTAGGACATAACCCAGCTCCTTTTGGGTACATTCGTGTTGACCGACTGAAAAGCACCAAACTTTTGTTTACTTAGGCAACACTGAAAAATGGCTTCAAACCTCACAATTATTGCACAATATTAATGAACGTCTCGGGGTAATCGTCAAAATATTGTGCAATCTATCTTGTACAATAATATTGACCTTCTATGGGCTGCTTTAATACAACCATTCATAATAACTTTGCTTTGAAAGGGTAGGACATAACTTGTAATTTGACATTTTACGACGAATCATCTCATAAACACCACATAGGCCAGGATGTTGCTCGACCCAGCGTACAGCAAGGTTTCTGGTAACCACAGCATCTGTTTGTGAAACGCGTCCCTCACTCTTTGTTATCTTTCTCTTCCTCATGAACCACAGATTGTTGCTGCACAACTGGCTGAATTTATTCTCCCCCAAACCACCTCATGGTGCGGTTGCTAGCATTCTTGCCTGTCTCTCCTGAGATCTGGGTTCGATCCCCGATTCTGCCAAGACATTATTATATTTGAATTGCAGCCAGTGGCTATGGTGGGGTATTTGAATTTAACGCCCGTAGGCTCACCATCAAGTTCAATTTTAAGTAGTTGCAACTTTGACTACCAGAGTTTCTACTGTCACCGAGCGGCGAACGATGGAACTTGAAAGAGCGTTTGTAATCAAATAACCTACAAATTTAGCTACACACTACCAATTGTACTGGCAGGTTCTTTTACATGCCGTAAATCTATGACATTGGACCGCCGGCTTTACTTCCCCTCCGAAGGAAGGCATACTGAAGGATTTTAACGCTCTTATAAATCCAACGACTTAAGCCGTGGCTTGTAATGCCATCTTGAGCATAGCAGATCAGCATGCTACCGACTACACCAAGACATTCAATCCTAGTCTGAGAGCTAGACGAGGTACACTCAGTTTAGTTAGTTAGTTAGTTGGTTATTGTTGTTTAAAGGGGCGGAACTACGAGGTCATCTTCCCCTGTACACTCAGTTTCTTGAGGCAGAAATGAAAAGAGGTGAGATCCATTTACACCTCAGCCATCCTAGAAGTGGTTTTCCGTGGTTTCCCACTTCTATGCAGGGAAAATGACGGTACGTCTCCTAACGTAAAGACACGGTCACTTCCTACCCAAATCCCAGCCTCAACTGTAATTAAACCCACTGGTACATCCAAAACAAGGACACAGGATCTCAGACATTCCATACAGAAGGGGCAGATGACCTCGTAGTTCCACCCCTTTAAACAACAATAACTAACTAAGTAACTAACTCCATACACACACAGCCTATTACTCGGGGCTATCTGATCATGATGTCACATAGTCCTAAATGAATCAACAACGAGACAACTACTCTCCATGCCACTTAATATATTTATTGTACTTTGATAATCATCATCATTATCATCAAGCCTCCGTGGCTTAGGCGGCAGCACGCCGGCCTCTCACCGCTGGGTCCGTGGTTCAAATTCCGGTCACTCCATGTGAGATCTGTGCTGGATAAATCGGAGGCAGACAGGTTTTTCTCCGGGTACTCCGGTTTTCCCTGTCAAAATTTCATTCCAGCAACACTCTCCACAATCATTTCATTTCATCTGTCATTCATTTAATCATTGCCCCAGAGGAGTGGGTCAGGCCTCGGCAGCCGGCACAGTTCATATCCTCGCCGCTAGATGGGGGCTTCATTCATTCCATTCCTGACCCGGTCGGAAACTGGAAGCAGGCTGTGGATATTCATATTCATCATTATCATCATCATAGTAAAATATTAACAATAAAGGTGTTTAGAGTTGACGCCCATGAATAACGCGAGCATTGCAATGAGGACGATATGATGATGAAGACACCAAAATGCCCAGTTCCCGCGTCAGAATAATTAACCGTTGGTCGCGTGAATACTATTGTAATCCAGGTTCAGTTTTTTTTATACCTGAGAACATAATACACTACATGTTGGTACATATTACCCTACCAGCGAATTGTTAACAGTGGCGGAAATCGAAACTAATGCGCTCCGCCCAGCCACACGCCTGCGATAGACGGGCAGTTGTCGCCAGCGAAACCTCATCGCATGTCATTTGTGTGCATGATTCATGCTGAGTCGTGCGCTGTGCGGTGTGTTCTCATTGTGTTCTCATTGTATGACTGTACATGTGTTCCCCCTCTTGTCCTGCAACCGCTCGCTGCAGCCATAACGGGGCGAGATGACGCAATGTATACACTACAGCCCTGCTCCACGTCTGGCGGTAACAATTCCCTGGAAGGATAGTACTGTTCAGTAGAGAGGTGAGCAAACTATTAGACTCAACACCAGAGCTCCAACATTGCCTTTATACGACGGCTTCGGTGGCGTAGTTAGTAGCATGCTGAGCTTCAATGCCCAACATCACGGGTTCAATCCCGGCCGAAGTCGTTGGATTTTTAAGAGCGTTAAAATCCATCAGTATGCTTTCCTTCGGAGGGAAAGTAAAGCCGGCTGGACCATGTTATAGATGTATGGCTTGTAAAAGAATCTTCCACTAAATAAACTTGTATGAAGCGAAATTTGTGGGTTAGGTTTGATTACTGCTCCAAAGTTAGTTGCGATGGCATTTAGTAGTAGCCAAGTTCACAGCTAAGTGTCATAGACGGTAGCATTTGGTAGAGAAAGTAGGAACTACTTGAAATTATCGTCCGCAGTCCTTACTTGAATTAAAAACAGACAACACACACTAATACCGTCATGACAATTTGCACCGGTTATCAGACATATTCTAAACACACCCAAAGTACACGGGGCTACATGACCGCGTTGTCGCAGAACCTAAACTAAGGAACCAACCAACCAACCAACACTTCACGACCTAATGCAATAAAAATGATAGCAAGGTGCTGACATTATTTCAAATGTTTTACCAATAGACTTAACTACATTTTCTTTTAAGAAAATGTTAGCAAAATTAATTTTTTGAATTCCCACTAAGAGAAGAGCCTTGCTAATACAAAATTCCACGCTTTATGTTTTGATTTCATTGTTCTACTTCTCGTGTGAATTTAGAGCACAGGGATTTTAAATCATTTTACTGATGATCCACTCTTGAACTATTCAAAGATTCGTGGATCATGGGTTGAAGTCACATGATTTAGAGGGTACATTCGAAAGTCAATGAAAAAACTTAAAATGAATCTCTGATTCCAAAATGTTTTAGATGCAATTTCGTATGGGAAATGTTTCAAATCTACAGGGGAGAAAACATTACAAAGTAGGGTAATAAAATATGTCAGTAGTTGGGCAATAAAAGCATTTTGAGTAAAACATTGTGATTGTTTTAAATTCTTTATGAGTCTGATAGATTGCACACCTGCACTAGAATGTCTCTATTACACCATTAGCGCGTCAGTGCCATACTACGGAAGTAACTTGGATTACAACAACTGTACTCTACGTGACTACTTACAGAACTACGCATGAACTGTGCTAGTTTGTATAGAATTGAATACATTGCATTTGGAAACTGAATACATTATGAACACTTAATTGTAGAGAAATACTCATCTGTTCGCAAGTATTTCTTATTTTTACTCAATACGGGAAATATTACCAACCCTCTTTCTAAAGTTCGAATTAAATAAACTTTTCATGCTGTGTAACAAAAATTGGTATTTCACGTAAGTTATTTGTCTACGATTTATTTAACGAATTCCATCCTTCTAATAAAGTCAAATACCAAACTTTTAATAGGAACGATTGTTCATGAGATACCCATAAAAATTGGCCTATATTTGTAATCCACGCGACTAGTTTTGTTGCATTTATGAACGCGTTAAATCACCGATGGCCAGGCCGGGAATCAAACCCACGACTTTTCATACCAAAATCCACGTAGCCCAGGAGCCAGATTAGACCCCTAGGTGTCCAGGCAATTATTCTTCCAAATAGACATCACTTGGGTGACTAGCATGTCAGCGATACCGTTCCTATACCTCAATCCAGAATTAATTTTCTTGGAGGAGCTGGGAATTTAACCCTAACGATGCTTCCACTCAGCCTTGGTAGCGTTCACTATAGCATATCATGTATTTTTGCGTTCCTCGATATAAAGCAACAAAGGTTAGTAATAATACACGAAAGCCTCTCTCAATTCAATGGCGTGTAGCTTGTACGTACATTGAAAATGCTAGTTCAGCAGCAGAAATGAAGGAAGACATTATACAGCAAAGCGCAGTTGCGGTAGCTTGAAAGTTATGGAAGAAACTTGGATAAATCAATTCTGAAAATTTGTAAGTTCTCCCTCGTGTTTTCTTTCTTTATAACGAAGAGTGAATCATCTTATAAATCCATTATAAGATCCATTCAAGACAATATTTGTATGAAATAGATTTCATCTTTCACTGTAAGTTTTTAAGACGTAAAAAGTTCCTTAATGGAAACATTACTCAATTTAAAAGGAATGGAAGTTCTTTTTGAACAAAACAAACATGTTAATAAGCGTCTCTAAGCTCTAGAACAGGCGATCTCAACCTGGTGCCCGCGAGCACCATGGTGCTATTTAATTCAAATTTGATGCTCTCGTCATACGAGCCAAAAGGGCTCGCGAGCATAAGCTTCCCTGAGATCCATTCTTTGAAACGAATTTTGTTGCGTAAACCAGAATAATAGTGTTTCCATTACAAGTTTTGAAAATCAGGAATGTTATTCTATTATTGTATTATTTTAAACTACAGTAAAACTAAGGGTGGTTGGTTCCTCAGTTTAGGGGCTGTGACAACGCGGGCACGTAGCCCCGTTTACTTTGAATGTGTGTAGGATCTGTCTGATAACCAGTGTTAATTGTGATGGCTGTATTAATGTGTGTTACTGTAATTCAGCTGAGGACTCCAGACGATCAATTTTCAAGTACAGTAGTTCCTACTTTTTCTACCAAATGCTACCGTCCACGACAACTAGCTCTGAACTTGGTTACTAGATGCCACCGCAGCCAGTGCCTGGCGATGAACGATGGAATTAATAGCGAATTAATGAAATCTAACCTAGAAATTTAGCTTCACACAAGTGTAGTTAGTGGAAAGTTCCCTTTTATGGCATAAATCTATGACATGGGCCCGCCGGCTTTACTTCCCCTCCGAAGGAAGGCATACTGAGGGATTTACAGTAAAACTAATAATAGACGTCCCTTTATTATAAGTAACACGATGCTGATTTCACTCGACTATCCACACGTAAATGTATCTTATCTCAATCGCATGAGTCATGCAGTTCCAGCATGCCTGTTGAGCGGTGAATCCCTAGCTTTTGCAGCACTTTAGAGCGAGAGAGTAATAGGAAAAGGAAAGAGATTGTTGCATTATTACGTTAACTGCTCACAAAACGAATGACAGATCGTTGTTCATTGTTGGTGCATGTCCCATGCGGTAAGCCACTTTAAATTGGTGTTGTGACAGCGTTTCACTTGTCTGCAGTATCCTGCTACCTGTTGGGCATTCCTTAAAGCATTGGTAATAATACTGCAAAATAACCAGTGATGGACAAAGCAATGAGGATTTAAAAAGTACGTTAGCATAGGCAAGGAAAGCATGTCTACAGAAAAGGAATCTGTTGACATCGGCTATAGATTTAGGTCATTTCGAAATGCATTTGTCTGGAGCGTGGCGCTCTATGGAAGTGAAAGTTGGACTGGTGGAGCAGCAGAAAAGAGGAAAATTGAAGCGATTGAAATGTGGTGTTACAGGAGAATGATGAAAATCAGATGGTTAGAAAGGGTTACAAATCAAGAGGTATTAAGACGAGTGGGAGAGGAGAGATGTTTGTGATGACTGCTAATAAAGAGATAGTTTGGTAGGACGCATACTAAGACACCCAGGAATGGCAAACTTATTTATAGAAGGAAGGGTCGAGGATAAGAAATGTAGCGGTAGACCAAGGTTAGAATATGTTAAATAGATTGCCTCGGAAGTAGGGTGTGGTAGCTATGTAGAGATGAAACGATTAGCTAAGGACAGGGAGGAATAGAGTACTGCATCAAACAGTCGAAAGCCTGAAGACAACAACAATAATACTGCCAACTAACAGAGTAATGGCGCGAGAAATCGAATTTTTATTACGTCTTTGAGGTTTTCATTTCACTCTCCCTATTATTAATAATAATATATTCGATTTAATGGTGCTAGGGTACTTGGTAGAGCATGTAGGTGGTTGTTAACTCAAATTTATTGAACCCGTTCTTCTGAGTTGCTATTTTGGTTCTTCTGAAATGTATGAGTCTGTCTTAATGTCAACAGTAACTCGATCATTGTGATAATTGAAGCGTACATTTCGTTCACAATAACTTTATTCATAAGTGGAATGCATACCATTACGTTATTTATTTGGACCAACTCGGAGCGTAGTGTCTAGCGTTCTTGTCTGTCATCTTGGAGGTCTGGATTCGATTCCTGGCTCTGCCAAGCTCTATCAGACAAGTTGAACTCACAACCAAGACGACCAAGATATCCCAAGCCCTTGTGCAACGAGGCGGACTCTCTATAGAGAAACCAAAAGGGGGCACCAAGGGTCGATGATGAGGCAGTCTTGGTGCACCGAGGCAAAGTCCCGCAACAGGCTAAAACCTAGGATACAGGGTGTATCAAAATGAATATCGGGATTTTAAGGCTTTTAAAAATTTATTACAGTTAACGTAAGATTATAAATAATACATCAAATGAAAGAGCAACTCAAACAGTTTGCCCTACAAGTGTTCGTACCTGTGTGCATGCACATGCACTGTTTCCTCCGTTTTCTGTTAGAAGCACTAGTAGCCAAGAAGGCGACTAGGGAGCAAAACGTTCTTTGTGTTTTACGGGTTTGCAAGAATTGAAACTGCAGTTACAGTGCAACGTGCGTTCCGTATTACGCTCCGGATGACAGAGCTTGTTTCTCATCGCCATGCGATTTTTACCTTTCAGGGTTCCTAAAGCATCATTTATATGTGCTTCCGCTACCAGCTTACCTAACCAACTTAAGAAACAGGATTGAGGCAGTTGTTGCAACAATTACTCCAGAGACACTGACTGTGAGCAAGGTTTGGGACGAACTCTGCTATCGAGTTGATGTGTGCCGTATGACGAATAGTGCTCACATTGAACACTTGTAGGACAAACGGTTTGAGTTGCTCCTTCATTCTATGTACCGTAATATTCATAATTGTAAGTTAACTGTAATAAATACTACAAAGCCGTAAAACCTCGATATTCATTGTATTTGCTGAGTTTAATCAATTGGCAATAAAAGCCAATATTCCATCAAAATCACAGATGTTTTGCATGTGATCTCCTGAAAGCCAATATTCCATCAAAATCACAGATGTTTTGCATGTGATCTCACGAAAGTCAATATTCCATCAAAATCACAGATGTTTTCCATGTGACATCGTGAGAATGTATGCTATTCCCCGAGTTCCAGAGCTTGACATTCTTGAAGTTCTGTTGTGAGACTCATCGGTTGACTTTGTTCCCTCGGTCAATGGCGAAGGGCACTTCACTGTGCTCGTCAAATCCCCATCAGCCAGTACTTGCTCTCGATGGTTGCTCTCAGCCAGATTGCTTCTAATAGAGCATTTTACCGCAACGTGACTGTGTACCTACGATATAATGCAATTGCTTGCCCGTCAAGATCTAAATGGCGCATGCGTGCTGAACTCTTCCCCGATGTTTGCTCGTGAATAATGCCAACCCACGTTCCTCCAAAGGTCTCATAACACGAACATACTAAGTCGACACCAGGCCCAGGTGAATTTAAAAGGGCCGCTTTAAAAGAATCTACCGAATTTGATGAGTTTTGTTTTGTTCTCGTTGTTGTTGTTGTTCCTTTTTCAGGCTAGGGATATATTTTATTATTAATGTTATTATTAAAGAAAAGCGAAGCCTCCGTGGCTTAGGCGGCAGCACGCCGGCCTCTCACCGCTGGGTCCGTGGTTCAAAATCCCGGTCAGCCCATGTGAGATCTGTGCTGGACAAAACGGAGGCAGACAGGTTTTTCTCCGGGTACTCCGGTTTTCCCTGTCATAATTTCATTCCAGCAACACTCTCCACTATCATTTTATTTCATCTGTCATTCATTTAATCATTGCCCCAGAGGAGTGCGTCAGGCCTCGGCAGCCGGCACAGTTCATATACTCGTCGCTAGATGGGGGCTTCATACATTTCATTCCTGACCCGGTCGGAGACTGGACGCAGACTGTGGATTTTCATTTTCATTTTTCATTAAAGAAAAGCGTATCTCAAGTATGGGCATCTTCTTTGAACACCGGAAACCAGACTTACTGGAAGAAAAATGGAAAAAATATAGAAAAGCTTGCCAGGATTACATGGATTGGTTTTACATCTCTTTTGACTGTTTCGGCTTTATAGACGTCGGGGTGCCGGAATTTAGTCCTAATGGGGATCTCCAACGTACCAACAAGTCTACTGACACGATTCCCTCGCATATAAATACCCTCAAATGCCAACTGACTGCACCAGGATTCGATCCTGCAACCCTGGGGACAGCAGACGAGAACGTTACCGCTGCAACACGCAGCCTGCCGTCCCGCTGTAAACCACAATGTTGTTAATTCATTTCAAACTTTGCGATATCATGGTCGTTTAGGTCCGTGTACCTGGGTGTAATAGGTGGTGTGAGTTGAGTCGTCAGTCTTTGGATTGGTTTGATACATGTCTCCATGCCTCCCTGTCCTGAGATAATCGTTTCATCTCTGCATAGCTACCACACCCTACATCCGAGGCAATCTGTTTAACATATTCTAACCTTGGTCTACCCCTACAGTTCTTATCCTCGACTCGTCCTTCCATAACTGAATTTGCTAATCCTGGGTGTCTTATTGTTAGTATATGTCCAATCAACCTATCTCTTCTCTTCATTAGCAGTCGCCAGTAACATCTCTCCTCTCCCACTCGTCTTAATACCCCTTCATTTGTAATCCTATCTACCCAAGTAGTAAGCGTTTACTTCCCTTTGGATATTGCATCATCATGACCAGAAATTGCGTAATCCTGATGACGTCATGGGATGACGTCATGGGTCCTTAGAGCGAGCACGTGGTCCAGGAGCAAGCATGTGCAGTGCACGTGTTAGCGTGGGAAGAGGTTGACCCTTTGGCTTGTTTGTGCGATGGTGATAAAAAGTTAATGGGTGTTGACGTCATGGAGGATGTTTATTAGGATGCTAACTGTCATCTGACACCCATGCGAGTGTGAGCACCAAAACAAAAGGTTATTCGCGGGTAGTGGGGTAGTGTATGTTCTCTTGCAAGTCGCGTGTGTGCTTGAATACGTATGGCTATGTTGGGAAATGTTTGGTGGCGGGCGAGGACTAGGGTTGAGTGAGGGTTCGTTTAAATGCTATTTTTCCCGCTCTATTTGATGGTGAGGTAATTTTTTAAAATGGGTGGAATTTGGAAACGCAATTTGAGGTAAACGTGCTTTTTTGACAATTTGGCGAATTTAATGAGCTTGTAAGGCTAGAACGATGCATATAGGGTGTCGTAGGACTTGTGGTGAACCACCCCTTGCTATGGACGGGAGTATATCCACCCCAAAATAAATCTACCCTTACCCGGAGGTTAAGTAGTGGTTATTTTTGTATGCATGCGCACTTGAGGGCTTTTGTAAGAGAGCGGAATTTTTAAAAGATTCTTTATAGATGAGGCTTTTTAAAAAATTTATTAAAAAAACAAAAAACTAATAGGTCATTCGATTTTTAGTATCTCGCTAACCAATTATGCGATGTAAACATATGGGGTGTCATAGGACTCGTAGTGAATTCTCCTTTTGTATGAATGAGGTATGTCAACCCCCAAAATAAAAACTACCCTTACCTGGGGTGAAAGAGCAATTTTTGTATGTATGCACACCGGTGGCTTTTGTCAAAAGGGTCTAACTACACATTTGTTAATATTTTCTGAACCCAGGATGGGATTTTCCCATAGGCAGTATCCTAGCACTTGGGGTGACACCTCGTTTTTGAAAGTATCATTCATTTATTTTCTTGTCAAAAGGGCCTAACTACACTTTTGTTAATATCTCGTGAACCAATCATGCTAGGGACTTGTATGAGGGGTCCTAGCACTTGGGGCGACGTCCCCCTTTATGGGGTGAAACTACCCCCCCAAAATTGAAAACTCAATATCTTGGAAACTATGAACCCTAAAATTAGGCGTTATAGCTTTAAAAATAGGTGATGACATAGGCTTTTACCTGGATTGGTCATTTCACCCCTAAAACAGTAAATAGTCATGTTATGGGGAAAAAACGTGTTAAACACCTAAAAATGATAAATGAAACTAAGATCTTTTGTTTTTGATGAAAAATAGCAGGGGGGGTGAAAACTACCCCCAAATTGAAAAATCGATACCTTGGAAACTAAGAACCGTAAAATTATGTGTAATAGCTTAAAAAATTCGTTGTGACATAGGCTTTTACCCGGATAGATGATGTCACCCCTAAAACAGTAAATAGTGATTTTACAGTGGGGAAAAAGGTCTTAAACGGGTAAAAATGATAATTGAACCTAAGATCTTTTGTTTTTGATGAAAAATAGCAGGGGGGTGAAAACTACCCCCAAATTGAAAAATCGATACCTTGGAAACTAAGAACCGTAAAATTATGTGTAATAGCTTAAAAAATTCGTTGTGACATAGGCTTTTACCCGGATAGATGATGTCACCCCTAAAACAGTAAATAGTGATTTTACAGTGGGGAAAAAGGTTTTAAACGGGTAAAAATGATAATTGAACCTAAGATCTTTTGTTTTTGATGAAAAATAGCAGGGGGGTGAAAACTACCCCCAAATTGAAAAATCGATACCTTGGAAACTAAGAACCGTAAAATTATGTGTAATAGCTTAAAAAATTCGTTGTGACATAGGCTTTTACCCGGATAGATGATGTCACCCCTAAAACAGTAAATAGTGATTTTACAGTGGGGAAAAAGGTTTTAAACGGGTAAAAATGATAATTGAACCTAAGATCTTTTGTTTTTGATGAAAAATAGCAGGGGGTGAAAACTACCCCAAAATTGAAAAATCGATACCTTGGAAACTAAGAACCGTAAAATTATGTGTAATAGCTTAAAAAATTCGTTGTGACATAGGCTTTTACCCGGATAGATGATGTCACCCCTAAAACAGTAAATAGTGATTTTACAGTGGGGAAAAAGGTTTTAAACGGGTAAAAATGATAATTGAACCTAAGATCTTTTGTTTTTGATGAAAAATAGCAGGGGGGGTGAAAACTACCCCAAAATTGAAAAATCGATACCTTGGAAACTAAGAACCGTAAAATTATGTGTAATAGCTTAAAAAATTCGTTGTGACATAGGCTTTTACCCGGATAGATGATGTCACCCCTAAAACAGTAAATAGTGATTTTACAGTGGGGAAAAAGGTTTTAAACGGGTAAAAATGATAATTGAACCTAAGATCTTTTGTTTTTGATGAAAAATAGCAGGGGGGTGAAAACTACCCCAAAATTGAAAAATCGATACCTTGGAAACTAAGAACCGTAAAATTATGTGTAATAGCTTAAAAAATTCGTTGTGACATAGGCTTTTACCCGGATAGATGATGTCACCCCTAAAACAGTAAATAGTGATTTTACAGTGGGGAAAAAGGTCTTAAACGGGTAAAAATGATAATTGAACCTAAGATCTTTTGTTTTTGATGAAAAATAGCAGGGGGGGTGAAAACTACCCCGTATATGAAAGGAGTGTAGACTTATTGATGTTGCAGATTGGAAACAGTGAAAGTTATCACTTTTGTTTAATTAGAAATCTTGCTCGCCTTGTGCGTTCAAGCATCACTAGCACTCAGAGAAGGATTTATATATGTAGACGTTGTTTGTCATATTATCTTCTTGAGGATGAGTTAAATGTTCACTTTGCAGACTGTAAACAGTTTCCTGTTGCAAAAAGCATAATGCCGACTGATGAACAAAGATTTGTTAATTTTACAGAATTCCGAGTTAAAGATACAGTTCCATTTATAATATATGCAGACACTGAATGCGTTTTGTCTCCAATTTCCTCCTGTTTTCCAAATAGTGACATTCATAACTCTACTTTAACACATAAACATATTCCTTACAGCATTTCTTTATACCTTCATTGTAATTTCGATAGTGAATTGTGCAGTTTCAAGCTCTTTAGGGGAAATAATTGCATTGAATTGTTTGTAAAGGAACTTTATAGTATTGTGGATAAACTTCAAACATATTACTTATCGGTTAAGCCAATGTTAAAGATGACCGAAAATGAAGAAAGATTATTTTTGTCAAGTAAAATGTGTCACATTTGCGAGAAACCGATTGCAGTTAATGAACTCAAAGTACGCGATCATTGTCACTTAACTGGAAAATATAGAGGAAGCGCACACAATAGTTGTAATTTAAATTACAAAGTAACAAAGGTTTTGCCTATAGCATTTCATAATCTAACCGCCTATGATGGACATTTTATAATTAAAGAAATTTGCGAGAAACGTGATGGAGAGGTGTTACATAATCCTGGTCATATAAAATTGTTAGCGATGAATATGGAACGTTACAAAGGGTTTACAAAGTATGTACGGGCTAAGAATGGATTCATTCAGTTAAGATTTTTCGATACATATAATTTCTTGTCCTGTTCACTAGATCAATGTTCATCTTCGTTAAGCGAAGATTCAAAGCAAATAACACAACGTTATTTTAATGATGATGCACAGTTTCGACTTACTGCGAGAAAAGGTGTGTTTCCCTATGAATACGTCACGAGTATGGATGTTCTTAACGAAACTAAATTACCTGAAATATCCAAGTTTTATAGCAGCCTTAATGATCAAACAATATCGAATGAAGAGTATGAGTTTGCTCAATCGGTGTGGGAAACGTTTTCCTGTCAAACATTAGGAGAATACGCAGATTTGTATTTAAAAGTTGACACACTTCTTTTGGCGGATGTCTTTGAAAATTTTAGATCGAATGGCATGGAAACTTATGGCATTGATGCAGCTCATTTTTACACTGCTCCATCTATGTCTTGGTGTGCTATGAAAAAGATAACCAACGTTCAACTTGAATTGCTTCAAGATATTGATATGTTACACTTTTTTGAACGATCTATTCGAGGAGGAAATGTTCAGTGTATAACACGACATGCGATTGCTAATAATAAGTATATGAAAACTTATGATGAGAAAAAGCAAGAGTCCTACATAATGTAATTTGACGTTAATAATTTGTATGGATATGCGATGATGGAATATCTTCCAACGGGTGGCTTTAAATGGATTGCAAATGTTGAAGGCTTTGATGTTTTAACTATTGATGATACTTCAGAAATTGGATATATTTTGGAAGTAGATTTGACTTATCCTCAAGAGTTACATGACAAACATTCAGATTACCCTCTATGTCCAGAAAAGTTGACAAAGCTAATGGCTACCCTAGATAATAAAGAACGTTATGTTTTGCATTATAGATTGTTAAAGCAATGTATTCAACTAGGAATGAAATTAGATCGTATTCACAGAATAATTGAATTCAATCAGAGCCAATGGCTAAAACCATATATTGATGTGAACACAGAGAAACGAAAACAAGCCAAAAATGATTTTGAAAAGAATTTTTATAAATTGATGAATAATGCAATTTTTGGTCGTTCACTGATGAATGTGAGGAAGTTAAGGGACATCAAATGGGTCACCAAATGGCATGGAGCTCGTGGTGGTAGGTCTTTAATAGCTAAGGCTAATTTTAAACATAGAATTATATTCGATGAACAATGTATGGTCATCGAGATGAGTAGACTAAAGATTTTTCACAATCAACCAGTATATGTTGGTGCATCTATATTAGATTTGTCTAAATGTAAAATGAATGACTTTCATTACAATGTTATTTTAGCAAATCCTGAATCAAATGTGAGGTTGTTATACACAGACACCGATAGTTTTATGTATATATTCTATTATGATATTTATGAGTTCATGAAACAACATTCAAATTTGTTTGATACTGGAAACTATGAAACAAACAATCCTTTTGGCATTGTGAGACAAAATAAAGGTGAAATTGGTTTAATGAAAGATGAAAATGCTGGAAGGATTGTTGAAGAATTTGTGGGGTTACGACCCAAAATGTATGCAATAAAATTGTGTGATGAAATGAATAGCTTGTGTAAGGCTAAAGGCATTAAGAAGAGTGTGAGTAAAAGTAAGAATATTGATGAGTATCGAAAGTGTCTTTATAACAGAGAAAAAGTCAACAAAGTTCAAGTTTGTATAATTTCAAAATCTCATTCTGTATTTACTGTTCGGCAAAATAAGTTGGCAATTTCATCAAACGAAGATAAAAGACACATAACTGAAAACGGAATTGATACTTTACCGTTTGGTCATTTTTCTCTGAAAAATGATTAGAAACAAATTGAGATTAAAGCAGTTCATCTCACTTACTTTATTTCTTTCACACACACTTTTATGCTGGTAATAATACTAATTTTTGTGTGTTCCTTTGCTTATGAAATCCTAGACTAGGAGTTCCACATTCGACATGATAGCGGAGTTTCATCTCCCATAAACTCGTCTCTGAGGTGGGTGCCAGAAAAGGCATCCAGCTGTAAAAACCACACCCTCACATAGACTTTCATAACTTCTTACGTTGAGGTTCATAACACTACGTTGATTGATTTATCGGTTTCCTTTTCACAATTCCTGTCTATACATTCCTCTTGAAGGTTGCAAGATGCTTGCAAGGTTCCTAAAATGCAATTAAATTTAATAAATACCTTAAGATGGTTTGATTTGTTTAATGATATGGTGTTAATAGTATTTTTAGGTTTTGACTGGCTTTGCATTAAGAATTGACTAACCAAACATGAGTTACCTATCAGGGAAACATTTTGGCCACTATGTTGGCTATTGACCAGTGAGTTTAGCTGTTTATCATTTTTTTAAATCATAAACAACAGAGGGTTAAACGTATAGATAAACCGTGTGACCATGTTTGTTAAACAAGACATTATACCAGAGACAATTAGAATACTTATGTAGAGTTTACCAAAAATAATGTTGTGTAACAGTAAATGCTAGTCAACAGTTATACACTTCTAAAAAAATCATCATACAATACCTGAGAGCTCTTCTAAAATTATTGATGTGTAACATGATTCCACTAACTTGCTATGTATTTTTTGGCTTGGGGGTGATTTTCAAGAAATGCAAATGGAACTGAAATGCAATACAAACAATGAGCGTGCCTGGTGGCTGAGATTGATACCACGACGTACTGTCGGTTATGTAGCTATGTGGAATGTATATCAAATATGGTTTACTTCAAGGTCTGGAGATCCCTACAATTCCTACAATAAATGATCTTGAAATGGTCATCCTATGGTGTGAAAATATTTATTAGGTATATATATATATTTACTGAAAACAATTATGATTTATTAAATGTTTATATGTTTACAGTATTGTTATTTAATGTAAGCACTTGAGGCACTACCGACCAATGGGAAGCAAAAAGTGGGAGCATATATGGGATGAAATGTGGGAGCAAAGCAAATATAAAAAGTGGGAGCAAATATGCTAACTTGAATTGTGTATATACTTTACTTTCAACTATCTTGAATTGTGTATATACTTTTGCCGGCATATTTGTTGACATATTTGTTAGCATATTTGCTCCCACTTTTTATATTTGCTTTGCTCCCACATTTCATCCCATATATGCTCCCACTTTTTGCTTCCCATTGGTCGGTAGTGCCTCAAGTGCTTACATTAAATAACAATACTGTAAACATATAAACATTTAATAAATCATAATTGTTTTCAGTAAATATATATATATACCTAATAAATATTTTCACACCATAGGATGACCATTTCAAGATCATTTATTGTAGGAATTGTAGGGATCTCCAGACCTTGAAGTAAACCATATTTGATATACATTCCACATAGCTACATAACCGACAGTACGTCGTGGTATCAATCTCAGCCACCAGGCACGCTCATTGTTTGTATTGCATTTCAGTTCCATTTGCATTTCTTGAAAATCACCCCCAAGCCAAAAAATACATAGCAAGTTAGTGGAATCATGTTACACATCAATAATTTTAGAAGAGCTCTCAGGTATTGTATGATGATTTTTTTTAGAAGTGTATAACTGTTGACTAGCATTTACTGTTACACAACATTATTTTTGGTAAACTCTACATAAGTATTCTAATTGTCTCTGGTATAATGTCTTGTTTAACAAACATGGTCACACGGTTTATCTATACGTTTAACCCTCTGTTGTTTATGATTTAAAAAAATGATAAACAGCTAAACTCACTGGTCAATAGCCAACATAGTGGCCAAAATGTTTCCCTGATAGGTAACTCATGTTTGGTTAGTCAATTCTTAATGCAAAGCCAGTCAAAACCTAAAAATACTATTAACACCATATCATTAAACAAATCAAACCATCTTAAGGTATTTATTAAATTTAATTGCATTTTAGGAACCTTGCAAGCATCTTGCAACCTTCAAGAGGAATGTATAGACAGGAATTGTGAAAAGGAAACCGATAAATCAATCAACGTAGTGTTATGAACCTCAACGTAAGAAGTTATGAAAGTCTATGTGAGGGTGTGGTTTTTACAGCTGGATGCCTTTTCTGGCACCCACCTCAGAGACGAGTTTATGGGAGATGAAACTCCGCTATCATGTCGAATGTGGAACTCCTAGTCTAGGATTTCATAAGCAAAGGAACACACAAAAATTAGTATTATTACCAGCATAAAAGTGTGTGTGTGAAAGAAATAAAGTAAGTGAGATGAACTGCTTTAATCTCAATTTGTTTCTAATCATTTTTCAGAGAAAAATGACCAAACGGTAAAGTATCAATTCCGTTTTCAGTTATGTGTCTTTTATCTTCGTTTGATGAAATTGCCAACTTATTTTGCCGAACAGTAAATACAGAATGAGATTTTGAAATTATACAAACTTGAACTTTGTTGACTTTTTCTCTGTTATAAAGACACTTTCGATACTCATCAATATTCTTACTTTTACTCACACTCTTCTTAATGCCTTTAGCCTTACACAAGCTATTCATTTCATCACACAATTTTATTGCATACATTTTGGGTCGTAACCCCACAAATTCTTCAACAATCCTTCCAGCATTTTCATCTTTCATTAAACCAATTTCACCTTTATTTTGTCTCACAATGCCAAAAGGATTGTTTGTTTCATAGTTTCCAGTATCAAACAAATTTGAATGTTGTTTCATGAACTCATAAATATCATAATAGAATATATATATAAAACTATCGGTGTCTGTGTATAACAACCTCACATTTGATTCAGGATTTGCTAAAATAACATTGTAATGAAAGTCATTCATTTTACATTTAGACAAATCTAATATAGATGCACCAACATATACTGGTTGATTGTGAAAAATCTTTAGTCTACTCATCTCGATGACCATACATTGTTCATCGAATATAATTCTATGTTTAAAATTAGCCTTAGCTATTAAAGACCTACCACCACGAGCTCCATGCCATTTGGTGACCCATTTGATGTCCCTTAACTTCCTCACATTCATCAGTGAACGACCAAAAATTGCATTATTCATCAATTTATAAAAATTCTTTTCAAAATCATTTTTGGCTTGTTTTCGTTTCTCTGTGTTCACATCAATATATGGTTTTAGCCATTGGCTCTGATTGAATTCAATTATTCTGTGAATACGATCTAATTTCATTCCTAGTTGAATACATTGCTTTAACAATCTATAATGCAAAACATAACGTTCTTTATTATCTAGGGTAGCCATTAGCTTTGTCAACTTTTCTGGACATAGAGGGTAATCTGAATGTTTGTCATGTAACTCTTGAGGATAAGTCTAATCTACTTCCAAAATATATCCAATTTCTGAAGTATCATCAATAGTTAAAACATCAAAGCCTTCAACATTTGCAATCCATTTAAAGCCACCCGTTGGAAGATATTCCATCATCGCATATCCATACAAATTATTAACGTCAAAGTACATTATGTAGGACTCTTGCTTTTTCTCATCATAAGTTTTCATATACTTATTATTAGCAATCGCATGTCGTGTTATACACTGAACATTTCCTCCTCGAATAGATCGTTCAAAAAAGTGTAACATATCAATATCTTGAAGCAATTCAAGTTGAACGTTGGTTATCTTTTTCATAGCACACCAAGACATAGATGGAGCAGTGTAAAAATGAGCTGCATCAATGCCATAAGTTTCCATGCCATTCGATCTAAAATTTTCAAAGACATCCGCCAAAAGAAGTGTGTCAACTTTTAAATACAAATCTGCGTATTCTCCTAATGTTTGACAGGAAAACGTTTCCCACACCGATTGAGCAAACTCATACTCTTCATTCGATATTGTTTGATCATTAAGGCTGCTATAAAACTTGGATATTTCAGGTAATTTAGTTTCGTTAAGAACATCCATACTCGTGACGTATTCATAGGGAAACACACCTTTTCTCGCAGTAAGTCGAAACTGTGCATCATCATTAAAATAACGTTGTGTTATTTGCTTTGAATCTTCGCTTAACGAAGATGAACATTGATCTAGTGAACAGGACAAGAAATTATATGTATCGAAAAATCTTAACTGAATGAATCCATTCTTAGCCCGTACATACTTTGTAAACCCTTTGTAACGTTCCATATTCATCGCTAACAATTTTATATGACCAGGATTATGTAACACCTCTCCATCACGTTTCTCGCAAATTTCTTTAATTACAAAATGTCCATCATAGGCGGTTAGATTATGAAATGCTATAGGCAAAACCTTTGTTACTTTGTAATTTAAATTACAACTATTGTGTGCGCTTCCTCTATATTTTCCAGTTAAGTGACAATGATCGCGTACTTTGAGTTCATTAACTGCAATCGGTTTCTCGCAAATGTGACATATTTTACTTGACAAAAATAGTCTTTCTTCATTTTCGGTCATCTTTAACATTGGCTTAACCGATAAGTAATATGTTTGAAGTTTATCCACAATACTATAAAGTTCCTTTACAAACAATTCAATGCAATTATTTCCCCTAAAGAGCTTGAAACTGCACAATTCACTATCGAAATTACAATGAAGGTATAAAGAAATGCTGTAAGGAATATGTTTATGTGTTAAAGTAGAGTTATGAATGTCACTATTTGGAAAACAGGAGGAAATTGGAGACAAAACGCATTCAGTGTCTGCATATATTATAAATGGAACTGTATCTTTAACTCGGAATTCTGTAAAATTAACAAATCTTTGTTCATCAGTCGGCATTATGCTTTTTGCAACAGGAAACTGTTTACAGTCTGCAAAGTGAACATTTAACTCATCCTCAAGAAGATAATATGACAAACAACGTCTACATATATAAATCCTTCTCTGAGTGCTAGTGATGCTTGAACGCACAAGGCGAGCAAGATTTCTAATTAAACAAAAGTGATAACTTTCACTGTTTCCAATCTGCAACATCAATAAGTCTACACTCCTTTCATATACGGGGTAGTTTTCACCCCCCCTGCTATTTTTCATCAAAAACAAAAGATCTTAGGTTCAATTATCATTTTTACCCGTTTAAGACCTTTTTCCCCACTGTAAAATCACTATTTACTGTTTTAGGGGTGACATCATCTATCCGGGTAAAAGCCTATGTCACAACGAATTTTTTAAGCTATTACACATAATTTTACGGTTCTTAGTTTCCAAGGTATCGATTTTTCAATTTTGGGGTAGTTTTCACCCCCCTGCTATTTTTCATCAAAAACAAAAGATCTTAGGTTCAATTATCATTTTTACCCGTTTAAAACCTTTTTCCCCACTGTAAAGTCACTATTTAATGTTTTAGGGGTGACATCATCTATCCGGGTAAAAGCCTATGTCACAACGAATTTTTTAAGCTATTACACATAATTTTACGGTTCTTAGTTTCCAAGGTATCGATTTTTCAATTTTGGGGTAGTTTTCACCCCCCCTGCTATTTTTCATCAAAAACAAAAGATCTTAGGTTCAATTATCATTTTTACCCGTTTAAAACCTTTTTCCCCACTGTAAAATCACTATTTACTGTTTTAGGGGTGACATCATCTATCCGGGTAAAAGCCTATGTCACAACGAATTTTTTAAGCTATTACACATAATTTTACGGCTCTTAGTTTCCAAGGTATCGATTTTTCAATTTTGGGGTAGTTTTCACCCCCCTGCTATTTTTCATCAAAAACAAAAGATCTTAGGTTCAATTATCATTTTTACCCGTTTAAAACCTTTTTCCCCACTGTAAAATCACTATTTACTGTTTTAGGGGTGACATCATCTATCCGGGTAAAAGCCTATGTCACAACGAATTTTTTAAGCTATTACACATAATTTTACGGTTCTTAGTTTCCAAGGTATCGATTTTTCAATTTGGGGGTAGTTTTCACCCCCCTGCTATTTTTCATCAAAAACAAAAGATCTTAGGTTCAATTATCATTTTTACCCGTTTAAAACCTTTTTCCCCACTGTAAAATCACTATTTACTGTTTTAGGGGTGACATCATCTATCCGGGTAAAAGCCTATGTCACAACGAATTTTTTAAGCTATTACACATAATTTTACGGTTCTTAGTTTCCAAGGTATCGATTTTGCAATTTGGGGGTAGTTTTCACCCCCCTGCTATTTTTCATCAAAAACAAAAGATCTTAGGTTCAATTATCATTTTTACCCGTTTAAGACCTTTTTCCCCACTGTAAAATCACTATTTACTGTTTTAGGGGTGACATCATCTATCCGGGTAAAAGCCTATGTCACAACGAATTTTTTAAGCTATTACACATAATTTTACGGTTCTTAGTTTCCAAGGTATCGATTTTTCAATTTGGGGGTAGTTTTCACCCCCCCTGCTATTTTTCATCAAAAACAAAAGATCTTAGTTTCATTTATCATTTTTAGGTGTTTAACACGTTTTTTCCCCATAACATGACTATTTACTGTTTTAGGGGTGAAATGACCAATCCAGGTAAAAGCCTATGTCATCACCTATTTTTAAAGCTATAACGCCTAATTTTAGGGTTCATAGTTTCCAAGATATTGAGTTTTCAATTTTGGGGGGGTAGTTTCACCCCATAAAGGGGGACGTCGCCCCAAGTGCTAGGACCCCTCATACAAGTCCCTAGCATGATTGGTTCACGAGATATTAACAAAAGTGTAGTTAGGCCCTTTTGACAAGAAAATAAATGAATGATACTTTCAAAAACGAGGTGTCACCCCAAGTGCTAGGATACTGCCTATGGGAAAATCCCATCCTGGGTTCAGAAAATATTAACAAATGTGTAGTTAGACCCTTTTGACAAAAGCCACCGGTGTGCATACATACAAAAATTGCTCTTTCACCCCAGGTAAGGGTAGTTTTTATTTTGGGGGTTGACATACCTCATTCATACAAAAGGAGAATTCACTACGAGTCCTATGACACCCCATATGTTTACATCGCATTATTGGTTAGCGAGATACTAAAAATCGAATGACCTATTAGTTTTTTGTTTTTTTAATAAATTTTTTAAAAAGCCTCATCTATAAAGAATCTTTTAAAAATTCCGCTCTCTTACAAAAGCCCTCAAGTGCGCATGCATACAAAAATAACCACTACTTAACCTCCGGGTAAGGGTAGATTTATTTTGGGGTGGATATACTCCCGTCCATAGCAAGGGGTGGTTCACCACAAGTCCTACGACACCCTATATGCATCGTTCTAGCCTTACAAGCTCATTAAATTCGCCAAATTGTCAAAAAAGCACGTTTACCTCAAATTGCGTTTCCAAATTCCACCCATTTTAAAAAATTACCTCACCATCAAATAGAGCGGGAAAAATAGCATTTAAACGAACCCTCACTCAACCCTAGTCCTCGCCCGCCACCAAACATTTCCCAACATAGCCATACGTATTCAAGCACACACGCGACTTGCAAGAGAACATACACTACCCCACTACCCGCGAATAACCTTTTGTTTTGGTGCTCACACTCGCATGGGTGTCAGATGACAGTTAGCATCCTAATAAACATCCTCCATGACGTCAACACCCATTAACTTTTTATCACCATCGCACAAACAAGCCAAAGGGTCAACCTCTTCCCACGCTAACACGTGCACTGCACATGCTCGCTCCTGGACCACGTGCTCGCTCTAAGGACCCATGACGTCATCCCATGACGTCATCAGGATTACGCAATTTCTGGTCATGATGATGCAATATCCAAAGGGAAGTAAACGCTTACTACTTACCCATCTGATCTTCATCATTCTCCTGTAACACCACATTTCAAACGCTTCAATTCTCCTCTTTTCTGCTGCTCTATCAGGATGTCTCTGATAAGCTGTCTGTAGTAATGCGCTTGCCACGGTGGGCGAGTGGTTATCCTGTCGGACTGCCAACCCCAAGCTTGCAGGTTCACTCCTGGCCGTGGTACGTGATTTTTGAAAGGCGACAAAAATCACGATACGCATATCATACGATGTTGGTATGTTAAAGAACCCATTTGAATTCAGTAGGCCGTGTTTATGATGGCAAAATTAATCTCGGAATTTTCCGTAAACACAAAGTTCCTCATTTCTCTACTCGTGTCAAAGAGCTTAGATATCTAACCTCCTTGACTTTCATACCGCTTCAAGGAGAGATAAAATTTGACATGCAAGCTGCCCTCTGGGCGTCAATTAACAAAGCTTTCACCCAGCACCGAGGCCATACGATATTATTATTATTATTATTAATATTATTATTATTATTATTACCATAGATGAGCTGAAGGAAGCAGTAGGCTCCCTTCGGAATAAGAAGGCTCCAGGCCCTGACGGGATACCCGCGGAAGCTATGAAACTAGCTCTCAAGGTTTGTCCGCAGCTACTGCTTGAAATGTACAACTGTTGTCTGAGAGCAGGTGTCTTTAGTGCCCGTTGGAAAATGGCTCGACTAGTGCTGATTAAAAAAGGAAAGGCAGTCGGGAACGCGCCATCGTCCTTCAGACCACTATGTATTTTAGACATTGCGGGAAAAGTGCTGGAGAAGCTATTAAAACCTCGCATACTGTCGTCTATTCAAGCCGCGGGAAATCTGTCTGACAGGCAATTTGGCTTCCGCCGTGGGCGATGTACAATAGATGCAGTACGCCTAGTAGTTGAAGCTGCGAATCAAGCCCAGGAAGGTAATCACTATTCTAGGAAAATAACACTTCTGGTAACCTTGGATGTGAAGAACGCCTTCAACTCAGCTAGGTGGATAGATATGGTTGAAGCTCTTCAATTCACCTTCCAGTTGCCTGCATATCTCCTGCGTATAATGAAAGATTATTTGAAGGACCGTACCCTGTTATATGACACTGCAGACGGCCAGAGGAGGAGAAAAGTCACGGCAGGAGCAGCGCAAGGATCTATCCTGGGCCCGGATTTGTGGAACATGTTGTACGACGGCTTACTGCGCATGGAGATGCCTGAAGATACATTCCTTGTTGGGTACGCTGATGATATTGCAGCGGTGATTGTAGCCCGAGATACGGTTCTGGCTCAGTGGAAACTCAATCAGGTAATGCGACGGGTGAGTGGTTGGATGAACACTCATGGTCTGAATTTAGCTATGGCGAAAACTGAAATAGTCATGTTAACTAGGAGGAGAATGGACACTATAATTCCCATGAAAGTTGGAGAGGTGGTCGTTCGAACTGGAGCCACTGCGAAGTACTTAGGGTTTACTCTTGACACGAAACTGACATACTGGTCTCATATACGGAAGGCAGCAGACAAGGCGGAAGTAGTGACAGCTGCCATTAGTAGACTCATGGCTAATGTGCATGGTCCTAGAGAAAGCAAACGTCGACTACTGTTGTCCACAGCGCAGTCTATTCTCCTGTATGGAGCTGAGATTTGGTCTGATTCGCTGAAGATAGAGAAGTATAGGAAACGCCTAGCTGCAATTCAGAGGAGAGGAGCTCTGAGGGTGGCGTGTGCTTACCGTACAGTTTCGGAACCTGCAGTTCTGGTTGTCTCAGGTGTTGCGCCAATAGACTTACTCGCGCAAGAACGTAAAGACGTATACTTCCGACGAGTAGAACTGGGCAAGGCTCAAGCCCGGAAGGAAGCCGTAGCACGCAAGATGGAGCTTTGGCAGCAGAGGTGGAATGACGATCACAGAGGAAGATGGACAGCTCGGCTGATACCGAGTCTGGTCGAGTGGACGAGTAGGAAACACGGATAAATAAATTACTTTCTGACACAGATGTTGACAGGTCATGGCTACTTTCGGTGTTACCTTCATCGTATGGCCAAAGTAAGGAGTCCAGTTTGTATTTACTGCGAGAACGAACGAGATGACGTTTATCATACGTTTTTCGTCTGCGATCGTTGGGCAGCGGAAAAACAACAACTTGAAGCTGAGGTTGGTCCAATAACGCCGGACAATATAGTTGGCATTATGCTGAGAAACGAGCTCAGCTGGGATAAGGTCGCTTTCTTTGTTGAGGTGGTCCTTCGTCAGAAGAAGTCGGATGGGGACTTGCTCGATTTAGTCGATTGAGTCTGCGTTCCGCGGGCTATGAATGGAGAAGTAAGATGGTGCTTGTGAAGCAAAGAAAATGACTCCATCCTGAAGTAATACGAAAGAGGTCCCGGGATGGGTTTTGTCAAGAGGACAGGGTGTGGTTTTTTAGTGGGTAAGAATCCCACACTCTTGAGAAGTGCGGACCCTTCTCAAGGTCTTATGCAAGATTTTTCCACTTCCCTCGTAAAAAAAAAAAAAAAAAAAATATTATTATTATTATTATTATTATTATGTAGTAATGTGTGTAGCCTATATGTAATTCAGGTGAAGGAGGCGGCCGTAACTTTATGTTAGAAACGATTCTGGCATTTTCCTCGAGTATAATAAATGAAAACCCTAGAAAACTACTTCTAGCATGGCCGAGGCGGAAATCGATCCCACCTAAGTTTTGCCTCACCGGGCTCAGTGTACCCCGTAACAGGCCTCCGACTAGAATTAAATGTCTTAGCAGAGCTGGATGGGAATCAAACTAGCACCTCCGGAGCCGCAGCCAAGATAGCTAGCTGCTACACCATGAGGAGGTCAGCCCACAATGGTACTAGTTCATATTGATCACATTTCCTGCCTGCGTCTGTAGCTCTCGACAAAAACTTAATAATTCCGAGTACAATCTTCTCTTTTCTCCGTTTCACCCTACTCACGTTGATTGGCTATGTGAAATTGATTAAACCGCACTTCACTGTCACCTGCTAATCCACAGGGGTCTGCTCGTTTGAACTCGGCTGTTGCATCCTACAAAAATGGGTAATATTACTACCAGGATACAGAAAAAACACATCGAAAATGAGCTTTGGGTTGTGGTTAGAGCTGAAATACAGTGAGGGCCCTATCTAGGGAGGCCGTGTGGCGGTGCATCGCAATGAGTCACCGTCAATTACATAGTATGTACTTATTACAACCGCAGTTCGGGAAGCCCCAGTGGCCTGTACCAGAACATGATTAAATTCAAATTCAATATCTTTTTATATTAATTAAAGATTGAGATATTAATTGAATATCTCAGTGGTGATTCCTCCATGTAGGACGTGAATATCATCCTACAGTCAGCTCTCAGCTGTAACTGTTTAAAAATGTTCAATTAATTGTTTTGTAAAATAACTCTGTCTTGGTCTTACTGTCACAGTCAGTACTTCTAACTAGTTCTACATTTCACCCCTAGATGGGTGAAGTGTGACTTTCACCGCCCGGAGTAAAGAGCTGAGGAAGGAAGCCTTGCATCCTCAAAGCTTGTGTTTATAGCTTTAGAAATGTATGGGAGCCCTTGAGGGGGAAGGGGCATGTTTGGTCTGTTTAATGGCGCTCGAGGACGTCTACTGAGACCATCAAGTCTCACAATTGGTTGAATGTATACCAACATTACGGGCTTATTGGTTACGATTTCGCGCGGTCAGAATGAATTGTCTGTTTACAGTGTGTGCACATATTTGAAGTGGTATTCGATTGTATTGTATTGTGCAATGTGTTCGTAATAGTACTGTGCGACTAATAATTAATATTAGACCGAGTCTAGTATCTCAATTTAGCCCAGCTTTATTATTATCTTAAGTTAATAAGTAGCCTATCTCTTTACGTCCTACTCATTACAAAAATCAGGAGTCGCCACTGGAATATCTTCGTAATAAAAAAGAGTTTTGCTACAAATTAATTGGCCTTATCGGACCGCGTAATGTTCATACATATTATGCCAAAAATCGTTCAGGATCTTCCTCCCTCAAATGAAGAGCTGTTATCGGATGTTCCAGAATCTTGACATGACATTCGTGCATGAAGTATAGGGCCATTATATTTAAAAGCTACATTTAGGATCGGACATTCTAAACTAGAAGGCAGTGATAATGGTAAATTGTGTGCCACAATTACATGTGATGATAAAACTCATAGCTGACATGTGCTGCGGCTGTAAGTAAAATTGGCACGCAAAATTGCAGAATTAATATATAGCCATTTCTCATCAGTAGCAAAGCACTGACATTACTAGTCTCCTGTCCAGGTTCTAAAATAGGCCCCCGTGGGCTGGATGAAGCTAGTTTTCCAATATATTCCAATGTATTGATATGAAATTCATCATGTTTCATATCTTCTTATATATAACAAGTAGTTCCGTGAAGGACTATACAGCCTATTTTCATATATCCTACTTATGTTAACTGCCACTATCAACATGAAAAATTTCAGTTTGATTGCTGTAATTGATTCGTAGATATTGAGGACCGACTAAATATTTCGGATGGTCGCCATGTTGGATTTTATATATTTAGGTCCTAGAGTTATGTACTATTACATGAAGATTATTGTGTACGTGTAGCATTCAACTTCAATCGCATGATTAGGGCACAAGAAGTAACAAGGAGATTTTAAAATTTCGCACAGCTGCCATCTTGTGGTTATGGATACAATTGAAATAAATTAGATACCAGTGGATTAACATCCGTATAAGGATTTACTGTACCAAGTTTCACTGTACTCGGATGGTTAAATTGCGAGAAAAGTCCATGTGAATATTTATACTTCGCGTCGCCGCCATGTTGGGTTTGAGATCACCAGGCTATTTAAAGTCCTACAGGTGAACTTAAGTTCATAGCCCCTATGAACATAAAAAATCAGTTTGATGGCTATAATAGATTCGTAAATATTCAGAGAGGTCTAAATAATTCGGATGGTCGCCATGTTGGATTGTTAAATGTATAGGCCATAGAGTCATGTACCATTAGAGGAAAATTATCCAAACTTTCACTTCGATCGCATGATTATGACACAAGAAATAAAACCTTAATTTTAAATTTCGCACAGCCGCCATCTTGAGGTTATGTAAACAATTGAACTAAATTAGATACCAATGCAATACAATATGTATAAACATTTCCTGTACCATATTTCATTGCGTTTGGAACATTAAATAGCGAGAAAAGTCTATTTAAAATTTTCAACTTCGCATGGCTGCCATATTCGTTTTATAGCTAACCGGTTTTTGAAAGTATTATAGATGAACTTCCAGTTGTGCCCTTTATCTCCGTTCAAAATTTCAGGGTTATACCGCTAATAGTTTCAAAGATATAGAGTGCCGGTGAAATATTTCGCACATCCGCCATCATGTGGTTATGTAAACAATTCAACGAAGTTAGATGTCGGTGCATTACAATGTGTATAAACATATACTGTACCAAGTTTTATTGCGTTTGGTTGGTTAAATCGCGAGAAACGTGTACTTAAAAGTCGCAAATTCGCATGGCCGTCATGTTGGTTTAGTAGTGACCAGTTTTTCAAAAGTCAAATAGGTGAACTTCTAGTAGTTTCCTTTATCACCGTAATACATTCCAGGGTGATATCGGGAATAGTTTCGGAGATATTGAATGCTGGTGAAATATTTCGCACATCCGCCATGTTGAATTGGTGAGACGTAACAAAATTTGAAGGGCACGGTCTGGGTCGCCGGGAATAGTGCTATGAACTTACAGAGTTTCATTGAAATCGCTCCAGCCGTTTAGAATTTATTAGGGAAACACACACCTCACACACACACACACACACGGACAAAAGGTGATGTCATAAGCCTATTTTTTCAAAATTGAAAATAGGCTAAAAATGAATTGCTGTTCGTTAGTCTCGCTAAAACTCAGGAACTGCTGGACTGATTTGGCTAATTTTGGTATTGAATTATTTGTGAAAGTCCAGAGAAGGTTTAAAAGGTGAATAAATATGAAAGTTGTTGCGCACGAGTAGATTCAACAAATGAGTGACGGCACGCGAATCGCTTAAACAAAGTCCCGTATGCGTTCATATACCATTCTTCCGATTGCTATGAGACTTTGGTTGTATTGTTGTACACACTCCAGGAAAGGTTTCTGTCTTAGTAAATCCTTTTTTACAATAGGTAGCGCACGAGTTGATTCAACAAATGAGCGATGACGGCCGAAGCATTTCAACAAAGTCCTGTATGCGTTCACATACCATTCGTCCGATAGCGATTAAACTTGGGTGAGAGGTTGTGTACACTACAGGCAAGGTGTCTGGCTTAGTAAATCCATGTTATAATAGGTAGCGCACGAGTATATTCAACAAATGAGCGACGACGAGCGAAGCGTTTCAACAAAGTCCCGTATGCCTTCATATACTATTCGTCTGATAGTGATGAAACTGGGCTGAGATATTGCGTGCATCTCAGGGAAGGTTTCTGGTTAGTAAATCGACTTAACAATAGGTAGCGCACGCTTGGATTCAACAAATCAGCGACGACGGGCGAAGCGTTTCAACAAAGTCCTGTATGCGTTCACATACCATTCGTCCGACAGCGATGAAACTTGGGCGAGAGGTTGTGTCCACTACAGGCAAGGTTTCTGTCTTAGTAAATCCATGTCAATATTGGTAGAGCACGAGTAGATTCAACAAATGAGCGACGATGCGCGAAGCGTTTCAACAAAGTCCCGTTTGCGTTCATATACTATTCGTCTGATAGCGTTGAAACTTGGGTTAGATGTTGTGTACACTTCAGGGAAGATTTCTGGGTTAGCAAATTCACTTTACAATAGGTATCGCACAAGTAGATTAAACAAACGAGCGACGACGCGTGAAGTGTTACAACATAGTCCCGTATACGTTCAAATACCATTCGTATGATAGCGACTAAACTTGGGTGAGTTGTTATGTACACTCCAGGGAAAGTTTTCAGGCTTAGTTAATCCATTTTACAATAGATAGCGCTCAAGTAGATTCAACATATGACTAAAGGCGCTTGAAGCGTTTTAACAAAGTCCCATATGCATAATTTTTTTTTCAGCCCGAGCCTAGCCACAGTATGTATTTCCGAGCCTCTTATTGGCTGTTATGGCATGCCATTCTCCTGGTTCCGAATAGAGACGGTAGGTAGTAGCAGGGGTCACATCCGATCAAACATGGAGGAAGGTTATCGAGTGAGATGTGGATAATATTCGATGTTGAATTGCATAATTAGCGTGAAACAGGCATGAAACGTGCTTTAGATCAAGTTTAAAACAACCCACGCAGCAAATGAATGCGTTCCAATCAACATTTAAGGTCCAAGTGAAATCATTCGACATTTAACTACATGTGTTAAGACTTATGATAATATACTTCTTTCATGAGCGGATATGTGCACGAGTGGTAACGTGCGAGCTTGGTAACTTTGTATCTCGGGTTCAAGACTGCTCGAGTGCAGAAATTTTTATTTCTTTCGAATTATCTTATTATATCCTCCCTCCTTTTTACTGCATGTTTTATGCCTTGCTTTATTGAAATTATCTGTATGGGTGATTGAAATATTAAACATTGTTAGACGGAAGGGTCGAGAACTGTACGGGTAGACCAAGGTTAGAATATGTCAAACAGATTGCCTCGGATGTACGGTGTGGTAGCTATGTAGAGATGAAAAGATTAACTCAGGACAGGGAGACACGGACAGCTGCATCAAACCTGTCAAAAGACTGAAGACTCAAACACACAATCTCGCGATCATTAGACACGGAACTTCAAATTTAGTTAGAAACCAAAACTCAGAACGTGATTATTCCCTTCGTAAATCTCACGTGAATTGACCGGGAATCGAACCCTGCCTACCTTGGGGAGAGGCAAGCAGAAGTTGACGCTGATGTTGCTTTTGTTAATTTGATCAAATTGGACATGGTGGTCAATGAGCCCTCCTACTTGTAAATAAATAAATAGATAAATAAATACATTTCTCTGATAACCTGTGTTATTGTGGTGTATGTAGTATGGTGAGTATTTGATATTCATGTGAGGATTCGCAAGGAGGCGGTCGTGGCATTGTTATGAACAATTTCGGCATTTGTCTGGAGTAGAAGTGGAAATCTATGGAAAATCACTTCCAAGATCGCTGAGGTGGGAATCGAACCAACCTCTACTCAGTTTTGGCTCACGAGGCTGAATGTACCTCGTTGCAGTCAGTCCTCACACCAGAATTGAAATTTATCGGCAGAGCTGGGAATCGAACCAGGTCCACCTTGGTGAGGCAAGCAGCTTGACCACTGCAGAAGTCGACGCTGATGTTGCTCTTGTTCATTTGAGCAAATTGGACAGGTCATTGAGCCCACCTACTTGTAAATAAATAAATAAATAAATACATCGGCAGAGCTGGGAATCGAACCCGGACCTCTGGGGAGACAGCCAAGAACGCTAGCCGCGTTGGAACAGTAAGCAGAGGAATATAAATTGAATTGAGAACATGGAAGAATTCCGCCTAACAATGTTTATTATTTCAATCACCCATACAGATAATTTCAATAAAGCAAGGCATAAAACATTCTGTAAAAAGGAGGGAGGATATAATAAAATAATTCAAAAGAAGTAAAAATTTCTGCTCTCGGGCAGTCTTGAAGACGGGAGTCAATGTTACCAAGCTCGCACGTTGGCACTCGTGCACATTTCCGCTCATAAAGGAAGCATATTATCATAGGTCTTAATACATGTGGATAAATGTCGAATGATTTCACTTCGACCTTAAATGTTGATTGGAACACATTCATTTGTTGCGTGGGTTGTTTTAAACTTGATCTAAAGCACGTTTCATGCCTGTTTCACGCTAATAATGCAATTCAACATCGAATATTATCCACATCTCACTCGATAACCTTCCTCCATGTTTGATCGGATGTGACCCCTGCTACTACCTACCGTCTCTATTCGGAACCAGGAGAATGGCATGACATAACAGCCAATAAGAGGCTCAGAATTACATACTGTGGCTAGGCTCGGGCTGAAAAAAAAATTATGCATCCCGTATGCGTTCATATACCATTTGTCCGAAAACGATGAAACTTGGGTGAGATGTTGTGTACTCTTCAGCTAAGGTTTCTGGCTTAGTACATCCACTTTACAATAGGTATCGCACAAGTAGATTCAACAAATGAGTAACGGCGTGCGTATCGTTTAAAAAAATCCGTATGCGTTCATATACCATTCATGCGATTGCAATGAAATTTGGAGAAATGTTTTTTCCACTCGCGCAACGATTTCTGATTTAGTAAATCCATTTTACAATTGGTAGCGCACGATTAGATTCAATTAATGGGCGACAGCGCGTGAATCGTTTCAAACAAGTCCCGTATGCGTTAATAATATAATAATATCGTATGGCCTCGGGTGCCGGGTGCAAGCTTTGCTATTTGACACCCAGAGGGTAGCTTGCATGTCGAATTTCGTTGTTCCTTGACTATGAAAGTCAAGGAGGTTAGATGTTAGATATATATATAATCTCCTTGAATACTATAGCGCTTTCTAGTAGAGAAATGAGGAACTTTGTGTTGGCGGAAACTCCCGAGATTAATTTTGCCATTATGAACTCGGCCTACTGAATTCAAATGGGTTCTTTGACATGCCAAAATCGTATGACATGCGTATCGTATTTTTGCCGCCTTTCAAAAATCACTTACCACGGTCAGGGGCGAACCTGCAATCTTGGGGTTAGTAGACCGATACGCTATCCACTCACCCACCGTAGCAAGCTCCCGTATGCGTTCATATAACATTCATCCGATTATCATAAAACTTTGGGGAGTTGAGCACAGTCCTGCGAAGGTGTATGAATTAGTAAATCCGTTTTTCAATGGGTGGCGCACAAGTAGATTCAACAAATGAGTGTCGTCGCGCGCATCGTTTAAGTAAAAACTGTATGCGTTCATACGCCATTCATCCGATTGCGATGAAACTTTCATGAGTTGTTGTGTACACGCCATGGACGGTTTTCACTTAGTAAATCCATTTTACAATAGGTAGCGTACGAGTATATTCAACAAATGGGTGACGGCGCTCGAATCGTTTCAACAAAGTCCCGTATGCGTTCATATACCATTAATTTCATTGCGATGAAAATTTGGTGAGTTGTTGAGCACGCTCCCATGATTTTTTTTGAGATAGTAAATCAATTTTACAATAGTTTAGAGGTGGTTAACGGAAAAAGAAAAACAATATTGGGAATCCAAAAGCACTTCAACATACAAAGTTACAATGCCAACACTTTCTTTGATTGGCATTGCAACGCATGCCGGATACAGCTAGTACATAATAATAATATCGTATGGTGTCGGGTGCTGGGTGCAAGATTTGTTATTTGACGCCCGGAGGGGAGCTTGCATGTCGAATTTTGTTGTTCCTTGGAGCGCTATGAAAGTCAAGGAGGTTAGATATCTAAGCTCCTTGACACCATAGCGCTTTCTAGTAGAGAAAGGAGGAACTTTTGTGTTGGTGGAAAATCCCAAGATTAATTTTGCCTTTGTGAGCACGGCCTATTGAATTCAAATATGTTTTTAACATGCCAACGACGTATGGCATGCGTGTCGTGATTTTTGTCACCTTTCAAAAATCACATACCATGGCCAGGAGCAAACCTGAAAGCTTGGGGTTGCAAGTCCGACATGATAACCACTCACTCACCCACCGTGGAAAGCTATGTTTTATATAATTTGTCCAAATTGACTTAAATTGGAATTTTACCTGATGAATAAGTAAATACTTTTTTGTTCGACCCTGACTGTTATATGTCAGAAAACTGTATCATAATGAAGGTCATTATAACAGTATTTTTCATTATGAAACAGTTTCTCCCACCAATCAGAGCTCAAGAAACAGTTGTTTGACCAATTAGATAACGAGTTCCACGGCCTTCTAATTTACATTCCACTGCCTGGCCTAGTGTCATAATAGGGTAATCGAGGAGGCCATGGTCAAATACAAGGCATTCTCTGCGTCTCATGCCCTCTGTTCAGTACATAAAACTGGCGAAATCTCGACAGATATTTATGAATATTTATGTTCGAACATAAAATAGTTATAATAATTATCGTCGAACATAAACAGTAGTATGTAATGTTAATGTTAATAATATATAATTTTTAATATTTGAAGATAAGTCTACGATTACTGGGGGGAAAAATAGTGAATATTTTATTTCTAGTCTTCAACTCGTTTTGCTTAGAATGTTAATGTTAGATTGATGCACTTAGTTTAAGATTTTTACATTTTTTTTAGAATAACTGAAGATGGTTACAAGATAACCCAAACTGCAATTATATTATTAGTTTCAGTACATTATTGACTATAAGGTGGATTATCATTTATTTATCTATTCATTGAGCGGCTTCGGTGGCGTAGTTGGTAGCATGCTGAGCTTCTATGCCCAAGATCACAGGTTCAAACCCGCCCGAAGTCGTCGGATATTTAAGAGCGTTAAAAATTCTTCAGTATGGGTTCTTTCGGAGGGGAAGTAAAGCCGGCTGTCCTATGTCATAGATTTATGCGATGTAAACGAACCTTCCACTAATTACACCTGGCTGAAGCCAAATTATAAATAGGTTAAACATTCGACAAACGCTCTTGGGTTCCGACGTTTGACGCCAGAAGCCGACTGCGGTGACATCTGGTAATCAAGTTCTGAACTAGTAGTCGCTGACGGTGGTGTTTGGCGGCAAAACTAGGAACTACTTGAAAAATCCAATGTCTGCAGTCCTCACTTGAAATGAAAACAGATAACACACAGTAATGCAGTCATCACAATTAACACTGGTTATCAGACAGATTCTACACACACCCAAAGTACTCAGGGCTACATGACCGCGTTGTCGCAGCTCCTAAACTGAGGAACCAATTCGTTAGCTGCAATTGAATCAGCCAGAGCTCAATAGTATTAAGTCATTTTTCACTACTTTTCAGAAGACAGATAAATCATCATTGACAGAACAGAACTTAACAAACACACTATATTAGTCATCTATGTTGTGAAGCAACTATTCAGGTTATATTTACGTGAGTGGAATATCAATTTTAGTTTAATAAACATATTTTTCAAATCAATTTCGGAAACGTGACTTTTTGCATTTCAACTCCGTGGTTACTTTAGTGCGGCATACAGCCATCCAGAATGAATATTTGACATGATATTTTATTTTAAAATGGATTTGTACCATAAAAACACCTAAACCATGTACAAATGTAATTTACAATAGCAGTGTAACACGCGGGAATCTTGCATTGCGGCCAACATTAAGTACGGAATACGGCGCTGAAAGGGAGCAAGTCATTGTCTTAATGCTTTTCTCCTCTGATCGCACTACATACAGCAGTGGTTTCTGGCTGAAACAGAAGGCTGTCTTAATTCTTTCCTATGCCGTTCCTAGATCCTTGGGTCAATAGGTACTAATTGTTTAAAAAATGACCATTTTTGAATTAATGCTTTTCTGCTCCGACCGATTCAATTTTAATTAATATATTCCAATTTATCCACATATCAGAATATTTGTATACAACTTGCAACATAATATTCTTCTTAATTGAGCTCATTAGTATATTTATTGTAAAATTTAGACGGTTTTGTATAATTTCGGGAAATATTTTGTCTAAAAGTTATAATTCCATTTTACTTAGTTTCCAGTTTGAAGGTGAATTAATTGGGAAATCATAATACATAGTATGTTATTGATAACCTACCCCACAAATTCAAACAGCGCCTGGAAGCTCAGCTGTTGACCCTGACCACAGACGTGTTGCGCATGCGTAATAATGCATGTTGTTGCCACTGCAGCTAGACTTTCACGCGTGCTATGCGAACTGCGTCGAATCCGCTGGACGGGTTACACTTCTCCAGGGAGCGTCGCGAGGCCAACTGGCTGATGTGCTCCCGGCGCCGGGCAGCATCACACAGAAGCCAGCAATCCCCACTTATTCCCCTTCCACTATCCCTCCGCATCTAACTACAATCTGCAACACATCCCAAGACATTTGTTTCCCATAGCAAAACACAACAGCTACGAGAATACACTGCGTGTAAACATTTACTCATAACAGGTATAAGATAAATTACATCATGGTATATTTAAATGAGGATATGATAGCTGTTGTTAATTTAGAGGCATACTCATCATCCCAATAATAGTTTGCATGGTTCCTCAGTTTAGGGGCTGCGACAACGCGGTCATGTAGCCCCGTGTACTTTGGGTGTGTGTAGAATCTGTCTGATAACCAGTGTTAATTTTGTGATGACTGTATTAGTGTGTGTTATCTGTGATTCAAGTAAGGACTACAGACAATCAATATCAAGTAGTTCCTACGTTTGCTAACAAATGCTACCGTCAACGACACCCAGCTGTGAACTTTGCTACTAGATACCACCCCAACCGGCACCTGGCTACGAACTTTGGAACTAATAGAGCATAAATCAAATCTAACTTACACATTTAGCTCACACAATTGTAGTTAGTGGAAGGTTCATTTACATGCCATAAATCTATGACATGGGCCCACCTGATTTACTTCCCCTCCGAAGGAAGGCATACGGAAGGATTTTTAACGCTCTTAAAAAACCGATGACTTCGGCCGGGTTCGAACCCGTGATCTTGGGCGTAGATGCTCAGCATGCAACCAACTACGCCACCGAAGCCGCCATAATAGTTTCGTAGACATTAATTACCAGCGACATATATCGGGCGGCCGCCATGTTAAATTGGTGAAACTTATTAAAATTTGAAGGCACGATTGAGGTCGTACAAAGCAGTAATTATTTAACAAGTTTCCTTGAAACAGCTCTAGCTGATTTTATTGTTGTTGTTATTGCTCTTTTTTCGTTTGGGGATTTGCGACAACGTGGTCATGTAGCCCCGTGTACTTGGGTGTGTGTTGAATTGTATTATTTGGGCCGGGGGGAGGGGGGGGCAGTGGGGGCCTCACACACACATATGCACACGCATGCACAGAAGGCGGTAATACTATATATAGTAAATGCAAAGCCAACTGCATAGAGACCATGGAGGCCCTTGGAGCAGGGGAAGATTGAGACTTCCATCGTATATCTCTACTAGATGAGATGGGTACTCCACCTGGTTGCGTAGCGGCTAGCATTTCCGGCTCTGCCAAGATATTAAATTCCGGTCTGAGGGCTGGAACGGGGTACACTCAGCTACGTGATGCACTCAGTCCTGGAAGTGGTTTTCCGCGTCTAATCTGGGGAAATGCTGGGACGGTTCCTACGCTAATGCCACGTCAGACTCCTACACAAATTATAGCCCTCTTTACAAACACACACGTGTACAGTTATTGGAATGTCACAGGTTATCGGACATATTCTACATATACCCAACTACACGGCGGTACAGGCCGGACGTTTGTTTTAGACGAGTGAAAAATCATAATGAAAGCCTAGAGGCGAGTTACTACAGTACCTGTGTTGTTGTCAACTACCCCATGCGGTCAGATGATGGACAAAACTATCTCACGCTACTGCTAAAGTACAGTCATTGGTAAATATAATGGCGTTCTGTTCGTAACCATGTAACGTGTACTTCCACGTCACACAATACTTGGACGTGGACTGTACTGTTCTGAACGGTGGTGTCATCACGTGCTCAAGTGTGGAAATTCCATTACATGAGACTAAAGGTGACAAATGTGAAGCGAGAGGGCGAGAGAGTCACTGCATACAAGCTCACCCGCAAGGTCAAGGGCAATCGTCAAATCGCTGGATTTTTAAGAGCGTTATAAATCTCTCAGTATGTCTTCCTTCGCAGGGGAAGTAAAGCCGGCGGTCCCATATCATAGATTTATGGCACGATAAAATGCTTTCACTGATTACACTTGTGTAAAACTACATTAGTGGTTAGATTTCAGTAACGCTCTTAGGTTCAAACGTGGCATCTAGTAACCAGCTTCAGAATTAGTTGGTCATTGACGGTGGCGTTTGGTAGCAAAAGTTGGAACTACTTGAAAATTGAATGTCTGCAGTTCTTACTTGAAATAAAAACAGATAACACTCATTAATACACCCATCACAATTAACACCGGTTATAAGTCTGATTCTACACACACCCATAGTACACGGGGATACATGACCGCGTTCGCGCAGCTTCAAAACTGAGAAACCAACCAACCAATCGCAATCGTCTAAAATAAATATCCGGCTTGTACTGTACATGATGACGATGTCGCAAGCCCCTAAAGAACCATCAACAAGATGGGATGGAGGTGTCAGCTCCATGCCCGACCACCTTGCTCCCAGGAATTACCCTGTTACTTATATCTGTTGTAAGCTGAGTGAATCACAGGTTCATTTGCGATTCTGAAGGTGCTAATTTTGTGTCCAATATTCACTACGTGGGTTGAAATCGAACCTACTCCCTTTCAGTTAAAATCTCAGTACCTCTGCCGACTGAGCTACGCAGTACGCTGCCCCCTGCAATAATATAGTATTAAATCATATTATCTTAAGTTTAATATTCACGTTATTATTGTAGCTTGCAGTCGGTCGAAACAAAAATCATTCCAATTACTGGAATATGTGAAAAAGAACTTTAAATAAATTACGTACGTAAATTAAGATTTATATACGTGGTACAGTCATTAAGTTCTGAGACTGGCCGCATGACAGCGCTGTGGGGCACTATAGCACATATATGGCGCTGTGGTATGTTACCATGTCAGTTAGTCTATTGTCCCTGCAAGAGACAGTTGAGTGCATGCACTGGCAGTAGACAGTAGGCAGTTGTTGTGACGGCGAGTTGAATGCGCCAGTCGGACCTGGACATGTCACAGTTGGTGCAAAAGGCAAACATTAATTTCTGCCAGAAATTAGCCAAAACCACTGCCGAAACGTTTCAAATGATGCAGCAGGTGTACAGAGAGGACGCAGTGAGTCGCAGTGTTGTGTTCATGTGGCACCGACGTTTTGTGCAAGGACGGGACAGTTTGGAAGATGATGTGCGTACTGGTCGGCCACAAACAGTTCGAACGGAACGCAAGATCCAGGAAGTTGCTATGTTGGCGCGTGATAAACGCTCCCAATCGGTAGACACTCTCGCGGCAGTAGTAGGTGTCAGCCATGGTACGTGCCACAAAATTCTGAAGGATGACCTCAACATGCCTCGTGTTACCCAGCACAGTGTGCCACGAATCCTGTCACAAAACCAACGTGAGGATAGCATGACGATTTGTGGTGGCCTCATCAGTAGTGCTGACGATGATCCGACGTTTCTGAACCGGATAATAACGGGAGATGAAACATGGTGTTTCCTTTACGATCCGCAACTGAAACGACAATAATAATTAGCCACCTGGAAAACGCCATCATCACCACGGCAGAAAAAAAACACGACAAGACAGGTAAAAAGGCAAGATGATGCTGGAAGTGTTTTTTGATTCCAATGTAATCGTTCACAAGGATTTCCTACCAGACGGTACAATGGTAAACATAATCCGCTACAAGGATATCCTCGGCCGTTTACGCGATGCAATCAGCCGTAAGCGACCTGGGCTTTGGCGTACAAAGAATTGGCTGTTGGTACACGACAACGCCCCTGTACATCGCTCTGTTCTTGTCCAAGAGGGTCTTGCAAGGCAACAGGTGACAGTTTGCCCCATCCTCCGTACTCACCTGATCTCGGACCATGCGATATTTTTTATCTTCCCTCGCCTGAAAGCACTCCTACGTGGGCGCAGATCACGGCCACAAGAAAATCCGTACTGGACCTTCCTGCCAACTGCTTTCAGCGGTACTTCCAGCAGCTATACCAACGTATGAAAGTGCATAACGGCCAACGGCGACTATTTTGAGGGTGGTTGCGTTTCTGTGTAGGTGTACGCCGGGTAATTCGGCAGTGTGTGCAACATATAGAGTTGTTTGGTGGCCTATCGTCCAGGCGTCAAGTTTCAGAACTTAATGACTGTACTACGTATTGAACCCGAGGGGGTCATGCTGACGGATATCGAACGTGGATCTCAGAGACTGTGATCTCAGAATAAAGGTTCCACCAGGGAACGAACCCGAGATCTGCTGAGGGAGTTTCGTTGTGAAAACCCCTAGAGGAAAGTATATATTTAATCACTGGTGTGACTTCAGTTGATAATGACATTATTTATTAAAATAATGCAGGGAAAATGAGCGGAATACAGCATTATTGAACTACATGGAGTAGGCTATGCTGGACTTAGAACGCAGAAGTAGAGAGTTTGACAGTTTTACTAATAGCCCCAGAATTGTGGGAGGAGACTCTTGGAGCCCTGTCAATCTCGCTGACCTAGTTAAGTCGTCTGGAAGAGGTCGGGGGGTTGAATAATACCCAGTTCTTCCCCGTTTGAGAATAGCACTAAGAAGAGAGGGGAGAGATTCCAAGGAAAATCATTGATTACTCGTGATTGGAGTAACGCAATGACATGAGAGTTGCACACAGGTGAATCTTTAGCCAGGAGGCTAATTTTAGAGCCTTTAATCTGCGAAATTGAGGCATATTTAATGGAGTGCGTAAGGACGCCGGACTATGGATGTTCACGGCTGGGTTTGACGATGTCGCCAGGGATTCCCACTGAAACCGCGTCCCCACGCCTTGGAAAAAGCAATTAATATTAATTAATTGGCCGATCGATCCTTCAGCACGCAGATAGTTCTGGGATCAGTGAAGAGAAAGGAACCCGATGAGCATTGTTTCGAGACCAGAATCATGCTCGGAGAGGAGTTGATATAGCGCGGGAATTCTAGCTCTACTTTTTGTGTGAAACCAATATAAGGGAGTCGACCCTTGGCAGAAGTCAGTAGTTTTTGAACAGACTCGAGCGCGGAACGTATGTTGCTCTGGCTTAGGACGCTCACACAAAGGACCTGAACATTTAGTGTTAATCATTATATAGCCGCGCAGTGTAATGCACCAAGTGAGAAGATAATAATGCATAGTCAGGAAGTAATAAGAAGTACGGTAATCAACGAATTTTATTGTGTGAAATGCGTATTACCAAAGTCAAGGAAGGAGGCCCGGACTTCAACTTGGGAAGCAGTGCAGTAAAACTTTTAGAAGGCTTGTATTAAGGGCAGTCGTGCTGCATGTGTAGTCAGCAGTACGAGCAACGATTGGTGTTCACATAGGAAGTACCGTGTGATATAAGTTGCAGAACTATTGAATGTAATAATCTGTGTGAAAATTATGTACAATGTTAAGCGCAGTGTATAATATATTGACTGGTTATACATGTCTTATTACGTTGGAATGCGCTGGGAGAAACTTTACGAAGCATTTGGTAAAGTCTTAAGAATACCAAATAGTAACGCTCAGAACGGAAGTAAGCATATTTATGCAAAGCAGGAAGTTTACAGTAGGATTATTGATAGACTGTTGGTGATTCCGGAGGCAGATGAACCAGACTTTCAATCAGGAGTTGGTAGGAGCATGGAGGATGCCGTCAGATACCTGCAATTCTGATATTTTGCCAGGGAATTTCAACCAATGAAAAGTGTAAAAAGTGACGTGTGTTATGTATAAATCATATGTGAAAAATCTTTTAAATTAATGGTATAATAAGTGTCATAAAGTGTCATGTGTTTTGGAAGCAATAGCTTCTTAATAGAATTGAAAAGTGCCGTGTGGTTGGTGAAAGAAATGTATTATAAAATGTGTATAGGCAAGATGCAAATGTCGCACTAACTCTGCCAATGGCAGGCGACCCGGAAGGATATAGGTGGTTGGAGCCACCATGATGAGCCTAGATATGTGAGTACCCCACAAATTATGATTATGTAGAAGTATAGCCCACTGCATGTAATGTGATTTCAGAATTATAAATATGCCAGTAAGAATCAGTATTAGGAGATAGACCCTCCAGGTTTAATCATTATTGTGTTGATTTTAGTAGAGTTGAGATGTCGTTATACGTCAGTGAGTGGATTAATCATTACCACTATTAATAAAATGGCAAATCAGTTATGTAGACGTAACGTAACGAACACGGTTGTTCGATTTTTAAGATGGTTAAGTAGTGTCGGGATTTTGGTAATTTATGTCAGTAAGAATAATAATAATAATAATAATAAATAATAAAGGTATGAATGAATACATCAGGAAAAATGTTGTAAGCAAGAAATATTTACGCTAATTGGAAGACTTATCGATCGAAGCAGTAAGAGTATACAGTAAGATTACATGAAGGGATGAAAAAAGGAATTTAATATCAGAATATATTGTATTAATGGGAATATAATTATGCAAGGAAATGGAAGAGCTTTCTAGTGAATTGAATTTGCAGCTTGTGTAAAAGCTTATAGAGTAATTGATAGATTTCTCTTAATAATTAACGGACGAAGGTCATAACATTAGGTCATGGAACCAGGTGATCTATTCGACGTATGAAATCTCGTATAGCCGTGGGCATACTGGGATATGTGCTTTGTGCCAGAGTGTAATTAGTGTTTGGACCCTAACTCTGATGATGGATATGGAAGGTTCCGGGTTCGAATCCTGTGATAGGTGAGAGGAGAACGATGGACACCTCTGCACTCTATCTGATCGCCCGAGAACTTATTATTGAGTGATTCGGCTCTTGTGAAGCGAATCTTATGAACGGCAGTATAGGACTGACCGCAGCATTTATTAAGATACCGGTTATCCAGATAGACCAATGTTTTTATGAATCTCGTGCCTTCATGTTGAAATGGACCTATTTGGCGCCAGTTATTATTATATCCTCAGGGTAGGAATAAATGTTAAGCTCATCCAGTACCTATTTGCATAATATTCAGTTTAAATCCATTGGGATATGTGTGTCATTGCGACCACGGTATTGTCTTTAAAAGTCGTATTACTGCTTGGGGAGATAAGCCATGTGGCAGGAAGCGAGGGTCGAGGTACTGTTGGGACCTCACTCCACCCCATTGTATACAGGCCGCTCGGAAGAGGGGCTGAGCGGTCAAGCGAACCGTGAGAGTTTAAGGTTTAATAAAGGGCAGATTTTAGACCCTGTTAGTAATGTGAAAGGAAACATTATTATATTGAGTAATGAAGTCATGTGGTTTAAGAACACATTGGCAATTATAGATCACCCTGATGGTTCATGATTTTAGCAACCTAACGAATGGTTGGAAGTTGCATTTGTTACTGTCACTGACCCCTTTTTCAGAAGTTGGTTACTTGACGCCTCAGGCTACGCTCGCAAGGGTAGCTTAATAATACCATCCGACACAGCGAGAACTAAAGTTTTGAAGATGAAATCACAACGGCATGTACAGGTCTGACGTTTATTTTTGGCCGGTGGCCGTGAAATCCGCGCATCCACTGTGCTAATCGTTCAACCTCCTTCCTTCTTTCCTTCGTTCCTTCTGTTCGTGCGTGCGTGCATGGAGTTGTTACTGCACATTCTCACAATAAGAAGGCTTCCTGGCTGGTCGGAGACCTCTACGCAACATGCAAGCACCGGCCAAAAATAAACGTCAGACCTGGCTATAAATAGAGGAAGTGTAGGGGTAGCTTTACATAATTATGGGGTTGCACGTAGATTGTTGTGCAACATCTGGATAGGCTAATGCATGTAAAGCATTTGGTGGGAAGAGAAAGATCAAACACACACGGTACACATAATTGTCAAAGTAAGACGAGGTTTAAAGTAATTTTGTGAAATGAAAGAAGTCACATTAGATGACAGAAGAATCAAAGTACAGTTTTGTTTATGAAGTTGTATGTGCATCAGTGCACTAGAGTGAATTGTAAAGTTAATATAAGGGTAAAGGTTTGAGTTATGATATGAGTTTATTATGATAATATTATGTTAATATTAGTGGATTGTGGAAGTAATTTTTGTTTGATTTTGTTTTATGTTTGTGGGGATTGTTTTATTTGTTTGAAGCCATGATTTTATTACTGAATTAAAGTCTTAGAATAGAGTTGTGCCTTATCATTGTAGAGTTGATACCTTTTAGTCTCAAATCCAAAATATGCAACTGCTCAATGGGGGAACGGTACACGCCTGGGACCTGACGCTAGCTGGAGGCGGGAGCATATTTTCCATCGAGATTACTCACATGGGTACAGTATATTGTTACAGAATATTGAAGAAAACTGAGAGGTGACATGTTTCGCTCGTCTAGCGAGCATCATCAGGTACAAATACGCAAGACAAATAGCCCTACAAATCACTACCAAACTTACAGCGACACCCACTGATTGTCTCTGTCCTCCAAAAACAAAATAGCCTACAAGAAAACTCTTCAGAAAATTTAGTAAGTGGGCTAACTATTAGTGGTGAATATTAAACCATTAAGCACTGAAAAGAGAACAATTCATTTGAATGTTGCAAAACTTAGAAATTACTATCTGATCAACAAAGACAGTCTTCCTCCCCCCTCCCCCCACGGGCCGATAACCTCGATGTTAGGCCCCTTAAAACAACAATTATCATCTTCCTCCCCCAAACTAATCTATGAAGGTGTAGCTATTGTCGCTGACGAACGAAACATGTCTTCCCTTAGTTTCCTCCTACTTCAATTATAGTCCGTAACAATATACAGGGTGGTTATAATTCAACTTGCACTACTTGCGAGGATCCCAAGTACAAACTAGTGATCTTAGGACAATGAAACTGTGTGGAAGCCTTTGGCAGGACATGTGGAAGAGACATGTCGAATAAACCATTGAATGGAACACATTTCAATTTCCACATGAGCGGGTAACATGTGCTAATAGTGTACCATATTGAGAGTCCAGGCTACAAACGATGCTCAATGTGACGACAATCAGCATCCACGACAGCCTGGAACCACATCATCGGCCAATCGTCCCCCACTGCGTGGCCACCAAGATCCTCAGATTTGAACCCGTGTGATTTCTGGCTGTGGGGTTACCTTAAGGACAGGGTGTATCTACAGGACACTGACACATGTTGGCTTTTGATGGTGAGCATCACGAGGGAGGTAGCCAACATCCCACCTGAATTGTTGGGTGCAGTGGTGGAGCACTCGCTAGTGCGGTTCCAGGCTGTCGTGGATGCAAATGGCCGTCACATTGAGCATCGTTTGTAACCTGGACTGTCAACATGGTACACCATAACACCTGTTACCCGCTCATGTGGAAATTAATGAATGTTCCTTTCAATGGTTTATTCGTTATGTCTCTTCCGCATGTCATGTCAAAGGTTTCCATACCGTTTCGTTGTCCTACGACCACTCGTTTGTCCGGAAGGCCCTCGCAAGTAGCGCAAGATTAATTATAACCACTCTGTATAAAAATCTTAATCACATAATAGTACATTATGCAACGAGCCTATAATGGCAATACTTTCCATACGAGTGTCTTAATTACCATTGTAGGCGAGTTGCATACGACTGTTTATGTTCGACGATAATTATAACTATTTTATGTTCGAACATAAATATTCATAAGTATCTATCGAGATTTCGCCAGTTTTATGTACTGAACAGAGTGCATGGAACGCAGAGAATACATTGTATTTGACCACGGCCTCCTCGAATTCTCCAATATGACACTAGCCACGCAGTCAGCGCAGATGCTATGTTATCCTTACCTAATTGGTCACACAACTGTTTCTTGAGCTCTGATTGGTGGGAGAAATTGATTCATAATGAAGAATAGTGTTATAATGACCCTCATTATGATACAGTTATATAACATATAATATTTGCATTTCGACATCGTCGAACATAAAATATTTCCCGTTATTTCTCACATATTCCAGTAATTGGAATTATTTTGTGTCGACCGATTGAAAGCTAAAATATTAATTGTTAGTGAGGCAACTCTGAAAAATATTTTCAAAGCTACTGTATCTTTACTTTGATATTCACGTTGCAAGATGTGTAACAAGTACGAAAAGAGTATGTAGGCCACACTACGTGCAAAACGTTTCGATTTGTTTCTTTCCGTCTGAAAGCGCTACTCAAGAGCAATGGCTGCTTGCATTACAAGATGTGTTAATAGGCAAGTCGCCAGGCTCGTAATCAGGGCAAGTGCTTCTGTTTAAAAATTCCTGGCATGCATGCAAAATATTGGACAGTAAGGTACAGGGCGCCCGAGAATGTTCTTCGCAGTGGGTACGTGCAGCTGCGAGTGGTTGAGTCATAAGTTTAGTTGGCTGCACTGTGTCCTTGAAAGGAGGACTCCCGCGTCTGGGCTGTCAGTGTGTATTGCGATAAGCGAGCGAGCCTGTATGTCTTCAGTGTGTATTGCGATAAGCGAGCGCCCAGATAGATTATTGGAAGAGTGCAACAGTATACTGGCGGTAATTTTTACTACTGAAGAGAGAGTTTTTTTGGTGGAATACGTTTTTCGCGCAGGCGATCGGTTTACAGAAAATGTAAAATTAAGATTTCAGGCGAGGTTTCCTAATTCAAAGTGTCCAAACCGTGAGACCATTCGGGATTTGGTAAGTAAATTTCGTGTGACTGGCTCAGTTCACGATGTACCGGTATCAAGCAGGCCTACGCTTTCAACAGACGAAAAGCTTGATGAAATTTCCGATATAATGCTGCGTAGTCCAAGTAAATCAACACGAAAATTAGCTCAACAAACAGGAATCTCTAAGTCGACAGCACATAAAGCTGTAAGAGACAAGCTTCAGTTGTTTCCTTATAAAGTTACCGTGGTTCATGAATTAAAACAAACTGATTACGGAAAAAGGGTGATGTACTGTGAATGATTTCAGCATCTGTTACGAACGGCTGTGGTGAGTACAAAATTTACTGTTTATTTGTTATGATGCAAGCGGCAGCCGTGCTACAAACGTAACTGCTGTAGCTAGCTCTCGCAGACTCATGTAGGCGCTGCGGAGAACATTCCCGGATTCACTGTATATTGTTCGTCCCATTCCATAAGTATAGGCCAACTATATTTAATGAGAAACCGTCCACCACAGTGGAATTTTCTACAAATATACGAGAAAGATAAAGATTTTCAAATGTATTACGAGAGTGTACGTCTTATCCTCTATGAGTTAGTGCTACAAATGCATTGGCCAACTCGTGATGTAGTGGCTATCTTTCTTGGCTGTCACCCCGCAAGCTCAAGCACGATTGCCATCTCTATGGCTGAAATAAGGTACACCAGCTTCGTGAGGAAAAACTGAGAAGAGGTGGATCCTGGAAGTGCTTTGCCGTGGTTTCTCACTTTTACTCCAGGAAAATACTGCGTTGGTTCCTGACTTAAGGCCAGGGCCGCTTCCTGCAAATATCCAAGCCCCCATTAAAAATACACACACTAGTAAAGTCATAAGAATATCACAGGTTATCAGACATATCAATACATCCCTAAGTACAGGGGGCTATATAATCACGATGTCGCAAAGCCCCTAAATGAATCAACAACAATATACAAAATTCATTTCAGCGCACAGATGTTTGGCTCCTTAGTTTAGGGGATGCGACAACGCGGTCATGTAGCCCCGTGAACTTTGGGTGTGTGTAGAATCTGTCTGATAACCGGTGTTAATTGTGATGGCTGTATTAGTGTGTGTTATCTGTTTTTAATTCAATTAAGGACTGCAGGCGATAATGTTAAGTAGTTCTTACTTTCGCTACCAAATGCTACCGTCCACGACACCTAGCTGTGAACTTCGCTACTACTAGATGGCATCGCAATCAGCGCCCGGTGACGAACGTTGGAACGTAAGAGCATTAATTAAACCTACCTAGAAATTCTCGCTTCACACAAGTGTAGTTAGAGGAAGCCTCTTTTACATGCCACAAATCTATGACATGGGACCGCCGGCTTTACTTCCCCATCAAATGTAGGTGTATCGAGGGATTTTTAACGCTCTTAAAAATCCGACGACCTCGGCCGGGTTTGAACCCGCGATCTTGGGCATAGAAGGTCAGCATGCTTCCAACTACGCCACCGAAGCCGCCTCAGAAATTAGAGACCTAGGAATAGCATGTTTCATGTTATTCATCATACGATTTGAACATTTTCACTGAGAAAGGTTGTTTTTAATTCCGGGGCTTTGCGACAACGTGGTCATATAGCCCCGTGTACGTGGGTACGATAGAAGTTGTCTGATAACCAGTGTCACTGTTTGTACTAGAGTATGTATATGTAATCAAGTACAGTAGTATAAACATGATAAACACAATAACTACATGGCGACACTGCGATATCCAAATACTTAAAATGTCCCTTCTGGTGACCAAATCATCCGAGAGCAGTAAAACTTGGTGCAGTGAATTTCTATTTAAAGCTTAGTGTAAATATACAGGATCATCGAAAAATAATGCCAACATTTGAAAACGTGATAGCACCGAAGCCCTTTATATTAAACGTGTAATTCTTTCACTGAACGCCAGCTGGTTAAAGTAAGTTTTGTTTTGGAGGGGACGTCACCTTGTTATGCGCACACTAGATGCGCAGTAGCCAAGGTCGGCCGGGGGCGTGCGCGCCAATGAAGTCCTGACCCCCTTTGGATTTTTTTTCTGGGGGTACATTAAAAACATTGCGTATGCATAACAAAATCGGGATTTGGAGCACCTGCGGGAGCGAATTTCTGCCGCCATCTTGACAGTTACTCCTGAAATGATTGCACGTACCAATCCAGCCATTGGGAAAGCGTGCGTTCAATGCTGATGTTGGTGGTCGGCCTGGCCTAGATTTTTTCTCTACAGTCCCTGTTTCCTTAAACTGATTAAACCATCGAATGAGAGCTTTGTAATCAGGTGCGGTTCGTCGGGCGGTGCAGTCAGTGGCGCGTGCACCCCCAACGGACCTTGGCTACTGCGCATGTAATGTGCGCATAGCAAGGTCACGTCCCCTCCAAAACGAAACTTACTTTAACCAGCTGGCGTTCAGTGGAAGAATTACACGTTTAACATAAAGGGTTTCGTTGCTATCATATTTTGAAATGTTGGCATTATTTTCGATGACCCTGTACTAGATGAGCGTGCTGTTCCTCCGCTTAAAACGCCAGTAACTACTAACTAACTAAAGATACTAGTGTTGATCAATTTCTTTTAAAAATTCAAGATGGCGTCAGCTAGAAATTTAGAAAGGATTTTTTTTCGTATCATATTCAAGTGTTCGAAGAAAATATTCATTGTGTGAACTACTCTTTATCTAATAACAGTGAATTCTGTAGTTTAGGCTACTTATTACAAATTATACTAAGTGAGCATATGACTAATCTTAGAATTAACTCTTGATAAAATGTGCCCTGTGGCGAGAGGAGTCAAAATTGACCATACGAAGAGTTATATTTTTAGCACATAACTTCTCATGGTAGTCGTAGAGATTGTTTTAAGGAATAGGACACCAAGATATATGTATGTATGTCTATCCCTTATTATTCCCGTTTTCCAACGGGGTCGGGGATGAGATGCGATGGCACTCTTTGTGACGGATGGTTTTTACGTCCGGATGCCCTTCCTGACGCCAACCTTATGAGAGGATTTAATGAGAGATGAAATGAATGACGGTGAATGAAAACGGGCAAGGATGTGGAAGGAAGCGGCTGTGGCCTGTCAGAAGGTACCGTCCCAGCATTTGCCTGGAGTTGAAAATGGGGAAAACACGGAAAACCATTTCAAGGACGGCAGACAGATAGGCTTCATCATGTACATTTGGACACATATGTCAATGCTAGAGGTGTGTTTATATGAGTTATCGTGAGTAACGAAGAAAGCTTTGAATTAAGATAGGCCATGTACTAGTACTATATTAAAACCAATTTGCGTTCTTTGAATATTGTTTGCGTGATAATTGTGTGAAATGATTACTATGTTTGAACATTGAGTGTTGAGTTTTAAACTGTTGTTCTATACTTTATCACAATGTAGGTCGCGTTCCAAAATTTATTTAGCACATGACGTAGCAAATCATTTTAATATGTGAGAGAGGTTTCAAATAGAATTTACCAGTAGAATACATGAAAATAGGCTATTTTGTTCCGTGACAAACTACTTGTTTTACTTGCAGTATGTTAGTGTTATAGCACTCTTGTAAATATTGTGTTTATGTCGATGTCACTAGTTATCTTGTTAAGAAAAAGTAAATTCCCTGATACGGTTATATAAATACTGAAGTGGGCCATTCATCCGATTGCTGGAATTGAATAATCTATGCGAAATTTGTTATTATTAATTGAGCTTTACAAAACACACTTTATGGAAATTTACCCGACATGCATAAAAAATAGTAATTTATGCACAGGGCTTTAAACAGGGAATACGAGCATGAAATGACTAAGATAGCTGACCCAGAAAACTTTTTTTCTAACTACTGTGACGACAAGCAGCAGAATCATGTTCTTGGCAGAGTCAGCGGATACTAAGTTTGGTTGTGTTTTTGACCTCTTTTAAACTTTTGTTCTTGCTATTTAGAGGCGAAGAACATTGAGATTAACTGTCACAAGCTCTTGCTGGCTATTCGACTGGAGTGTATAATATAATTCTTCGAGTTATAATTCGCAAATACTAAAATGAAGTTAACATTTATATTAATGAAAGAATGGCTTTTCAGATAGTCTACGCGTTTATGTGCCAAATTAAATTGGGTGGGGGAATAAAACGTTCTTTTCACACCTGCCAGCCTGGAAAATATGCATACATTATGTACTGTATCATTATACGTAATTAATGTGTGTAATTAAGCTATGATTTTTTACAGTTTTGTAGGTGTTAGTATATAAGCTTTAAACCAAGTCCAATTTAATTGCATACATTGACCCGTTGACGAACTGAAGCCCAATTAATGTATCACTCATATATTATGAAGGCAGCACTGAAAATTCTAGTGCATTATGCGTCTAAAATTTATGATAGTAACAATAATAATTAACAGTATTAACTTACTGTGTTTGGAGAAATCCCCCCAGTAAATAATGTCCAATACAGTATGCGCCAAAATAGACAGTACTGGAAAATTATGTTACTGTTATTGCTGTTATTATTATTTAGTTATCGGGATGATAATGTAAATGTTCAAAATGTGCTCCATTGCGCTGAAACACAGCCCACGGGAAATGATTCGTCCTGGAATGGTTCCTTGCAGCATAGCTATAGAGTGTCGAGCGGTGTGGCAGGTTGGAACCAGTGTCTATTCATCTGAATGTTCCTGGAATGACAAAACCTTCTTAGATCCTGAATAAATGGCCTGACCACCATGTCCCTATAACGTTACTGGTTATCAGTAAGAGGTGCACCATCATCATTCTTAATTTTAGGGCTGTTCGTCGAATAGTTCGGTTTGGTGACTGCAACACCTGATTGAGGACACGTCCATGATTTTCATTTCCCTTCCGTTGACACAATACACTACCCGTACGATGAAATTGTGTAGCAATAGACAGCATAACTGTGATGCTTGGTGCTGGCTTATTAAAGTGTTCACGATATTCTTCCTCCACTAACTTCAAACTCGGCCTGCCTTGATAACTATTTGCGTACGAGCGAAAATAATACTTCACAATGAACACTTTTTCCTCCGTCGCGAGACCCATTGTCACTTCCAACCACAGAGCACAACGTCCGTTACACAACTAACAATACATCGTGGTGATAACAACAGAACGCAGACGCTCAGGCAAGCGCATGTGCTCTGCTTGAAAATGAGTACTGTATATTTTGGCGAATATTTTTCTTAGGAGAAATCATAATCCCATCTGGATTAAATCGTTAAGCAAACAAAGAGAGAATATCTAAATTAAAATAAGCCTATAGAATCATCTGGAACATATACAACATCATTGTGACATGTATATCAATGTAATGTATGTAATCACCTGTTTTTATACTACAGTATTTATGATAGTCGCGATAAGACCACTGAGTAAAAGTGACTTTAAACATATTTAACACTTTATAGGTTACTGGTCTCTATATTTACCACCTACTATAAGGAAAATTTATATTGTCAGCAATCCTTCAGCGACATTTTTTTGTGGAATTGTTAATATTTCTGAAAACCAAATACTATCTCTTCACCTCCTTGACATAAGGTGATTGAATAAAAAATAATATTTAAAATAAAACTTTTTTTTTTAAATATGATAGTAAAAATCAGATTTAAAATAAATATGGTTGTAAAAATTAAAAATAAATAAACTTATAAAATTTGAAATTACAATAATTTTATAATGCTACCTTTTAAGATTATAACAAGTAGTTCCATGAAGGACTAAAGCCTATTTTCATAACCTACTTATGTTAATTGCTACTATCAACATACAAAATTTGAGTTTGATCGCTGTATTAGATTCGTAGATATTGAGTACCGACTAAATATTGCGGATGGACGCCTTGTTCGATTTTTAAATATTTAGGCCTTAGAGTTATGTACTGTTACATGAAGATTATTATGTACGTGTAGTATTCAAAATTAAATCGCATGATTAGCATACAAGAGGTAAAAACGAGATTTTAAAATTTCGCATGGCTGCCATCTTGTGGTTATGGAAACAATTGAACTACAGTGCATTACAATGTGTTTAAAAATGTTCTGTACCAAGTTTCATTGCGTTTGAATTATTAAATTGCGAGAAAATTCTATTTAAAGCATTCAAATTCGCTTGGCCGCCATGTTTGTTTTGTAGTTAACCGGTTTTTGAAAGTCTCATAGATGAGCTTCCAGTAGTGCCCTTTATCTCTGTGCAAAACTTCACGGTGATACAGGTATATAGAATGCCGGTGAAATATTTCGCACAGCCACCATCTTGAGGTTATGTAAACAATTGAACGAAGTTCGATGTCGGTGCATTACAGTGTGTATAAACATATACTGTACCAAGTTTCATAGCGTTCGGTTGGTTAAATCGCGAGAAACGTCCATTTAAATGTCGGAAATTCGCTTGGCCGCCATGTTGGTTTTGTAGTTACCGGGTATTTATTTATTTATTTATCGTATGGCTCTTAGTGCCGGGAGTGTCCGAGGACATGTTTGGCTCGCCTGAGTCTGTAGCTGCTTCCAGCGGACACCCTAAAGGGCGAGCTACAAGTTCCGTTCAATTTCAAGTAGTTCCAACTTTCGCCACCAGATACCAATGATACCTAGTGGTGAACGTTGGAACTTTGATAGAGCGTTCTGACGAAATCTAACCTAACAAATTTAGCTTTACACAAGTTTAGTCTGTGAAAGGATCTTTTACATGCCATAAATCTATGACATGGGACCGCCCGCCGGCTTTACTTCCCCTCCGAAGGAAGGCATACTGAAGGATTTTAACGCTCTTAAAAGTCCGACGAATTCGGCCGGGTTTGAACCCGCTATCATGGGCATAGCAGTTCAGCATGCTACCGACTACGCCACCGAAGCCGCTTAGTTACCGGGTTTTCAGACGTCACATAGGTGAACTTCTAGTGGTTCCCTTTATCACCGTAAAATATTCCAGGGTGATATCGGTAATAGTTTCGGAGATATTGAATGCTGGTGAAATATTTCGCACAGCCGCCATGTTGGATTGGTGAGACGTAACAAAATTTGAAGGGTATGGTCGAGGTCGTCTGGAATAGTGCTAGAAATTTACCGAGTTTCATTGAAATCGCTCCAGACGTTTAGATTGTATTAGGGGACACAAACACATACGAATCACACACGCAGACACAGACACACGGACAAAAGGTGATCTCATAAGCCTATTTTCTTCATAAATGAAAATAGGCTAAAAATAATATGAAAATCCAAATTTTAGAAATAAATATGAACATTAAAATGTTAATGAAAACAAAAATTAAGTTAATAATAATTAATGAAATAATCCACAGCCTGCTTCCAGTCACCGACCAGAGCAGGTCAGGAATGGAATGAATGAAGCCCCCATCTAGCGGCGAGGATATGAACTATGCTGTCTGCCGAGGCCTGACGCACTCCTCTGGGGCAATGATTAAATGAATGACAGATGAAATGAAAGGATAGTGGAGAGTGTTGCTGGAATGAAATTTCGACAGGGAAAACCGGAGTACCCGGAAAAAAACCTGTCGGCCTCCGTTTTGTCCAGCACAGATCTCACATGGAGTGCCCGGGATTTGAACCACGTACCCAGCGGTGAGAGGCCGGCGTATTGCCGCCTAAGCCACGGAGGCTAGGCTAAAATATTCAATTTAAATTTAAAAAAATAAAAATAAATTATCTTCAACATTCTGCCCTACAAATGGTTAATAAAATGAAACAATATCTCGCAATGCAAAATTTAAACACTATAACATGGTAACTCTTCCTGAACTCACATCAGAAACCCTGATCATTAGAGGCAGATTACTTACTAAATATTTTGAAAACAGAAAGAGAAGCCCTTAAGTAAAACTTTGAACCAGCGTGCATAGAGGGAGTGTGCACTTGAAGAAGATCTCACAAGTTATAAGTTACCAACTTTCCGGGAAAATATCAGACACTATTAGAAAAGGACGATTGAAATTTTATGAACATATTCAAAGAATGGACAATGTAAGACTTACTAAAAGATATTGAATCAAGCCTCCTCATTAAAAGTCAAGAACAAGTGGATATTAGATATTGAAATTGACCTTCAAGAAATCAACGCGACAAAATATTTTATGGGACAGGTCTGGATTCAGATCGTTGGTGAACAAACATCACATCGCTACAAAGCCCCGGTTGAGAACCACCACTGCATGGAGAGCAGAAAGGAACAATAATCGTAGTGAGAGGATCAAGAGATTCTGGGAAGAGAAGAAAGCGAATACAGATTCATCTGTTGGATAGGTTCAACTAGCAGAAGTAACCATTCTTCGAACGGTCTTCGGTATTAATAACCAGATGTTATCAATTGAGCTAGTGTTGCAATGTTTAGGGGCTTGGAACCTGTTTGTTGGCAAAGAAAAATGATTAGTTAAAATGTGCTCGCAAATTAAATTTACCTAACGTGTTCTTCCTGGTGTGAAAATAAAATTGAAAACCTCGTAGACGAATCGCAATACACGTCACATACGAACTGACCCTAACCGTTGTGTCAGGTGCCCAACTACAGGAAGACCCCTTTCATAAATTATAAAGGCTTGTGGTGCATGAAAATTCAGTTTTTTTAGCCTCCAATGGCCCGAATTCCTATAATTAGTAAAAAAACGCCTACTATTTCAAATCAGGAATTTTTGAAAATAATGCTGCTGTTTGGAGATATAATAGACCTCCAGTACGACATATCGCACGTGTAAGTCGTGTGAAAAAAATCTAGGGTACTCCTTGAACCCCTTAAGCGAATTGATGAATTTTACAGTTTTAGTTGGTTCCGTGATAACCTTATAGCCATTTGCAACCTTTCACAGAAATGTAATAAATGGAGTGGCATTACTTATTCCAGAAATAGATGGAAAGTTGGATGCCACCTCTTGAAATACTGTTGTCATGGTTAGTGGCTTGCATTACCTCTTTAGTTTATTAAATGAAATTAGTTTTCTGGGAATATCTAAGAAACTGTTGGGTTTAGAGCCTTAAAATATAGTTTCTGGGGACCCTTTACGGCCTTTGAGGGGCCCCGATTTTTGTTTCTGACACCAAGGGTTTGAAAATGAGTTTTTTCTCGTCGTTGTACGCCATAATAATGATAATAATTAAAAGAATAGTAATAATAATAATAATAATAATATAACAATATAGGGATAGGGATATAATAGACCTTCCGTACCATACCCGCACGTGTAAATCACGTAAAAAAATTCTAGAGTACCCCTTGACCCCTTAAGGGCATTATATGTATTGATGAATATTTCAGCTTAATTTGGATCCGTTATAACCGTATTGCCGTTTGCAAACCTTCACAGTAATGTAATAAATGGTATTGCATTGCGTCTTACAGAAATAGATGGACCTCTGAGATTATGTTGCCATTGTTACCGGCATGCATTCCTTCATTAATTTACCGACTTTATAAAAGGTCATGTAGTTCTAATTTTTTATATGTTGTTTGGACCTCTGCCAATAGTAAAAAACCAAATTTGCAACTTCGAAAGTCCTGTGCTAGCTGTGTAATAGCCAAAAAACAGCCAGATAATTGCACTTTTTTCAGTTTCTGCTCCATATCGTCTAAAATATGCACCTGAGAGAAACATTTATTAATACCTGTTTACAACTATATTAAATTGTCTACAATTTGAGTCCTAAGCAAGCTCAATACGTATAGTCGTTCCCGAGATACAGTTATTTGAAGATTGGATGTTTTTTCAGAAAAGCAAAAATTGTTGGTTTTGGCCTCCTAATTTGACAAATATTACCAAAATTTCTCACCCTATAATAAATGTAATTGATAATGAACTTATAGTGGATTTGTTTACCTTTAATTTGAGCTATGACGGGTACCTGTAGGCCGAGTGCTTCTCCCAAAAGGGGCATGTAACAGAAGACCTTAAAAATAGAAATCGAATGAAATCAATTAAATCAAGTCTAAGCGTATCAGACATCACGTACAGGGCCTGTACTGATTAAATCGGAGTTAATATTTTGATAAGTATATGTAGCAATGGTTTCATAATATTATGGGAAAGATTTTGTGTTAATTATTAATTATTTACTGAAATGATGTGTTACATACCGGTATGTATAATATTACTTATAATATTATACTTATATGAGGCCTTCTCGAATCATTGGGGATAATGGTGATGCAGAAAAACTAAATAACTGGTTTGTTCTCCACCCTCCATTTTCCATCACTGATAAATCGGTATCCATCAGCAGTGGAATAGTTGGTGGCCCTAACATAAATTGTCACTTGGCGCAACAACTGGGAACTGAAGTTGTTAAGAATATCATTGGGAATACGTTTGATAGAGTAACCTTTAAACGTAAGGACAAAGTAACCACATTGTCATCCATCACCACCTCTGTTAAAGTGGGGAACAAGAGAGTATTTGTCGATCCGCTTACTATTTTCCAAAGGGTGTGCATAACCAAAACATGGGACGAAAAACTGAAAGAACATTTTGAACATGAATTAGCCCAATCCCCACTGTCTTTGTTTAATGAACAGGAGATGCGAAAGGGGACCAAGTCCAGTCTCATCTATGCTTTCACTCCACCATCCAGCCACACACCAGCTGACTCCAATACTTACGATACTTTGTGTTGGATGGGGGCTATCTTTTACACAAGGTTCTCTGGCAGCACAAAACGTCTGTGACAGCCATTAGTTTCAGGTTACGTCAGCTACATTAAAAGCCACTTTGGTAGCAACGTCTCTGTTGTTTTTGACGGTTATCCTGAAGAGACCGCTAGCAAAAACACAAAAAGTGCTGAACGACTACGACGCTGTGCTACTCACTTCTGCAATGACATCATTTTTGAAGAAAGCACAATCATCCAAATACCTCAGGAGAAAGTATTCGTGGGGAGGGGGGCTGATGACCTCGTAGTCCCACCACTTAAAACAACAATAACTAACATAACTAAAAAGTATTGGCCAATGAGAACAACAAGAGGTGCCTCATCCCAATTCTTGGCGATTCATTCGGGCAGTATGATATACAAGTAAGAGTAGCCGAAGAAGATGCTGATTAGGACATCATTGCCATGGCAATATCCAAAGATACTACATTCGACCGTGTGATCGTAGTAGGAGGACATCCTCGTTGTCCACAATGGTTTAGGCTCAGGAGCAACTAACATCCACCTTCAGAAGAGTAGCAAAGGTGAAGCGTGCTGTGTCCGTTATTCAAGCTTCTCTTTCACCTGCTCAACACTCACCAGGTACAATGGTTATTATCCATGCGTTCAGAGGGTGCGAAACCACTTCAGCCCATTATGGGCAAGTTAGCTAATATACACAAAAATATCCAACTTGTAGAACTGGCAGAACTTTTCCTGCTGCCAGACACCAGTAACAAAACCATAGCAAAAGCTGGGGAGAAGTGCTTTGTGTATTTGTAAGGGGGTGATTTCTTAGCCTTTGTTACATCTGCAGCCAACATCAAAATCAATCTTGCTCGCTTGCCCCCAACAGAGGATGCTTACATAACTTACCACAAAGTTCAAAAGTGGTTGGGGATCAAAAAATCCTACAGATTGGGAATGAAAGCTGCATGATCAAGGGTTTACTCCTATCACTACAACTATGGATCCTGTACCTCAGCTCCTAATGCGCATGATTTCCTGCAATTGCAGCGGCGGTTGCAGTTGCCGCATCTCTGGGCTGAATTGCTCAGCCCTTTGTCGATTTGTGGTAGCAAAATATGTCGAAACGTGCAATTGCTTCTGCTAGAGGGTTCTGACGATGAGGAAGGCATCCCAACCCCTACATTGCTAGAACTGCAAAACGAGCCTGCGCCTGTTGCTCAGTTCAAAAATTTCTCCAATATACCTGCACCATCGTCAGAGGAAGATTTTTTGAGACCCGGGCCATCAAAACAAGTAAAATTACGATGATACCAGTTGTTTCATAATAAATTGTAAAATAATTTTAAATGTAAAGTTTTTCTTTTGTAATAAAACAAAATAGTACCTATGTGAACTCTCTTTCATTTTTCTCAAATTCAATTTTTCAAGGTTTTCCGTTACCACATTTGAAATAAACACTGGGCCTACAGGTACCCGTCAAAGCTCAAATTAAAGGTAAAAATAAACTTAAAGTTCATTATCAATGACATTTCCCATAGAATGAGTATTTTGGACAATATTTGTCAAATTAGGAGACCAAATCCAACAATTTTTACTTTTTTGAAAAAACTTCCAATCTTTGAATAACTGTATCTCGGTAATTACTAAACGTAAAGATCTTGCTTGGGACTCAAATTGTAGACAATTTAATATAATTGTAAACAGGTATTCACAATGTTTTCCCTCAGACCTATAGTTTAGAAGATATTGAGCAAACACTGAAGTAAGTGCAAATATCTGGCTGTTTTTGGCTATTATACAGCTAGCACATGGCTTTCAAAGTTGCAAATTTGTTTTCTTACTATTGGCAGTGGTCCAAACAACATATTAAAAAATTAGAACTACATGACCTTTTGTAAGGTCGGATGTATATTTTGACTGGACTATTGGTTTTAGGGCCTTAAAATGTGGTTTTCGGGTTCCTTTAAGGGCCCCCGAGTTTCGTTTCTCACATTGAGGGGCTGAAAATGAGCTTTGTCTCACCCTTCTACGCTTATTTCAGCATGTATTTTAAGGGGGTAGGCCCCTGTTATGAGAGGTACGGAGAAGAGTTACATCAATGATTAGTGTCGAGCCTCTGATGGATATCTGTATCAAATTTTACGTTAATCCACCCAGCCGTTCTCGAGTTATAAGGACACAAAAAATTGTCCACAGACAAACAGACAGACAGACAGACAGACAAAAAAAGAAAAAAAAATTGCGTGCATCCGTCACAAAACAGTCTGAAACGGGCAAATATGTCAATTGACCGTGGAAATGCAGAAAAAAGAGACAAACATTCATTTTTATATAATAGACCTTCCGTACCACACCCGCACCTGTAAATCGCGTGAAAAAAATCTAGAGTACCCCTTGACCCCTTAAGCGCATTGTATTTATAGATGAATATTTCAGCTTAATTTGTATCCGTTATAACCTTATAGCTGTTTGCAAACCTTCACAGTAATGTAATAAATGGAATTGCATTGCGTCTTACAGAAATAGATGGACCTCTGAGATTCAGTTGCCATGGTTACAGGCATGCATTCTTTCATTACCTTATTAAGTGAAATTAGTTTTCTGGGAATATCTCAAAAACTGTTGGTTTTAGGGCCTTGAAGTGTGGTAGGGCCCCCGAGTTTCGTTTCTCACATTGAGGGGCTGAAAATGAGCTTTGTTTCACCCTTCTACGCCTATTTCAGCATGAATTTTAAGGGGGTAGGGCCCTTTTTATGATAGGTACGGAGAAGAGTTACATCAATGATTAGTGTCGTGCCTTTGGAGGATATCTGTATCAAATTTTACGTTGATCCACTCAGCCGTTCTCGAGTTATAAGGACACAAAAGATTGTCCACAGACAAACAGACAGACAGACAGACAGACAGACAAAACATTTATTTTTGCGCGCATCCATCATAAAACAGTCTGAAACGCGCAAATATCGCAAATTTCCGTGGAAATTCAGAAAAAACAGACAAACTTTCATTTTTATATATAGAGAGAGAGAGATCACGCTCCCTAGCTGGGCATGACTTTGTTAGCAATAATAATAATAATAATGCAGTGGTCAAGCTGCTTGCATTCTACCAAGACAAGACCGGGTTCTATTCCCAGTCAATGCATGTGAGATTTTCAAAGTGAAATAGCACGTATTGTGGTTCAGTTTCCAGAAACATGTAGATCCCGTGGCTCATAATTGCGAGATCAACGGTCACATGTTAGCAATAATAATAATAATAATAATAATAATAATAATAATAATAATAATAATAATAATAATAATAATAATAATAATAATAATAATAACTAGCGGACCCTTGCGAGAATTCTCGCATGTGTATAAACCACCCGCCTGGCTTTGCTGTTACGCGGGATTCTATAATGTTTATTTGTTTAAACGCACTTTTTATCATTTCAAATGATTTTGTCGACTTCATCGTTATGCTTAGGTTACCGTTATGCGTTACGGTTACGGCGTGTATGACGTCATCATGTTGGTCAGTGCATATGCACCGAATCTGAGTTTACTCCTGGGGTCCGGCGCTATGCGAACGGAGACGACGCGACGAGTGCGTGACGTCATGCAGCAGAGTGCACGGGAAGCCTAATTGAATGGATAATGGAATCTGTTGAAAGAGTCCTGGGGCTCCGAGCGAATCGAGAAGCCCTTCTGAGCCTTTCTAACAAGTGTAGCATTTGTAGCATGCGTCATTTGGAATGATATAAAGCCTAGTCTCTCAGACTGACTGTATCTTTTTTAAACAAATTGTCGATATTTATGAAATCGAGTGTAATTCATCACTGCTGCTGGTTGCACAATGGGTTGTGTGCGCCCCATGTGTATAGAATACCCGCCTGGCACTAGTGCTATGCGACTGTACGCGACACAGTTCTAACAGGGGCTATCGTCTTGTTTATTTGTATAAAAGCACTTCATAAACAAATAAATACCTTTTCGTTGATTTCTCAAGAAATGCTAGATTTTTCATGTACTACTGGTACGATTTGGATGATGTTAGTACAAACCATTCCTTCTAACTCCCTCTGGTTTAGGAGCTTGAGTTTTGTGAAACATACATTTTGGTGTAGATTATTTATTTATTTATCGTATGGATTTTAGTGCCGCGAGTGTCCGAGGACATGTTCGGCTCACCTGAGTCTGTAGCTGCATCCAGCGGATACCTATAGGGTGAGCTACAAGTTCCGTTCAATTTCAAGTAGTTCCAACCTTCGCTACCGGATATCAATGATACCTATTGGTGAACGTTGGAACTTTGATAGAGCGTTCCGACGAAATCTAACCTAACAATTTAGCTTCACACAAGTTTAATCTGAGGAAGGATCTTTTACATGCCATCAATCTATGACATGGGACCGCCAGCTTTACTTCCCCACCGAAGGAAGGCATACTGAAGGATTTTTAACGCTCTTAAAAATCCGACGACTTCGGCCGGGTTTGAACCCGCTATCTTGGACACAGCAGTTCAGCATGCAGTGGTCAAGCTGCTTGCATTCTACCAAGGCAGATCGGGTTCTATACCCAGTTTATTTATTTATTCTTATCAGAAGCAATACATCATGTAAAATTATCATGGATAACTTTTTTAAAATAAAAAACACACTAAAGGTACTTTCAAAATAACAATTAAATTACATCGCACCAAAATTTGGCAAGATCTCGTCCATTTGGTGTGGCCTGAACTACATCCTGCATAGTGCAAATGAGAGGGCAGGAGTTGCAATGGAGAAGGTGCACCATGGTTTGTTCTTCTCCGCAGGCACAAAAGGTTGACTCATCGGAAGGGCCCCACTTCTTCATATTGGTCTTAGATCGACCGACCCCAGACCGCAGCCTGTTCAGACTCTTCCATGTAGGCCACGACTCTTCATAACCGGCAGGAAGAGTTTCAGATGGAACCATCCATCCTTTGAGATTATGGTTTCTGGATCTCCAGGAAGTTAGCCTTGATGATTGAGGTAAATCCGACAAGCACTCAGTAGAGTGTAAGAAACTTCGCCTAGATTTCAATCGTTGTTGAGCAGGTTGATAATTATGTAGAGGATGTGTCTGGGAAACTTCTACTTTAGACTTTTCATGTTTGGCAGCTACTTCACGTCTAATATCTGGGGGAGCAATGCCAGCGAAGCAATATAACTTGTCACAAGGTGTAGATCTTAGGCAACCAGTTATAAGCCGACAAGTTTCATTTAAAGCAATATCTACCTGTTTGGCATGACATGATCTATACCAAACAGGGCATGCATATTCTGCTGCAGAGTATCTCAGTGCTAAAGCAGTAGTTCTCATTGTTTGAGCTTGCATTCCCCAGTTGGTACCACATAACTTGCGAAGAATGGAATTTCGCGTAGATACTTTGTGCTTCGTGTTAACACAATGTTGTTCATACGTGAGTGCACGATCCATAGTTACCCCTAGATATTTAGGTGTAGAGCAATGATCCAAAAGAGCACCCTCCCAGAAAATCTTCAGTTTTCCTCTTGCCTGCATATTCTTTAAGTGAAAAGCGCAAACATGCGTCTTAGAGGTGTTAGGCTTTAGAAGGTTTTCTCTGTAGTATGGACTCAGTTCATCTAAGGCTGCCATTAATCTCCGTTCAACACCCTCAAACTGATCACCCTGGGTGAGAATAGCTCGATCATCTGCATAGATGAAGCTTTTAGTTCCTTCTGGCAAGGGTTGATCATTCGTGTAAATATTAAATAATATTGGAGACAAAACACTACCTTGAGGTAGGCCATTCCGGAGATTCTTCCAACGACTATGTCGCCCTTGGAAATCTACAAAGAATCTTCGATTTTCAAGAAGACATCGAAGAAATTCAGTCAGCTTGTTGTCTTTGGTCATCTTATGAAATTTACTCAACAGAATTTGGTGGTTAACTGTGTCATAGGCCGCAGTTAGGTCGATGAAGACTGCCCCAGTTATTTTCCGATTTTCAAAACCATCTTCGATATATTGGGTCAAATGGAGTATTTGTGATGTACAATTCTTCCCTCTTCTAAAACCAGCTTGCTCGGGGATCAAAAGTGGTTCAACTATTTTTGCAAGCCTTACCAGAACCATTCGTTCTAAGATCTTGAATAAATGACAGAGCAAGGATATTGGTCTGTAATTTTTAGGATCATGGGGATCTTTTCCTGGTTTGAGGAATGCTATAACTCTAGATGTCCTCCAGATTTTTGGTATTCTGCAGGTTCGAATGCAATTGTTAAATAGATTGAGTACCCATTCTCTAGTAACAGGTCCAAAATTCTTGATTTGTTGAATACAGATTTCATCTACACCAGGAGCCTTTCCATTTTTGCTGATATTTATAGCGTCATTTAGTTCTGCCAAGGTAAAGGGATTAGAAAGTATACTGGTCTCTGGTCTGAATTTTGGCCTGGTATCCACTTTTGTTCTAGAACTGGAGTTTATAGACTTGCCATTTTGGACGAGTTGGTGAGCAATTTGGTTTGCAGATACGTTATAAAGAGAAGATGATTTATTAGGATCATTACTGAGACGCCTGAGTAGCCTCCAGGCCTTATGGCTACTCCTATCCATGTTAACTTCTTCCAACAATTTTAACCACTGTTCTCGTTTAGACTCTGAAATAGCAGAGATAAGTTGTTGTCCGCTTGCAATAGTTTCAGCACTAAAAGGATCCCTTTCATACAAATTGAAGTAGTTTGTCAGTAAGGCAGATGTTTCCTGGGAAAGACCTTGTATGTAGTTAGTTCTGCATCCTCTTGGAATGGCTTCTTTAGAACACGATCTAATGACATCAATAAATTGATCATATGCCTCTGGTATGGGACTGATTGTACTCATCTTTGTATCTAAAGAGGAAGTGAAACATTCCCAGTTTGCCTTTTTGAAATTGTATCTTCTCTTAAAGTAAACACTCTGTGGCCTGACGGCTGCTACTATCTGGCACATTATTGGACGATGTTGTGAGTTAGGAATAGGAAGGCAAACAGATTTAATACACTGATGGGCAATCTGATCACTCACAAAAATAAGGTCTGGATTATATCCACGTTTCCACCTTCTACTGTTGAAGGATGAAGGAAGTTTGTTATCATGAATGAGGGACAGTTGGTGTGATTCCGCCCAGTGCATAACAGCTTCTCCATTCTCATCATCATGTGGACAACCCCATATAATGCTGTGGCTGTTGAAATCACCCACGAAGAAGGACACTTTCTCCAAATTCAGATTATTAGGTTGTCTGAATGAAAAGCTTACCTTTGGGGGTTTATAAATGGAAAAAATGATAGAGTTACTCAATTCTATCGCAATAGTTTCTATGTCATTGTCAGCTGTGATGGAGGTTGCAAGAATCCTGATATCTGGTTTAGTGAAGATGGCACTTCCATATTGGCCATGAGGACGTTCGACTGCCAATCTCATTCCAGGGATTTTAGGACGTCGTTGATTAATATCCCTATGAGTTTCTTGTATACATAATACATCACAATTATGTTTTAGGCATAATTCACGTAAAAGATCTTCTTTACAAGAAGTCAGTCCTTCAATGTTAAAAGAAATAATTGTTAAATTGGGCTCTGATAAGAGCCTTTCCCTACTAGAATGAATCATTTCAGATAGTACTTTAATGATGCTTCTGGAATGCTGACGTTCAGTTCAGTAACGGAAATTCAGATTCCGATTACCTATGCAGGGGCACCACGAGCAGGAATCAGCTTCACCCCCTCTATACCCAGTCAATGCATGTGAGATTTCCAAAGTGAAATATCTTGTAATATGGTTCAGATTCCAGAAACATCTAGGCCCCGTGACTCAAAATTGTGAGATTAACGGTCAGGTAAAACTGCAAACTTCCGTCCTTAATTGCTATTCCCCATCCAATCTCATGAGGAACAATTCGTGTTGACCTACTGACGGTTATTTATTTATTTATTTGTTTATTTATTTATTTATTTATTTAGCGGATGGCTTTTAGTGCCGGGAATGTCCAAGGACATGTTCGGCTCGCCCGAGTTTCTAGCTTCTTCTATCCGGACGCCCATGGGGTGAGCTACAATTACTGTCGCGTGTGGATGAGATGGAATGAATGAAGATGAATGAGCAAGTTCACTTTCAAGTAGTTCCAACTGTGGCTAACATATGGCACTGACACCTAGTGGCGAACGTTGGAACTCGTTAGAACGTTTCTAACGAAATATAACCTACAGATTTGGCTAAACACTACCTATAGTAGTGGTAGGTTCTTTTCAAGTAGTTCCAACATTTGCTACCAAATAATGCTACCGTCAACGACACCTAGCTGCGAACTTGATGTAAATGATAGTGCTAAATTAGGCTACGGTACTGCTTTCTTAGATTTAACTTCTATACCACAAACAAGAAATATTTAGAAGGTTTTTATGTGGAAGGCACATGAAAAGTCACTCCACACATTCCAGATACTATTACAGTCCTATTCCCCCCATTCACCCCCACCCTCTCGCAACGGGGTAGTGGAATATGCACTACGTCCCCTACAAGAAGCGCAATGCACATATTTGCTTCAAAAGCTAATAGTCAGCAGATACCAAGAAGAATTGCTGAATTTGAATTACTTGGCCATGAAAGTCAGTGTGTTATCTTCTTTGGAAGGATTTTAACGCTTTTAAAAATTCGATGACTTCGGCCGGATTTGAACCCGTGATCTTGGGCTAAGCAGTTCAGCATATTCCGACTATGACACCGAAGCCGCTACTGTGAGTCATTTCTGTGAATAGATTACTTAGGGAACACTGAAAATGACTTCTAACACTACAATTATTGCACTTGAGTATCAATTATGTGACCACAACATAATGCATACCTGCCAACTGTCCCCGATTTAGGCGGGAGGCTCCCGATTTTACACCATTTCTCCCGTCCTCCCGCTTAACATATTTCATCTCCCGATTTTTTCAAAGATCTCGCACGTAATTTCGGACTAACAGTGTGAGATGGCAAAACTTCAGTCATCCATGAAACAGGTCGATTTTACGTGTGTTGAAATGAGTTTCGATACCGCAGTTTCGCTTCGTATCGATAATTTATAGATTTTTTTTTTTTTTTTTTTTTTTGTCGTGTGGCCTCCTGAGAGGCCGATTGCAGGTCTTTCTATTCGACGCCCGTGGGCGACCTGCGCGTCGGGATGAGAGATGGAATGGATGAAGATGAATGAAACTGGGCAAGGATGTGGAAGGAAGCGGCCGTGGCCTGTCAGAAGGTACTGTCCCAGCATTTGCCTGGTGTTGAAAATGGGAAACCACGGAAAACCATTTCAAGGACAGCCGACGGTGGGGCTCGAACGCACGCGTCTACCGAGTCAGCAGAGAGCTTGGCCCCATGGCCTAACGCAGGGCTTTAGCCCGCGTAGCCACTACTGTCGGTAATTTATAGATAATTCCCCATAACATAGAGTCCCGCGCAGTTGGATTTGAATATCTCTTTGTTTCAAATAGTCGATGGTTAATTCAGCGTGTGTTCCTAGAACTTTTCATAATAGCCTGAGGGTGAAAGGTAGTTGTAGGCTGCGGAATATTGTATCTGTTAAACACGTGAAATTATTTGTGTATAACCTAGATGTTGGAATTAATATGCCGGTAGGCTTTTGTGTTTTTTTTATCTGAGCGATTTTGTCGGTTCCTCGGTAATAGGATATCGCGAAGAAATATGATTAGACATCGATCGTCTTCAAAACCTCCCGATTATTTAGTTTGCGAGATTGGCAGTTTTGATAATGGTTGATGCGATAATGGTCATAAATGTACATTAGAAAACTTTTAAAAGAAGCCAATTTCATGTGACAGTATGTGTACAAGTACACTCACAACGAAATATGCTGAGAGCGCTCTCAGGTGGTTGGTCCGGAAACAATTACTCCACTGCCGATCGCCGTGGCCGTGATGCTCCAATGAACACCAGCACAGAATTGGGGCAGCACTTGGAGCGTCGTGGCGCCCTTTTTTTTCTGACGCAATGCCTGGAAAATTGGTGAGCTCGTGGACAGGCACGCTTTCTCGTCACGTATGGACTTCAGCTGAGTGGACCATTGTTTGTGAAACTTAAAGCAGGAATATTTCATCTCCTTCACTTTATGATCTGTACGCTTAAGGGTAAGGGGAAACAAAATAACCAGTGATGGACGAAGCAAAGAGGATATAAAAAGTAGGTTGGCTCAGGCAAGGAAAGCCCTTCTACAAAGAAGGAATCTGTTGACATCGAATATAGATTTAGGTATTAGGAAGTCATTTTTTAAAGCCTTTGTCTGGAGCGTGGCGCTCTATGGAAGTGAAACTTGGACTATTGGTGCAGCAGAAAAGAGGAGAATTGAAGCATTTGAAATGTGGTGTTACAGGAGAATGATGAAAATCAGATGGGTAGATAGGGTGACAAACGAAGAGGTATTAAGACGAGTGGGAGAGGAGAGATGTTTCTGGCGACTGCTAATGAAGAGAAGAGATAGGTTAGTAGGACACATACTAAGACACCCAGGAATAGCAAGCTTAGTTATGGAAGGAAGTGTTGAGGACAAGAACTGTAGGGGGTAGATCAAGGTTAGAATATGTTAAACAGATTGCCTCGGATGTAGGGTGTGGGAGCTATGTAGAGATGAAACGATTAGCTCAAGATAGGGAGGCATGGAGGGCTGCATCAATCCAGTCAAAAGACTGAAGACTCAAACAACAACAACGCCTAAGGGAACCGGGACGTGTGAATTGATGCAAAATTGTAACTTCCGATGTTTAGTTACATATCTCAGAATCTACAATAGATATTTCCTTGAATGTTCTTTTGGTATATTTAGAGTACCGGTACATTCATCATTATTTGGGTGGAATTTGAAGCTTCTATGGTGAATATTTTTTTGTCAGAAAAAGCATTACAAAAACAATCTTAAAAGCAATATACTGTGAAACATTCCCTTAAATCATGTCCCTTTTTCGGAGCAAATACTCAGACCAGTCCCAACAAACGTTGCATGCATGATATTCAAACCATTTTTGAGCTACTGAAGTAAAAGTATAGTCCTATTGTTTACAGGACTTGTGTTTTGTTTACATCCTATTTGAAAACTGAAATTTTCTGTAAAATTGTAAGTGCTCTTTACAAGCTGGGATCCATGAACTAATCAAGGTACCTGAATAAATTTACTTCCACCAGTAGATAGTGTCTTAGAAACTACCAAGATTGAAATACTTTGATCAGATAGTTTCTGTGAATATGGTGAGTGAAGTTTCAAAAAATATGACTTACGGAAAACACAAGAAGAATGTTTGGTTAGTATATAGCTAAAATATAGCCTTAAAACATTATGTTTAAACCTAGATGTTAGGCCCCTTAAAACAACATAGAGTATCACTTCAGCACAATAATTGATACAGCAAATTCTTCAAGATGGGAGCATATTAAGCTAAAAATAAATTGAGCCTATCACACGTCCCGGTTTTCTTAATTATCAATTTTCACTTTTAGACTCGAAACATTAATCTCTCTCTCTCCCTCTCTCTCTCTCTCTCTCTCTCTCTCTCTCTCTCCCGATTACAGTAGCATTTAACTCAATGGCATAGGAAGCATTTTTGAGGTCATTACTCGGATTTTAAAGAGACGGGGTATAGTTAAACTGTTTATGCCTATAAAAGTAGTACATAGTTGCACTGTTCATTTTATTAGCTTTTAACCAATAGACTAATAAACATAAAAGCATATTTCATATTTATGTTGTTGCTGTAAGTGGCGGAAAAGCAAGGTTATATGCCGGAGTAAAACTTGGTTGGTTGGCTCCTCAATTTAGGGGCTGCTACAACGTGGCCATGTTGTCCCGTGTACTTTGGGTGTGTGTAGAATCTGTCTGATAACCAGTGTTAATTCTGATGGCTGTATTAGTGAGTGTTATCTGTAATTCAGGTAAGAACTGCAGGCGATCAATTTCAAGTAGTTCCTACTTTTACTACCAAATGCTACCGTCAACGACACCTAGCTGAAAACTTGGCTACTAGATGTCACCGCAACCGGCACCTGGCGGCGAAGGTTGGAATTCATAGATCGTTAATCAAATATAACCTACACATTTAGCTTCACACAATTGTGGTTAGTGGAAGGTTGTTTTACATGCCATAAATCTATGCCATGGGCCTCCCGGTTTTACTTCGCCTCCAAAAGAAGGCATACTGAGGGATTTGTAATGCTCTTTAAAAATCCGACGACTTTGGCTGGGTTTGAACCCGCGATCTTGGACATAGAAGCTCCGCTTGCAGAATAAAACTTAATCTTGTGTTTTCTCAAAACTTTAAAGTTTCTGAGTTATATAACTTTTCCTCCAACACCACAAGCGCAGTCAAGTTGAAGTTTTTCTCACTTCTGGGCTTGGTGGGCGGTAAATTTAAATGTCAGATCGAGAGAATTTAAACACAATAAATATAATATATAAAGAAAGAAAGAAAGAAAGAAATAATGAAAGAAAGAAAGTGGTTCATATCGAAGGTTACAATCCCGATGCTAACAGCAACTATCCTGAGTGTGGTTCTTCCTCGAGGTTTTCCACATTCCTTCCAGGGAATTTCCGGGATACTACCTTCCTTCAAGTGGGTGCCTACCCAATCTCTGACCCTAATACAGTTACGCACACTACTGCAGTCATCACATACACAGGTTATCAGACAAGTTCACACAGACCCAACTATACGGAGCTTATGACCGAAATGTCACAAGCTCTTAAATCAAGTAACAACACCAACAGAAACCATCCAGGTGAAGGTAACTCAAAGTAAATTAAGCCCTCTCTTGTCTTGTAATTATTTGCAAGAAGACTTCATTATTGCTCATTTTAATTTGTGTTTTAATTACTCTATTCTGAGCTGTCTACATCGTAATTAAGCATTTACTCTGGGAGAGGCAAAGCTCCGTCAGTTGGCTCACACATTCAAGACAACGAACAAGTACTGTAGCTTGTAAGTCACTAGATTGAAGAATCCACAATGAATCTCAGGCAGTCCATTGTGAAATGTAGCCTATTCTACACCAGATTGTGTGATCGACTCCCGGTCAATGTAATTTTTCCCAACTTGTAGTCTCCATAAAGGTGTTATGGGAGAAAAGGAAAAATTTTGTCTGTGTCAAACAACACGAGGAATTTCAGCACATATTGTGCCCTAATGGGTACAATAAATATATGAGATTTTCTGCCCATCTGCCTGCACGTGTAATTGTCTGTCCTCTTATAACTTCCAGCCTCCACTCCGATCTTGATGTAACTGTTAGTGCTAAAGTACGGTACTGCTGTCTTAGATTTAACCACAAAGAAGAAATATTTAGAGGTTTGTATGTGGAAGGCAAATGAAAAGCCACTCCACACATTCCACATACCGGTACTATAAAGTACTATTCGCCCTATTCACCCACTGAGGTAGTGTGCTATGCACTACGTCCCTTATATGAAGGGCAACTCACTTATTTGCTTCAAAGGCTAAGAGTCAGCAAAAACCTGGCAGAATTGCTGAATTTGAATTACTTGGCCATGAAAGTCAGTGTGTTATCCTTTCTGGAGACCTCTATAGGGAGAGCGAACGTTGTAGGTACTCTCACCTCTCGTAGTAAAGAAGTTCAAATGCACTTCATATAAGGCACGTAGTGTATGATCAGATACCCCAGCGGTGGTCCGGTCACGATCACCAAGAGCCTGATTTGGTGCATCTAGGAAAAATCTTGCAAATGCACTGGAAAAACCTATATGATTTGCTGAGTTTCAGTTAATTGGTGGTGAGGACTAATGTGCCATATTTTATAGAGATTTACATTAATCTATTTCTTGTAATTTACATTAAACTGTTTCTCTGACTCAACCATCCTACTGTAATTTTTTTTAAATATCAATTTATATTTTAACTGTGTTACGAGAGACAGATGATCTCGCAATTCCACCTCTTAAAAACAACAATTATCATCAGATACAACATCAGGAATGACAAGAATTTCGGCACCTATTAAGAAGTGAAAACCGTGTTTGGAGAATGGATTTCATCGCACGGCAGAATTACGAGATGAGCTATACAAAATTCCGTTATTTAGAGTGACATATATCTTATATATAAAAGTGAAAGTCTGTATGTGGGTCTGTTCCGTATACAAATCTACACCGTACCACCAATCTCAACCAAATTTTGCATACATATAGTTTAGGATCCAGAAGGAACCGCTGGCTACATGAATTTTCGATAGTCTTTCTCGTTCTTCTGATTTCGGCCCTTTTGCACTCAAGCACAGGCTAATCAAATCATAAAATATACTCATGAAGGAATGGCAAGCCAGATAGTTTCCATGGCAACATAGCTCAAGTCGAGACACGGCCGACTGGATGCCAGTTCTGCTCTGCACTACCGGTATAGAAAAAGAGGATCTTTACTTGAAATCCCGTTAGTTACTCACCTACTCACACAGCACTGTCAACCGAGTTTAGCATAACAAAGACTTGACACTATCATCTACTATATATATTTGTGAAATACCACTCACTCATTCATTCATCACGAAATCTCAGAAACCACCGACGGATTGGAATGAAATTTGGTATGCAGCTTCCCAATGGGCCGCAAATGCCCCCTAAGATAGGATTTTTTGATATTCAGGTTCTAAAGGGGTGTTAAGGGGGTTGACCTGCATTTCATTGAATTTCAATATCTCCCGATTGGTTTCATTGGGGGATGTGATACTCGGCACGTAAACTCATCATTAAAAATAAGAAGACACGAGTCTGAGGGTTTTTCGATGTGGTGTATATTATGAGGTGAAAGGGGTGAAAAGTGGGGATGGAAAGATTCCTAACGGAGCGTGTATCTCTTAAACGACATAGGTGAGGAGTTTGAAACTCAGCGGAAAACAATCAGCATACAAAATACGTAAATATGTGTTTGACCGTTTATTCATAAATCCAATTTAAGGGGCCCATGGGGAGGGGTGAAATTCTGGGGGGGGGGGGACAGGAAGAAAGTGTCCTAACTGATTGACTGACTCACTCACTCATCAAACTCAGGGGGGAAAAACTGCGTTAAAGTAAGTAAATAGCTGTTCGACAGTTTTTTTTATTAAATCAAATTTAAGGGGTTCATGGGGAGGGGTGAAATTCCGGAAAAAGAAAATTGAAAGATAATGTCCTGCCTGACTCACTCACTCACTCACTCACACACTCATCATCGCCCAGCCAAAATTATTGAAGTTAGAAACATGACAGTTTGGGGATATGTTCATTGTATGTCAAAACCGTCTACTAAGGGAGGATTTTCGGATATTCAGGTTCTGAAGGGGTCTTAAGGGGGTTAAACCTGCATTCCATTGAATAACAATATCTCCCGATTGGTTTCATTGGGGGATATGATACACGACATATAAACTCATCATTAAAAAGGAAGAAGACACGTCTCTGAGGGGTTTTCGATGTGGTGTATATTATAAGGTGAAAGGGGTGAAAAGTAAGAATTGAAAGATTCCTAACGGAGCGTGTATCTCTTAAACGACATAGGCGAGGAGTTTAAAACTCAGCGGAAAAAATCAGCAAAAAAAAAAAAAAAAGTAAATATGTGTTTGACCGTTTTTTCATAAATCCAATTTAAGGGGCCCATGGGGAGGGGTGAAATTCTGGGGGGAGGGGGGGAAACAGGAAATAAAGTGTCCTAACTGATTGACTGACTGACTCACTCATCAAACTCAGGGGGGAGGGGGAACTGCTTTAAAGTAAGTTAATAGCTGTTGGACAGTTTTTTTGATCAATCATATTGAAGGGGTTCATCGAGAGGGATGAAATTCTGAAGGAAAAAATGAAAGAAAATGTCCTGACTCATTCACTCATGATCGCCCAGTCAAAAATATTGAAGTTGGAACCATGGCATTCTGGGGATATGTTCGTTGTATCTCAAAACCGTACACTAAGGGAGGATTTTTGGATATTCAGGCTCTAAAGGGGTCTTAAGGGGGTTAAACCTGCATTTCATTGAATAACAATATCTCACGAGTGGTTTCATCTGTGGATGTGATACTCGGCATATAAACTAATCATTAAAAATAAGCAGACATGTGTCTAAGGGTTTTTCGATGTGGTGTATTATTATGAGGTGAAAGGGGTGAAAATTGGGGGTTGAAGGATTCCTAACGGAGCGTGTAGGCCTATCTCTTAAACGACATAGGCGAGAAATTTGAAACTCAGCGAAAAAAAATCAGCTAAAAAATTAAGTAAATCGGTGTTCGACCGTTTTTTCATAAATTAATTTAAAGGTCCAATGGGGTGGGGTGAAATTCTGGGGGGGAAAAGGAGAGAAAGTGTCCTGACTGACTGACTAACTCACTCATCAAACTCAGGGGAAACAGACAGCTAAAAAAATAACTTAATAGGTGTTCAAGCGTTTTTTCATCAATCCAATTTAAGGGGCCCATGGGGAGGGGTGTAATTCTGGTAAAAATAATTGAAAGAAAATGTCCTGTCTGACTCACTCACTCATCGCGCCCAGCGAAAACTATTAATGTTGGAAAAATGAAATTTTGGGAATATGTTCGCTGTATGTCAAAACGTCAACTAAAGAATGATTTTTATTTATTCGGGTTTTAAAGAGATGTTAAGGGGGTAAACGTGCATTTCATTGAATAACGATATCTCATGAGTTGTTTCTTTGGGGATGTGATATTCGGTATATAAACTAATCATTAAAAATAATCAGACATATATCTAAAGGTTTATCGATGTCGTGTATATTATGAGGTGAAAGGGGTGAAAATTGGGGATTGAGGGATTCTTAACGGAGCGTGTATCTCTTAAACGACATAGGCGAGAAGTTTGAAATTCGGCGGGATAAAACAGCTTAAAATACAAGTAAATATGTGTACGACCGTTTTTTCATAAATCCAATTTAAGGGGCCCTTGGAGAGGGGTGAAATTCTGGGGTGATAAAACAGGAAAGAAAGTGTCCTAACTGATTGACTCACTTACTCACTCATCAAACTCAGGGGGAAATCAGCTTTAAATAAGTAAATAGGTGTTCGACCATTTGTTTCATAAATCCAATTTAAGGGGTTCATGTGGAGGGGTGAAATTATCATATATAAATGAAATTAAATGTCCTGACTGACTCACTCACTCATCATCGCCCAGCCAAAATTATTGAAGTTGGAAACATGAAATTTTGGGGATATGTTCGTTTTATGTCGAAAACATCCACTAAGGTAAGAGTTTTGAATATTCAGGTTCTAAATAGGTGTTAAGGGGGTAAACGTGCATTTCATTGAATAACAATATCTCACGAGTGGTTTCATTTGGGGATTGATACTTGGCATATATACTAATCATTAAAAATAAGCTGACACATGTCTAATGGTTTTTCGATATAGTGTATATTATGAGGTGAAAGGGATGAAAAGTGGGGGTTGAAAGATTCTTAATGGAGCGTGTATCTCTTAAACGACATAGGCGAGGAGTTTGAAACTCGGAGGAAATCAATCAGCTTAAAAATAAATAAATAAATAAATAAATAAATAAATAAATAAATAAATAAATAAATAAATAAAATAAATAGGTGTTCGACCGTCTTTTCAAAAATCCAATTTAAGGGGCCTATGGGGAGGGGTGAAATTCTGGAAGAAAAACGTCCACTAAGGAAGGATTTTTGGATGTTCGCTCTCATCGACCAACCAAAACTATTAATGTTAGAAGAGTGATATTTTGAGGATATGTTTGTCGTGTGTCGAAAAGATCTACTAAGGAGGGATTTTTGGATATTCAGGTTCTAAAGGGGTGTTAATGGGGTTAAACCTGCATTTCATTGAATAACAATATGACACGACTATGACGCGAGCGAAGCGAGACTAAAAATGAGATGGTGTGTGTGTGTCTGTGTATTACTCAATCACGCAAGTACCACTGGTCCGATTTACATGAATTTTACATGGAAGTAGCAGATTTACCTGGTTAACATACAGGTTACTTTTGATTTCAATACTTTGCACTTTTAAAGATGGCGACCATTTTAGTGACGTCACTCTACCCTTTGGTTTTAAACTTTCATATTTCCATTTCAAATAAAAAGAGAACGCTAAGAAATAGCAAACTTTTGATGGCATGTACGAGGTTAAAAATTGCATTTTCTATCCGAAATGTATCTCCAAGCGTTAGCGAGTAAAACCTAAATGTGTGCTATAAAACACGGTCAAGGCAGAGCGGAGTAGTTGGACAAAATGTTCCATCCTTAATCTCCCTCTGCGCAGCACCTCGCCTATCCCCTGTTTTAACTGTCACCTTCACATTTTGATTCATTTACGACCCGTAGCGAAGCACGGGTACTTCAGCTAGTTTTAAATAAATACGATAACTTTGTAGAACAAGATGTTCAGTAAAGATGTTTTAAAATTAATTTAAGGTAATTTAATTTAATTTAATTAATTTTAATTTATTATTATCATTTTATTATTTCTTTTTGTCGGTTGTGTAGCGTAGCGGTCAGCATGGTTAGCTGCCGCCGCGGAGATCCTGGGTTTGATTCCCGGCTCTGCCACGAAATTTGAAAAGTGGTATGAGGAATGGAACGGGTTCTACTCAGCCTCTGGTGGTCCAAATGAGTAGAGGGGGTTCGATTCCCACCTCAGCCATCCTTGCAGTGGTTTTCCGTGGTTTCCCACTTCGACTTCGGGCAAATGCCGGGATGGTTCCTACTGTAAGGCCACAGCCGCCTCCTTCCCCCTTCGTAGCCTATCCATCCCAATCTTCCCCTCCCTTCCCATCTCTAATGAGGCCCCTGTTCGCTTTGCAGGTGAGGCCGCCTGGGCGAAGTGCTGATCAAACATCCCCAGTTGTATCCACCCCGACCAGATGTTCCAAGCTCCAGGACACTGCCCGCAGAGGCGGTAGTGGTGAGTTCCCTCGCTGAGTCCGTGGGAACCACCAACCTAGAGGGTAAATCGACTAAATAAATAATAAATACAAATTATTTTATCATTTCTTTTTATTTTATTTTATTCAGTGTCATGGTTAAGGTCGTCAGTACCGTAGAGTTGGGTGTGTGTTGAACTTTTTTGATAATCTGCATCTATGTGATAACGTTAGTAGTGTGTGTAACTGTATTAGGGACAGCGATAAGAAGGCGCCGCGTAGTTGGTAGCATGCTGAGCTTCTATGTCCAAGTTCACGGGTTCAATCCCGACCAAATTCGTTGAATTTTTTAAGAGCGTTAAACATCCTTCAGAGGGGAAGTAAATCTGGCGGTCCCATGTTATAGATTTATGGCATGTAAAAGAACCTTCCACTAATTACACTTGTATGAAGCTAAATTATAGGTTAGATTTGACTAACGCTCTTAGGTTCCAACGTTCGTCGCCAGGACCTGACTATGGTGGGATCTAGTAACCAAGTTCAGAACTAGTTGTCGTTGACTGTAGCTTTAGGAACTACTTGAAAATTGAATGTCTGCAGTCCTTACATGAGTTAAAAACAGATAACACACACTAATACAGCCAGAAAAATTAACACCGGTTATCAGACAGATTCTACACACACCCAAAGTATACGGGGCTACATGACCCCGTTGTCGCAACCCCTGAACTGAGGAACCAACCAACCAAGATAGGCACCCTGGGACTTAAAATAAGCTACTATCCCGTCATTTGCCTGGAGAGAGTGGGGGGAAAAGGAAGCACGGTCCGGGCACAGTCACCAAGAGCCTGCTGATGAGCCTGACTTGGTGCACCTAGACAAGGAAGGTTTAGTTTAACGTGACCAGGAATCTTGTGATTATGAGCCATGGGACCTCCTTTTTACGTGGAATCCGAACCACAGGACATGGCATTTCACTTCGAAAATCTCACATGCATTGACCGGGAATCGAACCCAGTCCACCTTGGTGAGAGGCCAACAGCTTCACCGCTGTGCCACCACAGCCCCCCCCCACCTAGTCAAAACCCCTCAATAGACACGGCGGAAACCTAGAAAAATTGGCAGCTATTTATTGATTACTATTTTTTGAAATGTTCCTGACTCTACTAATTTGGTCTGGTGTAGTATACGGAAGCCGTTATAGATCAAGTCCCTACGTTGCGGCGCCAATAGATGAGGATCGTACCCAACAATAAATGTATCCATTGTAGGAATTAATCAAATACGAGGCACGTCCAGAAAATGAGTTCCGTTTGGTAATAAACAGATACAGAAAAATTATTTATTACACAACATTCTACACCACTTAAACTACTTTTTCACATAACTGCCGTACTTTTGCAGGCATTTGTCATAGCGCGGCACAAGTTTTTGGATACCTTCTTCATTGAAGTTTGCCGCCTGTGTCTTAAAACAGTTGGAAACATCTTCTTTCAGCCCGTCGTCATTGTTGAAGAGTTGACCGCCAAGGAAAGACTTGAGATGTGCAAACAGATGAAAGTCGCTAGGAGCGAGGTCAGGGCTGTACGGAGGGTGGTCAAACACGTCCCAGCCAAATCCCAGTAGGAGGTTCTTCGTCATATTTGCAGTGTGTGGTCGTGCGTTGTCGTGAAGAAAAACAACACCTTTTGACAGCAACCCTCGGCGCTTATTCTGTATTGCGCGGCGCAATTTCCTAAGTGTCTCGCAGAAAGCATCTGCGTTGATTGTTTGATCACGTGGTAAAAAAAATCAATGAGTAAGATGCCTTTCCAGTCCCAGAACACTGTGCACATCATTTTCCGAGGTGTCAAGATTTGTTTCGGCTTAACCTTTGCTGGGGATGAAGTGTGCCTCCATTCCATTGATTGCCGCTTACTTTCAGGGGTGTTGTAAGAAACACAAGTTTCATCTCCTGTGACTATCTGTGTCAGGAATTCTTCGCCGCCTTCATTGTAATGGGTCAAAAACTGAAGTGCACTACCCATCCGTTTTGTTTTGTGTTGCGCTGCAGCGGAACAAACAACTAGTTGAAGACACAGGCGGCACACGTCTATGAAGAAGGTATACAAACACTCGTGCCACGCTACGACAAATGCCTGCAACATTTCGGCAGTTATGTGGAAAAGTAGTTCAAGGGTTGTAGAATTTTGTGCAATAAATAATTTTTCTGTCGCCTCCGTAGCGTAGCGGTCAGCATGGTTAGCTGCCGCCCCGGAGGTCCTGGGTTCGATTCCCGGCTCTGTCACGAAATTTGAAAAGTGGTATGAGGACTGGAACGGGGTCTACTCAGCCTCGGGTGGCCCAAATGAGTAGAGGGGGTTCGATTCCCACCTCAGCCATCCTCGAAGTGGTTTTCCGTGGTTTCCCACTTCGTCTTCGGGAAAATGCCGGGATGGTTCCTACTGTAAGGCCACGGCCACCTCCTTCCCTCTTCCTAGCCTATCCATCCCAATCTTCCATCCCTTCCCATCCCTCATGAGGCCCCTGTTCGCTTTGCAGGGGAGGCCGCTTGGGCGAAGTGCTGATTACACCTCCCAAGTTGTATCCATCCCGACCAGATGTTCCAAGCTCCAGGACACTGCCCATAGAGGCGGTAGTGGTGAGTTCCCTCGCTGAGTCCGTGGGAACCACCAACCTAGAGGGTAAATTGACTAAATAAAAAAAAATCTGTATATGTACACAGTTTAATGTTATTACCAAATGGAACTTACTTTCTGGACGTACTTGGTATATAAGAGTTCAGTAGTTTAAGTTAAATGTACCGGAGTTAGTAAATACATCAAGTTCGGATGTTGGAAGAAAGCGAGCCAAGCCATGCTCGAGCAGCGAGACGGCCCATGTTCCGGCGCAGTGCGTGATAAACATTGGGACCAAGAACAGGCCTGCAGTATTGTCCTACTGACATAGCCTCTACAATGGCTGCCAACTCCCCTTTCATTGGCATGTCTACATTCACAAAAACACCCGCAATGCAGTCCTTGCGCGTCTATTGTAAAAAATATCAGGAAGATAAAAGGTAAGTTACTGTCCCGGCATTTCGTAGTTCGGTAATTGTAATCTTTCGTGTTACCTTGCTTATAAATTGGGAGGATTTCTCATTCTGTCCAGTCAGAGGATACCTTTCCTAAATCTAATGCCAATTCGATTATGCTATGGAACCATTTCAGCTCTGCTTAAATATAATGTTGATACTTATGAACTTTATCAATCCTTACAAGAACCTCCGTGGCTTAGGCGGCAGCACGCCGGCCTCTCACCACTACGTCCGTGGTTCAAATCCCGGTCACTCCATGTGAGATTTGTGCTGGATAAAGCGGAGGCAGACAGGTTTTTCTCCGGGTACTCATGTTTTACCTGTCACAATTTCATTCCCGCAACACTCTCCACTGTCAATTCATTTCATCTGTCATTCATTTAATCATTGCCCAAGAGGAGTGGGACAGGCTTCTGCAGTCGGCACAGTTCACAACCTCGCCTCTAGATGGGGGCTTCATTCATTCCATTCCCTGACCCGGTCGGTCGACTGGAAGCAGGCTGTGGATTTTCATCAATACTTACAAACTATGTTCTTATCGGGATGCTTAAGTTGAAAGATTGTTTTTATTTTAATATTTTCTTGCTAACAAATTCAACATCAAGTGTATACCGAGTTTTTACGTTTTCTCAATTAATGTAATATGCCCGCAACCACTCAGTTCTTTCAGCAATACACTAACTGAAGCTGAAGAAGCCCATAGTGCATGCCGAAGTATGCTCTGCTAGAGACATTGTAGTAAAGTATTGATGTATCGATATGGGTGAATCCATTGTTTTTATCCTTATGTAAGGTAGAGCGTCGATATTTCACATCAATACGGAAACATTTTCAACATAATCAATAGCATATCAATGAAATGTAAGAGTATTTCTTTCGCCATATCTGGTCGTGGAACCAAAAAAGGAAGGAAGCTTGTTGTTTAACGTGACCGTTAATCTTGAGATCATGAGCCACGGGACCTCCTTTTTACGTGGAATCCGAACCACAGGACATGGCATTTCACTTTGAAAATCTCACATGCACTGACCGGGAATCGAACCCGGACCGCCTTGTTGAGAGGCATACAGCTAGATGATGATGATGATGATAATTGTTGTTTTAAGGGGCCTAACATCGAGGTTATCGGCCCCTACATACAGCTAGACCGCTGAGCCACCACGCCCTCCGCCGTGGAACCAAGTTTGCTAACAACGGAACATCGCGAATACAACCACCCGATCTCGCAGAAACATTAAATACATGTTGGTTAGATTGCAAAGAAAATATCTGTATTGGCATTTTATACCCAAATTTGCTAGTGCCAACTCTAGAGAGGGCAACATTGTCACGTCTGAATACGGGAGTGAGACTTGGAGGGGTTCAGATGAGTGTGCACTTCGATGTCTCATATTCTCTCCGATCAATGACAGTATTATAGTCACTCCCCAGGTTGCTGTAAATGGTGATACAGACAACGAGAAGTAGCTGTAGCAGTGCAATCGGTGGGTAATAATACTACGTGAGCTCAGTGTACTCACTTTCTGTGCTGGTCCATGTCTCGTACCCATATTCGTAACATACAATGTTGCCCATCTAGGGATATCGCACATGAATGTCAAGATATAATACCATCACAGATGCTTTCCTTGTAACCTAACCAATTTTTTAACGTTTCGATGATCCTTCTTAGGTCTTATAAGATTTTAATCCCACCTCTAGCAATGTTTAATTTACAATGCTGTTAGTCCTTATTTGAATGTTCACTGTGTTTTCTGTTTTATAGGCTACCTTTTTTCTTGCTGTCAATATGAGATCTCTATATGTTCAATTTTACTATTATTTTAGTTGTTATTGTGGTTGTTGTTGTTTCATTTCAGGTGTGTTTGTTTTGGGAACAATGCAATAGGGCAGGCGAAGCAAGGACAGGTCCAGGCTTGATAATGGTTGGTGATAATAATGTAAGCAAAAAAAGGATAGAATTTGTCTAAGGAAAACTGTAAGGATGTTAGGGGATCAGTCACAGTAAAATGTGCAATTAGATACAGTAGTTGCACAATTTATTTTAGAAGTAAACATAGCAATGAAAAATGGCCGTAGGTTTGAAGATAATAGAGTAAACATTTATTATAAATATTACAGCTGAATTCTAATGAGGCAACTGGATAACAAACAGAGGCTGTCCCTTATAAAATGAAGAAAAAGAACTTAGTGCCTTCTTAGTTTATACGGCGTAGGAACAACCTAATTGATAATAATAATTGTGCCGGCAGCTTATCCGGACACTCCTTACTCCCGGAAGAAATTATGAAATGGTCATGAACGACGGAAGTGTGTAAAAACTTTTATGGTTTGACTTGTACTTATTAATGTAACTGCGTGTCTTTGGAAATTGATCATTTACTAAGGGTTTTTGTTGAGAGAAGAAAAGGATAAGTGGAGTGCGACTCTACCTTGTGATTCTGGGAGCTTTAAATTTATTTTGTAAACTTTTCATTGTGTATTGAGTGTTATGAGTGTTTTGGGGAATTTGTTTTGCCCTAACTTGGTGCTTGGTTTGGTTCTGTTTGTTCTCGACCATTTGGTCTGCCTGCACCAAGCACGGTTCTCCTCCTTCCTAACTTAGATTTTAATTTTTATTTTCGCTTTGTCCTTTATTTATTTGTCTTTTCATTTTGATACTCTCGTGCTGCTTTATTTCTTCCTTCCTTTTCCTCCCCAGCACGGAGATCTAGGTTTAGTCCCTCATGGACTCTGTTTAATCTATTTTATGTATTTGCTTTTTTTTTCTCTTTGGGGATTGTTCCTTGAAGTTGCCCCTTCGTGCTTCTTAGAACCAAGATGGCGAAAGAGATGGATTACTGAATTTTGACTACAAAATATTATCAGATTTATGATTTTTAATCCCCGTTCAGTTCCTTCCTTGCCTTCCGACAATTTAATATGTCTCACCATGTTTTGGTAATTCATTTCAGACGCTACTTCATGGTACTTAATAATTAATAAGAAGAGTGTGCTCGAAGTCGAACACCGGAATCACTAGGAATATGTATATAAGGTTTGGATTTGGATTTCATGTTATGATGTCAATGTTAATGTTATTTTGTTATTAAAAGGCCTTTGATGTTTTAAATGAGATCTGTTGATAGTTTATGTTTACGTCTTTGGTTGTAATTGGAATCACTAAATAGATGTTTCTCTCTTATCTTCTGATATCATGGGAGTATGGGAATCACAACATATACCGGCAACTTCCACTTACACTAAGGGGCTACAATAATAATTATATTGGTTTTACGTCCCTTTTAACTACTGTGGCTTTTCGAGACGCTGGGGTGCCAGAATTTTGCTCCTAAGGGGGTCCTTAACATGCCAGTAAATCTACTGACACGGCCCCTTCGCACCCTTAAATGCCAGCTGACCGCGCCAGGATACGAACCTTGAACTTTGGGCCCAGCAAGCGAGAACGTTTTCGCTGAGCCACGCAGCCAGTCACTTAATTTGAGTTTCTGAAGAGTTTATGCAGAGTCTAGAAAAAAGTGAGTGATAAGCAAGCATTAATTTTGTCTCCTGTTTCACTGTTGACATGACAAGTTTGTGGAAATATTCAAAATAGGTTCAAGAGCTCATTGGTTGGTTACTCGACTTCTTGTTGTTGTAGAAGTGTATTTCTAGCTGGCTGATAAAAGTGCTGAGTTTAAAATAACTCTTTAAAGTTTGTCATGTAGGCTGATAAAAGAATTGCATTAATGAGTAGCCAATCACACGGTTGGTGGAGTCGAGTTCTTGTTGAACGGCGAGAGCCCTTGACGGGCGAAGGAACGTACAGTTGGCTAGGTGGATGCAGAAAGAGACCCAGATAGCGACGTGAGAAGTCTTTAGATCAGGGCCAACCAAACAGCGCTCCGGCCGCGCTCCAGGTGAGTGCTCGGAGCGCCTTGGTGGAAGGTATTGTAGTTTCGGTAGTGGTGGGAGGAGCATCGCTGGTTGAGCACGCCGTCTGCCCGCCGCGCCGAATTTAGCAATGTTTGGCTCAACGTACATTTGTGAGCGTTTCTTTTCGGTTCTTAAGCTTACCAAAAGTAAACACCGTGCGACGATGAGCGATAGAAATTTGCGCAATTGTTTACGAATAGCTATGTCCAGAAATATTTGGAGAAATTGTTTCCTCCAAAACTAAAAACTCGTAAAAACGACGGAGCAAAGGTCTCTCAAGGTCTGTACTATCTGTTCAAATTGGTAAAGTGTTGTTGAATTTTCCTCTCTAATAGGCTATGTTCACATTTCAGTTTGAAATAAATCACAATACTCTTTACTTAACACTTGCGTTCGTTTCCTGCACATTCCATACATCGGAGTGCCATTCGATTTGTATATGCGGTATATTTTTTAATGGCAAAACAGCCCTATCAATTTGATGTCAACAATACCACAAAAGCCGTCGACCGCACGACTGTACGTACGTATCTAGAAATAGTGTATCCAATTTGGAGAAGATTGTTTCCTCCGAACATCGTCTGTCTGTCTCAGGTGTCTTCGCTGCCACAGTGTAGTGGTAGTAGGGAGAAGGAGCGCTAGCCTGACTGTCCAGTGCTCCCCGAGCGCTCTCAGAGCGCAATGGCTGAATGACCCTGCTTTAGATAGTGGTTTGGAGAGGCGTGACGTATACACTCCACACGCCTCGGTAGAAATTTCTGGAGCCACATCACGTGAACAACAAGCGAGGTGATGTGGAAGCAATCCACCAATTAAAGACAGCCAAGACTATGACGTATCTACGCGGGCTGGGCTTCTTCGCCATGTTGCAGATTTGTAATAAGTCAGTGATGATTATGATGATGATAGACCATTACTTGCTAACGAGTATGATGTCTTCTTTGGGATTATAAGTCCTCAATGTCCGTGGGTCCTCTGATGTCTGTGTAGACCAATTCTGGAGCCGAAAACTCTTCCATAATGTTCACAAACATATATTTCACTCACAACTCGCTGAGGATCATTCCTTTGAGCGGCAATTCGCTCTTTCCTTGCCTGTCGCATATCCATTGCATGTCTCCGACGTTCGTGTTCGAAGTAATCAGTAGGCAACAACTGAATCACTCTTCACGAAATGCCTCAAACCCATGCCATATTAAAGCAGCTTTACAATTTAAGCAAGTTAGGTGATAAACATAAAGAAAAACTAAGCAGTGAGTTTAAAGATGAGGTAAAATACGAACAAATTCGCTACATAAGCCTCAACATGAAGCGAGGGAAGATTTGTAAGTTATGATAATTACTAGCGTTCGAAAGTTTAAGACCTAAAAAAGTACAAAATATGCAAGCAAATATGCCCTAAAAACTAGCTAAATATGATCTAAAATCTATGAAATATGACATGAATTTTTGGGATAGGTAGAGTATCACTAGCATATACTAAACGTCTTAAGTGCCAAAACTTCATCAGCGATAATACACCAGACACATTTAATCACACAAACTGGCAGAGAGCTACAGTAAATTAAAATTTTCAACATTCATTCAGTATTGACACCGTGGACGGCCAGGGTGGATGGGCCGGGCCTACTTACCTTTATTTAGAGGTCCGCGTCACTTCCACAGCAAAATCACCTCCAGAAGACATGCCCCAACAGAAAAACACCAAAAGGGGTGGAAGGAAAATGGAGAAGGGGAACGCACAGGCTATTCTGCAGACACCCCCCAATAACCGACAGAACTGCTGCCGACGAAATAATGCCACAACAGCTGCTTAAAAATAAAAATAAAAATTTAATGTTAAAATTTAAAGGAGCACCTCCACCAGAAACAGAACATGCTTGCTTGCAAAGCAAAAAAGGTGACAAGAATTAAATTAAAATTAAAATGTTATAAAGCCCAAAGATTAAAATAAAATTACAGGCATAATTAAATGAGAAAGGGCTTGATAATTTACAAGGGAATGCAATACCGATCCGACATACGGAGATCCAGGCCACGATGAAACGAGAAATTAAAAATTAAATTAACAAAATAAAATTGGATCAGAAAAATAATTCCATAATTTGCATGACGGAGAAAAACACAGGAACATTTAACAAAAACACAAAGTTAAACCAACAAGATTAAATAAAAAAAAAGTTAAGCTAACACCACAACACGTTTGAGTTTCGCGGTCGGCGCCAAGAGACTGACCACGAGACCAGAATGCATTTCGGCAAAACAAAAAACAAACATGGCCACTAAAAACAGGAGACCGCATGTCCGACCGAATTACGGCAAACAATTTAGCAAAACTACATTTTAAAATCAGCAGAAAGAAAAGAACGGAGGAAAACAATTACGTCAAAACACTATTAACATGAGGGCGGAGCCACGGATCGGAAATCATATAAAAAATATGCCAATCCCAAGATTGCCAAAGGAAAATAAATAATAATTTAAAACGTAAAATAAACTTAGAAATGTGTCTCCAAAAGGTACGAAGAAAACAATAACATTTTTTTTTATCAGGTAACGTTGACAAACAAAAATATTAGGCCTATAAAACAAAATAAGGTACAGAATTAAAACATTACTATAAGACGATATCGGAGCTCCATAACAATAATAAATATAAATGTATAATGCAACGTACTTTACATCCTTCTCAGTGGAGACACAATGAAAATAAAATAATTAACACACAATATAAATAAAATATAATACGGCACTAAATTGCCTTGAAAATGGCCCACCCCGCACATGCTTCGTTTTGGCATCACAAGCACTGGTCTGCATCGAGATGCGATCTTCATTCCGTACTTCCTCTTCACGGCGAAACGATGAAAGTTAAAGCCTTAAGAGCACAGGCAATTTCTTAGTAAAATAGGTATTCATATTTGGTAAAAGCTAGGGGCCAATGCCCCCTAGCCCACGAAGAGATACTCTTTCACACCTGTTGGCAAGTTGTTTCTTAGACGACAGACCATGAACTCCACAAGATGGCGGAGAATCGCGCGTCAGATCCCGAACTGCATTCATGTAAATATTCATCGTCCAATCAAGGCTTGACACATCAATCAACAATGTCATTATTAAGTAAATAATTTGGCGGTATCATGAATACACAGTCCTGTGTTTCATGACGTAGAATATAATAAATGCCCTCAAACATGACTGGAATAGGATGAGTTTATTTGGCACCCCAACACACTCTATCGGAGAAGAAGGAACCACGTGAAGATACCCCGAAGTCCGACAGCAGCTACCACCTCGTGTTCACAAACGGAATCAAGTCACCAGGCGGTCGATTCAAAATGTCATGAATTCCATTCAGGGGTAGATACATGTTTGAAACGTTGGGACGGGCTCTTGCACGTAACAAGTATTATAGCCTTGAGATGCAGTTCTTGCTCGGTTTTCCTAAAAGAAAACAGAAAACCCGAACTATTAGCATGCTTTATGATATCTGTCGGCGTAATTTAAAAGACACTGCCTAACAGGAAGGTTATTGAGTTCATTATCGTACATACCTCTTAATCTTCTTCTTTGCCAGCATTGCACATCACGACCATGTGCATTCTGAGGCTGTTGAAAAGAAATCTCCTTCTACTACACTATTCAGAAATCCTGTGTTTGAAACTCGCCCCAGATAACACGTTCCTTGTTAACGACGCCTCAATTTAAACAAAATTGCTGAAATTATAAACGAACATGACCTCATATCACTAAAATGTGACCAAATATGACAAAAAAAAATGGCCTAAATATGCATTTATGGGCAACATCAAATTGCTTTAAACGTGATCAGGGACCCGTCATTCAAACTTATTTTTCAGATTTCGGGTAAAATGAGCCCAGGAAAGAATATGACTTTTCCTTAACATCCGAACCTTAATAATTACTAATATTGAAGTAGAACTTTAAATATTCATTCTTTCTTTCAGTGATGGTGGACACAAAACGAGGTTTATAGAATAATATAATGTGAGTTATTTCATTTCAAAAAAAAGTCAGCACAAAGTGGCTTCGGTGGCGTGGTCGGTAGAATGCTGAGCTGCTGTGCCCAAGGTCCTGGGTTCAAATCGGGCCGAAGTCATCGTATTTTTAAGAGCGTTAAAATCCTTCAGTACGCGTTTCTTCGGAGGGGAAGTAAAGCCGGTGGGCCCATGTCATAGATTTATTGCACGTAAAAGAACCTACCACTGCAATTGGTAGTGTGTAGCAAAATGTGTAGGTTATATTTGGTTAGTTAGAAACGCTCTATCAAGTTCCAACGCTCGCCGCTAGGTGTTAGTGACAGTGACATCTGGTAGCCAATGTTGGAACTACTTGAAATTGAACTTGTTCGAAGCCCCCGGGCGTTAAATACCCAGCTATGCCTATTGGCTTCAATTCATATATAATAATAACAAGCAATTTAACTACTTTGTGCTTGAACCGTCACGATTGCAAACACGAGTCTTGGACATCGTTGTCATTTAGACCCGCGTACTTGGGAGTGTGTAGAATTTGTCGGATATCCTGCATTAGTGTGTATTTGTATTCCAGGTGAAGATTGGTAAGGAGGCGGCCGTGGTCTTAAGCTAGGAACCATCCCGGCATTTGCCTGGAGTATTACTGAGAAACCACGAAAAACTACTTCCAGGATAGCTGAGTTGGGAAGCGTACCCTCCTCTTCTCAAATTTGCTTCATGAGGCTAAGAGTACCCCGTTCCAGCCCTCAGACTAGAATTAAATTTCTTGACAAAGCCGTGAATCGAACCAGGGCCTCAGGGGGGACAGCCAAGAATGCTAGCCACTGTGCCACTGTTATTTTAGTGATGTATGCATTATATTACAGTACTGAAATGCTACACTAGACCATGACAGTGGTTAACATGATTCATTTTCCTTTCGGCTTAAAAAAATTCATGACGGTAGATGTATACAGGGTGTATTTGATATAATGGAAGTCCCTTACACTGGTCATAGAAGTGACTATTCTAAGCAAATATCTTCATGAAATTTAGTCGTATCTTAATTAGTGTAGGTGGAATTAAATCACAAGGATCGTCGGTCAATGTCTTGGAAAAGGGCTTACACTGCGTTCCCCTCAGCAACACAGCTGACTCCTCCCCGTCGCCCTCTCCTCCAACGCTGAGGAATGTTGACAAGAGTCTGAATTTGAGTGACCTCCTCGTCTTGTCTGCCAATGGCATTGAAATACACGAACCGAGCCTATGAACAGCTGATTCACATCGTAATGGGGAGTGACTACATAACTAGTGATGGTGGATCTGTTTAGGATTTCGCCAGCCTTGAGGCCTATGCATAGAAAATGGAAATCCTAAAGATTTGGTAAATTAAATTAAGGAACTGTTGGTCTATCTTTGTGTGAATACAGTGCAACAACTGTAATAAAAATATTAATAATAATATTATTATAGTAGGCTACTACTACTGTACTACTACTAATAATAGCTTGCCACGGTGGGTGAGTGGATAGCGTGTCGGTCTACTAACCCCAAGATTGCAGGTTCGCCCCTGACCGTGGTAAGTGATTTTTGAAAGGCGGCAAAAATACGATACGCATGTCATACGATGTTGGCATGTCAAAGAACCCATTTGAATTCAGTAGGCCGAGTTCATAATGGCAAAATTAATCTCGGGAGTTTCCGCCAACACAAAGTTCCTCATTTCTCTACTAGAAAGCGCTATTGTGTTCAAAGAGATTAGATATCTAACCTCCTTGACTTTCATAGTCAAGGAACTACGAAATTCGACATGCAAGCTACCCTCTGGGTGTCAAATAGCAAAGCTTGCACCAGGCACCCGAGGCCATACGATATTATTATTATACTACTACTAATAATAGACTTTTAGGCACACTAACTTCTTTTATACGGGGCTACGTGACCACGTTATCGCAGCCCCTAAACTAAGGAACCAACCTAACTTCATGTAAGTATTTTTTGGTATGTCTAGTTGCCAGACTTTTATGTACGCAGGATTTCTTGTATGTGCCATGAAATCCATGGGCATGATCGTATTAGATCACATTCATTTACTACATTCGTGAACGTAGATCGTTTAGCACTCTACCACCAGAGCTACACATGCTGACTCTTATTATTATTATTATTATTATTATTATTATTATTATTATTATTATTATTATTATTATTATTATTATTATTATTATTATTATTATTTATTTTGCGCATGCGCTTACACATTTTCAGCATATTTGCTGGAAAGAAAACATTTACAATCCCAGATACCATATATATCATAAGGAGCAAATTCTTGGTGACTGCATTCAGTAGACTAGTTGCTTTACGCATTTCCCCCACTCCTTCAGGCCTGATTGCCTAAGAACAGCCTTACTACGCGACACGTAGAAAGTATGACAGTTTTCTGCATCAGTTTGAAAAGGCCAGGGCCTAATTTCAACTCACTGAGCGATTCCTTTAAGTTGTTAGGAATCACGCCAGTGCTGGAGATGATAATAGGAACTGTCCTGACTTGTGCCATGTGCCATTGCTTCCTTATCAGTTCTGAAAGCTCTGTGTATTTTGACAGCTTTTCGACATGCTTTGTTAGAATGTTGCCACTGTTTGGGATTGCCACATCTATGAAGGTAGTGTGCTTCATGCATTTGTCAACAAGAACCAAATCAGGTCTGTTGTGCACAGCTGATTGGTCTGTCAATACGGTACGATCCCAGTACAACGTAAAGCTGTCATTTTCCAGTACACTTTCAGGAGCATATTTGTAGTACGGCACTTTCTCTTGGCTCAGCAGTTGAAGGCGTATAGCCAGTTCTTGATGAACTATATTGGCAACAAAATCATGTATCTTCCTATATTCTGTCCCTGCAAAATGGCGACAACCTGATATAATACGCTGAACGGTCTCCGATGTTGGGCAACCGTATCTGCAATGGTCATCTTGCACAGATGCATCCTTGATAATGTACTTAAGGTCGTTCCTTGTGGGGAAAACCTGGTCCTGAATAGCCATCATAAAGCCTTCTGTTTCAGGAAACATCTGCCCAGAAATCAACTAAAAGTTCGACGCTAGCTTGTCGACGTGAGTCTGGATGACTTCATTGGGATGTCTTCTGTGCAGTGGCTTGGACAACCAGGCATTGAATCTATCCAAGTCACTGCGCACCTGATTTTGAGTCTCTTCCTGACTTAAGAGTAGTGGAGTTGAATCATCTGCTTCTGTGACAGCCTTGTGCAGTATCGAATGGTTCGATACAGAACAGAAGTATTTTCTTAACTCATAGGTCTGTCGAGTTACTTGGTTGTTTATATCAACAATTCCTCTCCCACCCATATGTCTCGGTAACATGACTCGTTCCACAGATGTCCTGGGATGGTGTTTTCGTGATTTGGTCAGTGATGTTCTAATTTTCTGTTCTAGACTTGCAATGTCAGTTTTACTCCACTTGATGACCCCAAACGAGTAACTAAGGATAGGGACAGCATATGCTTTGATTGCCTTAACCAAGTTTTTACTGTTGAGGCTGGTGTTACAAACAAGCTTAATTTTTCTGTCAAATTCCTTCGTCAGATCTTGTTTCACTACTGAGTGTTCTATGTGTCGGGCTTGCTTCATTCCCAGATACTTATAGGTCTCGTCAGTGAGCATTGTTGTAATCTGCTGTCCCTGAGCTGTTTCATATATTCCTTCCTGCAGCTTGCCTTTCATAACGTTCAGCGTTTTACATTTCTCCAGCCCGAATTCTATTTTCACATTCTGCGAGAAGGTTTCCACTATCTTCAACAGAAACTCTAGCTGTGCTCTGGTGGCAGCATATAGCTTTAGGTCATCCATATACAAGAGATGGTTGAGCTTTGCAAGCTCCTGGAGTTCTTGATACTGAAGCCATATTTTGTTGAATTAAGTTGGTTTGATAGTGGATTCATCGCAAGACAGAACCATAATGGGCTCAAGGAGTCTCCTTGGAATATTCCCTTGTGGATTGGGATCATACTGGTTGCAATACTGCCATTTGTTGTGCTAAGGCACATTACTGTACGCCACGTTGCCATGGCGTGTTCCAAAAAATATATAATCTGAGGTTCAATTTTATACACTTTCAAAATATGGATCAACCAATCATGGGACACGGAATCATAGAACTTCTTGTAGTCAATATATGCCGTGAATAAATTTCTGTTATTGGCAAAGGCCTGGTTAGAAACCACTGAGTCAATGATAAGTATTTCTTTACACCCTTTGGACCCTTTCGTGCATCCTATTTGTTGTGTTGCTAGGATGTTATTTTGTTCACAGTGGGCATATATCCTCCGACTAAGACAGGACTTGATGATCTTATACATTGTGGGAAGGCATGTAATTGGACGGTATTTTCCAGGACCTTGCATATTTTGTGGGTCTTTCGGAAGTAGATGTGTTACACATTGTGTAAGGAAATTTGGCATCTTCTGTGGATGAGCAACAACTTCATTCACCAGAGTAGACAGAAGATCGTAAACGCACCAGAATTTCTTATACCAGTAATTCTGTATCTGATCTAAACCGGGTGCTTTCCAGTTAGGAAGACCTTTAATGATGGAAGAAATTTCAGTTGATGTTATTGGATCATATTGCATCGAATTATATTCTTTAGAGATGTCTGTTACTTCCTGAACCCAATGGGAGTCTGGGTTAAAATTGATTGCTCCAAAACTCTTCAATTTCTTCCATTGTTGGATAAGGAGCATTTGAGGATACATGGTTTTTGCTCAGTGCTCTGTAGAATTTCTTCTCGCCTTTGACAAATAAGTTGTTGTCCTGTCTCCGTTTCCTACTGGCTCTGTATCTTGTAAGTCTGTTCGCTACCAACGTAAGTTTCTGTTTGAATGTATCTAAACACTGTTCGGCTTTTGTGTTTGGATCATCTCGGTCGGTGTGGATTTTGGACCGCCTCATTATTGCCTTACAGAGTCTCACCAGTCTTCTTGTGTGCGTTCCTCTGATAAACTCAGTCAAACGGCCAATATCTGTTCGCAATTTGTCAATATTGCCTATCAGACGTCTTTCCCACTTAGGAGTAACAGGTGCACATTTCTTACTGCAGGAATTATTCCTTTCTCTCAGTTGGATGCCCATAGTTCTGATAACTGTGACGGCTCCACAGTACAAAACAGTATGAAGAGATTCTAAGTCATTCACATCTATCAAGTGTTTGGGTAGGATAGCTTGATTCATGATATTTAAAATTATTGATACCTTCCTAGACGAATTCACTCGAGGCAAGGCAGGTCTATGCATTGCGTCTGTTCCATTGAACTGAGCCATTGCCGTCATTATTTCATCTGCTAAGATCTTGGTATGTGACTCATCTTCATGATGTGTATCCGGCTGTATGCCACTGACTGGCTCAATGTGTTCTTCTTGATGTTGTTCCTGCTCATGGAGCTCTTGTGCTAATTCACCCTCCAGATTAGTTCCTTGATCACAATCAAACACTCTTCTGACCTCCTGCTTGATTGTATTCAGTCTTGTTCATTGCGATTGACCATTTTAAGCGCTTTCTTGGCAGGCCTGCTTGGGTGAGTGCCGGAAGTGGTTCTGTCACAGCATTTTCAGCAGGCAAAGCACTTGACGTTGGTTGGCTTTGTTGTAGTTGTTGGGCTTTGTCTTCTTGTGCGACAGGAGCCCGCCTCATCAGCACTCTGCCACCGACGTCTCGCTTGCTGTCATGTCCATCGCCGGCTCTAGACATGCCCTGACGAACCTCAAACAGCGGCCTTTCATTCATTTTTAAATGTATTTTCTCCATATTATGGGTTGGTGCCTTTTTATTATTATCTCTTTATTTACTCAACTTACAGTCGGTACCATGACTCATATCGGTACATTACGTACAAGAAAATGAGTCAAGTAACACTTAAGCCTATCGCATACATTTTCGAATAGCATAGATGTTTGACAGTTAATTTTGTCTTCTCTTCTTATTTTCCACGTCTCTTTTTCACAAGAGGGTCCAAAGAAAAATCCTAATGTGGATTCAAAAACCCTCTAACGATGCTGCAGGTTTTCAGAATTGCAGCCTTTTGTGCAATAGTATTATTATTATTAGATTATTATTATTATTATTATCTTCATCATCATCTACATGTGGTGCTAGTATTGAGACAGCTTAGCATCACCAGCCGATGTGCAAGTCAGCTGTCCAGTGGTCCAGCGGTCCAGCTGTTGGCCTCTCACCACGGCGGACCGGGTTTGATTCCCTGTCAATGCATGTGAGATTTTCGAAGTGAAATGCCATGTCCTTTGGTTCGGATTCCACATAAAAAGGTGGTCCAGTAGCTCATAATCACGAAATTTACGGTCATGTAAAACCACAAGCTTCCTTAATTCCCACCATCGGCAGCCACAAGATGATTTCCTGCGGCATCTTACGAGGCCAAAGTTGGGATGTCCCTTCATAAGACCACGGCTGCTTTCTACCCTACCCTCGCGTTGTAGGCATGCGCATCTAATCGTGCACCACGATCGCAGCAATTCCGGTGATTGGAGGTCCAAACTCAGCACCGACAGTGACCATCCTGAGTTTGGATTTCCCTGGATTCTTCCACGCGCTTTCCAAGCACATGCCGGGATAGTATGGTACTTGAGTCCCGGGGCACCGACCTCATTCACGACCCTAAGAACTACATCTACACATACTACTTCAGTCACCACAGAAACACAGTTTATCAGACAAATCCAACACTCACCCAACTACACGCGGCTGATAAACAAGTATCCCAAGCCCCTAAAATGAGTGAACAACAACGATCACAACTAGCTTGCAAGTCTCTTCCATCATCATTGTTACCAAAAATATTTATTTTCTGAACGTCCTAAACAATTGGAACCCTACTTAAAAATAAATAACGTTCATTAAAGATATAATCTCGTATAATGTTTTAATAATAATAAGATGTTTTTGAAGGACTAGTTTTATTTTTTGCGGGGATGTCGAGATTCCAGAATGTTGTGTTCACAGAATTTCATTTACGTGCCAGTATATCCATCGTCATAAGGCTGTCGTATTAATTTGTTCACCTTCATGTATTACATGACAGCCTAGATCGAACCCTCGAGAAGGATAGAACTCTAATTACTTGAGCTACACAGCCTCGCTATCATTTAATTATTATTATTGTTTTATACAGTAGGCTACAAATAACACATTGCTGGTACATCACAACTAAACTATACGGACTTCAGGGAACCAAAGTATTGTTACTGAAACAGCCACTTCTAAGCTGGAAAGTCGAAATCGCTACCCATGAACTTCCAGACGATTCGGGTTGTTGAGAGAACTACTGCCTTCTGCATTAGTTTGTACATTTGAGTATCCAGAACCAGTTCTTTAAGCTCTTGGAGCAAGGTTCTTGGGATCACGCCCGTATTTGAGACAATGATAGGGATGGTCTTTACCCGTTCTACATGCCATTGCCTTTTGATAGACTCTACTTTATAAAATTTATTAAAAGTGTCGGTACTATAAATTTGTTTATAATTAATATTTTTTATATATTTTATAGCTATATTTGAAGCCTCCGTGGCTTAGGCGGCAGCACGCCGGCCTCTCACCGCTGGGTCCGTGGTTCAAATCCCGGTCACTCCATGTGAGATCTGTGCTGGACAAAACGGAGGCAGACAGGTTTTTCTCCGGGTACTCCGGTTTTCCCTGTCAAAATTTCATTCCAGCAACACTCTCCACTGTCATTTCATTTCATCTGTCATTCATTTAATCATTGCCCCAGAGGAGTGCGTCAGGCCTCGGCAGCCGGCACAGTTCATATCCTCGCCGCTAGATAGGGGCTTCATTCATTCCATTCCTGACCCGGTCGGAGACTGGAAGCAGGCTGTGGATTTTTCATAGCTATATTTGCTTTATTATTATTATTATTATTATTATTATTATTATTATTATTATTATTATTATTATGTACATGTGGTACCATACTAGTATTAAATCTTGGAAGTAGTTTTCCCACTTCTACCCCAGGCAAATGCTGGGATGGTTCCTAACTTAAGGCCACGATCGCCTTCTTCCCAATATTCACGTGAATTACAAATACTCACATTACTAAAGGAACCACTAAAACACAGATTTTCAGACAAGTTCTACCCACACCCAACCACATGGGGCTAAATGACCAAAATCGCCAAGCCTCTCAAACAAAACATCAAGTATTTTCCTACCGTCTTAAATGCTAGTTCTGAACACAATACGGGATGTCGGAATGTTGACACACTGTATTTCATTAACGTGCGGACGCCAATGACACACCAGTGCTGATTATCAAAATTATTTTATACTTACACTTACATAGTAAGCTACACAATACCACCGGTCCTAACGTCCCAAACCATTGCGTGCGATTTCAACAACAACAACAACAACAACAACAACAGCAATACAAATTTTCTTACGAGACGGGTATCGCTCGCTATCCTCATAACAGCCGATACCACCCCTCAACCGGTAAGGTCATTGCTCCGATTACGTAACAACTTCCCCTCCGCGCATCGTTCCACCTCGCTCCGCCTCGTTTCCCCCACGACTGCTGCCTCACCTTCATTTTGAAGAGTTTCTGAAAAACCTAATAACATTGACTTTTTAAAGATTAATTTTCAACTGAAAGATAGGTGACAATTTTTTTTACCTAGAAAGTTTAGAATAGTCTCTTCTATCACCAGTGTAACGGACTTCCATTATATCAATTACATCCTGTATAAGTGAATACAGGGTGTAACAAAAATGTACGGCACAAAATCCACGACACATTCCTTGCGCGTAGACGAAGAAATTATGTTATATCAACATGGGTCCGGAAACGCTTTGTTTCCATTTTACACCTCATTGTTTCCAACGCATTAATCATGGGAGAAACAAAAGAACAGAACGTACCAACATGCCACATGCAACTCTTTCTCACAGGAGATGTTCAATATGCCCTCCGTGCATCAAACCACCGTCGTAGTGGATTTCGGATGCGCTGATGTATCCCTGCAGTACTGCGTAGGATTTCGCAGCCTTCCATAATACGGGCACAGAGACTCTGAACATCTTGTACTGGGGTTCGATACACAAGAGCTTTCAAATGCTCTCACAAATAAATGTCCAGTGGTTTTAGGTCCGGAGTGCGTGGAGCCAGGCAATTGGTGCACCTCTACTTATCCATCTGTCACCAAATCTGTTATTTAGAAGCCGATGGTACTAAAATAAGGAGGTGCTCCATCGTGCATCAAGTACATGTTTTGTCGCACAGCTAAAGGCACATCTGCTAAGTCACATAGCAACAGGGCCATGTAAAACAAAACACTGGCGGTGCACCTACGATAATGACAACGTAACCAGGCGTAACCAAGAGTGCATGTTCTCCTTGATTCTAACGTTCTGTTCTTGTGTGTTTCCCATGCTTAATGAGTTGGAGGCAATGAGGTGTAACATGGAAACGAAGCGTTTCCGGACCTATGTTCTTATAACATAATTTCTTCGTCTACTTGTGAGGAATGTGTCCTGCAATTTGTGACGTACATTTTTGTTACACCTGTGTTTCAACTCACTGTAAATACAGGGCGCCCGAGAATGTTCTCCGCAGTGGTTACGTGCAGCTGTGAGTGGTTGAGTCATGAGTTTTAGTTGGCTGCACTGCACTGTGTCCTTCAAAGCGGGACTTCCCCGTGTGAGCTGTCGGTGTGTATCGCATTAAGCGCGCGAGACTGCATGTCTTCAGCGTGTAAGCGAGCGTTCAGATAGATTATTATTGGAACAGTGCAACACTATACAGGCGGTAATGTTTACTACTGAAGAGAGAGTTTTTTTTTGGTGGAATATGTTTTTTGCGAAGGCGATCGGTTTACAGAAAATGTAAAATTAAGATTTCAGGCGCGGTTTCCTAATTCAAAGTGTCCAAACCGTGATACCGTTCGGGATTTGGTAAGTAAATTTCGTGTGACTGGCTCAGTTCACGATGTACCGGAAACAGGCAGGCCTACGCTTTTAACAGACTAAAAACTTGACGAAATCTCCGACATAATGCTGCGTATAGACTGGTTCAGGTTTACCAAATTCTAAATTTGAACGGCATTTTGGGTAACATTTGGGCAAATGGCTTATATTTACTAATTCGGACCTGCTGAACAAGAATATCGCTGTTGCCAGGCTGATTTCTCGACCGGAAGCCAGAAATCCAAGATGGCGGACTTAGCCTTATATTTGCATTATTTTCGTTTCCTCAGGTTGTATTTTTATTTTGAAAACGGTTTTGGGGATACATTCGTCGTGAGAAGCGATATAAATGATCGTTATGCGTTACAAAGGGCTACCAACGCTCATTTTTTTCGTACATAATATAATTCGGACAAAAAATATGACTATTTACAACAAAAATTAAGAAATAAATGTTCAATAAGATTACAATTTTTTAGCACTACGTAAGATCAAGTAGTCATGGAATTTGAATAATAATAATAATAATAATAATAATAATAATTGTAAAACACCTACCGGTCGAAAACAATGTCGATTCTTGAATAGACAGAAGTGGGGGAACGGATATGTCTTTCCACTGCCATGGCGTAATCTCCAAACGTAACGCATTTTGCTGGCTTCTGCAGTGCATTGATCATTGCCATGCCGTCAATGAGTACATGTGATAATTCTCTCTCCAGAACTACATTATCAGGGCAGTCAATGTCCTTAGTTAGATTTGTAATCAGTGTAGACTTATCTCCACTTCTTAAATTTCCATCCGTGTTTGTCAGGGATGGAGGACAGGCCATGTCATGTTTTAAAATTTCTTGAAGATCAATTTACCTCCCGGCCTCGTAAGCCACGCTCCTGTCACTACTCAGCACTATTTTGTGCGTCGTTTTCTTCGTCAAAACTTTCGCCAAGTAGTTCAGTGTGAGAGGGAGATTCATAGAAATGGGCAAATGGAAGCTCACTTGCGGTTTCCCCGTGTCTTCAGATGACACAAGGCGTTCGGAGACGAACTTATTCACTTGTTCAAGCCCCAGTTCTCGTGCGCGTAGAAGCAAATCTTGGATATTGACGGTAGCATTGTCCTTAGTTGCTACATTGTGATTATTTGAGAGATCAGCATTGTCTTCTGAGGAAACTTTAAAAGTTTTCAAAGTGGACAAGAGTTTCTCTTCGTCCGAGTTGTCTTGCCGTCTCCTACCAGGATAGACAGATTGTTCTTTATATGCGCAGCCTTCGGATCCTACCACGAACATTTCAGACGCGGAATTAGTAATATCGTTCCTCCAGTGAAATGATAAGGCCCAACGATGCAGAGCAGACTCTTCCTGCTTGATTCCAACTAATCCGCCGGCTTCCTTAGAAGTGCCCACTGTCCATTCCTGAGCAAGATCCGCGTCAACTTGACAAAATTTTCCGTTGCTCCGCTGGACCCCGAAGTCTCCCTTCCTGAATGCCATCTCGACTTCTTCAGGGAGCTGATGCATTTCAGCTATATACACTGCCAAGGACTTAGTGTAATTGGTGTGGTCGTATCGTTTAGCAAAAGGAAGCATCTCCTTAAGAGCAGTCTAATAAATGTTCCAATTTCCAGAACAGATCCCCCTTGTAAATTTGAGTAATGTCGAAACCATCTCTAGATATGACCACCAGTACGCAAAATTTGAACTCGATCGTGATGCCTCATACAAAGTCTTTGATTTTTTCCCTGTTTTCTTGTACGAGGAAATGCCCGATAGCTGCTTCTGCATCATAGGGGAGGTTTTCAAAAATATCGCAGCTCTTCTCATTAGCCAGCCTATCCAGTAAACTGCGCCATAAAGCCTGGAACATACGTTTGTGATTACGAAGACCTTTACCACATGCCCTTCCATAAAAGAACTCCAGCCGCCGATCCCTCTGCTAAGATTCCGCTTTCCATCCAGATCTCACGAATACCACTTCCTGCCATATGCTGTACTATGGTTTTCAGAAAATTAAGTGCGACGTGTAAATCTTCCACCTTCAAAACAACCCGATTTTGAAACAGTTCTGAGCCCCATTTGATCTCCAACAACTTATGGTAGAGCGCTTGATCACAAGTTAACACCACGTACGGCTGCTTCAGCTTATCCGCGACAACGACGGATCTTTCAAGCACTGTCTAGAGCGTGTCCCACTCATGGGCAGGATATAATATTAGGGGCATGTAGCCAGCTTGATAAATGCCCAATATGTTGTGTGTAATGTCTTGATTAAACTCAGGCCATCCGGATTTCAAAGTCTCCGTTTGTTGAAGATAAACAAACGCTAAATTCCTAGCTTCGGACTCGATAACACAGTCTGTATATCCACCGGGACAATACCAATTTGTGGTAACTGCTTTCTTTAAAACAAGCTCATTCCTTCCCTTGATTTTGGCAATTTGAACAGAAATAGTATTTATGGTATCAGTAGTATTTGTAATTATACGTATAGAACAACGAACATAAATCAATCTAAACAACACAAATTTTGTAAAATTTACAAGGAGAAAATGTATATATTGTATATATTTTTAAGGGAAAAAAATTATTCAGCGTGATTAAAAACATAGTCAATCGACAAACCATTGTTTCAACAATGCTTTACAGCATAATTTACCCCTATCGGAATAAAAATACGTGAGGAAACGAAAATAGTGCAGATATAGAGCTAAGTCTGCCATCTTGGCCGCCATCTTGGATTTCTGGCTTCCGGTCGAGAAATCAGCCTGGCAACAGCGATATTCGTATTAAGCAGGTCCGAATTAGTAAAAATAAGCCATTTACCCAAATGTTACCCAAAATGCCGCTCGAATTAGAAAAGAGGCGTTTTTTTTTGGAAAAAGTGAACCAGTCTAGTAGTTTAAGTAAATCAACACGAAAATTAGCTCAACAAACAGGAATCTCTAAGTCGACAGCACATAATGCTGTAAGAGACAAGCTTCAGTTGTTCCCTTATAGTGGGCGATGTGTGGAAGATAGACATATGCTCTCGCGGACTTTTTTGTAGAACTTTTCATGTTGAACAATTCTTACACTCATAGTATTTAGATATTTTTAACGGTTTGCCCAGCGTAAGCTTACAAAGCGCTCGGACGCCAGTTTTTTTAACGACTTTACCACTAAAATCGTTACTGCTCGGCTACTTTTGATCATAAATAAATTATTTTCTAAAGTAATCATACTCGATATATCCTTTACAGAAAGGTGAAAACCGCATCAAAATCCATCCAGTAGTTCTCGAGTTTACCCGTAACATCCAAGAATCGGGGACTTCGTTTTATACTAACAAGGGGAGGATACGATGCATGGGTCACCGATTCGAACCATCTTTAGTACACGTGTAGGGCATGACCAGATATATACCAGGTGCAAGTAGTAGGGTGCGCTTCTCAGCCGATTCCGAGAAATTAATTATTAATTATTCGAAATTGCTGTACGGCGTTCATGTGCGCTGCACGTTAACATGAAGCCAAGGAGTGCGTGCTTCAGTGGTAAGAGCCCTGCTTCGGAAGCGTGGGATCACTGGATTGAATCCCACCGGTGAGCGTTTTTTTTTTTTTTTTTTTTTTACAACTGTAGGTGTCGTGAATAATGTTAATTTTGCAGTCAATTTTAATAACGTGTTGTGTGAGCGGGAAAAGGGATTCTGAAATCATTGTACTGTATGGGGGTGAACGCTTGTGACATTACATAATGTACAGTATGGCCAGGTGTATTCTATTATACGTTTATACACTGAAGGCCCAGTGTGTTCCGTTCATTGTACGTCAGTGAACCATCAGACCACCCCGTACCCCGCAAGTAATATCACATGCTATGGGTATTGTTTGGAAAGGGTTCGGACCTGGCGAGGTCACCTGCACACAAACTAACGATAACGGTGGGCAGTTGTACTAACAGCAAATACTGTGAATAAAGGTATTCTTTCATCAATCTCCTGTACGATTTATTCAGACTCCCTTTTTCGGCTCACAAAACACGTTATTACAATTGACTGCAAAATGAACATTATTCATGACACCTACAATTGTACGAATTGCCAATGTTAAAAAAAAATACTCACCGGTGGGATTCAATCCAGTGAGCCCGCGCCTATGAAGCAGGGCTCTTACCACTGCACCACGCGCTCGTTGGCTTCTTACTAGCGTACAACGCACATAGACGTCGCACTGTAATTGCAATTAATTAATTTCTCGGAAACGGTTGAGAGGCGCACCTTACTACTTGCACCTGGTATACGTCTGGTCATGTCCTACACGTGTACTAAAGATGGTTCAAATCGGTGACCCATGCATCGTATCCTCCCCTTGTAAGTAGAGATGATGCAAGCGGCAGCCGTGCTACCAACGTAACTGCTGTAGCTAGCTCTCGCAGACGCATGTAGGCGCTGCGGAGAACATTCCCGGACTCGCTGTAGTATTCAAACTTAAGTGGTTAAGCGCGCAGGAATAATTCTGTTTTGTCTGTTTGTCAGTCTAACTTGTGTGCATGAGAAACGGTCATCGTTTAACAAACGCACAGTGCCAAGTGATTATCCTCCCTCTTGGTGGCTGGCAGTAATGACGGAGTTGCGTGGAACATAAACGACCGCTAGTGGAGCTCTGAACAGAAATATGACCGTCATTCTCTCTTAATGGGCAAGCTGGGTAAGGGAGTTTCATATTTGAAGAGGAATTTCTTATGATGACGGGAAGAGGTTTAGTGCTGACAATCAAATTTTATTGTTGCCACTAATAATAATATCGTATGGCCTCGGATGCCGGGTGCAATATTTGTTATTTGACACCCAAAGGGTAGCTTGCATGTCGAATTTCGTTCTTCCTTGAAGCACTATGAAAGTCAAGGAGGTTAGATATCTAAGCTCCTTGAACGCTATAGCACTTTCTAGTAGAGAAATGAGTAATTTTTTGTTGGCGGAAACTCCCAAGATTAATTTTGCCATTATGAACACGGCCTACTGAACTCAAATGGGTTCTTTGACATGCCAACATCGTATGACATGGTGTCGTAATTGTTGCCACTGCTTCTGTTGAACGAAAATCGGAACTAAATGTTTTGTCTGGTAAAAATATGATGTATTTGTGATTTGGTTTTAGCGTTGCTGTTATTTAAATCGCACAAACATTACACAATACTGAAAAGCTACCAAACCAAATTATTTTCTTAACAATTGCAGAAGCACAAGAGTGGAATACTTATTACACCCGTTGAAAATTTCCAGCAAGCTATCCTGTCCTGGCATTATTTAATCGAATTGCGGAATGTTTAGTCAATTACCATTACGTTGGAGACACCCCAGGCCAAATAATCCGGTTTAAGTTAGGAAACATTGTCAAAACATTCTAACGGGAAAAGGACATAGTCAATTTAATTTTCTGAGAGATAAAATGAAAAATGAGGTGAGGAAAATCAGCAAGCAAATTCTACGCCTGATTATTTATGAGTGTGTCTAATGTAAAATTATTTATATCAGAAACCACTTGTACAGTGTTGTCGGTGGCTATGCTTATTCACAGCTTCGAATGTTTAAGGTACTTTGAGCCCAATATGTCAACCCTCAACCGGTGTTGTGACGACTTTGTATCATAAAATGTATCGTGGAGCTAAAAGGGTACTGCGAAAATTGTTATTATAAATACGTATTATTACATATATCGGACGCGGTGGCCGAGAGGGTTAGCGCCCTACCTAGTGCCCCACAGGTATCTGGGTTTTGAACCCCACGTCAGCCATCCTGAAAATGGTTTTCCATGGTTTCCCTTTATCACCCTCAGGCAAATGGTGGGACTGGTTCTTTCAACACGTCCACGGTCGACTACCGTACTTTTCCTTTCCCTTCCCTGACATTTCCTGCATTAGACCCAAGCTAGCTGTCACCTGGGCGATCGACCTGTCACCATCCCCAGTTGTATCTGCTGATAATGTGTGACCAATACAATACACCAATACACTGTCATTGTGGCAGTAGAAGAAATAATCCCTCGCAGAGTCCGTCGGTGAAGCCAAGCTTGGAGGAGGAGCGATTTTAAAACATGAATGTTCGTTGTAGTAGTTTGAATATAATACAACGTATTTTACTGTACGTTATAGGCCTAAGATGCTAAGCATTTACCCGATTTCCAATCATTTCGGTACTTCCTGGATCTATTATCGACTGTGTAACTCAATATAATACTTTGTTCTAGTGGTCTAGATGCTGGGCTCTCACCCGTGTAACCAGGGTTGGTTGGTTGGTTGGTTGGTTCCTCAGTTTAGGGGCTGCGACAACGCAGTCATGTAGCCCCGTGTACTTTGGGTGTGTGTAGAATCTGTCTAATAACCGGTGTTAATTGTGATTGCTGTATTAGTGTGTGTATCTGTTTTTTAATTCAAGTAAGGACTGCAACTTTGAATTTTTCAAATAGTTCCTACTTTTGCCGCCAAACGCCACCGTCAACGAATACTAGGCCTAGTTCAGAACTTAGCTACTAGACGCCACCGCAGTCGGCTCTTGGCAACGAACGTAGAAACCTAACAGCGTTGTTTACATGCCTAGCCTATCCAATTTAGCTTCACACAGGTGTAATTAGTGGAAGGTTCTTTAAAATGCCATAAATCTATGATATGGGACCTCCGGCTTTACTTCCCCTCCGAAGGAAGGCATACTGAGGGATTTTTAACGCTCTTAAAAATCCGACGGCTTCGGTCGTGTTTGAACCCGCGATCTTGGGCATAGAAGCTCAGCATGCTACCAACTACGCCACCGAAGCCGCCTGTAACCAGGGTTTCAATCATGTAAAGGTTTGGTTTTTCATTTGAGCGTTATCATATTATTCATGTTCGACCACGCCGAATTAAAAATATTATATGCCAAAAAACTGTATCGTAATGAGGCTCATTATAGTTCAAGTTTCATTATGGTGCACATTCTCCACCAATCACAGCTCAAGATTTTAATTACGATATAGCTGTTTGACCAATTAGTTAAGGATAGCATCGCACCTGCGCTGACTTCCAGGGCCTCCTATTTTATATTTCACTACGTGCCTAGCGTCATAGTGGGTTTCTTTTGGAAACCGTGGTCGAGTACAAGGTATTCTCTGCGTCCCATGCGCTCAGTTCAGTAAACGAAACTGTCGGAATCTCGGCAGATATTTATGAATATTTATGTTCGAACATTAAATAAAGTGATAATTATCGTCGAACATAAGCAGTCGTATGAAACTCGCCTATAATGGTAATTAAGACACTCGCTTGGCTCGTTTTTTAAATATACTCATGTCTTAATTGCCATTATAGGCTTGTTGCTTAATGTATAAGATGCGTTCAAAAAGTAACGAGCCGGAAGCATAATTACAGAAACAAGTACCTGTATGTTAGAAGTATTGGCCCTGGCTGTTGAGGCACTTGTCCCACTGTGACACGAGGCGGTGAATGGCTGTCTCATAAAATTCCCTGGGCTGCGATGTGAACCAGTTCCGCACGTACAGCTGGACGTCGGCGTCTCAGGTGAATCGTTGGCCCCGCAGAGCCATTTTCAGGGGACCAAACATGGCGTAATCGCAGGGAGAGAGGTCCGGACTGTATGGAGGGTGGCCGAGAACCTCCCATTTGAATTTCTGCAGGAGTGCCGCGACTGTGTTGGCCGTATGAGGTCGTGCATTGTTGTGTAGCAGAATGACCCCACGGTTGAGATTGCCAGGTCGTTTTTTTTTGATCGCTTAGCGAAGGGTGGTCAAGGTTTGCGAGTAACGCTGGGCATTCACTGTTGTCCCGTGTGGTATGAAGTGTATCAGAAGGGGGCCATCTTGGTCAAAGAAGAACGTCAGCATTACTGGCAACGTTGGACGATTGATGCATGCTGCTGCTCGCTTTGTATCGTCACGTGACGTGCACGCGTGCCCTCTAGCGACGGGCTGTGACCTTCCACGCTCTGGTCAGAGCCACACCTCATTACACGCGCCACGATTAGCCGATGTCGTCACCGGTTTGCGCATTCCAGCCTCCAGCTCGTTACTTTTTGAACGCCCTTTATACTATTGTTGTATTATAACATCCCATACAATCGCATACAGTGCGTATTTTCTAATGGGAAATAAGTAATACAAATTACACAGCACGTTTTATTGCAAGCTTCCACAACAAATGGGCTAGTTCATTGGCTAATGACTTCTACAACCGTCTCTTAGCCAATTTTCAGGTTAACGACCAAAATATTCCTTACTAGTAATATAAAGAATACTATTTGGTTTACGTTCAGAAGCTACAGTATGTTGGTTCAGGATCGGCGAAGTTAATCGCTCTGGTAGCGTGTTATAAGTAATACTTTCCTTTGCAAAATACACAATATATATGCCTAATATCATTACGTCTGAGTAATTATAAAAGAAATTCATATAAAGGAATCAAGTAAGAAAAACACCTTACCCAATTTTCAACCCCAGCCAAACGGATGATAGCCTGCAACGTAAACCGCGTGGCTAAACCTGACCATTGCTACACGAGTGTTATCAACAGCCTAATATACAGTACAACCTCTTAGCAAATAAATACGAATATACGAATTTTTTCAGCGTATTATGCTTTTATTATGAACCATTTCATACTAAATTTATAACTTTTCTATCAGTTTATTATATGCAACATTCTTAAACTAGCAAAATATGCCTTCCACTCTGTTTGTGTGTTACCGTTCATAAAATCTGGGATTTTTCTTTGTCATCTTGGTCATCATAATCACTAGAATCACTAAAGTACTTGTCACTGTCACTCGCACTTTCCTATGAATCTGATTGAATACGGGCTATATCATTATCAACTATTTGCGAGCCCTTCCTGTTACTTTGCTTACCACTACAAGACGTCTAGGCAAAATGAATGCCTTCTAGACGAAGTAGTAGTGGCGGGCTTGGCGTGAGCACGGCGAATATGTCAAAGATAATAAATCTAAAACAAACAATATCTTTGAAGCCAAACAAGTATGACTAACTCCCAATAGCTGGCAGAAGCGACCAAAGTAAATTTGACGCTTAAAAACAGTTCACGCCACAGATTACCTACTACTAGGTTCACGCAACGAGCAATGGTCACTAGAAATGACTTGACGCTTATAAGCGGTTCACGCAACGTGCTTTGGCGCGTATACGCAGTTGACACCGTTAAGCGGGTTACACAGCCTGCCTGACGAATTTAATAAATACAAACATACAATTACACGGAACATCATGCAAATAACAAAATCAATCAAAAAAATTATTTAAGTTTGCAATTCTTTGAGATGCCCAAATTGAATCTGGAGACGAAATACCTCAAAAGATTATTTTATTGTAGTCGAAGATTAACGTCCGAGGGGACCCAATGCGCTGATCACGCGTCACCCCAATATCTGCAGGCCAAATGGCTGGGCAGCGTTCGCTTGGTAGGCTTAGGACCTTCAACCTTCACGGGCTGTAGTTCCAGGGGTCATCTTTAGCCTACTTTTCACATTTTTCAAAAATGAGGAAAAAGTAGACTTATGAGATCGATCAGGGCGAATGTGTGTCTGTCTGCATGTCCTTCTGTCTGTCTGTGTGTCCCCCCCCCCCCCCCTATCAACTCCTAAACGGCTGGAGCAATCGAAATCAAATTTGGTATGAATAAAGAACTATACCAGAAGAGCTCAAGGCCATATCTGAAGATTATGTCAGTGCTACCAACTGCTGTAAAACCAAAATTGCAATTTGAGTCATGTTGGATATCTTGGATGGTATGAAAATGAAAATGAAAATCCACAGCCTGTTTCCAGTCTTCGACCGGGTCAGGAATGGAATGAATGAAGCCCCTATCTAGCGGCGAGGATATGAACTGTGCCGGCTGCCGAGGCCTGACGCACTCCTCTGGGGCAATGATTAAATGAATGACAGATGAACTGAAATGATAGTGGAGAGTGTTGCTGGAATGAAATGTTGACAGGGAAAACCGGAGTACCCGGAGAAAAACCTGTCTGCCTCCGTTTTGTCCAGCACAGATCTCACATGGAGTGACCGGGATTTGAACCACGGACCCAGCGGTGAGAGGCCGGCGTGCTGCCGCCTAAGCCACGGAGGCTTGTATGCATGGGAGCTATTTAAAATTGGTACACATATAGATAATAATATTTCAGTTTAATTTCCAGGAGGCCATACATGACACTGTTACCAACATGATTCTAAGCCTGCTGATAGGTTCAATTTTTATTGCATATAACTTCTACACTATCAATTGGATTTCAACCAAATTTCGTATGTACTATGCGTACATAAACAGATATGACTGAGCGTATTCTTAAGAGCCACAAGGGCTGCCAACTGTTAATAAATGCTCTTTCTATTTTGTTTATCCAAATACCAATATATCAAAAAGTATGCAAGCTGACAGCTTTAAACTATGCACGCGTACAGTACCTGCCTGACATTCTAGATTAATTTGGAGTAACTAATATACGTCAGTGCTACCAACTTGATTCTAAGCCTTCTGATAAGACCAATTCTTAAATACGTGTAACTTCTATACTATCAATTGGATTTCATCCAAAATTGGCACAACAATAGATCATAATATTTCAGATTGTTACCAACATGATTTTACGCGTGCCGATAGATGCTATGTCTAACTAAATGTAACGTCCATGCTATCCATTGGACTTCAACCAATTTTTATGTTCTGTACCTTAAGAGAGGGAACTAAGAATAGATTCAGTCACCAGGGCTGCCAAATGTAGTGCTGTATTTGGCAACATTACGCCAGGTATATTTCCAACTAATTTGGTTAAAAATGTCAATAGTTCCAATAAGTTAGCTCCAACTTAATTTCGTCATTATCCCAGATATGTCCATACAGATTAATCATTGGCATGAATCATAAATTTTAAGAAAAGTAGGCTCTTTAGTTATTCACGAAACTTCTTGTTTTATTTACTATTATATTAAACTGGCAGTAGTGCCCGGCTCCTCCCGGTGGATTTATATGTTTTATGGATGATAATATATACTACTACAGAACTGACACATTATACATAAACTAACAGAAGAAAACAAATGAAAAAAATAACTTTTTGTGCTGGTAGTGGGAGTGAAACGTAGTACGGTATAATGGACGTAACATTCACGTCATTTTCCCGTAATGTTAATGATAATGAATAGGGAAACGGCTATTTACTAACTACAGTACTGACACAATACATGTAATTTACAAACGAATTGAAAAACATGATTAGAAAGAGGAGTAAGTGATATGAAATACAATGGCTAGGGCCTATATCTCATTGGCTGTTAGAAAAGTAGTGACCAATAGTGACCAATAGTGTCGTCTGTAGTCGCATAGCGCTGTAGGAAAATAATCAGAGCACTTTGGCAAACTTTGGATGTCCCGAGCTCCTGAGGTAACAACAGTGGATAAGGATCGGAATAAATGAATAAATGAAAGTAAATTTGAAAGCAACAACCCTTATCTACACCTCAATGTACTGCACCAACACCATCGCACTTATACAGAGGCATATTATGTTCAAGACTGTTTTCAGGAGCCTAAGAAATCTTTTTGTACTAATTCCTTCCCGTGACTGCAATTTATAAGCAGCGCAAGATGCAACTATTTTCGCAATTCTGCTCCAGAACACGGGTAGGGGCGGCGTGATGCAGCCCGCTTTGTCAGCCAACAGTAGACTTCTTATGATATTCTAACAGTTACACTACTACGTACATGAATGTTTCTAGAACCTTAAAACGTGTTTCTCAAGTTCCTTTTATCTGTTATTCTAAATAGAATGGAGAGGGTTGTCCTAAATATCAAATGGACATTGTTATCAGCAGGGTTTCAAACGGTATGTAAAATTCGTTTTAATTAGGTGAAACGGTTTAGATTTGTGCCTAAGGGCTTAAATGCAGGGAAGTGTGTGGTCTGTCCGAAATTTCAAGTAGACAATGTTACTCGCCGAGTTCCAAAGGGAAAATACATAAAGTTTGGTTCAGATTGGTGAAACGGTGTAGATTTTTGCCAAAGGGCCTAAATGCAGGAAATGGAGTGGCCTTTACTAAATTCCATTTCGACAGTGTTACTCGCAGAGTTCCAAAGGGCAAGTAGGCCTATACAAATTTTGTTTCAGATCGGTGAAACGGTGTAGATTTATGCCAAAGGGCCTAAATGCTGGGAATGGAGTGGTCTGTCCGAAATTTCATGTAGACAGTGTTATTCGCCGAGTTCCAAAGGGTAAGTATACAAATTTTGGTTCATATCGGTGAAACGGTGTAGATTTGTATAAATAACAGACAGACAAACCAACATTGAGTTTAATACATGTTGATTTTCACATGCTAGTGCAATAATCACAATAACGCAGGTTCAGATCGGTAAAACGGTCTAGATTTGTGCCAAAGGGCCTAAATGCAGGGAATGGAGTGGTCGGTCGGAAATTTCAACCAGACAGTGTTACTCTCAGGATTCCAAAGGGGAAGTATACACATTTTGCTTCAGATAGGTGAAACGATGTAGATTTGTGCCAAAGGGCCTAAATGCAGGGAATGGAGAGGTCTGTCCGAAATTTCATGTAGGCAGTGTTACTCGCAGAGCTCCAAAGGGTAAGAATAAACAATTTGGTTCAGATCGGTGAAACGGGTTCCAAACAGTAAGTGTATAAATTTTATTACAGATCGGTGAAACGGTGTAGATTTGTGCCAAAGGACCTAAATGCAGGAAATGGAGTGGCCTGTCCGAAATTTCATGTAAACAGTATTACTCGCAGAGTTCCAAACGGGAAGTATACAAATTTTGGTTCTGATTGGTGAAACGATGTAGATTTGTGACAAAGGGCCTAAATGCAGGGAATGGAGTGGTCTGTCCGATATTTCATGTAGACGGTGTTACTCGCAGGGTTCCAAAGGGTATGTATACAACATTTGGTTCAGATCGGTGAAACGGTGTAGATTTGTGCCAAAGGGCCTAAATGCAGGGAATGGAGTGGTCTGTCTGAAATTTCATGTAGACAGTGTTACTCTCAGGGTTCCAAATAGTAAGTACCTAAATTTTATTACAGATCAGTGAAACGGTACAGATTTGTGCAAAAGGGCCTAAATATAGGGAATGGAGTGTTCTGTCCAAAATTTAAAGTAGACATTGTTACTCGCCGGATTCCAAAGGGTAAGTATACAAATGTTGGATCATATCGGTGAAACGGTGTAGATTTGTATAAATAACAGACAGACAAACCAACATTGAGTTTAATATAATATATATAGATTTACACATGCTAGTGCAATAATCACAATAACGCAGGTTATCACAAAAATTTTACACACCCACCCATGTACACGGGGCAACATAACCAGGATGTCTAAGCCCCACAAATGAAATATTAACTGTGGATATGATAGCATAGAGAATACTACAGTCCAATTAATCCTTGAGCAACACTGAAAAATGGCTTCAAATACCATATCCTATCTCCAATTTACACATGCTAGTGCAACAATCACAATAACGCAGGTAATTACAAACATTGTACACACACACCCATGTACACGGGGCAACATGACCACGATGTCTACGCCCCACAAATGAAATAACAACTGTCCGCACATCAAAACTGCAAAATGGTGATAGGAGGATGTAGGAATGTTTGCCACTATTTTTCTCTGACAGGATGGCATTACATTACATTTTGCTAATATGCTGATTTACTGTGCACACGATAGCATAGAGAATACTGCAGTCCAATAAATCCTTGAGCAACACTGAAAAATGGCTTGAAATACCATATTCTATTTCCTATTTACACATGCTAGTGCAACAATCACAATAACGCAGGTTATCGCAAACATTCTACACACACACCCATGCACACAGGACATGACAACGATGTATAAGCCGCCCCGCAAATGAAATAACAACTGTCTACACATGAAAATTGCAAAATGGTGATAGGATAATGTAGGAATGTTTGCCACTATGATTCTCTGATATGATAGCATTACATTACATTTTGCTAATATGCTTGCTTATTAACTGTGCATACGATAGCATACAGAATACTACAGTCCAATACAATCCTTGTTTCACAATCGGTCAGTTTTCCCATGTGTAGTTTAGCAAATTTTACCGGACTATCATGATACAGAGTACGTCGTTGTTGCCTAGTGACAACCTGTCCATCAATGGTGCGGCGTTGACTATCATAATATAGTGCTAGTCGTTGTCGCCTAGCGACAATATGTCCGTCAAGTTATTAGATCGGCGAAACGGTGTAGATTTGTGCAAAAGGGCCTAAATGCAGGGAATGGAGTGGTCTGTCCGAAATTTAAAGTAGACAGTGTTACCCGCTGGGTTCCAAAAGGTAAGTATTCAAATTTTGGTTCAGATCGGTGAAACGGTGTAGATTTGTTTAAATAACAGACAAAGAGACACACCAACATTGAGTTTTATATAGATTCATTAAAATGTTTCATGAAAGTGGATATACCTTGTAATATTTTGTAAATCATTACCAAAACTCTAGACAAAGTTACTTCCGTGGAATATGCAGTGAGCCCCCGGGGCTAAAATTGTTTTAGACGACAAACCATTGTGAAGATTCTCTTCTCGGGCGTATTTCGATACTGATTTCCGGTAGTAGATTTGGCTAGTGAAAATGTAGACTGTCACCATTCTGCAATCCTTGAGAAGACGGAAATATAAATTATTCGGTTTTGGTGCCAGGTAGAAGGGAAGCCTACATCTACACCAAGTTTTACGCAATGCAGGTCAGATGACCACACATCAAAACCACTCTCGTTTCGTAAGTTTAATTTTTACTTTTATTATAAAATGGTAAGCGTATCTTCTTAGAAATGTAACTGTGCTTAAAATACTCAGTTACGCAAATAACTTTTTATTTTTTACCACAAAACTATTTCATCCCCAGATACTCACTGAGGATCTCTCATATCTAACTTCGTCTAGACATTTGTAAGTGCCTTACCAACTCCTCCATAGGGACGCTACCGTTCTGTTCCACTTCTATAAATCAGTTAAGCGACTCCAAACTTTATCCATCGTGTTTTTCTCCACAGCGCACTTGCTAACTTGGCACTGATTGTACTGACACATTTCAACAAGTAACTGTCAGTGAGGACGGACTCCGAACATTCTAAATCAATAATTTGATTGTCGTAAACCACTCTCGTTTGAGTGAAATATGTTTAAATTACAGCAATAAACTGAGTTACAAACGTACGGATGAAGGCAATAAATTCGCACTGAAGATTTATAACGTGCTTAAATGAGTGTTATCTGTAAAAGAGGAAAAATTCAGAGCACTGCCAAAACCATGCAATTGTTTTGGAGGATGTGATTTATAACATGAGTACTACTGTATTTAATTTGAAGTACGAGGGGCGGAGTGAAAAGAATTGGAAGTTGCAGAGTTAAAGAATATTTGGTTAGATCAGGGTTGCGTGTACTGAACGCACCCAACAGCGTAGTCGAGTGTTAATAGAAAGTCTTGAGAGGCACCTAATTAACAAGTAATTGATACGGTATTTATTCCCAATTATACAGAAACCTCTATGGACATCAAATTGGCAGGTGAAAACTAAAGGAATTAGGAGACTTCTGTTACTTAGAAAGCAAAATAACCAGTGATGGACGAAGCAAAGAGGACATAAAAAGTAGGTTAGCTCAGACGAGGAAAGCATTTCTACAGAAAAGAAATCAGTTGACATCGAATATAGATTTATTACCGGGTGAGTTAGCTGGTGTTGTTACGGGATGACTGCTGGCAGTCGCTCATATCCGGGAGGCAACCTTGAGGATGGTCTTCTGTGGTCTCCCATCTTCGTTCCAGGCAAATGCCGGGGTTGGTCCCTAACTATAGGCCACAGCCGCTACCTTCCATCTCCTCGTCCTTACATTCAATCTTTCCTCCCCAGACAACACTCCACACGCGACGGTACTTGTAGCTCACCCATTGGGTGTCCGCCTCGAAGCAGCAACAAAAAAACTGGCGAGCCGAACATGTCCTCGGACACTCCCGGTACTAAAAGCCATACGCTAAAGAAAAAAGATTTCGGTAGTATTAGGAAGTCATTTTTGAAGGCCTTTATCTGGAGCGTGGCACTCTATGGAAGTGAAACTTGGACTATAGGTGCAGCAGAAAAGAGGAGAATTGAAGCGTTTGAAATTTTGTGTTACAGGAGAATGATGAAGATCAGATGGGTGGATAGGGTTACAAACGAAGATGTATTAAGACTAGTGGGAGAGGAGAGATGTTTCTGGCGACTAATAATGAAGAGAAGAGATAGGTTGGTAGGATACTTACTAAGACACCCAGGAATAGCAAGCTTAGTTAGGGAAGGAAGGGTCGAGGACAAGAACTGCAGGGTAGACCAAAGTTAGAATATGTTAAACAGATTGCCTCGGATGTAGGGTGTGGTAGTTATGTAGAGATGAAACGATTAGCTCAGGACAGGGAGAATTGGAGGGCTGCATCAAACCAGTCAAAAGAATGAAGACTCAAACAACAACAACAACAACAACATACAGCGAGTCCTTCTCTTTAGGACAGGGGTATATGACCTCGTATCCTCAATAACTAACCTACTAACTCCATAGGACGGAACATTGTAGGGGCTACGTGTCTGGGGGCCACTTTGTGTAGCAGCCTGTCGAGAAATGCACTGCCGCTAGTAGCCCAGGCATTTTAGGATTTAAGGTTGAAAAAAATCATGTAAAGCTAATTTTCTGAGAATTTGACAATTTGACCCTGGGAACAACATACTAAAATTCTCCAGAGCTATTAATTTTCTTTTTACTTTCCAGTAGAAGGCCGTGCCAGCCATAGACACCGACGTAGGACATTAGTCGACCCTACATGTACAATATTGCACCAAATAATTTTTTAATTTCACAAATGTTTTTTGTTTTTTATAATTATCGGTGTTAAAACCACAAACCAAATGTTCATTAAAACGCATGTTATCAACTTTACATGTGAGTAGGCTATGTTTTTTGTCGGTGTTTGTTATTCATTTAGCAAATCTTGCGTCGTTTTATGATTTTTACTTGGGCGTCGCGTAACCAACTCAACGTGGCGTTCAACTTATTCTGGCTGTAGCTCGTACACTATTAGACGTACAAACAAACAAAATACACTTCTGTAAATATAAAAACATGCTCCTTCGTTCTATTTAGGTTATTTTCCTTTAACCCCATGTTTTGGTCACTTAAAAGCGCGTTGATTGAAAAAATGAATTTTGCGCGTTTGTTTTTTATTCGACCAGAAGTGACCGAATGTTGTTTTTCTTGCGTTGTTTAGAACCTGCATGTTCTTCTCTTTCATTTGATACCATACATTGTCAATTTTGGATAAACGATTCGTTTTTTGTGGGCGCTCCATGAATATCCTGAACTTCCAGGTTTCCAGGCCTGGAAAACAAGGAAGCCGGCATCGGAAGCTGGGAGAATTTTAGTATGTTGTTCCCCAGTGTCAAATTATCCAAGTCTGAGAAAATTAGCATTACATGATTTTTTTCTAGGTTTTGACGGTTTTTAGACTAAAATGCCTGGGCTATAGCAGCAGAGTAGCACCAAACTGTTTAACATATTTACACTTGTTATGATATTTAATAATCATCGTTACTTACATGAATTTCGGGAGTAGTTGCTAGAAATTCTGCCCTTCATTTTCTAGACACGCGTTGCACCGATGCGACGTAGGTAGTTTTGATACACACTCGCTGTAATTCTCCCTCACTGATATTACACTGGGATGCAAAGAAAGTGGAACGCTATGTAAAAGTGAAAATCCACAGCCTGCTTCCAGTCGACCAACTGGGTTAGGGATGGAATTGAGCCCCCATCTAGCGGCGAGGATATGAACTTTGCCGGCTGCCGAAGCCTGTCGCACTCCTCTGAGGCAATGATTAAATGAATGACATATGAAATGAAATGATAGTGGGGAGCGATGCTGGAATGAAATGTCGACAGGCAAAACCGGAGTATCCGGAGAAAAACCTGTCTGCCTCCGTTTTGTCCAGCCCAGATCTCACATGGAGTGACCGGGATTAGAACCACGGACCCAGCGGTCAGAGGCTGGCGTGCTGCCGCCTAAGCCAAAGGGCTCCGCTATGTAAAAGTACATCATTTAATTAATGCCCCCCCCCCCTCCACCAACAGAAAGTAATGTCTTTTAAAATGGTTTATATTCGACGATGTCGAAATGTAAATATTATATGTCAGAAAACTCTACTATAATAAGGTTCATTATAGTACAAGTTTTAATTATAGGACAGTTTCTCCCACCAATCAGAGCTCAAGAAACAGTTGTGTGACCAATTAGGTGAGGATAGTATCGCTCCTGCGCTCACTTCCACGGCCTCCTATTTTAAGTTTTACAACGTGGCTAGTGGGGTATTCCAGGAGGCCATGGTCAATTACAAGGTTTTCTCTGCGTCCCATGCGCTGTGTTCATTACATAAACCTGGCAAAATCTCGACAGATATTTATGAATATTTATGTTCGAATATAAAATCTATAACAAGATGTTCAGTAAAGAACATATAGCCTACTTTCTCCTAAAAGCATGGGTATTGTTATAACTCTTTGTCCTTTTCAAGGAGTATAATTGAATGTTGTTTGTAGTAGTTTGTTGAAATACAACGTGCTATAGGGATATTAAACATGAATATGAGGTGCCCTTTGCTAGTGCTACCTCTGTACCAAATTTCGTTCCATTCGGTTTCACCGTGTTCGAATTAATGGGGGAATCGATTATGACACAAAGATGGCCGCCTTCCGCAAACTATTATGCTAATGACCTATTAGATTGGTCGAAGGATGCTCCCCCCATAAAGGTATGTTGTTGCAAAATTTGGTAGAGATCGGATGATTAGGTTCATCGTAATTTGATTTAAGCTTTGAACATTTGTGTGGCCGCCATTACGTTTCCGTCAATATTGTTTTAGATCCCTTATTTGGGGGTGGATCTAAAAGGGAGAGTTGTTGTACTAATTTATAAGGTGGTGCCTAAAAGGGTAGCTTCCCTTGTCAGGGTAAGCTGACCAGTGTAGAGTGTTGTGGTGTGCTAGGAACTAGGGGGCGTTCCTATAAATAATGTAGTAGTGTTTGAAGGGACGGGACCCACTGCAAAGGGTCGCTGTGCTAGTCGCTCAGCTGACTGCTTATTATGTAATTGAATCTGCTTGTATCAGCCGAGTGGCACGCGCTGCTTGCTGGCAGCCGAGTCGGCTCGGGGAACACAAAGGTACCTGAGTTAGCGCTATTGGGCTACCGTCTGTCACGTCTTACCGTGACGGGAGTAAGGAAGGGCGTTGGGATGTAAAAAGGCGTATAAACAGTAAAGCGTGTGTAGAGTGTGGACCAAGTGTTTTATTGGTCTGTGATTCTGAGTGTGAGTCCCTTGTAGGGAATGAAATTATGTTCACAATGTAATACAAGTTGTGGGTCACAGGTTACATAAGTAGGAACTCTGAACACGATTGACTGACTCACCTCGGTTGACACTAGCGTAGCCTCGGGCCGTCTCGATGAAGCACTGACAATGGAGAGATCCTTTGACCTCATTAGGATGCCTTCTTATACTCCCTGGCGCTATGTTGTCAGCAATGTGTTGGCCCAGTTACTAGTATGTAGGTATGTGTAAGCATTGTGCAAGGACTGGGCTGCTTTTAGAGTGGCAAGCTGTCCCTGCTAAGTTTTATGGATGTTGGGCCGGCTTTCCAAGGGTTGCCATTTAGGGGATTTAGCCAGATGCCGGGGGGATGGACTCCAAGGGGTGCATACCCCTGGGAGGCTGTACAATATGACGGAGATATAAAACATGATACTGTGGTGCCCTTTGCTAGTGCTACCTCTGTACCAAATTTCGTTCTATTCGGTTCCACCGTGTTCGAATAAATAGGGGGAATCGATTATGACACAAATATGGCCTCCATCCACAAACTATTAGGCTAATGACATATTAGATTGGTCAAAGGATGCTCCCTCCATAAAGGTACGTTGTTGCAAAATTTGGTAGAGATCGGATGATTACGTTAGTCGTAATTTGATTTAAGCTTTGAACATTTGTGTGGCCGCCATTACGTTTCTGTCAAGATGGCGGCGATATAAAACATGACACTGAGGTTCCCTTTGCTAGTACTACCTCTGTACCAAATTTCGTTCCATTCGGTTTCACCGTGTTCGAATTAATAGGGGGAATCGATTTTCACACAAAGATGGCCACCATCCGCAAACTATTAGGCTGATGACCTATTAGTTTAGTCAAAAGATGCTCCCCCCATAAAGGTATGTTGTTGCAAAATTTGGTAGAGATTGGATGATTAGGTTAGTCGTAATTTGATTTAAGCTTTGAACATTTGTGTGGCCGCCATTACGTTTCCGTCAAGATGGCGGCGATATAAAACATGACACTGAGGTGTCCTTTGCTAGTGATACCTTTGTACCAAATTTCGTTCAATTCGCGTTCACCGTGTTCGAATTGATAGGGGGGGGGGGAACTGACTTGCAGAGTACACACACACACACACACACACACACTCACACAGACAGACACACTTTTTTTCGCCCTGTGTTGATCTCATAAGTCTACTTTCATTTTTTGCAAAAATCGAATACACAAAGGTGTATGTATCACAAAACTCAATCTCCTAAATCAGAGGGAGTTAGAAGTTGTGGTTTGTACCAAAATCTTCCAAATGGTCTCAATAGTACAGGAAAAATCTTGCTTTCCTTGAAAAGTTAACAGAAATATATTTATTTGTTTAAGAAGAGTGTTTAAACAAATAAAGTATAATCTAATAACTTCACGGACAGATTGTCGCTAGGCGACAACGACTAACCCTGCATCATGATAGTCAAAGCCTCGCCAAGACTGAACCTGACTTGATGGGCAGATTGGCCGTCTTAAAGATTGTCGCTAGGCGACAACGACTTACTCTGCATCATGATAGTCCGGCAAAAATTGCTCAAGGACATTGCCCATCTTACAGAATATGGTTGACCTAGGCAACGCCGTGAATAGAAAGTAGAGTGCACATCTTCGTCGTAGATTCATCGACCCATTTTAATCCATTTTAAATACGTACGCTGTTGGTAACTATTTTATCTACGTGTTCCCCTTCACAACCAGCACAGTTGTGGGAGAAATACAAAGACTAAAAACCTAATCCTGTGGCACCACAGCCCATGAAGGGCCTAGGCCTACAAAGACTACATGGCCGAAGATATTCTGCGCAGAAGGCGTCAAGAATACAAAATCATGGCTTGGATTTCACAGAAGAAATATACAACGAAGCTAGATAGCAAGCAGAATCGGTGTCGCCAGTTTCTCGCGGGAGTTTCCACTATTAGATCTTGATCTACGAGCTGTGATGGAAGAAGCGTCAGCGTGGTGGACAAGGTGTAATAGGGAGATTGCCAGTAGTTAGTATGCACGATAAAGATACTTCTTGTGAATGCTGCAAATAAGAGTAAAGGGTGCCAAAGGTTTTGATAGTGTCAGGACAGTCAATGGAGTTCTATGCAAGACTTTCCAGGAAACATGTAAAAAACTTGGACTTCTTCAAGGAGATAAAATTTGGCATGATACTCTCCTTGAGGCAACTCACTCTCATATGCCAAGTCGCTTACGAATGTTATTTGTCATTATCTGTGTTTTCGGAGAACCAGAAAATGTTTCCGAGCTTTGGGACCAACACAAAGAAGCAATGTCTGAAGATTTTGTACGCAGATACTCTGAAGAAAATGGCCCACAGTATGCACTTATTGAAATCAATAGCCTCCTTCACACCTACGGCTTAGATCTTAAGAAACTTAACTTGCCAGATGTAAAACTACACGTTAACAGACCAGGAATACATACGTTTGATGTTTTAGAAGAGCAAGCTGGGGCTATCAGCAACAGACAAAAGCTTAATGAGGCGCAACTAAGAGTTGTAGATTCGATCGTTAATGCCATATATGGAAACCCAGAAGAAACATTAAAACAGAACTGTTTCTTTTTAGATGGACCGGCAGGAACTGGTAAAACATTTGTTTACTCTACATTGTTACATATAATCAGAGCAAAAGGAGATCAAGCTACTCCAGTAACGTCTACAAGAATAGCAGCTACACTTCTACAAGGAGGACGAACTGCCCATTCTGTCTTCAAAATCCCTCTGATTCTCAATTTTAATTCTACGTGCAACGTTACGCCGAACACACCAGAAGTAACAGCCCTGTTGAATACAAAATTATTTATTTGGGATGAAGCACCAATGACGCATGTGTACGCATTTTTAGCTGTGGACAGACTTCCCAAATATCTGACCAACTGTACTGAAGCATTCTGTGGTAAAGTCATCTTACTGGGTGGTGATTTTCGCCAAGTCCTTCCTGTCATAATGAGAGGATCACGTTCTTTGACAGTTGCTAGCTGTTTGATGCGGCATAGCCACTGGAACAAATTCCATGTACTTAAACTCACCCAGAAAATGCGCGCTTTAAATTGTGAAATAGAATTTTCAACATGGCTTTTAGAAATAGGAGAAGGCAAGACTGGGGCGGAAGTTAAGGTACCATCTACATGCTATCCACAAATACAAGATCCAGTTGAACAGCTATACGGTGATTTTGATTTTACTGCTGTCACCCCACAGGAGCTTAAAGGAATAAATATTCTTACGGTCGCCAATGAAGCATCGCTTAAACTGAACAATCGAGTACTGGAGATGAGGTAGTCTACGAGAGTGTATACTGTATTGTGAGTGAGCATGCGCAAGATCACTTGGCTGACCCTGAAGAAATTTTGAACAGTCTGACACCAACTGACATGCCTCCACACAAACTTAGACTTAAGAAAGGTGCTATCATTATGTAATTAAGAATTAATCTACCCTCAAAAGGGGTCTGCAATGGGACAAGACTAATAGTTAACAGGTTACAACGTAATATCATAGAGGCAACTATTATAGATTCTGATAAGAGAGAAATTGTTTTCACACCCAGGATAACCCTTATCCCCTCTGATACGAACATGCCTTTTAAATTTAAAAGAAGGCAAATCCCAGTACGTTTGGCTTTCGCAATGACAATAAGTAAATCTCAGGGTCAGACTTTCGATAAAATCTGCCTTTACTTGGCAAAACCCGGCATTACTCATGGACAGCTTTACGTAGCCCTTTCACGGGTAAGATCGTTTAGCACGCTATCGGTTGTATCAACAAGTAACAAATTAACCAACTATGTGTTCAGAGAAATTTTGATAGATACATTCAAAAAGTATCGTAACAAAATGCATTATCTTGGAAGAAATGTGATTTGGCTTCTTAAATACATCTCTGTATACCTCACTCGAGAACTACTGTATGTGAAAGAAGTCATGGTTGTATCCCAAATGTCCTCTGTGAAGTTATTATTTCACAGCCCAGTTGGATCTTTACTTCCTGCACTGGCATCAAGATATTAAGTTTGTGAACTTTTTTCCGTAAATAAATGTAATGTTACTAATAGCTCAGGCCGTTCCTTACATTGCACTGTTATTGCGTAGATACTCTACGCGGGCTCTGCTAGTAGTTATAATTATCGTCAAATATAAACAGTCGTATGCAACTCTTATTTCAAAACACACTAGGTTCACCATTAATTAAATTGATAAAGTGATAATACTTCTTTTATGTTTTCGATAATATCTTTTTGTGTTTTTAATTAATCAGATTAGTTTCTATATTAACTTCAGCGTTCCACTTTCCGTGCACCCCAGTGTATTTTGGTATCAGTGTAGTTATTTGGTTCTCAGGAGCCCCCTGAGTACCCGGATTGTTTCTGTACACCTTTCGTTTCAGGTTCCCCCTCAAGTAAAAACCGCACGGCGCTGGAACTCACGAACACATTTAGTGTAAGACTTCTTCTTGAGTAGATAAGTTTCCACTAGTAAAATTCATTGTTTTGTTCTATACCTAACCATGTTCGCGGGATACGAGAGTGACTATAGTCTTAATTATTTCAACTAATAAGATATCTTGCCAGCTGCGTATATATGCAATGCTATGACAGCATCTGGGACATGCCACCCCTTACCACCACCCCCCCCCCCCTTCTCCACCGGCCATGCTAGGATCCATCCTATAGAGAAGGACCTCAATGTATTAGGCATGACATTTAAGTTATGTTGTTAATTCTTTTGATATCGTGGTCATGTAGCTCCGTGTACTTGGGTGTGTGTATAATTTGTCAGATAACCTGCATCACTGTGATGCTTGTACTAGTGTCTGTATTTGCAATTGAGGTAGGATTTTGGCAGGAAGTGGCCGTGTCCTTAAGATAGAAACCATCCTGGCATTTGTCTGAAGTTGGGGCGGAAAACCACTTCCAGGATGGCTGAGGTAGGTATCTAACCCGCCTATTCTCAGTTTTGCCTCACGAGGCAGCCTCATTTCATTGATTTATTGATTTTATTTTATTTTATTACTTTTATCTGAATTTTAAATTTTGTATTCTTTATTTTTTTATCTTTTAAATCTATGATATCAACTAAGATATTGGCTTTACTTCCCCTCTGAAGGAAGCCATACTGAATTATTTTAACGCTCTTAAAAATCAGTCGACTTCGGCCGGGTTCGAACCCGTGATATTGGTCACAGCAGTACAACATGCTACCGACTCCGCCACCGAAGCCGTTATTATTATTTGCACTGATTAATCCCCTCCTTTTTCCCGTTGGAATTATTATTAAATCAATAATCTCTATCTCTATATACTGTATATAACAAGTAGTTCCGTGAAGAACTATACAGCCTATTTTCATATATCCTGCTCATGTTAATTGCCTCTATCAACATACAACATTTCAGTTTAATTGCTGTAACAGACTCGTAGATATTGAGAACCGTCTAAAAAATCCAGATGGTCGCCAGGTTGGATTTTTATTTTTGTACTATTACATTAAGATTACTGTGTACGTGTGGTATTCAAACTTCAATCGCATGATTAGAACACAAGAAGTAAAAACGAGATTTTAAAATTACGCACAGCAGCCATCTTGTGATTATGCAAACAATTGAAATAAATTAGATGCCAGTGGATCAACATTTGTATAAGCATTTAATGTACAACGTTTCACGGTACTCGGATAGTTAATTCGCGAGAAACGTCCATTTAAATATTTATACTTCGCGTCGCCGCCATGTTGGATTTGTGCTTACCAGGTTACTGAAAGTCCTATAGGTGAACATATGTTCATAGTCTCTATGAACATAAAAAAAAATCAGTTTGGTTGCTGTAAAAGATTCATAGATATTGAGAACCGTCTAAATATTTCGGAAGCTCGCCATTTAGGATTGTTATATGTATAGGCCATACAGTTATGTACCATTCAAGGACAATTATTGCCTAGGTTCATTATTCAAACTTTCACTTTGATCGCATGATTACGACACAAGAAATAAAAACTTAATTTTAAAATTTCGCCCAGCCGCCATCTTGAGGTTATGTAAACAATTGAATGAAATTAGATGGCAGTGCATTACAATCTGCAAAATCATTTACTGTACCACATTTCACTGCGCTCAGAGAGTCAAATCACGAGAAAAGTCTATTAAAATATTTCAAATTCGCTTGGTCGCCATGTTCGTTTTGTACTTTACAGGTTTATGAAATATACATAGGTAAACTTGTATCAGTACCCTTTATCACCGTACAAAATTGCAGGGTGATATCAGTAATAGTTTCGGAGATATAGAATGTCAGTGAAATATTTCGCACAGCCGCCATTTTGAGGTTATCTAAACAATTGAACTAAATTAGACTCCAGTGCATTACAATGTGTATAAACATTTGCTGTACCAAGTTTCATTACGTTTGGATTGTTAAATCGCGAGAAAAGTCTATTTAAAAGTCTCAACTTCGCTTGACCGCCATGTTGGTTTTGTAGTCACCAGGTTTTTGAAAGTCTCATAGGTGAACTTTTAGTAGTGCCCTTTATCACCGTACACAATTTCAGGGCGATATCGGTAATAGTTTCGGAGATATTGAATGCTAGTGAAATATTTCGCACAGCCGCCATGTTGGATTGGTGAGACGTAACAAAATTTGAAGGACACGGTCGAGGTCGCCGGGAATAGCGCTATGACCTTACCGAGTTTCATTGAAATCGCTCCAGCCGTTTAGATTTTATTAGGGGGACACACAAACACCTCACACAGACACACACACACACACACACACACACGCACACACACACACGGACAAAAGGTGATCTCATAAGCCTATTTTTTCAAAATTGAAAATAATCTAAAAATGAAAGTTTGTCTGTTTTTTCTGAATTTCCACGGAAATTTGCGATATTTGCGCGTTTCAGGCTTTTTTTTATGACGGATGCGCGCAAAAATAACATTTTTGTCTGTCTGTCTGTCTGTCTGTAGACAATTTTTTGTGTCCTTATAACTCCAAAACGGCTGGGTGGATCAACGTAAAATTTGATATAGATATCCATCAGAGGCACGACACTAATCATTGATGTAACTCTTCTCCGCAGGCCTACCTCTCATAAAAGGGGGCCTACCCCCTTAAAATACATGCTGAAATAGGCGTAGAAGGATGAGACAGCTAATTTTCAGCCCCTCAATGTGAAAAACGAAATTCGCATTTTAAGGCTCTAAAACCAACAGTGTTTGAGATATTCCCAGGAAATTAATTTCACTTATTAAATTAATGAAAGAATGCAAGCCGGTAACCATAGCAACAGAAACTCAGAGGTCCATCTATTTCAGTAAGGCGCAATGAAATTCCATTTATTACTTTACTGTGAAGATTTGCAAACGGCTATAAGGTTATAACGGATCCAAATTAAGCTGAAATAAACATCAATACATATAATGCGCTTAAGGGGTCAAGGGCTACTCTAGAATTTTTTCACGCGATTTACACGTGCGGGTATGGAAGGTCTATTATATCCCTATATTGTTATATTATTATTATTGTTATTATTATTATTATTATTATTATCATCATTCTTGTTGCGTACAACGACGAGACAAAGCTCATTCTCAACCCCTTGGTGTCAGAAATAATACTTGGGACCCCTAAAGAGCCGTAAAGTGTCCCCGAAAACTACATTTAAAGGCTCTAGAACCAACAGTTTCTTAGATAATCCCAGAAATCTAATTTCATTTAATAAACTAATGAAGGAATGAAAGCTGATGACAACAGTATCTCATGAGGTGTCATCCAACTTTCCATCTATTTCTGCAAGAAGCAATGCCACTCCATTTATTACATTTCTGTGAAAGTTTGCAGATGGCTATATGGTTATCTCGAAATCAACTAAAACTGTAAAATTCATCAATGCGCTTGAGGGGTTCAAGGAGTACCCTAGATTTTTTCACACGACTTACACGTGCGATATGTCGTACAGAAGGTTTATTATATCTCCAAACAGAAACATTATTTTCCAAAATTCCTGATTTGAAATAGTAGCCTATTTTTGCTGCTTTTAGGAATATGGACCATTGGGAGCTAAAAAAAACTGAATTTGCATGTACCACAAGCCATTATCTCTACTTAGTATAAAACAAAAGTCCCCGATTCTTGGATTCTACGAGTAAACTCGAGACCTACTGGATGGATTTTTATGCGATTTACACCATTCTGTAAAGGATATCCCAAGGATGATTTCTGTAGAAAATAATTTATTTATGGTCAAAGGAAGCCGAGCAGTAACGATTTCAGTGGAAAAGTCGAAATGAAACCTTGCGTCCGAGCGCTTTGTAAGATTACGCTGGGCAAACCGTTAAAAATATCTAAATACAATGAGTGTAAAAATTGTTCAGCATGAAAAGTTCTACAAAAAAAGTCCGCGAGAGCATATGTCTATCTTCAATACATCGCCTACTATAAGTGTTTCTACGTTTTAATTTCTTCCAACCATGTCCATTCAACTACTGAGGCGACAGTTTACGAGGTAGCTAAGGGCGAGTCTATTATCCTTGATACAGCCTAGCTAGCGGGCGAACCTATTGCCCCAGATAAAGCCAGCAGCAAACCGTTGAGTCGTGTTGAGTTAAGACTTCTGAGAAGGGTGGTTGTGTTTGGAGTTTCCCTGGAAGTGCAACTCGGGTTTTTTTTCATTTCGCCTGTGAAACACAGTCAAATTAAGATTGGACGGAAGGGGGATTTGATTGTGAGTTTCATTCACCTCGCCATTCCCTGGAAGTGCAACTCTCATTTCGCCTGTGAACTTTTCGTTCCGCAAAATTCACAGTCAATTTAAGATTGGACGGAAGGGGGATTATATTATATTAAATTATACTGATTGGATGGCGTATAATCTCTACTTAGTATAAAACAAAGTCCCCGATTCTTGGATGTCACGGGTAATCTCGAGAACCACTGAATGGATTTTGATGCGGTTTTCACCATTCTGTAAAGGATATTTCGAGGAAGGTTTCTGTGGAAAATATAATAATTTATTTGTGACCAAAGGAAGTCAAGCACTAACGATATCAGTGAAAAGGTCGAAAAAGGAACTGGCGTCCGTGCGCTTTTTAAGCTTAAGCTGAGCAGGCAGACCGTTAAAAGTATCTATATACTATGAGTGTAAGAATTGATCAGCATGAAAGTTCTACAAAAAGCCCGGGAGAGGATATCTCTATCTCCAATAGATCGCCTACTATAAGTGTTTTACGTTTTCATTTCGTCCAACAATCTCCATTCCGTTACTGAGGCGACAGTTTACGAGCTAGCTAGGGGCGAATTTATCACCACAGTAACAGCTTAGCTAGCGGACGAGCTGATTGCCCCAGATACAGCCAGCGGCTAACTGTCGAGTCGTGTTGCGTTAAAAACTTTAGAGAAGAGTGGTTGTGTTTGGAGTTTCCCTGGAAGTGCAACTCGGCTTTTCTTCATTTCACCTGTGAACTTTTCATTCCGCAAAATTCACAGTCAAGTCAAGATTGGACGGAAGGGGGATTTGTGTTTCATGAACCTCGCCATTCTTAAATTACGTCTGACAAGAATTTGTTGCACATGCATCTCCATGATAATATAATTAATAGTCCAGTCAGTGATTTTAACCCATCATGCCGAGACGTAAAACGGATATTGGTCGTTGTTCATTGACATTGGAAAATAAAAAGCGCTTACCACGTAATGCATTCATAACTGTTCCCGGGCGAAGCCGGGTCGGGTTGCTAGTAATTTATAAAAGGGGTCTTCCTGTGGCTGGACACTTTACACAACGCTTAGGGTCAGTTTGTATGTGACGTGTATTGCGATTCGTCGACGAGGTTTTCAATTGTATATTCACGTCAGGAAGAACGCGTTAGCTAAATTTAGTTTGAGAGCACATTTTAACTAATCATATTTTTGGTCGTCAATCAGGTCCCAAGCCCCTAACCATTGCAACAGTAGCTGAATCGATAACGTCTGGTTATTAATACCGAATACCGTTCGAAGAATGGGTACTTCTGCTTGTAAATAATACATTAAAACACAGCAATTTTTCTAGGTTTATGCCGTGTCTTATGAAGGGTATCGCCTAGGAACACCAAGATAGGCTCATCAGCGGGCTCTGATATCCCTGCCCGGACACCCACTGTAGTAGCGAACTGTGCACTACCTCTCTTCTTATGAAGCGCACCTGTGCTTCTTTACTGCAAGAGCTAAAACCTCAAGCGGTCTTTCACCTCCCTATTAAGGCCTCCAAAAATGTTTCCTTGGCCAATATACCAAATTATAAATTGCATTGTGCAAGCTTAATATACTCCATCAGGTAGACTGCCGTGGCCTTGACTGGAGCGTGACTTCACTTGTCGCCCCCCCCCCCCCACCTTCGCTAGGGGCTCACATCTAGTGAGACGTGGGTTGGCGACCACGGGACCCCAGCTAAGTCCGGCATTGCTTCCAATTACTCGTACCGGCTCCTCTCCGTCTTTCCTGTCGACCTCTCTTGGTCAACTCTTGTTCTCATCTGACCCCGACAGTATTAGGGTATCCGAGGCCTGGTAGTCTCTTCCCGCCATAATTGGCCCTTGTCACATGTTTCCTGATACCCTCCTTCTGCGAGAGTCAGCATTCTTTGTCTTCTTCATGTTACCTCCTGCCTTCTGCCCAAAGTTCTCAAGGAGGCGGGGTCTATGTAGCCCCACCACTTCTGCTACACCCTCAGGGTCTCTCGGCTGGTGAGTTCGGGAGTTGGCGACCCCGAGGGATTCCTGACCTGGGTCCGTTTATTCCCCTTTTTCCACTGACTATGGGCGGGCACTCTCCTCTATCCCTTTCCTATCTGCCTTTCATGGCTCTCCTTCCTTTCATATCCCTCAATCCTCATTCTTCGGGGGTTGAAGGCATTTTTTTCTTCCTGTCCTTTATTTGCCTTATCCTTTATTTGTTTACCATTTCTTCTTCTAGTATGTAAGTCTGTATTTAGTATTACTTATAGTTTTCATTCTCATTTCATCTTTCACTATCACCTTAACCGTTAGGGGCCGATAACCTAGACGTTGGGCCCCTTAAAACAACAAGTATCATCATCATCATCACTTGTCGCCATGTACAGTAGTTTTCACAACACAGCTGCTCACTGCCCTTTCCGCTCTCGAGTAGCCTATTTTAGCTCAAGAAGGGAGCTCTATCATTTCCCACCTATGTTTTAAGGACTGGGAAGTCAGTGAAAGCCATTGAGTCACATTTAGATAGCTTCTTCCAACCGGGTGAGTTAGCCGTGGTCGTTACGGCATGACTGCTGGCAGTCGCTCACATCCGGGAGGCGAGGAGGTTCGAATCCCCCTGCCGGCAACCTTGAAGATGGTCTTCTGTGGTTTCCCATCTTCCTTCCAGGCAAATGCCGGGGTTGGTCCCTAACTGTAAGCCACAGCCGCTACCTTCAAACTCCTCGTCCTTACATCCCAACTTTCCTCCCCAACGGTATTTGTAGCTCACCCATCGGGTGTCCGTCTCGAAGCAGCTACAAAACTGACGAGCCGAACATGTCCTCGGACACTCCCGGCACTAAAAGCCATACGCTAAAAAAAAAAGCTTCTTCCTAACACATGCTAACATATTATTCCTCTTGTTGCGGCGATTAGGCGGTGGCATCTGTTTGTAAATTACTGTGGTTATCATGTCAATCCACCGTAAGCTTAGCTCACTAAACATCGTGTGCAATGTTTCTAATGTTAACTGCTATGTGCATGTAGAGTAATCGTTACTTCGCCCAAGCTCAATTCTGCGGAGACAATTCAGCTCCGGTAATTGACCAACTATCGCAATCTATACCGAGTGAAAGAAGTTTAAAAAACCCAAGGACTACTCATAGATCCATTCATACATTCATTTTCGCCAGAAACTGTTTTGTCTTTCAGCGTCCAGTCAACCAGTGTTGCCAAATCTTGAAATGGGAAAGAACTAAACGCTGCGCTTTTAAACACCAGAAAGGCTCCAGCTAGACTTTATGATTCAAAACACTAGAAAAACACCACAAAATATAAATATATACACGGATTTTCTTTTAACTTACATTTCTTTCATGAAAAATCTTCCTTTTCACTTTCGGATCCTGCTACCGCTATTACATCTTAGAGCAGGAAGGTGTAGTACTGCTGTAGCTCTGCATACACTATATCCTACAACCTACTAGCTTACTAGGCAAGGAACAAACAGCGACCGTGAGTTTGAGATAGATTTACCATACTGACTGTGGCTGCGTAAGAGCCTTCGTATGAAACTGGGAAATCCCCTGGCAGCTGGGAAGAAACACTGAGGCCTGCATGTTGCGCTTACTTAGCATTTATGCACGAGAAAGGGAATTTCAGGGACTTCCCCTGCTGGAGTGTTGACCTTGACGAGTGTAAGGCTGAACGTTGCCAATCTTCATTAATTAACTTTATTAAAATTATTACATGGCTTTCAGGATTTACGTGTTGTCACAGGAGACAGTTTCATGGGAAAATCCGTTAAGTACCAGATTTGGCACTGGTTTTATTGAAATAACACCAGTATTTCGCTATGGCGCTATATGAAAATTTCCGGTACCAGATGAACTTCAGAAACACCAGATCTGGTGCTAAAAACACCAAATTGGCAACACTGCAGTCAACCCAGCAACCCTCTGTTCGTCTCCATGATCCCCTATTAGAAGCTACCACTGAGGTTTCCCCTGCTTCTATACCTCTCATTTTAAAATCATTAAACACTGAATCCAATCATCACCCCCTGGGTCTACCTCTACTTCTCTTACCCTCTACAGCCCAACTCATTAACCCCTTAGGTAATCTCTGGTTGGTTGGTTCCTTAGTTTAGGGGCTGCGACAACGTGGTCATGTAGCCCCGTGTACTTTGGGTGTGTGTAGAGTCTGTCTGATAACCGGTGTTAATTTTGATGGCTGTATTCGTGTGTGTTATCTGTTTCAAGTGAAGTAAGGACTGCAGACATTCGATTTTCAAATAGGTCCAACCTTTGCTACCAAACGCCACCATCAACGACCAACTAGTTCGGAACTTGTTTACTAGATACCACCGCAGTCGGCTCCTGGTGACGAACGTTGGAACCTAAGAGCGTAGGTCAAATCTAACCTATAATTTAGCTTCACACAAGTGAAATTAGTGGAAGGTTCTTTAGCATGCCATAAATCAATGACATGGAACCACCGACTTTACATCCCCTCCGAAGGAAGGCATACTGAGGGATATTTAACGCTCTTAAAAATCCGACGACTTCGGCCGGGTTTGAACCCACGACCTGGGCATAGAAGCTCAGCATGCTTTAGGTAATCTCTCCTTCCCCTTTCTCTTCACATGACCCCACCATTTGAGTTAGTTCATATGAACAGCTTTATCTAGCGTGTTAATTTCTAGTTAGTTATGGTTCTAATACTTAAAAGTTGGTGTCTGACACTTCTTAGAGGGAGGTCCTTTTACTGCCTGCCGGGGTGGGATAAAGAAAGGTGGGGGTATGGTTGTCATGGAAAAGGGGGTGGGGCGACTTATCTCCATGGCAACCGCAGTCGCCCCACCCCCGTTACCATGACAACCGTACCCCCTCCTCTGTTTATCCCACCCTGGCAGGCAGTAAAAGGACCTCCCTCTAAGAAGTGTCAGACGCCAACTTTAAGTATTAGAACCATAGTTAGTTATTGAGGTTTTATGGGGCAGAAGATTGAGGTCATCTACCCCTAAGTGTTTATTTCTAACTTAGCCGTCATTTCTTCATTGCGAGTACCTTCCTGCCATTTGTCCCAGCAATCATTCGCGCTACCCCCATATCAGTTACCTTTAGATTATGTATCAGATAGGGGTGAGGTGACACAGCGATCAAGCTGTTGGCTTCTCAACATGGCGGACCAGGTTCGATTCCCAGTCAGTGTATGTGAGATTGTCGAAGTGAAATGACATGTCCTGTGGTTTGGATTCCACGTGAAAAGGAGGTCCTGTTGCTCATGGTCGCGAGATTAACTGTCACGTAAAACTACAAACTTCATTCAAATCCTAGTAATTATAGTAACAACACACATATATCGCACCCCCGGTGCAAGACTGCCACAAGTCAAAAAGGACACATTTTCAGGAGAAGCATTTAATGATTTTGAGCTAATAGGAAAAGTATAAATATTTCCTTAGTTAAAGCGAATGTAACATATTACTAACTCCTAGCATTGTCTAGTACTATACAATAACATACAAAGTTCTTTCATGGATTATAATTTAATAAAAATAATAATAATTTTGAGTTATGGCAGTTTTCTCTTCAGTGCCATAGAAATGCTATTTATAGGATCTGAGTTGTGGCAGTTTTGCAGGGCACGGGCTTGATCATAGGTATTTATAAATATCACATACTTCAAAATTCATGTTTTTTGACTTGTGACAGTCTTGCACCGGGAGTGCGATCACAGTTTTCATTCAACCACAGGGGACGTCCCAGCGGTGGCGGGGCTCTCTTAGACGATTTGGCCGTCTCTTTGGACCAGAGGAGTGAAAACTTTGTGAGGGTGTGAAATTGATGGAGAGAGGAAAGTTTGGTATGTGGAATTTGATGAGGCTTTAGTGTCAGTTTATGAGGGAAGTATATGGGTGTGTTTTGCTAATGCGGAGATAGAAATGGGGGTATCGCTTCAAGGGGGGAGATGTAATAAGGAGGAAGTGAGGGTAAAAGAAGGCGGGGGGAGAAGGGAAGTGGAAAAATGGGGGAAGGGGGAGAACTGTGTGATAAAGGAGGGTGTGGAAACGGCGATGCAAAAAAAATGTTATCAATGGTGTACCTTGTGAGCTTTGTTAGGTAGATTTCTTTAGAAAGCTAACTATTGCAATGGGTCCCATGTTTCGACTTCCGGAAAATTTCGACATATCTTCGCGTTTCACATCCCCCAGACCCCAAAACCACCGTCAGTTCAAAAGTTTATATATAATTTATGTATATATGTATCTATCTATCTATCTATCTATATATATATATATATATATCAGTTTCTTGTGGACACGATAACAGCCGTAATTTTGCACCAATCACTTTGAATTTCTTACATAATATGTATCCCTATATAATCTCGGTCGAGTTCTTTAATGGGCAAAATCGGTCAAAGGGGGTAAAAATGGGGGGATTTTTTCGAAAAAGTGAAATATCGCTATAACTCTCTTAATACATGAAATATCGAATCCCTTCAAAGTTCATAATATGTGTCGGATAAGTGCCAAAAATTTATGTCAAATAAGTTTTTTGATAGCACCAACCATTGACCAAAGGGGTGGGAAAAAGTGGGTTTTTCGGGAAACATTAATCATATCTCTGTTAATAGGCACAATATCAAAACCGCACAAAATGGACAATATTCCTCCAATAATTACCTAAAACTTTTGTCTGAAAGAATTTTTGATATGACCCACCATTACGCCACGGGGTGAACAAAATGATTTAAATTATAAGAAAATGCCAAGTGCCAAGAGAGGTTGCCATGACAACTTTACTTTTAATTGATAAGGGATGACCATCAGCAGTTGCTATGACAACGCCACTGCACGAGATCACATTCAGTTTTCATATGTCAGTGGGAAGCGACTTCGGTATCGGAACTGGTAGCATGCTGAACTTCTATGCCCAAGGTCGCGGGTTCAAACCCGGCTGAAGTCGTCGGATTTACTAAGAGCGCTAAAAAACCTGAGTTTGCTTTCCTTCGGAGGGGAAGTTCCAACGTTCGTTAAGAGTTGCTGATTGAGGTGGCATCTAGTAGCCAAGTTCACAGCTAGGTGTCGTTGACGGCAGTATTTTAGGTAGATTTCATTAGAAAGCTAACTGTTGCAATGGGTACCATGTTTCGATTTCCGGAAAATTTCGACATATCTTCGCGTTTCACATCCCCCAGACCCCAAAACCACCGTCAGTTCAAAAGTTTATATATAATTTATGTAATATATGTATATATATGTATATCAGTTTCTTGTGGACACGATAACTGCCGTAATTTTGCACCAATCACTTTGAATTTTTTACCGAATATGTATACCCATAAAATCTCGGACGAGTTCGTTACTGGGCTAAATCGGTCGAAGGGGATGAAAATGGGGGACTTTTTTTTTTCGAAAAAATGAAATATTGCTATAACTCTCTTAATATGTGAAATATCGAATCCTTTCAAAGTTCATACTATGTGTCGGATAAAGCTCAGAAATTTATGTTTGAAACGTTTTTTTGATAGCACCAACCATTGACCAAAGGGGTGGGAAAAAGTGGTTTTTTCGGGAAACATTAATCATATCTCTGTTAATAGGCACAATATCAAAACCGTACAAATTGGACAATATTCCCCTAATAATTACCTAAAACGTTTGTCTGAAAGAATTTTTGATATGAGCCACCATTGCGCCAAGGGATGAGAAAAATGATTTCGGAATTATAAGAAAATGCCAAGAGCTATCAGTGGTTGACATGGCAACACTACTAAATTGATGAGGGATGAGCCATCAGACGTTGCCATGACAACGCACTTGCGCGAGATCAGGTTAAGATTTCCATCTGACTAAGTGTGAAGCGGCTTCGGTGACGTAACTGGTAGCATGCTGAACTTCTATGCCCAAGGTCGCGGGTTCAAAGCCGGCCAAAGTCGTCGGATTTTCTAAGAGCGCTAAAAATCCCTCAGTTAGCTTTCCTTTGGAGGGGAAGTTCCAACGTTCGTTGCGAGTTGCTGATTGAGGTGGCATCTAGTAGCCAAGTTCACAGCTGGGTGGCGTTGACGTTAGTATCTGGTAGCAACATTAGGAACTACTGCTTGAAATTTAGCGTCTGCATTCCTTACCTGAATTACAGACTAATACCGCCATCACAATTCACACCGTTTATCAGACAGATTCTACACTCACCCAAAGTACACGGGGTTATATGACCGCGTTGTCGCAGCCCCTAAACTGAGGAACCAACCAACATCTCTGCGGGAGATAAAATTTTGCGTGAAGAAGTAACAGAACGTTACATAGTTACACATCAGTGTCGAAACCTTGCATAAGGACAGTGTGACCACAAGTATAACAAGTAGTTCCGTGAAGAACTGTACAGCCTATTTTCATATATCCTGCTCATGTTAATTGCCTCTATCAACATACAAAATTTCAGTTTAATTGCTGTATCAGATTCGTAGATATTGAGAACCGTCTAAATATTTCAGATGGTTGCCAGGTTGGATTTTTATTTTTGTACAATTATATTAAGATTATTGTGTAAGTGTGGTACCGGTATTCAAACTTCAATCGCATGATTAGAACACAAGAAGTAAAAACGAGATTTTAAAATTACGCACAGCAGCCATCTTGTGATAATGCAAACAATTGAAATAAATTAGATGCCAGTGGATCAACATTTGTGTAAGCATTTAAAACGTGCAACGTTTCACGGCACTCGGTTAGTTAATTCGCGAGAAACGTCCATTTAAATATTTATACTTCGCGTCGCCGCCATGTTGGATTCGTGCTCACCAGGTTACTGAAAGTCCTATAGGTGAACATATGTTCATAGTCTCTATGAACATAAAAATTTCAGTTTGGTTGCTGTAAAAGATTCATATATATTGAGAACCGTCTAAATATTACGGAAGCTTGCCATTTAGGATTGTTATATGTATAGGCCATAGAGTTATGTACCATTCAAGGTCACTTATTGCCTAGGTTCATTATTCAAACTTTCACTTCGATCGCATGATTACGACACAAGAAATAAAAACTTAATTTTAAAATTTCGCACAGCCGCCATTTTGAGGTTATGTAAACAATTGAATTAAATTAGATGGCAGTACATTACAATCTGCAAAATCATTTACTGTACCACATTTCACTGCGCTCAGAGAGTTAACTCACGAGAAAAGTCTATTAAAATATTTCAAATTCGCTTGGTCGCCATGTTCGTTTTGTACTTTACAGGTTTATGAGTTATACATAGGTAAACTTGTATCAGTACCCTTTATCACCGTACAAAATTGCAGGGTGATATCTGTAATAGTTTCGGGGATATAGAATGTCAGTGAAATATTTCGCACAGCCGCCATTTTGAGGTTATGTAAACAATTGAACTAAATTAGACTCCAGTGCATTGCAATGTGTATAAATATTTGCTGTACCAAGTTTCATTACGTTTGGATAGTTAAATCGCGAGAAAAGTCTATTTAAAAGTCTCCACTTCGCTTGGCCGCCATGTTGGTTATGTAGTAACCAAGTTTTTGAAAGTTTCATAGGTGAACTTCTAGTAGTACCCTTTATCACCGTACACAATTTCAGGGCGATATCCGTTATAGTTTCGGAGATACTGAATGCTAGTGAAATATTTCGCACAGCCGCCATGTTGGATTGGTGAGACGTAACAAAATTCGATGGGCACGGTCGACGTCGCTGGGAATAGTGCTATGAACTTACCGAGTTTCACTGAAATCGCTCCAGCCGTTTAGATTTTATTAGGGACACACACACACACACAAACACACACACACACACGGACAAAAGGTGATCTCATAAGCCTATTTTTTCAAAATTGAAAATAGGCTAAAAATGGACTCCAAATGACAAGAAGGTTACCGTCCCCGTAAGACAATAAAATGTTTAAAATATGTTTAAAATGAAGAAAAAAAAAGTTAATTAATCTCCAATTATAAAATACTTTCACGCGATAAATGAGGTCTGATCCGTCTACGAAAACCTGCATATTCTGCCTATTTTCGCCTATCTCAAAGTTTGTCCGGTGAAATCTACCTCCGCCTTCCGGCGTGCCGAGAGGACTTTTTTTTTTCTTCTGAAATGTGAGATGAATGAAACAGTGAGCAGATGCTGATAACGGGAAGATGGATGGTGTTGGCGAAGAGCGCAAGAAATCTATGAAAGAAGAGATCTAGAGAATATTTTATATATATGTGATAATGAATGAAACAGTGAGTTGATAATGAGGAGACAGATGGTGATGTTGGAGAGCGTTAGATGTATGAGTGATGAGGTGTGGAGAAAGGGCTAGATTTCCCTTTTAGTAACCACAAAATCACAGTTTGGTGTATTCCCTTAACATACGATTTACGTAGATAGTACCTTTATTGGGTTTTCTTTGGTTCTCGTCTTCCCTTAATTTTTAGCCTACTTTCGATTTTTGCAAAAAAAAAAAGAAAGTAGACTTATGACATCTACTCGAGGCCAAAAAAGTGTGTGTCTGTGTGTGTGTGTGTGACAATGTGTGTATTTGTGTGTACTCTGAATGTCCCCCTATCAATTCAAACACGGTGGAACCGAATTGAACGAAATTTGGTACAGAGGTAGCACTAGCAAAGGGCACCTTAGTGTCATGTTTTATATTGTCGCCATCTTTACCAGAACTTAATCGCGGCCACTCAAATGGTCAAAGTTAACATTACATTATGTTCAAACTAATAATCGGATCTTTACGAAATTTGGTAAAACATACCTTCATATGAGACGCATCATGAGCTCAAACTATAATCTTACTATTTAAAGATGGCGGCCGTGTGAATTATGCAACCATTATAATCAATAGATTAAGACCCACCAATTCCGATTATCAAGCCAAGGGTCGTCATTCTATCCTAAAGAACGTGATCGGTTATCTACTATATATTTGACAAGTACCACTCACTCACTCACTCATTCATTCATCACGAAATCTCAGAAACCACCGAACGGATTGGAATGAAATTTGGTAAGCAGCTTCCTCAAGGGCCGTAGGTGTTCTCTAAGAAAGGTTTTCAAAAAATTCACTCGGATCATGGCCAAACCGCGAAAACCGCGATTATATGAGGCAATTTGGGCTGCATAGCGTCGCCCCTACCAGTGTTCTGGCGCATTGCAGGCTTACTGTCATAACGTGCACGTCATTGTTGTTCTATCTCCCGACCTTTACCCACTCTCTCTGTTCAAACAGAACTTCTATGTACTTTCTGTTTGTACTTTATACTTTCACCATCATATTGCATTATATATTAGCGTTTAGTTGAAGTAACTGTAGTTATAATGAAAAGTAGACTTTGGTAAAAGAAAATTACCTCTATCAACGTTAATTTTGTTAAGTTAGGCTAGGTCTATTCCATTTATCAGGTTTTTAAGTAGAGATTTGTTTTATTACGTTAGAAGGAGATGGCTACTGCATTAATATCCCTCAACGTCACAACAGCACTCAAGCACCTTTGATGAAGACCGTGTCTGCCGCTAACTTTTATACACACATCAAAAAAAGTTTTGCATCACCTCGGTTCCCAGATCTCCGGCATATAGACGTTGACTGTGTATATTGTATCAAAGATACAGTCCCTTTGACTGTTCATAGATGTCACTAAAACTGCTCAAAGATGTAAACAACCATGCATGAGCAGGGCCTATTAGACGGAGGGGGTACGACAGCCGATCAGTTCCAGTCATTCCACCAGGACGAAGGTACGCTGCTCATGTTGTCTGTAGTTCTACCATGCCTAGAAGGTCAATACCGCAGTTCGATCGCGTCCGCATTGTTACTTTGTGTCAAGAAGGGCTCTCAACAAGGGAAATTTCCAGGCGTCTCAGAGTGAACCAAAGCGATGTTGTTCGGACATGGAGGAGGTACAGAGATACAGGAACTGTCGATGACAGGCCTCGCTCAGGCCGCCCAAGGGCTACTACTGTAGTGGATGACCGCTACTTACGGATTGCCGCTCGGAGGAACCCTGACAGCAATGCCACCATGTTGAATAATGCGTTTCGTTCAGCCACAGGACGTCGTGTTTCAACTCAAACTGTGCGCAATAGGCTGCATGATGCGCAACTTCACTCCCGACGTCCATGGCGAGGTCCAGCTTTGCAACCCCGACACCATGCAGCGCGGTACAGATGGGCCCAACAACATGCTGAATGGACCCCACAGAATTGGCATCACGTTCTCTTCACCGATGAGTGTCGCATATGCCTTCAACCAGACAATCGTCGGAGACGTGTTTGGAGGCACCCTGGTCAGGCTGAACGTCTTAGACACACTGTCCAGCGAGTGCAGCAAGGTGGTGGTTCCCTGATGTTTTGGGGTGGCATTATGTGGGGCCGACGTACGCCACTGGTGGTCATGGAAGGCTCCGAAACGGCTTTACGATACCTGAATGACATCCTCCGACCCATAGTGCACCCATATCGGCAGAATATTGGAGAGGCATTTGTCTTCATGGACGACAATTCTCGACCTCATCGTGCACATCTTGTGAATGCGTTCCTTCAAGATAACGACATCGCTCGACTACAGTGGCCAGCATGTTCGCCAGACATGAACCCTATCGAACATGCCTGGGATATGTTGAAAAGGGCTGTTTATGGACGTCTTGACCCACCAACCACTCTGCGAGATTTACGCCGAATTGTCGTTGAGGAGTGGGACAATTTGGACCAACAGTGTCTTGATGAACTTGTGGATAGTATGCCACGACGAATACAGGCATGTATCAATGCAAGAGGACGTGCTACTGGGTATTAGAGGTAGTGGTGTGTACTGCAATCTGGACCACAAATGCTGAAAGTCTAGCTGTATGATGGTACAACATGCAATGTGTGGGTCTCATGAGCAATAAAACGAGCTGAAATGTTGTTTGTGTTGATCTCTATTCCCTTTGTATTTAAAGGTTCCGGAACTCTTGGAACCGAGGTGATGCAAAACTTTTTTTGATGTGTGTAGCTTCAGAATATTTGAGCTTAAGGGTGATAATTCTTATCTTTTGTGATTTCGCAATTTTCTCAATCAGTTTCTGGTTGATATGTATGCAAAGATTGGATTCGCATCTATCAGAAACAGTTGAGAAGTGAGGAATATATGCACCTGAAGGACGCAATGCGTAAAGCAGTCAGCCGATTGTCAGTTATTGGTAAAATGGATATCGCAGGCTGCCCACTTCGGAGGGTGAGGTTTCTATTATTAAAAAGGGAGTGGAAATTGACAATAGCTGGGTGGTACCCTATAACCCCGTCGTATCACGTACCTTCTTAGTTCATACCATTGTTGAGAACTGCAACTCCCTTCAAGTCAATAAAATTCATTTGCAAGTATGTTAACAAAGGTTCCGACCAAGCTACTTTTAGCATCGGAGAGTTTGACGAAGTTGCCAGACATGAATCAGGACGTTACATCAGCAGCTCAGAGGCGGCTTGGCGCATATTCTGCTTCCTCATGCATGAACGCTATCCTTCGGTCATGCAACTTGCCGTCCACCTAGAGAACGGCCAGCGGGTTTACTTTAATGAAGACGACGTTCGTGACCAGTTTAACAGCCCTCCAAACACACTCTTCTTGCTTTCTTCGACCTATTCCGACCCGATAAATTTGCTTCAACACTTTTATATTGTGAAGTTCCATCCTATTTCTTTTGGAAAGGTAAGAAGTTCGTTAGAAGGAAACAAGGAAAGCCAGTCCCAGGCCATCCTAGTGTGAAAAAAGATCAGACCCTTGGCAGAGTTTACACCGTTTACCTTGGTAATGCCGAGTGCTACTACCTCCGCCTCCTTTCACATAAAATCCCTGGCCCTCAGTCTTTTACTGACCTCAAAACCGTGGCAGGGGTGGTTCAACCAACATTTCAAGCGGCACGTAAAGCACTTGGCTTGCTAGAGGGTGATGCGCGCTTGGACCGCACACTAGAGGAAGCGTCCTCCACCGACTCTCCCCACAAGATACGCGAGCTGTTTTCCATCTTACTGGTGTTTTGTCAAGTGAGTGATCCCATCATGCTCTGGAAAGAACACAGACAGCCTCGCGGAAGATGTGGTGAGAGAGGTTCAGAGGCAGTGTGCTGATGTCAACCTCATCATGGGCGTTATCTACAACCCGTGTCTGGTTCTTCTTGAGGATTTAGTACTAAAATTGTCGGGTCAACAACTGGAACGCTTTGGACTTCCGTCGCCTTCTCGAGAACAAGACTCCGTCGTTGTTCACCGAGAATATGTCAGTGAATATCTTACGACACAATTAAGTTGTCCAAAGTGGTTGCTGAAAATGTTCCAAAATTGAACAACGAGCAGAGATTGGCCTATGACGAAATAGTTCGAAGTGTTGTTTCAGAATGTGGTCAGCTCTTTTTTCTGGATGCACCAGGCGGAACTGGCCAAACCTTCCTGATTAATCTCCTGCTCAGTACATTTAGAAGTCGACAGAACATTGCCATCGCAGTTGCCTCCTCGGGTATTGCAGCAACCCTACTGGATGGTGGAAGAACAGCGCTTTCTGCCTTCAAGCTCCCTCTTAACCTCAGTCACGCTGCATCTGCCCTTTGTAACATCTCGAAGCAAAGTGGCACAGCTCGCGTGCTGAGAGAGACAAAACTCTTTATTAGGAATGAATGCACGATGGTGCACAAAGGAGGAGTCGAGGCATTGGACAGAACACTTAAGGAGTTTCGGTGTAACAACCAACTTATGGGTTGAGTCACAGAACTTCTCGCCGGTGACTTTAGACAGACCCTCCCTGTTATACCCCGTGGAACACGGACTGACGAAGTAAATGCCTGTCTAAAACCGTCCCACATATGGCCCAAAGTCAAATCAATTCCCTTGACTGTCAACATGCGCATACACCTCCATGGTGATTTTATGACTGAGGAGTTTTTCCGTCTCCTTCTAAGCATTGGCGATGGAAAGTTGGATGAAAATGACGGGAAAATAACCACTCCAGCTCAACTGTGCGAAGTTGTTGACAGTTTAGATAATTTGATCGAAAAGATCTATCCCCAAGTGTTTGTAAATTCCAACCTTGATAATTCATGGATGGAAGAAAGAGCTATTCTTACCCCAATAGATGACTCTGTTGATAGTATAAATATCGCCCTTCTTAAGAAGTTATTAACAACAAAAATGGTATACGAATCAGTAGACTCAATTGTAGTGGTCGAAGATGCAGTTCATTATCCTGTGGAGATTTTAAACACTCTTAACCCGCCCGGAATACCGCCTCATGTCCTGATCCTCATGGTTGGTGCTCCTGTCATGTTATTGCGCAACCTAAACTCTCCTAAACTCTGCAATGGAACCAGGCTGCAGGTTAAAGCACTGCATAAATTTGTGACTGAAGTCACCATGTTTACAGGAGTTCGCCAAGGCGAAACTGTCTTCATACCCCGCATTCCTCTAATCCCTTCACAGTCTACCATCTTCAATTCAAACGTCTGCAGTTTACTCTGAAAGTCTGCTACGCCATGGCAATTAACAAGGCTCAGGGGCAGAGTTTAAAAGTAGCTGGTATGGATCTGAGAAGTGACTGTTTCGCACATGGTCAACTGTACGTGGCATGCTCCGGAGTCAGTTCTTCTCTTGGTTTAGTTATTCTGCAGCCTGAGAGAAAGACCAGAAATGCAGTTTACCCAGAAGTGCTTATGCGTTAAAAACACTCTCGATAGACATGGCAGTAGGCTAGGAGACCTGCCTTAAATCAAAGATCCCCGTCGTATATTGCACCCGATTTTCAATTTCAACGCTCCATGTTGCCGTCATTACCTTCCCCTAACCCCCCCACCACAGGGAAAAAAAAACTACATAACTAATGTTATAACGGGATTCCAAATGTTATTGCGGGCGAAGCCGCGGGTAACAGCTAGTCTACTATATATTTGTCAAATACCACTCACTCACTCATTCATTCATCACGAAATCTCAGAAACCACCGAACGAATTGGAATTAAATTTGGTATGCAGGTTCCTCAAGGGCCGTAGGTGCTCGCTAAGAATGGTTTTCAAAAAATTCACTCGGGATCATGGCCAAACCGCGAAAACCGCGATTATATGAACAGCTTCAATATTGCCTAAGTCTATTGTTGGCAGGCAATGCGGGCTGCATCGCGTCGCCCCTACCAGAGTTCTGGTGCATTGCAGGCTGGTCAGGAGTTTGAGAAAAGGGATATTGTACTCCACGGCAGAGATAGCAGGTTGCTCCGTATTAGTGAAACACATCGCGCGTATGATGCACTGCAATATCCGCTTATGATCTGCCGTGGAGTAGATATCTACTGCATTAATATCCCTCAACGCCACAACAGCACTTAAGCACCTTTGAAGAAGACCGTGTCTGCCGCTAACTTTTACAGCTTCAGAATATTTGAGTGTGAGGGTGATACTGTAATTCTTATCTTTTGTTATTTCCCAATCTTCTCAATCAGTTTCTGGTTGATATGTATGCAAAGATTGAGTCAGAGAGACTACTTTGGATTCGCATCAATCAGAAAAAGTTGAGAAGTGAGGAATATGTGCACCTGAAGGACGGAATGAGTAAAGCTGACAGCCGTTTGTCAGATATTGGTAAAATGGACGTGTTGCCGTCGACTTTCACCGGAGGCCCACGCTATATGCACGAACGCACTCAGGATGCTATGACTTATGTGCACCATTTTGGACGTCCTGATCTTTTTATAAACCAAACCGGGGAAGATGGGAATCCCAAATATCGCAGGCTGCCCACTTCGGAGGGTGGGGTTTCTATTAATAACAAGTAGTTCCGTGAAGAACTATACAGCCTCATTTTCATATATCCTACTGATGTTAATTGCCTCTATCTGCATACAAAATTTCAGTTTGATTTCTATAATAGATTCGTAGATATTGAGAATCGACTAAATATTTCGTATGGTCGCCATGTTGGATTTATGTACTGTTACATGAAGATTATTGTGTACGTGTAGCATTCAAATTTCAATCGCATGATTAGGGCACCAGAAGTAAAAACGAGATTTTAAAATTTCGCACAGCTGCCATCTTTTGGTTATGGAAAAAAATTGAAATAAATTAGATGCCAGTGGATTAACATTCGTATAAGGATTTACTGTACCAAGTTTCACTGCACTCGGATGGTTAAATTGCGAGAAACGTCCATGTGAATATTTATACTTCGCGTCGCCACCATGTTGGATTTGTGATCACCAGGTTATTTAAAGTCATATACGTGAACTTAAGTTCATAGCCCCTAGTAACATAAAAAAATCAGTTTGATTGCTATAATAGATTCGTAGATATTCAGAGCCGTCTAAATATTTCGTATGGTCGCCATGTTGGATTGTTAAATGTATAGGGCATAGAGTCATGTACCATTAAAGGAAAATGATTGCGTAGGTTCATTATTCAAACTTTCACATCGATCGCATGCATGATTACGACACAAGAAATAAAAACTTAACTTTAAAATTCGCAAAGCCGCCATCTTGAGGTTATGTGAACAATTGAACTAAATTAGATACCAGTGTATTACAATGTGTATACACATTTCTTGCACCAGATTTCATTGCGGTTGGAACATTAAATCGCGAGAAAGGTCTATTTAAAATTTCCAAATTCGCTTGGCCACCATGCTGGTTTTGTAGTTAGCCTGTTTTTGAAAATCTTATAGATGAACTTCCAGTTGTGCCCTTTATCTCCGGACAAAATTTCAGGGTGATACCACTAATAGTTTCAGAGATATAGAATGCCGGTGAAATATTTCGCACATCCGCCATCTTGTGGTTATGTAAAAAATAGAACCAAGTTAGATGTCGGTGCATTCCAATGTGTATAAACATAGGATACTGTACCAAGTTTTATTGCGTTTGGTTGGTTAAATCGTGAGAAACGTCCATTTAAAAGTCGCAAATTCGCGTGGCCGCCATGTTGGTTTTATAGTTACCAGTTTTTCAAAAGTCACATGAGTGAACTTGTAGTAGTTCCCTTTGTCACCGTAAAAAATTCCAGGGTGATATCGGGAATAGTTTCGGAGATATTGAATGCTGGTGAAATATTTCGCACAGCCGCCATGTTGGATTGGTGAGACGTAACAAAATTTGAAGGGCACAGTCGGGGTTGTCCGTAATAGTGCTACGAACTTACCAAGTTTCATAGAAATCGCTCCAGCCGTTCAGAAGTTATTAGGGGGAAACACACACACTCCTCACACACACACACAAACACGGACAAAAGGTGATCTCATAAGCCTTTTTTTTTTTTAAATTGAAAATAGGCTAAAAAGGGAGTGGAAATTTACAATAGCTGGGTGGTACCCTATAACCCCGTCCTATCTCGCACCTTCTCAGCTCATACCAATGTTGAGTACTGCAACTCTGTAAAGTCAATAAAATACATTTGCAAGTATGTTAACAAAGCTTCCGACCAAGCTACTTTTAGCATCAGAGAGTTTGACGAAGTTGCGAGATATGAATCAGGACGCTACATCAGCAGCTCAGAGGCGGCTTGCCGCATATTCTGCTTCCTCATACATGAACGCTATCCTTCGGTCATGCAACTTGCCGTCCACCTCGAGAACGGCCAGCGGGTTTACTCTAATGAAGACGACGTTCGTGACCAGTTTAACTGCCCTCCAAACACAACTCTTCTTGCTTTCTTCGAACTATGCCGATCCCATAAATTTCCTTCGACACTTTTATATTGTGTAGTTCCATCCTATTTCGTTTGGAAAGGCATGAAGTTCTGAAGAAGGAAACAAGGAAAACCCATCCCAGGCCATCCTCGTGTGAAAAAAGATCAGGACGCAATGGCAGAGTTTACACCGTTTACCTTGGTAATGCCGAGTGCTACTACCTCCGCCTCCTTTTACATAAAATCCCTGGCCCTCAGTCTTTTACTGACTCAAAACCGTAGCAGGGGTGGTTCAACCAACATTTCAAGCGGCATGTAAAGCACTTGGCTTGCTAGAGGATGATGCGCACTGGGACCGCACACTAGAGGAAGCGTCCTCCACCGACTTTCCCCACATGATACGCGAGCTGTTTGCCATCTTACTGGTGTTATGTCAAGTGAGTGATCCCATCATGCTCTGTAGATAAAGTACTGCATGTGAAAAACCTTTCAAATTATAATTTGTGCTAAAAACTTGGATTATTTTATTTATTTATTGTATGACTTTTAGCGCCGGGAGTGTCCGAGGACATGTTCGGCTCGCCTGAGTCTGTAGCTGCTTCCAGCGGACACCCTAAAGGGTGAGCTACAAAAACTTGGAAATTATATCATACAGTTGTAGAAACAATAACCTTAAAATTCTTTACACCAAAATGTATAGAAATGAAAACATATAAACTAGGAAAAAGCATTATTAATCATTTTTTTATTATAATATTGTGAATGTTTGTGTGTGTGTTTGTTACCTCTTCACACTATAACGGCTGTATGGATTTGGATGAAATCTGAAATGGAGATAGCTTATACCCTTCATTAACACATAGGCAGCCTTTAATCCTTATATATAAAGCTCAATTTTCGTAGTTAGGCCCTTTGACACAACTCTATACCATTTCACCAATCAGGACCAAATTTTACATTCTTACCCTCTGATATCCGACAAGTAACACTGTCCACTTTAAATTTCATGCAACCCTCTCCATTCCCTACATTTCGGCCCTTTGGCACAAATCTACACCGTTTCACCGATCTGAACCAAATTTTACGTACTTACCCTGTGGATTCCTGCAAGTAAGACTGTTCACTTGAAATCTCGGACAGCGCTCTCCATTCCCTACATTTAGGCCCTTTGGCACAACTGTACACCATTTCACCAATCTAAAGCAAATTTTACATAATGTACATCAGCGGCCATGATGAGAGATATTTGCTACATGTTGACGTTCAAATCATCAATAATTGTGGAAAAATTACACCCTGAATAGCTTAAGGAAAAATACTTTTAATTCCCCATATTCCGATAGGTTTGCCATTCCAGTGTGCAAGAGTGCAGTTCAATCTTCAAACAATATTCACAATTACTATTAACAAAGCGCAATGACTCGCACTTTACAGCAGCAGTTATACATTTAGACAAAACCAGTTTTTCCCCTGGGCAACTGTATGTGGCGTGCTCATGAGTAGGTATTCAGACTACATAATCGTCATGTCTCGGCAAAACATGCCAAAACCAAAAACGTAATTTTAAAATAAGTTCACATAAGGGAACATTGTACCCTGTATACTTTTTCAACTCTATGGAATTCCCATTTTGTGGCTCATACTAATATATTGTAGGCATTAGAATTATCCAAATTGAAATGGACCCACCCAGCCGAGATTGCTGTAATAGAATAGACCAATTATCAGCAATAATGCACCATCCCCATTATCTTCATCGCGTGCGAAGCCGCGGGTACCCGCTAGTTTATTAGAATTTAATATTATAATATTGTACTGCATGAGTGACTTAAAAGAACTGAGCCGTCTCTGTCACATGACAAGATGGCTGCTGACCTCTTGTGCCTGTCCTATATTTCAGTAGTTAAGGTACGTTGTAAGTGATATAGTCAACTAATGGAAATAATATAAAAGGAAGGAAGATTGTAGTTTTACGTGACCGTGAATCTTGTGATTATAAGCCACGGGACCTCCTTTTTACGTGGAATCCAAACCACAGGACATGGCATTTCACTTCGAAAATCTCACATGCATTGACCGGGAATCGAACCCGGACCGCCTTGGTGAGAGGCATACAGCTAGACCGCTGAGCCACCACGCCCCCCGGAAATAATATAAACATTGTATGAAATGATTTATTATGAAGATGAACTGCAGTGAAGAAATTGTTTATTTCAAGACATTATTTGCTAACACGTACCTAAGGCAGTTAATAATAAGGCCTTGTTTGGCTCTGGGCTAGAGCGTTTGTCTCTCACGCGGTTGACTGGGGATCAAAAACTACTAAAGTTAACTTTTTTCTTTTTTTACTTGAATGCTTTTACAAATGATGTGGACGAGCTCTTTACACAGATACTAAATACAATGCCATTTAGCTCAAAGGAGAGGCTAATGCATACATTCGTTTATTAATAATCACAGCCCCAGCATCGCACATAAACAGAAGACATTAGATGAAGGAGAATATAAGTACAAGATACACGTTGTTATCAACCACAGCCTTCTCAATGCCTCTGTACGGTGATGTCCTCTCGTGGGTTGACTTTGACTTAGTTCCTATTGTCCCTCGTGGAACATAGGGCATCAATAAAGCATCTCCATCTGGTCCTGTTTGCTGACAACCTCTGCACCTCACTCCTGGCCTTACCCTCCTCTATAACCTCCAAGTGGACAGATCTGCGTCTCGTGGTTTACGTGGGTAATTGTTCCCAAAATTCCACTTTGTAAATCCCTGGCCTCATGAAGTATGGCAATTTTGTATTAGTTCAACTTCTAGCCGTGACCGCACTCCGATTACCTTTAAACACTGCCAGCTGGTGGCTTTTAACTGCCTGCCCATTCAACACTCAGAGGCGTACAAGATATAAATTGATTCACTGCTAGGTTGCAGCACCAACCTACTGTGATCGCCGCGGATTTTTAAGGGGAAGACACCTAAAACGAAAGGATTCTTACGTTTGGAGGCTTGATGTCGAGATTAACGGACGTGAATGCATTACAATAAGTTAGTAGTTTTGATATTCAATCATCATTAAGTACATAATATTGATTTAGACTCTTACTGGCTAATTGTCAATATAAAAGAAAACAAAAAAAAATACATGGTGGTGGAGGTGATTGTTTTAGGGGTGAGGACGAACAGTTGTAAGTATACCCATATATTTAGGAGAAAGTAGGCAATATGTTCTTTGCTGAACTTCTTGTTTCTTCCGGGAAAAACCACCAACAGGGATTTCTGTGTGTGTTCACTCTCATCTTGTGCATTTTGTTCCTGTTTTCTTTAGTATGTTGCACCGAATGAGATCCAATACCCCTCTTTTTCAACAGAAACGTCAAGTTTTTTCTTGCAGCGCCATCACTCGCCACTTTGCTGAACTTACTCATGTTTTGCGGTCAACAGTGGAACTTGCTATCACCGACTACTCATGATGTTTAGAAGTTCGACTCGTCCTCTACAGATGGAAACCTACACACTTCTTCATTTTTTGGACTCTGCCTCAAGAAAAAAAAAATGTGTACCTAACAAGGGAACGGATCGCGGTGTAAAATTCTAATCTGGTTGAAATTTAATACACAATAATCCTACAAAGTTGTACAATGACGAAGTGAAAACCGCATGGGCCGATTTCAATTTGGAACGCCAATATTGAACGCCGAAAATCTGCCGGACGACGGCATGAGCGAGGAGGTGAGAAGAGGTAAAGCTGACCTTCAATCTTAGCAGCACGCGATGGCTCCCGGCCACTGCGATGCATTCCCCACCTTAAACGTTTCCATCACTCTTCTACCCTCTCGATTAGAATATAAAATGCAACATAATGTGATGTTTTGCTCTTTGCCATACTGTAAATAAATAAAACAACCTTTTCTGTGTTTCTTTTCTGTTTTACACTTTGTATTCCTTGCTATAGTGAATGCTTACAAAAAAGTGGACAATGCAAAGAGATTGCTTGCACCACGCGCACCTTGCAATACTTTCTTTTATACACATATCACAAGCATTTTGGATTGCGTCATCCTTGCAACAAAATTGAACGGGGTTCGCAAAGCAAGCGGCTACTTTGTAGTACAATGTTGTACAAGTTGTACAATGACGTAGTGAAACCCGCACGGGCCACTTTCAGTTTTGAACGCCAAAAACCTGCCGGGCGGTGGCATGAGCGAGGAGGTGAGAAGAGGTAAAGCTGACCTTCAATCCAAGCTGCACGCGATGGTTCCCGGCCACCAGGCAGTGACCTGCCGTGCTGCGTTGCATTCCCCTCCTTCCACCTTTCCCTCATCCCGTCTCTTCCTTATCAGTTCAGTGGGGCTATGCAAAACAAGAGTTATGTTTCGGACGAACAGGTCCCAAATCGTTCCGTCATCAAGCTATGTAAGTATGACAATTTTATTGTGTCTGTGTTTAATTTTACTGGCACAGACAGCAATTAATGTTAAATCCTTTACTTTACAGTCAGAATATTTACAAATGTCAGAAAGTGACGACGATGATGTTCAATTGGAACACCTTCCAAATTTTAATCCTTGGAATGTAGTAGTTCGTCTGCAAAGCCGCTTTGCTGAAAGTGATCGCTGTAAAAACCAAATAACACCTGGTGAAGAGAATTCGGTTTTGAACTGTACCGTAAGTAAAAACTTTGTTTACATTTTCTCATGGCAAAGGCAGACATGCACCAAGACTGAATCATGATCCTTGTTTACAGGCCTTATTGCAGAAAGGGTTGGTGATGTGCAGGTCGCCAATGAACATGAGGATACGTTAGTGTTGCCTGACAATAACTATGTTATTCAAGACGATGAATTTGCAATATCCGACACTGACAGTGAAAAAGATGCTACCACAACACCTGCAATAAGTGTCACATACCAAAAAAAAAAAGGTGGTTGATTATTGGCTGAACAAAGGAGGGAAAAAAGGTCATTTAAAGTCATTCAGCACAAATTTGAAAAGCTACGTCACCAGTCGAACCTTTCTAGATGGAAGCTACAAGTAGAATCAGGAGGTAAAAAAAGGATGAAAAACTGAAATTTATCACCAAAGAAGCATTTGAAGAATTTAAAAAGGCGAGGCTGAATAACAACAAAAACGCCCATGACGTACACATTAGGAAATTAGCCCTGAAGAATGTTCGGCGTGCTCATGACGATACCTTCCGCGCCTCAACTTTCTGGGTACGCAAGTTTGAAAATAAATTCAATATTGGTTCCCGAAAAGTTACGAAATTTGTAACCAAAAGTTACACAGCCGATCAGCTCGACTTGCATCCAACGCAACAATTTTCGTAGGAGAGGTATCAGAATTAATAAACACTCACTACCCAAAGTGTGTTTTTAACACAGAATAAAGTGGGTTTAACGAAGAGTTCCATGCAGGACATACGCTACATGTAAAGGAAGACAAAAGAATTTTCGTAGAAGCACAATCGTTGAACTCATTAACACACAGCTATACAATTCAGCCTGTGATATCTGCCGATAGGGAACTGTTACCTAAACTGTTAGTTGTGTTAAAAGAAAAGGACGGTGAATTTGGCCCTATTGTTTACAGCAGATAATTTATTTGTATGGCGTCCCCGTCCGGAAAGTCAACTAAAAAGTTACTTCAAAAGTGGTTACAAGATATTTATTTTCAAACTGTACCAGACGACAGTGTTTTACTCTTGGATTCGTGGACAGCACAAAGTGAAGCAAATATATTAGCGTCAAAACCCGCCAACAAAACTATCATTGTTAAAACTATTCCCCAGAGAACTACTGGAATGTTTCAGCCGTTAGATGTGCTTGGTTTCCGGATATGGAAACAATTTGTTCGTTATTTTTATGACCTAATTGTATTATACAATTTCGACATTAACATTAATTTGCGCAACAATATTTTAAAAACCCAATCATTGACCCACAACCAACTATCTTCTCCGTGGTTTCGTAACATGTGGAAGTATAGTTGGTACAAATCCGGTTATGTTGAAACACAGCCCGCTTACTTTGCGAACCTCGTTCAATTTTGTTTCAAGGATGATGCTATCCAAAATGCTTGTGATATGTGTATAAAAGAAAGTATTGCAAGGTGCGCGTGGTGCAAGCAATCTCTTTGCATTGACCACTTTGTAAGCATTCACTATAGCAAGGATTACAAAGAGTAAAACAGAAAAATAATAAAAGTTTGTTTTATTTATTTACAGTATGGCCAAGTGCAAAACATCACATTATGTTGCATTTTATATTCTAATCGAGAGGGTAGAAGAGTGAGGGAAACGTTTAAGGTGGGGAATACATCGCAGCACGGCAGGTTGCTGCCTAGTGGCCGGGAGCCATCGCGTGCTGCTAGGATTGAAGGTCAGCTTTACCTCTTCTCACCTCCTCGCTCATGCCTCGCCCGGCAGATTTTTGGCGTTCAATATTGGCGTTCAAAATTGAAATCGGCCCATGCGGTTTTCACTACGTCATTGTACAACTTCGTAGGATTATTGTGTACTAAATTTCAACCAGATCAGAATTATACACCGCGATCCGTTCCCTTTTAAGTGTTATGTATTTTGCATATGGTTGTGACCCTTATGTCCTACGTCATGCATTCCCCTAAACCCTCGCTCACCTTATTTGGTGGGAGCTCTCTTGCGAGCCGACCATTCTGTTCAGTGAAGTCAGCCGAATAGTTCAGTCCTTCTTCAAGGGTCACCCGCTACCCGTCCGACATTTTGCGATCGCCATGAGGTGAGAGTTGTGCACCAGCACCGCCAGCCAGTCAACATGCAAAGAAAAGTGAACATACAATTTTAAACTAATTTCATGGAGCTCCTTCAACCACACTTGCAAGAAACTTCAAATTTCTGGTTTTATGGTGTTTGAAGCCAGTTTTCAGTGTTGCCTTAGTAAACAAAAGTTTGGTGCTTTACAGTCAGTTAACACGATTGTACCCAAATGAGAAGTGTACCCATCTCATTTGGGTACAATCGTGTTGACCGACTGAAAAGCACCGAACTTTTTATTTCTGGTTTCATCCTGCCGGCGGGAATAATTGCAGAGATGTCAAAACGTCATTTCAAACGTCGTGGGAAATATCTTCATATGTAAAGTTAAGTTGATGGCTAGGCTCCACGAGGGATTTTATAATTTCTTCTTCACTCTGTCAAATGCCAGTAATTGGACTCATCATGGGATCAACTTTGTACCCTGATCAATCAAGCTAAAACATTTCGAAAGTTATTCAAGCAACCTCATCAAATTTCTACTCTGCAATAGCAATGAAACTAACAAATTCTCAATTAGAAAATATTTATCATATTAAACAGTGACATTTTGTAACAAGAAACTAATCCTCAAAACTTTCAAGCGCCTCGTGAAAAAAAATATCTGGTTTCTGTATGAACGGATACAGTTTTGGGCCCACACAAATAATGAACTTGCAGTGAAAAGACCCCCATTTCCTTCCTTCCCCGATTCCCCCCACTACTATCGGATTTAAATTAAGTATAGTAAATAATATTTACTGTTTCTTTTTGTGAAAATTTGAGGTTCTATCTAAATGATGTCCTCCCCATTATGGAATTTATAATCAACTGTAATTTCTGCTTAATTCAGTGGTAATTGTCAACCACGTCCTTATGTCCAACTGACAAATAAGTTGGAACTTTCTGAAAGCAAAAACACTTTAAATTTATTGTTACTTTAAAAGCTTGAAGATAACCGAACAATCAGCTTGATTACTCATGCTTCAAAGATCCTTTCTAGGATAATTTACAAGAGGATTGAAAGCCAGATAGAAACGGAGTTGGGTGAAGACCAGTTTGGTTTCAGGAGAAATGTAAGAACAAGGGAAGCTGTACTAAGTCTTAGGCTGATTTTGGAAGGTAGAATAAGGAAAGATAAGAGAACGTTCATGGCTTTTGTAGACTTAGAAAAGGCTTTTGATAACGTTGATTGGACTAAATTGTTAGACATTTTGAAATCGATTGGAATAAAGTACTGGTATAGGAGGGTGATATACAATCTATACAGAAACCAGACAGCAGTCATTCGAGTTGAAGGACATGAGAGAGAAGCTGGTATTCAGAAAGGTGCAAGGCAAGGCTGCAACTTATCATCCATACTTTTCAATCTTTACATTGAACAAGCAATGAAGGAAATTAGAGAAAAATTTAAAGTGGGAGTGAAGATTCAAGGAGAAATAATTTCAATTCTGAGATTTGCTGATGACATAGTCATCTTGGCCGACAAGCCTGAGAATTTGAATGAGTTTTTGAATGGTATGGACTCCGTCTTACGGAAAGAATTCATGATGAAAATTAATAAATGTAAAACAAAAATACTGGAATGCAGCCGAAATAAATCAGAAACCTCTATGGAGATCAAATTGACAGGTGAAAAGCTGAAGGAAGTAGGAGACTTCTGTTACTTAGGAAGCAGAATAACCAGTGATGGACGAAGCAAAGAGGATATAAAAGTAGGTTGGCTCAGGCAAAGAAAGCATTTCTACAAAAAAGGAATCTGCTGACATCGAATATAGATTTAGGTATTAGGAAGTCATTTTTGAAAGCCTTTGTCTGGAGCGTGGCGCTCTATGGAAGTGAAACTTGGACTATTGGTGCAGCAGAAAAGAGGAGAATAGAAGCAATTAAAATGTGGTGTTACAGGAGAATGATGAAGATCAGATGGGTAGACAGGGTTACAAACAAAGAGGTATTAAGACGAGTGGGCGAGGAGAGATGTTTCTGGCTACTGCTAATGAAGAGAAGAGATAGGTTGGTAGGACACATACTAAGACACCCAGGAATAGCAAGCTTAGTTATGGAAGGAAGGGTCGAGGACAAGAACTGTAGGGGTAGACCAAGGATAGAATATGTTAAACAGATTGCCTCAGATGTAGGGTGTGGTAGCTATGTGGAGATGAAACGATTAGCTCAGGACAGGGAGGCATGGAGATCTGCATCAAACCAGTCAAAAGACTGAAGACTCAAACAACAACAAAAGCTTGCAAGCTTTTCCCATTTAAAAAAGAGTATTTCAAAACTCAGCAATTCTTCTAGGTTTGTGCCGTGTCTTGTGTGGGGTTTCGCCTAGGACACCAAGCTGGCTCATCGGCGGGCTCTTGGTGTCCCCGCCCGGACCCCCACAGGAGTGACGAACTGCGCGCCACCTCCCTTTATATTAGGTGCATCTGCACCACTTGACTGCGAGAACTGAAAGCTCAAGCAGCCTTAACCTCCCTATGAAGGCTTCCAAAAAGATGGTATATTGGTTTTCACGGCCGGTGAATTAAAACTCAGCAATTCTTCTAGGTTTGTGCCGTGTCTTGTGTGGGGTTTGGCCTAGGACAACAAGCTGGCTCATCGGCGGGCTCTTGGAGTCCCCGCCCGGACCCCCACAGGAGTGACGAACTGCGCGCCATCTCCCTTTATATTAGGTGCAACTGCACCACTTGACTGCGAGAACTAAAAGCTCAAGCAGCCTTAACCTCCCTATGAAGGCTTCCAAAAAGATGGTATATTGGTTTTCACGGCCGGTGAATTAAAACTCAGCAATTCTTCAAGTTTTCACGGCATTTACTGCTGTTCCCAAGTTGTTGGGAGCAACGTAAATTTATCTATATTAGCCTTTATATTATTTAGTTTTCACTGAGTCAAATGGGGCACGTTAACTTGTAATATTCTCTCTTATTTACCCTAGTCCATACAATCATTCCAATTATTTCATAATTAGTATCTTAAAGTCCTACTTGGTCTGAGACCAACTATTTACTAGCAACTGACGCAATTTTGTAATGTAGCAAAATCCACAATCAAATTGCTGTAATTTTGTATTCGTGGCCAAAATTCAATTTTTAGCCACGGTTGCGCCTTTTTGTATTTTTCATTATTTTTCAATTACTTAATGTTTGAGGTTTTATCCTCTATTGTTGTTGAAATTGATTTCTATTTTCATTATTCTTGCCCTTAATTTTCACTTATGGTAGCAACTTGAGATGCTCCACCTGAACTTTGGCAATTATTTATTTTGTTTGTTGCGCTCAGAGAAAAACTTGCTTAGCTACTATTTTTGTAAAGTTCATGATTTTCCTCAAATCTCTTTAGATTGTTTATTGCTGGTACAGTTCGCTCAGCTAACTTCCTACCTAGGGTCATTCTCAATCTATGCATCTTGATTATTGCACTCTCTCTTAATCAAGACTGTGTCTAGTTTCGCTAAATCTCTAATTAATTTCCTTGTGGGAGATTAAGTGTATTCCGAGCGCAACAGTCATTCTCTTAAAAAAATCTTTGAACTTAATCCTATTTATAAACTATTTCTAATACGTGTAAATGGCCACGGGGCCTTCTTTCCTTCGTGCTACTCTACGTTTGAGAAAGTTCAAGGACATTTCTCCCTTAACATTGCTATTGAAAAATGAAAATGAAAATCCACAGCCTGCTTCGAGTCAACCGACCGGGTCAGCGAATGGAATGAATGGAGACCCCATCTAGTGGCGAAGATATAAACTGTGCCGGCTACCGAAGCCTGTCATACTCCTCTGGGACAAAGATTTAATGAATGACAGGTGAAATGAAACTATAGTGGAGAGTGTTGCTGGAATGAAATTGTGACAGGGAAAGCCGGAGTTCTCCGCTTTGTCCAGCACAAACCTCACATGGAGTGACCGGGATTTGAACAACGGACCCAACGGTGAGAGGCCGGCGTGCTGCCGCCTAAACCACGTAGGCTCCGTAACATTGCTATTAAATTAGTATTTCTTTATTAACCATTTATTGTTCTTCACCCTTTTTGTGAGCGGCTTCAGTGGCATAGTTGATAGCATGCTGATCTTCTATACCCAAGATCGCGGGTTCAAACCCGGCCGAAGTCGACGGATTTTTTAAAAAAATCCTCAGTATGCCTTCCTTCGGAGGGGAAGTAAAGCCGGCGATCCCATGTCATAGATTTATGGCATGTTAAAGAACCATCCACAGACTAAACTTGTAGAAGCTAAAATATGTAGGTTAGTTTGATAACGCTATATTATTAAAATTATTCATGCTTTTGGGGTATTGCCATGTAAAACTCTTTACGTTTCGAAGGAACCTTGCCTCCTTTTTCAAAAGAAAATTTTAATAGTATTCCGGGCCGTGAAAGCCTTAATCTACATAACGCTATAATAGTTCCAACGTTCGCTGCCAGGTACTGACTGCGATGGCTTTTAGTAGCCACGTCCGCAGCTAGGTGTCGTGGACGGTAGCATTTGGTACCAAAGTAGGAACTACTTGAAAATAATAATCGTCTGCAGTCCTTCTACCTGAATCACAGACAACACACACTAATTCAGCCATCACACTTAACACCGGTTATCAGACAAATTCTACACACACCCAAAGTACACGGAGCTACATGGCCGCGTTGTCGCAGCCCCTGAACTAAGGATCCAACCAACGAACCAACCCTTTTTGTGAATAAAAACTTGTTTTGAGTGGGTTCTTCCCTTTGAACTAATTCTTCTGGTTTATCTCCCTAGCCCGTTTCTTATTCTTAATACATCTCCCTTCGATCGCAATTGAACTCTTCCAATTACTCCACGGGTTATCATACACATTCAACAAAACTCCACTAGCCTAGGCTATAACCTGCACAGCCTTGCAGCAATTCGATAAATTAGACTACGGTTACCGTTCTTGGTCTCAATACATATTACGAGTTTGGGACATCTTGAAAATCATCCGCATACACTTGGGTCTGTATTATTTTGATAACCTATGTTTTTATAGTTACTGTACCCTAATTACTACGATTTACGACTGTGGTAGTTGTTGATTTTGTTGATTCATTTAGGGACTTCGCAACATTGTGGTCATGTAATCCAGTGTACTTGGATGTGTGTGAAATTTGTCTGCTAACCTGTCATATAGTGATGGCTGCATTGGTGTGTGTATTTTTAATATTCAGATGACGATTGGCAAGAATGCGGCCTTGCGTGCCCTAATTTAGGAACCACCCTAGCATTCGTCTGGAGTCGAATTGAGAAACCGTGGAAAGCAACTTCCATGATGACTGAGATGGGAACCGAACCTGCCTCACGAGACTGAGTGCACCCTATTCCAGCCCTCCGAGCAGAATTAAATGTTTTGGTAGACCCGGGAATTGATCCCGGGCCGCCACTACGTGTGGGAGTTGCAATGACACATGAAGTAAGGTCAAATCCCAGATTATTCCTCGAGGTATTGTGGGGTAAGTCTGGGGGAAAGATACATTCTAGATAGTCAGTAACAGTGTCGGGAATCGAACCTTTGATCTCTGGATTTTCAGTATTTCCTTGCAGTCATGATACGTGACCAGGGTCATTTTGGGGATTAGCTAAAGATGTGACTAGGCTACAAAAGCAACAAGAAATGAGGACTTGACGTCAGCTAGTATTATTGCTTTTTACTACATTGATCCCATTACACAAGATTGTCTTCAAAGTTGTATCGAGCCAAAAATAAAATAATTTTAAAAATTTCTCTAAACAAGTAGTTCCGTGAAGAATTAAACAGCCTGTTTTCATACATCCTACTTATGTTAATTGCCTCAATCATAATACAACATTACAGTTTGTTTGCTGTAATAGATTCGTTGATATTGAGAACCATCTAACTATTTCGGATGGTCGCCATGTTGGACTTGTATGTATGTAGGCCATAGAGTTATGTACAATTACATGACGATAATTGCGTAGGAGTATTAATCAAACTTCAATCGCGTGATTAGGACACAACAAATGAAATCGAGATATTAAAAAGTTGCACAGCCGCCATATTGTGGTTATGAAAACAATTGAAATAAATTAGATGCCAGTGTATTGCAATGTGTATAAACATTTGCTGTACCATGTTTCACTGCGCTCGAATTGTTAAATCTCCAGAAAAGTCCATTTAAATATCTAAAATGTGCGTCACCGCCATGTTGAATTTGTGCTCACCAAGTTATTGAAAGTCCCATGGATGAACTTATGGTCATACCTTTTATCAACATACTAAATTTCAGTTAGATTGCTATCATGGATTAGTAGATATTGAGAACCGTGTAAATATTTCGGATTGTCGCCATGTTGGATTTTTATATATCTAGGCCATAGAGATATGTACTATTAGATGAATATTATTGCGTAGGTTCATTATTCAAACTTTCACTTCGATAACATGATTAGAACACAAGAAATAAAAAATTATTTCAATATTTCGTACAGCCGCCATCTTGAAGTTATGTAAACAATTGAACTAAATGATATGCCAGTCCATTACAATGTGCATAAACATGTACTGCACCGGTAACATGTTTCACTGCGCTCGAATGGGTAAATCGCGAGTCTATTTAAATGGTTCAAAATCACTTGGCCGCAATGTTCGTTTTGTACTTAGCAGGTTTTCAAAAATGACATAGGTGAACTTGTAGTAGTTCCCTTTATCACTGTACAAAATGTCAGGGTGATATCACTAATAGTTTCAGAGATATAGAATGCCGGTGAAATATTTCGCACAGCTGCCATATTGGATTGGTGAGACGTAATAAAATTTGAAGGGCACTGTCAGGGTCGGTCAAATATTACTATGACCTTACTGACCTTACCGAGTTTCATTGAGATCACTCTATCCGTTTAGATTTTATTAGGCACACACACACACACACACACACACATACATATGGACTTTAGGCCCCTTAAAACAACAATTATCATCATCATCACATACATATGGACAAAAGATTATCTCATAAACATGTTTCTTCATAACTGAAAATAGTTTAAAGATAGCATGCATGACCGTGTTAAGAGATGCACGTACGTAACTTTTATTTGGTTTTGGGTTTTGTAGCTCTGAGATTTTTTTCTTTTTAATGAATAATGTGTATGTCACAGAGAGGAAAATTGAAATCCAGGTGTGGCGATCTGAAAGTTTATAGCAGTAATGGACGGTGACTTATGGGATATCCCGCACTACTCGGGATATCCCGCACTACGTACAGTACCTGAAAAGTACTAAGTGACGAAGCTATATTTCTGCTGATATCTAGGGCAAACTTTCTATCAAGTGAACCGCAAACTACTAATGGTGACGTATTCTTCACTGGAAATGTAAAAACACAAACCGCATCCCTCCGTTTATGAATTTGCAAAAGTATCGAAATAATGATGTGCACAGTGAAATATATTTGATCATTAACACTGTAATAAGGGGAATAACAGAAACAGATATCCCAGAATTATGGATAAAATGCCGTGTTGAAATATCTATACCTGAATGTGTGAAAAGAATAGTTCACTACAGTCAACGTATTGCAGTCTAAACCTAACACCAGAGAAATGCTTGCAACATTGCCGGCCCCTAAAGTAAATTCATTTTATTGGACCTTTCCAACCAATTTCATTTTTGGTAATGGTAACAGCTGCCTTTGTGGAGAAGGATAGTGATTTCATGGTAACGAAAGTTACTTAATTTCAAAGTATCTATTAAGTATATTTTCCTGAGTTCGTCTTTATTATTTAGACCACCCCGTGCTGTAACAAACATGCATGGCTGTCGCCCTGGAGTTCCGGGTTTGAATCCCAGCTGTGTCAAGAAATTCAGTTCTGGTCTCAGGACTGGAATGGGATACACTACTGTAAGTCTCGTGAGGCAAAACTAATATCAGGTGTATTCGATTCCCAACTCAGACATCTTGGAAGTAGTTTTCTATGGTTATCCATTTCTACTCCAGGCAAATGCCGGGATGGTTCCTAACTTAAGACCACGACCGTCTCTTTCCGAATCCTCACTTGACTTACAAATACACACAATAATACAGCCATCACAATAAGACAGCTAATCAGACAAACTTCATTCAAACCAAAGTACACGGGGCTACATGACTATGATGACGTAAAGCCACTAAATAAATCAACAACAAAAACTCTATTATTTCAGACCATTAGCGCACTTCAACGGTAAACATTACGCCCAGTTCCGTCCCACGTAATCGGGTTAGTTTTTGCTGGCTGCAGCCCAGCGGATTACTTCATTAGAGCCTTTGTTGGCTTGTCAACACCACTCACAGTCAATTTGTTACGGCCTGCAGAGGTCAACATAGGAGCAACCCGAGTAGTTAAACTTGCTCCGTCGAGATTTAGATTTTTTTCTTTGATATTGAATATTGTGTGGCAGTCGAGGGACCACTCGAGGGACTACTACCAATGAATTATGTCAAATCAGCACACTCCTCAAAGAAACAAAGATACTTGCTTGTGAGATGCCTGTTTCCTTCCAAAAACATTATTTACCACGGAGACATAGGGAGGGTTTATACCCTAGGTATTGTTCAAACTTGCAGAGTGCTACCCGCTGTAGAGTGCACAGTACAAAAGAAAATCACTTCAACATCATTTTCAGTTGTGCAATTAACTAAATGCAGATGGGAGGACAGACTAATGGATTAACAAGATGTTCAGTAAGGAACATATAGCCTACTTTCTCTTAAATGCATGGGTATTGTTATAACTCTTCGTCCTTTTCAATGAGTATAATTGAATGTTGGTTGTAGTATCTTGTTGAAATACAACGTGCTATAGGGATATTAAACTTGAATATGAGGTGCCCTTTGCTAGTGCTACCTCTGTAAAAAATTTCATTCAATTCGGTTTCACAGTGTTTGAATTGATATAGGGAACGGATTTGCACACATACATGGCCGCTATTTGCAAACTATTGGGCTGATGACCTTGTAGTCAGTCATAAGATGCTTTCCACAAAAAGGCATGTTGATGCAAAATCTGGTAGAGATCAAATTATTAGGATGGTCGTAATTTGATTTAAGCTTTTAACATTTGGGTGGCCGTCATTCCGTTTGCGTCAAGATGGCGGCGATATAAAACATGACACTTGAGGTGCCCTTTGCTAGTGCTACCTCTGTACCAAATTTCGTTCAATTCGGTTTCACCGAGTTTGAATTGATAGGGGGAATCGATTTGCAAACATACTTGGCCACCATCTGCAAACTATTGGGTTGATGATCTTGCAGTTTGGTCAGAATATGCTTCCCACATAAACATACGTTGTTGCAAAATTTGGTATAGACTAGATTATTAGGTTGGTCGTAATTACATTTTAGCTTTTAACATTTGGGTGGCCGCGATTACGTTTCCGTCAAGATGGCGGTGAGATAAAACATGACACTGAGGTGCCCTTTGCAAGTGCTACCACTGTACCAAATTTCGTTCCATTCGGTTTCACCGTGATCGAATTGATAGGGGGAATCGATTTTCACACAAAGATGGCCTCCATCCGCAAAATATTAGGCTAATGACCTATTAATTTGGTCAAAGGATGCTTCCTCCATAAAGGTATGTTGTTGCAAATTTTGGTAGAGATCGGATGATTATGTTAGTCGTAATTTGATTTAAGCTTTGAACATTTGTGTGGCCGCCATTACGTTTCTGTCAAGATAGCGGCGATATAAAACGTGACACTGAGGTGCCCTTTGCTAGTGCTACCTCTGTACCAAATTTCGTTCCATTCGGTTTCACCGTTCAATTCGCGTTCACCGTGTTCGAATTGATAGGGGGGGGGGGACTGACTTTCAGAGTACACCCACTCACACACACACACACACATACACATTAATAGGGGGAATAGGGGGAATCGATTTTGACAGAAAGATGGCCGCCATCCGTAAACTATTAGGCTAATGACCTATTAATTTGGTCAAAGGATGTTTCCTACATAAAGGTATGTTGTTGCAAAATTTGGTAGAGTTCGGATAATAAGGTTAGTCGTAATTAGATTTAAGCTTTGAACATTTGTGGGGCCGCTATTACGTTTCCGTCAAGATGGCGGCGATATAAAACATGACACTGAGGTGCCCTTTGCTAGTACTAACTCTGTACCATATTTTGTTCCATTCGGTTTCACCGTGTTCGCATTAATAGGGGAATCGATTTTTACACAAAGATGGCCGCCATCCACAACCTATTAGGCTGATGACTTATTACTTTGGTCAAAGGATGCTCCCCCCATAACGGTATGCTGTTGCAAAATTTGGTACAGATATGATGATTAGGTTAGTCGTAATTTGATTTAAGCTTTGAACATTTGTGTGGCCGCCATTACGTTTCCGTCAAGATGGCGGCGATATAAAACATGACACTGAGGTGTCCTTTGCTAGTGCTACCTTTGTACCAAATTTCGTTCAATTCGCGTTCACCGTGTTCGAATTGATAGGGGGGGGACTGACTTTCAGAGTACACACACTCACACACACACACACAAAGACTCACACCCACACACATAAACACAGACAGACACACTTTTTTTCGCCCTGAGTTGACCTCATAAGTCTACTTTAATTGTTTGCACAAATCGAAAGTAGGCTAAAAATTACGCCTATGGGCTTAGATTTAAACGCAGAGTGGTAAATCATTTCTCCATTCCAATATGTATTAAAGTTTTGGCATTATTTTAAACGCAAAACGTATTCTTTTGGTGAAAATATTTCTCTTGTTTTTAGCCTACTTTTCACATTTTGCAAAAATTAGGAAAAAGTAGACTTATGAGATCGATCCGGGAAAATGTGTGTCTGTCTGTCTGTCCTTCTGTCTGTCTGTCTGTCTTTCTGTGTGTGTGTCCCCTCCTATCACCTCCTAAACGGCTGCAGCAATCAAAACCAAATTTAGTATGAGTAAAGATGTATACCGGAATATCTCACCTTCATATTTGAAAATTATATCATTGCTACCAACTGCTGAAAAAACGCGCTAGAAATTTGAACTCCATGTTGGATATCTTGGAAGGTATTCATGGGAGCTATTCCAAAATTGGTACACATGTAGATAATACTACTTCAGTTCAATTTCCAGGAGGCCATACATGACATTGTTGCCAAAATAATGATAAGCCTTCTGATAGGTCCAATTTTTAAATGCGTATAACTTCTACGCTATCAATTGGATTTCAACAAAATTTTGTATGTGATATGTGCACATAAACAGATATGACTGCGCGTATTCTTAAGAGCCACCAGGGCTGCCAACAGTTAATAATTGCTCTCTCTATTTTTTTATCCAAATACAAATATATCAGAAAGTATGCAAGCCGACAGCTTTTAAACTATGCACTCGTATAGTACCTGACATTTTAGATTAATTTGGAGTTACTTATATACTTCAATTCTACCAACATGATTCTGAGCCTGCTGATAGGACCAATTTTTAAATACATGTAACTTCTACACTATCAGTTGGATTTCAACCAAATTTCGTATGTGCTATGTGTAACGTAAGAGATATGACTATAAGTATTCTTAACAGCAATCAGGGCTGGCAACTGTTAATAAATGCTGTCTATATTTTTTACCCTAATATCAATATATCAGAAAGTATGCAAGCCAACAGCTCTATATTTTGCCCACGTATAGCACCTGATACTCTAGTTTAATTTTGAGCAATTAATATAAGTCAGTGCTGCCAACATGATTCTATGCTTGCTGATAAGTCCAATTTTAAAATACATGTAACTTCTATACTAACAAACGGATTTCATCCAAAATTGGCACAACAAGATATCATAATATTTCCGATTATTTCTAACCAGCACACGCATGGCATTGTTGCCAACCAATATTCTTTTACGCGTCTAACTGCATGTAACGTCAATTGGATTTCAACCACATTTTGTATTCTGTACTTTAAGAGCTGGAACTAAGAATATATTCAGTCACCAGGGCTGCCAACTGTAGTGCTCTATTAGGCTACATTATACCAGGAATATTTCGAACTAATTAGACATTTCGATATTACCAACTTAATTTCGTCATTATTCTAGATAGGTTCATATACTGTAAAATAAGCATTGGCATGAAAAGTAGGCTCTTTAGTTCGTCACGGAACTTCTTGTTTTTATTGATTTCTATGAAATTCCCATTATGTGATAACAATTTTCAGAGGTACGCTTAAGGTTATATTTTGTTAGAAAATCACAGAGATCTGGTGGGGCACGGCTAGTGTGACCAATTTCGCTATACCTACTGTTCTGACTTTACATGTCCCTTAAGGGGAAAAATGATTTTTAGCCTACTTTTCACATTTTGCAAAAATGAGGAAAAAGTAGACTTATGTGATCGGGCAAATGTGTGTCTGTCTGTCTGTCCTTCTGTCTGTCTGCCTGTCCTTCTGTCTGTCTGTCTGTCTGTCTGGCTGGCTGGCTGGCTGGCTGTGTGTGTGTGTCCCCCCCCCTATCAACTCCTAAACGGCTGCAGCAATCGAAACAAAATTTGGTAGAAGTAAAGATCTATACCTGAATATATCACGGCCATATTTGAAAATGATGTCAGTGCTACCAACTGCTGAAAAATCGCAATTGAAATTTGAGCTCCATGTTGGATATCTTGGAAGGTATGAATGGGAGCTATTTCAAAATTGGCACACGTATAGATAATAATATTGCAGTTTAATTTCCAGGAGACCATTCATGGCAGTGTTGGCAAAATGATTATAAGCCTGCTGATAGGTCAAAATGTTAAATGCATATAATTTCTACACTATCAATTGGATTTCAACCAAATTGCGTATGTGCTGTGTACATAAACAGATATGACTGAGCGTATTTTTAAGAGCCACCAGGGCTGCCAATTGTTAATAAATGCTGTCAATTTTTGTTATCGAAATACCCATATATCAGAAAGTATGCAAGCCGACAGCTTTAAATTATGCACACGTATAGTACCTGACATTCTATATTAATTTGGAGTAACTTATATACGTCAGTGCTACCAAAATGATTCAAAGCCTTCTGATAGGTCCAATTTTAAAATGCATGCAACTTCTATACTAACTAATGGATTTCATTCAAAATTGACACAACAATAGATCATATTATTTCAGATTATTTCTGACCAATGCATGTATGTCATTGTTGCCAACATGATTTTACGTGCGCTGTTAGATCCAATGTTTAACTGCATGTAACGTCCGTGCTATCTATTGGACTTCAACCAAATTTTGTATTGTGTACCTTAAGAGATGGAACCAAGAATATATTCAGTCACCAGGGCTGCCAACTGTACTTCTCTATTAGGCTACATTATGCCAGGTATACAGTATTTCGAACAAATTAGAAATTTCGATATTCGTCATTATTCTATATAGATCCATATAGATTAATCATTGGCATGAATCTTAAATTTTAGGAAAAGTAGGCTCTTTAATTCTTCACGGAACTTCTTGTTGATTCAGCAACGTGTGCGGTAAGCTTAAATATTTTTCATAAGTTTAAACTAGCCATACTGACAGTGGATATTTTTCATTTAAAACCCAAACAAATGAACAGACTTGTATGAAATTTTCATCGATTCTTTACAGTTGCCAAGGTGATGTAGACACTGGATAGTATTGTACTTTATCGTCTTCAGTGTAGACTGTGTAAATGGGTAGTCTTGGTTATACAATGCAAGTTCATTCGACAAGCGAAGGTTTCTCTCGGGAGAATAATGGTCTTGTTCTTTAAATTCAGAATATATTATTTGCAAGAAGATAAAATGTGATTAATAGTCTGTGAAATATGATCTGATTTCAAAACAAGCACCCACCTTTCAAGCCGTTATTTAAGGTGAAACTGAATTCTATGGATATTGATGGCCATGAGAAATAGCAAGCACAATGTCTTTCATGTCTCCCGAGTTTTGTCATTAAAGAAGACGGGTAGAAAGAGAATGTGCAATTGAAAAGGACGGGGATCAATTTATTGTAACTTCAAAAACAAACTTTACTATAGATAAGCCACAAACTTCAGATGATAAATGAATATGTGTTTTATTTCACCCTTCGCTGGAAGTTTTTATATCAGACATGAACAATTCTGACCAACAATGTTTTAGTTCTTTACGTCTGACTTATGATGCCAACATTCCGAAGAGATCCCTCTGAAAGAATAGTAATAATCAGTGTTTTTTTTAAATCAATTTAAGGGGTACTCTCAGTTGTAGTCGACAAAACATCACGATCTTGCAATTTTCGGCAATTTGCAAAGTTCGGTTATTACTTTTCGGGCTGTCATGTTAAATGAAAGGTTGCATTGGGTTAATTTATTTGTGATCAACATGTCAGAGTGGTAACTACACTCAGTATTTCTAATCATTTTACATTTAAAAATTAAGTGAACTGAATATAGGCACTGTGGTTTAGTCTCATTTTGCTGTCCTGCTTACAGTAAATTCCAAGGTCACCTAATGTCTAACCACACGCACAAAATAACAACCTATCCCGCCTGCAAACACTAGCCTGCGTGCTGAAAAGAACGGAGTGCCGAGTTGCCGACACAAGACCGACTACAGTATCTTATATATTGTAGTCGGTCTTGATTCGATAGATCGATTTAAATCGAGGATTACTGGAAATCTCCTCCAGCTGTTGTGAAAAGCGCGTTGACGCCAGCTGATCGATGAACTTTCAAGTCGGAAGTTATATTTTCTGTACTAGGTACAAATGTAACAATATTTTTTCTTAAATCGTTTTCAAATGTTTAAGGGGTACGCGTACCCCCCACGTTCCCCTTAAAAACACTGGTAATAATAATAATAATAATAATAATAATAATAATAATAATAATAATAATAATTTGGCTGTGAGAAATAGCACACTGTCCTTCATAATATCTTCACTTCATTTCGTTTTATGGACATTCCATATTTTCATGCTATGGATTAAATTAATGCATGTCAATTAATGCTCTTCACGGTTCATTGAACCTGAGAATATAACATAACTTCGTTGTAATACATAATATTCTTACCAAATATACGTATAAGTCACGGTTCATTGAACCTCAGAATGTAACTTAACTTCCTTGTAATATAATATTCTTACCAAATATACTTATAAGTCACGGTTCATTGAACCTCCTTGAACTTCCTTGTAATATAATGAAAATATAAAAATCCACAGCCTGCTTCCAGTCTCCGACCGGGTCAGGAATGGAATAAATGAAGCCCCCATCTAGCGGCGAGAATATGGACTGTGCCGGCTGCCGAGGCCTGACGCACTCCATTGGGGCAATGATTAAATGAATGACAGATGAAATGAAATGATAGTGGAGAGTGTTGCTGGAATGAAATTTTTACAGGGAAACCCGGAGTATCCGGAGAAAAACCTGTCTTCCTCCGTCTTGTCCAGCACAGATCTCACATGGCGTGACCGGGATTTGAACCACGGACCCAGCGGTGAGAGGCCGGCGTGCTGCCGCCTAAGCCACGGAGGCTTCCCTTGTAATATAATATTCTTACCAAATATACTTATAAGTAGGGCTCGGCTTTTTAGGTAAATAAACCTTTTTTCTTTATGTAAAGACATATTTTAAGCATTTTTTTTTATAAATACACAAATTCCTGCTTTTCACTTATTACCACATAAAAAGACATAATATTTACATTTTCTTTAAAATCAGTATGCTAGATCTTTCAGTTTATTGCACTTTTGTTCTGCGTTACTTCAACGGGGAGAAAACAAGTGAGGTATTTAATCTTCATGCAGAGCGTATGTCAGCTTGCAACTGTGTTATTCTTAACTTGTCGCCCGAGCCACTCACTGTGGAAGCCGGGGATTTCCTTGTCCATAGCCATATAGCACCACGTGCTAGACCTTCCCCTTCTCCAGCTACCTGGCACCAGTGTCACCCACATGCAGTTCATTTCTGGCACTGTGAAGTGTAAGGCAGTTCTTCGATGCCTAAAGTAAAAACAACTACAAGTTATCGTCTGTTGCAGAATTTAAAGATAATTTTACTTCTGATGGGGTGGTTCTGTTCTGCCAACCTGTGGAAAAGCAATCAAGGCTGAACAGCAATCTCAAGTTATAAAACACCTCAAGGGCAAGAAAAAAATTGCCGCAGTTCGCGCCCTCAGAGGAAGTGTTTCGCTACGGTATAATCGTCAGTCATTTGTGATGGACAACCTGAAGATGTATCTCGTTGTGTATTGTAATACTTCAGCAGTAGTGAGACATAGCATAAATAGCATTCGTGAGTACTGCTTATTGTTTATATTCACATTATTAAACTAAATTATAATTAAATATTTTTACTAGTTTTGTCACATATTTCAGGTATTTTTAATTAAAAAAGTAAATATTTTCCCGACTTTTAGCACCTAAATATCCAAGCCCTACTTATAAGCAATGCTAAACAAGAGAAAGTTCCTACAGATTATCGCTGGGGTGGTTGGAGAGGGGATGTGAATGAACTTTTGAGGTTCACATTTTATTATTGAGGAAACATTACGAAGAAGAGTCCTGTGTTCCCTTAATCTCAGCAACTTAACAAATGGGTAATTAAAACTGCGACTGATCCATCGAAAATACGTCAACACTATTAAACATCAGAGTCTCCAACCAAAGCCTATGCTGAAAATTGGAACAGCGTGGACAAAGGATAGAAAGGAATAACACCGTCTGTGAATGAAAGAATTCTGGACCAATTTTAAAGCTCAAAGGAAACAGTTGAAATGGCGTGGTCCTTAGGAGGTCGAAGCGAAACACTAATAATTATAATCAGCCATAATAATCCACTGCTAGATGAAGGCCTCTCTCATCCAACTCCACAGCTCACTATCTTTTGCCTGCTGTATCCATTTACTCCTTGCAAATGCGCTGATCTCATCAACCTATCTCGTGTGAGTCTGCCTCTTGGACGTTTACAGTTGAAATGAATCAAGTGTAAAACTTCATGCATCCATTGTCCATCTCTCTGTCTTTCTATAATGCCCTTATTCACAGTAGCAATGACATCCTTTACCCAGGTGTAAGATCTAAACTAGAAATTGGTCTTCCTGTCTGTATCTTTTTCTGGAGAGGGACGGGGTTCACCAAGTCTCACATACATATTATGTTTCAAAAATATATATCAAATTTGTAACCATGGATTAGTACGTCGAATTTGGCTATGTGTGTCCCGTGTATATGGTCACGAGGCCTATGTTTCTTCATCATGACTCCAGTCATCATGTGTCCTGGTACCACCATTGGGGTGGTCAAAGTTTATTTGAAGAGGCAACTCGGAGCTGTGTGAAACAGTGATGGAGAAAGGTTTGTGTGGTTGGCGAGCTTACTTAAAACTGTACTGGGCTGTAGCACATTTTAAGTCTTATATCGTAGTCAAATCGAATTGAGCAAATGTCTGTGTTTCATTTAATTGTGGACTAATACAGAATACAAATTTATATACTCGCCATACATGGTTATTCATAGTTTGCAGTCTACATACCATTCTTTCGTTGTCAATATTTACCTTTATTTATTTAATTATTAATTTATTCTTTCTTTTTTCTTTCTTTCTTTATTTTTTTCTGTCTTCCATTATTTAAGTTTATTAATTTATTTACTTATTTTATTATTATTTTTTACTTTCTTTCATTCTTTCTTTCTTTCATTCTTTCTTTCTATCCATTCTTTCTTAATTGCATTCCTTCTTTCGTCTTTTCTTTCTTTCTTTCTTTCTTTCTTTCTTTCTTTCATTCTTTCATACTTTCATACTTTCATTCTTTCATTCTTTCATTCATTCATTCTTCTTTCTGGTTTTCATTCTTTCTATTTTTCTTTCTTTCTGTCTTTCGTTCTTTCTTTCTTCCTTTCTTTCTTTTAGTCTTTCATAATTTCATTCTTTCTTTCCTGCTTCCTTTCTTTCTTTCTTTCTTTCTTTCCTTCATTCTTTCTCTCATTTGTTAATTCTTTCATTCTTTTTTCTTTGTTCTTTCTTCTCCTTAATTCTTTCTTTCTTACTTTATCAGATCAAGTGTGTTTCTGAAGTTATGAATTGTCACGCTCTCTTTTAGATTAGATGTTTTGGAATTATTGTTTACAGAGTGTTGTTTGAAGTGTTCTATTATGTAGTACCAGCATAGTGGTTTACGTTAAGAAATTAATGTCATTACTGAGTTAACGACATAATCAGATGAGTAGTGTATGAGCAGAGAAATAAAAGTTTCAATACGTAACTATTGTGTTGGTAGTATCATCATGAACCTATATTAACCTCAGGTTACAGACACAGTCGGTCCAATCAAGCTCCACTCATCCTGCGACTGTATGTTACAGCTTAGAACTTAATACATAAGTGATCTACTCGGAGAAACCAGATCAAAGGAGGTACTAATTAAATGGCAGTATTCGGTCGCCGTTTCGGTCAGCATAAGTACAAACCAATCCTCATCCTTTCGGTCCAATATTCAGGTGGGGATCAAATTATACCGGTACCTTACCATATTATCAAAACCTTAACATTAGCTCTCTTTTGGCAAAATATACATTATGTGAAGCCAGCATGTGCTTGGCATAATCACACTGTACTTGCAATACCACGTATCTGACTATGCTTTCTGATATTTTCCTCATGATTGGTCACGCCTCCCAGCCGTATGTGGGTGTGCTGTCCAATTCACGTTAGGTTTTCTTTCCTGTGTATACGTATAAAGAAATGAGCTCTAAATTAATTTTACTGTAGAAAAGTGTGTTTTCGTGTAGTTACTAATTTATAAGAAAAGAACACAGTTGTACATACAAATGGAACTAAGATTTACAAAGTTGTCTAATAGAGATTCCTCTCTTTGAGCACTTAATGGCTTTGTTCCGATCACAGTTTCCATTGTATATCTCACATTCACGACTGGGTTTTTGAAAACTCTTAGTTCTACATATTTTATGATGATAGCCATGTACAACTAAATATGTGACCATGTATCTCAATGGTTCATTAGGTTGCTTTCATGTGTGGTCTGTCATGGCAATTATGGCGTAGAATTCCGGCCAGATGGCTTCTCTCTTCTGTTTTCTTTCTTCTATTAACTTGGAACAGTTTGTTGTTGATGGGAGTGAAAATCTTAAACGTAGGTCTTCCATTAGAATGGTTTCTCGTGCTACTTCATATGAGAGCCTCGATGCGGCAAATTTGGATGCTCCAAGTGTAATTTTCAAAAATCGTGATTTCACTCTTTCCAATCTCCTGAGATGTGATAAACTGAGGCTTTCCCATGCCAGTTATCATACTAATATATAAAAATGAGATAGTGTGTGTCTGTCTGTCTGTGTGTTACTCAATAACACAAGAACCACTGGTCCGATTTAAATGAAATTTTGCATGGATGTAACTGAATTACCAGGTTTACATAAAGGATACTTTTGATTTCGATATTTTTCACTATTAAAAAATGGGGACCATTGTAGTGACGTCACTGCACACTTTGGTTTCAAAATTTCATATTTCCATTTCAAATAAAAAGAGAACGCTAAGAAATAGCAAACTTTTGATGGTATACACGAGCTTTAGCATTTCATTTTCTATCCAAAAGGACCTTATCACTTTTCGTGTATCTCCAACGGTTAGCGAGTAAAACCTAAATTTGTGCAATAAAACATGGTCAACACCGAGCTGTGCAGTATATCTCTATTATTATTATTTCCGATTATTCCCCTTCAGGAGAGCGTGAGAACTTGAGCCAATCACAGCTTCACTTCCTTTTCCTCGGTTCTTTTCTTCCCAAAACCTCTTCATTAGTTCACTGTGCTTTTTCTTCCTTTCCTCTGTCCATTTTTTCCCTGATGTGTCTTTCCTTGAAACTTGTACAATTTTCGTGTTTCTGATTTTATTTCTAAATTGTTCTCTGTCCTTAATTTCGTCTTCAGAGATTTTAAGTAATTCCATGTCTTCATGTACTTCTTTTATCCAACTGGTCTTTAATTTACTTGCATTCACTATATTGAAAATCGTCTTAGTGAGTCTGTTCTCATCCATCCTATATATGTGTCCATAGAACTGAAGACGTCTCATCCTAAATGTATCTATAGTGGTGTCTGTATTTTCATAAAGTTCCTTTGTTGGTCTCCTGACCCAAATTCCATTACGGAAAACAGCGCCATGGATTTTCCTAAGAATTTTTCGTTCCTGTTTCTCAATATCATGAATTCTTGTCATTCCTCTAATGACGGTGGTTTCTGCCGCGTACAAGGCTTCAGGCAAGACAACTGTGTTATAATGGCGCAGTTTTGCATTGCGAGATACTGCTCTTTTGTTATAATGATTCCATGTCAGCTTACTAATTACACCTGTGTGAAACTAAATTGGATAGGTTAAGAATGTAAACAACGCTCTTAGGTTGCTACGTTCGTTGCCAAGAGCCGACTGCGGTGGCGTCTAGTAGCTAGTTCTGAACTAGGCCTAGTAGTCGTTGACGGTGGCGTTTGGCGGCAAAAGTAGGAACTATTTGAAAATTCAAAGTTGCAGTCCCTACTTGAATTAAAAAACAGATACACACACTAATACAGTCATCACAATTAACACCGGTTATCAGACAGATTCTACACACACCCAAAGTACACGGGGCTACATGACCGCGTTGTCGCAGCCCCTAAACTAAGGAACCAACCAACCAACCATGTCAGCTTGTACGCCTTCTGCAATTTTACTATTCTATCTGCATTAGAAATTGTGTTCAATCCAGTGGGTTGGATGGCTTCTCCTAAAGCACCTGCGAGATTTTTAGCCTACTTTTCACATTTTGCAAAAATGAGGAAAAAGTAGACTTATGAGATCGGGCAAATGTGTGTCTGTCTGTCTGTCTGTCTGTCCTTCTGTCTGTCTGGCTGGCTGTGTGTGTGTCCCCCCCTACCAACTCCTAAACGGCTGCAGCAATCGAAACAAAATTTGGTAGGAGTAAAGATCTACACCTGAATATCTCACGGCCATATTTGAAAATGATGTCAGTGCTACCAACTGCTAAAAAATCGCAATTGAAATTTGAGCTCCATGTTGGATATCTTGGAAAGTATGAATGGGAGCTATTTCAAAATTGGCACACGTACAGATCATAATATTTCAGTTTAATTTCCAGGAGGCCAAATATGGCAGTGTTGCCAAAATGATTATAAGCCTCCTGATAGGTCCAATTTTTAAATGCATATAACTTCCACACTATCAATTGGAATTCAACCAAATTTCGTATGTTGTATGTGTACATAACCAGATATGACTGAGCGTATTCTTAAGACCTACTAGGGCTGCCAACTGTTAATAAATGCTCCTAATTTATTTTATCCAAATACCAATATATCAGAAAGTATGCAAGCCGACAGCTTTAAACTATGCACACGTATAGTACCTGACATTCTATATTAATTTGGAGTAACTTATATACGTCAGTGCTACCAACATGATTCTAAGCCTGCTGACAGGTCCAACTTTAAATACATGCAACTTCCATACTATCATTTGGATTTCAACCAAATTTCGTATGTGTTATGTGTACCATAACAGATATGACTATGCGTATTCTAAGAAGCAATCAGGGCTGTCAACTGTTAATATGTGCTGTCCCTATTTTTGTTACCCTAATATCAATATATCAGAAAGTATGCAAGCCAATAGCTCTAAAATTTGCACACGTATAGTACCTGGCATTCTAGACGAATTTGGAGTAACTAATATACGTCAGTGCTGCCAACATGATTCTAAGCCTGCTGATAGGTCCAATTTCAAAATGCATGTAACTTCTATACTAACTAATGGATTTCATTCAAAATTGGCACAACAATAGATCATATTATTTCAAAATATTTCTGACCAATACATGCATGACAATGTTGCCAACATGATTTTACGCGCGCTGTTAGATCCAATGTTTAACTGCATGTAACGTCCATGCGATTCATTGGACTTCAACCAAATTTTGTATTTTGTACCTTAAGAGATGGAACTAAGAATATATTCAGTCATCAGGGCTGCCAACTGTAGTGCTCTATTAGGATACATTATGCCAGGTATACAGTATTTCGAACTAATTGGAAATTTCGATATTAGCAACTTAATTTCGTCATTATTCTAGATAGGTTCATATTCTGTAGAATAATCATTGGCATAAAAAGTAGGCTGTATAGTTATTAACGGAACTTCTTGTTACCTTTGTCATCATCATCTTCCTAGCATTAATCCCGCTTTATTGCAGGGTCTGCTTTTTTGCACTTTTTCTTCCAAACTGCTCGATCTTGAGCGTCTCTAGTTGTGGCATTCACTAGTTGCATGTCCTCCCGCATAGTATCCAGCCAGCGCTTTCTCGGTCGCCCTCGTGGTCGTCGGCCTTCTGGACTGATGACAAGTGCAGTTCTCGCGACTGAAGAGTGATTGCTACGCAGTACATGGTCATAACAACGCAGACGGCTCACCCGCATTTTTTCATGGATTGGAGCCACACCAAATGTAGCTCCAACATTGTTATTCCTGATGCGGTCCAGTCTAGTAAGTCCCTGTGTCCAGCGAATCATCTTCATCTCCATTATTTATTTATCGTATGGCTTTTAGTGCCGGGAGTGTCCGAGGACATGTTCGGCTCGCCTGAGTCTGTAGCTGCTTCCAGCGGACACCCTAAAGGGTGAGCTACCAGTTCCGTTCAATTTCAAGTAGTTCCAACTTTCGCCACCAGATATCAATGATACCTAGTGGCGAACGTTGGAACTTTAATAGAGCGTTCTGACGAAATCTAACCTAACAAATTTTGCTTTACACAAGTTTAGTCTGTGAAAGGATCTTTTACATGCCATAAATCTATGACATGGGACCGCCGGCTTTACTTCCCCTCCGAAGGAAGGCATACTGAAGGATTTTTAACGCTCTTAAAAAAATCCGACGACTTCGGCCTGGTTTGAACCCGCTATCTTGGGCATAGCAGTTCAGCATGCTACCAACTACGCCACATGTAGTTGTTGTTCATGTCTCTTCGTTACTGGCCAGCATTCAGTACCGTACAGTGCTACTGGTCGAACGATGGTTCTGTAAATTTTCGACTTCAGATATAGTGGCACATTCCGGTCAAAAAGGACTCCAGTAACTTGGCGCCATTTCAGCCATGCAGCGTTGACTCTGTTTCGGACATCTGGGAGTGTTCGGCCATCTGAACAGATTAGCGTACCCAAGTATTTGAATGCAGATGATTTTCGGAGTTCAGTGCCATCAATGTGAATAGATCCTTCACTTGGTACTCCACACTCCATATACTCTGTCTTCCCAATATTAAGTCGTAGGCTATGGGTGTCTAGTGCAGCTTTCCAACATTGAACATGTTGTTCCAATTCTTGGCGAGACTTGCAGGCTACAATGATATCGTCAGCATAGAGCAAGGTCCAGGGATGTGGTTGCAGTAGTTCGGCTGCGATGGTGTCAAGACTATTTTTAGCCTACTTTTCACATTTTGCAAAAATGAGGAAAAAGTAGTCTTATGAGATCGATCCGGGAAAATGTGTGTCTGTCTGTCTGTCCTTCTGTCTGTCTGTCTGTCTGGCTGTGTGTGTGTCCCCCCCTATCGACTCCTAAACGGCTGGAGCAATCGAAATAAAATTTGGTAGGAGTAAAGATCTATACCTGAATATATCACAGCCATATTTGAAAATGATGTCAGTGCTACCAACTGCTGAAAAATCGCAATTGAAATTTGAGCTCCATGTTGGATATCTTGGAAGGTATGAATGGGAGCTATTTCAAAATCGGCACACATATAGATAATAATATTGCAGTTTAATTTCCAGAAGGTCATACATGGCAAGTTGTCAAAATGATTATAAGCCTACTGATAGGTCCAATATTTAAATGCATATAACTTCTACACTATCAATTGGAATTCAACCAAATTTCGTATGTTGTATGTGTACATAACCAGATATGACTGAACGTATTCTTATGAACCACCAGTGCTGCCAACTGTTAAAAAATGCTCTTAATTTATTTTATACAAATACCATTATATATGAGAAAGTATGCAAGCCGACAGCTTTAAACTATGCACACGTATAGTACATGACATTCTATATTAATTTGGAGTAACTTATATACGTCAGTGCTACCAACATGATTCTAAGCCTGCTGACAGGTCCAACTTTAAATACAGGTAACTTCCATACTATCATTTGGATTTCAACCAAATATCGTATGTGCTATGTGTACCATAACAGCTATGACTATGCGTATTCTTAAGAGCAACCAGGGCTGCCAATTGTTAATAAATGCTGTCTCTATCTTTGTTACCCTAATATCAATATATCAGAAAGAATGCAAGCCAATAGCTCTAAACTTTGCACACGTATAGTACCTGACATTCTAGATTACTTTGGAGTAACTAATATACGTCAGTGCTGCCAACATGATTCTAAGCCTGCTGATAGGTCCAATTTTAAAATGCATGTAACTTCTATACTGACTAATGGATTTCATTCAAAATTGGCACAACAATAGATCATATTATTTCAGATTATTTCTGACCAATACATGCATGACACTGTTGCCAACATGATTTTACGCGCGCTGTTAGATCCAATGTTTAACTGCATGTAACGTCCATGCTATTCATTGGACTCCAACCAAATTTTGTATTCCGTACCTTAAGGGATGGAACTAAGAATATATTCAGTCACCAGGGCTGCCAACTGTAGTGCTCTATTAGGCTACATTATGCCAGGTATACAGTATTTCGACTAATTAGAAATTTCGATATTACCAACTTAATTTCGTCATTATTCTAGATAGATCCATATCGATTTAAGAAAAGTAGGCTCTTTAGTTCGTCACGGAACTTCTTGTTACATATTGCGTTCGCAAGGTGATGTTTCCTGTTGATTTGGTATCCATATACTGTGTTTTTTCATAGGAAATATCAAGTCCCGCTTTACTGGAGATTTCATGTAGTTTCTCTAGCGCTATATCTCTATGTATATAAAATTAAGGTTTGTCAGTTTTTTCTGAATTTGTACGGAAATGTGCGTTATTTACGCGTTTCAGGCTGTTTTATGATGGATGCGCGCGAAATTAATTATTTTGTCTGTCTGTTTGTTTGTTTGTTTGTTTGTTTGTTTGTTTGTTTGTTTGTGGAAAAAATGATTCCCTTATAACTCGAGAACGGCTGGGTCTATCAATGTAAAATTTGGTATACATATCCATCAGAGGCACAACACTAATCATTGATGTAACTCTTCTCCGTACCTCTCATAAAAGGGGGCTTACCCCCTTAAAATACATGCTGAAATAGGCGAAGAAGACGCGACAAAGCTCATTTTCAGCCCCTCAATGTGAGAGACAAAACTCGGGGCCGGCATTTTAAGGCCCTAAAACCGACCGTTTTTGATATATTCCCAGAAAACTAATTTCATTTAATAAACAAATGAATGAATGCAAGCCGGTAACCATGGCTCAGAGGTCTATCTATTGCTGTAAGACGCAATGCAATTCCATTAATTCCACTATTGTGAAAGTTTGCAAACGGCTAGAAGGTTATCACGGAACCAAGTTAAGCTGTAAAATTCATCAATACGTATAATGCGTTTAAGGGGATACTCTAGAGTTTTTTCACGCGATTCACACCTGCGGGTATGGTACGCAGGTCTATTATATTCCTATCCCTATATTATATTATTATTAGTATTATATTATGGCGTACAACGACGAGACAAAGCCCCTCGGTGCCAGAAACAAAACTCGGGGGCCCTAAAGGGTCCTCGAAAATTACATTATAAGGCTCTAAAACCAACAGTTTCCGACATATTCCCAGAAAAGTAATTTAATTTAATTTAACTAACTAATGAAGGAATGCAAATCGGTAACCATGACAACATTATGTCAAGGGGTGGCATCCAACTTTCCATGTATTTCTGTAAGAAGCAATGCCACTTCATTTACTATGTCTGTGAAAGTTTGCAAATGGCTATAAGGTTATCACGGAACCAACGTAGACTGTATAATTCATCAATGCAATTAAGGAGGTCAAGGGGTAACCTATAATTTTTTCATGCAATTTTCACGAGCGACATATACAGTAGTAAAGGAATGTCTATTATATCTCCGAACAGCAACATTATTTTCAAAAATTTCTGAATTGAATCAGCATTTTTTGCGGTTTTTAGGAATTTGGGCCATTTGAGGCTAAAGGACCTAAATTTTCATGCACTACAAGCCTTTATAATCTATGAAAGGGGTCTTCCTGTGAGTAGGGACCTAACACAACGTAGAGGGTCAGTTTTTATGTGACGTGTATTGCGTTCCGTCTACAAGGCTTTCAATTCTATTTCACGTCAGGGAGTACACGTTAGGTGAATTTCGTTTGAGAGCACTTTTTTGGCGACATACGGGTTCATCGTAAAGATGATTTTGTTTGATGCTGTGTGGTAGATATACCCATATTTGGATATCTGGGTGATATGTTTTAGACATTAGAATTGTCTGTCTTTCTGTGTATCTTTATGTACGCCTATAACTCGTGTTCGGATGCTTGGTGCATCGTAAAATTAGGTATGGTAACCATGAGAGTCAATACACCAATCATTTATAAAACTCTTCACCGTACTTTTCATAAAGTAGAAGGGTGGATATAGGGAAAAACTTCTCTAAATACATGCTAAAATAGGCGAAATATAAAAATTTTCTTAGAAGGACGACCAAAGCATATGTTGCGCTTTTCAATGTGAGACACTAAATTTGGGAGTCTATAAAGCGTCTCCGAAAAACACATTTTAGACCCTTAAATTAACAGTGTGTGTGATATTCCCAGAAAACTAACTTTGTTCTGATAAACTTATGAAGGAATGACAAACCGCTAACCATTGCAACAGTAGCTCAATTAATAATGTCTGGTGTTAACACCGAACACCGTTCGAAGAATGGGTACTTCTGCTAGAAAGCCATAACACACTATTGGGATAATTTTGATTTCTAGAAGTGTTATAATGGTGCTTAAACTCAATTGCTTCAGATTCAATATGTCAACTATTGCCTTAGTTATGCACTCCAACAGTACAGTATATTTTCCTGTAGGGCTCTACACAGTAAAATGAACCTAACATCAATTGTTATGTAGGACAGCACATACCGTATACACACGGCTAGGGGGCGTGACCAATCATAAGGAAAAGAATGTAAAAGACGAGCATTGTAAGATACGAGGTATTGCATTGACACCGTCTCACTACAGTGGCGACACTTTTCACTCCCCATTACTGTCTTCATGATAAATGTATGGCAGTTTCAAATGGCAATAGCTTAATCTTGAATAGCTACAACTAATACCTCCGTTTCCTTGAAGACGCCCAAATGAGTCAGCCATGCGCAGGATGTGAGGCTGGTCCAACTCGTGAGGAATCTTCGCATGATATGGACTCTGTTTCCAATTCTCGATCCTGTATTCAATGAAAACGGGCCTGAAGATCTCCTCCGAGAAAAAAAATAAAAACTTCAAATCAGCTCTCAAAATCTTGAACACAACAGGAGAAAAGATACCAAAGTGGAGAGCTTTATGTACCTTGTTGAGATGAACCAGTAGAATAGTTGGTTGGTTCTTAAGATTAGGGACTGCGACAACGTGGTCATGTAGCCCCGTGTACTTTGGATGTGTGTAGAATCTGTCTGATAACCGGTGTTAATTGTGATGACTGTATTAGTGTGTGTAACTGTTTTTTAATTTTAAGTACTGCAACTTAGAATTTTTCAAATAGTTTCTACGTTTGCCGCCAAGCGCCACCGTCAACGACTACTAGGCCAAGTTCAGAACTTAACTACTAGACGCCACCGCAGTCGGCTCTTGGCAACGAACGTAGAAACCTAAGAGCGTTGTTTAAATTTTTAACCTATTCAATTTAGCTTTACACAGGTGCAGTAAGTGGAAGGATCTTTAACATGCCATAAATCTATGACATGGGACCGCCGGCTTTACTTCCCCTCCGAAGGAAAGCATACTGAGGGATTTTTAACGCTCTTAAAAATCCGACGGCGTCGGCCAGGTTTTAACCCGCTATCTTGTGCATAGAAGCTCAGCATGCTACCGACTACGCCACCGAAGCCGCCTCAGTTTAATAGCTTAGAAAAGGAGGCAGTCAAGGCAAAACTCATGGAGATGGAGTTAGCATACCAATTAACAAAATATGTGTTTAACAATAAGTCACTAAGTAGGAGAACAAACCTAAGACACTATAACACTGTGATCAAGCCAGAAGGAGTTTACGCTACTGAAACATTGGATTTAACAAGCAGAGGTTTGCTCGAACAACTGGATAAGAAGGAATGATCTTGAGGAAAATTCTTTGTACCTAGATATACAGTATGTATGGACAACGGAGATTGAGGCCTAACAGAGATTTATATATACAGAAACTGAGGGAATTATAGATTCGATGAAGAAACGAATACAATGCTATGGACATCTCCTACGCATAAATCAAGGAAAACAGTCTCGAAAACACCTTGCACATTTTGAAGGGAAAAAGATTGTTCCCAGATGGTTTCTGGAGATACATACTTATAAGGAGAGAATGGACATAAGTCATAATGATTTCAAAACCGAAACTACTTTCGATAATTAGTTTGTGACTTCAGACACTTCCGATGAGAATGAGAAAATAAATATTCAAATGATATAATTAATGAGGAAAGAAGGAAGGAGATAAACCACCGAATTAAGCTGTATTGGCAGAACTTGGTTACTAGATGCCACCGCAGTCGGCTCCTGGCGAGGAACGTTGGTACCTTCGAGCCTTGGTCAAATTTAACCTATTATTTAGCTTCACACATGTGTAATTAGTGGAAGGTTCTTTAACCTGCCATAAATCTATGACATGGGATCGCCGGCGCCGACTTTACTTCCCCTCCGAAGGAAGGCATACTGAGGGATTTTTACGCTCTTACGACTTCGGCTGCTTTTGAACCCGTGACCTGTATGGTACTAATGCACTGCAAACATATCCTGCAAACGATACTGAACTCTATTATTTTTCGCTCGATGTGACATAATAATAATAATAATAATAATAATAATAATAATAATAATAATAATAATAATAATAATAATAATAATAATAATAATAATAATAATAATAATAATAATAATAAATATAATAATAATAGAGTTCAGTATCGTTTGCGGGATATGTTCGCACTGCGTTAGTACCACACGGGATGCAATCAGAGAAATATAGACCATCCTGACAACACGCGTTAGTTGGACTGCTGATTCACCTGGTATATAAATACATATTTAAGCCAAGACGTACGTTTCGTATTGTGTGTATGTCAAACAGTGGACGTTACATCCAGCCTGTGTCAATGTTGAATCATTTTATCATACAGTAGGTCCAAGTACTGCTTGTTTTGTTTTCGTTTTGGTGACGTATAATAATACCTTTAATAGCACCACACAAAGGAATAATTTAAATAACACCTACGTACGGGTTTCATGAGAAATATGTAGTCATGATATTAAAAAAGTCACGTCATATAACATAATGATGTGTAACATCTTTCCGCTCGGTTGCTGGATAGTTTTGTGGGAGTGATTTTGAAAATTGGGGACGGAAGTGAATCGGGCGGAAGTGGATCGGACGGAGGTGAAGACGCACTGCCAGAAATATGGGACGGAAATGAATCGGGTGGAAGTGGATCGGACGGAAGTGAAGACGCACTGCCAGCTGGATGTACAATTGAAGATGTGTGCATTGGAAACTAGGCAGTGTGTGCTCTGTAGCGCAAGAATATTATGGCAATACAGTAGGCAGTGCATTTAGCAGGCACTGGTTTGACGAGCACAGTGGCAAATGTTTCACCGACTTTCATTTGTCATTGAGGAGTTTATGAAGCTTCACGTTCAAGGTTGAATAGCACATGGGGTAGGACAGAGACGACAAATTACATTTAATTAAGCGGCATTATTGTCAAGCTGTGGGTGAATAGTCAAATATTAAATGCATAACAGAATGCTGTTATATAAGTGGAATGAAAGCTGTATTTTCAGCATATGTGAAACTAGGTCATTTCATGATTGTAGGAAGCCATATTTTGAATGTTTACGACGAACTGTATGAGAGCCTTGAGAATAATGAATGTTATAGTTACTGAGGAATGTGCTCACAGTATTTGAGAGTCGACGTTGTGTGTCACTTTGTTATTATGAATTATTAATGTAAAAGGAAGGAAGGAAGCTTGTAGTTTTGCGTGTCCGTTAATCTCACGATCATGATCCACGGTACCTCCCTTTCACGTGGAATGTGAACCACAGGACATGGCATTTCAATTCGAAAAACTCACATGTATTGACTGGGTATCAAACCCGGTCTACCTTGGTGAGAGACTAACAGCTTGACCGCTGCGCCACAAATGTGACAGTAGCCTATCTACAATTCAATCTATACATTCATCATAGTACCAGTATGAAAATGGAGTGTAAATTAACATTTTAAGACTGTCCAAGCTGTGTAGTATACGATTAGAATAACATGTCAGATGTTACACATCATATGCGACTACTGTAAGGCTCGTATCTTTTCTTTATTAGCCCTATATGAAGCATTATGCGCGATGCTACAGGGTATTTCTCTCAAAGTGGGGCCGGCCGCTCGGGTGGCGCAGCGCTGTAGGTAGAATGTCGAGCCGAAGGTCAGACGAACACATTGCAACGCGGAGCTGAGACAGTTCCAACGCAGGATTTGACAAGTAAAGTTGACTTCGTTATTTCGTTAGTAGCCTATTTTAAGTTATAAATGTTATAAGATTATAACGTGTGTACGTTGTTAATGTTTAATTGTTATTGTGTTTCAACATTTTATAACGTGTTATTGCTATGTGTTAAAGACAATTGGTTCAATTTTTTTTTTGTGGGGAAATTGAAAATTAAGGTTTATGGAACAAACTCTCACACTCTAGATGAACTCAAACTAAATATCACGAGATAGATTGAGACTATCTCGGTAGATGAACTAATGCGTGTGGATGAAATTACCTTAGAAGACGCCAGAAATGTGTAGATGCAGGTGGAGGAAATTTTCAACACCTTCTGTGACAAGTTGAGTAATGATTTTCTTTGATTATGTGTTATTACGTGTGTTTGTTATTTACATGCGATTCGTACGGGCGCTCTCTCGTCCCCAAACTCAGTGAGTTACCATGTGCTCGTCCGACCCTCCACGCTCTGCGTGGCCGGCCACCACTTTGAATGAAATACCCTGTATTATAGTTCTGAAGTCTTCTTTTTAATCATATCTCCTTTGTCTCCCTCTAAGGTGGTCCGAATTTAATTCCCATTTAATTAAAGTGGGAATTTCAAGGGGTGATGTCACGTTAAGTGGGTTGGAATTCACGTAAAAGTAAAGACGTGCCATGGCTTAGGATCGCGAAATACCGACCACATAAAACCACTAGCTCTCTTTCATATTTTGTGACTTTCCGGGCTTATTTTATTTCATGTCATTTCGTTCCCATACAAACTTGGGAAATAAATTCCTTTTCCGCAGAAGTAAAGATTTGTGTAACATTTCCCTGGAGACGAGCTGTAGGGCTCTCGACGCTAGCTCTCTGCTTGTAGTGACGTATGTCGCTTTCCGTTGCGCTCTTTTGTTTCACTCAGCGTCATTGTCAGCCACTAGACAATGACGCCACCATAATAACTAAAATATTTTTAGTTGATGCTGAAGAATAAAAGCATTCTGTTTGGCAGCTGTCAGTAAAAGTAAAATTAAATTGATATATGTATAATTAATTCGAAATGAAAGAACAAGAAAAGAGGGAATCATTTACTGTGTGGGGCATTGTGAGAGATTTTTCGGAGAAGAAAATGCAGGAATATGGAAAAAGGTGTCAGTTCCCACATCCAAGGTTTCTAAGTTTTTCCTCATTACGACACACTCTTACACCAACTAATGTTAAGCGGCTCCATTGAAGTAACATAAGTTATTGTAGAGATAGAAGAGATTTTTCAGTGTTGCCTGGTTCTATTAAAGAAAGATTTCCGGTCAGTCAACACAAATTGAGCCATATTACATTGCATTTTGTTCACCTAGGCTGAAGATGTACGCTTGGCATTCTAAACATGTCATCCAATTAAGTAGGTAACCTATTGTGTACATAAAAGCGTGTTAGTTTTAGGTAGATTTCATTAGAAAGCTAACTATTGCAATGGGTACCATGTTTCGACTTCCGGAAAATTTCGACACATCTTCGCGTTTCACATCCCCTGGACCCCAATACCACCGTCAGTTCAAAAGTTAATATATAATTTATGTATGTATATACAGAGTGGTCCACCAGCCCCTTATTTTCTTTGGAGGAAGGCAACCCAACTAACGCGTATATCACAGTCATCCTAAAAACATTAGTACCTGCTCCTTTACGACCTTAGTACTACTTTGCCGTTAAATACATGCTCGCCAATATAGTAGAAATCGATAGTGGTAGTGTTATTTCAGTTACCTCAAATATAATGCATGATTGAAGCGATCACAGCTCCGATTAACACCTTCTTAAGTTTGGACAGGAAGTGTCTCCGAATAGATTCAATACATGCCAGCAACACACCAAGGTTCTCGGTAGCTATGGTGGCTAAATCATGAATTGCTAGAGTAGCGTCAACGAAGTCGCATTGTAGTAGCTTCGAACTAGTACATTTATTTTTGGCTTAATGTCGTTTGTTTTGGATGTATTATGGACGCATATATATCTGTTCAGGTCGCCTCCGTAGCGTAGCGGTCAGCATAGTTCGCTGTCGCCCCGGAGGTCCCGGGTTCGATTCCCGGCTCTGCCACGAAATTTGAAAAGTGGTATGAGGACTGGAACGGTGTCAACTCAGCCTCGGGTGGCCTAAATGAGTAGAGGGGGGTTCGATTCCCACCTCAGCCATCCTCGAAGTGGTTTTCTGTGGTTTCCCACTTCGTCTTCGGGCAAATGCCGGGATGGCTCCTACTCTAAGGCCACGGTCGCCTCCTTCCCACTTCCTTGCCTAACCGTCCCACTCTTCCCATCCCTTCATCAGGCCCCCTGTTCGCTTTGCAGGTGAGGCCGCCTGGGGTGTGCTGGTCACACACCCCAGTTGTATCCCTGACTCAGAGTCTCAAGCTACAGGACACTGCCCTCAGTGGCGGTAGAGGTGGGATCCCTCGCTTAGTCCGTGGGAAAAGCCAACCCTGGAGGGTAAAACGATAGCGAAAAATAGCGAATCTATCTGTTCCAAGGAGTGATTTTTATATGGTCCTGATAAGGACCGTACTTATCCGATGGTACGTAGCCAGATTGGACGACAACATCATGATCTGTAGAACGAATGCAAGGTATCCTGGCATGTTAAGATCCCCTTCGGAGCAAAATTCCGGCACCCCGGCGTCTCTAAAAGCCAGAGTAGTTAAAAGGGACGTAAAACCAATAACATTGTAATTATCTGTAACTACTGTATGTTTGGGGCAGATGACCTCGTAGTTCCGCCCCTTAAAACCTCACTAACTAACTATCTCTGTATGTGTATAGCAAGCGTTTTTCGCACATACGACAGGCTCACGAATAAATACATCAGATCGAAACTATAATTTCCTTCAACGGCATCTGTGCGAAGAGCACAGTAAATCTACTGACACGGCTCCCTCGCATTTGCGCACCCTCAAATGCCAGCTGACTGCGCCAGGATACGCACCTGCGACCTCGGGCACTGCAAGCGAGAACGTTGTCGCTGAGCCACGCTTTAAGGCGGTAAATACAGAACGTGACATATTATTATTATTCTGGGATAAATATTGAACTATTACAATTCTAAAAACCACGAACAGTAACCATCCATGGTTTTGAACAGTATTTGAGGAAAATTAACTCGCCTGCGTAGCGTATCGGTGAGCGTCGTTAGCTGCCGCTCCGGAGGTCCTGGGTTCGATTCCCCGCTCTGCCATGTAATTTAAGAAGTGGTGTGAGGACTGCAACGGGGTCTACTCAGCCTCGGGTAGTCCAAATGAGTAGAGGGTGTTCGATTCCCACCTCAGCCATTCTCGAAGTGGTTTTCCGTGGTTTTCCACTTCGTCTTCGGGCAAATGACGGGATGATACCTACTGTAAGGCCACGGCCGCCTTCTTCCCTCTTCTTTGACTATCCAATCCCTGCCCTTATGAGGCCCCTGTTCGCCTTGCAGGTGAGATCGCCTGGCGAGGTGCTGATCACACCTCACCAGTTGTATCCACACCGATCAGATGTTCCCAGCTCAAGGACACTGCCTGAAAAGGCGGTAGGGGTGAGTTCCCTCGCTGAGTCCGTGGGAGCCACCACCCTGGAGGGTAAACTTGATTTTTAAAAAAGAAAATTAGGGAACTTAAATGAGAGAAGAAAACAACATTCCCTATCGTCCTCGCAGATCATGTGAAATTAGGTTGAGATCTTCCTGTACGATGTAGGGAGGGTAAAATAAAAGAGTTAAAAAGAATTAAAAATTTCCGCCGTTGTTTAGTCTTGAACCCGGGTTATACGAAACAGGGAGCGGGCTCGATACCTTTTTTTTTTTTTTTTTTACAGAATTACAGAATTTTCAGATATGATAAATACCATACTAATACATCACAAGAAATCCAGATAGTGTCCATATTTATCGTACAATTGTCCACTTTCACTAAGCTTCCAACGCTCTTTTTACAGGTGATACCTGAGATCCAGGAAAGAGAAATGTTGATCATTGTCCATCACGAAGTGTACATATTGGCCCATTATCCACACAATGGCAGTCTGTTTAATTTGGGGGAAGGCGGTCACCGACAAACGAACCAACTTCCTGTCATCAAGGTCATCCGTGGGCACATTTAATAGTTGACATACTTTTCCCTTACACCACAGCCACGTGGAGGCAACTCGCGTGCATGATGTGAAGCGGTGTATCGCCATATCAGTTTGACCACATATAGTACACCATGGGTAAGCTTCAAGATGGATGGTATATCGCCGTAGAGCGGTTGGGATGAGATCGTTGAGGAAGATAAGAACCTGGGAGTGTACAGCAGAAGAAATGGTCATAGCCCCAAAATTTTTGCAAACAGTGGGCCAATGGACGTAGAGGGTGGTGGCCTCTATTCGCGGTTTGGAGTGTACCACTTGCCGCAACATGTTATAGATACTTTTCGTCGTTGGAACAATCCCTAAAGGCATTTGGCGAACAGTTTCCAGAAGGTGCTGTTGATGGTCCCTAAATATCTTCGGCAAAGCTCTATCACAACCACGGGCTGTGTTTCGAATATCTTTGTATAGCGCTTTCGTAAAAGTGTCATGTTGGGAAAGAATGGTGATATCGTTCTTGCAGAGGAGTGCACGGCATTTCATGCCATGAGCTGTTAGCCCTAGCCCGCCTTGCTTGCACTGTGTCCAGAAGCGATTGCTTCCAGGTAATGCCAAGAATTTTCACCTCATTTACTATCCGGAACCAGGGCTGTGGGGTAATCACTGAGTTAGTATTGAGCGGAAGCAAAGCAGTTTTCTGGGGGTTCGATTGTGCTCCAGAGGCGATATGATAGAGCTGAAGGACGCTATCGATGTGGGAGATGTCTTCTTTATTGCGGATCAATATTGATACGTCATCAGCATAGGCACACATTCCAAAAACATGTGTGGACAGTTTGTAACCCTGTAGCTTCACCTGGGTAGTCCGAATGAACGGTTCAAGGCCAATGACAAAAAGTAGCATAGAAAGGGGACATCCTTGCCTAACTGATCGTTGTATTGGAATCAGAGGGGAAAGAAAACCGTTGACGAGCACTCTAGACGTAGCATTACAATTTATCATACGAATGTAGTCAATAAGGATTTCAGGAAATTCGAAGTGTTGCAAGACCATGTACAAGTATTCATGACTGATGCGGTCGAAAGCTTTATCAAGATCTAAGGTGAGAAAACTCATTGGCTCAGTGGGGAGCATTTCGGCTTTTAGGTGTAGGTCTCGTAGTATCGCTAAGTTTGTTAACAGAGTTCTTCCAGGAATACTGCAACATTGTTCATCACCAATGATATCAGGTAGAACAGTCTTCAATCGGCATGCAAGTACTTTGGTAAGGACTTTATAGTCACAGCAGAGCAGAGTAACTGGTCGGAAGTCACCAACTGCCATGGGAGAGGATGTTTTTGGTATGAGGACTATGGTACCCTCGTGATGTGATTGACAAAGAGCACGACGTTGGAGAATGGTACGCAGGACATGACAAAATTCTTTGCCAATGAGAGGCCAGAAGTGTTTATACATTTCATATGGCAGTCCATCAATGCCAGGTGAGCGGTTGTTTGGGAGTTGTTTAACCACAGATTGAATCTCTTCATCCGTAATATCCGCGCTGAGCAGAGTTTTGTTGTCCGGAGATAGTTGGGTACTGCAAGATGACAGCAATAGGGTCACCTGCTGTGGATCAATGGGAGCCTTAGCGTAGAACCGTTGATAAAATAATGATATTTCACGACGTATAGCGTCAGGGGAGGTGACGACACTTCCAGTACTGGTGCGGAGGCGGTGGATATATTTACGTTGCCGCTCACGTTGTCCTTTGGCAATATGGTATACACTTGCACTTTCGTCCGGGAGCACTGTACGGTCTTTTAAAGCCACGTTTATATGAGCGAGCGTTCGTTGCTGTAGAGACAGGAGCTTGGTTTTAACTTCCCGGATCTGGTCATATATACGCTCCCCAGCATCAGATCTTTGCTGGAGCTGGCGAAGAACTCGATAGTAAAATTCAACTGTATCCCGTCTTTCCCGACCTCGTTGGTAAGATATGTTCTTAAAGACGCGGCGGATCCCTGGTTTAACTAAAATATCCCACCAGTCTGTGCAGTCGCGAAATTTGCATTTTTGTTGGACCCATCGAGTCCAGTGTTGTCTGAAAATATCTTGGCATTCCTCCTCCAGTAACAGCGAGCAATTCAGCTTCCAATAACCTCTTCCTATGTGAAATATGGGATGGGGGTAAGAGATTGTGCATACGACAGCATGATGGTTAGTGAAACTGGCAGGTATCACTTCATATCGTCTAGGCTGGATAAGTTCCTGTGAAAAGTAGATGCGGTCAAGTCGTGATGAGGAGTTGTGACTTATACACGTGTAATGGGGCAGGGGCACCCTTAAACTATCCACAGCATCAATGAGGTGTAGGGAGGTAAGAAAGGTCCTGAGAGCCGGGTTGACACCTTGGTATGAGCTAGTGGAATCTTCTGGGCGTTGAATACAATTGAAATCCCCTGCAAGAATAGGTTTTTCCTTAACGTCGTGCAGATGAGGCAGTATACTCTGTTGAAAGAACATTTTCCGTTCCACACGTTTATTGGACCCGGATGGGGCATATACATTTATCAGGGTGGTATTGTTTATGTGTCCAGATATTATGCGTCTTGATGGATGACATAGCACACCTTCGAGTGGGATATCATGTCTTATGAGGAATCCGGTCCCTCTATTCGTATTACCGGTATTGATGTATTGTTTGTAGAAGGCAGATATGGGTAAACACGGTATAGCAACTTCTTGAATGAAGGCAATGTCAATGTCTGCATCTCGAAGGAATCTCTCCAACAGTTGAAATTTCAGAGGGCATTCTATTACATTGATATTCACAGTGGCCACATTGAGAAATTGCGCCATTAAGAGAAGTATAAAAGCTGTGCTAGACATACTGGAAGTTGGACTCGAGAAAAAAGAAAAAAGAAAAAAAGACACAGGTGAGAAATATACTGGTGCACTATGTCAAATTAGGTTGAGCGGTTGAGAGCGTTCGTGGGTCCCTAGATGACGTAGAATGAAGATTTTGTTTCTTTTTCACAGCTGCGGGAACGTTTGTAGAGCCAGTTTGATTCTTCGGGGCTGGTACGGCAATCGAGGCATTTTTTTTAATCTTCTTAGATACGTTCTCGGATCCCCGATCAACATTCTTAAGTGAGTCGGTAGGGACCAGCGAAGGTGGGGGCAGTGAAGACAAAATTTCTGTGGCAGCCTGTAGTGACGGCATAGTGGGTTCTAAGGCTGCGGTACAGATTGCCGATAGCACAGGGGCAATCTGTGGCTCGCAGCTCTGGTCAGGGCAAGGTACCAGTTCTGCGTCAGATGTATCCGAGGTCACTTCTGGTGTTGTCCCAGCTGACTGATCAATAAGCATGTTTTCATATGACGTTTGCTGCGTCACAACTTCCGAGTATTGGACACGTCGTTGTTGTGTAGGAGTTATACCGAGGGGAATCATTTTCTTTGGGCAGTTAATACGTAGATGTGTGGTAGCATTGCAAATTAAACAGGTCTGTTTCTGTCCATTATACGTTATATAGCCAGAATGGCCACCAAAAGTCTCAGTGGAGGGGATATCTTGCTTGATTTCCATAGTGACGTCGTATTCCATTATACACCGGGAACTGGTAAGCAGAAGACCATTGTTCTTTCCTGACGTCACTCACAGTGCCATATTTCGACAGGACGGATTTGAAAATTTCAGGGGGTACTTCGAGTGGGACATTAAATATACGCACTGTGGTAAAATTGGAATCCGCTGTGGAGAGCTTAACATTTGTCATTTCGCCTGAGTCATACTGAAATTTAATAGGATCTGCAAAAGTATTTAACAATTTCTGATAAATAGATATGCTGATTATCTTGATGTACATGGTTTTTTCGTGCGCATTTAACTGGATGGCTTCTACTTGGTCGACAGTCAACCGGAGGGTATCGCCAATCCAGCGGTGAATTTCTCCTGGTGAGGGGCGAGAACTCTGCCTGTCCCATTGGCAGCGTACGGTGTTTTTTCTCTGGTATCCGGACATGATTTTCAGCGGGGTTTTCTGGGTTTCTGGTTTTGTTGTCCTATCTGGAACACTACTTGAAAAAGTATTGTCCGAATGACACACGGAAGGTCAGTACACACGTGGAACTAAGCAAGCACCGGTATTAGGAACCGTAAACTCTTCCAATGCGGTCACACAGCGCGCACACACGTACCGCACTCGGCCACGACTAGTGACCAACTTATGCCCTTAGCACACTCTTTCAGCTAACTCTGAAGCTCTTTGTTGCGCTTCTTATTAACGCGTATGGTAAAATATTCAATTACTACTGTTAGATCTTAAATATTGATTCGAATGTATTCTTTCAGTACCTGGCATGTTTTCAAATGTACTTAAGGCTAAATGTCCCGTTTTTAGCCTACTTTCGATTTTTGCAAAAAATGAAAGTGGACTTATGAGATCAACACAGGGTGAAAAACTGTGTGTCTGTCTGTGTGTGTGTGTGTGTCTGTGTGAGTGTGTGTACTCTGAATGTCTGCCCCCCCCCCTATCAATTCGAACACGGTGAACCCGAAATAAACGAAATTTGGTACAAAGGTAGCACTAGCAAAGGACACCTCAGTGTCATGTTTTATATCGCACCCACCTTGACGGAAACGAAATGGCGGCCACCCAAATGTTCAAAGCTTAAATCAAATTACGACTAACCTAATCATCCGATCTCTACCAAATTTTGGAACAATATACCTTTATGGGGGAAGCATCCTTTGACCAAACTAATGGGTCATCACCCAAATAGTTTGCGGATGGCGGCCATCTTTGTGTGAAAATCGATTCCCCCTATTAATTCGAACACGGTGAAACCGAATGGAACGAAATTTGGTACAGAGGTAGTAATAGCAAAGGGCACCTCAGGGTCATGTCTTATATCGCCGCCATCTTGACGGAAACGTAATGGCGGCCACACAAATGTTCAAAGCTTAAATCAAATTACGACTAACCTAATCATCTGATCTCTAACAAATTCTGCAACAACATACCATTATGGAGGAAGCATCCTTTGACCAAATTAATAGGTCATTAGCCTAATAATTTGCGGATGGCAGCCATCTTTGTGTCAAAATCTATTCTCCCTATTAATTCGAACATAGTGACATCGAATGGAACGAAATTTGGTAGAGTGGTAGCACTTGCAAAGGGCACCTCAGTGTCATGTTTTATATCGCCGCCATCTTGACGGAAACGTAATGGCGGCCACCCAAATGTTCAAAGCTTAAATCAAATTACGACTAACCTAATCATCCGATCTCTACCAAATTTTGCAAAAACATACCTTTGTGGGGGGAGCATCTTTTGACCAAACTAGTAGGTCATCAGCCTAATAGTTTGCGGATGGCGGCCATCTTTGTGTGAAAATCGAATCCCCCTATTAATTTGAAAACACGGTGAAGCCGAATGGAACGAAATTTGGTACAGAGGTAGCACTAGCAAAGGGCACCTCAGTGTCATGTTTTTAATCGCCGTCATCTTGACGGAACCGTAATCGTGGCCACCCAAATGTTAAAAGCTTAAATCTAATTACGACCAACCTAATAATCTAGTCTCTACCAAATTTTGCAACAACATACCTGTATGTGGGAAGCATATTCTGACCAAACTGCAAGATCATCAGCCCAATAGTTTGCAGATGGTGGCCAAGTATGTGTGCAAATCGATTCCCCCTATCAATTCAAACACGATGAAACCGAATTGAACGAAATTTGTTACAGAGGTAGCACTAGCAAAGGGCACCTCAGTGTCATGTTTTATATCGCCGCCATTTTGACGGGAACGGAATGACGGCCACCCAAATGTTAAAAGCTTAAATCAAATTACGACCATCCTAATAATTTGATCTCTACCAGATTTTGCAACAACATGCCTTTTTGTGGAAAGCATCTTATGACTAACTACAAGGTCATCAGCCTAATAGTTTGCAAATAGCGGCCATGAATGTGTGCAAATACATTCCCCTTATCAATTCAAACACGGTGAAACCGAATTGAATGAAATTTTTTACAGAGGTAGCACTAGCAAAGGGCACCTCATATTCATGTTTAATATCCCTATATCACGTTGTATTTCAACAAGCTACTACAACCAACATTCAATTATACTCCTTGAAAAGGACAAAGAGTTATAACAATACCCATGCATTTAGGAGAAAGTATGCTATATGTTCTTTGCTGAACATCTTGTTTAGTTTGTAATTCTGACACCACGTAGCAGCACCAAAGTGTGACAATTTCTTTTTTCAGTTTTATCTTGAACGAAAGCTCGTATTTGCAATATGAAAACCACTATGTATACTAGACTGCAATTGAATTGATATTAATTCAATGCATTTTCCAAAATGTGAAAAAGAAAAAAGTTATTAAGAATTTTTTATATCTCTGCTTAAAATATGAAAAAAACTGGTAATACGAAAATGGAGATTTATTTCCTGTTTCCAATGCATTCTTCAGAACTAAAATTGTGTGAGTGGAATCGACAGCATTATTTTGGGAATTGTTTTGAAAAGTGTGGTTGGCTTTTTACGTTCCTTTTGACTACCCTGGCTTTTAGAGACGCCGGGGTGCCGGAATTTTGCTCCGAAGGGGATCATTAACGTGCCAGTAAATGTACTGACACGGCTCCCTCGCATTTGCGCACCCTCAAATGCCAGCTGACTGCGCCAGGTTTCGAACCTGCAACCTTGGGCTCTGCAAGCGAGAACGTTACCCCTGAGCAACGGAGCCAGACCGATTTATAAGAGGCCAAATGCGCACGTACATACATACATACATTTATTTGGTGATTAGTATGGTTATTTGGTTCTCTAGACTCAAATTCCCTTTTTTTTTTTTTTTTTTTTTTTTTCGTGAGATCTGAAACGACTCCGTGTGGCAAATCAATATAACTTACTTCAATTTTCATGGAAGTAATAATAAAAGTTCACTTATGTAGGACATTTTACTACAATAAACAAATTATGAAAATGCATAACAAGAGCAAAATTATTATGTACATAATAGAATTAAAGTTGCTAAGATATTCTCATCTGCCTATTGTTAGCATAGGCACTAGTACTGCGTACTATAAACAAACAAAAATAGTATACATAATTATTTTCTGTTCTTGTAATCAATGCTTCAATTTTTTCCATATCAAAGATAGCGTTCCATGATTTACACACACTCAGTATTTTACTTCATCTCAGGTTCTCTTATATCCATTGATCTGGTCATCCTGGGATCAATGATCTCAGGCAACAAGATTTTCTCGCAGCAGCATGTCAGTTACATAAGCATTTTTTCTCTCCAGAACTTTTCGTCCCTCTTTATTGTTTCTATGTGAATGTCCTTAGGCGTCCATACCACAAAATAACATATTTCCCGCTATGTTATTTCCAACTGGCCCTGGTTTTGGAAATAAAAACCATGTGAGTGTTAGAGAGTTATCAATCTGTTCTCTTCTGAAAGGCACTGTTCCTGACATTCTCTGCCTTTCCTTTTCGCTTACTTTTTGCCTAACAAAATCCCTTTAGCTTTTTGCAGGCTTCCAGTATGGTCATATTCCGTGCAGAATAAGGGCACTTGACTTCGAATACAGCGTCGTCTCCTATTAATCCGTCTGGGGAGGCACCTAAAAACCCATAAGTTTTATGTACGAAAATACCACATTCTTCGACTTTTCTACCGATTTCTCCTCTAAATTTCGTTTTACAATCCGCTCATTACACAGTCATACTGCATTGCTTTTGAGTGAAATTCGGCGTACAGAATTTTTAGCCTACTTTCGATTTTTGCAAAAAATGAAAGTAGACTTATGAGATCACTACAGGGCCAAAAATTGTGTGTCTGTGTGTGTGTATGTGTGTGTGTGAGTCTGTGTGTGTGTGTGTGTGTGTGTGAGTGTGTGTACTCTGAATGTCGGTCCCCCCTATCAATTCGAACACGGTGAAACCGAATTGAACAAAATTTGGTACAGAGGTAGAACAAGCAAAGGGCACCTCAGAGTCATGTTTTATATCGCCGCCATCTTTACCAAAACTGAATGGCGGCCACTCAAACGTTCAAAACGTAAAATCAAATAGCGACTAACTAAATTATCCGATCTCTACCAAATTTGGTAATAACATACCTTCATATAGAACGCGTCTTGTGACCAAACTACAAGGTCATCCGCCGTACCATTTCAGGATGGCGGCCGTGCGAATTATGCAAACTTTATAATCCATATCATGGGACCCACCAGTTCCGATTATCGAGCCGAGAATTGATTTAACTGTTCTAAAGGAAGTGGCACGTTCGAAATTAAAAGTTTATTTTGTAATACTATAGTGCAGAAGTGATTTTAAAAGGCTGAGCCGTCTCGGTAAGAAGACAAGCTGGCAGTGGTTATCTTGTGCCTGACTTATATTTCACTAATTTGAGTATTGCATGCAATATAGCCTACTGATACAAAATAAATAAACTTTGTATGAAATGCTTTATATATAAATAATATACTCCACTGATGAAATCGTTAGGTCTAAATCATTATTTGCTAACAAGTTCTATGTAAGTCATTTTATATAGAACAATGTTCGTTGGCACAAATGGCTCCGTGGTAAAGCGTTAGTCTGTCATTCATATGCCTATGGTTCAAACCCCATCAGAGTTAGGTTTTTTGCTTGACATTTTATATATTTGTTGCTTTGTAATGACTCAGACGTTTTAAAATTAAGCGTTATATTGTGCATATTACGGTGCAAAACATATATTTAATTAAAACATAATTCGCCAGCAGATTTGCTCGAGACATCTAGCAGCCAAAAAGGTAACTGCACGCCGGCCTACTTATTAACTTCCAGATTTTATTGAAAAGTTTCTTCTTATGGCCGCTAGAATGCACTCGCCCTGTTAGGATTATATTGTTCGATATTTCTCCACTAGATTTCACGAGTGATCTACATTGATAGTATACCATTGGCATTCTATGCGCATCGAATTTGAAGACTGACAAGATGATACTATGATACATTTTCACTTCTTATTTTAAAGGGTTTGTAACAAGCCTATTGTGCGTTATTTTAAAATGTTATTTGAAGTAAAGAACAAAACGATTTCACATAGTAACTGAATTCTAGCCGCTAGTGCTAGTTAGGTTTTTTTTTTAAAATCGTGTTTACCCTCCAGGGTGGTGGCTCCCAGGGACTCAGCGAGGGAACTCACCCCTACCACCTATCCAGGCAGTGTCCTAGAGCTGGGAACATCTAATTGGAAGGGATACAATTGGTGAGGTGGGATTAGCACCTCGCCCAGGCGGCCTCACCTGCAAAGCGAACAGGGGCCTCATGAGGGAAGGGAGGGGAAGATTGGGATGGATAGGCAAGGAAGAGGGAAGGAGGCGGCCGTGGCCTTACGGTAGGGACCATCCCGGCATTTGCCCGAAGACGAAGTGGGAAACCACGGAAAACCACTTCGAGGATGGCTGAGGGGGAATCGAACCCCCTCTACTCATTTGGGCCACCCGAGGCTGAGTAGACCCCGTTCCAGTCCTCGTACCAGTTTTCAAATTTCGTGGCAGAGCCGGGAATCGAACCCAGGACCTCCGGGGCGGCAGCTAACCCTGCTGACCGCTACGCTACGGAGGCGACTAGTTCAGGTTATTAATACTTTTATTTCAGGCAAATAGCAATCAAAAATATCCACATAGTATGTATACACACGTCTCTGTAGGGACATGGAAAGATTTGTTAATTCAATTAGGGTTGTGAAAGCCATGCACAACCAGACGTGTAAAGACATGCCTCAACTCAAAGTTGGATGTTGCCCACGGCAGGTCGATTATGTAATAATAACAATAATAATAATGTTATTTGTTTTACGACCCTTTTAACTACTGTTGCTTTTAGATACGCCGGGGTGCTGGAATTTTGGCCCGAAGGGGATCTTTAACGTGCCAGTAAATCTACTGACACGGCTCCCTCGCATTTGTGCATTCTCAAATGCCAGCTGACTGCGCCAGGATACGAAGCTGCAACCTAGGGCCCAGCAAGCGAGAACGTTACCGCTGAGCCACGCAGCCAGTCCGGTCGATTATGTCTCCAGATCCATAACATTCTTGAGATACTTCTTATCTTTCTTTCTTCAATGATGGTAGTAGTTTTTTTCTAGGTTGTGGCGTTTGGTAGGGGTAAATAGTTTCTAAGGTCTTCAACCAAGAAATGATTCTATTATACTCTTTGATAATAACAACGAGTTATAACTATACTCATACATTTAGGAGAAAGTAGGCTATATGTTCTTTACTGAACATCTTGTTTTTCTATTGGAGCCCATTTCGAAGTAGGTTTCCTCTTGCATACATATCCAAAATTGGATGCCGTAAGTCTGTCCTTTCTGCTGTGTGCCACTTTTCATTTTCCCTTTGGCCCCTTGTTTCCTTTTCCAGTTTTTGTATATGGATTTCACTAAGCGTTAGTTGCTTGATCTTCTCATAACTAAACTCTCTGAACAGTACCTCATCGAAATCCAACTGCAATGATCGGTTTCTATAATCACGTGAGACAAATCGTTTCATTTCATTAGACTGTTGTCGGGACATTCTTTTCCCTTCTCGAGACGCAAATAAACTTTTTCGGAAAGCTGCTCTTCTTCTCTTTCTGCTGAGTGCAGTGTCCTTCACTAGTGTGGCAGGTTTTTTTTCTAAACGGATTTCATTGTTTTATAGTGCCAGGATGGCCCAAACTGAAAGACCAGTCCGGCAGCTTTGGTTCTATGAGTGAAGGAACCTGGTTTCCCTCTATTGATCTGCTTACCTCCCGAGAATTTTGCAACAAGGGACATATAATTTTCGGCAGCATTGCAGGTGGTGTTTGATACTAGCTGGGAACTTTTTGCAATTAGGGGCTGCAAGCAATAACGCATAAGTTTGGTTGCAGTTAGCTGTTTGTCTTCCCCTTGCCCACTGGTAGTTCAAAAGTACTGTTTGCAGTCTTTATGGATCCCAATCCAATCCAGTATTTCCGGAAAACAATTTTCCATTTTCACATTCGCTACGCCTTTATTTTTCCATACAACGCATTGTTTTCATTTGAAGTCGAACTTGCTTCTCTGAAAAAAGTTGACACTGAATAGTTCGTGATTTTGTAATCCTACACTTATGTATTAGAAGTAAAAAACGAACTACACCCGTAGCGCGACACCCCATGAAGGGCCTAGGCCTACCAAGCAACCGCTGCGCTGTTCAGCCATGATGTAGCCTGCAGATTTCAGGGTGCCGTTTAGTCATCCAACTTGTAGGCTACAGGTAAAATATAAGTGAAATCATAACTGCTCAGTGCATTACAGATTCTCTAATGCAAGCGTAAAGAATTATATAATTTCAAATATAAACTAGGAAAAAAAACTTACTGGTGTGAAGAGGTTTTTTTTCTCCGTAGCGTAGCGGTCAGCATGGTTCGCTGCCGCCCTGGAGGTCCTGGGTTCGATTCCCAGCTCTGCCACGAAATTTGAAAAGTGATATGAGGACTGGAACGGGGTCTACTCAGCCTTGGGTAGTCCAAATGAGTAGAGGGGGTTGATTCCCACCTCAGCCATCCTCGAAGAGGTTTCCCGTGGTTTCCCACTTCGTCTTCGGGCAAATGCCGGGATGGTACCTACTGTAAAGCCACGGCCGCCTCCTTCCCTCTTCCTTGCATATCCATCCCAATCTTCCTTTCCCATCCCATCCCTCATGAGGCCCCTGTTCGCTTTGCAGGTGAGACCGCCTGGGTGAAGTGTTGATCACATCTCCCCAGTTGTATCCAATCCGTCCAAGGGTTCCCAGCTCTAGGACACTGCCTGGAAAGGTGGTAGTGGTGAGTTCCCTCGCTGAGTCCGTGGGAACCACCAACCTGGAGGGTAAAATTGACTAAAAGAAATAAATCTATTCTACCTGAAATACTGTCCAAAAAATAAAGTGCCGAAAATAGAACACCTAACGGCCATTAAAGAATAATACTGTTGCAGGTAAAATAAATTAAATAAAAAGTAATTAATGAGATCGATGAACTAAAACAAGAAGTCGTAACTAGGAACTGGTAAAATATTAAAGTATCACTCAGAAATATCCAGACCTTTACAATAATTCAGAACTAACCAGCACGGTCAATAGCAATATTGGACAAGATGCTCGGGAATTCCATACCGTCTGGCAAGTTTATCGCTCTCTCATATCACTCTAGCTCCAATCCCCTCCCCCAAACCCTCCACCAACCCGCTCTCCATGACCTTGTTCTACTGTCGCGCCTTGTAGCAAATACAGTAACACTTTTATTCACAAACTTCCCAAAGTGATCCCGACGGTTCTATTCAACCGATTTAGGTTTCCGATGCGGCTTTAGAATCAGTGAGTAAAACTCAACTTTCGTATTACCCGTTTTCTTTCGAATTTTAATCAGATATTTGAAAAACAAACATCAACTTTTCTCTTTATGAAAAAAGTAAGCAATGAATTAATACCAATTCTGCTACTAGACAGAGTGCATAGCAGTTTTCAGATCGCAGATCGGAGCTCCCCTTCGATAAAAAAAAAAAAAAATCAGCTTCGCTTGTGCTGCCATCTGTTGAAATATATTCTTACCAAAGTGTCGGGACATTTAGCCTTAAGGCAAGTTTTGCGACCGCTTTGCGTTAATAAGGCGAATGAACTGCAAATAATACCTTCAAACGTCAACCCTTCGCCATGTCTTATTTCATACAACTTGGCGCATTAAATGCTAGCGTGTGATACAATTCGGTCATAAAAGCAGGTGTACTGACGAGGATGAACAGAATCATACAGGATTTTGTACCAGCGATCACAACAGCTTCCTTGCCAGCGAGTGTCGTGTGATACGGGCCTAAAGAATTGCTAAGACTTATTGTTAACATTTAATAACAAAATAATACCAAGGGAAATTCTAAGGAATACGCATACTTCGATGCGCGCACTGGCGATCAGAATCTCCATCGATATGTTGTTGCTTCATTTGAAGGGCTAGAAAGTCGCGGTCATTTAGCCCCATGTACTTGGGTGTGTGTGTAGAATTTGTCTGATAACCTGAGTTATTGCGGGCTTGTCATGATGTGGTATTTGCAATTAAGGATTGGGAAGGAGGTGGCCGTGGCCTTAAGACAGAAACCGTCCCGGAATTTGGCCGGAGTAGACGTGGGAAACCACGGAAAACCTCTTCGAGGGTGGCTGAGGTGGGAATCAAACCCACCTCTTCACATATTTGCTTCACGAGGCTAAGTGTACCCAATTTCAGCCCTCAGACAAGTATTCAATTTCTTGGCAGAGCTGGGAACCAAACCCGGACCTCCAGAGCGACACTTCGATATGTTATGTTAATATCCATGCCAGTTTTTTTTTTCTGCCATTACAGGTCACGTGGCATAACGCACCAATTCGATCGCATTCTCTTTATAAATCAGAAAAATTCAACGTACTCTTCACAAAAATACATCGTAAGGGAATAAATATGGCAATGTAGTTATATCCCCACTAAAATGGAGCGTGGGCTATCGTTCAAACAAGTATGCCTACCACTAGATTTGAAGCACCATTCTACCCGATCGCGCTCACCGCTTACGGTCACTCTTTAACCGACTCAGCCACCAACACATTGTAGATATCGGGCGCTGCCAGTGCAGTATTTACTGTGTCCGTCCCACCTCAAGCTTTTAAGTCCATATCAAAGTCTTAAATCGTGGTTTATGGTGTTGATTTAACTTTCTACTATTACACATCACGTGGCGTAAGCTATTAATTCGATCGTATTACGTGAATGTGTGTTATTTCAAGGAGCAGTAAGTCATCTGTTAGTAGAATGGGCCATAGTATTTGGGGGGGGGGGGGGGGGGGGAGTTTACGGTCGGTTTTTATTTGCTAGACCCATGACCCAATTACATTGCCGTCACACAGTCAGAGCGCAGAGCAATATCGACCATCGGGAGAAATGCAATATTAGTTGGGTTTCATAAAACTAAATAATAAGGGGCTGGTGGACTACACTGTATATCTATCTATATATATAAAACAAGATGTTCAGTAAAGAACATATAGCCTACTTTCTCCTAAATGTATGAGTATAGTTATAACTCGTTGTTATTATCAAAGAGTATAATAGAACTATTCTTTGTTGAAGACCTTAGAAACGATTTACCTCTACCAAACGCCACGACCTAGATAAAAACTGCTACCATCATTGAAGAAAGAAAGAAAGATAAGAAGTATATCAAGAATGTTATGGATCTGGAGACATAATCGACCGGACTGGCGGCGTGGCTCAGCGGTAACGTTCTCGCTTGCTGGGCCCTAGGTTGCAGGTTCGTATCCTGGCGCAGTCAGCTGGCATTTGAGGGTGCACAAATGCGAGGGAGCCGTGTCAGTACATTTACTGGCACGTTAAAGATCCCCTTCGGGCCAAAATTCCGGCACCCCGGTGTCTCTAAAAGCAGCAGTAGTTAAAAGGGATGTAAAACCAATAACATTATTATTATTATTATTACGACCTGCCGTGGGCAACATCCAACTTTGAGTTGAGGCATGTCTTTACACGTCTGGTTGTGCATGGCTTTCACAACCCTAATTGAATTAACAAATCTTTCCATGACCCTACAGAGACGTGTGTATACAAACTATGTGGATATTTTCGATAATATAATCCTAACAGAGCGAGTGCATTCTAGCGTCCAGAATAAGAAACTTTTCAATAAAATCTGGAAGTTACCTTTTTGGCAGCTAGATGTCTCGAGTAAATCTGCTGGCGAATTATGTTTTAATTAAATATATATTTTACACCATAATGTGGACAATATAACGCTTAATAACATTTTCAAGTAACGCAAAATAGGCTGTTACAAACCCTTTAAAATAAAAAGTTAAAATGTATCGTAGTATCAACTTGTCATTCTTCAAATTCGATGCGCATAGAATGATAATGGTATAGTAATCAATGGATTCCCACGTAGACTAGTCGGGACATCTAGTGGTGAAATATCGAACAATATAATCCTAACAGAGCGAGTGCATTCTAGCGGCCAGAAGAAGAAACTTTTCAATAAAATCTGGAAGTTACCTTTTTGGCAGCTAGATGTCTCGAGTAAATCTGCTGGCGAATTATGTTTTAATTAAATATATGTTTTACACCATAATTTGCACAATATAACGCTTAATTTTAAAACATCTGAGTCATTACAAAACAATAAACATATAACATTTCAAGCAAAAAAACTAGCTCTGATCGGGTTTGAACCATAGGAATCTGAGCGACAGGCTATCGCTCTACCACTGAGCTAATTGTGTCAGCGAATATCGTTCTATTTAAAATGACTTACATAGAACTTGTTAGCAAATAATGATTTATACTAAACGATTTCATCACTGGAGTATATTATTTATATATAAAGCATTTCATACAAAGTTTATTTATTTTTTATCAGTACGCTATATTGCATTCAATACTCAAATTAGTGAAATATAAGTCAGGCACAAGATATCCGCTGCCATCTTGTCTTATTAATGAATCAGCTGAGCTTTTTAAAATCACGTCTGCACTATAGTATTACAAAATAAACTTTTAATTTCGTACGTGCCTCTTCCTTTAGAACAGTTAAAACGATTCTCGGCTCGATAATCGGAACTGGTGGGTCCCATGATATGGATTATAAAGTTTGCATAATTCGCACGGCCGCCATCCTGAAATGGTATGGCGGACGACCTTGTAGTTTGGTCACAAGACGCATCCTATACGAAGGTATGTTGTTACCAAATTTGGTAGAGATTGGATGATTTGGTTAGTCGTTATTTGATTTTACGTTTTGAACGTTTGAGTGGCCGCCATTCAGTTTTAGTAAAGATGGCGGCGATATAAAACATGACACTGAGGTGTCCTTTGCTAGTGCTACCTTTGTACCAAATTTCGTTCAATTTGCATTCACCGTGTTCGAATTGATAGGGGGGGGACAGACATTCAGAGTACACACACTCACACACACACACACAGACTCACACACACACATACACACACACAGACTCACACACACACATACACACACACAGACAGACACACTTTTTTCGCCCTGTGTTGATCTCATAAGTCTACTTTCATTTTTTGCAAAAATCGAAAGTAGGCTAAAAATCAATGTAACGTGATAGTTTGTCTGTGGGTATGTATGTCTCCTATGCGTTCATATACTATTCGTCCGATTGCGATGAAACTTGGGTGAGATGTTGAGTACACTCCAAGGAAGGTTTCTGACTTAGTAAATCCATTTTTCAATAGGTAGCGCACGCGTAGATTTAACAAATGAGCGACGATGCGCGAAGCATTTCAACAAAGTCACGTTTGCGTTCATATACCATTCGTCCGATAGCGATGAAACTAGGCTGAGATTTTGTGTGCACTCCAGGGAAGGTTTCTAGCTTAGTAAATCCCTTTAAAAATAAAAATAAATTCCTCTCGGCACGCCGGAAGGCGGAGGTAGATCTCACCGGACAAACTTGGAGATAGGCGAAAATAGGCAGGATATGCAGGTTTTCGTAGAAGGATCAGACCTCATTTATCGCGTGAAAGTATTTTATAATTGGAGATTAATTAACTTCGTTTTTCTTCATTTTAAACATATTTTAAACATTTTATTGTCTTATGGGGACGGTAACCTTCTTGTCATTTGGAGTCCATTTTTAGCCTATTTTCAATTTTGAAAAAATAGGCTTATGAAATCACCTTTTGTCCGTGTGTGTGTGCGTGTGGGTGTGTGTGTGTGTGAGGTGTGTGTGTGTGTCCCCTAATAAAATCTAAACGGCTGGAGCGATTTCAGTGAAACTCGGTAAGTTCATAGCACTATTCCCGGCGACCTCGACCGTGCCCATCGAATTTTGTTACGTCTCACCAATCCAACATGGCGGCTGTGCGAAATATTTCACTAGCATTCAGTATCTCTGAAACTATCACGGATATCGCCCTGAAATTGTGTACGGTGATAAAGGGTACTACTAGAAGTTCACCTATGAGACTTTCAAAAACCTGGTTACTACATAAGCAGCATGGCGGCCAAGCGAAGTGGAGACTTTTAAATAGACTTTTCTCGCGATTTAACTATCCAAACGTAATGAAACTTGGTACAGCAAATGTTTATACACATTGCAATGCACTGGAGTCTAATTTAGTTCAATTGATTACATTACCTCAAAATGGCGGCTGTGCGAAATATTTCACTGATATTCTATATCCCCGAAACTATTACAGATATCACCCTGCAATTTTGTACGGTGATAAAGGGTACTGATACAAGTTTACCTATGTATAATTCATAAACCTGTAAAGTACAAAACGAACATGGCGACCAAGCGAATTTGAAATATTTTAATAGACTTTTCTCGTGAGTTAACTCTCTGAGCGCAGTGAAATGTGGTACAGTAAATGATTTTGCAGATTGTAATGTACTGCCATCTAATTTAATTGAATTGTTTACATAACCTCAAGATGGCGGCAGTGCGAAATTTTAAAATTAAGTTTTTATTTCTTGTGTCGTAATCATGCGATCGAAGTGAAAGTTTGAATAATGAACCTAGGCAATAAGTGTCCTTGAATGGTACATAACTATATGGCCTATACATATAACAATCCTAAATGGCAAACTTCCGTAATATTTAGACGGTGCTCAATATCTATGAATCTTTTACAGCAACCAAACTGAAATTTTTATGTTCATAGAGACTATGAACATATGTTCACCTATAGGACTTTCAGTAACCTGGTGAGCACGAATCCAACATGGCGGCGACGCGAAGTATAAATATTTAAATGGACGTTTCTCGCGAATTAACTATCCGAGTGCCGTGAAACGTTGCACGTTAAATGCTTACATAAATGTTGATCCTCTGGCATCTAATTTATTTCAATTGTTTGCATAATCACAAGATGGCTGGTGTGCGTACTTTTAAAATCTCGTTTTTACTTCTTGTGTTCTAATCATGCGATTGAAGTTTGAATACCACACGTACACAATAATGTACAGCATCCCAGGGGTATGCACCCCTTGGAGACCATCCCCCCAACATCTGGCTAAATCCCCTAAAATGGCAACCCTTGGAAAGCCGGGGCAACATCCATTAATACTGTAAGGACAGCTTGCTACTCCATAAAGCAGCTCAAGCCTTACGTAATCATTACACTCAGCGACATAGTACTAACTGGGCCAATACATTGCTGACAGGAGGGCGTCAGAAGGTATAAGAAGACGTCCTAATGAGGTCAAACTCTCTCTCCATTGTCAGTGCTCCATCAAGACGGCCGAAGCTACGCTGGTGTCAACCGAGGTGAGTCAGTCAATCGTGTTCAGAGTTCCTATTTATGTAACCTGCAACCCACAACTTGTATCACATTATAAACATAATTTCATTCCCTACAAGGGACTCACACAAAGAATATCACAGACCAATAAAACACTTGGTCCACACTCTACACTAGCATTACTGTTATACGCCTCTTTACATCCCAACGCCCTTCCTTATTCCCGTCACGTAAAGACGTGACAGACGGTAAGCCATTAGCGCTAACTCAGGTATCTTTGTGTTTCTCGAGCCGGCTGCCAGCAAGCAGCGCGTGCCACCCGGCTGATACGAGCAGAGTCGATTACATAACAAGCAGTCAGCTGAGCGACTAGTACAGCGACCCTTTGCAGTGGGTCCCATCCCCTCAAACACTACCACATTATTTATAGGAACGCCCCCTAGTTCCTAGCACACCACAACACACTGCACTGGTCAGCTTGCCCTGTCAAGGGAAGCTACCCTTCTTTAGGCACCACCTCATAAATTAGTACAGCAACTCTCCCTTTTAGATCCACCCCCAAATAAGGGATCTAAAACACTGGTGGAGGCGGGGTACTACGCATAGAGAAAAGGGACTCAATCAACGAGCCCTCATAGTTAAAACGACCCCTTCCGTACCGCAAAAAAGCCAAGCAAATAGTGAGAAAATTTTTCCCCCAGACAAAAAGCACCATTTTTTTTTTGAGTGCTCCAAACTAGCTACACAGGGGAAATTCTTAATAAACCAACCCCCTAACCCCATACAGAATAAAAGAAATATAAGAATACACTGTCAAACACGTACAGACTTTTTTTTTTATTCTTATTGTAGGCCCATACACTGCAGTCAGAATGGCACCTCATGCAGAGATTGCAAGCCATAGAGGCAATAGGGGTACGCCAATATTATTAACATTATTGTTCAGATGCCAAGGGCACATACAAGGCCGGCAAACACAAATACGGGCACTCCAAACAAAAATCGGGGCAATACAGGGCAAACAGCCATACACCCCGTCAGAGGGTAGGACAGCGCGATTAAGATGCGCACATACACTCTTGAATCACATACATGAACACCTCAATAGGTTCCATATACAAAGAAACAGAATATACCGACAATTAATCACCACACATGGTCCCGTAATAGATAATGCAACCCTCGAGAGAATGAGGGTGCACTACACAAGTTTACACGCCCAATACAGGGAGCTAATTCGCGTCCAAGCGCTTCTCCAACTAGCGGCCACAAAACAATACAGAGCACAGAAACATTAATACATTAATACAGTAATTTGCAAGCAGGCCATGAGCCTCAATAAGGCAGTACACCCAAATTTGGGACAAATACCGTGAGCTACAAGCCAATAAGGCCATTTTTGAGTTCACGGTAGGGCCATCAGCCCACCCGAGAGAGGACATAAGCGTAGATACGCTGACTCGACAATTTGCGAGGATGTCCCTCTCGCCACGTACTGCCACAGAATGGAAGGAGTTCACCGTGGCCACAGTCAAGAAGACGGCCAGGTTAGGCTCCAACTTACTACAAAATAAACCTAACACAAACACACGTCCTTCAGCCCCGGATCGGGAGGCGATTTTGCCAAACCGAGGGGCAGAGCCTAGAACAATCCCCTCGGAACAAAAGGACGAGAGGGAATCGAAGCTAGGGCCATTAAATACACATGATATAACAGAGGGACAACGGGACGTAACCACGTCATGGGCAGACGACATAGAGCCCGCCCTACAGTATATAAAGCCTACATACACGTACACAGATAGGCTAACACATTGGCAGGAGTCGGCCGTGGCCACAGGCCGAAAAACGGTCAGACTACACGCCACCACATTGCTAGGCCGGACACAAGCCATTAAGCGACCTTTACCGCCAGTTCAAAGGGCAAATTTGCCAGAACAAAGGCGAACACCGGTATTAGGCCCTCAGGGTGCACGATATACGCACGAACATTTTGACCGGGCATTACCACACAGTACACGGGGATTAGGAAAGGTGTTCTCACCTACCCCACAAAACCACGCAGTCAAATATATCCACACTCCCGTAAAATCTACTAGGGCAGCGTCAAGCACAATTAGGCCCTCGAATACAGGTACATTTAAACCTATAGACACGCGCTACGGTGGAAGGAGGCCAAAGCTTACTTTGCTAGAAATTCCGCCGGAAGGTAGCAAAGGAACACCCCAGTGGATTCCAGAGGCCTATAATCTAATAACAGGGCAAAACCCTTCACCTTTCTGAGCACTGAAGCTCGAAAGAGGATAACGACTTCCACCAGGGCCACAGAAATAAACTAACATCGCTAACACCAAAATTATAGGCCACATAAGTTCTTTCACACGGGGGCGATAAGAAAATGGTCCAACAAGTACATAATAAACATGAAATCGCATATTTTTCTTTCTTATTTTATGTATATACAGTGCAATATAGCCAAAGTAGAAGGAACAATTCTAAATCCTTCTTGTTTTTTTTTTCGGAACCATGGCATTTTTCTCTCAGGCCATCAATGGTTATTGGGCGAAGTGATTAACGCCATAACGTAAAGTCTCTAATATGCTAAGCCAAGTGGAAGCCAAGCAGGCTTCAGGCCGAAAAAGAGATATTTTGAACACAACTTAAGCATAAAATCACAGCATAAAGCTTAAGTGAGTCTTTCTAAGTAGAAATGACTAAACGTTCTATGTTAGGGTTCCACAGTTTGATAGATTCTCCTGTTGCGGGCGAAAGCCGTAAGTGTGGCAGGAATTAAGAATCTCAAACTAACTTCAAAAATTTGGTGAGGTGTGCTTTAGCCAACTGAAAAGCCCAATTGCACATCGGGACGAGACACTGTCATTTTGGTGAGTTACAATTACTTTGAAGGGCAGGTTTGACTCCCATAGTGCACTGGCTTTGCTCGTGACGTGGATACAAGTATATCAATTACGTCTTGCAATGGCCTTCCTAATGTGTACTAGACAGTGTCGGTAGATTCCCCTGAGACGTAACCAGTTTACGGTAGTACTCACGTTACCTAAATGGTAAATACTACACTCAGGTCCCAAGCACATTTTTATTTTTTTAACATTTTTTATGGTGTTCACGACATAATTTTTAGACATAGGTACACGTAAAGGCGGAAATACTGCCAAAAGGAAAGGAAGTAATCCCACGGGCAGGCGTGAAAAGAGGGCCAAGAAATAGCCCACTGACCGCGCCGGGATACGATCCTAACACTCACCAGAACTGTCCCGGAGACACAACCTTCATGGTGCCGGAAACAATTACTCTGGGTAAAAGGCGGTCTCCAAACCCGCAACCTCCTGAATACCAGGAATATAAGGTTGAGTAGATATCCAGTCCTAGAATAAGGATAATGGGAAAGCTAAGACTAATTGGGACAGTCCCACTAACAGCGGGTCATAAACGAAAAACAATACAATCGCCTCTGGCATCTGGTCACCAAATACGCGACTAGCGGACCAGACACACTCGCGTACAACGCATATGGGATTTCCGAAGTGAAATGCCATGGCCTGTGGTTTGGATTCCAAGTAAAACGGAAATCCCCTGGCGCATGAGCTACAAATCAACGGTCATATTAAACCACAAAGTTTTTTTTTCTACAGCGAGAGAGGCACTGCTAGCAATCATTATAGGCAGCAATCAGGTTCACACACACACACGTGCAGAAAACTAGGACGTGGGCAGAGCATGAAACAAATGAAAGCACACAACATCGTAATTCAACACCGTCGTATCAGCAGTAACATACTCCTCAATGAGCAAGACTGCTCGACGCAGACAAGCGAGCCAAAGCCTACTGGACAGAAATCAACACATCATTCACGCCCGATTTAGAGACCCTATATCTTCCAAAATTACACTACGAGGGGAATTCAAAAACGTACAAACTCTACACAGGGATGTATGCTTTCATATGCGTATCGCACATCCACGGGAACATACCATATTATATGCGGCACGAAAATGATCACACCAAGTCTTTACAGACAACCGGATTCGAACCCATGACCACACACCACACGCGTACCAAAAACTAACTATCCAATGGTATTTTTGGTACACGGAACACAAGCAAAGACCACACTGGGAAAGCCCCAAGCCCTGTCACACAACGCAAACATAAAACACAGAGAATGACATAAGGTCACGGGTCTGAGTTCCAGTGAAAATTTAGACGCAAAGGAGAACATATATTCAGGCGTCCAATCATACTGAAATTGGCCCATACAAGTGCATGAACAGGGAATACTACATTTCCTCCCACCAAAAGCCAGACATAAAATTTCGAATTACACCAGGCATAGAGGAATACATTTCACGAACACAGGTAGGAAAATTTCGCAAGACACAGGTCTTAGAGAACAATGGCCACACGACGTCATTACCTAACTAGGGCGAATTGCTACATTAGGCTAGGAATCCAAAACAATGACCACACTTGCATTCGTGCAAAAAGGCACATACCAGCGGATGACAAACAGTAACTTCCCAGCCTGTTATTGCACATACCAATTGCTGACTGCAGACTATTCACACTGCAATACTGCGGTGACGAGACACTATTGCGTATAGCCCGTGACCATGAAATTACACACACATAACAATTATAACGCCATACATTTTTTTTCTCCACACTGCAAAATCATTTGGCAATGGACAAGACGTGACACAGCGAAACTTATCTTGGGCCTATAGGGCACGGTCGCAAGGGCACGTTGGCAGGCCACGGGCGCCTTCTGCCCACAAAGGCGATACATATTAGGACTTATCCTCATAACAGACCAACCGTCCGCGTGGTGTAGCGGAACGTAGTCACACACACACACGCACTCGCACTCACCAATTAGGAGCGAACATAGGGACTTTGAGGAAACAGGACCTCCCCTTAATAACTTCTTTTCGCGATTCTATTCCCCAAATAAATCATTACAGATGACTAGCACATGACCAGTCGCATTACGACCACTGGCCACATCTACACTGCAAATGGCCGACCAGATTAGGTCATGCAGCCCTACTATCCCAAGGCGCGGATAGAAAGCCAACATGGACCAAGGGAGGACGACAGGAGAACAGGCTACCAGCGTACCACCTTACTCCCTTCCCATAACCTTCTCAAGCCTGACATAAACAACGCAAACACATCTACACGACCATAAACAGCTACACTACATTACAAAATACACACTGGGGTTGATGGACTTCATGCGTCTAAAGAGCAGGCAAGCTACGCCTTGAGCCCCGTTGCACCGCCTGAGTATTAGGGGTGGCTCAGCAAACATTAAAAGAAGCATAATGCGCCTCTCCAAATGAGAGAGGAGGCCATAGATACATATTAACCATGCTTTGGCACTTAAGCTCTCCCGCATGAAAGGAACATATGGTATTATGCCCCATCCTACACCTATCCGTACATGAAGGCAAAAACTTCATACCCAGACACATGCATGAGTATCCCTACCAATTACCAGGGATTTTAATATCAAACCTGCATGAATTTTCGTATTTTTGCAATCCCGGGAATTACCTCCCCACTCCACTCACTATAGAAGCATCCCAGTGCCACCACCGGTTCTAGGCCACCACTAACGTGGAACCCAAAGGTGCGCAAAACCCTTCCTACCATGCTTTAAGCCCACTCAACGAATAACTACCCCCAAATCCTAATAACAGGGTACCTGACATTACAGACCCTACTAACACCTCCATTAAGGTAAAGAAGGCATTATTGCTGGGAAGCTGACATAGCGATGGTAGGCCAGAAGTAGCCTATGTACTTAGAAGATCTACAACCCCGCTACACTGGAAATATTTTACATTTTACACGGAGATTGAACCATTCACACAGGTTACGACACATTTTCTCTCTTACAAAGGAATCTGATACGAACTGATGGTTGACAACGGTGTAAGCCGAAGGTCAGGAGGGACCACACTGGAGCAGAGCTGGGGAAGGCGATGTGGACCCTTACCCCAGTTGGCTCATCAAATCACTGACCTGACCAAATAGACGAACCACGTAAGGTCAAAGCATTCGGGACCTGACACGGGCAAACATCGAGATCTAGGAGTGCATATTAGCCCATCCCCCTTGTCGGAGAACGTTACACCCACTATGTGTCACGGTCATCGAAGCCGAGATCTGCAGGGTGACTTTCTGAGGATGGCGGGAGAAATAGCTCACTCAGCGCCGGCCTCGGGAACTATCCCTAGAGACGACCCCATATTATGACTAGACTGTTAGTTAAATTTACGTCAGTAGGACTTCCATGGCGGGGAGTCAGACTCCTATTCGCCAGGAGTGAAGCAGGATCCAAGGGTTCAGCAGGACCAATCCTAGATCCGACAAGTCCTTACCCCGCGAGGTGAAGGTGAAGACCACGACGGTAATCGATAATGAAGAATGAAATATGAATATATATATATGGAATGTACGCGCTCATTCGGTCCTGCGCCCACGTAAATGGACGACAACGGGTCGCCAGAGTTCTTAAATGAGTAGCATAGCGGGCACTCAAAAGGGTTCAGTGGGCCAACCCAGCAATGCCGATTAAGGCGAAGAGGACTCCCCGGACGCTCACTTCCCGGAGGACACATGAATACAAATATTGCGGCCGACACAGGCGAAGAGGACTCCCCGGACGCTTTCTTCCCGGAGGATATTATGCCATTGGACCACACTGTCCAATGCCCACATAAATGGCGACGCAGCGGGCAGTCAATGGGCATTAAGAGAGGGGCATTGCGCGCCCCTCACAGGAGCCAAGTGGGCGGCTCACCTACGTCAAATAGGAACAGCACACGGTTATGAACACGAAAGTTACAGCGGGCGAAACGGTTAGCTTAGTGGCACCGTAAGGCGCCTGCGAATAGGTTAGTACTAGTATTAAGACCTAGAATAGATGTCGACAATAGTATTAAAACGGAGGGGACTACGAGGCATTGTTGGGTTCCGGTCCCGACAATGTACTACAAGGGCGCCCCCGCGAGAGAAATCAAGCGGCCAGCCTCCATCTAAATCTTAGTACTTAAGTCATAGTGCCATGTTAAGGTCACTTAGATGTAAGCAAATTTACTGACAGCTGTTGCTAATAATAGCACAGCACATTTCGGCTTTAGAATAAGGTCCACTCGGCATGTAAATACAGAATAGTTTTACAGTTAAGTAATTTTATCAATAAGTTAAATAAGTAAGGTAAGACATAAGGTAACATAAACCTACATTTAAGGCATTTTTTTTATATATATAGATCACCGTGGAATATATCGGCACTCGGTGACTTTAAATCCGTTACCGAGGTAAGCCCGACAATACTAGATTAAGATAGGAATAATCAAAGTGGAATATATCGGCACCCGGTAACCACAATTCCGCTACCGGGGTAAGACCAACTACATATTATTTACGGCATTACGGCACCGTATAGGGTAAGCCCGGCCTTGCAGCTAAGTAACATTAATCATGTTTTTTTTTTTCAGTAAAAGACCAGCTTCAACCAGTACTAATATGTTTTTTTTCTAAACCTCGCCATTTTTTTTTCACAGGCATCGTCACCAGATACAGAAAACTGGTGACAGGAATTTCACTGCCATATAGCAGTGGCATATTATTTACAGCATGCCATGATGTGTACTATTTTTTTTATTTTTTTCAACTTGCACTAATCCCGACACACTCGCAAACACTCACCACATTTTTCTTTTTCAGCTACACACTCTAAAATGAATCTGCACAGCAGGACTGGTGCCTGTGGGGTACCAGGCTTACTGGCAGATCAACTCAATTAAAACACATAAAGCGTCAAAATGTGACGCAGATTACGACAATGAGGGCGCAACCGGTTTGTGGCGGTGACTCTCATTGTCAAGTGTGAAAGCATTCACCCACAGAGGATGCTTCACAGGTTAGGTATTAAGCACACATACAAGCGGTACGACCACTATACCGTACCAAGAAGTGGCCGTACAGAATCAGCCGTGAGACGGCAGGAGTACGTACAGACGGGTAGCGTGCACGCGAGGTACCTCATGAAAACTATAATTATAAGGGATTAGCGCGATTAAGTAGACATAAGGTCATTGTAAATTATAATTTTTCAGGATAAACTGTATACCATTATTCCACTAGACATAAGGTCATTGTAATTTATAAGTTTTTCAGGATAAGCCTTATACAATTATACACTATATATTTTTTTGTTTGTTCACCAAGATGCCAATGTCCATCATGTGTATGATTTGTTTTCTTTCATTTTTCCTTCTTCTAACTTCCCCATTTGTCAGGGTGTTCCGTTTTTCCCACACAAATAAATACTTTTGAATATTTCCCTTAAATTATACCCTGGAACACCCATTTTTCTATTTTCTTCTACCTTTCTTATTGCAGGGAGCATTTTTTCCCTAAGATGGGGCGGGCGAAGCAATCATCCGTTCGGCCCTGGGTTTTTCCTCCCTGCACAAATATGTGACACGTCACCATCAGAAACCATGTTTTTTTTTAAACTAGCAATATGCCAGCAAATGCAAGGGCAATTTTTTTTTTACATATCGAATTCATTTTAATGTTCAATTTTTCTCAAAATGTCAATTTTTTCCCAATGTTAATCAAATCTTTCGCAAATGTCAATTTTTTTGTTTGTTTTTTCACAATGTCAATGTATACATATATATGTAAATCCCATAACCCTCCCCTCTGAACACGGGCTCACCTCACACCCACACTTCGATACGACGCCACCAGGAGATACGAGAGGGTTTTCCAGGACCACTACGTCAACATCCCAACTTCCAGTTCCGTTCCCGTTCGCGAGGACGCGAACAAATGAAGGAAGACTCTTGTACAGCATCCCAGGGGTATGCACCCCTTGGAGACCATCCCCCCAACATCTGGCTAAATCCCCTAAAATGGCAACCCTTGGAAAGCCGGGGCAACATCCATTAATACTGTAAGGACAGCTTGCTACTCCATAAAGCAGCCCAAGCCTTACGTAATCATTACACTCAGCGACATAGTACTAACTGGGCCAATACATTGCTGACAGGAGGGCGTCAGAAGGTATAAGAAGACGTCCTAATGAGGTCAAACTCTCTCTCCATTGTCAGTGCTCCATCAAGACGGCCGAAGCTACGCTGGTGTCAACCGAGGTGAGTCAGTCAATCGTGTTCAGAGTTCCTATTTATGTAACCTGCAACCCACAACTTGTATCACATTATAAACATAATTTCATTCCCTACAAGGGACTCACACAAAGAATATCACAGACCAATAAAACACTTGGTCCACACTCTACACTAGCATTACTGTTATACGCCTCTTTACATCCCAACGCCCTTCCTTATTCCCGTCACGTAAAGACGTGACAGACGGTAAGCCATTAGCGCTAACTCAGGTATCTTTGTGTTTCTCGAGCCGGCTGCCAGCAAGCAGCGCGTGCCACCCAGCTGATACGAGCAGAGTCGATTACATAACAAGCAGTCAGCTGAGCGACTAGTACAGCGACCCTTTGCAGTGGGTCCCATCCCCTCAAACACTACCACATTATTTATAGGAACGCCCCCTAGTTCCTAGCACACCACAACACACTACACTGGTCAGCTTGCCCTGTCAAGGGAAGCTACCCTTCTTTAGGCACCACCTCATAAATTAGTACAGCAACTCTCCCTTTTAGATCCACCCCCAAATAAGGGATCTAAAACAATAATCTTAATATAATAGTACAAAAATAAAAATCCAACCTGGCGACCATCTGAAATATTTAGACGGTTCTCAATATCTACGAATCTGTTACAGCAAATAAACTGAAATTTTGTGTGTTGATAGAGGCAATTAACATGAGCAGGATATATGAAAATAGGCTGTACAGTTCTTCACGGAACTACTTGTTACACTTGTGGTCACACTGTCCTTATGCAAGGTTTCGACACTGATGTGTAACTATGTAACTGTCTGTTACTTCTTCACGCATAATTATATCTCCCGCAGAGATGTTGGTTGGTTCCTCAGTTTAGGGGCTGCGACAACGCGGTCGTATAACCCCGTGTACTCTGGTGAGTGTAGAATCTGTCTGATAAACGGTGTGAATTGTGATGGCTGTATTAGTCTGTAATTCAGGTAAAGAATGCAGACGCTAAATTTCAAGCAGTAGTTCCTAATGTTGCTACCAGATACTAACGTCAACGCCACCTAGCTGTGAACTTGGCTACTAGATGTCATCTCAATCAGCAACTCGCAACGAACGTTGGAACTTCCCCTCCAAAGGAAAGCTTACTGAGGGATTTTTAGCGCTGTTAGAAAATCCGACGACTTTGGCCGGCTTTGAACCCGCGACCTTGGGCATAGAAGTTCAGCATGCTACCAGTTAGGCTACGTCACCGAAGCCGCTTCACACTTAGTCAGATGGAAATCTGAATCTGATCTCGCGCAAGTGCGTTGTCATGGCAACGTCTGATGGCTCATCCCTCATCAATTTAGTAGTGTTGCCATGTCAACCACTGATAGGTCTTGGCATTTTCTTATAATTCCGAAATCATTTTTCTCATCCCTTGGCGCAATGGTGGCTCATATCAAAAATTCTTTCAGACAAACGTTTTAGGTAATTATTAGGGGAATATTGTCCATTTTGTACGGTTTTGATATTTTGCCTATTAACAGAGATATGATTAATGTTTCCCGAAAAAAACACTTTTTCCCACCCCTTTGGTCAATGGTTGGTGCTATCAAAAAACGTTTCAAACATAAATTTCTGAGCTTTATCCGACACATAGTATGAACTTTGAACGGATTCGATATTTCACATATTAAGAGAGTTATAGCAATATTTCATTTTTTTTTCGAAAAAAAAAGTCCCCCATGTTCATCCCCTTCGACCGATTTAGCCCAGTAACGAACTCGTCCGAGATTTGATGGGTATACATATTCGGTAAAAAGTTCAAAGTGATTGGTGCAAAATTACGGCAGTTATCGTGTCCACAAGAAACTGATATACATATATACATATTACATAAATTATATATATAAACTTTTGAACTGACGGTGGTTTTGGGGTCTGGGGGATGTGAAACGCGAAGATATGTCGAAATTTTCCGGAAATCGAAACATGGTACCCATTGCAATAGTTAGCTTTCTAATGAAATCTACCTAAAATACTACCGTCAACGACACCTAGCTGTGAACTTGGCTACTAGATGCCACCTCAATCAGCAACTCGCAACGAACGTTGGAACTTCCCCTCCGAAGGAAAGCAAACTCAGGTTTTTTAGCGCTCTTAGTAAATCCGACGACTTTAGCCGGGTTTGAACCCGCGACCTTGGGCATAGAAGTTCAGCATGCTACCAGTTCCGATATCGAAGTCGCTTCCCACAGACATATGAAAACTGAATGTGATCTCGTGCAATGGCGTTGTCATAGCAACTGCTAATGGCTCATCCCTTATCAATTAAAAGTAAAGTTGTCATGGCAACCTCTCTTGGCACTTGGCATTTTCTTATAATTTAAATCATTTTGTTCACCCCGTGGCGTAATGGTGGGTCATATCAAAAATTCTTTCAGACAAAAGTTTTAGGTAATTATTAGAGGAATATTTTCCATTTTGTGCGGTTTTGATATTGTGCCTATTAACAGAGATATGATTAATGTTTCCCGAAAAACCCACTTTTTCCCACCCCTTTGGTCAATGGTTGGTGCTATCAAAAAACTTATTTGACATAAATTTTTGGCACTTATCGACACATATTATGAACTTTGAAGGGATTCGATATTTCATGTATTAAGAGAGTTATAGCGATATTTCACTTTTTCGAAAAAAGCCCCCCATTTTCACCCCCTTTGACCGATTTTGCCCATTAACGAACTCGACCGAGATTTTATAGGGATACATATTATGTAAAAAATTCAAAGTGATTGGTGCAAAATTACGGCAGTTATCGTGTCCACAAGAAACTGATATACATATATATACATATATTACATAAATTATATATAAACTTTTGAACTGACGGATGTGAAACGCGAAGATATGTCGAAATTTTCCGGAAATCGAAACATGGTACCCATTGCAATAGTTAGCTTTCTAATGAAATCTACCTAAAATACTGCCGTCAACGACACCTAGATGTGAACTTGGCTACTAGATGCCACCTCAATCAGCAACTCGCAACGAACGTTGGAACTTCCCCTCCGAAGGAAAGCAAACTCAGGTTTTTTAGCGCTCTTAGTAAATCCGGCGACTTCAGCCGGGTTTGAACCCGCGACCTTGGGCATAGAAGTTCAGCATGCTACCAGTTCCGATACCGAAGTCGCTTCCCACTGACATATGAAAACTGAATGTGATCTCGTGCAGTGGCGTTGTCATAGCAACTGCTGATGGTCATCCCTTATCAATTAAAAGTAAAGTTGTCATGGCAACCTCTCTTGGCACTTGACATTTTCTTATAATTTATATCATTTTGTTCACCCCGTGGCGTAATGGTGGGTCATATCAAAAATTCTTTCAGACAAAAGTTTTAGGTAATTATTGGAGGAATATTGTCCATTTTGTGCGGTTTTGATATTGTGCCTATTAACAGAGATATGATTAATGTTTCCCGAAAAACCCACTTTTTCCCACCCCTTTGGTCAATGGTTGGTGCTATCAAAATACTTATTTGACATAAATTTTTAGCACTTATCCGACACATACTATGAACTTTGAAGGGATTCGATATTTCATGTATTAAGAGAGTTATAGCGATATTTCACTTTTTCGAAAAAAGCCCCCCATTTTTACCCCCTATGACCGATTTTGCCCATTAACGAACTCGACCGAGATTTTATAGGGATACATATTATGTAAAAAATTCAAAGTGATTGGTGCAAAATTACGGCAGTTATCGTGTCCACAAGAAACTGATATATATATATATATATAGATAGATAGATAGATAGATACATATATACATAAATTATATATAAACTTTTGAACTGACGGTGGTTTTGGGGTCTGGGGGATGTGAAACGCGAAGATATGTCGAAATTTTCCGGAAGTCGAAACATGGGACCCATTGCAATAGTTAGCTTTCTAAAGAAATCTACCTAATAGGTGGAGCACGAGTAGAATCAACAAATGAGCAACGGCGCGCGAAGCGTTTCAACAAAGTGCCATATAATTTCATATACCATTCATCCGATAGCGATGAAACTTGGGTGAGATGTTGTGGACACTTACGTGACGGTTTCTAACTTAGTAAATACATTTTACAGTAGGTAGCGCAAGAGTAGATGCAACAAATGGGTGACGACGCGCGAAGCGTTTCAACAAAATTCCCTATTGCGTTCATATCACATTCTTCGATTGCGATGAAACCTTGATGAGTTATTGTGTACACGCCAGGGAAGGGCTTTGACTTCGTAATACATTTCTCAATAGGTAGCGCACGAGTAGATGCAACAAATGAGTGACAGCGCACGAATCGTTTAAACAAAAACCCCTATACGTGCATATACCATTCATCCGATTGCGATGAATCATTGATGAGTTATTCTGTACACGCCAGGGAAGGGCTTCGACTTCGTAATACATTTCTCAATAGGTAGCGCACGAGTAGATTCAACAAATGAGTGACGGAGCGCGAATCGTTTAAACAAAATCAGGTATGCGTTCATATACTATTCATCCGATTGCGATGAAACATTGATCAGTTATTGTGTACCCGCCAGGGAAGGGGACTTAGTAAATCCATTTCACAATAAGTAGCGCAAGAGTAGATGCAACAAATGGGTGACGACGCGCGAAGCGTTTCAACAAAATCCCCTATTGCGTTCATATCACATTCTTCGATTGCGATGAAACCTTGATGAGTTATTGTGTACACGCCAGGGAAGGGCTTCGACTTCGTAATACATTTCTCAATAGGTAGCGCACGAGTAGATTCAACAAATGAGTGACAGCGCACGAATCGTTTAAACAAAAACCCCCATACGTGCATATACCATTCATCCGATTGCGATGAATCATTGATGAGTTATTCTGTACACGCCAGGGAAGGGTTTCGACTTAGTAAATCCATTTCACAATAGGTAGCGTACGAGTAGATTCAACAAATGAGTGACAGCGATGAAACTTTTGAAAGTTGTTGTGCACGTTCCCACGAATGGTTCTAAATTAAGAAATCCATTTTACGATAGCTTAGAGGCAGTTAACATGTTGTGTATCCAAAAGCACTTCAAGAAACAGAATTTCAACGCCAACACTTTCTTTGATTGGCATTGCAACGCATGCCGGGTACAGCTTGTCTATATATATAAAAAAATCAATGTAACGTGATAGTTTGTCTGTGGGTATGTATGTCTCCTATGCGTTCATATACCAGTCGTTCGATTGCGATGAAACTTGGGTGAGATGTTAAGTACACTCCAAGGAAGGTTTCTGACTTAGTAAATCCATTTTACAATAGGTAGCGCACGCGTAGATTCAACAACTGAGCGACGATGCGCGAAGCATTTCAACAAAGTCCCATATGTGTTCATATACTATTCGACCGATAGCGATGAAACTTGGGTGAGATGTTGTGTACACTTACGTGAAGGTTTCAAAATTAGTGAATACATTTCACAGTAGATAGCGCACGAGTAGATTCAACAAATGAGCGACGACACGCAAAGTGTTTCAAAAAAGTCCCGTATGCATTCATATACCATTCGTCCGATAGCTATGAAACTTGCGTAAAATGTTGTGTACATTTCAGGGAAATTTTCTGGCTTAGTAAATCCACTTTACAATAGGCAGCGCACGAGTAGATTCAACAAATGAGCTACGACGCGCGAAGCACTTCAAAAAAGTCACGTATGCGTTCATATACCATTCGTCCGATAGCGATGAAACTAGGCTGAGATGTGTGCACTCCAGGGAAGGTTTCTGGCTTAGTAAATCCCTTTAAAAATAGGAAGAGCAGGAGCAGAATCAACAAATGAGCGACGATGCGCGAAGTTTTTCAACAAAGTCCCATATAAGATCATATACCATTCATCCGATAGCGATAACACTTGGGTGAGCTGTTGTGTACACTCCAGGGAAGGTTTCTGGCTTAGTACATTCATTTTACAATAGGTAGCGCAGCAGTAGATTCAACAAATGAGCGATGACATGCGAAGCGTTTCAACAAAGTCCCGTATAAGGTCATATACTATTCGTCTGACAGTGATAAATGTTTGGTGAATTGTTGTGTGCACTCCAGGAAAGGTTTCTGCCTTAGTTAATCCATTTTACAATACGAAGCGCACGTTTAGATTCAACAAATGAGTGACTACGCGCGAAGCGTTTCGACAACGTCCCGTATACGTTCACATACCATTCATCCGATTGCGATGAAACTTGGGTGAGATGTTGTGTACACTCCAGGGAAGGTTTCTGGCTGAGTACATCCATATTACAATATGTAGCGCAAGAGTAGAATCAACAAATGAGCGACGACACGCGAAGCGTTTCAAACAAGTCCCGTATGCATTCATATACCATTCGTCCGATAGCTATGAAACTTGGGTGAGATGTTGTGTACACTTCATGGAAGGTTACTGGCTTAGTAAATCCACTATACAACAGGCAGCGCACAAGTAGATTCAACAAATGAGGGACGACGCGCGAAGCGTTTCAACAAAGTCCCGTATAAGTTCATATACCATTCTGCCGTTAGCGGTGAAACTTGGGTGAAATATGGTGGACACTCCAAGGAAGGTTTCTGGCTTAGTAAATACATTTCACAGTAGGTAGCACACGAGTAAATTCGACAAATGAACGACGACACGCGGAGCGTTTCAATACACTCCCCTATGTCTTCATATCGCATTAGTCCGATAGCGATGAAAATTGGGTGAGATGTTGTGGACAATTACGTGACGGTTTCTAACTTTGTAAATACATTTTACAGTAGGTAGCGCACGAGTAGATTCAACAAATGAGTGACGGGGCACGAATCGTTTAAACAAAATCCGGTATGCGTTCATATATTATTCATCCGATTGCGATGAAACATTGATCAGTTATTGTGTAAACGCCAGGGAAGGGTTTCGACTTAATAAATCCATTTCACAATTGGTAACGCACGAGTATATGCAACAAATGGGTGACGATGCGCGAAGCGTTTCAACAAAATCCCCTATGCGTTCATATAACCTTCTTCGATTGTGATGAAACCTTGATGAGTTATTGTGTACACGCCAGGGTAGGGTTTCGACTTAGCAAATTCATTTCTCAATAGGCAGCGTACGAGTAGAATCAACAATGAGTGACAGCGCACGAATCGTTCAAACAAAATCCCGTATACGTTCATATACCATTCATCCGATTGCGATGAAACTTTTGAAAGTTGTTGTGCACACTCCCACGATTGATTCTAAATTAGACAATCCATTTTACGATAGCATAGGGGCAGTTAACGGAAATTGAAAAACATGTTGTGTATCCAAAAGCACATCAAAAAACAGAATTTCAACGCCAACACTTTCTTTGATTGGCATTGCAACGCATGCCGGGTACAGCTTGTCTATATATATAAAAATCAATGTTACGTGATAGTTTGTCTGTGGGTGTGTATGTCTCCTATGCGTTCATATACCATTCATCCGATTTCGATGAAACTTGGGTGAGATGTTGAGTACATTCCAAGGAAGGTTTCTGACTTAGTAAATCCATTTTGCAATAGGTAGCGCACGAGTAGATTCAACAAATGAGCGACGATGCGCGAAGCGTTTCAAAAAAGTCCCGTATGTGTTCATATACCATTCGTCCGATAGCGATGAAACTTGGGTGAGATGTTGTGTACACTTATGTTAAGGTTTCAAAATTAGTGAATACATTTCACAGCAGATAGCACACGAGTAGGTTGAACAAATGAGCGACGACAAGCAAAGCGTTTCAACAAAGTCCCTATGCATTCATATACCATTCGTCCGATAGCTATGAAACTTCGTCCGATAACGGTGAAACTAGGGTGAAATATGGTGGACACTCCATGAAAGGTATCTGGTTTAGTAAATACATTACACAGTAGGTAGCACACGAGTAGAATCGACAAATGAACGACGACACGCGGTGCGTTTCAACATAGTCCCGTATGTCTTTATATATCAATAGTCCGATAGCGATGAAACTTGGGTGAGATGTTGTGGACACTAACGTGACGGTTTCTAACTTAGTAAATACATTTTACAGTAGGTAGCGCACGAGTAGATTCAACAAATGAGCGACGACGCGCGAAGCGTTTCAACAAAGTCCCGCATGCATTCATATACCATTCGTCCGATGGTGATGAAACTTTGGTGAATTGTTGTGTGCACTCCAGGAAAGCTTTCTGGCTTAGTAAATTCAGCTTACAATAGGTAGCGCACGAGTATATTTAAAAAATGAGCGATGGCACGTGAATTGTTTTAAAATAGTCCCGTATGCGTTCATATACCATTCATCCGATTGTGATGAAACTTTGGTGAATCGTTGAGTACACTCCAGGGAAGGTTTCAAGCTTAGTAAATCCATATTACAATAGGTAGCGCATGAGTAGAATCAACAAATGAGTGACGGGGCGCAAATCGTTTAAACAAAATCCAGTACGCTGTCATATACATTAATCTGTTTGCGATTAAACATTGATGAGTTATTGTGTACCCGCCAGGGAAGGTTTTCGACTTAGTAAATCCATTTCACAATATGTAGCGCACGAGTAGATGGAACAAATGGGTGACGACGCGCGACGTGTTTCAACAAAATCCCCTATGCGTTCATGTACCCTTCTTCGATTGCGATGAAACCTTGATGAGTTATTGAGTACACGCCAGGAAGGGTTTCGACTTAGTAAATCCATTCCACAATAGGTAGTGCACAAGTAGAGTAAACAAATGATTGACAGAGCAGGAATCGTTTAAACAAAATCCCGTATACGTTCATATGCAATTCATCGCATTGCGATGAAACTTTGGAAAGTTGTTGTGCACGCTCCCACGAATGATTCTATATTATTAAATCCACTTTAAGATAGCTTAGAGGCAGTTAACGGAAATTGAAAATCATTTTGTTTATCCAAAAGCACTTCAAGAAACAGAATTTTAACGCCAACACTTTCTTTGATTGGCATTGCAACGCATGCCGGGTACAGCTTGTATATATATAAAAATCAATGTAACGTGATAGTTTGTCTGTGGGTATGTCTGTATGTCTCCTATGCGTTCATATACCATTCGTCCGATTGCGATGAAACTAGGGTGAGATGTTGTGTACATTCCAGGGAAGGTTTCTGGCTTAGTACATACATTTTACAATAGGTATCGCACCAGTAGATTCAACAAATGAGCGATGACACGCGAAGCGTTTCAACAAAGTCCCGTATAAAGTCATATACCAGTCGTCTGATAGTGATAAATGTTTGGTGAATTGTTGTGTACACTCCAGGAAAGGTTTCTGGCAAAGTAAATCCATTTTACAATACGAAGCGCACGTTTATATTCAACTAATGAGTGACTACGCGCGAAGCGTTTCGACAACGTCCCGTATACGTTCACATACCATTCATCCGATTGCGATGAAACTTGTGTGAGATGTTGTGTACACTCCAGGGAAGGTTTCTGGCTGAGAACATCCATATTACAATATGTAGCGCAAGAGTAGAATCAACAAATGAGCGACGACACGCGAAGAGTTTCAACCAAGTCCCGTATGCATTCATGTACCATTCGTCCGTAGCTATGAAACTTGGGTGGGATGTTGTGTACACGTCATGGAAAATTTCTGGCTTAGTAAATCCACGATACAATATGCAGCGCACAAGTTGATTCAACAAATGAGGGACGACGCGCGAAGCGTTTCAGCAAAGTCCCGTATAATGTCATATACCATTCTGCCGTTAGCGGTGAAACTTGGGTGAAATATGGTGGACACTCCAAGGAAGGTTTCTGGCTTAGTAAATACATTTCACAGTAGGTAGCACACGAGTAGATTCGACAAATGAACGACGACATGCGGAGCGTTTCAATAGAGTCCCCTATGTCTTCATATCCCATTAGTCCGACAGCGATGAAACTTGGGTGAGATGTTGTGGACACTTACGTGACGGTTTCTAACTTAGTAAACACATTTTACAGTAGGTAGCGCACGAGTAGATGCAACAAATGGGTGACGACGCGCGATGCGTTTCAACAAAATCCCCTATTGCATTCATATAACATTCTTCGATTGCGATGAAACCTTGATGAGTTATTGTGTACACGCCAGGGAAGGGCTTCGACTTAGTAATACATTTCTCAATAGGTAGCGCACGAGTAGATTCAACAAATGAGTGACAGCGCACGAATCGTTTAAACAAAACCCCGTATACGTGCATATACAATTCATCCGATTGCGATGAATCTTTGATGAGTTATTTTGTACACGCCAGGGAAGGGTTTCGACTTAGTAAATCCATTTCACAACAGGTAGCGTACGAGTAGATGCAACAAATGAGTGACAGCGATGAAACTTTTGAAAGTTGTTGTGCACGCTTCCACGAATGGTTCTAAATTAGAAAATCCATTTTACGATAGCTTAGAGGCAGTTAACATGTTGTGTATCCAAAAGCACTTCAAGAAACAGAATTTCAACGCCAACACTTTCTTTGATTGGCATTGCAACGCATGCCGGGTACAGCTTGTCTTATATATAAAAGTGAAAGTCGGTATGTATGTATGTATGTATGTATGTATGTATGTGGATCTGTTCCGTATACAAATCTGCACCGTTCCACCAATCTCAACCAAATTTTGTATACACATAGTTTAGGACCCAGAAGGAACCGCTGGCTACATGAATTTTCGATAGTCTTTCTCATTCTTCTGATTTGGGCCCTCTTGCACTCAAGTACAGGCTAATCAAATCATACAATATACTCTTGAAGGAATGGCAAGGCAGAAAGTTTCCATGGCAACATAGCTCAAGTCGAGACACGGTCGACTGGATGCCATTTGCGCTCTGCACTACCGGTATAGAAAATGAGGATCTTGACTTGAAATCCCGTTAGTTATTCAACTACTCACACAGCACTGTCAACCGAGTTTAGCATAACAAATACTTGACACCATCTTCTACTATATATTTGTCAAATACCAGTCACTAATTCATTCATCACGAAATCTCAGAAACCACCGAACAGATTGGAATGAAATTTGGTATGCAGCTTCCTCAAGGGACGCAAATGCCCATTAAGAGAGGAGTTTTGCATATTCAGGTTCTAAAGGGATGTTAAGGGGGTAGACCTGCATTACATTGAATAGCAATATCTCCCGATTGGTTTCATTGGGGGAAGTGATACTCGGCATATAAACTCATCATTAAAGATAAAAAGACACGGGTCTGAGGGTTTTTCGATTTGGTGTATATTATGAGGTGAAAGGGGTGAAGAGTGGGGATTGAAAGATTCCTAACGGAGCGTGTATCTCTTAAACGACATAGACGAGGAGTTTGAAACTCAGCGAAAAAAAATCAACATAAAAAAGAAGTAAATATGTGTTTGACCGTTTCTTCATAAATTCAATTTAAGGGGCCCATGGGGAGGGGTGAAATTCTGGGGGGAAATAGGAAAGAAAATGTCCTAACTGATTGACTGACTGACTCACTCATCAAACTCAGGGGGAACAAGTAGTTCCGTGAAGAACCATACATCCTATTTTCATATATCCTGCTCATGTTAATTGCCTCCATCAACATACAAAATTTCAGTTTAATTGCTATAAGAGATTCGTAGATATTGAGAACCGTCTAAATATTTCAGATGGTCGCCAGGTTGGATTTTTATTTTTGTACTATTACATTAAGATTATTGTGTACGTGTGGTATTCAAACTTCAATCGCATGATTAGAACACAAGAAGTAAAAACAAGATTTTAAAATTACGCACAGCATCCATCTTGTGATTATGGAAACAATTGAAATAAATTAGATGCCAGTACATTACAATATGTGTTAACAATTGCTGTACCAAGTTTCATTACGTTTGGATAGTTAAATCGCGAGAAAAGTCTATTTAAAAGTCTCAAATTCGCTTAGCCGCCATGTTGGATTTGTAGTCACCAGGTTTTTGAAAGTCTCATAGGTGAACTTTTAGTAGCGCCCTTTATCACCGTACACAATTTCAGGGCGATATCGGTAATAGTTTCGAAGATATTGAATGCTAGTGAAATATTTCGCACAGCCGCCATGTTGGATTGGTGAGACGTAAAAAAATATGAAGGGCACGGTCGAGGTCGCCGGGAATAGCGCTATGAACTTACCGAGTTTCATTGAAATCGCTCCAGCCGTTTAGATTTTATTAGGGACACACACACACACACCTCACACACACACACACACACACACACACACATGCACACACACACGGACAAAAGGTGATCTCATAAGCCTATTTTTTTTAAATTGAAAATAGGCAAAAAATGCTTTAAAGTAAGTAAATAGCAGTTCGACAGGTTTTTTGATCGATCAAATTGAAGGGGTCATCGGGAGGGGTGAAATTCTGAAGAAAAACAAGTAGTTCCGTGAAGAACTATACAGCCTATTTTCATATATCCTGCTCATGTTAATTGCCACTATCAACATACAAAATTTCAGTTTAATTGCTGTAACAGATTCGTAGATATTGAGAACCGTCAAAATATTTCAGATGGTCGCCAGGTTGGATTTTTATTTGTGTACTATTACATTAAGATTATTGTGTACGTGTGGTATTCAAACTTCAATCGCATGATTAGAACACAAGAAGTAAAAACAAGATTTTAAAATTACGCACAGCATCCATCTTGTGATTATGGAAACAATTGAAATACATTAGATGCCACTGGATCAACATTTGTATAAGCATTTAACGTGCTGCGTTTCACGGCACTCGGATAATCAATTCGCGAGAAACGTCCATTTAAATATTTATACTTCGCGTCGCCGCCTTGTTGGATTTGTGCTCACCAGCTTACTGAAAGTCCTATAGGTGAAAATATGTTCATAGTCTCTATGAACATTAAAAAAAAAAAGTTTGGTTACTGTAAAAGATTCATAGATATTGAGAACCGTCTAAATGTTTTGGAAGCTCGCCATTTAGGATTGTTATATGTATAGGCCATAGAGTTATGTACCATTCAAGGACAATTATTGCCTACGTTCAGTATTCAAACTTTCCCTTCGATCGCATGATTACGACACAAGAAATAAAAACTTAATTTTAAAATTTCACACAGCCGCTATCTTGAGGTTATGTAAACAAATGAATTAAATTAGATGGCAGTGCATTACAATCTGCAAAATCATTTACTGTACCACATTTCACTGCGCTCAGAGAGTAAATTCACGAGAAAAGTATATTAAAATATTTCAAATTCGCTTGGTCGCCATGTTCGTTTTGTACTTTACAGGTTTATGAAATGTACATAGGTAAACTTGTATCAGTACCCTTTATCACCGTACAAAATTGCAGGGTGATATCTGTAATAGTTTCGAAGATATAGAATGTCAGTGAAATATTTCGCACAGCCGCCATTTTGAGGTTATGTAAATAATTGAACTAAATTAGACTCCAGTGCATTACAGCGTTTTTAAACATTTGCTGTACCAAGTTTCATAACGTTTGGATAGATAAATCGCGAGAAAAGTCTATTTAAAAGTCTCAATTTCGCTTGGCCGCCATGTTGTTTTTGTAGTCACCAGGTTTTTGAAAGCCTCATAGGTGAACTTCTAGTAGTGCCCTTTATCACCGTACACAATTTCAGGGCGATATCGGTAACAGTTTCGGAGATATTGAATTCTAGTGAAATATTTCGCACAGCCGCCATGTTGGATTGGTGAGACGTAACGAAATGTCAAGGGCACGGTCGAGGTCGCCGGGAATAGTGCTATGAACGTACCGAGTTTCATTGAAATCGCTCCAGCCGTTTAGATTTTATTAGGGGGGACACACACACACACCCCTCACACACACACACACACACACGCACACACACACGGACAAAAGGTGATCTCATAAGCCTATTTTTTCAAAATTGAAAATAGGCTAAAAATGAAAGAAAATATCCAGACTCATTCACTCACTCATCATCGCCCAGCCAAAAACATTGAAGTTGGAAACATGGCATTTTGGGGATATGTTCGTTGTATGTCAAAACCGTACACTAAGGGAGGATTTTTGGATATTCAGTTTCTCACGAGTAATTTCATTTGTGGATGTGATACTCGGCATATAAACTAATCATTAAAATTAAGCAGACATGTGTCTAAAGGTTTTTCGATGTGGTGTATTATTATGAGATGAAATGGGTTAAAAGTAGGGGTTGAAGGATTCATAAAGGAGCGTGTTGGCCTATCTATTAAACGACATAGGCGAGAAATTTAAAACTCAGCGGGAAAAAATCAGCTAAAAAATAAGTAAATCTGTGTTCGACCGTTTTTTCATAAATTAATTTAAGGGGCCCATGGGATGGGGTGAAATTCTGGGGGAAGAAAGGAGTGAAAATGTCCTCACTGACTGAATAACTCACTCACTCTTCAAACTCAGGAGAAAAATACAGCTTAAAAAATAAGTTAATAGGTGATCAAGCGTTTTATCATCAATCCAATTTAAGGGGCCCATGGGGAGGGGTGAAATTGTGGTAAAAATAATTGAAAGAAAATGTCCTGTCTGACTCACTCACTCATCACGCCCAGCGAAAACTATTAAAGTTGGAAACATGAAATTTTGGCAATATGTTCGCTGTATGTCGAAAACGTCAACTAAGGAATGATTTTTAGCCTATTTTCAATTTTGAAAAAATAGGCTTATGAGATCACCTTTTGTCCGTGTGTGTGTGCGTGTGTGTGTGTGTGTGTGTGTGTGAGGTGTGTGTGTGTGTGTCCCCCTAATAAAATCTAAACGGCTGGAGCGATTTCAATGAAACTCGGTAAGTTTATAGCACTATTCCCGGCGACCTCGACCGTGCCCTTCAAATTTTGTTACGTCTCACCAATCCAACATGGCGGCTGTGCGAAATATTTCACTAGCATTCAATATCTCCGAAACTATTACCGATATCGCCCTGAAATTGTGTACGGTGATAAAGGGCACTACTAGAAGTTCACCTTTGAGACTTTCAAAATCCTGGTGACTACAAAACCAACATGGCGGTCAAGCGAAATTGAGACTTTTAAATAGACATTTCTCGCGATTTAACTATCCAAACGTAATGAAACTTGGTACAGCAAATGTCTATACGCATTGTAATGCACTGGAGTTTAATTTAGTTCAATTGTTTACATAACCTCAAAATGGCGGCTGTGCGAAATATTTCACTGACATTCTATATCTCCGAAACTATTACAGATATCATCATGCAATTTTGCACGGTGATAAAGGGTACTGATGCAAGTTTACCTATGTATATTTCATAAACCTGTAAAGTACAAAGCGAACATGGCGACCAAGCGAATTTGAAATATTTTAATAGACTTTTCTCGTGATTTAACTCTCTGAGCGCAGTGAAATGTGGTACAGCAAATGATTTTGCAGATTGTAATGCACTGCCATCTAATTTAATTCAATTGTTTACATAATCTCAAAATGGCGGCTGTGCGAAATTTTTTAAATTAAGTTTTTATTCTTGTGTCGTAATCATGCGATCGAAGTGAAAGTTTGAATAATGAAGCTAGGCAATAATTTTCCTTGAATGGTACATAACTCTATGGCCTATACATATAGCAATCCTAAATGGCGAGCTTCCGATATATTTAGACGGTTCTCAATATCTATGAATCTTTTCCAGCAAGCAAACTGAATTTTTTAATGTTCATAGAGACTATGAACATATGTTCACCTGTAGGACTTTCAGTAACCTGGTGAGCACAAATCCAACATGGCGGCGGCGCGAATTATAAATATTTAAATGGACGTTTCTCGCGAATTAACTATCCGAGTGCCGTGAAACGTTGCACGTTAAATGCTTATACAAATGTTGATCCACTGGTATGTAATTTATTTCAATTGTTTGCATAATCACAAGATGGCTGGTGTGCGTACTTTTAAAATCTCGTTTTTACTTCTTGTGTTCTAATCATGCGATTGAAGTTTGAATACCACACGTACACAATAATCTTAATGTAATAGTACAAAAATAAAAATCCATCCTGGCGACCATCTGAAATATTTAGAAGGTTCTCAATATCTACGAATCTGTTACAGCAATTAATCTGAAATTTTGTATGTTGATAGAGACAATTAACATGAGCAGGATATATGAAAATAGGCTGTATAGTTCTTCACGGAACTACTTGTTGTTTTTCGGGTTTTAAAGAGATGTTAAGGGGGCAAACGTGCATTTCATTGAATAACGATATCTCATGATTTGTTTCTTTGGGGATCATTAAAAATAATCAGACATATGTCTAAGGGTTTATCGATGGGGTGTATATTATGAGGTGAAAGGGGTGAAAATTGGGGGTTGAGGGATTCTTAACGGAGCGTGTATCTCTTAAACGACATAGGCGAGAAGTTTGAAATTCGGCGGGTAAAGCAGCTTAAAATACAAGTAAATAGGTGTTTGACCGTTTTTTCATAAATCCAATTTAAGGGGCCCTTGGAGAGGGGTGAAATTCTGGGGGAAAAAACAGGAAAGAAAGTGTCCTAACTGATTGACTCACTTACTCACTCATCAAACTCAGGGGGAAAACAGTTTTAAATAAGTAAGTAGATGTTCGAACGTTTGTTTCATAAATCCAATTTAAGGGGCATTGGGGAGGGGTGAAATTATCAAAAATAAATGAAAGAAAATGTCCTGACTGTCTCACTCATCATCGCCCAGCCAAACTTACTGAAGTTAGAAACATGAAATTTTGGAGATATGTTCGTTGTATGTCGAAAACGTCCACTAAGGAAAGAGTTTTGAATATTCAGGTTCTAAATAGGTGTTAAGGGGGTAAACGTGCATTTCATTGAATAACAATATCTCACGAGTGGTTTCATTTGGGGATGTGATACTTGGCATATATACTAATCATTAAAAATAAGCTGACACATGTCTAATAGTTTTTCGATGTAGTGTATATTATGAGGTGAAAGGGATGAAAAGTGGGGGGTTGAAAGATTCTTAACGGAGCGTGTATCTCTTAAACGACATAGGCGAGGAGTTTGAAACTCGGAGGAAAAAAATCAGATTAAAAATAAATAAATAAATAAATAAATAAAATAAATAGGTGTTCGACCGTTTTTTCATAAATCCAATTTAAGAGGCCTATGGGGAGGGGTGAAATTCTGGAAGAAAAACGTCCACTAAGGAAGGATTTTTGGATGTTCACTCTCATCGACTAACACAAACTATTAAAGTTAGAAGAATGATATTTTGGGGATATGTTTGTTGTGTGTCGAAAAATGCTACTAAGGAGGGATTTTTGGATATTCAGGTTCTAAAGGAGTATTAACGGGGTTAAGGCTGCATTTCATTGAATAACAATATGACACGACTATGACGCGAGCGAAGCGAGGCAAGAAATGAGATGGTGTGTGTCTGTGTATTACTCAATCACGCAAGTACCACTGGTCCGATTTACATGAATTTTCATGGAAGTAGCTGATTTAGCTGGTTAACATATAGGTTTCTTTTGATTTCAATACTTTGCCCTATTTAAAAATGGTGACCATTTTAGTGACGTCTCTACACCCTTTGGTTTAAAACTTTCATATTTCCATTTCAAATAAAAAGAGAACGTTAAGAAATAGAAATTTTTTGATGGGATATACGAGGTTTAAAATTACATTTTCTATCCGAAAGGTATCTCCTACGGTTAGCGAGTAAAACCTAAATTTGTGCCATAAAGCACGGTCAACGCCGAGCGGTGTAGTTGGACAAAGGTCCATTCTTAATCTCCCTCTGCGCAGCACCTCGCCTATACCCTGTTTTAACACTGTCACCTTCACATTTTAATTTAATTATGACGCGTAGCGAAGCACGGGTACTTCAGCTAGTCTTATATATAAATGTGAAAGTCTGTATGTGGGTGGGTAAGTGGGTCTGTTCCGTATACAAATCTACACCGTTACACCAATCTCAACCATATTTTGCATACACATAGTTTAGGACCCAGAAGGAACCGCTGGCTACATGAATTTTCGATAGTCTTTCTCATTCTTCTGATTTCGGCCCTTTTGCACTCAAGCACAGGCTAATCAAATCATCTAATATATAAAAGTGAAAGTCTGTATGTATTTATGTATGTATGTATGTATGTATGTATGTATATATGTTGGTTCCGTATAGAAATCTACACCGTTCCACCAATCTCAACCATATTTTGCATACACATAGTTTAGGACCCAGAAGGAACCGCTGGCTACATGAATTTTCGATAGTCTTTCTCATTCTTCTGATTTCGGCCCTTTTTCACTCAAAAACAGGCTAATCAAATCATAAAATATACTCATGAAGGAATGGCAAGGCAGATAGTTTCCATGGCAACATAGCTCAAGTCGAGACACGGCCGTCTGGATGCCAATTGCGCTCTGCACTACCGGTATAGAAAATGAGGATCTTTACTTGAAATCCCGTTAGTTACTCAACTGCTCACACAGCACTGTCAACCGAGTATAGCATAACAAAGACTTGACACTATCTACTAGATATTTGTCAAATACAGGTACCACTCACTCACTCACACATTCATCACGAAATCTCAGAACCCACCCAACGGATTGGAATGAAATTTGGTATGCAGCTTACTCAAGGGCCGCAAACGCCCACTAAGAAAGGATTTTTGGATATTCAGGTTCTAAAGGGGTGTTAAGGGGGTAGACCTGCATTTCATCGAATAGCAATATCTCCCGATTGGTTTCACTGGGGGATGTGATACTCGGCATATAAACTCATCATTAAAAATAAGAAGACATGTGTCTGAGGGTTTTTCGATGTGGTGTATATTATGCGGTGAAAGGGGTGAAAAGTGGGGGTTGAAAGATTCCTAACGGAGCCTCCATCTCATAAACGACATAGGCGAGGAGTTTGAAACTCAGCGGGAAAAAATCAGCATAAAAAATAAGTAAATAGGTGTTTGACCGTTTTTATTTTCATACATCCAATTTAAGGGGCCTATGGCGAAGGGTGAAATTCTGTGTAAAAAAAACAGGAAAGAAAGTGTCCTAACCGATTGACTCACTCGCTCTTCAAACTCAGGGGGAAAAACTGCTTAAAAATAAGTATAACTTATAGGAGTTCGACAGTTTTTTTGATAAACCAAATTAAGGGGTTCATCGGGAGGGGTGAAATTCTGAAGAAAAAAATTGAAAGAAAATGTCCTGACTCACTCACCCACTCATCATCGCCCAGCCAAAAATATTGAAGTTGGCAACATGTCATTTTCGGGATATGTTCGTTGTATGTCAAAACCATACACTAAGGGAGGATTTTTGAATATTCAGGCTCTAAAGGGGTCTTAAGGGGGTTAAACCTGCATTTTATTGAATAACAATATCTCACGAGTGGTTTCATTTGTGGATGTGATACTCGGCATATAAACTAATCATTAAAAATAAGCAGACATGTGTCTAAGGGTTTTTCGATGTGGTGTATTATTATGAGGTGAAAGGGGTGAAAATTGGGGGTTGAAGGATTCCTAACGAAGCGTGTAGGCCTATCTCCTAAACGACATAGGCGTGAAATTTGAAACTCGGCGAAAAGAAATCAGCTTCAAAAATAAGTAAGTCGGTGTTCCACCGTTTTTTCATAAATTAATTTAAGGAGCCAATGGGGTGGGGTGAAATTCTGGGGGGAAAAAGGAGAGAAAGTGTCCTAACTGACTGACTAACTCACTCAATCATCAAACTCAGGGGAAAAAGACAGCTTAAAAAATAAGTTAATATGTGTTCAAGCGTTTTTTCATCAATCCAATTTAAGGGGCCCATGGGGAGGGGTGATATTCTGGTAAAAATAATTGAAAGAAAATGTCCTGTCTGACTCACTCACTCGTCACGCCCAGCAAAACTATTAAAGTTAGAAACATGAAATTTTGGGAATATGTTCGCTGTATATCGAAAACGTCAACTAATGAATGATTTTTGTTATTCGGGTTTTAAAGAGGTGTTAGGGAGGTAAACGTGCATTTCATTGAATAACGATATCTCATGAGTTGTTTCTTTGGGGATGTGATATTCGGTATATAAGCTAATCATTAAAAGAATCAGACATATGTCTAAGGGTTTATCGATGAGGTGTATATTACGAGGTGAAAGGGGTGAAAATTGGGGGTTGAGGGATTCTTAACGGAGCGTGTATCTCTTAAACGACATAGGCGAGAAGTTTGAAATTCGGCGGGAAAAAACAGCTTAAAATATAAGTAAATAGGTGTTCGACCGTTTTTTTTTCATAAATCCAATTTAAGGGGCCCTTGGAGAGAGGTGAAATTCTGGGGGGAAAACAGGAACGAAAGTGTCCTAACTCACTCACTCATCAAACTCAGGGGGGAAGAACAGCTCAAAAATAAGTAAATAGGTGTTCGACCGTTTTTTTTTTCATAAATCCAATTTAAGGGGTTCATGAGAGGGGTGAAATTCTGAAAAATAATTGAAAGAAAATGTCCTGACTTTCTCACTCATCATCCCCCAGCCAAAATTATTGAAGTTAGAAACATGACATTAAGGGGCTATGTTCGTTGTATGTTGAAAACGTCCACTAAGGAAGGAATTTTGGATATTCAGGTTCTAAAGGGGTGTTAAGGGGGTAGACTTGCATTTAATTGAATAACAATATCTCCCGAATGATTTCCTTTGGGATGGGATACTAGGCATATAAACTCATCATTAAGAATAAGAAGACACATGTCGGAGGGTTTTTCGATGTGGTGTATATTATGAGGTGTATGTGTGAAAAGTGAGTGTTGAAGGATTCTTAACGGAGAAGTATCTCTTAAAAGACAGAGGCAAAAAGTAAGAATCTCAGGGAGAAAAATCAGATTAAAAAGGTAGTAGATAGGTGTTCGATCGTTTTTTCATAATCCAATTTAAGGGGCTCATGGAGAGGGATGAAATTCTGGGGAAAGAAGTCCACAAAGGAAGGATTTTTGGATATTCACTCATCATCCCCCAGCAAACCTATTGCAGTTAGAAACTTGAAATTTTGGGGATATGTTCGTTGTTTGTCGAAAAAGTCCACTAAGGATGGATTTTTGGATATTCATGTTCTGAAGGGGTGTTAAGGGGGTTAAACTTGCATTTCATTGAATAACAATATCTCACGAGTTGTTTCATTTGGGGATGTGATATTCGGCATACAAACTAATCATTTAAAATAAGCAGACATATGTCTAAGGGTTTATCGATATGGTGTATATTATGAGGTGAAAGGGGAGAAAATTGGGGGTTGAAGGATTCTTAACGGAGCGTGTACTGTATCTCTTATTCAACATAGGCGATAAGTTTGAAATTCAGCAGAAAAAGCAGTTTAAAAATAAGTAAATAGGTGTTCGACCATTTCTTCATAAATCCAATTTAAGGGGCCCATGGGGAGGAGTGAAATTCGGGGGGGGGGGAACAGGAAAGAAGGTGTCCTAACTGATTGACTTACTTACTCACTTATCAAACTCAGGGGGAAAACAGCTTTAAATAAGTAAATAGGTGTTCGACCGTTTTTTTTTCATAAATCCAATTTAAGGGGTTCTTGGGGAGAGGTGAAATTATCAAATATTAATGAAAGAAAATGTCCTGACTGACTCACTCACTCATCATCGCCCAGCAAAAATTATTGAAGTTAGAAACATGAAATTTTGGGGATAAGTTCGTGGTATGTCGAAAACGTCCACTAAGGAAAGAGTTTTGGATATTCAGGTTCTAATGAGGTGTTAAGGGGGTAAACGTGCATTTCATTGAATAACAATATCTCATGAGTGGTTTCATTTGGGGATGTGATACTTGGCATATATACTAATCATTTAAAATAAGCTGACACATGTCTAATGGTTTTTCGATGTGGTGTATATTATGAGGTGAAAGGGATGAAAAGTGGGGGTTGAAAGATTCCGAACGGAGCGTGTATCTCTTAAACGACATAGACGAGGAGTTTGATTTTCTCCGAGTTCCAATCACCTTAAAAATTAATAAATGAATAATTAATTAAAATAAGTAGATGTTCGACCGTTTTTTTTTTCATAAATCCAATTTAAGGGGCATATGGGGAGGGGTGAAATTCTGGAATAAAAACGTCCACTAAGGAAGGATTTTTGGATGTTCACTCTCATCGACCAATCAAAACTATTGAAGTTAGAAGAAGGGGATATGTTTGTTGTGTGTCGAAAATGTCTACTAAGGAGGTATTTTTGGATATTCAGGTTCTAAAGGGGTGTTAACGGGGTTAAACCTGCATGTCATTGAATAACAATATGACACGACTATGACGCGAGCGAAGCGAGGCTAAAAATGAGATGGTGTGTGTCTGTGTATTACTCAATCACGCAAGAACCACTGGTCCGACTTACATGAATTTTACATGAAAGTAGCTGATTTAACTGGTTAACATATAGGCTACTTTTGATTTCAATACTTTGCACTATGGCGACCATTTTAGTGACGTCACTACACCCTTTGGTTTCAAACTTTCATATTTCCATTTCAAATAAAAAGTGAACGCTAAGAAATAGCAAACTTTTGATGGCATATACGAGGTTTAAAATTACATTTTCTATCCGAAAGGTATCTCCAACGGTTAGCGAGTAAAACCTAAATTTGTGCTATAAAACACGGTCAACGCCGAACGGTGTAGTTGGACAAAATGTTCCATCCTTAATCTCCCTCTGCGCAGCACCTCGCCTATCCCCTGTTTTAACTGTCACTTTCACATTTTAATTTATTTATGACGCGTAGGTAGGTAATCTGTGCGCGTAGCGAAGCACGGGTACTTCAGCTAGTAAAATATACTCATGAAGGAATGGCAAGGCAGATAGTTTCCATGGCAACATAGCTCAAGTCGAGACACGGCCGACTGAATGCCATTTGCGCTCTGCACTACCGATATAGAAAATGAGGATCTTTACTTGAAATCCCGTTAGTTACTCAACTACTCACACAGCACTGTCAACCGAGTTTAGCATAATAAAGACTTGACACTATCTTCTACTATATATTTGTCAAATACCACTCACTCACTCATTCATTCATCACGAAATCTCAGAACCACCGAACGGATTGGAATGAAATTTGGTTTGCTGCTTCCCCAAGGGCCGAAAATGCCCACTATGGGAGGATTTTTTGATATTCAGGTTCTAAAGGGGTGTTAAGGGGGTAGACCTGCATTTCATTGATTAGCAATATCTCCCGATTTGTTTCATTGAGGGATGTGATACTCGGCATATAAACTCATCATTAAAAACAAGATGTTCAGTAAAGAACATTTAGCCTACTTTCTCCTAAATGCATGGGTATTGTTATAACTCTTTGTCCTTTTCAAGGAGTATGATTGAATGTTGGTTGTAGTAGCTTGTTGAAATACAACGTGCTATAGGGATATTAAACATGAATATGAGGTGCCCTTTGCTAGTGCTACTGTGCCCGTTTAGACCGGAGTCCGCACGACCACATATGCATTTTACCAATAATCAGTCAGCACGAGAGTCAAAATATCCCGGAGCGCCAGATGGGTTAAAGCAAATCGCAAAAACGACATCAAATTAAAAAAATGCTTTGCTGATTTTTGGCTCAATGCAACAATAAGGATAGAAGGAGATTCAATTGGGAGTAACACCTCCTTTAAAATTATCTCAGTTTATTTTGAAGTTAAAATCTGACTGCAAGGATTCTCAAAGCAGCATCATCCACGTGTGGCGATCCACACTCTTATTTACACACAATATACAGAAATTTTCCAAACACATTTGACAATCTTTTTGGAAACACAAGTCCGATTAATAGTCCTGTAGACTGTGTTCCAAAATTATTAATATTTAATTCCAGTTCAAAGTTAATTGTCTATACTGGAAATATCGTAGATTACTGTTTGAATATTTACATGATATTAACACTCGTAGAATAAATGTTCATAGAATTCCAAACTTTCACTTCCTTTTTTCCAGTTTCAAAAATATATCGTCGAAAATATTATCATCATCGAAGCAATACAAATTATTTACACATATTAATAACATCTGAAAAGTATTTGACCTTGAGCATAGCATCGAAGAACTGTGCGATGCACAACAACAATTAATTGTTCTTCTGACATTAAACATTCGAGAAGTGACTCGATTATGAACTTCAAGTTCCAAACAAAATACATGATTTCTGAATCATCAACTTGATCAATAAATGGTTAAGCCATTTAGCTATTCAATTATCCACTTGGAATCATTATTATAAAAATATTTATATTCATGGCCATTTTTAGCAACTTTCACAACTTGCAATTCTTCGACAGAATGCGGAAATAAGAATTATAGTTTTATAATGAATTCATTTAGTTCATGGCACTAGGATTGAAAATATCCTTCGAATTATTCGTGGTTAAAGAATTATTTTTAATTGGCAGTGGCCCATTCTCTTATTTGTGTAAGAACACAATATTCCAACAACAACGGCAAAGGTCTTCCTCTGAAGAAGAATAAACTACTATCATGACAAATCCGGGTTCTAGCAAAATCAAAGTCTAAATGGAATTCGTAAACAAGGTTGAAATAAGAACTGATGGTTTCAAAGAAATAACCTTCGGGTTATTCATCCGACGAAATGTGTAGTTCCAATACTCCTACTATAAACCTGAGCCATCGAACCTGCTATTTGATTGATGCTCGAAAAAACCTCTTCATTCCTGCGACTTAACATGCGCACCTGGGAATGGCATTTCAACTACTCCACACACATAAATTTTCTTTCCAAAATTTATACAATAAATCAAGCCTCTGCTTATTATCAACACTGGAAGATTAATAAACTTACAAGTTTATTTTATTTTACCATTCAGTTCAACCCGTGAATTTACCATACTTATGAAAATCTTCATTTCACTTTCGAGTGTATTTACGTCATGATTTTATATAAATACAAAAATATCCTATTTGATACAAATATCAATTGCTCCCCGTTTCATGCCTCTCCGTGTTATCTGAAAAATGTACTTTGCTCAATGCAAATATCAACTGTTCAACCAGAACTGACATGTTGGTTGAATGCGGGCTTGCGCTAACCACTCTCCTTCGGAAAATCTCCTGTTCCAAACTAGAAATGATTAAACTACTTCATAGGCTCTTTCTCAATACATATGATTATTAGAAAATCTAATATCCAAGAATTATATAGAAAAATTATAAAAATTATTATTATTATTATTAGTGGATTATTATTATTATTATTATTTGTTATATATATTTAATTATCATCTCATTATGTGAGAATCCACATGTTCGAACCTTCGAATATGGAAAAAAAAATATCCATTCCTCAACAAAAATAAATTATTAACTTTTACAGTTACATCGGCTGATTACCGTGATTTCCCAAAAAATATGAAATATTCAAATAAATGCTCAAAATGCTCGGTCATCGATCCTAAACTGTTCTGAGTGCTAAAAATTCTCAGAATAACTCTAATAAGTCTTGCGTAAATCATTGCAAGCTTTAAATACGAAGAAAAAAAAATGTGTTGGTCATCTGCAGAAAAAAAATAGTTTGTTCCAATTAGCTAGGCATAATATAATTCAAATGTGGCTTACATTTCTTGATGGTCTTGAAGTGTAGTAAACCTGGTCTGTACCAGATTTATCCATAGACATGCCCTAGCGGACAAGCACGTATAATCCTTGTATCGGCCGCCATTGTAGACCCACAATTCGTCTAGTCAGACATAGTGGTAGTATCTTTTGACGTTTGAATAAACTGTGGTTCCATTTTAATATGGGCTTCTATCAAAGCCATAACAGTTTGTTTAAATAGGGTCAGATCTAAGTGATCTCTTCTTAGATATGTCAGTTGTAACATAACTCACTGTAATCTTATCAGTACAAGAAATACACTGACAGTCTAAGCAATTAACGGCTGTTCTGAAGATCGTTCCCTGGGCATGGTTTGTTAATATCACCATCTGCCATGCGCTAAGCAACTTGCAGTTTCTCTTGCGTAGACTAATGAACGCCACCGTTATAGACTGGTCTTCAGTGTACTGACAGATCGAAGTGGTTAACTAGTTTCAAAAATGAAAACTGACTTGAAATGGATTTAAACATCCAAGTATTAAGTTATTACGGGACTGTGACAAAATACTATTTCTAGACAAAGTCTAGCATATGTCCTTGTAGAAATATAAATATTTCCACCAATGTCTGTAGAAAAATCAATCACCTCAGTGATTCTCCTCACCAGAAACTTACTAAGTTCCAATTCGTAGCGCAGCACTTTCCGTGACTATCACGACTTGAAAAGAACTTCTGCGTAGATCCGGCAACCATGTGCCTTGGCTCAGCGTAGATGCAACTTGCTCGCCAAGTGCTTGTGTTAGAATGAGCTGAAGTTGCTTCGCCCAGCTGGCTTTTATTCAAAACTGTCAGGGTCACGCGTCATCACCTGATATCTAGAAATCCTCATATATCTTGAATCCCTGGTCCGATTTACTTGATACTAATTGCATTCTCTTTCATTTGGCCGTGCCAGTAATCTGATCCCAGTCTCAAGTCTCTACTCCATAATTAACTATTTAATCAATAAATAGCCTCGACCTCTGCTATTACTCGCTACGTCACTTGACATCCAACTATCGGTAAATTATTTCCAAATGCTTCGAGAAGCAATGTAGCGCGATATTCAAATATCTCAACTTTCAAAAGCGGCTACAGCCTTTCCCTTGATATCTAGGTATCTGAATCTTGGAATACCCATTCCTAGAGTTGGGCACACTACCTCTGTACCAAATTTCGTTCAATTCGGTTTCACCGTGTTTGAATTGATAGGGGGAATCCATTTGCACACATACTTGGCCAACATCTGCAAACTGTTGGGCTGATGTTCTTGCAGTTTGGTCAGAATATGTTTCCCACATAAAGATATGGTGTTGCAAAATTTGGTGGAGACTAGATTATTAGGTTGGTCGTAATTACATTTTAGCTTTTAACATTTGGGTGGCCGCGATTACGTTCCCGTCAAGATAGCGGTGATATAAAACGTGACACTGAGGTGCCCTTTGCTAGTGCTACCCCTGTACCAAATTCCGTTCATTCGGTTCCACCCTGTTCAAATTAATAGGGGGAATCAATTTTGAGATAAAGATGGCCGCCATCCGCAAACTATTAGGCTAATGACCTATTAGATTGGTCAAAGGATGCTCCCACCATAAAGGTATGTAGTTGCAAAATTTGGTAGAGATCGGATGATTTGGTTAATCGTAATTTGATTTAAGCTTTGAACATTCGTGTGGCCGCCATTACGTTTCAGTCAAGATGGCGGCGATATAAAACATGACCCTGAGGTGCCCTTTGCTAGTGCTACCTCTGTACGAAATTTCGTTCCATTCGGTTCCACCGTGTTCGAATTAATAGGGGGAATCAATTTTGTCATAAAGATGGCCGCCATCCGCAAACTATTAGGCTAATAACCCATTAGATTGGTCAAAGGATGCTCCCTTCATAAAGGTATGTTGTTGCAAAGTTTGGTAGAGATCGGATGGTTATGTTAGTCGTAATTTAACGTAAGCTTTGAACATTTGTGTGGCCGCCGTTACGTTTCTGTCAAGATGGCGGCGATATAAAACATGACCCTGAGGTGCCCTTTGCTAGTGCTACCTCTGTACCAAATTTCGTTCCATTCGGTTGCACCGTGTTCGAATTAATAGGGGGAATCGATTTTCACACAAAGATGGCCGCCATCCGCAAACTATCACGCTGATGACCTATTGGTTTGGTCAAAGGATGCTCCCCCATAAAGGTATGTTGTTGCAAAATTTGGTAGAGATCGGATGATTAGGTTAGTCGTAATTTGATTTAAGCTTTGAACATTTGTGTGGCTGCCATTACGTTTCCGTCAAGATGGCGGCGATATAAAACATGAGACTGAGGTGTCCTTTGCTAGTGCTACCTTTGTACCAAATTTCGTTCAATTCGCGTTCACCGTGTTCGAATTGTTAGGGGGGGACAGACATTCAGAGTACACACACTCACACACACACACACACACACAGACTCACACACACACATACACACACACACAGACTCACACACACACATACACACACACAGACAGACACACTTTTTTCGCCCTGTGTTGATCTCATAAGTCTACTTTCATTTTTTGCAAAAATCGAAAGTAGGCTAATAAGAAGACACGAGTATGAGGGTTTTTCGATGTTGGGTATATTATGAGGTGAAAGGGGGGAAAAGTAGGGATTGAAATATTCCTAAAAGAGCGTGTATCTCTTAAACGACATAGGCGAGGAGTTGAAACTCAGCGGCAAGTTATCAGCATAAAATATAAGTAAATACGAGGCAAGTCCAGAAAGTAAGTTCCGTTTCCTAATAAAATTAAATTGTGTACAGATACAGAAAAATTATTTATTGCACAACATTCTACACCTCTTAAACTACTTATACACATAACTGCCGAACTATTGCAGGCATTTGTCATAGCGTGGCACAAGTTTTTGAATACCTTCTTCATACAAGTTTGCCGGTGACCGTAAACGAGAGTGAAGGCTCCCCTGTAAGATATCCTACTGTTTGTCCACCACTGTAAGGCAAATTGCGTATGTGGTCAGGAGAACTCTTAAACATACGCAGTTCTCCTGGTAAGCACGCAATTTGCCTAACAAGGGTGGCCAAACATTAGGATATCTTATAGGGGAGTCTTCACTCTCGTTTACGGTCGGCGGCAAACTTCTATGAAGAAGGTATCCAAAACCTTGTGCCACGCTATGACAAATGCCTGCAAAAGTTCGGCAGTTATGTGAAAAAGTAGTTTAAGAGTTGTAGAATGTTGTGCAATAAATAACTTTTCGGTATCTGTACACAATTTAATTTTATTACCAAACGGAACTTACTTTCTGGACGTGCCTCGTATGTGTTTGACCGTTTTTTCATAAATCCAATTTAAAGGGCCCATGGGGAGGGGTAAAATTCTGGGGGGCGGGGACAGGAAAGAAAGTGTCCTAACTGATTGACTGACTGACTCACTCAACAAACTCAGGAAAAAAAAACTGCTTTAAAGTAAGTAAATAGCTGTTCGATAGTTTTTTTTTTCATAAATCAAAATTAAGGGGTTCATGGGGAGGGGTGAAATTCTGAAAAAAGAAAATTGAAAGAAAATGTCCTGACTCACTCACTCACTCATCATCGCCCAGCCAAAATTATTGAAGTTAGAAACATGACAGTTTGGGGATATGTTCATTGTATGTCAAAACCGTCTACTAAGGGAGGATTTCCGGATATTCAGGTTCTAAAGGGGTCTTAAGGGGGTTCAACCTGCATTTCATTGAATAACAATATCTCCCGATTGGTTTCATTGGGGGATGTGTTACACGGCATATAAACTCATCATTAAAAAGTAAGAAGACACGTGTCTGAGGGTTTTTCGATGTGGTGTATATTATGAGGTGAAAGAGGTGAAAAGTTGGGATTGAAAGATTCCTAACGGAGCGTGTATCTCTTACACGACAGAGGCGAGGAGTTTGAAACTCAGCGGAAAAAAATAAGCATAAAAAATAAGTAAATATGGGTTTGATCGTTTTTTCATAAATCCAAATTAAGGGGCCCATGGGGAGGGGTGATATTCTGGGGGGGGGGGAAATAACAGGGAAGAAAGTGTCCTAACTGATTGACTGACTGACTCACTCATCAAACTCAGGGGGAAAAACTGCTTTAAAGTAAGTAAATCGCTGTTCGACAGTTTTTTTATCAATCAAATTGAAGGGGTTCATCGGGAGGGGTGAAATTCTGAAGACGAAAAAAAAAATGAAAGAAATTGTCCTGACTCATTCACCCACTCATCATCGCCCAGCCAAAAATATTGAATTTGGAAACATGGCATTTTGGGGATATGTTCGATGTATGTCAAAACCGTACACTAAGGGAGGATTTTTGGATATTCAGGTTCTAAAGGGGTCTTAAGGGGGTTAAACCTGCATTTCATTGAATAATATCTCACGAGTGGTTTCATTTGTGGATGTGATACACGGCATATAAACTAATCATTAAAAATAAGCAGACATGTGTCTAAGGGTTTTTCGATGTGGTGTATTATTATGAGGTGAAGGGGGTGAAAAATGGGGGTTGAAGGATTCCAAACGGAGCGTGTAGGCCTATCTCTTAAGCGACATAGGCGAGAAATTTGAAACTCAGCGAAAAAAATCAGCTAGAGAAATAAGTAAATTGGTGTTTGACCGTTTTTTGATAAATTAATTTAAGGGGCCAATGGGGTGTGGTGAAATTCTGGGGGGGGAAAAGGAGAGAAAGTGTCCTAACTGACTGACTAACTCACTCACTCATCAAACTCAGGGGGAAAAGACAGCTTAAAAATAAGTTAATAGGTGTTCAAGCGTTTTTTCATCAATTGAATTTAAGGGGCCCATGGGGAGGGGTGAAATTCTGGTAAAATTAATTGAAAGAAAATGTCCTGTCTGACTCACTCACTCATCACGCCCAGCGAAAACTATTAAAGTTGGAAAAATAAAAATTTTGGGAATATGTTCGCTGTATGTCGAAACCGTCAACTAAGGAATGATTTTTGTTTATTCGGGTTTTAAAGAGATGTTAAGGGGGTAAACGTGCATTTCATTAAATGACGATATCTCATGAGTTGTTTACTTGGGGATGTGATATTCGGTATATAAACTAATCATTAAAAATAATCAGACATATGTGTAAGGGTTTATCGATGTGGTGTATATTATAAGGTGAAAGGGGTGAAAATTAGGGATTGAGGGATTCTTAACTGAGCGTGTATCTCTTCAACGACATAGGCGAGAAGTTTGAAATTCAGCGGGAAAAACAGCTTAAAATACAAGTAAATAGGTGTTCGACCGTTTTTTCATCAATCCAATTTAAGGGGCCCTTGGAGAGGGGTGAAACTCGGGGGGGGGGGGGGGGAACAGGAAAGAAAGTGTCCTAACTGATTGACTCACTTAATCACTCATCAAACTCAGGGGAGAAATCGGCTTAAAATAAGTAAACAGGTGTTCGACTGTTTTATTCTTAAATCCAATTTAAGGGGTTCATGGGGAGGGGTGAAATTATCAAAAATAAATGTAAGAAAATGTCCTGACTGACTCACTCACTCATCATCGCCTAGCCAAAATTATTGAAGTTAGAAACATGAAATGTTGGGGATATGTTCGTTGTATGTAGAAAACGTCCACTAAGGAAGGAGTTTTGAATATTCAGGTTCTAAATTGGTGTTAAGGGGGTAAACGTGCATTTCATTGAATAACAATATCTCACAAGTTGTTTCATTTGGGGATATGATACTTGGCATATATACTAATCATTAAAAATTAGCTGACACATGTCTAATGGTTTTTCGATGTGGTGTATATTATGAGGTGAAAGGGATGAAAAGTGGGGGATGAAAGATTCTTAACGGAGCGTGTATCTCCTAAACGACATAGGCGAGGAGTTTGAAACTCGGAGAAAATCAATCATGTTAAAAATAAATAAATAAATAAATAAATTAATAAATAAATAAATTAAATAGGTGTTCTAACGTTTTCTCATAAATCCAATTTAAGGGACCTATGGGGAGGGGTGAAATTATGGAAGAAAAACGTCCACTAAGGAAGGATTTTTGGATGTTCACTCTCATCGACCAACCCAAACTATTAAAGTTAGAAGAATTATATTTTGGGGATATGTTTGTTGTGGTGTCGAAAACGTCTACTAAGGAGGGATTTTTGGATATTCAGGTCCTAAAGGGGTATTAACGGGGTTAAACCTGCATTTCATTGAATAACAATATGACACGACTATGACGCGAGCGAAGCGAGTCTAAAAATGACATGATGTGTGTCTGTGTATTACTCAATGACGCAAGTACCACTGGTCCGATTTACATGAATTTTACACGGAAGTAGCTGATTTACCTGATTAGCATTTAGGTTACTTTTGATTTCAATACTTTGCACTATTTAAAAATGGCGACCATTTTAGTGACGTCACTACACCCTTTGGTTTCAAACTTTCATATTTTCATTTCAAATAAAAAGAGAACGCTAAGAAATAGCAAACTTTTGATGGCGTATACGAGGTTTAAAATTACATTTTCTATCCGAAAGGTATCTCCTACCGTTAGCGAGTAAAACCTATATTTGTGCAATAAAACACGGTCAACGCCGAGCGGTGTAGTTGGACAAAATGTTCCATCCTTAATCTCCCTCTGCGCAGCACCTCGCATACCCCTTGTTTTAACTGTCACCTTCACATTTTAATTTATTTATGACGCGTAGCGAAGCACGGGTACTTCAGCTAGTCTATATATATAAAAAAGTCGTGTTTGTTACACTATTTATAACTCAAGAACGGCAGAACCGATTTGGCTAAAAATTGGTGTGGCGGTAACTTAGAACCAGGAGACGGACATAGGATACTTTTTATCCCGCGACGTGACATAAAACTTCAAAGAGAATTCAAGTCACTATAAAACGTAACGCAAATGACAGCTAAGGCAAGTCGTTTCCAGGCAACAGTAGCTCTTGACGAGACACGGCGGACTGGATGCGAATAGCCCTCTCCACTACCGGTATAGAAAATGAGGCTCTTAACATGAAATCCCGTTAGTTATTCAACGTTATTTGTATAGGGGTAGTAAATCCAATTTACAATACATGGCGCGAGTAGCTTCACAAAATGGCGTGCGTTTGTTTCAAGAAAGTCCCGCATGCGTTCATATACCATTCATTCCATTGCGATGAAACCAGGGTGATATTTTCTGTACACTTCAGGTTAGGTTTCTGGCTGAGTAAATCCACTTAACAATATTGGTAGCGCACGAGTAGATTCAACAAATGAGCGACGACGGGCGAAGCGTTTCAACAAAGTCCTTTATGCGTTCACATACCATTCGTCCGATAGCGATGAAACTTGGGTGAGAGGTTGTGTATACTACGGGCAAGGTTTCTGGATTAGTAAATCCATGTTATAATAGGTAGCGCACGATTAGATTCAACAAATGAGCGAGCACGCGCGAAGCGTTTCAACAAAGTCCCGTGTGCGTTCATATACTATTCGTCTGAAACTTGGGTGAGATGTTGTGTACACTTCAGGGAATGTTTCTGGCTTAGTAAATCCACCCAACAAGAGGTAGCTCACGAGCAGATTAAACAAATGAGCGACGACGGGCGAAGCGTTTCAACAAAGTCCTGTAAGCGTTCACATACCATCCGTCAGATAGCGATGAAACATGGGTGAGAAGTTGTGTACACTTCAGGGAAGGTTTCTGGCTTACTAAATCCACTTTACAATAGGTATCGCACAAGTAGCTTAAACAAATGAGCGACGACGCGCGAAGTGTTTCAACATAGCCCCGTAGCCTATGCGTTCATATACCATTCGTCCGATAGCGACTAAACTTAGGTGAGTTGTTGTGTACACTTCAGGGAAGGTTTCTGGCTTAGTAAATCCACTTAACAATAGGCATCGCACAAGTAGATTAAACAAATGAGCGACGACGCGCGAAGTGTTTCAACATAGTCCCGTAGCCTATGCGTTCATATACCATTCGTCCGATAGCGACTGAACTTAGGTGAGTTGTTGTATACACTTCAGGGAAGATTTCTGGCTTAGTAAATCAACTTTACAATAGGTATCGCACAAGTGGATTCAACAAATGAGTGACGGCACGCGAATCGTTTATAAAAAGTCCCGTATGCGTTCATATACCATTCATCCGATTGCTATGAAACTTTGGTGAATTGTTGTGCACCCCCCAGGAAAGGTTTCTGACTTAGTAAATCCTTTTTACAATAGGTAGCGCTCGAGTAGATTCAACAAATGAGTAACGGCGCGCGTATCGATTAAAAAAAGTTCCGTATGCGTTCATATACCATTCATGCGATTGCAATGAAATTTGGTGAAATGTTTCCACTCCCGCGAATATTTCTGATTTTGTAAATCCATTTTACAATATGGTAGTGCACGAGTAGATTCAACTAATGAGCGACAGCGCGTGAATCGTTTCAACCAAGTCCGGTATGCGTTCATATACCATTCATCCGATTGTGATAAAACTTTGGTGAGTTGAGTACAGTCCTGCGAATGTGTATGAATTAGTAAATCCGTTTTTCAATGGGTGTCGCACAAGAAGATTCAACAAATGAGTAACGGCGCGCGAATCGTTTATACAAAATCCCGCATGCGTTCATATGCCATTCATTCGATTGTGATGAAACTTTGATGAGTTGTTGTGTACACGCCAGGGAAGGTTTTCGAATTAGTAAATCCATTTTACAATAGGTAGCGTACGAGTATATTCAACAAATGGGTGACGGCGCTTGAATCGTTTCAACAAAGTCCCGTATGCGTTCATATGCCATTCATTTCATTGCGATGAAACTTTGGCGAGTTGTTGAGCACGCTCCACGGATGTTTTTTGAGATAGTAAATCAATTTTACAATAGTTTAGAGGTGGTTAACGGAAAAAGAAAAGAAATATTGGGAATCCAAAAGCACTTCAACAAACAAAGTTACAACGCCAACACTTTAATTGGCATTGCAACGCATGCCGGGTACAGCTAGTACTGTATATATATATATCAGTTTCTTTTGGACACGATAACTGCCGTAATTTTGCACCAATCACTTTGAATTTATTACATAATATGTATCCCCTTAAAATCTTGGTCGAGTTCGTTAATGGGTAAAATCGCTCAAAGGGGGTGAAAATGGAAGGCTTTTTTCGAAAAAGTGAAATATCGCTATAACTCTCTTCATATCTGAAATATTGAATCCATTCAAAGTTCATACTATGTGTCGGATAAGGCCCTAAAATTAATGTTTGAAAAGTTTTTTATAGCACCAACCATTGACCAAAGGGGTGCGAAAAAGTTTTTTTTTCTGGAAACATTAATCATATCTCTGTTAATAGGCACAATATCAAAACCGTACAAAATGGAGAATATTCCTCCAATAATTACCTAAAACGTTTGTCTGAAATAATTTTTGATATGACCCACCATTACGCCACGGGGTGAGCAAAAAAGATTTAAATTATAAGAAAATGCTAAGTGCCATGAGAGGTTGCCACGACAACTTTACTCAATTGATAAGGGATGAGCCACCAGCAGTTGCTATGACAACGCCACTGCACGAGATCACATTCAGTTTTCCATCTGTCTGTGGGAAGCAACTTCGGTATCGGAAATGGTAGCATGCTGAACTTCTATGCCCAAGATCGCGGGTTCAAACCCGGCTGAAGTCGTTGGATTTACTAAGAGCGTTAAAAATCCCTGAGTATGCTTTCCTTCGGAGGGGAAGTTCCAACGTTCGTTGCGAGTTGCTGATTCCGGTGGAATCTAGTAGCAAAGTTCACAGCTAGGTGTCATTGACGTTAGTATATGGTACAACATTAGGAACTACTACTTAAAATTGACCGTCTGCAGACCTTACCTGAATTACAAACTAATACCGTCATCACAATAAACACTGTTTATCAGACAGATTCTACACACACCCAATGTACGCGGGGTTACATGACCAGGTTGTCACAGCCCCTAAACTGAGGAACCAACCAACATCTCTGCGGGAGATAAAATTTGCGTGAATAAGTAACAGACTGTTAGATAATTATGCGTCAGTTCCAAACCTTGCATAAGGACATTGTGATCACAAGTATAAAAATGAACCCCAAGTGACAAGAAGGTTACCATCCCCATAAGACAATAAAATGATAAAACAAGAAGTTCCGTGACGAAATAAAGAGCCTACTTTTCTTAAAATTAAGATTCATGTCAATGATTAATCTACAGTATATGGACCTATCTAGAATAATATCGAAATGTCTAATTAGTTCAAAATATACCTGGTATAATGTAGCCTAATAGAGTACTACAGTTGGCAGCCCTGGTGACTGAATATATTCTTTGTTCCATCTCTTAAGGTACAGAATACAAAATGTGGTTGATGTCCAATGGACGTTACATGCAGTTACACACTGGATCTATCAGCACGCGTAAGAGCATGTTGGCAGCAATGTCATGTGTATGCTTGTCAGATTTAATCTGAAATATTATGATATCTTGTTGTGCAAATTTTGGATGAAATCCATTTGTTAGTATAGAAGTTACTGGTATTTTAAATTTGGACCTATCAGCAGGCATAGACTCATGTTGGCAGCACTGACTTATATTAATTACTCCACATTAATCTAGAATGTCAGGTGCTATACGTGTGCAAAGTATAGAGCTATTGGCGTGCATACTTTCTGATATATTGATATTAGGGTAAAAATATATAGAAAACATTTATTAACAGTTGAAAGCCTTGATTGCTCCTAAGAATACTTATAGTCATATCTATTATGTTACACTTAGCACATACGAAATTTGGTTGAAATCCAACTGATAGTATAGACGTTACATGCATTTACAAATTGGTCCTATCAGCAGGCTAAGAATCATGTTGGTAGAACTGACGTATATAAGTTACTCTAAATCAATCTAAAATGTCAGGTACTATAAGTGTGCATAGTTTAAAGCTGTCGGCTTGCATACTTTCTGAATATTGGTATTTGGATAAAAAGTAGAGAGAGCAATTATTAACAGTTGGCAGCCCTGGTGGCTCTTAAGAATGCACACACTCATATCGGTTTATGTACACATATTACATACAAAATTTGGTTGAAATCCAATTGATAGTGTAAATGTTATGTGCATTTAAAAATTGGACCTATCAAAAGGCTTAAAATTATTATGGCAATACTGTTATATATGGCCTCCTGGAAATTAAACTGAAATAGTATTATCTACATGTATGCCAATTTTGGAATAGCTCCCATGCATAGCTTCTACGATATCCAACATGGAGCTAAAAATTCTAGTGCGTTTTTTCAGCAGTTGGTAGCACTGACATCATTTTCAAATATGGGCTTGAGATATTCCGGTGTACATCTTTACTCACGATAAATTTGGTTTGGATTGCCGCAGCCGTTACACACACACCCAGCCAGATAGACAGACAGACAGACTGACACACATTTTCCCGGATCGTTCTCATAAGTCTACTTTTTCCTCATTTTTGCAAAATGTGAAAAGTAGGCTAAAAACCAAGAACAAACATCATAATGCAACAAAGGAAACAAGGAAACAAAATTAAGACTCGATATCAGACAGATCAGAACTGTCCAGTACATGTACTGCCGCTGCTGGGTCTAGCAGTCTAGTTACACTGTTAAACAATGAAATGTTTATATAAACAAGTAGTTCCGTGAAGAACTGAACAGCCTATTTTCATATATTCTACTTAGCCTATGAAACTCGACATGCAAGCTGCCCTCAAGGTGTCAATTAACAAAGCTTGCGCCCGGCACCCGATGCCATACGATATTATTATAATTGCCTCGATCAAAATACAAAATTTCAGTTTGATTGCTGTAATAGATTCATAGGTATTGAGTACCGTCCAAATATTGGATGTTGGATTCTTATATGAAGGCCATACAGTTATGTAGTGTACTATAGAATGAAGATTATTGCGTAGGTGTATTAGGCTAAAAATAGGCTTATGAGGTAACCTTTTGTCCCTGTGTGTGCCCCGCCACCTTCCACCTCGCACCTATTAAAATCTAAACGGCTGGAGCGATTTCAATGAATCTCGGTAAGGTCTTAGTACTATTTTGGCCAACCCTGACTGAGCATTTCAAATTTTATTACGTCTCACCAATCCAACATGGCGGCTGTGCGAAATATTTCACCAGCATTCTATATCTCCGAAACTATCACTAATATCACCCTGAAATTTTGTAAGGTGATAAACGGCGCTACTAGATGTTCACCTATGTGACTTTCAAAAACCTTTTAACTACAAAACGAACATGGCGACCAAGCAAATTTGAAACATTTAAATAGACTATTCTCGCAATTTAACTTTTCGAACGCATTGAAACCTGGTACAGCAAATTTTTATACTCACTGTGATGCACTGTCATCTAATTTAGTTCAGTTGTTTTCGTAAACTCAAGACGGTGGCAGTGTGAAATATAAAAATTAAGTTTTTATTTCCTGCGATCGAATTCAATGGTTGAATAATGAACCTACGTAATAATCGTAATCTAATAGTACATAACTCTATGGCCTACATATATTAAAATCGAAGATGGCAACCAACCGAAATATTTAGACGGTTCTCAATATCTATTAATCGTTGACAGCAATCAAACTGAAATTTTGTATGTCGATTGGGGCTGTAAACGTAAGTTCACCCACGGGACTTGCAATAACCTGGTGAACACAAATCCAACATGGCGGCGACGCGAAATTCCAATATTTAAATGGACGTTTCTCACGATTTAATCAACCGAGAGCAGTGAAACATGGTACGATAAATACTTATAGAAATTTTAATCCACTGACATTTAAATTATATCAATTGTTTTCATAACCACAAAATGGCAGCTGTGTGAAATTTTAAAATCTCGTTAATTTTTATTTTGTCGTAATCATGCGATTGAATCTTAAATACAACACCTACACATTAGTCTTCATGTATTAGTACATAACTCTTCAGACCTACATACTGTATATAAAATAATATCCAATATGGTGACCATTTGAAATATTTCGAAGGTCCTCAATATCTACGAATCTATTATGTAGCAATCACACTGAAATTTTGTATGTTGTTAGAGGCAATTAGCATAAGTAGGATATTTGAAAATAGGCGGAACTATTTGTTTCATAATTGAAAATAGACTTTAGAGATTTGGTACTCTGATTTCGAATATGACAATTCTTTTCGTTTGTGAGCACCCGTTTCCGTGCTATATGAAGTTTTTTACGTCCTTGTTTATTTCAGGAATGTCAATGAATGCTGTGTTTTGAATCTAGCTCACACAGTCTAAGGTTGCTGGCCGTCCGTAGTGATCCACTGTGCATTGTGGGTTTTGAATCCCGGCTGACTTAGTGACAGACCACTCTACTAATGAGCTAAAGTTGTCCGCAGACCTTCATAGTTTCCAGTCGACTTACAAACAACGTCTTAGCAAATAATGACTTGGTCTAAACGATTTATTCAGTGCAGTATATTTTCATTATATGCCATTTCATACTAAATTTATATTACTTCATTCAGTAGGCTACAGTGCATGCACCATTCTCAAGCTAGTGAAATATGTAGGTCAGATACTAGAGGGCAGCAGTCACCTTGTCTTGTTACCAAGATGGTTCAGCTTTCTAAAGTCACTGCTACAGAATAATATTATAATATGAATTTGTAATATCGAACGGAACATGTCCTTTAGGACAGTTTAAACTATTCTCGGATCGATAATCGGAACTGGCGGGTCGTATGTTCGGGATTATAATAGTTGTATAATTCACACAGTCACCATCCTGAAATGGTACGGCTGATGACCTTGTAGTTTGGACGTTAGACGCGACCTGTTTGCCGGTATTGTTGAATGATGATATGCTTATGAAATGGACTGTATATCTTATTATGGCTGAATCATTTCACGAATGCACAGAGTTGTATTATTAGCCTACTTTCGATTTTTGCAAAAAATGAAAGTAGACTTATGAGATCAACACAGGGCGAAAAAAAGTTGGTCTGTCTGTGTGTGTGTGTGTATGTGTGTGTGTGTGAGTCTGTGTGTGTGTGAGTGTGTGTACTCTGAATGCCTGTCCCCTCCCCTATCAATTCGAACACGGTGAACGCGAATTGAACGAAATTTGGTACGAAGGTAGCACTAGCAAAGCACACCTCAGTGCCACATTTTATATCGCCGCCATCTTGACGGAAACGTTGGCGGCCACACAAATGTTCAAAGCTTAAATAAAATTACGACTAACCTAATCATCCGATCTCTTCCAAATTTTGCAACAACATACCTTCATGGGGAGAGCATCCTTTGACCAAACTAATAGGTCATTAGCCTAATAGTTTGCGGATGGCAGCCATCTTTGTGTCAAAATCGATTCCCCCTATTAATTCAAACACGGTGAAACCGAATGGATCGAAATTTGGTACAGAGGTAGTACTAGCAAAGGGCACCTCAGTGTCATGTTTAACATCGCCGCCATCTTGACGGAAACGTAATGGCGGCCTCACAAATGTTCAAAGCTAAAATCAAATTACGACCATCCTAATAATTTGATCTCTACCAGATTTTACAACAACATATCTTTATTTGGGAAGCATATTCTGACCAAACTGCAAGATCATCAGCCCAATAGTTTGCAGATGGTGGCCGAGTATGTGTGCAAATCGATTCCCCGTATCAATTCAAACACGGTGAAACCGAATGGAACGAAATTTGGTACAGAGGTAGCACTAGCTAAGGGCACCTCAGTGTCATGTTTTATATCGCCGACATCTTGACGGAAACGGAATGGCGGCCACCCAAATGTTAAAAGCTTAAATCAAATTACGACCATCCTAATAATTTGATCTCTACCAGATTTTGCAACAACATGCCTTTTTGTGGAAAGCATCTTATGACTGACTACAAGGTCATCAGCCCAATTGTTTGCAAATAGCGGCCATGTATGTGTGCAAAACCATTCCCCATATCAATTCAAAGACGGCGAAACTGAATTGAAAGGAAGCTTGTAGTTTAACGTGACCGTTAATCTCGAGATCATAAGCCACGGGACCTCCGTTTTACGTGGAATCCGAACCACAGGACATGGCATTTCACATCGAAAATCTCACATGCATTGACCGGGAATCGAACCTGGTCCGCCTTGGTGAGAGGCATACAGCTTGACCGCTGCGCCACCACGCCCCGCGAAACTGAATTGAATGAAATATTTTACAGAGGTAGCACTAGCAAAGGACACCTCATATTCATGTTTAATGTTTAATATCCCTATAGCACGTTGTATTTCAACAAGCTACTATAACCAACATTCAATTATACTCCTTGAAAAGGACAAAGAGTTATAACAATACCCATGCATTTAGGAGAGAGTAGGCTATATGTTCTTTACTGAACATCTTGTTTTATTAATCTAGTCCGACCAAGACTCAGAACGATGACGACATAAACTCTAAGAATAATTCCTACAAACCACGGAAGAACAAGGACTACAAGATCAGATTGGCTACCAGATAGGGCAGAGCTGTTGATTAGTTGTCCATATAGCCACTGGCGGGCTTGACTGACGTCTAGTCTCTAATCCAGGACCACTGGCGTGTGGTTTGGCAACAAACTGCCCCCACAAGAAGCAATCCTGAAAAGGTTTGTCTAACCCAAATTGGTTGAGATCCGATGATTAGTTTAGGCGTAATACCAATTTAAGTTCTGAATATTTGCGGGGCCGCCAGTTTAATTCACTCAAGTTGGCGCTGATATAAAACATGACACTGAGTTGTCCTTTGCTAGTTCTACCTCTGTACCAAATTCGTTGAATTCGGTTTCGTTGTGTTTGAATTTATTGGGGGAGGGGTGGGGGGACACACACAGACACACAAATTTTGGCCCGTGTTGATCTCATAAGTCTAATATAATTTTTTGCAAATTTCGAAAGTAGGTTAATAGTGGTGTAATTACATACGGATCACTACGTCAAAAGAAACCGTTGAGAACAAATACAAAACAGTGTAATCTCTCAGTGCACAAACTTAAAGTTATTAGGACTGGCTGCGGTGGCTCAGCGGTAACGTTCTCACCTGCTGTACCCAAGGTTGCTGGATCGAATCCTGCCGCAGCCAGTTGACATTTGAGGGTGCGCAAACGTAAGGGAGCCTGGGCGGTAGATTTACTGGCACGTTAATGATCCCTTTCAGAATGGTCCATTACCATGAATTACTTCAACGCTCCCCTGCTGATATGGAAGAGATGGTCGGTTCCTTATTTAGGGGCTGCGACAACACGGTCATGTAGCCCCGTGTACATTGGGTGTGTGTAGAATCTGTCTGATAACCAGTGTTAATTGTGATGTCTGTATTAGTGTGTTTTATCTGTTTTTAATTCAAGTAAGGACTGCAGACATTGAATTTCAAGTAGTTCCTACTTTTGCCGCCAAACGCCACCGTCAACAATTACTAGTTCGAAACTTGGCTACTAGACGCCACCGCACTCAGCGACGAACGTTGGAACCCTAAGAGTGCTGTTTAACCTATAATTAATTTAGCTTCACACATGTGTATTTAGTGGAAGGTTCTTTAACATGCTATAAATCTATGATATGGGACGGTAGGCTTTACTTCCCCTCCAAAGGAAGGTATACTAAGGGATTTTTAACTCCTTTAAAATATCCGACGACGTCGGCCGGGTTTGAACCCGCGATCTTGGGCATAGATGCTCAGCATGCTACCAACTACGCCACGATATGGAAGAGAAAATAGGAAGGAAAATAGGAACATTTTTGACCAAACATCGAATACACCAGTTCAAATATTAGTGTAGAGGTTCCCATTTCTTAGGGAAATGCTGTTGAAAACAATATTTTTAGACGTATTGCATTAACATTATAATAATACAGTAATACTAATAATAATAACATGGATATTCAATGCTCCTCGGTGTAGCGAAGGAACTCTACTTATAACCCAAATCATTAGGGGTGTATGATCTTTTTTTTTTTCTTTTACGGGAGAAGTGGAAAATCTTGCATAAGACTTTGAGAAGGGTCCGCACTCCTCAAGTGTGTGGGATTCTTACCCACTAAAAACCACACCCTATCCTCTTGAAAAAAACCATCCCGGGACCACTTTCGTATTACTTCAGGATGGAGCCATTTTCTTTGCTTCACAAGTACCTTCTTACTTCACAATTCATACTCAGTCCGCGGATCGCAGATTTAATCAACTAAATCTTCTGACGAAGAGCTACCTCAACGAAGAAAGTGACCGTATCCCAGCTGCGCTCGTTCCTCAGCATAATTCCAACTACTGTATATAGTACGGCATTACTGGACCAACCTCAGCTTCAAGTCGTAGTATTTCCTCTGCCCAAAGAGCGCAGACGAAGAACGTGTGATATACGTCATCACGTTCGTTCTCGCAGTAAATACACACTGGAATCCTTACTTTGGCCATACGATGAAAGTAACACCGAAAGTAGCCATGACCTGCCAACGCCTGAGTCAGATAGTAATTAGTAATTTAGGGTTATTTTGATCTACATGTTTAGCTCCTAACAACAATCACCATCATATTTGTTTCACGACGATTGTCGCAATCTAATAGTGTTGCTGTATCGCTTAGTTACAGTTTTACTCAGATACTCCTCTAGCTTCCTGCATGGATTAATGAATTTCCGTATTAAATGCGATAAATAGGATGGCTCAAGCAGATAATGAGTGAAAAACACTGACGACAAGAATGGCGAGAAGTGGTCTCTTTGTGAGAACATGGGGAGTACACACAAAAGGAGATGCATTTATTGATATTCTCAATGCCTTGGTAAAGAAACAGCGTGATCTCTACGAGTCCATGATAGAAGACGCAGAAGAGACCATCAGACGAAACAGAGAAGAATTTATTGATAATATCAATGCTTTGATAAAGAAAGAGCGTGATCTTATGATAGACGACACAGACGAGTTGAGAAGACGAATTAGAGAAAACTTTATTGATAGACTCAATGCTTTGGTAAAGAAAGAGCATGATCGCTATGAGTCTATGATAGAAGACCCAGAAGAGTTGAGAAGACGACGTATTCAAGCCGCTACATCAACATGCACAAAGCGTACAGAGCATGGTAGACGCATGGAGCGATCCAATGAGTCTAAGCAACAAATGCAACTAAGTTCATCATCGCCATGCGTATCATCGCCAAATCAAGTTGAGGAGCTCTACCAAACTGTACAAGGTGGAGTTCATAGGTCTGCATCAGCTTTGGTGCCACTAAACGACATGCTGAAAGTGGAAGACTCCAAACCCAGAATCTTCGGTGGATAGTCGGGCCAAAAGCATGTCTACTAGTTTGACACACAAAGCTATGACAGATTTGAAAACACGTCCCAGAGTCGAAGGAGAGAAAATTATTTTCTAATTACATTTGTCAAACATTTATTACTCTAGTGATGGCTTAGAAATAAATGCAATAGGTTTCCTCTGTGTTGCTGATGTATCATTTGAGGGGTTACGGCGTTGTGATCATTTAGCCCTGGGTACATGTGCGGGTGTTTAACCGAGTGATTCGACAGCCCCCTCCAATATCGTTTGCTGCAACCCAACTAATTGCGATATGGTTATAAGGTGGCTTTTCCTCTGCAGGCGTACTGTATGGTACTAATGTCCAGTGAGCACATTTTTTACACACGATTCTTTTTTTTTATTTTTTATTTTTTTTTAGCGTATGGCTTTTAGTGCCTGGAGTGTCCGAGGACATGTTCGGCTCGCCATTTTTGTAGCTGCTTCGAGACGGACACCCAATGGGTGAGCTACAAGTACCGTTGGGGAGGAATGTTGGATGGGAGGGTCGAGGAGTTGGAAGGTAGCGGCTGTGGCCTATAGTTAGGGACCAACCCCGGCATGTGCCTGGAAGGAAGATGGGAAACCACAGAACACCATCTTCAAGGTTGCCGGCGGGGGGATTCGAACCTCCTCGCCTCCCGGATGTGAGCGACTGCCAACAGTCATTCCGCAACGACCTCGGCTAACTCACCCGGTTACACACGATTCTGAACCCCATCGACAGGTTATATTGTCCGTTCGTAAAACATGACACTTCGAAATCATGTAGTGACGTCCGTCTACCATGTAATTATGTTAATGTGTCCAGCCTCGTGACCGGGTGAAACGAAGAAGGGGATCAATTCATAAAACTACCTAACAGTTTAGAAATTATTGCCTTCAACACTGAACAGGATGGCATATGTAGTCTACTCCCGTCGTATAACCATCATGTTCCCAGCAGTGCAGCAAAGCGGAGGTGGTTAGGTGAAGGCCTAGAAATCGGCAAAATTTGCCATCGGTGGTTTGAACCCTGCATTGTTTAAATATTTGTTCCTCGGTATGATGTTTCAATACGTAAAGGCAGGCTTACGTTTGCCACATTCATACAGTAGAATGACGCTGTTATTCATCTTGTATCCAGAGCATACTCCGCTGGTTAGGGTCTGACTGTAATAACTGCTGTTCGGCTTGTTTTCCACAGAGAAATACGTTGACATTCTCCTTATTTATGGGGAAGCAAGACAACGCATGCGTGGCACTGTGTACCAGGAACGGTATCCCGACAGGCGACACCCGGCTGCTAAAATATTCCGCCGTGTTGAATGATACCTAAGGACTTCGGGCGTGATTGCCAACCAGCCACCAGTACGTGATAGACCCGTTACATCGGGTGAAACAGAAGATGCAGTTCTGGAGGCAGCTCGTAATAATTCACACAATAGTACAAGGGCAATTGGACAACAGGTGCACACCAGCTAGCCGTCCGTCTGACAAATACTGCATCAACATAAATTTTACCCATACCATCTTGAATTACACTAAGGGCTCCTTGGGCGGGATTTTGAAGCTCGAATGCAGTTCTGTCGGTGGGTACTGGGCAGGCTGGAAAATAACGCAGCATTCGCATCGCACATGTTGTTCTCGGACGAATCGTGCTTCCACAATAATGGGAACGTCAATCACCACAACACGCACTATTGGAGTATGGACAATCCTCACTAGGTGCGACAGGCGGCCCATCAAGTCGATGGGGGAGTGAATGTTTGGTGTGGCATCTTGGGGATCGCGTGATTGGACCTTATTTCTTTGAGGGCCTTTGGACGAGCCCAGGGTACCTGCAGATTCTGTGTCAGGAAGTCCCACTGCTACTAGAGGATGTGCCCTTGCACGATCGTTTGACGATGTGGTTGGAACAGGATGGCGCTCCGTCACATTCGACTTTCCCCGTTGGTTACCATCTGACCTGGCCTGGCCCGACCCATGCAAGCGAAGCCGGCGATAGCCGGCTTCGTTGCATGTGATTGTAGCCTCTCAGCCCTCTAGGGGCCTTTAGTGCTATGTCAAGGGGTAATTTTGGAGTTTAAACATAGGGGAAATTAATGTGTTGGGTTTGTGCATTTAGATCTAATTGGCCAGAATATGACCTGAGGATGGGGGTTTGGGAAGGATGTGGGAGTAGGAATTAGGAAGGATTAGGAGATTATATTTACCTAGGCAGCATTAAGACCTGTGCGTAATAATAAGGTTTAATGTAGTGAGCCAGGGGCTCGTAACAATAGCGGGAGACAAGAAGAGTGAGTAGGGGCAGCTTACAACATGTCAGAGGCTGTGTGAGTGGCCCGCGGCCCACTGGGCATATTCCCGGGAGGGGCCGGCCGAGGCCGACCCTCCGAGCAGACACGCAGCGGGACTGTGGGACAAGAAGGAATGCTGAGTGAGTACTTGAAGTGAGGGGGCGCTAATTAGAGGTAATTAGCGCCTGGAGGATGTGTAATACACTTGTGAGGGCTGAATTAGTGTGTTTGGAGGGACTCGGCGGGGAGATGGGTAGAGAGAGAAGGGAGGGAATGTGTTGGCGTTTGTAAGTGCGCTGAAACTGCCTGTGTTGGTGTTTAAGGGCGTTCATAATGTAAATACACCCCGCATATGAGGCCGCGTGCCGTTGGCCACAGTTTACACACGTGGGAGTGTCACGCGGCACTTAACATTCACTATGGCGGTGAGAACCGCCACAGCGATTGCACCTGACATCAAATTTGCATACATATGCATTGTGGTGTAATCGTTGGCAGTGATAGCACTGGACAATGAGTGTAGATCGTTGTCTGGGAGGAGGGCGTCGCGACGCCAGTGTTCGTGTACGGGGGGAGGGGGAGAAGCAAGTGTAGCGGCGCCCTCAGATGGAGAAGCAGCCACTGGAGTGTCAGGGGCTAAAAGAATGACGTCACCCTGAGATGGAGGAGTGAACGATTTGCGCTGGACGGAGGCTTGAATTACCTTACGTTTCCTCTTAGGCCTAATGAGGGAATTGTCAGTTTGCGTCCAGCGTTCGCCTATGTCTGGGACAGTTTGTGAGGCCTCGTGGAAGACTTCTGGAGCTTCAGTTTGTGTGGACTGAAAGCCTATTGAAGTAGGGATTTCATCAGAGTCCTCTGTTTGTGTCTCCTCCGTAACTAGTGTTGTTTCCTGTGTGTGGAGAATGTGAGAGGGGATGGCTGGATGACTAGAGAGAGCTTGCATGACAGCACTACTATGTGCCTTTGTCATAGGAGTAACAGCAATAAAATTGTTGGCAAGCTCCTCAATGTGAGATACAGCATCATCAACGGGAGAGAGCACGCTAATAATGGCTCCTCTCACTGTGGCATAGTATTTGCTGCATTTGGGAGGGCGGACAATAATGGTTATGCCAGTAGGGACTCTGTTGACAGGTGAGACCCAGTACAGTGGCTCAAATGGATTAATATTTGAGAGACTGATATCTGGCTGTGTAAGGACAGGGGCTGGCGAACTGCTCGAGTGTACAGAGTTAGGGGAGTCAGCAGTTGTCGCCTTATTAGGAGTCGTCCAGCTCTTGTTAGTGTCAGTGCGCTTGCCTGCGGATGAGCCAAATATGGCTTCAGCATAGCGCTCATCTTGAGCCATGTTCTTACGAGACATGTTGTAGTGTGAAGTTTAAGTGGGAGGGAAGGGATCAAATGCTTACGCAGATCGTGAAAAAGAAGAGAAACAATGACTAAACGGTCGCTGAGGGTTATCCAGTTTAAGAACAGATGGAGCTGCGACACTGAGCGCGCCGATTAGAAATTGGAATTAATTAATTAGGAATTAATTAGTTTGCTGCTAGGCGGGGAGAAGGGATGAGTTTTAACTTGATTTAAACTCGAGACAATAGGATTTGCTTGACGGGGAGGGTAGAAGGTGGGTTTAAAAGTTAACAATGGGCAACGGTTGGGCTAGGTATTGTTGGAAGGAATGTGCTTGAGAGTGGGAGAGGATTGTTGGCTATAGGAGTCTTGACAATTGCAAGAAATGAGCTTGAGAGTGGGAGAGGATTGTTGGCTATAGGAGTCTTGACAATAGCGCAGAGTTAGTGGCCGATGGACGGGAAGATCATCAGTTCACGGAGCTCGAAGGGACGGCGTGTGTCTTGCTCGGCAGAGACGCTCGGAATCGTGTATGTTACCATCTGCACGAGGAACTGCCAGGGAAACGGATAGAACGAGGAGGCCTTGTTTCCTGGCCCGCCAGATCACAGGATTTAACGCCGTTTGACTTCTTCTTGTGGGGACATTATCTTGACATCCCTTGGTATTGCGTTACATAACCACCGTGGAAACCTGTCAGGCTTGCATTGCTAAGTGCGGTTATGGAACGCACTACCAAGGGATGCAGGTGAAAAGCAGGTGGTACATAGAAAGTACATAGTGTAAATATACTTCTGTATGAGTGATTGTCTCTCTGAATGAATGAGTATCCGAATGAACTTAATGAATGCTTATATGAAGGGATTGAGGACATGAAAGTGAGTACGTTAGAGCTTGAATGATAAGGATAATTCTTACAGTATTTTTCCCGTTAGACAAGAGTTTCAAGGGACCATCGGTCATAAATAGCCCTTATGAGACCCCTTCCAACCAACACACAAACTGAGAGGATGGATGTGTTCTTAGACCAGCTCCACACGAGATAATTAACCCACGGCGTATCGGGAAAAGGAGAGGTATGGTTAAGAAACCAACCCAAAGAACACACCCTCAGGAAAAAGCAAATCCATCAAGAATTAGGCCAGACTTACGTAAATATTCACTAAATGTATTCAAAGGAAGAAAAACGATCCCTAGCCAAATTCAGAGAGGTTAAAATTTGGCTAACCCGTACAAAACTGCCCTGAAAGAAAAGATTACGTTTCTAACGAATGTCTAGCTGTTTCCCCTCAAAATCCTAATCACATGAACTATAATGGCAATGGAACTAAGAGCGTGCCGCTTAAAATAAATCCCTGTGTAGTACAATGATAGTTAAAAATAAATAATCATAATAACATCAAGTATCAACTGCAAAGCAATTATTTAAACGTCGACAATATTCAAAGATTTATTTTACACAAGCTGTACCCGGCATGCGTTGCAATGCCAATCAAAGAAAGTGTTGGCATTGTAATTTAGTTTCTTGAAGTGCTTTTGGATACACAATTTTTTCTTCAATTTCCGTTAACTGCCTCTAAGCTATCGTAAAATGGATTTACTACTTTTGAAACATTTGTGGGAGCGTGCGCAACAACTCACCAAAGTTTCATCGCAATCGGATGAATGGTATATGAACGCAGATGGAACTTTGCTGAAACACTTCACGCATCGTCACTCATTTGGTGCATCTACTCGTGCGCTACCTATTGTAAAATGGATTTTCTAAGTCGAAAACCTTCCCTGGCGTATTCACAAAAATCATCAAAGTTTCATCGCAATCGGATGAATGGCATATGAATGCTTACGGGAATTTGTTTAGATGATTCGCGCGAGACGTCACTCATTTGTTGAATCAACTCGCGCGCTACCTATTGTACAATATATTTACTAAGTCAGAAACCTTCCCTGCAGTGTGCACAAAAACTCACCCTAGTTTCATCACAATCGGATGAATGGTATATGAACGCAGATGGAACTTTGTTGAAACGGTTCGTGCGCCATCACTCATTTGTTGAAACTACTCGTGCGCAACCTATTATACAATGGACTTAGTAAATTAGAAACGTTCCCTGCCGTGTGCACAACAACTCGCCCATGTTTCATCGCAATTGGATGAATAGTAGGCCTATATGAATGCATACGGGACTTTGTTGAAGCGATTCGCGTGCCTTCGCTCATAAGTTGAATCTACTCGTGCGCTACCTATTGTGCAATGGATTTTCTAAGTCAAAACCCTTTCCTGGACTGTACACCACATCTCAGCCAAGTTTCATCGCTATCGGACGAATGGTAGGCCTATATGAACGCGTACGGTACTTTGTTGAAACGCTTCGCGCGTCGTCCTCATTTGTTGAATCTACTCGTGCGCTACCTATTGTAAAGTATATTTGCTAAGCCAGAATCCTTCCTTAGAGTGTACTCAATATCTCAGCCTAGTTTCATCGCTATCGGACGAATGGTATATGAACGCATAAGTGACTTTGTTGAAACGCTTCGCGCGTCGTAGCTCATTTGTTGAATCTACACGTGCGCTGCCTATTGTAAAGCGGATTTACTCAGCCAGAAACCTTTCCAAAAGTGTACACAACATCTAACCCAAGTTTCATAGCTATCGGACGAATGGTATATGAATGCATACGGGACTATCTTGAAACTATTTGCGTGTCGTCACTCATTTGTTGAATCTACTCGTGCGCTATCTATTGTGAAATGTATTTACTCACCCAAGTTTCATTGCTATCGGACGAATGGTATATGAACACATACGGGACTTTGTTGAAACGGTGTGCGCGTCGTCGCTCATTTGTTGAATCTACTCGTGCGCTACCTATTGTAAAGTGGATATACTAAGCCAGAGTCCTTCCTTAGAGTGTACTCAATATCTCACCCAAGTTTCATTGTTATCGGATGAATGGTATATGACCTTATAAGGGACTTTTTTGAAACGATTCGCGCGCCGTCACTCACTTGTGTAATCTACTCGTGCGCTGCCTATTGTAAAGTAGATTTACTAAGCCGGATATCCTCTCTGGAGTGTACACAACATCTCACCCTAGTTTCATCGCTATCGGACGAATGGTATATGAACGCATACGTAGCTTTGTAGAACGCTTCGCGCGTCGTAGCTCATTTGTTGAATCTACTCTCGCGCTGCCTATTGTAAAGTGGATTTACTAAGCCAGAAATCTTCCCTGAAGTGTACACAACATCTAACCCAAGTTTCATATCTATCGGACGAATGGTATATGAATGCATACGGGACTTACTTGAAACGCTTTGCGTGTCATCACTCATTAGTTGAAGCTACTCGTGCGCTATCTACTGTGAAATGTATTTACTAAGTTAGAAACCTTTACGTAAGTGTACACAATATCTCACCCAAGTTTCATTGCTATCGTACGAATGGTATATGAACACATACGGGACATTGTTGAAACGCTTCGCGCGTCGACGCTTATTTGTTGCATCTACTCGTGCGCTACCTATTGTAAAGTGGATATACTAAGTCAGAATCCTTCCTTAGAATGTACTCAATATCTCACCCAAGTTTCATCGCTATCGGCCGAATGGTATATGAACGCATACGGGACTTTATTGAAACGCTTCGCGTGTCGTAGCTCATTTGTTGAATCTACTCGTGCGCTATCAATTGTTAAATGGATTTACTAAGCCAGAAACCTTCCATGGAGTGTACACAACATCTCACCAAAGTTTCATCGCTATCGGACGAATGGTATATGAACGCATACGGGACTTTGTTGAAACGCTTCGCGCGTCGTAGCTCATTTGTTGAATCTAATTGTGCGCTGCCTATTGTCAAGTAGATTTACTAAGCCAGACACCTTTCCTCGAGTGTACACAACATCTTACTCAAGTTTAATCAATATCGGACGAATGGTATATGAACGCATACGGGACTTTGTTGAAACGTTTCGCGCGTCGTAGCTCATTTGTTGATTCTAATCGTGCGCTTCCTATTGTAAAGTAGATTTACTAAGCCAGACACCTTTCCTGGAGTGTACACAACATCTCACTCAAGTCAACCATTGTTGACGTTTTACAACCATATAGTCACCCCGAACAGACAAACTCCTGATTTCTATCACCATTTTAGCATTTCACCTAACATCAGATATACTACATTTGGCATACACCGACAGTTGCATTACCAATACTGCAACTAAATAATTGTACTTATTGTAAATATTTTTCACCTGTATTCTCATACATAGATGTAATGGATCTGATGATGATCGCTTGACGATCGAAACTGGTCATCCTAGTGTATTTGTTAATCTCATGTAATTTATTTCAGGATTAGGGCATAACCCAGCTCTTTTTGGGTACATTCGTGTTGACCGACTGTAAAGCACCAAACTTTTGTTAAGACAAATTGTATACGCTAGCTGTGCCAGTGAAGCTTCCCCATTTTCAGTAGGCCTTCCACACATCCAGTAAGGTTTATTGTAAATAAATAAATAAATAAATAAATAATATTTCCTATAATCTGCAACAAACCTACTGTGAGAAATTCACCAAGTATCTGCCCTTGGCAGAGGAAATACGGCAAATATGGAGAGGGAAATGTAGTGCTGCTGCCCATAGTCATCATCCCTAACTCATTGGCTAACAACCTAGAAAGTTCGGGAATACGTCCTACTCTACATATCATCATTGGAGACAGTCAAACTTTGTGACCCACGAAATCACGAAAATAATTAAAACAAATAAATATTGGTTTAGAACATGTTTTACATAAAGAATATCATATAATTACACGTTTCAAATCGCAGAACACTCGCGAAAAATTGCCCAAATTCTGTGACTCGCGAATTTAGCATCTTTCTTGACGTTATTCCTGAAGAAACGGATTTTTTCGGCAATTATAAAACAACTAAATCAGAAAATTTTAGATTGGTGTTTCATAATATTTATTGACCCAGGTTCCAAAACAGAACTGTTTTGGTTGCCAATCGCCATTTTTAATTTGTGTCCTCAGTGATTTAGAATTGTCAGCTATGCTGCCGAAGGTAAGTTTGGAAGAACGACCGAAACAATTTTCTTAGGATGGCATGGTGGAGTCAGGAAATTTGGTGTTACATAATAACTTAATAAAGCAGTGTGAAAAATTCAGTTTCACTCAAGTTGTTTTAAAATTCATTCAAGCATATTTAAAATCCACTCAAGAATTTTTACAGTTATTAATCAAGAATTTTATCCCCTCTCATTGAATAATTTTGACAGTCTCTAATCATCATTCACAAACCTGTCATCTTGGAGACCTGTTCCATAGGTCGCTCGTTTTTTAATGTGCCACCCTACCCGTACCGTCTTCCAAATAAGCCGTCGATATATTGATTTGTACCCTTGATGTGGTGAAATGAATGTGTCATATAATAATAAGAATACGAATAAAACATTTGTCATGTTTTCATAAAGTCAGTGTCAATATATACCTGTCGCAATTGGGAACAGAATGTGGTGAGATAAGTGAACTGCAGGCTTATAAGGGATCAGGAAATAGGGAAGGATGTGAGTCGAAAATTAAATTGAATACATTTAATTAGAAATTTGTTTCATGGTAACACATCAGGTAACGGATATGTGACATACAAGAATCACAGTGCTGGTTCCAGGCATAAGGATATGGTGCTGTGTCGGTTCTTCTCCTGCGAAAGTACTGTATGAGTCAACTGCATGCGCATGCAAGCATACGAAAATAAATTTAGGAGATAATATATGCCATGAATCGTGTGGCCAATTCACCTGGAGTTAAATTAGTAATCCACAGTACGAACCACTGTTTTAGGTTGTGTATACGATGTAGAGGACACCTGTCCTCACCTTAGTACCTAGACTAAAGTCTGTTGTTGCCGTGTTTTATTGTTGTTGTTTTATTGTATATTCATTTCAAGGGCTAGGAACATCTTGCTCATCAGGCCAGTGTATTTGGGTGGATGTTTTCTGATAACCTGTGTTTGTGTGATATGACTGAAGTAGTGTGTGTAGCTGCAATGGGTAAAGAATTTTGGAAGGTATCCCGAGACTTGAAATAAAGTACCATACCGGCATTTGCCGAGAGGGTGTATGGTAAGACCTGGAGGAAAACGCCACAGTCAGCGACGGGATTCAAACCAGCATATACTCGTTAAGTAGACTTAAGAAATCAGCTATGGTTACCAGGGATAGGAACTTAATTGTGGACTGAGGGTTGAATTGGGGTACACTCAGCCTCGGGAGGCAAAACTGAGGAGAGGCGGGTTCGATTCCTACCTTATCCATCGTTCAGTCCCGGCTAAGGAGCACGTGGAACCATTAAATAGCACTGGAATTCTTCATCTTTTGAACTTCTTATTCGCCCAAAATTTCGTCATTCTTTCACTCTGGGCCTGCCGTCTTTCTTGTGTCCATGAGTTTTGGTGTTTCAAGCTTTTCTCGGATGGATTCTTGGGTGCAAATTTGTGGGTGTTGATCTTTTGTCTGTATGTAGTCCTTGTAGCAGCCATTGGATCAATGTCGACTTCAGTAAGGTCCATTTGTGTATCTACTAGCCAGCGAATTTTAGTTTGTCGGTTCCCATTGATAATAAGAAATATTTTCTTAGTCAGACGTGAATCATCCATTCGTGTTAAATGTCCATAAAATTTCATACGCCGTCTGCGTGCAACTGAAGAGAATCGTTCAGTTAATGCATAGAGTTCTTCCGAGCTTTTTCGCATCCATATACCCTCTTGAAACTTGGGCCCGAATATCTTCCTTAGTATCTGTCGTTCAATTTTCTCGATGTCCTTGATGTGAACTGTGAGTGACGATGTCTCAGTTCCGTAGAGTGCCTCTGGTAGGACAACAGTGTGGTAGTGTCGGAGTTTGGTGTTTATGGATAGGGATTTCTTATTGTAGAAGTTCCATGTCATTGAGTGTATGCTCTGAGTAATTTTTCTGCGCGCATTTTTTGCTGCTTTTTCAGTGCCTAAATGACCAATAATTTCACCCAAGTACTGAAATTGTTTGACCTGCAAGAAGTTGCCATAGGTGGTCGCAAGTGATGCTTGGTGTGGACACTTGGAGTCCATATATTGCGTTTTGTCGTAGGAGATGTGGAGACCAGATTTGATGGCAATCTCGTGAAGCTTCTCAATGGCGTGGCTGGCTTCCTCGGGAGTTTGGGTAATTATTGCTAGATCGTCAGCAAAGGCAAGGCATTTAAAGTTAATCCGTTTATCGTTCGTTCCCATTTCTATTTCGGGTACTTCTTTCTCCTATGTCTTAATGACCTTATCCAGTACTAGGTTGAACAAAAGTGGTGAAATCCATCCCCTTGGCGAATACCTGCTTTTATTTCAAAGGGGTCAGAGATTTCACCATGAACTTTACTTTAGAGGTTATATCTGTTAAATTTTGTTGGATTAACCTGAATGTTTTGTTATCAACACCGTATTCTCGAGAGATATCGAGCAAGGTACCACGGTCTATTAAGTCGTAAGTTTTTTGAAAATCTATGAAAGTGACTACAATGTGGTTTGACTGGCGGTGATTGAGGATCATCTTAAGGCTCCAGACATTTTCCACGCACGATCGACGCGGACGAAAGCCCGCCTGATATTTGCCAATCTTACCTTCTGTCTGTTGTTCAAAGATGGTAAGCTGAGCACATGAAAGAATTTTGTATGCGATTGGCAGAAGATAAATGCCTCGTTAGTTGTGTGGATTCATGTTGTCGCCTTTCTTATGCAGTGGATGGATCAGGGCAGTTTTCCAAATTGCAGGTATGACTCCACTTTTCCATATATCTGCAATATTACCGTGAAATTGGTTGCTCATTTGTCCCCCCTCCCAATATTGAGCATCTCGGCGATTACACCATCTTCCCCTGGTGCTTTTTAGCCTACTTTCGATTTTTGCAAAAAAATGAAAGTAGACTTATGAGATCACTACAGGGCGAAAAAAAAAGTGTGTCTGTCTGTGTGTGTGTATGTGTGTGTGTGAGTCTGTGTGTGTACTCTGAATGTCTGTCCCCCCCTATCAATTCGAACACGGTGAGTGCAAATTGAACGAAATTTGGTACAAAGGTGGCACTAGCAAAGGACACCTCAGTGTCATGTTTTATATCGCCGCTATCTTGACGGAAACGTAATGGCGGCCACACAAATGATCAAAGCTTAAAACAAATTACGACTAACCTAATCATCCGATCTCTACTAAATTTTGCAACAACATTCCTTTATGGGGGCAGCATCCTTTGACCAACCTAATAGGTCATCAGCCTAATAGTTTGCGGATGGCGGTCATCTTTGTGTCAAAATCGATTACCCCTATTAATTCGAACACGGTGAAACCGAATGGAATGAAATTTGGTACAGAGGTAGCACTAGAAAAGGGCACCTCAGTGTCATGTTTTATATCACCGTCATCTTGACGAAAATGTAATGGCGGCCACACAAATGTTCAACGCTTAAATCAAATTACGACTAATCTAATCATCCGAACTCTACCAAATTTTGCAAAAACATACCTTTATGGAGGAAGCATCCTTTGACAAATCTAATAGGTCATTAGCCTAATAGTTTGCGGATGGCGGCCATCTTTGTGTCAAAATCGATTCCCCCTATTAATTCGAACACGGTAAAACCGAATGGAATGAAATTTGGTACAGAGGTAGCACTAGCAAAGGGCACCTCAGTGTCATGTTTTATATCGCCACCATCTTGACGGAAACGTAATGGCGGCCACACAAATATTCAAAGCTTAAATCAAATTACGATTAACCTAATCATCCGATCACTATCAAAGTTTGCATCAACATACCATTATGGAGGGAGCATCCTTTGACCAAACTAATAGGTCATTAGCCTAATATTTTGCGGATGGCGGCCATCTTTGTGTGAAAATCGATTCCCCCTATTAATTAGAACACGGTGAAACCGAATGGAACAAAATTTGGTACAGAGATAGCACTAGAAAAGGCCACCTCAGTGTCATGTTTTATATCACCGCCATCTTGACGGAAACGTAATCGCGGCCACCCAAATGTTAAAGGCTAAAATGTAATTACGACCAACCTAATAATCTAGTCTCTACCAAATTTTGCAACAACAAATCTTTATGTGGGAAGCATATTCTGACCAAACTGCTAGATCATCAGCCCAATAGTTTGCAGATGGTGGCCAAGTATGTGTGCAAATCGATTCCCCCTATCAATTCAAACACGGTGAAACCGAATTGAACGAAATTTGGTACAGAGGTAGCACTAGCAAAAGGCACCTCAGTGTCATGTTTTATATCGCCGCCATCTTGACGGAAACGGAATGAGGGTCACCCAAATGTTAAAAGCTTAAATCAAATTACGACCATTCTAATAATTTGATCTCTACCGGATTTTGCAACAACATGCCTTTTTGTGGAAAGCATCTTATGACTGACTACAAGGTCATCAGCCCAATAATTTGCGAATATTGGCCATGTATGTGTGCAAATCCATTCCCCAGATCAATTCAAACACGGTGAAACCGAATTGAATGAATTTTTTTACAGAGGTAGCACTAGCAAAGGGCACCTCATATTCATGTTTAATATCCCTATAGCACGTTGTATTTCAACAAGCTACTACAACCAACATTCAATTTTACTCCTTGAAAAGGACAAAGAGTTATAACAATACCCATGCATTTAGGAGAAAGTAGGCTATATGTTCTTTACTGAACATCTTGTTTGTTTTTTAGATGTAATATGATGATCCTTATCTCCTCGTTAGTCGGCGGAAGTGAATCTGGGTTTGGAATGGTCATATGGAATTGGAGTTGCTCAGTTGGTGGATCACAATTGTGTAACTTTTCGAAGTACTGTTTCAGGATGTCACAGTTAGCTTTTCTGTTCGTCTCAAGAGTTCCATCAGGGCGCCGAAAACAAAGAGTGGGTGGCTTGTATTCGGTGAGTTCTTCACGGAAGGTTTTGTAGAAACTTATGGTGTTATTCTGTCATCATCGATCTCCTCTAATCTCTTGTTATGGTAAGCGCGTTTAATTCGTCTGAGTTTGTTAGGTGTTTGTTTCTGAGTTTTTGAAAAGTTCTGCCAATTCTCTGGTGTTTGATGACTGTGCCAATTTTGCCAGGCTCGCATGCGTGTTGTAAGTGCTCTGTCACAATCCGAAGACCACCATCTGTGTCTCCGTTTACGAGGTGGTTGGCCAAGTTATTTAGATGATTCCTGGATAGTCTCAAGAAGTGCATCCTACGTTTTCGCATTTGTCTGTAATGACTGTGTAAATTCGTGTGCATCTTCTTTCAAATAACCTGGGTCAATGTGTGGGATCGCAGGTTTTTGGTGCTTTCTACGATTGGGTCTGAAACGGATTTTGATTTGTGAGAGGTGGTGATCTGACACTACATAACCCTTGCGTACCCTGACTTTCATAAATTCTGGGGAAAACATTCTGGTGATAGCTACATGGTCGATCTGGTATTCACCTAGATGACTGTTTGGCGATTTCTATGTGGTCATCATTCGTGGAGTTTTCTTGAAGAGTGTAGACATTATTTGGAGATTCGCCATTCCACATACTGAACCCATGTGCTATTGGTTCAAGCGTCGAATCCATAATTTATTTGCAAAAGAAGAGAGGAAATAATACAGTCTGTAGAATAACTTGGAAAGATTTTAAGAAGTGGGCTGTTATAATGTGGCGCAAGAATGGGTGACCACGAGTCATGCGGACGTGAGATCATGCTTGACGCATCGTTAGGAGCTGGCTCATGAATATAAATAGAACGATAAAAACTTTCCACGACGAGTAAGAGAGAAAAGGTTTCGGAAATATACCTTACTCAGCGAGAAAATGACAACCTCGCAATGGTGCAAGAAGAGAAATAATTAGAATTAAGCCATTTGCGAGCATTTAATTAATGAAAGAAACACATCATTGTTGATCATTCGGGAATAGAGATTTTTGTGTGGGGAAAAAGTTTATAATATTTGCACAGGAAAAAACTGCAGACGTAGCATGACGTCGTTAGTAATTCCCCGAGACCAGAGTTGGTAGGGATGGAAAAATAAACCTCAACGCCCACATATCTGAGGAGACAAATTATTTAATATCTTGGAATTGTGCGATCGATTTTCGTAATCAAAGAAACCAGTTTACGTTTAGAACAAGAGCTTTCCAGAGATATATTGTTCAAAAGTATACGACAATTACTTCAGAAGTTAGAAGACGCGGATTTTATCTTTTTGACGCCGATTACGATATAAACCCTGGAGGTGCCAGGAGGAGCATGCAGTTTCAGACAGCCCGAGGGGGCGTCACTGTGTCACAACACATTCAGTTATTCCGAGAGCCCGAGAGGGGGTGTCCGGCTGTTTCGAGTACATGCAGTCTTTACCAGACCTTGAGAGGTCGTGTTACGCTGTATCACCAACGAGCACCCCGTATGGGAGTGGCTGTGCAGTATCGTCATTAGTATCGCCGTGTGAAGACACATTAGAATCCTATTATAGGAATAATATCGGCAAGCTTCAGACTTTATAAAGTTCACAAGTATAGTCAATGTTAGGCTGTGGACTTGAGAAATAACAGGCGATAAGTACTCGAAGATAATAGTTCAGTTAAAGAACCGACGCATCATAAGGTTTCGAAGTACCCAAGGAAAGTGAAATAGACAGTCTATCTACGTTAAGGAACCCAAGCAGGGTAGAACGAAATATTAACGCCTAGTGTTCCTGAAATCAAGGTGACTAGAGCGCAGGACGATAAAAATCAGGAATTGTAGTTCCAGGCTTTGACCAAGTAGACAAATGAACAGTAAACATTGGGGAGTACTCCAATAAGCTACGAATCAAAGTAACAGAAAGTACAAGGAAATTACTAGGTCACCGATAAACAGTTCGAGCGGCCGTAAAAGTAATACATCAAGGACAGACTTTTATTTAGACGAACAAGTAGCGTCTAGCAAGATACGACATCATGCAGGAAAGTTATAGTAGCCGATAGTCAAACCCAGGATTAGACGATCAGCCGTTCCAGTGAGGTTTAGTTCGATCGAGACTTTCCATCATCTCGTCAGATTAGGAAGCCGACGTGCTATAGTGCAACCCTTGGAAATGGGAAAGGAAAAGAAATCACGTGTGTAAGGCGAGTAATTAACGCCCAAGTGATAAAAAAAAATATGTAATATAAATATAGTGAAATTTTTGAGTGTAATATTTTAGTGAATTGTATTGTGTTAAGTGAAAACGAATACAAAATGGTATTCATTATATTCACAGTGATTAAGGTATATATTTTATGTGCTGTTGAAGAAGTGTCATTGAGTGTAAATATAACCAGATAAATGGCTTAAGAAAAAGTTGGTGGGCGAAAATGTTCCATCGCTGGAGAATTCGGTCTCTGACCGTACCGTCATGTGAGTAACTATTTCATTATTACGTGTTTGGGAAGATTTGCGTATAATCCTCATGAGAGAAAGAGTAGGGATGTTTAATAACAGGTGAAAGAATGATTGCGCGATCTGAACGATTAATTTGAGAGAAATATTATAAATATGTGAAATATAAATGAATCCCTTGTGGAATGTATTCAGTAAAATATCAGTGTAATTGATAAATGATATAAATATGAGACAGCAAGCGTAATAATAATAATTATAATTATACAAATGAATGAATATTGTGATGAATTTTATATTGAAAGTAGTAGCTTCCGAGCTCCTTTAGATGAATTAATACATGTTATGAATACATGTTCTTTACGGTAAAAATGATTATTGTTAAGGGAAGAAGAGTAATATATTGTGAGATGTAGATCAAACGTTGAGTTTGAATTTATCTAGTTCTTTGAAGGCAACTTGGCTAATTAATATATGAGCGCCGTGTAGCGCATTGAGTAATTTGTCACGCTAGGAATGCGTTGAAATGCTCGGTAAAAATAATTATGAGGGATAGTTAGTCGTGGGGTATGAACTGTATAAGCCCTCAAAGTTGTGATAGTGATCACGAGGCATTGTGTGTTGTATGTTAAAAGGGTGCTATTTATGTTGTATTATGAGCGCTGGTAAATGGCGAGGCCTGCCCTAAGTCGCTAATGTTATAAGTCCTCCAAATTGGGATACTGCTCCCGAGGCATTTGAAAGGATCGACCTCAGAGTCGTCCGTGTTGAAGCCCCTTAATATTGGTTGTATTATTGAATTTCTCTTACCCGCTAATGAGGACACTTCATAATTATTATATACCGAAGCTAAGAGAATAGATCTATTGAACCTAAATATGTTGTTTTATGAATTTGTAGTAAAAGCCTTGACATTCAGAGAATTGCATTTGAAACAGCTGTGTGAAAAGCTGTTGTAGCCAGTCCCTTGTGAAAGCGAGACTTTGAGCTCTCTTCTCTCCCTGCAATAAATCACGCCAAGTGGTTAAGATTAGACCCTTACCCGCTGGTAGTGCGGTAGGTTAGGACGGACTGTTTGAGTCATAATACACAGAAGTGTTTAAAGAATATTTTAACGGCCCGGTCTTTGAACCGAGGTCCCTTTATATCCATTATTATCGCTTGCAGAGTTCATATCGTTGCTTTCTTATAATATAATGGTCTTTTAAGACATAATGATAAATCCTTAACTTTATTGTTCAATAATTCAGAGATTCACGAGTTCTATTGAAGGCATTAGATTCCGGGAGTAATCTTAAGTTTGGCTTGTTCAGTAGTCTTCTATAGCTCGGGAGTACGCAAGTTTTTCCCAATCACGGTAGTGAGTTGTTAGCTTGTGAGAGAGGGATGGTAACATATGAGCATTGTGAAAGCCCAAAATTAATTGATGATTAGCCAGACTTTGATGATTATGATTAAAAGATATACTCATGTAAATAATAATTGATGTGTATTAAATTAATAACACAGTGTATGTAAACATTACCGAGCCATTTGGAGCTCCTTACTTTAAAGAATTTGAATTGACACCATATGGAAGTGAAACTTAGTTGAAGTTTGTTGGTTTTTGGAAAACCAGTCATTGTGATTTTGTAATTGTTTTATATGAATTCTTTGTTCAACAAGTGTGAAGTGGAGTGTCAGTATTTTTATTTGTTTAATTTTTGTAGCGCCATATTTTTGGATAATTAAATTTTTTAATAGTAGGATTTGATTTTTGTTTATTTTTGGAAGTGTATCCTCTGCTTAATCCAAAGTGTGTAAGTCACAGAGTGGGAGAACAAACCATGAACCCCGATACTCCCGATTGAGCATTGCTGGCAAACTGTGATTTGCATATTTCATTGTTGAATGGGCACAATACGTTGATTAAACGATGTCCATTTGCGTTAGTCTTCTTGTGTGCTGAGAAACTGCCAGTGATATGCCTATGGTCCTTTTCACTGCCAATTTGCGCATTAAAATCTCCAAGGAGGATTTTCACATGATGCTGAGGGACCTTGGTAAGTGTCCGTTCGAGTTGTGATCAAAATTTCTCAACCTTGTTCTTATCAGGTTCACTGTTGATAGGAATGTGTGCATTAATTAGTGTATAGGTCTTATTGGCGCATTTGACTGTGAGTAAGGAGAGGCGTTTCGAAGGTCACGTGAACTCTATCACAGAGTTGTGGATACTGTTGTGTACTAGAAATCCTGTTCCCGACACATATAGGTGGCTAGTGGACACTTTTTTGCTGGCTTTCCCTTGTAGAAACGATAACCACCGGAGTCGAAATGATCGGAGTCGTGAAATCGTGTTTCGTGTTTTGCAAGTATAAGGATCGGAAATCTGACACAAGTATCCATCACTGTCTTGAATTTATCTATTCTGGTCAGCGTCTGTACATTAAGTGTACCAAAAATTTGGTTTCCTTAGGTTTGAGGAGTTTTGGGAAGCTCCGACTCTTCCTAGCTTGACATCCTGGTCTCCTAAAAGCCGGAATGACCAGGTTCGCCTTCGCTGTTATCAGCTCGGGCCTGAGGTACTTGCTATTTTGCTGTTGTTTCCATCATACTACAGTCATGGTTGATTATAGCTGGGGAGCGTTAGCCCGGGGCGAGTGAATCACTGATATATAATTCTCTCTCAACGTAAGAGTTGTTAGTCCGTACGGGTAGCTGGTGTTCTGCTGTGACCTCTAAGGTCATACAACTGACGTTGTTAGCCCCGGAGGGCCTTGATGTCTTGGCAATTGGTTTTATGGCGGAATATTCTTCCTTATGCCAACCATTCTTCTTTTTCCAGGCTTGGGACCGGCAACAGTACTTTAAGGCTACTCAATCCACCCAGCAGTACTGCAGGCCGAGTTAATACTACAATAATAATAATAATAATAATAATAATAATAATAATAATGCAACAAACATACGCTTCTCTTTTCTTTTCCTGTCTCTTTCTCCCTAAGAAGAGCTGCAATATCTAGTGATTCACCGTTCACCAGGCATGCTGCAACTGCTTCTGTAACCCATACAGATAAGATCATTTACGTATGGACAGTCGAGTCGAATCAGCATCTTTCGCGTTACTTATAAAGCAGGGATGTCCAATTATGAGTACTGATGATTAAAAAATACTATTTCTCAAGATAAAATTTTTGACTGTCAGATCTTGTAGTGATGGTTGGTTGGTTCCTCAGTTTAGGGGCTGCGACAACGCGGTCATGTAGCCTCATGTACTTAGGGTGTGTGTAGAATCTGTCTGATAACCAGTGTTATAAATTATGATGGCTGTATTAGTGTGTGTTATCTGTTTTTAATTCTAGTAAGGACTGCAGATATTCAATTTTCAAGTAGTTCCTAATTTTGCTACCAAACGTCACCGTCAATGACATCTAGTTCTGAACTAAGTTACTAGATGCCACTGCAGTCGGCTCCTGGCGACGAACGTTGGAACCTAAGAGCGTTAGTCAAATCTAACATGCAAGTTAACATCACACAAGTGTAATTAACGGAAGGTTCTTCTACATGCCATAAATCTATGACATGGGACTGCGGGCTTTACTTCCCCTCCGAAAGAAAGCACACTGAGGGATTCTTAACGCTCTTAAAAAATCCAACAACTTCTGCCGGATTTGAACCCGCGACCTTAGGCATAGAATCTCAGCATGCTATACCAACTGAACCACCGAAGCCGGTAATCTTGTAGTGTAAACCCTACTATTATGGTTCGTGCAACAGAATTTGATTTAAAGAATGGATCTCAGGGGAGGTTGTGCTCGCGAACACATTTTGCTCGTACGACGGGAACAGAAAATGTCACTTAAACAGCACCAATAATGTTTCTTCTTGACATATCCGGTTCAAAAATAGAAATTGCATCAATGAAGGATAGAGATTTTTAAAAAAATAATTACGAAAGTATGCATTACAGATTAGAAAATAATACTGTACAAAAAAAGGAAAGGTCCACGGGAAGAAGGGGGAATGTGAAATAATGTAAAATGTTCAAGAAACGAGTTTTAAAGTTTCATTACTTATATGTACTTACCAGCTGTTATGCCCGGCGTTGCTCGGGATCACAATTGGATATTAAGAGATCGTACCTTTGCTTGCATTGTCGTATTGTGTGCAACCCGGAGGAAGGTCGTTATTGTAATGAGCAATATTAATGTCACTCAATGTCCTGGATCGTGCTTTTTATATGATCAGATCACAAAGTGTGTCGAAGTTGTTAAATAGGTAGGTTCGACGGCTCGTAGCTTATAGATTAATCCTGAAATTTCGCTAACTAGATGAAACCCGTCCAAACATGACGGACAATGGAAAACAAAATTACTGAAGAAACTTCTTATATAAGTTACATTCTTTGTACGAATACTTTTTAGCACTATTGCAACTTTAAGGGCGTCAAAAGATAGCACTCTCAGCATTGCAACATATTGCTGGTCATGACTGAAAACGTGATGAGGTCATCATCATCATCTTGCACAGTTTCCAGCCACTGGCCGGGTCTGTTTGGAACACAAGCCTCTCCAACAACTTCTGTCTTCCCACCATCTCTCAGCCTCCACCCTTGTCCAGTCTTCTCCTCTCTTCTTCACGCTTTCTTCCACCCCCTTCAGCCACCTGTCTCTCGGTCTCCCTCTTGGTCTCTTTCCTTCCCACTTCATCTCGTGTATCCTCCTAGGTATCCTCTTCTCCTTCATTCGTTTTACATGTCCATACCATCTAAGTCTAGATTTCTCTATACCATCCTGTAATGGTTCCTCCTTCATTAATTCTCTGTCCTCTCATTTCTTACTGTCCCTCTTTGTAGCTCCAATACTGCCTCTCAAGAACCTCATCTCACTGGCCTGTATTTTGCTCTTCTCCCTTCCTTTCATAACCCAGGTCTCCGAGACATACGTCAGGATAGGGACATAGTACGTCCGATATATGATCTTTTTGCTGTTCTGAGGGACATCCTTGCTCCATAACATGCTTCCCACACTCCTCCGGAATGCTTCTGCCTGTCTCCCCCGTTCATTTATTTCTCTATTGTTTCTTCTATTATCTTGTATCAGGCTGCCCAGATACTTGAAACTCTCCACTTTCTTCAGCTGTTCTCCACCAATTGTTATTCCTGTTGTGGTTCTTTCCTTCTTCCTTGTTGTGATCACCATCTCACTCTTATTTATGCTAAATTTCATCCCATAACCTTGTATTATTCCTTCCCACACGTCCAACTGTTCCTGTACCTCCTCCTCCTTGTTTCCCCAAATCATCAAATCAACTGCAAGCACCATTGCTTTCATCTTTCCTTCCCCAATTACTTGTGTCACTCGGGTCATTATGTCATCCATCACCACAATGAAAAGTAACGGTGACAGTGCACTTCCTTGTTTCAGGCCGTTTCTCTGTTCCAACCAGTCCGATCTCTCTCCTCCCACTTTCACACAGCTCACGCTTCCGTTGTACATCTCCTTTATCCTCCTTATAGTCCATTTTTCTATTCCTCTATCCTCCAGGGACTTCCATACTTTGTTTCTGCATACACTGTCATATGCTTTCTGAATGTCCAGGAAGGCCATCAGTAGATCTGTTCCATACTCATAGTGATGTTCTTGTAACTGCCTTACAACAAAAATCAAATCAACTGTGGACCTTCCTGCTCTGAAGCCATGTTGTTCTTCCCTCATCCCTCCTTCTATCCTTGTCCTAATTCTCCTTTCAAAAACTTTCTCAAACATCTTTGCACAATGACTCATCAGTGTTATACCCCGATAGTTTCTGCATTCTGTTCTACTACCTTTCTTGAAGATTGGGACAATTATTCCCTTTTTCCAGTCCTCTCGGGTCTTCCATTCCGTCCATGCTGTCTTCATCACTCGGTACAACCATTGTATCCCCACCTCTCCTGCTGCTCTCACCATCTCCACACTCAACTCATCCATACCCGGTGCCTTCCCTCCTTTCATCTTCCTCACTGCATCTTCCACTTCTTTCCATGTTAAGTCCTTTTCTGTTTGCAGTTCATCTACTGTACCTATTCCCCGAATTCTTCCTCCTCGCCGTGGTTTCCATTTGGGCTCAGGAGTTCTTCAAAATATTCTTTCCACATTTTCTTCAGTTCTTCCCTATTTTCTATCTCTTGTCCCCTTTTGTTCACCATTCTAACATAATCCGTAGGATCCTTCCGCCTCTTATTCTTTACCATCCCATACAGGGACCTGTTTTGTACCTTTACTATCCTGCTGGTCATGACTGAAAACGTGATGAGGTAAATAGCCCAATACGTTCAAGAGTTTCTCCTGGAGCTTGATTGATTGTGATAAAGTAGGCCGAGCGAATAGGACATTGTTGCCTATTAAAAGAAAATGTACTGTACCTGCAATTGTTTTATCGGAAGGTGTTAAATCAAGTCGTAGGATTTGAGCTCTCTGCCTAATATTACTGCACCTATTATATCCGAATCCAAGCAATTTCTTACATATTTCTTACAATTAATATATTACCATATATGAGTCCTTGGGAAACGTTCAGATTTCTAAGGAGCATAACTATGGCCCAAACGTTCGGAGTATGCGGAGGCGAATCACTTAATAGGGAACATGCATGAACCGGGTTTTTTTTTTAATTTAAAATGCGCTAATCTGATTCAAAATGTCATGCAGAATTCAAGAATGTGGTCAGAATGTACGAATAATAACTCCAAACATGATACAAATCCGAAATAAAATACGCAAAATGTCACGTGACGCGAGTACACGATCTTATTGGTCTGACGTCATCGTTTATGTTGGTGGTGTTTGATGCGGAATAAACAGATGTTGTGCTTTGAGACACAGTACTCGTATTTCTGTTATATTTTAGTGACCAGTAAACTTCGGTTCAATCTGCATTGCGTTGAGTAATTCTAAGTGTGAAGTTCTGTACTTAACATGAATTCAGCGCAGTTAGTGAGGCAGAAAGGTTATAGATGGTGTATAGTTCCAATGTGCACTAATACATCGCATGCTACTCCAGATAAGTTATTTATCAATGTTCCAAAGGACCCAAAAACTAGGAAGAAATGGATTTTGGCGTGCCGGAGAAATGTCAGTGATATATCGGAGAAGTCTACAGTTTTTTGCTGTGAAGATCATTTTAATGTAAGTTGAATTAGTTTGAAAGGACTCTTGATCATTTAACCACGTCTGCTTTTCTGGTGATTTTGAATTTGAATCTATGATACTTGAATTAAATTTTGAAATATGAAAGTAATGAACAGTCCATAAGTTAATGGAGATTATTAAAATATTCTCCAACCTAACCTAACTTTTAGAGTTTTCCATGTCCCTAATAATAGGCCTAAACCAAGTTTTCACGATCCAAATTGATTTCTCAAGTTATACCAATTTATCTTGGCATGTGACAGTTATAAACCGCACTCGTTCCAGGTTCCGTATTGACCATGTTTACAAGATGTATAACTCAATTTACACTCGCCAAATCAATACTTTACTTTACTAAAAAATACTATAGGTACATGTTTCGGAAACTTGATATGTTTCCTTCTTCAGCCCATATGTTGGTGTGAAACATCATATGACATCGAAATCCTAACCAAAAATAAAAATACAGTTCGTACTTTTTCTCTTGTTCTTCATTTGTTGAGCCTGTGTCATTAGACATATTAATGTCAACCATGGAATAAGCACTTATTATTTGAAGTGATGAACGAGTTACGTGAAACGTTAAATATTTATTCCTTGTAAGGATGATTGGGTGTGGTGTCAAGAAATTTTGATCAAGTCAGGATATATGTAGGAATTATTCTATTACGGCGGGGGTTGAGGAGGCAGTTTTCTTTTTTTGTTATTTAAATGATCTGCTAATGTATCAAATAATACGTTAGTTTCAAAGTTAATCTCGTTCAGATTATTGCATTCATTAGATCTCTGATAAGTGTTGATATGAATATTTTCCAAAACATTCATATAGCTGCCTTTCGATGCGTAATGCAAAATTTTGACATCATTATTTATGTCCGTGAACTTATGTCCCGTTTCTTCCATATGTACCGCCATGGCTGAGAACTTCCTGTGCTTTATGGCCGAAGCATGCTCAGCATAACGAGTGCGTATGCTCCTACCTGTTTGTCCCGCGTAGTTTGATTTGCAAAAATTACATCTGAGCTCATAAATTCCCGATTTTAAATGTTTATCAATACTGTTAACTTTATTTGTGTTAAAAAATTTGTTGAAGTTTGAATTATTTGTTTTAAAGGCGATGCTCATATTGTGTTTCTTGAGGATATTGGTTACTGTGTACACACTTCGATCCACGTAGGTGAAGGTAGCAAAAGTCTTCTTAGATGTGTCCTCTCTAAGTAATTTAGTTAAGGGTCAATTTTTCAACTTGTAAATCAATCTGCTGATATAATTGTGGTTATAACCATTGAGTTTAGCTATTTTATATATAATATCAATTTCTTGCTTCCGTTCATGATCAGAAGAAGAGATACGTAACGCTCTATTAATAAGGCTTATGAATGTTGCATTCTTATGGCCGCCTGGATGGTTAGAATCCTGCCGTATAACTGTACTCGTTTGCGTTTGTTTTCTGTATACTTTATAATGCATACGATTGTCTTTTCTAATCACAGTTACATCCAGGAAATTAATTTTGTTGTCTACTTCTGATTCTAAAGTGAATTTAATATTTCTGTCTATTTTGTTCAAATTATCTAATATTTGTTCAATTACTTGAACTTGGTTATTGGTAATGAAGAAAATATCATCTACATATCTTCCCCAGAAAATGATGCCATTAATTTGGTTAATAATCTTCTCATGTTCAATGTGGTCAAGGTAAATGTTGGCTAAAACACCTGACAATGGAGAACCCATTGCAAGGCCTTCAGATTGTTTAAACATTTTCTTGTTGAACAAAAAAATGTTGTTGTCTGTGACAAAGGTTAAAATTGAAATGAATTCCTCGATTTCCACTTTAGACAAATCGCTGTTGTTAATTAATCTATCCTGAATGATCTTGATCGTTTTCTTGACCGGGATGTTAGTATACATGTCTTTAATGTCGACCGAATGCATGGTGTTGTTCTCGTTTAATTTCAAGTCTATGGTTCTTTCACAGAAATGCATGGTGTTGACGAAAGAACAGTCGGCCTTGAGTTTGTAGTGCTTATTAAGAAATTGTTGGGCAAATTTTGCTAGTTTGTACGTTGGGCTATTCCTGAAAATCACAATAGGCCTAATAGGGGTGTTAGGTTTATGAATTTTCGGAAGAGTTTTCAAAGTGGGAATGCCGGGGTTAATGCTTACTAGCATATCTGCTTGTTTCTCATCTAAGACAAAAATGGTGTTCTTCAAAATTGTTTCAGCCGTTTCTGAATGACATTAGTAGGGTCCTTTTGACTTCTGTGAAACTGCCTGAATTAAGAAACTCCATTGTTTTATTAATGTAATCGTCTTCATTCATTAGCACTGTTGTGTTGCCTTTATCTGCTTTGGTTATTATTATGTTGTTGTCTTGAACTTTGGTAATGATACTTTTGAACTTGTTGTTTAAATTGCAACTTGCTTTCTCTTGCTCGAATTAATTATCTTCTTAATTTTATTATTAGTTTCAAACCTTGATATGTTTCCTTCTTCAGCCCATATGTTGGTGTGAAACATCATATGACATCGAAATCCTAACCAAAAATAAAAATACAGTTCGTACTTTTTCTCTTGTTCTTCATTTGTTGAGCCTGTGTCATTAGACATATTAATGTCAACCATGGAATAAGCACTTATTATTTGAAGTGATGAACGAGTTACGTGAAACGTTAAATATTTATTCCTTGTAAGGATGATTGGGTGTGGTGTCAAGAAATTTTGATCAAGTCAGGATATATGTAGGAATTATTCTATTACGGCGGGGGTTGAGGAGGCAGTTTTCTTTTTTGTTATTTAAATGATCTGCTAATGTATCAAATAATACGTTAGTTTCAAAGTTAATCTCGTTCAGATTATTGCATTCATTAGATCTCTGATAAGTGTTGATATGAATATTTTCCAAAACATTCATATAGCTGCCTTTCGATGCGTAATGCAAAATTTTGACATCATTATTTATGTCCGTGAACTTATGTCCCGTTTCTTCCATATGTACCGCCATGGCTGAGAACTTCCTGTGCTTTATGGCCGAAGCATGCTCAGCATAACGAGTGCGTATGCTCCTACCTGTTTGTCCCGCGTAGTTTGATTTGCAAAAATTACATCTGAGCTCATAAATTCCCGATTTTAAATGTTTATCAATACTGTTAACTTTATTTGTGTTAAAAAATTTGTTGAAGTTTGAATTATTTGTTTTAAAGGCGATGCTCATATTGTGTTTCTTGAGGATATTGGTTACTGTGTACACACTTCGATCCACGTAGGTGAAGGTAGCAAAAGTCTTCTTAGATGTGTCCTCTCTAAGTAATTTAGTTAAGGGTCAATTTTTCAACTTGTAAATCAATCTGCTGATATAATTGTGGTTATAACCATTGAGTTTAGCTATTTTATATATAATATCAATTTCTTGCTTCCGTTCATGATCAGAAGAAGGGATACGTAACGCTCTATTAATAAGGCTTATGAATGTTGCATTCTTATGGCCGCCTGGATGGTTAGAATCCTGCCGTATAACTGTACTCGTTTGCGTTTGTTTTCTGTATACTTTATAATGCATACGATTGTCTTTTCTAATCACAGTTACATCCAGGAAATTAATTTTGTTGTCTACTTCTGATTCTAAAGTGAATTTAATATTTCTGTCTATTTTGTTCAAATTATCTAATATTTGTTCAATTACTTGAACTTGGTTATTGGTAATGAAGAAAATATCATCTACATATCTTCCCCAGAAAATGATGCCATTAATTTGGTTAATAATCTTCTCATGTTCAATGTGGTCAAGGTAAATGTTGGCTAAAACACCTGACAATGGAGAACCCATTGCAAGGCCTTCAGATTGTTTAAACATTTTCTTGTTGAACAAAACAATGTTGTTGTCTGTGACAAAGGTTAAAATTGAAATGAATTCCTCGATTTCCACTTTAGACAAATCGCTGTTGTTAATTAATCTATCCTGAATGATCTTGATCGTTTTCTTGACCGGGATGTTAGTATACATGTCTTTAATGTCGACCGAATGCATGGTGTTGTTCTCGTTTAATTTCAAGTCTATGGTTCTTTCACAGAAATGCATGGTGTTGACGAAAGAACAGTCGGCCTTGAGTTTGTAGTGCTTATTAAGAAATTGTTGGGCAAATTTTGCTAGTTTGTACGTTGGGCTATTCCTGAAAATCACAATAGGCCTAATAGGGGTGTTAGGTTTATGAATTTTCGGAAGAGTTTTCAAAGTGGGAATGCCGGGGTTAATGCTTACTAGCATATCTGCTTGTTTCTCATCTAAGACAAAAATGGTGTTCTTCAAAATTGTTTCAGCCGTTTCTGAATGACATTAGTAGGGTCCTTTTTGACTTCTGTGAAACTGCCTGAATTAAGAAACTCCATTGTTTTATTAATGTAATCGTCTTCATTCATTAGCACTGTTGTGTTGCCTTTATCTGCTTTGGTTATTATTATGTTGTTGTCTTGAACTTTGGTAATGATACTTTTGAACTTGTTGTTTAAATTGCAACTTGCTTTCTCTTGCTCGAATTAATTATCTTCTTAATTTTATTATTAGTTTCAAACCTAACAGCATTTTGTTCTTCAATGGGTAGTTTTCTAATGGCTATGTTAGGTAAGTAGTTATTGAAAAGCTTACTTTTGTAAACACATTACAACAAAATACCAGTAGCCTACTCTAGGGCCTTTAGGCCTAATGTAACAAAAAGCAAAGTAGGCCTATGCACAGCATGAAAAAGAATTTATAAAGAACAAGTGTAGGCAACATCTGTAAAGAAACAATGCTTGTCAGTTCGGGTGGTCTCAAGTCTTATAAGTGAAATATGCTGATTAATAATAATAATAACAATAATGAATTACAATGATTTTTATTAATTACACAGCACAGTAATTTTAACAAAATACATATTCCTACATTAGGCCTACCATACTACTAATAATGGTGATGAGTTAAAAATATTGTCCTAACTTAGTTCAAGTTACAAGAAAAAAGGGTAAATCCATAAATAAAATCACAGCACCCAAAGACATTCCTATATTATGTGACTTAATGCCACCAAGACACTGTTCTTGCTTGATATGCTAAAACTGTGTGAAAAGCTAGATGAAGTCAAATTCATCTTCAGAAAAGTAGCACATGGTCAGCAAAGCTTGTATCATTTATGCATGAAAACTTTGTTAGGATTTTTACATTGTGCTAATCCTGTTTTTCCAGCTGGAAAATGATATGGAAAGCTGGGTTAAATTTAGAATCATTGGATGTCCAATTAAAATGAAGTCTGGAGTCATCCCCCATATGTTTCAATGCCAGTCAGACAGGAGGAGAACAATGATTCATTCACCAAGGCCTGCTGCTGCCAAACGTTTGCGAGCTGAGGTGATTGAAGAAGCACTTCGGTCAAAGGAAACACAAGAAATACCCCTATCACAGAACGTAGCTATGGAGAGTGATTTTGAGGGTGTAGAAGTAGATACTGGAAGTACCTTGTCTTCACAAAACTACGAAAAGTGTACACTAAATACCAGTAGGCCTACTGGTAGTTCAGATGTTGGAATTCAAGTAAACCTAGTTCCTCATTTTAGAAGTAAGGCTATTCAAACTAAATTCCCTGTGACAAGTACTGCCTCATCTCCAATTAAGTTTAAGTGTCCAATTCCACCTCCAATTGAAACAGACACTTTCGAGCAAAGCTGTAGTTCCGACTGTGAGAGTAGGGACTCCGATTTTAAAGTCGCAGATGGTGACAGTGACGAAGAACTAGATGAGGAACTTGCACGTGAAATTACGTTATTAAACAAAAATGAAGTAGTGAAGGGTCGACTTGAAGTAATAATTAAACGTAGTACTAAATTGTATCTTGGTTTGCCAGAGCAAAGTTTACATGTACTGGATTTACTTGTCAAGCAAATGATCCTTGAAATGAACCACATTTTACTAACACTAAAAAAAATTAGGCTAGCTGAACCATTCTCAATTATCACAGATGACTTTGGAATTTCAGCCAGTTGTGCTAGTCGCATATTTTGTAAAACTGTCCCATTATTAGCACTGTGTCTTAAGGAGTTAATATTCTGGCCTCTAATAAAGAAAATTGTAGAATTTTGCCCATGCCTTTCAGAGCAAGATACAGTAATGTCCAGTCTATTATTGTCTGTCTAGAAATAGAAATTGAGAAACCATCCAATTCAATGCACCAAGCACTTACTTGGTCAGAATATAAGCACTGCAATACTATTAAGTACCTTATATCTTCCATACCAGATGGTTTCATTAATTTCATTTCTGAAGGGTATAGTGGTCGTATAAGTGATTCCCACTTGTTTGAAAGATGTGACTTTCTCAAAAAGCTACCTTCTGACTGTGCAGTTATGGCTGACAGGGGGTTTAAATATGTGGAACCACTTCTGATACACCTAGTGTAGGTAATGGAGAAAAAATATCAAAGGAAGATGTAATGCAGACCAAGAGAATAGCCAGCTTAAGAATTCATAAAGAACGTTTAATTAGAAGACAAAGAGAATTCAATATGTTGAAGCCTCATGCATGTGTTGACCATAATTTAATACCAGTGATTGATGAAGTTATTGTAATAGCTAGTGCACTGATTAATTTGCAAGCACCACTGGTAAGACCCGGCCGAAGCCGTCGGATTTTTTAAGAGCGCTAAAAATCCCTCAGTATGCCTTCCTTCGGAGGGGAAGTAAAGCCGGCGGTCCCATGTCATAGATTTATGGCATGTTAAAGATCTTTCCACTAATTACACCTGTGTGAAACTAAATTGGATAGGTTAAGAATGTAAACAACGCTCTTTGGTTGCTACGTTCGTTGCCAAGAGCCGACTGCGGTGGCGTCTAGTAGCTAGTTCTGAACTAGGCCTAGTAGTCGTTGACGGTGGCGTTTGGCGGCCAAAGTAGGAACTATTTGAAAATTCAAAGTTGCAGTCCCTACTTCAATTTAAAAAACAGATACACACACTAATACAGTCATCACAATTAACACCGGTTATCAGACAGATTCTACACTCACCCAAAGTACACGGGGCTACATGACCGCGTTGTCGCAGCCCCTAAACTAAGGAACCAACCAACCAACCACTGGTAAGGTATTAAGACGAGTAACTTAGACTCATTGAATAAATGAAACCATTCGTATATAGTCAGTCTGTCCATACTGCATATACCTACATGTAGGCTTACATATATATGTGTATGTAATTGTATTTACATTTTGAAGTAAGTTAAGCCTACTTACTTTATTTTACATATTGGTGTAAATGGCTCAATCTTATTTAATTTTTCTTAGGAATGTTTTCTGTGGAGCCTTTTAACACACACATGTATTACACGAAGAACAGTTTAGGCCTATTATTCTCATGTTAATCCATTTTAGTATATGGTATAATCTTATAGAGTACATATGGGGAAATATAGTAGGCCTATTTTACTACAAAAGGAACTTCATAATATGAATTAAAATATAAACAATGATCAGCCTACTAACCACTTAGGCTATGGGCTTAACACTCCTCATTAGTACTGGAAATATGCATTCTTTCCAGAACTTTTCAGCTTCATTAATGGCTCTAATAGCCAGTTCCTCATCGTATTCTACCCAAAAAATAGAAATACGCTTTCTTGCTTCAAAACTTGGATCAGCAACACAAAAAACACCCTTTTCCATTTTTGAAAAATGCATCTGCATTTGAATCTGCAGTAGGAACTTGTCACTTATTTTGCCATTGTTGACATAATTTCCTACTGAAGCTTCTCTAGCTGGAGACTTAACTTCCACAACAAAGTCCTTTCCAATGCCATCTGGTGAAGCTCCCATTACAGGATGTGATGCAGAAAGCAGGAGACCACTCTTTTGTATTATGGTGCCAAGTAGGGCTTGTAAAGTGGCTATGACTTCAGTTTCAAGTGTACATCCCCTTTTCATTGCTTTAGTCTGTGTTGTTTTCACAGCACCGATCACTCGTTCCACAAATGTCCCATCAGATGTTCTGCACCTAGTTGCTTCATGGAGCTTGGAGGCTGTGATTCTCATATATCTGAGTTCATGCCAAGCTGGATCATTATGTTGTTTCAAAGTTTGCCTTTCTGCCAACTTAATAGACTCGAAGTCCATGTTCTCTATTGCAAATGTGAGAAAAGTATCTCTATCTCCACCTCTTTCTGCAAATTTAATCGCAAGATAGTGCAATGACAGCTTCTTGATGCAGTCACTTTCAGTGAAATACCTGCCCAGTTGGTTTTCAATTTTAAGCTCTTTACCTGCAACAACTACAGCATTTAAGAAGCTGCCATTAGAGGAACTACTGTCAGTTGTTACCTCAGTACTTTGCTTCTTTTTTACCCAAGTCCTTTGCAGTGATAAATTTCTTCGATGTCCCAACAGCAGATAGCTCTGATTTTTTCCAGTAGCACTTCACTGATGTCGTGGCTTTCTCCTCACTTCGACGATGCACCCACATCAGAAATGCTATTGCATGTTTACAACCACATGTATGGAAAGAAATAAAAATGACAGCACCTATGGATTTACATATAAATGGGCAAAGGGAGAGAAACCCATAGGCTGTGTTTGTATATTGAAAATAATAACAATAAAAATTATAATGTACGAAATGATGAAATAATAAGATAATAATACAAATAATAGTATGACAGAATTTTATATTTTCCTCTTAAGTGGTTTTATGTAGGCCTACATACTGTAGGCTATCTTCTTTTTTTCTGTTTATATTATAATTTTTCAAACTTAAGATTACCAGTACTTGCAATTATTATTGTTATCATTTTATTTTCCTCGAAGGGGTCTACTCCTTAGCATAAGAGTTAAAATTTTTAGGCCTAAATATGCTGTTTACCAAGTTTATATAGGCTACTCACCAGATGATGCAGCACAGTCATGGCATTCTACACTATCTATGCAGTACTGTTCCTCATCTACAATTAGTGTGACTGTATAATTTTTTGGATCTGACCTTGTGCTCAGGACATATTTTGCATTTTACTATGCTTTTCCCACTTTGTCGCTTCACTTGAACATACCCTATAGCGCTGTCACCATAATTTTCTCTGCCAGCACTGTAACAATATTATATTTTATTGTACAATAAAGATGCAAGGAAATTAACTGAAGTTACTTAATGTTTCCTTTTCATTGGCCTTTGGTGGGGGAGGGCAGTTGCCCCAAATAAAAATCTACCTTTTTTCAAGATTGATAGATTATAGAAGCATTTATTTTTGAAATTGTACAATAATTGAACTCCTAAGCATAAGAGTTATGCTTAAAAAGTTTTTAGGCCTAAATTTGCGTTTTTTATGTTAGTTTTAGGCCCGTCTTGATCCGTACCATACCTTGGTAATAGTGAAAATTGATTGTATTTTCTAACATGTGAACCAATCTAGAAAGAAATATGGGAAATGGGACTTAAGTGATATGTTTCTTTTCACGTTCCTTGTTATCCTAACACTAAGAGTTACAGAACGTATATACAAGATCCCACTTACCTATTTGCTTTTGATCCGCGAATTTCTGCAGCCACAAAACAGTCATTAGTTTTCAAGAATGATGCTACCATGATGGCATCCACACATGGTAGATTGTCAGACTGTGCTCTTTTAAAGCCTTCTTCTGTCATTTTGAAATCAATTGTGTTTTTTTTTCGCAATCACGAATAATGATTATTCGGCTTTTAGTAGCAGCAGATGCACGATGGCTGGCGAAGCTTCATGCGGTGCTAAACGGTGACGTCACATCCCGCCGCCTACGTCACAGGACGTTTTACTCGCCTTGCGGAAAGAGACTTTTAAATATTTTTTTAATGACAGAAAACAAAGCAACTTATCACAATGCAATATGTTTCCATACTATTCAATGGGTGTACTTTTCAAAAATTATTTTTTTGAAAATTATGCATGTTCCCAATTCCAAGGAATTGAAAAATTCAATAATAGGGAAATGCGGTAGCTGGCTTTCATCTTCAGTATCCAATCTGTTAACGCTGATGTATGTGTTTGAACTACTGGATATGAGTTCAATGACTTTTAAATAAATATAATTACATTGTTGCAGCTTGGCAAATATTTTATATTCCAGCAGATCAATTTTACCCTCACAACAGTAAAGACCAAAGTAACCACGCATAGATTTTACGCAAGAGAAATACAATGTAGGACAATGTTTACATTTCATCGTCAAAGACCTTACAGTACACTGTACTGCATAATATCTGGAATTGTTTCTGAAATTGCCTATTTATATTGGATTTTAAATGTGGCTTCGTATTATTCGATAACACTATAGTGTCCTGCAATAACGGAGCCGCTAAATATTAAATGGCAAATAATACTTCCATTGCCGAAATCAACTACGTAGTTAGACTCAGTACTCTAAACAAATAATCATTAAACAATTGTCTTATACAATGAAGTTCAACATGACCGTCCAGAGACTTTCATACTAAAGTTGGTTGGTGAGGAGAATGCGATGAGACTGATCGCTTAAAATAAATTCCTTATAATTGTTCCTGCCAGCGAAATTTTTTGCAATAGCTTGAAAACGCAGCTCAGAATGACGTTCTTCATTTTGTTATAAACAGTACGAAACTGCTCTAAATAAGCAATTTCCATCACCTGTTATAGGTTATGGCAGTACATTTTGCAGGGGAACATAGAATCACTTCGCCAACTACTGGAATGACCATAGGCCTATACTCAATACTCACTTCGGCAGTCACCCTAATGGAGGCAGTTTTTGAATTCTATGTCCCGTGCATGTCAAAAATCGTATGGAGGCCCACCTATTCTTGTCTATCGCCCCGGAGACTCGGGTTACATTTCCTGCTCTGCCAAGAAATTTAATTCTGGTCTGAGGGCAAAAACGGGGCACATTCAGTCTCTTGAGGTATAACTAAGAAGAGGAAGGTTTAATTCCCACCTCGACAATCTTGGATGTGGTTTTCCGTGGTTTCTCACTTCCACTTAAGGCAAATACCGGGATGGTTCCTAACTTAAGGCCTTGGCCGTCTCCTTGCCATTTACCACCTTAATTACAAAATAATACACAGAGTAATGCAGCCATCACAATAACCAAGGTTATCAGAGAAAATTTCGCACATACACACCCAAGTACACGGGGATGAGTGACCACGATGTCGGAGCCCTTCAAACGAATTATGTTTGCCAAGTGTCTCTCATGGCGAAAGCAACTGTGGACACGCGCGAGTGCCTGGTAAACTACTTTTTTCTTTAATAATTTAAGAGTATATCGACGATGCATAACTTAATTATAACTTTTAGTCTAGGACGCTAATAACTTGACCACCGAAGCATTGGGAAGAAATTGCAATATTAAGGTACATAAACAACATAGCCTACACATTCAACTGTCGGTTAATGTTCCTCAAAATTTCCCTTCTTAAATATTCCCCTCCTTTATAATTCTCCATCACGTGAAGACGTGCCATGTCTTGTGTTTTAAATATATCGATGCAATGGTGCTGCCATCTGCTGTCAGTCACTGGAACTATATGGGCGATGTACTGCCATCTGTTGTCAGTTATAGGAACTGATTGCAGATATTTAAACGGCGTACCTCGTAATCTGTGGGCGTACCACAGATTACCTACGCGGCGTACTGAGGACAAGAGTTTGTCTTTTGATCACATGCTGTAATGCAATGGTAAAACGGAAATAAAACGTATTGAGAGGGAATGTAGAAATATGTATCTTTAACAGACATAAAACCTTACTAATACTCCTTGATTAAACAATATTTCAGTGGTAAAAAAAAATATTGGCGTAGGCTGGGATCGAGCCGGTGTATCTTGGAACCACAGCCAGTCGCCTTAACCACATAGCTACTTTTTTTTTATTAGCTCTTTACAGAATTACAGAATTTTCAGATATGATAAATACCAGACTAATACATCACAAGAAATCCAGATAGTGTCCATATTTATCGTACAATTGTCCACTTTCACTAAGCTTCCAACGCTCTTTTTGCAGGTGATACCTGAGATCCAGGAAAGAGAAATGTTGATCATTGTCCATCACGAAGTGTACATATTGGCCCATTATCCACACAATGGCAGTCTGTTTAATTTGGGGGAAGGCGGTCACCGACAAACGAACCAACTTCCTGTCATCAAGGTCATCCGAGGGCACATTTAATAGTTGACATACTTTTCCCTTACACCACAGCCACGTGGAGGCAACTCGCGTGCATGATGTGAAGCGGTGTATCGCCGTATCAGTTTGACCACATATAGTACACCATGGGTAAGCTTCAAGATGGATGGTATATCGCCGTAGAGCGGTTGGGATGAGATCGTTGAGGAAGATAAAAACTTGGGAATGTACAGCAGAAGAAATGGACATAGCCCCAAAATTTTTCCAAACAGTGGGCCAATGGACATAGAGGGTGGTGGCCTCTATTCGCGGTTTGGAGTGTACCACTTGCCGCAACATGTTATAGATACTTTTCGTCGTTGGAACAATTCCTGATGGCATTTGGCGAACAGTTTCCAGAAGGTGCTGTTGATGGTCCCTAAATATCTTCGGCAAAGCTCTATCACAACCACGGGCTGTGTTTCGAATATCTTTGTATAGCGCTTTCGTAAAAGTGTCATGTTGGGAAAGAATGGTGATATCGTTCTTGCAGAGGAGCGCACGGCATTTCATGCCATGAGCTGTTAGCCCTAGCCCGCCTTGCCGGGATGGGAGATACAACTGTTCCCGTTGTACTCGGAACAAAAATCCTTGCCATATAAACCAACCTGTATATTTTGCCAATTGGCTCTCAAACATTTTGGGAAGGGGGAAAAGTTGTGCGACATACCATATTTTAGAGAGCGCAAACACGTTGAGGACCATGACCCGTTGCACTATATTGAGGTTTCTTTGAACAAATTGGATCAGGACTCCCCTAACTTTGGCAATGACCTTAGTCCAGTTAACTTGCACTGTGTCCAGAAGCGATTGTGTCCAGGTAATGCCAAGAATTTTCACCTCATTTACTATCCGGAACCAGGGCTGTGGGGTAATCACTGAGTTAGTATTGAGCGGAAGCAAAGCAGTTTTCTGGGGGTTCGATTGTGCTCCAGAGGCGATATGGTAGAGCTGAAGGACGCTATCGATGTGGGAGATGTCTTCTTCATTGCGGATCAATATTGATACGTCATCAGCATAGGCGCACATTCCAAAAACATGTGTGGACAGTTTGTAACCCTGTAGCTTCACCAGGGTAGTCCGAATGAACGGTTCAAGGCCAATGACAAAAAGTAGCATAGAAAGGGGACATCCTTGCCTAACTGATCGTTGTATTGGAATCAGAGGGGAAAGAAAACCGTTGACGAGCACTCTAGACGTAGCATTACAATTTATCATACGAATGTAGTCAATAAGGATTTCAGGAAATTCGAAGTGTTGCAAGACCATGTACAAGTATTCATGACTGATGCGGTCGAAAGCTTTATCAAGATCTAAGGTGAGAAAACTCATTGGCTCAGTGGGGAGCATTTCGGCTTTTAGGTGTAGGTCCCGTAGTATCGCTAAGTTTGTTAACAGAGTTCTTCCAGGAATACTGCAACATTGTTCATCACCAATGATATCAGGTAGAACAGTCTTCAATCGGCATGCAAGTACTTTGGTAAGGACTTTATAGTCACTGCAGAGCAGAGTAACTGGTCGGAAGTCACCAACTGCCATGGGATAGGATGTTTTTGGTATGAGGACTATGGTACCCTCGTGATGTGATTGACAAAGAGCACGACGTTGGAGAATGGTACGCAGGACATGACAAAATTCTTTGCCAATGAGAGGCCAGAAGTGTTTATACATTTCATATGGCAGTCCATCAATGCCAGGTGAGCGGTTGTTTGGGAGTCGTTTAACCACAGAGTGAATCTCTTCATCCGTAATATCCGCGCTGAGCAGAGTTTTGTTGTCCGGAGATAGTTTGGTACTGCAAGATGACAGCAATAGGGTCACCTGCTGTGGATCAATGGGAGCCTTAGCGTAGAACCGTTGATAAAATAATGATATTTCACTACGTATAGCGTCAGGGGAGGTGACGACACTTCCAGTACTGGTGCGGAGGCGGTGGATATATTTACGTTGCCGCTCACGTTGTCCTTTGGCGATATGGTATACACTTGAATTTCGTCCGGGAGCACTGTACGATCTTTTAAAGCCACGTTGATATGAGCGAGCGTTCGTTGCTGTAGAGACAGGAGCTTGGTTTTAACTTCCCGGATCTGGTCATATATACGCTCCCCAGCATCAGATCTTTGCTGGAGCTGGCGAAGAACTCGATAGTAAAATTCAACTGTATCCCGTCTTTCCCGACCTCGTTGGTAAGATATGTTCTTAAAGACGCGGCGGATCCCTGGTTTAACTAAAATATCCCACCAGTCTGTGCAGTCGCGAAATTTGCATTTTTGTTGGACCCATCGAATCCAGTGTTGTCTGAAAATATCTTGGCATTCCTCCTCCAGTAACAGCGAGCAATTCAGCTTCCAATAACCTCTTCCTATGTTGAATATGGGATGGGGGTAAGAGATTGTACATACGACAGCATGATGGTTAGTGAAACTGGCAGGAATCACTTCATATCGTCTAGGCTGGATAAGTTCCTGTGAAAAGTAGATGCGGTCAAGTCGTGATGAGGAGTTGTGACTTATACAGGTGTAATGGGGCAGGGGCACCCTTAAACTATCCACAGCATCAATGAGGTGTAGGGAGGTAAGAAGGGTCCTGAGAGCCGGGTTGACACCTCTGTATGGACTAGTGGAATCCTCTGGGCGTTGAATACAATTGAAATCCCCTGCAAGAATAAGTTTTTCCTTAACGTCGTGCAGATGAGGCAGTATACTCTGTTGAAAGAACATTTTCCGTTCCACACGTTTATTAGACCCGGATGGGGCATATACATTTATCAGGGTGGTATTGTTTATGTGTCCAGATATTATGCGTCCTGATGGATGACATAGCACACCTGCGAGTGGGATATCATGTCTTATGAGGAATCCGGTCCCTCTATTCGTATTACCGGTATTGATGTATTGTTTGTAGAAGGCAGATATGGGTAAACACGGTATAGCAACTTCTTGAATGAAAGCAATGTCAATGTCAGCATCCCGAAGGAATCTCTCCAACAGTTGAAATTTCAGAGGGCATTCTATTACATTGATATTCACAGTGGCCACAGTGAGAAATTGCGCCATTAAGAGAAGTATAAAAGCTGTGCTAGACATACTGGAAGGTGGACTCGAAAGAAGACACAGGTGAGAATTATCCTGGTGCACTATGTCAAATTAGGTTGAGATAGTTCCTTTTGACTGCCATTCATAGGCCGGCTGTCAGCGGTTGAGAGCGTTCGTGGGTCCCTAGATGACGTAGAAAGAAGATTTTGTTTCTTTTTCACAGCTGCGGAAACGTTTGTGGAGCCAGTTTTATTCTTCGGGGCTGGTACGGCAATCGAGGCATTTGTTTTAATCTTCTTAGAGACGTTCTCGGCTCCCCGATCAACATTCTTTAGTGAGTCGGTAGGGACCAGTGAAGTCGGGGGCAGTGAAGACAAAATTTCTGTGGCAGCCTGTAGTAACGGCAGAGTTGGTTCTAAGGCTGCGATACAGGTTGCCGAGAGCACAGGGGCACTCTGTGTCTCGCAGCTCTGGCCAGGGCAAGGTACCAGTTCTGCGTCAGATGTATCCGAGGTCACTCCTGGTGTTGTCTCAGCTGACTGCTCAATGAGCATGTTTTCATATGACGTTTGCTGCGTCACAACTTCCGAGTATTGTACACGTCGTTGTTGTGTAGGAGTTATACCGAGGGGAATCATTTTCTTTGGGCAGTTAATACGCAGATGTGTGGTAGCATTGCAAATTAAACAGGTCTGTTTCTGTCCATTATACGTTATATAGCCAGAATGGCCACCAAAAGCCTCAGTGGAGGGGATATCTTGCTTGATTTCCATAGTTACGGCACGTATTCCATTATACACCGGGAACTGATAAGCAGAAGACCATTGTTCTTTCCTGACGTCACTCACAGTGCCATATTTCGACAGGACGGATTTGAAAATTTCAGGGGGTACTTCGAGTGGGACATTAAATATACGCACTGTGGTAAAATTGGAATCCGCTGTGGAGAGCTTAACATTGGTCATTTCGCCTGAATCATACTGAAATTTAATAGGATCTGCAAAAGTATTTAACAATTTCTGATAAATAGATATGGTGATTACCTTGATGTACATGGTTTTTTCGTGCGCATTTAACTGGATGGCTTCTACTTGGTCGACAGTCAACCGGAGGGTATCGCCAATCCAGCGGTGAATTTCTCCTGGTGAGGGGCGAGAACTCTGCCTGTCCCATTGGCAGCGTAAGGTGTTTTTTCTCTGGTATCCGGACATGATTTTCAGCGGGGTTTTCTGGGTTTCTGGTTTTGTTGTACTATCTGGAACACTACTTAAAAAGTATTGTCCGAATGACACACGGAAGGTCAGTACACACGTGGAACTAAGGAAGCACCGGTATTAGGAACCGTAAACTCTTCCAATGCGGTCACACAGCGCGCACACACGTACCGCACTCGGCCACGACCAGTGACCAACTGCTACTCGCGCACTCTAGTATATCAGCAGACGCAGCCATTAATTATCTTCAAAAGCCGCTGTTTGACGAAAATAATCCATTTCATTATCCAAATAGATCAATGTTGCACATTCGTATACGTTCATACTATTATTAAATTTTCTTGTCAGAACTTAGTTAATGTATGTTTTCAATTACACGGAAGCTATTAAATAACTTACATTCTAACGGGTCGCCTCCGTAGCGTAGCGGTCAGCATGGTTAGCTGCCGCCCCAGGGGTCCTGGGTTCGATTCCCGGCTCTGCCACGAAATTTGAAAAGTGGTACGAGGACTGGAACGGGGTCTACTCAGCCTCAGGTGGCCCAAATGAGTAGAGGGGTTCGATTCCCCCTCAGCCATCCTCGAAGTGGATTTCCGTGGTTTCCCACTTCGTCTTCGGGCAAAATGCCGGGATGGTACCTTCTTCAAGGCCACGGCCACCTCCTTCCCTCTTCCTTGCCTATCCATCCTCACCATCCCTTACCTTCCCTCATGAGGCCCCTGTTCGCTTTGCAGGTGAGGCCACCTGGGCCAATCCCACCTCACTAGTTGTATCCTTCGATGTTCCCAGCTCTAGGTCACTGCCCGTAGAGGCGGTAGTGGTGAGTTCCCTCGCTGAGTCCGTGGGTTCCACCAACCTGGAGGGTAAACGACTAAAATAAACAGAACATTTTAATGGACTTCTCACCGCCATTTTGTCATGACCCCCAGGGGCAAGAATTCTGCTATTTTCTATATTAATTCAAAAATATACCGTAATATATTTGTTTATTTTAGAGACGCTCTGCAAATCTAGAGGCCAAGAGCTTTCATTAGAGTGCTCAACGAAGTAAATCGGTTCTGTCGTTCTTTCAATCTCGTGGTAACAAAAATCACCTTACTGTTTTAAATATATAGATATAACTGAATATTTAAGGAGCCTACTTTAATCATTGTATGCATTATTAACCTAACTGATAGCCTACATTTTAGGGACCAGTGATTTTCTTTTTCCTAATTGTATTACGCTTGTGGGTTTTGTCGAACAGCAATATTTCAAGAGGATAATGGTAGTCCGAGGATAAACGCTTAGAATCCCAGCTTCATAATAATATATGCATTTGATTAGGGGAACAAATACCAACAAATAAAAAACATACTATACATCATCTAAGAATCAATATGTCCGTTTTTAAATAAGAACTACTCATACATAACGCATATGTACAATGCTAGATTAACGTGACATCACTTTTTAGCCTATTTTCAATTTTGAAAAAATAGGCTTATGAGATCACCTTTTGACCGTGTGTGTGTGCGCGTGTGTGTGTGTGTGAGCTGTGTGTGTATGTCCCCCTAATAAAATCTAAACGGCTGGGGCGATTTCAATGCAACTCGGTAAGTTCATGGCACTATTCCCGGCGACCTCGACCGTGATCTTCAAATTTTGTTACGTCTCACCAATCCAACATGGCGGCTGTGCGAAATATTTCACTAGCATTCAATATCTCCGAAACTATTACCGATATCGCCTGAAATTGTGTACGGTGATAAAGGGCGCTACTAGAGGTTCACCTATGAGACTTTCAAAAACCTGGTGACTACAAAACCAACATGGCGGTCAAGCGAAATTGAGACATTTAAATAGACATTTCTCGCGATTTAACTATCCAAACGTAATGAAACTTGTTACAGCAAATGTTTATACACATTGTAATGCACTGAAGTCTAATTTAGTTCAATTGTTTACATAACCTCAAAATGGCGGCTGTGCGAAATATTTCACTGACATTCTATATCTCCGAAACTATTACAGATATCACCCTGCAATTTTGTACGGTGATAAAGGGTACTGATACAAGTTTACCTATGTATATTTCATAAACCTGTAAAGTACAAAACGAACATGGCGACCAAGCGAATTTGAAATATTTTAATAGACTTTTCTCGTGATTTAACTCTCTGAGCGCAGTGAAATGTGGTACATTAAATGATTTTGCAGATTGTAATGCACTGCCATTTAATTTAATTCCATTGTTTACATAACCTCAAGATGCCGGCTGTGCGAAATTTTAAAATTATGTTTTTATTTCTTGTGTCGTAATCATGCGATCGAAGTGAAAGTTTTAATAATGAACCTAGGCAATAATTGTCCTTGAATGGTACATAACTCTATGGCCTATACATAAAACAATCCTAAATGGCGAGCTTCCGAAATATTTAGACGGTTCTCAATATCTATGAATCTTTTACAGCAACCAATCAGATTTTTTTTTATGTTCATAGAGACTATGATCATATGTTCACCTATAGGACTTTGAGTAACCTGGTGAGCACATATCCAACATGGCGGCAACGCGAAGTATGAACATTTAAATGGACGTTTCTCGTGAATTAACTATCCGAGTGCCGTGAAACGTTGCACGTTAAATGCTTATACAAATGTTGATCCACTGGCATATAATTTATTTCAATTGTTTGCATAATCACAAGATGGCTGCTGTGCGTAATTTTAAAATCTCGTTTTTACTTCTTGTGTTCTAATCATGCGATTGAAGTTTGAATACCACACGTACACAATAATCTTAATGTAATAGTACAAAAATAAAAATCCAACCTGGCGACCATCTGAAATATTTAGACGGTTCTCAATATCTACGAATCTGTTACAGCAATTAAACTGAAATTTTGTATGTTGATAGAGGCAATTAACATGAGCAGGATATATGAAAATAGGCTGTATAGTTCTTCACGGAACTACTTGTTTCATTTCCTTTGGTCTTTTAGTTCTTTATGAGGTTGGCAAATAACATTTGACTTACAATTATGATTTTTATTGAAAACCAGAATCACAGGGGCACTGCGTCTGCGGAATCGCTCAATTTCATTATGTCGTGCTCGCTGTTGTTGTGTTTGATGTGCACGAACTCGTTGCATTCTAAGCTTATCTACTTCATTGTCACTCACTAAAGAACGCAATTCTGACATAGCAATACGACTATTTTCTTGATCTGTCTCTCTCTGGTCATCAGTGCGGTTAGCGCGTGATGTAGCTCTTCGCACATTTGATTGACTGCGACGACCTAAGTCAGGTCGTCTTCTCCTCGGCATCGTAAATTGTAATTAATCAAAGTGAGAAAAGTTCTCGCGCACTTAGCAGTAAAGTGTCACTAACACAAAAGATCAATAAAAAAAGAGAACATAACTTGAAATGTCACTATCACAAAGGATCACCGAAGTAAAGAAAGTTCTAGTTGATTGTCAAATGTCAAATATTATGGTTGCGTTAAGAAATTTAATTTGTGACGAAACTTAAGATTTATCAATCTATATATAGTTGATTTTCAAATGCCAAATATTATGGTTGCGTTCAGAAATTTAATTTGTGACAAAACTTAAGATTTTTCAAACTACATAAAAATAATCTGAAAGATAGTTAACAACTTTCATATTTATTCACCTTTTAAACTTTCTCTGGACTTCCACAAATAATTCAAGACCAAAATTAGCCAAATCGGGTACAGCTGGCGTTGTAACTTTGTTTGTAGAAGGGCTTTTGGATTCCCAATATTTTTTTTCTTTTTCCGTTAACCACCTCTAAACTATAGTAAAATTGATTTAATATCTCAAAAAAATCATGGTAGCGTGCTCAACAGCTCACCAAAGTTTCATCGCAATAAAATGAATGGTATATGAACGCATACGAGACTTGGTTGAAACGATTCCTGTGCTGTCACTCTGTAAAAGAATATACTCGTGCGCTACCAATTGTAAAATGGATTTACTAAATCAGAAATCTTTGCGGTAGTTGAAACAGCATTTCTCCAAATTTCATTGCTATCGCATGAATGGTGTATGAACGCACATGGCATTTTTTTTAAACGATACGCACGCCGTTACTCATTTGTTGAATCTACTCGTGCGCTACCTATTGTAAAAAGGATTTACTAAATCAGAAACCATCCCTGGAGTGTGCACAACACTACAACCAAAGTTTCATAGCAATCGGATGAATGGTATTGTGCCCAACTCTAGGAATGGGTATTCCAAGATTCAGACACCTAGATATCAAGGGAAAGGCTACAGCCGCTTTTGAAAGTTGAGATATTTGAATATCGCGCTCCATTACTTCCAGAAGGGAATGGAAATTGTATGCAGCCAAGAGCATGTCAAGTGACGTAGCAAGTAGTAGCAGAGGTCGAGACTATTTGTTGATTAAATAGTTAGCCATGGAGTAGAGACTTGAGACTTGGATCAGATTACTGGCACGGCCAAATGAAAGAGAATGAACTTAGTATCAAGTAAATCGGACCACGGATACCAGAGATATGAGGATTTCCAGATTTCAGCGTGATGCAGCGTGGACCTGACCGTTTTGAGTAAAAGCCGGCCGGCCCAAGCAACATCAGCTCACTTCGAACCAAGCTCTTGCATGACAAGGTGCTGCCACGTTGAGCCAAGGCACATGGTTGCCGGATCTACGCAGAAAATATCTTTAGATTGTGATAGTCACAAAAGTGCTGCGATACATGTGGAACATAGTAAGTTTCCAGCAGAGAGAATCACTAAGGTGATTGTTATTTTTCTACGGACACTGGTGAAATATTTTATTTCTATATGGACATATGCTAGACTTTGTCTAGAAAGTACTTTGTCACAGTCCAGTAATAATAATTTAATAGTTGGATATTTTAGTCCAATTAGTCAGTTTCATGAATTGTAACTTGATAACCACTCCGATCTTTCAGTATATTGAAGGCCAGTCTATCACGGTGTTGTTCATTAGCCGACGAAGGGAAACTATATGTTGCTTCGCGCATGATAGATGGTGATAAGCCATGTCCAGGGAACGATCTTCAGAACAGCCGTTGATTGATTTAGACTGTCAGTGTTTTCTTGTACTGAAAAGATTACCGTGAGTTATGTTACAACTGACATATTTGAGAATAGATCACTTAGATCTGACCCCATTTAAGCAAAATGCTATGGAATTAATAGAAGTCAATATTAAAATGGATCAGCAGTTACTTCAAACTTCAAGAAATATTTCCACTATGTCGTGTTAGACAGATTGTGGGTATATAATGGCGGCCGATACAAGGATTAGACGTGCGTGTCCGATAGGGCATGTATCTGGATAAATCTGGTACAGACCAGGTTCACTACGCTTCAAGACCAACGAGAAATGTAAGCCACATTTTGACTTTATATTATGCCTAGCTAATTGGAACAAACTCATTTTCTGCAGATGACCAACACATTTGTTTTTCTTCGTATTTAAATCTTGCAATGATTTACGCAAGACATATTAGAGTTATTCTTAGTATTTTCAGCACTCAGAACAGTTTAGGATCGATGACCAAGCAGAACGAGCATTTATTTGAATGTTTCTTATTTTTTTTGATAATCACGGTAATCAGCCGATGTAACTGTAAAAGTTCATAATTATTTTTGTTGAGAAATGGATATTTTATCCATATTCGAAGAATCGAACATGTGGATTCTCACATAATGAAATAATAATTAAATATATTTAAAATAATAAAAATAATAATAATAATAATAATCCACTAATAATAATAATAATGATTCTCATAATTTTTCTAAATAATTCTTGGATCTTATATTTTCTAATAATCACATTTATTGAGAGAGAGCTTATGAAGTAGTTTAATCATTTCTAGTTTGGAACAGGTGATTTTCCGAAGGAGAGTGGTTAGCGCAAGCCCGCATTCAACCAACATTACAGTTCTGGTTGAACAGTTAATATTTGCAATGAGCAAAGTATATTTTTCAGATAACACGGAGAGGCATGAAACGGGAAGCAAATGATATTTGTATCAATTAGGATATTTTTGTATTTATATAAAATCATGACGTAAATACACATTCGAAAGTGAAATAGAGAGTATCATAAGTATGGTAACTTCACGGGTTGAACTGAATGGTAAAATAAAATAAACTTGTAAGTTTATAAATCTTCCAGTGTTGATAACAAGCAGAAGCTTGATTTATTGTATACATTTTGGGAAGAAAATTTATGTGTGTGGAGTAGTTGAAATGCCATTCCCAGGTGCGCATGTTTAAGTCGCAGGAATGAGGAGGTTTTTATTTGAGCATCAATCAAATAGCACGTTCGATGACTCAGTGTTAAAGAAGGAGTATTGGAACTACACATTGCGTCGTATGAATGACCCAAAGGTTATTTCTTAAAAACCATCAGTTCTTATTTCAACCTTGTTTACGGATTCCATTAAGACTTTGATTTTGCTAGAACCCGGATTTGTCATGATAGTATTTTATTCTTCTTCAGAGGAAGACCTTTGCCGTTGTTGTTGGAATGTTGTGTTCTTATAAAAATAATAGAATGGGCCACTGCCAATTAAAAATAATTCTATAACCACGAATAATTTGAAGGATGTTTTCAATCCTAGTGCCATGAACTAAATGAATTCATTATGAAGCTACAATTCTTATTTTCGCATTCTGTCGAAGAATTGCAAGTTGTGAAAGTTACTAAAATGGCCACAAATCTAAATATTTTTCTTAATAATGATTCCAAGTGGAGAATCGAATAATTGAATGGTCCAACAATTTATTGATCAAGTTGATGATTCAGAAATCATATATTAGGAACTTGAAGTTCATAATCGAGTCACTTCTCGAAACGTTTAATGTCAGAAGAACAATTAATTTTGTTGTGCTTCGCACAGTTCTTCGATGCTATGCTCAATGGTCAAATACTTTTCAGATGTTGTTATTAATAGGTGTACATATTTTGTGTTGATTCAGAGATAATAATATTTTTTGACAATATTTTTTTTGAAACTGGAAAAATAAGTGAAGGTTAAAAATTCTATGAACAATTATTCTACGAGTGTTAATATTATGTAAAAATTCAACCAGTGAACTACAGTATTTCCAGTAAAGACAATTAAATTTGAACTGGATTTAATCATAAATAATGGATATAATTTTGGAACACAGTCTACAAAACTGATAATCAGACTTGTGTCTCCAAAGATAATTGTCCAATGTGTTTGGAAAATTTCTGTACATTGTGTAAATAGTAATGTGGGTCGCCACACATGAATGATGCTGCTTTGAGCATTTTATTTTTGCAGTCAATTTTAAATTCAGAATAAAATGAGATAATTTTACATGATGTGTTATGCCCAGTTGAATCTCCTTCTATCCTTATTGTTGCATTGAGCCAAAAATCAGTAAAGCATTTTTTTCATTTGATGTCGTTTTTGCGATTAGCTTTAACCCATCTGGCGCCCCGGGATATTTTGACTCTCGTGCTGACTGATTCTTGGTAAAATGCATATGTGGTCGTGCGGACTCCGGTCTAAACGGGCACAGTATATGAACGCATACGGGACTTTTTTAAGCGATTCACGTGCCGTCACTCATTTCTTGAATCTACTCGTGCGCTACAACTTTCATATTTATTCATCTTTTAAACCTTCTCTGGACTTCCACAAATAATTCAAGACCTAAGTTAGCCAAATCGATCCAGCCGTTCTCGAGTTTTAGCGAGACTAACGAACAGCAATTCATCCCTATATCCCTATATCCCTATATCCCTATATCCCTATATCCCTATATATATTATAAATGTGAAAGTCTGTGTGTGTGTTAGTTTGTTACCTCTTGACACTAAACCGGCTGGACGGATTTGGATGAAATTTGAAATGGAGACAGCTTATACCCTGGGATAACATATAGGCTGCCTTTCACCCAGAAATAAATCATTGTTCCCGTGGAACGAGCAACATAACTGAAAAGTCACTAAAAATACTCAACTGGGACAAAATATCGAAGTTGTCGCATATAGACCGGACAAAGCTCATTTTACGCCCCTCGATGCGAGAAACAATACTCGGTAGGTCCCTACGGGACACCGAAAACCACATTTTAAGGCCCTAAAACCAATAGTTTCAAAGATATTCGCAGAAAACTATCTTCACTCTGATAAACTGAACTAATGGCAAGTCCGTTTCCATGGCAACACTACCTCAAGGTATGACATCCGATTTTCTATATATCCCTGTAGGAGGCAATGCCAATCCATTTGTTATCTTTTTCAAGATATATATAAACACAATAAGAACAGGGTAGCGTGCCTGCCTCTCACCGGAGGCCCTGGGTTCGATTCCCGGCTCCGTCAGAGATTTTTGACACTGACGTGAGGTTTGCAACGGAGTGCATTCAGATTCGTGAGGACAATTGAGTAGCTGTCTGATAGTGAGGCAGCGCCCCGGTCACGAAGAACAACATTAACGGCCGAGGGACACGATGCACTGACCACGCGTCACCACAATATATGCAGGCCAAATGACTGGGAAGCGGTCGCATTATAGGCTTAGGCCCTTCATGGGCTGTAGTGCGGGGTAAAAAAATTAGAGGAAGCGCCTTCTAATACCACCTTTAATTTTTAAACACTACAGTAGCGGCTACTAAATAAAGGTAGCGATCAAGCAACGTTCAATTTCATAAACACTGGGCTCACAAATCCCGTATATTTAAGTACAAATATCGGTCTGGTCGTTATGTCAGTAGCAACGAAGCTATGTGGCGGCTATTGCCGTTTCCGTAACACTAAAGGCATCCCGCCGTCACATAGTCAATGTGCACTTATAAAATTGTGAACCACACTCACTACCTTTAGCAAAATTTACACAAGACGTGATTTTGAAAGCACTCTTCTGTATGTTGAGGTACAGAGATATACCACATGGAAAGATACAATAAAATGTTGGCAAATCTGAGTTTAAGGAACTGCTGTTCAGAATAGGCCTTGTGTTAAATCTGCAGAAGCTTTCGGTACAGGTTATGCATCCCATGTTCGTAACATAGAATGTTTTCCTTTGACAATGCATCTACACAATGTGCGAGGGCAACGCATTTCAAAGATCTCTAAAACACAGTAATCAGGAAATTGGAGAAAATTTATAGTGGGAGAGAAGATTCAAGGAGAAATCACTTCGACTCTGAGATTTGCTGATGACATAGTCATCTTGGCCGATACGCCAGAGGATTTGAATGAGTTTTTGAATGGTATGGACTCCGTCTTGAGGAAATAATTCATGATGGATATCAATAAATGTAAAGCAAAATTATTGGAATGCAGCCAAAATAAATCAGAAACCTCTATGCACATCAAATTGGCAGGTGAAACGCTACGGGAAGTAGGAGACTTCTGTTACTTAGGAAGAAAAATAGCCAGTGATGGACGAAGCAAAGAGGTTGGCTCAGGCAAGGACATCATTTCTACAAAAAAGGAATCTGTTGACATCGAATATACATTTAGATATTAGGAAGTAATTTTTGAAAGCTTTTGTCTGGAGCGTGACACTATAAGGAAGTGAAACTTGGTCTAATGGTGCAGCAGAAAAGAGGAGAATTGAAGCGTTTGTAATGTGGTGTTACAGGAGAATGATGATGATCAGATGGGTAGATGGGGTAACAAATAAAGAGCTATTAAGACGAGTGGGAGTGGAGAGATGTTTCTGGCGACTGCTATTGAAGAGAAGATATAGGTTGGTACGACACATATTAAGACACCCAGAAATAGCAAGCTTAGTTATGGATGGGAGGGTTAAGGACAAGAACTGTAGGGTAGACCAGGGTAAAACAGACTGCCTCGGATGTAGGGTGTGGTAGCGATATAGAGATGAAACGATTAGCTCAGGAGAGGGAGTCATGGAGGGCTGCATCAGTCCAGTCAAGAAACTGAAGACTCAAACAACAACAGTTGGGAATTTTAATTACTTAGAGAGGCATGTGAGGCAAAAGGGTTGTTGGAGAATTTCAATCCCTGGGATGTAACACTGGAAGAGAGTGCATAATGTACATCAACGGCCAAGGTCAGAGATATTTTACTATAGGTAAGGAAAAATACTTTTGATTCCCCATATTCCGATAGATTTGCCATTCCAGTGTGCAAGAGTGCAGTTCCCTCTTCAAACAATATTCGCAATTTCTATTATCAAAGCGCAATCGCACACACTTAACAGCAGGTGTACAATTGCATAGTCCCCATTGACTTGATCGCGAACGAAGCCGCGGGTACCTGCTAGTATATTATAATTGTGAAAATCTATGTGTCTGTGAGTGTGTGTGTGTTAGTTTGTTACCTCTTGACACTAAAACGGCTGGACGGATTTGGATGAAATTTGAAATGGAGACAGCTTATACCCTGGGATAACATATAGGCTGCCCTTCATCCGGAAATAAATCATTGTTCCCGTCGAACGGGCAACATAACTGAAAAGTCACCAAAAATACTCAGCCGGGACAAAATATCGAAGTTGTCGCATAAAGACCGGACAAAGCTCATTTTACGCCCCTCGATGCGAGAAACAATACTCGGTGGGTCCCTGCGGGACACCGAAAACCACATTTTAAGGCCCTAAAACCAACAGTTTCATAGATATTCGCAGAAAACTATCTTCACTCTGATAAACTGATGAACTAATGGCAAGTCCGTTTCCATGGCAACTGAACCTCAAGGTATGACATCCGATTTTCTATATATCCCTGTAGGAGGCAATGCCAAACCATTTATTATCTTTTTCAAGAGATATATAAACACAAGAACAGGGTAGCGTGCCTGCCTCCCAACCGGAGGCCCCGGGTTCGATTCCCGGCTCCGTCAGAGATTTTAGACACTGGCGTGAGGGCTTCAACGGAGTGCACTCATCTTCGTGAGGACAATTTGGTAGGTGCCTGATAGAGGGGCAGCGTCCCGGTCACGAAGAACAAGATAAACGGCCGAGCGAACACGATGCACTGACCACGCGTCACCACAATATCTGCTGGCCAAATGGCTGGGAAGCGGTTGCATGATAGGCCTAGGCCCTTCGTGGTCTGTAGTGCCAGGGGTAAAAAAATTAGGGATAGCGCCTTCTAATACCACTTTTAAATTTTAAACTCTAACAACAACAATTTCATAAACACTGGGCTTACAAATCCTGCATAGTTAAGTACAAATATCAGTCTGGTCGTTATTTCAGTAGCAACGAAGCTCTGTGGCGGCTATTGCCGTTTCCGTAACACTTAAGGCATCTCGCCGTCACATACCTCAATGTGCACTCACAAAATTGTGAACCAGTCTATTTTACTGAAAAGAATTTCTACGAGCGAGTATCCACTCTGGCAAAAACCACACTCACCACCTTTTCCAAAATGTACACAAGACATGATTTTTAAAGCACTCTTCTGTATGTTGAGGTACAGAGATATACCACATGGAAAGATACAATAATATGTTGGCAAATCTGAGTTCAAGGTACTGCTGTCCAGAATAGGCTTTCGGTACAGGTTATGCGGCCCATGTTCGTAACATGGAATGTCATCCTTTGACATTGCATCTACACCATGTGCGAAGACAACGCATTTCAAATATCTCTAAAACCACAATAATCAGGAAATTGGAGAAAAATTTAAAGTGAGAGCGAAGATTCAAGGAGAAATAATTTCATCTTTGAGATTTGCTGATGACATCGTCGTCTTGGCCGATACGCCAGAGGATTTGAACGAGTTTTTGAATGGTATGGACTGCGTCTTGAGGAATGAATTCATGATGAAAATCAATAAATTTAAAACAAATTATTGGAAAGCAGGCGAAATAAATCAGAAACCTCTATGGACCTCAAATTGTCTGGTGAAACGCTACAGGAAGTAGGATACTTCTGTTAGTTAGGAAGCAAAATATCCAGTGATGGACGAAGCAAAGAGGATATAAAAAGCAGGTTGGCTCAGGCAAGGAAAGCATTTCTACAGAAAAGGAATCTGTTGACATCGAATATTCATTTAGGTATTAGGAAGTCATTTTTGAAAGCTTTTGTCTGGAGCGTGACATTATAAGGAAGTCAAACTTGGACTAATGGTGCAGCAGAAAAGAGGAGAATTGAAGCGTTTGAAATGTGGTGTTACAGGAGAATGATGAAGATCAGATGGGTAGATAGGGTAACAAATGAAGAGGTATTGAAACGAGTGGGAGAGGAGAGTTGTTTCTGGCGACTGCAAATGAAGGGAAGATATAGGTTGGTAGGACACATAAATAAGACACCCAGGAATAGCAAGCTTAGTTATGGAAGGGAGGGTCGTGGACAAGAACTGTAGGCGTAGACCAGGGTTAAACAGATTGCCTCGGATGTAGGGTGTGGTTGCTGTGTAGAGATGAAACGATTAGCTCAGGAGAGGGAGGCATGGAGAGCTGCATCAAACCAGTCAAAAAATGAAGAATCAAGCAGCAACAACAACAACAATCAGGAATTTTAATTATTTAGAGAGGCATGTGAGGCAAAATGGTTGTTGGAGATTTTCAATCCCTGGGACATAACACTGGAAGAAACTGCATAATGTACGAGTTCATCAGCGGCCAAGGTGAGATATATTTAACTATAGGTCTATTAATAGCGACGTGTTGACGTTCAAATCATCAAAAGTGTGGCAAAATTACACCCAGAATAGCATAAGGAAAAATACTTTTAATTCCCCATATTCCGATAGATTTGCCATTCCAGTGTGCAAGAGTGCAGTTCCCTCTTCAAACAATATTCGCAATTTCTATTAACAAAGCGCAATCACACACACTTAACAGCAGCAGGTGTACATTTAGACAAAACCATTTTTTCCCATGGGCAACTGTATGTGGCGTGCTGGCGAGTATCCGGACAACAAAATCGTTATTTCTCAGCAGAAGATGGCAAAACCAAAAACGTAATTTTTAAATGTGTTCATATAATGTAACATCGTACCCTGCAGACTTTGACAACTCTAAAAAATCCCACTTTTCTGCTCATATCAATATACTGTACTGTATGTATCAGAATTTTCAGAATTAGAATTGACCCATCTGTAGCCGCGATTGCTGTAATAGAATAGACCAATAAATGCATCGTCCCCATTGTCTTAATCGCGAGCGAAACCGCGGGTACCTGCTAGTATATTATAATTGTGAAAGTTGTGTGTCTGTGAGTGTGTGTTTGTGTGTGTGTTAGTTTGTTACCTCTTGACACTAAAACGGCTGGACGGATTTGGATGAAATTTGAAATGGAGACAGCTTATACCCTGGGATAACATATAGGCTGCCCTTCATCCGGAAATAAATCATTGTTCCCGTCTAACGGGCAACATAACTGAAAAGTCACCAAAAATACTCAGCCGGGACAAAATATCGAAGTTGTCGCATAAAGACCGGACTAAGCTCATTTTACGCCCCTCGATGCGAGAAACAATACTCGGTGGGTCCCTGCGGGACACCGAAAAACACATTTTAAGGCCCTAAAACCACCAGTTTCATAGATATTCGCAGAAAGCTATCTTCACTCTGATAAACTGATGAACTAATGGCAAGTCCGTTTCCATGGCAACTGAACCTCAAGGTAGGACATCCGATTTTCTATATATCCCTGTAGGAGGCAATGCCAATCCATTTATTATCTTTTTCAAGAGATATATAAACACAAGAACAGGGTAGCGTGCCTGCCTCCCATCCGGAGGCCCCGGGTTCGATTCCCGGCTCCGTCAGAGATCTTAGACACTGGCGTGCACTCAGCTTCGTGAGGACAATTTAGTAGGTGCCTGATAGAGAGGCAGCGCCCCGGTCACGAAGAACAAGATAAACGGCCAAGAGAACACGATGCACTGACCACGCGTCACCACAATATCTGCTGGCCAAATGGCTGGGAAGCGGTCGCATGATAGGCCTAGGCCCTTCGTGGTCTGTAGTGCCAGGGGTAAAAAAATAGGGATAGCGCCTTCTAATACCACTTTTAAATTTTAAACTCTACACTAGCGGCTACTCAATAAAGTTAGCGATATACCTACGTTCAATTTCATAAACACTGGGCTTACAAATCCTGCATAGTTAAGTACAAATATCAGTCTGGTCGTTATTTCAGTAGCAACGAAGCTCTGTGGCGGCTATTGCCGTTTCCGTAACACTTAAGGCATCTCGCCGTCACATACCTCAATGTGCACTTACAAAATTGTGAACCAGTCTATTTTACTGAAAAGAATTTCTACGAGCGAGTATCAACTCTGGCAAAAACCACACTCACCACCTTTTCCAAAATGTACACAAGACATGATTTTTAAAGCACTCTTCTGTATGTTGAGGTACAGAGATATACCACATGGAAAGATACAATAACATGTTGGCAAATCTGAGTTCAAGGTACTGCTGTCCAGAATAGGCTTTCGGTACAGGTTATGCGGCCCATGTTTGTAACATGGAATGTTACTTATCCTTTGACAATGCATCTACACCATGTGCGAGGACAACGCATTTCAAAGATCTCTAAAACCACAATAATCAGGAAATTGGAGAAAAATTTAAAGTGAGAGCGTAGATTCAAGGAGAAATAATTTCATCTTTGAGATTTGCTGATGACATCGTCGTCTTGGCCGATACGCCTGAGGATTTGAACGAGTTTTTGAATGGTATGGACTGCGTCTTGAGGAATGAATTCGTGATGAAAATCAATAAATGTAAAACAAAATTATTGGAATGCAGCCGAAATAAATCAGAAACCTCTATGGACCTCAAATTGTCTGGTGAAACGCTACAGGAAGTAGGATACTTCTCTTAGCTAGGAAGCAAAATATCCAGTGATGGACGAAGCAAAGAGGATATAAAAAGCAGGTTGGCTCAGGCAAGGAAAGTATTTCTACAGAAAAGGAATCTGTTGACATCGAATATTCATTTAGGTATTAGGAAGTAATTTTTGAAAGCTTTTGTCTGGAGCGTGACATTATAAGGAAGTCAAACTTGGACTAATGGTGCAGCAGAAAAGAGGAGAATTGAAGCGTTTGAAATGTGGTGTTACAGGAGAATGATGAAGATCAGATGGGTAGATAGGGTAACAAATGAAGAGGTATTAAAACGAGTGGGAGAGGAGAGTTGTTTCTGGCGACTGCTAATGAAGGGAAGATATAGGTTGGTAGGACAAAAAAAAAAGACACCAAGGAATAGCAAGCTTAGTTATGGAAGGGAGGGTCGTGGACAAGAACTGTAGGCGTAGACCAGGGTTAAACAGATTGCCTCGGATGTAGGGTGTGGTTGCTGTGTAGAGATGAAACGATTAGCTCAGGAGAGGGAGGCATGGACAAAGCTCATTTTACGCCCCTCGATGCGAGAAACAATACACGCTAGGACCCCGCGGGATGCCGAAAAACACATTTTAAGGCCCTAAAACCAACAGTTTCAAAGATATTCGCAGAAAACTATCTTCACTCTGATAAGCTGATGAACTAATGGCAAGTCCGTTTCCATGGCAACTGAACCTCAAGGTATGACATCCGATTTTCTATATATCCCTGTAGGAGGCAATGCCAATCCATTTATTATCTTTTTCAAGAGATATATAAACTCAAGAACAGGGTAGCGTGCCTGCCTCCCATCCGGAGGCCCCGGGTTCGATTCCCGGCTCCGTCAGAGATTTTAGACACTGGCGTGCACTCAGCTTCGTGAGGACAATTTAGTAGGTGCCTGATAGAGAGGCAGCGCCCCGGTCACGAAGGACAAGATAAACGTCCGAGCGAACACGAAGCACTGACCACGCGTCACCACAATATCTGCTGGCCAAATGGCTGGGAAGCGGTCGCATGATAGGCCTAGGCCCTTCGTGGTCTGTAGTGCCAGGGGTAAAAAAAATTAGGGATAGCGCATTCTAATACCACTTTTAAATTTTAAACACTACACTAGCGGCTACTCAATAAAGTTAGCGATATACCTACGTTCAATTTCATAAACACTGGGCTTACAAATCCTGTATAGTTAAGTACAAATATCAGTCTGGTCGTTATTTCAGTAGCAACGAAGCTCTGTGGCGGCTATTGCCGTTTCCGTAACACTTAAGGCATCTCGCCGTCACATACCTCAATGTGCACTTACAAAATTGTGAACCAGTCTATTTTACTGAAAAGAATTTCTACGAGCGAGTATCCACTCTGGCAAAAACCACAATCACCACCTTTTCCAAAATTTACACAAGACATGATTTTTAAAGCACTCTTCTGTATAATTAAATACACGTTTTTCGGGCTTGTAGGCCGTGGTCCAGACAGGATATCTCCCGAAGTTTCTCCGGAAACTGCGTCCGGCATTATCAAGGGTTCCGCTCCTTTCCTTGGTCTGCAGTGGAATGAGGAAGAGGCTTGAAATAATGGGTAACGGCTAGTAGTGGAGTATTGTTGTTTGAATATGACTGTTGGTTGGGTGGATCTTGGCGATGAACTAACGGCTGGAAGGTAGTTTGGATCTTCAAATTAGCATGGTGAGCCGAGTGTTCTCTTCGCATTCCGGCTGGATCGCCTGATCTCACGTACATGTTGCGGGGTGCGGTGCGTGCTCCGGCTTCGGCGACCGAGCTTGTGATTGTCAGGTGTTCCCTGCGCGACTGCCGGGCTGTAGCGGGAAGGTTCTTCAGGTTGACGTGTGTATGATTTCTTGGCCTTGGTATTCCTAAGAGCCGGGATCCCTGTATTACGCACACGTTCAATTTCTTCCTTCCGATTGAAATTGTCGGGGTGTTTGAAGATTTCTATGGCTTCCCGTTGCAGCCTGGCGTGGTAGTGTGTGGTCGTGGAGAGTATCTCCGTGTCCCCGTACTGTACATCGTGACCGGGCAAGAGAGAATGCTCAGCGACTGACGTTTTCTCAGTTTGACCCAGGCGGCTGTGTCTGTTATGTTCCTTGAGTCTGGTGGTCACGCTCCTCTTCGTCGTTCCTATGTACACCTTCCCACAGGAACACGGGATTCTGTAGACACCTGCAGTGGAGTGTGGGTGGCGCTTGTCTTTAGCGGATCGCAGCAAGTCCCGGATTTTGGCGGTGAGTTTATAAACCGTCTTCACCCCGTAGGTCTTCAGTAATTTGCCTATCCTGTCCGTCACCTTCTTCACGTACGGCAGGAATGCGGTGGCCACCGGAGTTTCGTCGGAATCCTTCCTCGTTCTCCGGCGCCTGGGATGAGAGGCTCGCTCAATCTCCTTATTGCTGTATCCGTTGGCGCATAGGGACCTATTTATATGTTTCAGCCCTTGGTTGAGGTTGGATGGCTCACAGATTCTCCTAGCACGGTCTACCCATGTTTTAATAACTCCGTGTTTCTGTCGGGGATGGTGATTGGATGTCTTGTGTTGATACCGGTCGGTGTGTGTGGGTTTCCGGTACACGGTGTGCCCCAAGTGCAGGTCATTAGTCCTGGTGATCAGCACGTCAAGAAAGGCCAGACAGTTGTCTTTCTCCTTCTCCATAGTAAATTTTATGCTGCTGTTGAGGCTGTTCAGGTGGTCCAGGAAACGTTCCAGCTCTTCCTCTCCGTGGCTCCAGACTACGAAGGTATCGTCAACATAACGTAGCCATACTTTCGGTTTGAGGGGTGCAGTCTCGATCGCCAACTGCTCGAACTTTTCCATGTAGAAGTTCGCAATCACAGGGCTTAGTGGGCTACCCATGGCAACTCCCTCTATTTGCTCGTAGAAGTTCTCGTGCCATAGGAAGTAGCTCGTGGCGAGGCAGTGGCGAAACAAGTCAGTGATGTCTTCCGTGAAGAGCTCGGCAATCTGGTTTATGGATTCTTTCATAGGCACCTTCGTGAAGAGGGATACTACGTCAAAGCTGACTAGGCGGTCTTCAGGTTCGAGACGTATGTTCGGCAATTTCTCAATAAAATGGCCTGAATCCCTGACGTAAGTCCCAGTGTTACCGATGTGCGGTTGTAGAATGATGGAGAGATGCTTGGCGATGGTGTAGTTTGGAGAGCCGATAGCACTTACGATAGGTCTCAGTGGAATGACAGGTTTGGGTAATTTGGGAAGACCGTACAGCCTGGGAGATAGAGCTTCACTCTTGCATGTATCCTTCTTCACGTGGTCTGGTAGTGAAGAGGCCTTGATTAACCTGTTGGTCTCTGTAAGTATCCGTGTTGTGGGGTCTTTCGTGAGTTTTCGGTATGTCTGAGGTTCTAGTAGCGACAGGATCTTCGTGTCGTAGTCTTCCGATGACATGACTACAGTGGCGTTGCCCTTATCTGCAGGTAGAATGATGATGCTTCTATCCCTGTTAAGTGTTTTAAAGGCATTTTTCTCTTGAGGTGTTAGGTTACTGCTGGGCGCTGGAGCTTTACGAAGGATGCGTGAGGCCTCTGAGCGGACTTCCTCGGCCTGCTCCCTGGGTAAACGGTGTATGGCAGCCTCAATGGTGCTTATAATGTCTTCTACAGGCACAGAAGTTGGGGTGACAGAGAAGTTCTGACCTTTCGCTAAAAGTGAAGTTTCCCCTGGCGATAGACGACGGTTAGTCAGGTTTACTACAGTGCGAGACTAGTCCTGCGCAGATGTCGTTGCAGTTATCGTCTTGAGGTCCTGACATAGCTCAAATTTCTTTTTCTGGCGATTCGTCGACTGTTCGAAGGTGGAGCACATAGAATAGTGGGTTATGTGGTCGATGTTGTCCCAATCCTCGCTTGAGAGCGTAGACGTGAGTCGGAGTTGCACTGATATGAGGTCCCGGTCAGTCGTAGCTAAGTCCCTGCGTGTAGCATGTATCTGATTTCGCAGCATTGAGCACTCAGCTCTGTCGTATATACGGTGAGCATGTGCTGAGCCGAAATTCCTCTTCATCCTAATAAACTTAGGAATCGTGTCCGTGTCCCTGCACCGTAAGAGAAACGTTAGCGAAGAAAGTTCCTGGGCTTTCTTCATCCGTAGCTTCTCGAAGTGGCGAACTAGGTTGGTATTTTCCTCCCCGTAGAGGCGACTGATTTAACAGCTTAGGATTTTACGGCCGGCGTTCATAATTAAATACAAGTTTTTCGGGCTTGTAGGCCGTGGTCCAGACAGGATATCTCCCGACGTTTCACCGGAAACGACGTCCGGCATTATCGAGGGTTCCGCTCCTTTCCTTGGTCTGCAGTGGAGTGAGGAAGAGGCTTGAAATAATGGGTAACGGCTAGTAGTGGAGTATTGTTGTTTGAATATGACTGTTGGTTGGGTGGATCTTGGCGATGAACTAACGGCTGGAAGGTAGTTTGGATCTTCAAATTAGCATGGTGAGCCGAGTGTTCTCTTCGCATTCCGGCTGGATCGTTTGATCTCACGTACATGTTGCGGGGTGCGGTGCGTGCTCCGGCTTCGGCAACCGAGCTTGTGAGTGTCAGGAATTCCCTGCGCGACTACCGGGCTGTAGCGGGAAGGTTCTTCACGTTGACGTGTGAGTGATTTCTTGGCCTTGGTGTTCCTAAGAGCCGGGATCCATGTATTACGCACACGTTCATTTTTTTCCTTCCGATTGAAATTGTCGGGGTGTTTGAAGATTTCTATGGCTTCCCGTTGCAGCCTGGCTTGGTAGTGTGTGGTCGTGGAGAGTATCTCCGTGTCCCCGTACTGTACATCGTGACCGGGCAAGAGAGAATGCTCAGCGACTGACGATTTCTCAGTTTGACCCAGGCGGCTGTGTCTGTTATGTTCCTTGAGTCTGGTGGTCACGCTCCTCTTCGTCGTTCCTATGTACACCTTCCCACAGGAACACGGGATTCTGTAGTCACCTGCAGTGGAGTGTGGGTGGCGCTTGTCTTGAGCGGATCGCAGCAAGTCCCGGATTTTGGCGGTGGGTTTATAAACCGTCTTCACCCCGTAGGTCTTCAGTAATTTGCCTATCCTCTCCATCACCTTCTTCACGTACGGCAGGAATGCGGTGGCCACCGGAGTTTCATCGGAATCTTTCCTCGTGCTCCGGCGCCTGGGATGAGAGGCTCGCTCAATCTCCTTATTGCTGTATCCGTTGGCGCATAGGGACCTCTTTATATGTTTCAGCTCTTGGTTGAGGTTGGATGGCTCACAGATTCTCCTAGCACGGTCTACCCATGTTTTAATAACTCCGTGTTTCTGTCGGGGGTGGTGATTGGATGTCTTGTGTAGATACCGGTCGGTGTGTGTGGGTTTCCGGTACACGGTGTGCCCCAAGTGCAGGTCATTAGTCCTGGTGATCATCACGTCAAGAAAGGCCAGACAGTTGTCTTTCTCTTTCTCCATAGTAAATTTTATGCTGGTTTTGAGGCTGTTCAGGTGGTCCAGGAAACGTTCCAGCTCTTCCTCTCCGTGGCTCCAGACTACGAAGGTATCGTCAACATAACGTAGCCATACTTTCGGTTTGAGGGAAGCAGTCTCGATCGCCAACTGCTCGAACTTTTCCATGTAGAAGTTCGCAATCACAGCTTAGTGGTCTACCCATGGCAACTCCCTCTATTTGCTCGTAGACGTTCTCGTGCCATAGGAAGTAGCTCGAGGCGAGGCAGTGGCGAAACAAGTCAGTGATGTCTTCCGTGAAGAGCTCGGCAATCTGGTTTATGGATTCTTTCATAGGCACCTTCGTGAAGAGGGATACTACGTCAAAGCTGACTAGGCGGTCTTCAGTTTCGAGACGTATGTTCGGCAATTTCTCAATAAAATGGCCTGAATCCCTGACGTAAGTCTCAGTGTTACCGATGTGCGGTTGTAGAATGATGGAGAGATGCTTGGCGATGGTGTAGTTTGGAGAGCCGATAGCACTCACGATAGGTCTCAGTGGAATGTCAGTTTTGTGTACTATGGGAAGACCGTACAGCCTGGGAGATAGAGCTTCACTCTTGCATGTATCCTTCTTCACGTGGTCTGGTAGTGAAGAGGCCTTGATTAACCTATTGGTCTCTGTAAGTATCCGTGTTGTGGGGTCTTTCGTGAGTTTTCGGTATGTCTGAGGTTCTAGTAGCGACAGGATCTTCGTGTCGTAGTCTTCCGATGACATGACTACAGTGGCGTTGCCCTTATCTGCAGGTAGAATGATGATGCTTCTATCCCTGTTAAGGGATTAAAAAGCATTTTTCTCTCGAGGTGTTTGGTTACTGCTGGGCGCTGGAGTTTTACGAAGGATGCGTGAGGCCTCTGAGCGGACTTCCTCGGCCTGCTCCCTGGGTAAACGGTGTATGGCAGCCTCAATGTTGCTTATAATGTCTTCTACAGGCACAGAAGTTGGGGTGACAGAGAAGTTCTGACCTTTCGCTAAAAGTGAAGTTTCCCCTGGCGATAGACGACGGTTAGTCAGGTTTACTACAGTGCGAGAGTAGTGGGATGAGGGGGGAGCTGCTTACCTTTTTATTGAGCCACCCTCATTTGCCCCGAACCTGATATCTCGCTAACCAAACATGGGATTAGAACATACAGGGTGTCCTAGCACTGCTAGTAATGCCCCCTACTTTCCTATAGCCTCTTTATTTAATGAAACGACCAAAACTAAAAGGTCATTCGCGAGTAGTGGAGTAGTGTTGGTTTCCTCAAGTCGCGCTCGTGCTTGAATATGTATGCCTATGTTGGGAAAGGGTTAGGTGGTGGGAGAGGAGTAGGGTCGAGTGAGGGGTCGTTTAGATGGTATTTTTTCCGCTCTAGATGATGGTGAGGTTATTTTTTAACAAGATGTTCAGTAAAGAACATATAGCCTACTTTCTCCTAAATGTATGAGTATAGTTATAACTCGTTGTTATTATCAAAGAGTATAATAGAACTATTCTTTGTTGAAGACCTTAGAAACGATTTACCTCTACCAAACGCCACAACCTAGATAAAAACTGCTACCATCATTGAAGAAAGAAAGATAAGAAGTATATCAAGAATGTTATGGATCTGGAGACATAATCGACCGGACTGGCGACGTGGCGCAGCGGTAACGTTCTCGCTTGCTGGGCCCTAGGTTGCAGGTTCGTATCCTGGTGCAGTCAGCTGGCATTTGAGGGTGCACAGATGCGAGGGAGCCGTGTCAGTACATTTACTGGCACGTTAAAGATCCCCTTCGGGCCAAAATTCCGGCACCCCGGTGTCTCTAAAATCAGCAGTAGTTAAAAGGGATGTAAAACCAATAACATTATTATTATTATTATTATTACGACCTGCCGTGGGCAACATCCAACTTTGAGTTGAGGCATGTCTTTACACGTCTGGTTGTGCATGGCTTTCACAACCCTAATTGAATTAACAAATCTTTCCATGACCCTACAGAGACGTGTGTATACAAACTATGTGGATATTTTCGATAATATAATCCTAACAGAGCGAGTGCATTCTAGCGGCCAGAAGAAGAAACTTTTCAATTAAATCTGGAAGTTACCTTTTTGGCAGCTAGATGTCTCGAGTAAATCTGCTGGCGAATTATGTTTTAATTAAATATATATTTTACACCATAATGTGCACAATATAACGCTTAATAACATTTTCAAGTAACGCAAAATAGGCTGTTACAAACCCTTTAAAATAAAAAGTTAAAATGTATCGTAGTATCATCTTGTCATCCTTCAAATTCGATGCGCATAGAATGATAATGGTATAGTAATCAATGGATCCCCACGTAGACTAGTCGTGACATCTATTGGTGAAATATCGAACAATATAATCCTAACAGAGCGAGTGCATTCTGGTGGCCAGAAGAAGAAACTTTTCAATAAAATCTGGAAGTTACCTTTTTGGCAGCTAGATGTCCCGAGTAAATCTGCTATCGAATTATGTTTTAATTAAATATATATTTTACACCACAATGTGCACAATATAACGCTTAATTTTAAAACATCTGAGTCATTACAAAACAATAAACATATAACATTTCAAGCAAAAAACCTAGCTCTGATCGGGTTTGAACCATAGGCATTTGAGCGATAGGCTAACGCTCTACCACTGAGCTAATTGTGTCAACGAATATCGTTCTATTTAAAATGACTTAGATAGAACTTGTTAGCAAATAATGATTTATACTAAACGATTTCATCACTGGAGTATATTATTTATATATAAAGCATTTCATACAAAGTTTATTTATTTTTTATCAGTACGCTATATTGCATGCAATACTCAAATTAGTGAAATATAAGTCCGGCACAAGATATCCGCTGCCATCTTGTCTTATTACTGAATCAGTTCAGCTTTTTAAAATCACGTCTGCACTATAGTATTACAAAATAAACTTTTAATTTCGAACGTGCCTCTTCCTTTAGAACAGTTAAAACGATTCTCGGCTCGATAATCGGAACTGGTGGGTCCCATGATATGGATTATAAAGTTTGCATAATTCGCACGGCCGCCATCCTGAAATGGTATGGCGGACGACCTTGTAATTTGGTCACAAGACGCATCCTATACGAAGGTATGTTGTTACCAAATTTGGTAGAGATCGGATGATTTGGTTAGTCGTTATTTGATTTTACGTTTTGAACGTTTGAGTGGCCGCCATTCAGTTTTAGTAAAGATGGCGGCGATATAAAACATGACACTGAGGTGTCCTTTGCTAGTGCTACCTTTGTACCAAATTTCGTTCAATTTGCATTCACCGTGTTCGAATTGATAGGGGGGGACAGACATTCAGAGTACACACACTCACACACACACAGACACACACACACACACACACACACACACAGACTCACACACACATACACTCACACACACACACACAGACTCACACACACACATACACACACACAGACAGACACACTTTTTTCGCCCTGTGTTGATCTCATAAGTCTACTTTCATTTTTTGCAAAAATCGAAAGTAGGCTAAAAATGGATGGAATTGGGAATCGCCATTTGGGGTAAACATGTGTTTTTTTTTTGACATTATGGCGATGAATGTTTTTTTTGTACGCCTGCGCACTTGGGGATGTTGTAAAAGGGCGGGCTTTTTAAATGATGATTTATAAATGAGTTTTTTTTAATATGTATTGAAATAAACCCCAAAAAACTAATAGGTCATCGGCTTTTTACTATCTCGCTAACCAATAATCGGATTTAAGCCTATGAGGGGTCGTAGGACTCGTGGTGAACTCTCCTTTTCTATCGAAGGGGTATATCCACCCCAAAATAAAAACTACCCTTACCCGGGGGATAAAATAGTAATTTATTTTTGTATACCTACGAACTTGGCGGTTTTTGTAAAAGAGCGGGCTTTTTAAATGATGATTTATAAATGAGTGTTTTTTTAATACGTATTTAAATAAACCAAAAAAAAACTAATAGGTCATCGGCTTTTTACTATCTCGCTAACCAATAATCGGATTTAAACGTATGAGGTGTCGTAGGACTCGTGGTGAACTCTCCTTTTCTATCGAAGGGGTATATCCACCCCAAAATAAAAACTACCCTTACCCGGGGGATGAAATAGTAATTTATTTTTGTATACCTATGAACTTGGCGGTTTTTGTAAAAGAGCGGGCTTTTTAAATGATGATTTATAAATGAGTGTTTTTTAATATGTATTTAAATAAACCAAAAAAAACTAATAGGTCATCGGCTTTTTACTATCTCGCTAACCAATAATCGGATTTAAACGTATGAGGTGTCGTAGGACTCGTGGTGAACTTCCCTTTTCTATGGACGGGGTATATTCACCCCAAAATAAAAACTACCCTTACCCGGGGGTTGAAATAGTAATATTTTTTGTATGTGCGCGCACGGTCGGCTTTTGTCAAAAGGACCTAACTATACGTTTGTTAATATTTTCTGAACCCCTGTTGGGATTTTGCCATAGACAGTATTCTAACCCTGGGGGTGACGCCCCGTTTTTGAATGTAGGATTCGTTTTTGTCGAAAGGGCCTAACGACACTTTTGTTCATATCTCGCGAACCAATCATGCTAGGGACTTGTATGAGGGGTCCTAGCACTTGGGGTGACGTCCCCCGTTTGGGAGGTGAAACTACCCCCCAAAATTGAAAAATCCATATCTTGGAAACGAAGAAGCCTAAAATTACGTGTGATAGCTTAAAAATAGGGGATGATATGGGCTTTTACCTCGATTGGTCATTTCACCCCTAAAACAGTAAATAGTCATGCTATGGGGAAAAAACGTGTTAAACACCTAAAAATGATAAATGAACCTAAGATCTTTTGTTTTTGATGAAAAATAGCAGGGGGGTGAAACTACCCCCCAAAATTGAAAAATCCATATCTCGGAAACGAAGAAGCCTAAAATTAGGTGTGATAGCTTAAAAAATAGGGGATGATATGGGCTTTTACATCGATTGATCATTTCACTCCTAAAACAGTAAATAGTTATGATATGGGGGAAAAAACGTGTTAAACACCTAAAAATGATAAATGAACCTAAGATCTTTTGTTTTTGATGAAAAATAGCAGGGGGGTGAAACTACCCCCCAAAATTGAAAAATCCATATCTCGGAAACGAAGAATCCTAAAATTAGGTGTGATAGCTTAAAAAATAGGGGATGATATGGGCTTTTACCTCGATTGATCATTTCACCCCTAAAACAGTAAATAGTCATGTTATGGGGAAAAAAGTGTTAAACACCTAAAAATGATAAATGGACCTAAGATCTTTTGTTTTTGATGAAAAATAGCAGGGGGGTGAAACTACCCCCCAAAATTGAAAAATCCATATCTCGGAAACGAAGAATCCTAAAATTAGGTGTGATAGCTTAAAAATAGGGGATGATATGGGCTTTTACCTCGATTGATCATTTCACTCCTAAAACAGTAAATAGTTATGTTATGGGGGAAAAAACGTGTTTAACACCTAAAAATGATAAATGAACCTAAGATCTTTTGTTTTTGATGAAAAATAGCAGGGGGGTGAAACTACCCCCCAAAATTGAAAAATCCATATCTCGGAAACGAAGAATCCTAAAATTAGGTGTGATAGCTTAAAAAATAGGGGATGACATGGGCTTTTACCTCGATTGATCATTTTACCCCTAAAACAGTAAATAGTCATGTTATGGGGAAAAAAGTGTTAAACACCTAAAAATGATAAATGAACCTAAGATCTTTTGTTTTTGATGAAAAATAGCAGGGGGGTGAAAACACCCCCCCCCCCCGCCCAAAATTGAAAAATCCATATCTAGGAAACGAAGAAGCCTAAAATTAGGTGTGATAGCTTAAAAAATAGGGGATGATTAGGGCTTTTACCTTGATTGGTCATTTCACCCCTAAAACAGTAAATAGTCATGTTATGAGGAAAAAATGTGTTATACACCTAAAAGCATAAGCATCTTTGTGAAACCATGCTTTAATGGACATGTGTTTGGAGGATGATTTTTGTTGTTATTATTATTAGGTAATTATGGATTAATGTGTGTATAGATAACTAACCTGTGGGGAGCGTGATGGCGCAGGTGCTTAGCTGCTCGTCTTTACCCGGACGGCTGGGGTTCATATCCCGGTGACAGCGGAGGTTGGAATTTTCACTTGAAAAATCACGTGGCGTCAGGAAGGGCATTCGGCCTTAAATCCCCGGCCAAAATCAAAATGAGCCTGGTTGGCTCTGGCGACTCAAACTAATAGGGAAAAGCCGAAGAAAGAAAAAATGGTAACTCACCAGTAATAGTAAACATTGGTTGGAGGTGTTGAAGAAGTCAGGATGGCCAACCCTTGCCATGGTTCACGAATGCACCCCAAAAAGTTTTACCTGTCAAGACTCAGTCTACCCTGTTGCAGCCTTTAGAAAAAAAAATCGAACCGGGGCCTCTGTGGTGACAGTGGACTTATTTTCATGATGATTTTTAAACAAACATACGCTTGCCTACTACCGCTGGGTTGAATCTGCACAGAGACACTGGCTTTGGTTTGTCTAGTGTGCCTTGCTGATAACAGCACAGCGACCTTGTCAGGAAGTTTCATATTACTCGTATGCTTGATAGCGGACGTGCTCTGCACATGACTAGATCGTTGTTAGGTTTGACAAAGGCTTAGTGAACCTTATGGCAACCTTGAAATGAATGTCATGGTATAGTCGGGGTTGGAAGCCAAGACCTTAGGGTTGACAACCAAGTAGGTTAACCACTACACGGTGAGATGGTCAAATAATAATGTAACAGAACATATAGAAACGTTTTCTATAGTTTAACGAATTGGCATACCATGAGAGGTGTAGGTAATGGAAATTGAATCCTTAGCTGATGATTATACTACTTTCCATGCGCACGTTTAAGCTATCATGTTAGAAAAAGAATGGTATGGCTTGTTTTAAACGGAGAATAATAATTGTGTTTACTGTGAAACACAAATCTGAATTTAAAATTAATTTAAAATAATTAATTTAAAATTAACTAATTTAAAATTAGTTTAGTACGCTGAAGTTAAAATGAATAATGATCACGTTACAGACAGCCAGTTTCAAAGCCATGAGAACTAAGTGAACAAAGAATAAAATTCATGAGCCAGTGAGGAATTCAACATGCTGTCCTTTGGACAAGAGAGAAGCGTTCTACAGCGACCCTCAATGGTTTGGGTCATCGTAAAGATGAAAATTAAATCTAAGCTATATACTAGAAGAAGAAATGGAAAACAAATGGTCAAATAAAGGACAGAAGGAACAAGATGTTCAGTAAAGAACATATAGCCTACTTTCTCCTAAATGCATGGGTATTGTTATAACTCTTTGTCCTTTTCAAGGAGTATGATTGAATGTTTGTTGTAGGAGCTTGTTGAAATACAACGTGCTATAGGGATATTAAACATGAATATGAGGTGCCCTTTGCTAGTGCTACCTCTGTACCAAATTTCGTTCAATTCGGTTTCACCGTGTTTGAATTGATAGGGGGAATCGATTTGCACACATACTTGGCCACCATCTGCAAACTATTGGGCTGATGTTCTTGCAGTTTGGTCAGAATATGTTTCCCACATAAAGATATGGTGTTGCAAAATTAGGTAGAGACTAGATTATTAGGTTGGTCGTAATTACATTTTAGCTTTTAACATTTGGGTGGCCGCGATTACGTTTCCATCTAGATAGCGGTGATATAAAACATGACACTGAGGTGCCATTTGCTAGTGCTACCTCTATACCAAATTTCGTTCCATTTGGTTTCAGCGTGTTTGAATTAATAGGGGAATCGATTCTGACACAAAGATGGCCGCAATCCGCAAACTATTAGGCGAATGACCTATTAAATTGGTCAAAGGATGCTCCCTCCATAAAGGTATGTAGTTGCAAAATTTGGTAGAGATCGGATGATTAGGTTAATCGTAATTTGATTTAAGCTTTGAACATTCGTGTGGCCGCCATTACGTTTCAGTCAAGATGGCGGCGATATAAAACATGACACTGAGGTGCCCTTTGCTTGTACTACCTCTGTACTAAATTTCGTTCCATTCGGTTCCACCGTGTTCGAATTAATAGGGGGAATCAATTTTGACATAAAGATGGCCTCCATCCGCAAACTATTAGGTGAATGACCTATTAGAATGGTCAAGCGATGCTCCCTCCATAAAGGTATGTAGTTGCAAAATAAGGTAGAGAACGGATGATTAGGTTAATCATAATTTGATTTAAGCTTTGAACATTCGTGTGGCCGCCATTACGTTTCAGTCAAGATGGCGGCGATATAAAACATGACACTGAGGTGCCATTTGCTAGTGCTACCTCTGTACCAAATTTCGTTCCATTCGGTTCCACCGTGTTCGAATTAATAGGGGGAATCGATTTTGATATAAAGATGGCCGCCATCCGCAAACTATCAGGTGAATGACCTATTAGATAGGTCAAAGGATGCTCCCTCCATAAAGGTATGTAGTTGCAAAATTTGGTAGAGATCGGATGATTAGGTTAATCGTAATTTGATTTAAGCTTTGAACATTTGTGTGGCCGCCATTACGTTTCCGTCAAGATGGCGGCGATATAAAACATGACACTGAGGTGCCTTTTGTTAGTACTACCTCTGTACCAAATTTCGTTCCATTCGGTTGCACCGTGTTCGAATTAATAGGGGGAATCGATTTTCACACAAAGATGGCCGCCATCCGCAAACTATTACGCTGATGACCTATTGGTCTGGTCAGAGGATGCTCCCCCCATAAAGGTATGTCGTTGCAAAATTTGGTAGAGATCGGATGATTAGGTTAGTCGTAATTTGATTTAAGCTTTGAACATTTGTGTGGCCGCCATTACGTTTCCGTCAAGAAGGCGGCGATATAAAACATGACACTGAGGTGTCCTTTGCTAGTGCTACCTTTGTACCAAATTTCGTTCAATTCGCATTCACCGTGTTCGAATTGATATGGGGGGACAGACATTCAGAGTACACACACTCACACACACACACACACAGACACACACAAACACAGACTCACACACACACATACACACACACAGACAGACACACTTTTTTCGCCCTGTGTTGATCTCATAAGTCTACTTTCATTTTTTGCAAAAATCGAAAGTAGGCTAATAAAAAATGGCCCTCAACCCTCAAGCATAAGGATTGAGGGAGTTGGAAGGAAGGAGAGCCATGAAAGGCAGATAAAAAGTATACTAGGAGTGGCTTTGCCCCAGAGGTAATGGATAAAGAGGAGGAAAACTGGACTCAGCTCAGAAATCCCTTGGGGTCGCCAACTTCCAAACTGATCAGCCCTTGAGGGTGTAGCCATATGCAGAGTGCATCGCAAGTGGTGGGGCTATATACACCCTACCTTCTTGAGGGGACTTGAGCAAAAGACAGGAAATAACATGAAAATAAAAACAAGGCTGCCTCCTCAGGATATCAGAAAAAATAAATAAACAAGGACCAATGAAGTTGCAAAAGGAAGAGACTCCCTAGGCCTCGGATACCCTAATCATGTTGGGGTCGGTAGAGAACAAGAGTTGAGCAAGTGTGGTCGACAGGAACTAAGACAGAGAGGAGCCTAGCACAAGTTAGTGGAAGCAATGACGGCCTCAGCTGGGACTCCGTGATCGTCAACCTACATGCCACTAGATATGACGCCCAGGGGTGGAATTAAAGACCTCTATTGTTTTATATCACTGGCTTTTAAGAACGCTAACACATGGCATGCCTTATAATGCAATACTGGTCCTAGGGTATGCAAAAAGGTATTAGAAACTCAGCTAATAATAGTGTGCTTGCCCATGATTATTTTCCCAAGGACTGATAACCATGATTTCCAAGCCCCTAAGTAAGACAAAATGCAAATGATTTTCATTTTCCAATGAGTTGGGGTGAGGTGAGGCGAGTTTTCTATACACCAAACTGATGTGGTTTCCCACTTCTACTCCAGGCAAATGCACATTTGATGTTAAGATTAGTGAAATGGTTTGCAACTGCCCAATGCTAGGACCTGATTAGTGGCTTTTAAAAAACCAGCAAGAGGAGTGTTCGATCCCCCACAACAACCATCCTTAAAGTCAATATAAATGACTATGCACTTCAGGTCAAGACGGTCTCCTCTCTCCAATCCTACCCCTTGGTGGTGAAAGGCACACTCTAATACAACCTTCATAGTGACAGATTATCTGTTAAATACCTAACTATCCCCAGATTTACCTTAAATTTTCCTAAAATCCACTACATTTTCCGAAAATTGACCAAATGACACAACATTCCAGCAAAATTCAACAAATGACTACCAGATTTATTGAAATTCCATTGATTTACCTAAGCATGGTTTAAACTACCTCAAATTCATATAAAATTAGACGAATATAGATGATAATTCACTAAAATTTACCGAATTTAGCCAAGTGGTGTACAAACCATGAAATTTATCCAATTTTTTTATTAAAATTGACTACATGTACTCGAAAATGTCATAATATTCCCTTTACATGTATGCTTTTTGTTGTTGTTGTTGTTGTTGTTGTTGTTGTTGTTTCGTTTACCATACTCTCTGCAGACAAATACCTCAACATGAATTTCTCTTAGACTAGGAGCTCTACATTCGATATGATAGCTGAGTTTCATTTCCCATAAACTTGTCACTGAGGCGGGTGTCAGGAAAAGGCATTCAGCTGTAAAAACCACACTCTCACATAGACTTTCATAACCTCTTACGTTGAGGTTCCTAACGCTAACGACATTGAATGATTGAACGGTTTCCTTTTCACTATTCCTGTCTATACTTTCCTCTTTAAGGTTGCGAGATGTTTGCAAGATTCCTAAAATGCAATTAAATGTAATAAATACCTTAAGATGGTTTCATTTGTTTAATGATAATGGTGTTGATGATTGTTATATATACGTGAAGACTAATTTTTTTAGGTCTTGACTGGCCTTGCAATAAGAATTGACTAACCACACATGAGTTACCTATGAGGGAAACATTTTAGCCCACTATGTTGGTTATTGACCAGTGAGTACAGTTGTAGAAAGCTGTTTATTATTATTTTTTTGAAATCATATACAACAGAGGCTTAAACCTATAGACAAACCGTGTGACCATGTTTGTTAAACATGACATTATACCAGAGACAATTAGGAAACTTGTGTAGAGCTTACCAAAAATAATGTTGTGTAACAGTAAATGCTAGTCAACAAACAGTTATGCCATACTAAAAAAATCATCATACAATACCTGAGAGAGCTCTTCTAAAATTATTAATGCGTAACATGTTTCCACTCGCTTGCTATATATTTTTCGGCGTGGGAATGATTCTCAAGAAATGAAATGCAAATGGAACTGAAATGCAACACAAACGAATAATGAGCGCGCGCGGTGATTGAGATTGATAACATGACGTACTGTCGGTTATGTAGCTATGTGGAATGTTTATCACATATGGTTTACTTCAAGGTTTGGAGATCCCATTAAAGATATCCCTACAATAAATGATTTTCAAGTTGTCGTTCTATGGCGTGAAATTATTTAATATATGATATTTGCTAAAAGGATTTACCACTGGAATTATTTTACAAGTAGTTATTTTAATGACCAACAGAGTTCACTGTTAAGAAGGTAGATCCCTATGTGGAATGTAGGATAACATGTTATACATGATACGTGACAACTGTAAGGCTTGTGATTTTTAAGATGCCTTTATCCCTATATTAATCACCCAGTTTGCAATACTGATAACTGCAATGTTACTGAAAAAAAAATTGAAACAAAACAAAAACCGGCATTGAAAAACCAAAAAGTGGTTGAGCATATATATAGTGGGGAAAAGAAATGTTTTGTAAACACTAATGTCCAACAAGACTAATTAAATCAGTAACTGTCAGGGTGGCCGAGTGGTTAAGGCGTTTGACTTAAGATCAAATTTCCAAATATATAAGGAAGCAAGGGTTCGAATCCCTTCCCTGACATAACTATTGCTTGAACATGCAAGAAAACAAGAAATATACTATGTTTATCAATTTAATCATTTTTTTTACAAGAGATAGACACACACAATACAGCTCTTTTGGTTTATCATTTCTTTTAAACATAACACTTGTTGAAAATTATTTTTTAGGGGATGGGGGTGTTGCTACGTTGACCCATCACACGATAATAGCAGCTTTACGAAGTTCATTTTCTATATTTAATAGCTCTTTCTCATAACCAATATGACCAAGCTGTTTACAGGCATGCAAGAGCTGTAGACGTTCGACTAATATATTAGGATCGTTCCATTTACTATTTTTTATGAATGGTTTCAGAATCTCGGGAAGCAGTTCATCATTATCACCATTAATATGATTATCATCATCATTATTATAATCATTTTCATAATGATGATCATTATCATCGTTTTCATTACCATGATAATTTCCACCTGTGTCCACAGTCTGTTCAATGGTTTGAGTTGTCTTTGATAATGTTGAAAGCTTCTTTTTAGATGTGCTAGAATGCTTTAACATTGTTATGTTATTATTACCACTATTACCTTTCCCCACTAACTTTCTGATGGGGTATATTGTCTCTGATAGGGTTGAGGGCTTTTGAGATGTGGGTGCATGTCTGAACATGGGTTTCACAGGAGGTGTTAAAGGTTTCTCATTAAACAACTCGCTAACAGCATGAGTGCGTTGTAGTGTATTAAACTTGAGGTTAATATTATCTTGAGTAGTACTATCTTTCTCTTGGACTTGGTTTCTTGCTTTGGTTTGGGTTTTCCTTACATTTAGACTAGCATGATTATTAAGTTTACATTCATGATTGTTTGAAGAAAGTACGTCCAATTCTTTTGTTTTAAGCATTCCTCGACACTGTTTCGATCGTTGCTTTGAACAGCGCCAAACAACAGTTCCATTTTTATTGCTTCGTTTCACAATATATGAATATCCTTTATAGTATGCATAAGGCTTACCATACCTAGTCACTGATACTTCCATATCAACTGTCAAGCACAAACTAATCTCTAGTAAAGACAACTTGGTAATAACAACAATAGTTTAATGTGGGAGCATATATACATGCAAAAAGTGGGAGCAAAAAAATAATGATTAAATTGATAAACATAGTTTGTGTATATTTCTTGTTTTCTTGCATGTTCAAGCAATAGTTATGTCAGGGAAGGGATTCGAACCCTTGCTTCCTTATATATTTGGAAATTTGATCTTAAGTCAAACGCCTTAACCACTCGGCCACCCTGACAGTTACTGATTTAATTAGTCTTGTTGGACATTAGTGTTTACAAAACATTTCTTTTCCCCACTATATATATGCTCAACCACTTTTTGGTTTTTCAATGCCGGTTTTTGTTTTGTTTCAATTTTTTTTTCAGTAACATTGCAGTTATCAGTATTGCAAACTGGGTGATTAATATAGGGATAAAGGCATCTTAAAAATCACAAGCCTTACAGTTGTCACGTATCATGTATAACATGTTATCCTACATTCCACATAGGGATCTACCTTCTTAACAGTGAACTCTGTTGGTCATTAAAATAACTACTTGTAAAATAATTCCAGTGGTAAACCCTTTTAGCAAATATCATATATTAAATAATTTCACGCCATAGAACGACAACTTGAAAATCATTTATTGTAGGGATATCTTTAATGGGATCTCCAAACCTTGAAGTAAACCATATGTGATAAACATTCCACATAGCTACATAACCGACAGTACGTCATGTTATCAATCTCAATCACCGCGCGCGCTCATTATTCGTTTGTGTTGCATTTCAGTTCCATTTGCATTTCATTTCTTGAGAATCATTCCCACGCCGAAAAATATATAGCAAGCGAGTAGAAACATGTTACGCATTAATAATTTTAGAAGAGCTCTCTCAGGTATTGTATGATGATTTTTTTAGTATGGCATAACTGTTTGTTGACTAGCATTTACTGTTACACAACATTATTTTTGGTAAGCTCTACACAAGTTTCCTAATTGTCTCTGGTATAATGTCATGTTTAACAAACATGGTCACACGGTTTGTCTATAGGTTTAAGCCTCTGTTGTATATGATTTCAAAAAAATAATAATAAACAGCTTTCTACAACTGTACTCACTGGTCAATAACCAACATAGTGGGCTAAAATGTTTCCCTCATAGGTAACTCATGTGTGGTTAGTCAATTCTTATTGCAAGGCCAGTCAAGACCTAAAAAAATTAGTCTTCACGTATATATAACAATCATCAACACCATTATCATTAAACAAATGAAACCATCTTAAGGTATTTATTACATTTAATTGCATTTTAGGAATCTTGCAAACATCTCGCAACCTTAAAGAGGAAAGTATAGACAGGAATAGTGAAAAGGAAACCGTTCAATCATTCAATGTCGTTAGCATTAGGAACCTCAACGTAAGAGGTTATGAAAGTCTATGTGAGAGTGTGGTTTTTACAGCTGAATGCCTTTTCCTGACACCCGCCTCAGTGACAAGTTTATGGGAAATGAAACTCAGCTATCATATCGAATGTAGAGCTCCTAGTCTAAGAGAAATTCATGTTGAGGTATTTGTCTGCAGAGAGTATGGTAAACGAAACAACAACAACAACAACAACAACAACAACAACAACAAAAAGCATACATGTAAAGGGAATATTATGACATTTTCGAGTACATGTAGTCAATTTTAATAAAAAAATTGGATGAATTTCATGGTTTGTACACCACTTGGCTAAATTCGGTAAATTTTAGTGAATTATCATCTATATTCGTCTAATTTTATATGAATTTGAGGTAGTTTAAACCATGCTTAGGTAAATCAATGGAATTTCAATAAATCTGGTAGTCATTTGTTGAATTTTGCTGGAATGTTGTGTCATTTGGTCAATTTTCGGAAAATGTAGTGGATTTTAGGAAAATTTAAGGTAAATCTGGGGATAGTTAGGTATTTAACAGATAACCTGTCACTATGAAGGTTGTATTAGAGTGTGCCTTTCACCACCAAGGGGTAGGATTGGAGAGAGGAGACCGTCTTGACCTGAAGTGCATAGTCATTTATATTGACTTTAAGGATGGTTGTTGTGGGGGATCGAACACTCCTCTTGCTGGTTTTGGGGTAAGTGTACTCCATTCCATTTCATTTTTAAAAGCCACTAATCAGGTCCTAGCATTGGGCAGTTGCAAACCATTTCACTAATCTTAACATCAAATGTGCATTTGCCTGGAGTAGAAGTGGGAAACCACATCAGTTTGGTGTATAGAAAACTCGCCTCACCTCACCCCAACTCATTGGAAAATGAAAATCATTTGTTTTTTGTTTTACTTAGGGGCTTGGAAATCATGGTTATCAGTCCTTGGGAAAATAATCATGGGCAAGCACACTATTATTAGCTGAGTTTCTAATACCTTTTTGCATACCCTAGGACCAGTATTGCATTATAAGGCATGCCATGTGTTAGCGTTCTTAAAAGCCAGTGATATAAAACAATAGAGGTCTTTAATTCCACCCCTGGGCGTCATATCTAGTGTCATGTAGGTTGACGATCACGGAGTCCCAGCTGAGGCCGTCATTGCTTCCTCTAACTTGGGCTAGGCTCCTCTCTGTCTTAGTTCCTGTCGACCAATCTTGCTCAACTCTTGTTCTCTACCGACCCCAACATGATTAGGGTATCTGAGGCCTAGGGAGTCTCTTCCTTTTGCAACTTCATTGGTCCTTGTTTATTTATTTTTTCTGATATCCTGAGGAGGCAGCCTTGTTTTTATTTTCATGTTATTTCCTATCTTTTGCTCAAGCCCCCTCAAGAAGGTAGGGTGTATATAGCCCCACCACTTGCGATGCACTCTGCATATGGCTACACCCTCAAGGGCTGATCAGTTTGGAAGTTGGCGACCCCAAGGGATTTCTGAGCTGAGTCCAGTTTTCCTCCTCTTTATCCATTACCTCTGGGGCAAAGCCACTCCTAGTATACTTTTTATCTGCCTTTCATGGCTCTCCTTCCTTCCAACTCCCTTAATCCTTATGCTTGAGGGTTGAGGGCCATTTTTTTATTCCTTCTGTCCTTTATTTGACCATTTGTTTTCCATTTCTTCTTCTAGTTTATAGCTTAGATTTAATTTTCATCTTTACGATGACCCAAACCATTGAGGGTCGCTGTAGAACGCTTCTCTCTTGTCCAAAGGACAGCATGTTGAATTCCTCACTGGCTCATGAATTTTATTCTTTGTTCACTTAGTTCTCATGGCTTTGAGACTGGCTGTCTGTAACGTGATCATTATTCATTTTAACTTCAGCGTACTAAACTAATTTTAAATTAGTTAATTTTAAATTAATTATTTTAAATTATTAATTATTTTAAATTAATTTTAAATTCAGATTTGTGTTTCACAGTAAACACAATTATTATTCTCCGTTTAAAACAAGCCATACCATTCTTTTTCTAACATGATAGCTTAAACGTGCGCATGGAAAGTAGTATAATCATCAGCTAAGGATTCAATTTCCATTACCTACACCTCTCATGGTATGCCAATTCGTTAAACTATAGAAAACGTTTCTATATGTTCTGTTACATTATTATTTGACCATCTCACCGTGTAGTGGTTAACCTACTTGGTTGTCAACCCTAAGGTCTTGGCTTCCAACCCCGACTATACCATGACATTCATTTCAAGGTTGCCATAAGGTTCACTAAGCCTTTGTCAAACCTAACAACGATCTAGTCATGTGCAGAGCACGTCCGCTATCAAGCATACGAGTAATATGAAACTTCCTGACAAGGTCGCTGTGCTGTTATCAGCAAGGCACACTAGACAAACCAAAGCCAGTGTCTCTGTGCAGATTCAACCCAGCGGTAGTAGGCAAGCGTATGTTTGTTTAAAAATCATCATGAAAATAAGTCCACTGTCACCACAGAGGCCCCGGTTCGATTTTTTTTTCTAAAGGCTGCAACAGGGTAGACTGAGTCTTGACAGGTAAAACTTTTTGGGGTGCATTCGTGAACCATGGCAAGGGTTGGCCATCCTGACTTCTTCAACACCTCCAACCAATGTTTACTATTACTGGTGAGTTACCATTTTTTCTTTCTTCGGCTTTTCCCTATTAGTTTGAGTCGCCGGAGCCAACCAGGCTCATTTTGATTTTGCCGGGGATTTAAGGCCGAATGCCCTTCCTGACGCCACGTGATTTTTCAAGTGAAAATTCCAACCTCCGCTGTCACCGGGATTTGAACCCCAGCCGTCCGGGTAAAGACGAGCAGCTAAGCACCTGCGCCATCACGCTCCCCACAGGTTAGTTATCTATACACACATTAATCCATAATTACCTAATAATAATAATAATAACAAAAATCATCCTCCAAACACATGTCCATTAAAGCATGGTTTCACAAAGATGCTTATGCTTTTAGGTGTATAACACATTTTTTCCTCATAACATGACTATTTACTGTTTTAGGGGTGAAATGACCAATCAAGGTAAAAGCCCTAATCATCCCCTATTTTTTAAGCTATCACACCTAATTTTAGGCTTCTTCGTTTCCTAGATATGGATTTTTCAATTTTGGGCGGGGGGGGGGGTGTTTTCACCCCCCTGCCATTTTTCATCAAAAACAAAAGATCTTAGGTTCATTTATCATTTTTAGGTGTTTAACACTATTTTCCCCATAACATGACTATTTACTGTTTTAGGGGTGAAATGATCAATCGAGGTAAAAGCCCATATCATCCCCTATTTTTTAAGCTATCACACCTAATTTTAGGATTCTTCGTTTCCGAGATATGGATTTTTCAATTTTGGGGGGTAGTTTCACCCCCCTGCTATTTTTCATCAAAAACAAAAGATCTTAGGTTCATTTATCATTTTTAGGTGTTTAACACTTTTTTCCCCATAACATGACTATTTACTGTTTTAGGGGTGAAATGGTCAATCGAGGTAAAAGCCCATATCATCCCCTATTTTTTAAGCTATCACACCTAATTTTAGGATTTTTCGTTTCCGAGATATGGATTTTTCAATTTTGGGGGGTAGTTTCACCCCCCTGCTATTTTTCATCAAAAACAAAAGATCTTAGGTTCATTTATCATTTTTAGGTGTTTAACACGTTTTTTCCCCATAGCATGACTATTTACTGTTTTAGGGGTGAAATGACCAATCGAGGTAAAAGCCCATATCATCCCCTATTTTTAAGCTATCACACGTAATTTTAGGCTTCTTCGTTTCCAAGATATGGATTTTTCAATTTTGGGGGGTAGTTTCACCCCCCAAACGGGGGACGTCACCCCAAGTGCTAGGACCCCTCATACAAGTCCCTAGCATGATTGGTTCGCGAGATATGAACAAAAGTGTCGTTAGGCCCTTTCGACAAAAACGAATCCTACATTCAAAAACGGGGCGTCACCCCCAGGGTTAGAATACTGTCTATGGCAAAATCCCATCAGGGGTTCAGAAAATATTAACAAACGTATAGTTAGGTCCTTTTGACAAAAGCCGACCGTGCGCGCACATACAAAAAATATTACTATTTCAACCCCCGGGTAAGGGTAGTTTTTATTTTGGGGTGGATATACCCCGTCCATAGAAAAGGGGAGTTCACCACAAGTCCTAGGACACCTCATACGTTTAAATCCGATTATTGGTTAGCGAGATAGTAAAAAGCCGATGACCTATTAGTTTTTTTTGGTTTATTTAAATACATATTAAAAAGCACTCATTTATAAATCATCATTTAAAAAGCAAGCTCTTTTACAAAAACCGCCATGTTCGTAGGTATACAAAAATAAATTACTATTTCATCCCCCGGGTAAGGGTAGTTTTTATTTTGGGGTGGATATACCCCTTCGATAGAAAAGGAGAGTTCACCACGAGTCGTACGACACCTCATAGGTTTAAATCCGATTATTGGTTAGCGAGATAGTAAAAAGCCGATGACCTATTAGTTTTTTGGGGTTTATTTCAATACATATTAAAAAACTCATTTATAAATCATCATTTAAAAAGCCCGCCCTTTTACAACATCCCCAAGTGCGCAGGCGTACAAAAAAAACATTCATCGCCATAATGTCAAAAAACACATGTTTACCCCAAATGGCGTTTCCCAATTCCATCCATTTTTAAAAAATAACCTCACCATCATCTAGAGCGGAAAAAATACCATCTAAACGACCCCTCACTCGACCCTACTCCTCTCCCACCACCTAACCCTTTCCCAACATAGGCATACATATTCAAGCACGAGCGCGACTTGAGGAAACCAACACTACTCCACTACTCGCGAATGACCTTTTAGTTTTGGTCGTTTCATTAAATAAAGAGGCTATAGGAAAGTAGGGGGCATTACTAGCAGTGCTAGGACACCCTTTATGTTCTAATCCCATGATTGGTTAGCGAGATATCAGGTTCGGGGCAAATACGAGGGTGGCTCAATAAAAAGGTAAGCAGCTCCCCCCTCATCCCACTACTTGCGAGACGAGTCCGGCGCAGATGTGGTTGCAGTTATCGTCTTGAGGTCCTGACATAGCTCAAATTTCTTTTTCTGGGATTCGTCGACTGTTCGAAGGTGGAGCGCTTAGAATAGTGCATGATGTGGTCGATGTTGTCCCAATCCTCGCTTGAGAGCGAAGACGTGAGTCGGAGATGCACTGATATGAGGTCCCAGTCAGTCGTAGCTAAGTCCCTGCGTGTAGCATGTATCTGTTCTCGCAGCATTGAGCACTCAGCTCTGTCGTATATACGGTGAGCATGTGCTGAGCCGAAATTACTCTTCATCCAAATAAACTTAGGAATCGTGTCCGTGTCCCTGCACCGTAAGAGAAACGTTAGCGAAGAAAGTTGCTGGGCTTTCTTCTTCCGTAGCTTCTCGAAGTGGCGAACTAGGTTGTTAGTTTCCTCCCCGTAGAAGCGACTGATATAATAGCTTAGGCTTTCACGGCCGGCGTTCATAATTAAATACAAGATTTTCGGGCTTGTAGGCCGTGGTCCAGACAGGATATCTCCCGACGTTTCACCGGAAACTGCGTCCGGCATTATCAAGGGTTCCGCTCCTTTCCTTGGTCTGCAGTGGAATGAGGAAGAGGCTTGACATAATGGGTAACGGCTAGTAGTGGAGTATTGTTGTTTGAATATGACTGTTGGTTGGGTGGATCTTGGCGATGAACTAACGGCTGGAAGGTAGTTTGGATCTTCAAATTAGCATGGTGAGCCGAGTGTTCTCTTCGCATTCCGGCTGGATCGTCTGATCTCACGTACATGTTGCGGGGTGCGGTGCGTGCTCCGGCTTCGGCGACCGAGCTTGTGAGTGTCAGGTGTTCCCTGCGCGACTGCCGGGCTGTAGCAGGAAGGTTCTTCAGGTTGACGTGTGAGTGATTTCTTGGCCTTGGTGTTCCTAAGAGCCGGGATCCATGTATTACGCACACGTTCAATTTCTTCCTTCCGATTGAAATTTTCGGGGTGTTTGAAGATTTCTATGGCTTCCCGTTGCAGTCTGGCGTAGTAGTGTGTGGTCGTGGAGAGTATCTCCGTGTCCCCGTACTGTACATCGTGACCGGGCAAGAGAGAATGCTCAGCGACTGACGATTTCTCAGTTTGACCCAGGCGGCTGTGTCTGTTATGTTCCTTGAGTCTGGTGGCCACGCTCCTCTTCGTCGTTCCTATGTACACCATCCCCACAGGAACACGGGATTCAGTAGACACCTGCAGTGGAGTGTGGGTGGCGCTTGTCTTTAGCGAATCGCAGCAAGTCCCGGATTTTGGCGGTGGGTTTATAAACCGTCTTCACCCCATAGGTCTTCAGTAATTTGCCTATCCTGTCCGTCACCTTCTTCACGTACGGCAGGAATGCGGTGGCCACCGCAGTTTCGTCGGAATCTTTCCTCGTGCTCCGGCGCCTGGGATGAGAGGCTCGCTCAATCTCCTTATTGCTGTATCCGTTAGCGCATAGGGCCCTCTTTATATGTTTCAGCTCATGGTTGAAGTTGGATGGCTCACAGATTATCCTAGCACGGTCTACCCATGTTTTAATAACTCCGTGTTTCTGTCGGGGTGGTGATTGGATGTCTTGTGTAGATACCGGTCGGTGTGTGTGGGTTTCCGGTACACGGTGTGCCCCAAGTGCAGGTCATTAGTCCTGGTGATCAGCACGTCAAGAAAGGCCAGACAGTTGTCTTTCTCTTTCTCCATAGTAAATTTTATGCTGGTGTTGAGGCTGTTCAGGTGGTCTAGGAAACGTTCCAGCTCTTCCTCTCCGTGGCTCCAGACTACGAAGGTATCGTCAACATAACGTAGCCATACTTTCGGTTTGAGGGGTGCAGTCTCGATCGCCAACTGCTCGAACTTTTCCATGTTGTGACCGATATCGCATGGTTTTGAGAGCTCTGGCAACGTCGCATAGCAGGAGGAAGAAAGCAAGCGGAAGTAACCTGAGGTTGATGTTTTTACGTCATGGACATAGTCGACAGTATGACTAGGCGAAGGTTCCAGAAGCGTAGAGGGCGCTGATGAGCTCCAGGAAAAGTCAAGGTGGAAAGGTCACACCGGAGAAGCGGGTCACTTTCTTTCCTATCACCATACAACGAGGTTCACTTTTATTTTGCATCGCCGTCCAACGAAGTTCACTTTCTTTTGTGTCGCCGTACGCCGAAGTTCTTCTTTATTTTTGCGTCGCCGCACGCTGAAGTTCCTAACAAGTGTGTAGTAGCAGTCGTACCGTGACCGCTTGGAACCAGTGTGGTATTCCGACAGTTTTGGGACATAGCTGAAAGGCTCAGTATTATTTCTTGCGTGGACAGCTCTGTGTTAACGAATACTAAAGCTGAATGTGGCGAGGTGATATTATAACGCAGATCATAATGCATTATGATGTGGGACACTAGTCATTTGTACGATGAAGTGCGAGCAGACACACGTGGTGCCTCAAGCTTTTACCAGGTACGGGACTGTATGGGCCGTGCGCTATATAATTGACGCCCAGAACATATGAACGAAGCGATGTGCTTTTGTTTGACGAGCAGACAAATGAGTATCCAGGGTCAGTGAACTATGAGAGATAAACTGAGTGTAGTCCAAATATAGAGCGACATTCTAGGTCAAGGACGGACGTAATCTCTTATGAGTACAGGCTGGTGTTGACGCGTACGATATAACCTGTGCCGTTATAGAGTTATTATCACGGCCATGAGTTGATATTACTTGGCATATTCGACATGAAGATTGCAGCGATGTATTGGACGGACATAAAGGCTATCAGTACAGACCGGTGCGAGTTTTGTGTCAAGATCTTTACGAGCGAAGAGATGGCAAGCTAAGTTTAGTATGTGGAAACTGTTACGATGACGTGGAAACGAAGGTGAGCCAGGACCATGGACACCCCGAGGGTCGCGAGCTGGATCCAGGACGAGAGGGGAGGATGTTCAATGGGAAGAACGTGGACCCAAACCCCCAGGAAACGTGTCAGCGGAACCAAGACTGAGGTGGCCGAAAGGTACTGAAAACCATGTTAATTCTTAAGTAGTGGTTAATGGGTAGTGGTTACTAAGATTTGGACAGATGGGCTAAAATCGAAATTGAAGTTAATCAATAAGGATAAAATGAGATATAATGACATGAATAATAGGATAGTAAATTTTAAGTTTTCTTTTGAGAGATTAAGGCAGTTTTCTTTAGGATTTAAAAAAATCCTCTCGGCACGCCGGAAGGCGGAGGTAGATTTCACCGGGCAAACTAGGGGATAGGCTATAATAGGCAAAATATGCAGGTTTTCGTAGGAGGATGAGACCTCATTTATTGCGAGAAAGTATTTTACAATTGGAGGTTAGTTAACATTTTGTCGTCTTTCTATGCATATTTTTAACATTTTACTGTTTTATGGGAATGGTAACCTTCTTGTCATTTGGGGTTCATTTTTTTTATACTTGTGATCACACTGTCCTTATGCAAGGTTTGGAACTAATGTGTAACTATCTAACAGTCTGTTACTTCTTCACGCAAAATTTTCCCGCAGAGATGTTGGTTAGTTCCTCAGTTTAGGGACTGCGAAAAGGTGGTCATGTAACCCCGTGTACATTGGGTGTGTGTAGAATCTGTCTGATAAACGGTGTTATTTGTGATGACTGTATTAGTCTGTAATTCAGGTAAGGTCTGCAGACGGTCAATTTTAAGTAGTAGTACCTAATTTTGTACCAAATACTAAAGTCAACGACACCTAGCTGTGAACTTGGCTGCTAGATGCCACCGCAACCAGCAACTTGCAACGAACGTTGTAACTTCCCCTCCGAAGGAAAGCATGCTGACGGATTTTTAGCGCTCTTAGAAAATCCGGCGACTTTGGCCGGCTTTGAACCAGCGACCTTAGGCATAGAAGTTCAGCATGCTACCAGTTAGCCGCTTCCCTAATAGTCAGATGGAACAAGAAGTTCCGTGACGAACTAAAGAGCCTACTTTTCTTAAAATTAAGATTCATGCCATAGATTAATCTACAGTATATGAAACTATCTAGAATAATGACGAAATTAAGTGGGTAATATCGAAATGTCTTAATTAGTTCGAAATAAGGTATACTAGGCATAATGTAGCCTAATAGAGCAATACAGTTGGCAGCTCTGGTGACTGAATATATTCTCACTTCCATCCCCTAAGGTACAGAATACAAAATGTGGTTGAAGTTCAAAGGACGTTACATGGATTTAGACATTGGATCTATTAGTACACGTAAAAGCATGTTGGAAACAATGTCATGCGAGTGCTGGTCAGAAATAATCTGAAATATTATATCTTTTTGTACCAATTTTGGATGAAATCCATTTGTTGGTATAGAAGTTACATGTATTTAAAAATTGGTCCTATTAGCAGGCTTAGAATCATGTTGGTAGAACTGACGTATATAAGTTACTCCAAATTAATGTAAAATGTCAGGTAATTTACGTGTGCGTAGTTTAAACCCGTCGGCTTGCATACTTTCAGATATATTGGTATTTAGATAAAATAATAGAGGTAACATTTATTGACAGTTGGCAGCCCTGGTGGCTCTTAAGAATACACTCAGTCATACCTGTTTATGTACACATATTACATACAAAATTTGGTTGAAATCCAGTTGATAGTGTAGAAGTTATATGCATTTAAATATTCGATTTGTCAGAAGGCTTAAAAATATTTCGGCAACGCTGTCATGTATGGCCACCTGGAAATTAAACTGAAATAGTATTATCTACATGTGTGCCAATTTTATAATAGCTCCCATGTATACCTTCCAAGATATCCAACATGGAGCTCAGATTTATAGTGTGTTTTTTTTTAGCAGTTGGTAGCACTGGCATCTTTTTCAAATATGGGCCTGCGATATGCCGGTATACAACTTTACTCATACTAAATTTGGTTCAGATTGCTGCAGCCGTTTAGGAGTTGATAGGGGGGGGACACACACACACACACAGCCAGACAGACAGAAGGACTGACAGACAGAAGGACAGACACATTTTCCCGGATCGATCTCATAAGTCTACTTTTTCCTCATTTTTGAAAAGTGTGAAAAGTAGGCTAAAAATGAATGTGATCTCGTCAATGGCGTTGTCTTGGCAACCTCTGATAGATCATCCCTTATCAATTTAAAAGCGTTGTTATGGTAACCTCTGATGGCACTTGGCATTTTTTAAAATTCCGAAATCATTTTTCTCATCCCTTGGCGTAATGGTGGGTCATATCAAAAATTCTTTCAGACAAAAGTTTTAGGTAATTATTAGGGGAATATTTTCCATTTTGTACGGTTTTGATATTGTGCCTATTGAGAGAGATATGATTAATGTTTCCCGAAAAACCCACTTTTTTCCACCCCTTTGGTCAATGGTTGGTGCTATCAAAAAACTTATTTGACATAAATTTTTGGCACTTATCCGACACATATTATGAACTTTGAATGGATTCGATATTTCACGTATTAAGAGAGTTATAGCGAAATTTCACTTTTTCGAAAAAAGCCCCCCATTTTCACCCCCTTCGACCGATTTTGCCCATTAATGAACTCGACCGAGATTTTATAGGGATACATATTATGTAAAAAATTTAAAGTGATTGGTACAAAATTACGGCAGTTATCGTGTCCACAAGAAACTGATATATATATATATATATATATATATATATAGATAGATACATATATACATAAATTATATATAAACTTTTGAACTGACGGTGGTTTTGGGGTCTGGGGGATGTGAAACGCGAAGATATGTCGAAATTTTCCGGAAGTCGAAACATGGTACCCATTGCAATAGTTAGCTTTCTAATGAAATCTACCTAAAATAAATATATGGATGCTTTAAAATATAATTTGAGTACAGGGATCTTTCAGTGTGTTAAGTCGCTGTGTTCTTTGAATTGGTGCAACCTGGATGACAATTTATGGTTTGAACAGGCTTAAATTACAAGGGATTCATTTACACTTAATGGGCCACTTTTTGTGCGCACATCACATTTATGCTAAACACTCACACGTCACTGAGGTTTCCCTTTACATGCTAACATGAGGAGATGCGTTTGGTAGGTGACTGATACAAGGTTGTGTAAATAATGATACTGCATTGATAAAATAGCAGGGTTGCATAATACGAAGTTATGATGAAACTAAAGGTTCTCGCTATAGCGAGGTGAATAAAATAAATGATTATAATTAATGTTACGTGATAGGTTCAAGTATATGAAATTTTGAGGCAATTGTCAGTTGAAAAATAATACAGATAGGCAGAGGCCGTCTACTTAAATGTTTATGGTGTAGTTATAAATATGTGAAGAGCATGCAGTGATAAATAAATTTAAAACAAAATATCTGGGATCATAAAGATGTTGCAATATAATGTGATAAATGTAAAAGCCAACAACCAGTCATTTTTCTTAGTGAGGCACAGGTGAACGAAACCCAGTGAAAATAATAATGAAAGTATTTAATACATGAATAAAAGGTCTGAAAATAAATTCTTTAACGCCAGTGACATCCATACATAAAATATTCTTTTTCCTATTTTGGTGATTACATTTAGTTAGAAGGAGATCGAATGAGGCAACATTTTTTTTTCTTTGAATATCATTTCAGATTTATGCACCTGCTCATTTATGGACTATTAGCGGAGAGGTGACATAGCATTTTGAAGTAATGGTTGCAATACTAGAATGATATAGCTCTGATCTCCGTAAGTTATTTTGTATCCAAAGATTAGGACGCCCGGAGATTTTTGTCCTCATTAATTTGAATTTTGCTTCTGCGTCATTTTTTTTATTTTGCACATCAAGAGTAATTTTGAGAAGTCTCCGAGCGGAGGTAGGCTTCTGTGTGTGATTCTATGTATTTAGTGGTGTGGTTCTGTAATAAATGGTGGATGAGTTTAATCTTAACAGCGGAGTTTTTTGTCATTCTTGTTCGATGTAATACTTGTGTGTCCACCGGATCAATTTTGAGATTTTACCCCAGTTGTACCCATCATTATAAAGACCCCGGGATTGCTTGAATCTCGTCCCCGACACAGTTTTTTTAAGGCCAAAATTGATTCGGACATTCAAGATTTTTTTTTCTTTCGTGTTGTACCGAATTCTGGGTGAGGGTTGAAGTGTATGTCGGGCCACCCAACCAAAGCCAGATTATCGGGCACAACAAGATGGCGCCCACCGTGTAATGGCCTCGAACTGGGAATATCGTACCACGCAGTGGTATAGCCGACATCTTGAACTCGAAAAAATTGGAACACCAGAGGAGAGTGACAAGATGGTGGACGGCCATGTGGCACAAATGGAATGGAGAGAAAACCAATTGAGTGCTGGTACCCCATTTTATTGTGCGATATGTCTGTCAGTCTGTTAAAGTTCACTTTGTAGGATTTTTGTGTGTGTCTGAATGACATAAAACGAAGCGATTCAGTAACGTTAGATCGCTGTGTTTAAGCGATACCATCCACATTTATTATTTCCACATTATATTAGATTTCGATTCCACTGTCAAATTGAAGTAACCACTAGTCCTTAGTCTAAGTTAGTCCCTAGTTGTAACAGCTTCCATGTTTATTTGTTGTGAAATATGGGAGAATTTGATGAAATTAAGGGATTGATGGGACAGCTAGGAGAGAAGCTAAAGGAGTTAGCTAAAAGTCAAAAGAATATGGAGGAAGGTTTGAAGACTCAATGGAAAGACTATGAAGGTGGTATGAACACTAATCTAGATGGGTTGGATAGACAGTTGATTAAGATGCATGAAGGAATAAATACTAAATTTGAAGGTTTAGACACTAAATTTGAAGGTTTAGACACTCAATTCAAAGGTTTAGACACTCAATTCAAAGGTTTAGACACTCAATTCAAAGGTTTCGACACCAAATTCAAAGATTTAGATACTAAATTCGTAGGTTTTGAAAAAATCTTGGAATTCAGTCAGGGGACTAGCAAGGAGGATTGGAATTATTTAAGGAGCACCAATTCGATATGAAACAGTACATGGAGAAGGCTCAAGCCGAAATTATGGATTTAAAGGAACAAATTAAGAGGGATAAGGTGGAAATTGAAAGTAATATGGGGACACAGTTTAAATCATTGGAGAAAACCGTTCAAGAGAAAATGGATCGAAGCGTGGAGGCATTGACCGCCAAGATGGAAGAAAGGGATAAAGCAGTCAACGCAGAGGTCTTGGTGTAAAAGGAAGAGGTGAAAGTAATACAGCAGAGATTAGCGAAAGATACCAGGAGCATGACCGATAAAATGTCTGAATTCACCATGGAGCAGGAATGCAAGATGGAAAGTCTTAGGAGTCAGATGGGGGAAATGAAATTAGAGTTAAACGACGAAATTAAAACACAGATTGCAACAGCGGTTTCGACAGTACAAGATAAAGTGAGTATTGCTCACGGAGAACAGTTAAAGAGAATTGTTGAATTAGAAGGAAAAATGGTAGAAGCAAAATCGATAGATTTAAACAAGGAACCAAGTCCGACAGGAACAACATTCACACCATTCAGTTACAGCTCAACTCAACCGATTACCATCATTAGGAATCAGGAGGACCGCCCAAAAAAATTTCAAATTTGACTGGCATCACACCCATAGAATTCCTGCGGGACCTGAAGGAATACATGGATGAACATAGGGTTCCTAAAGAGAGAGAAATGAGGGTAATAGAAAGAGCTCTTGAAGGCCAACCGCTAAACTGGATGCGAGCTTTTAGGAATCAGTTTAGAGGGTACGATGACTTTGCGAACGCTTTCCTGAAGAGATTTTGGTCCTCAGAAGATCAACAAAGTATAAGGGCTGAATTATACTCAAAGAAATACGCAAATACCAGGCCAACACAATACGCTGGGTACTTCACGAATCAGGTAGCCAGGCTACAATTTTTGGATCCACCGTTGGAGGAGCAGGATTTGGTGCATGCCATAATACAGCAATATCCGGTAGAAGTCCAGCGTGTATTAATTGCATCGGGTGCAAATAGACTCGAGGTGTGTGACGAGATTTTGAGGAAACTAGACCACACGAGCAAGATGACGGAACCTCGTAGTCCAAGGACAGAACAGAGAGAGGCAAATATGGTGGTAATGGATCGTATGGCGCAGACGGAACCTCAGCGAAGTTATGGAAGGAACGATAGAGATGGAAGGGATGAAGGAAATGGCTTAAACAGATACGGGAATCAAGGAAAGCCATATGACCGGAGGCCATATTATCAGGATAGAAGTGGACGATTTAATCAGAGGGACTACGGAAGGTCAGGATATAGAGGGAGAGAATCGTGGTCACGTGATCGGAGACCATACAATAACTACCCAAGATACGGGAATCAAGAAAGGCAAAATTATAGGCCATCATTAGAAGAACGTCACCAAGAAAGCCGGAGATACATTGAACAATTAAGGGAAAAGGAACAAGAAGAAAAAGAATCTCAGGCAAAACAGCATGAGGAATCGAAACCAGGCACCAGTGGAGTCAAATCAGGAAAGAGAAGCTGACAGGAAGGAAATGCTGAGTTTGGACAGGGACTCACAGGCAGTAATAATGATTATTTGCCCATTAATAATGATTTTCGCCCAGATGTCATGACAGTCCAAATTCAAGCCATTCACAGCATTACTAATGATGATAGGAGATATGAAGGCCAAGACGAAGAAGAAAGTAGAATGAGTGAAGAATGGATAGAGCTACCGTTTCAGGAGGAGAATACCACAGAAGAAGATGAAACTGAGAGAGTTATAGGCAAATTCAACGCAGCTAGCCTTAATGGTACCAAAAGAGAGAGTAAGCATGCGATATGGAGAACTTATTGAAGAAGTAGATTGTTAACCCAACAGAATAATAATAATCGAGATGTTTCACGCTTATTATTATTCCTGGTCGAGGGGGATTTGTGACCGATATCGCATGGTTTTGAGAGCTCTGGCAACGTCGCATAGCAGGAGGAAGAAAGCAAGCGGAAGTAACCTGAGGTTGATGTTTTTACGTCATGGACATAGTCGACAGTATGACTAGGCGAAGGTTCCAGAAGCGTAGAGGGCGCTGATGAGCTCCAGGAAAAGTCAAGGTGGAAAAGTCACACCGGAGAAGCGGGTCACTTTCTTTCCTATCACCATACAACGAGGTTCACTTTTATTTTGCATCGCCGTCCAACGAAGTTCACTTTCTTTTGTGTCGCCGTACGCCGAAGTTCATCTTTATTTTTGCGTCGCCGCACGCTGAAGTTCCTAACAAGTGTGTAGTAGCAGTCGTACCTTGGCCGCTTGGAACCAGTGTGGTATTCCGACAGTTTTGGGACATAGCTGAAAGGCTTAGTATTATTTCTTGCGTGGATAGCTCTGTGTTAACGAATACTAAAGCTGAATGTGGCGAGGTGATATTATAACGCAGATCATAATGCATTATGTTGTGGGACACTAGTCATTTGTACGATGAACTGCGAGCAGACACACGTGGTGCCTCAAGCTTTTACCAGGTACGGGACTGTATGGGCCGTGCGCTATATAATTGACGCCCAGAACATATGAACGAAGCGATGTGCTTTTGTTTGACGAGCAGACAAATGAGTATCCAGGGTCTGTGAACTATGAGAGATAAACTGAGTGTAGTCCAAATATAGAGCGACATTCTAGGTCAAGGACGGACGTAATCTCTTATGAGTACAGGCTGGTGTTGACGCGTACGATATAACCTGTGCCGTTATAATGTTATTATCACGGCCATGAGTTGATATTACTTGGCATATTCGACATGAAGATTGCAGCGATGTATTGGACGGACATAAAGGCTATCAGTACAGACCGGTGCGAGTTTTGTGTCAAGAACTTTACGAGCGAAGAGATGGCAAGCTAAGTTTAGTATGTGGAAGCTGTTACGATGACGTGGAAACGAAGGCGAGCCAGGACCATGGACACCCCGAGGGTCGCGAGCTGGATCCAGGACGAGAGGGGAGGATGTTCAATGGGAAGAACGTGGACCCAAACCCCCAGGAAACGTGTCAGCGGAACCAAGACTGAGGTGGCCGAAAGGTACTGAAAACCATGTTAATTCTTAAGTAGTGGTCAATGGGTAGTGGTTACTAAGATTTGGACAGATGGGCTAAAATCGAAATTGAAGTTAATCAATAAGGATAAAATGCGATATAATGACATGATTAATAGAATAGTAAATTTTAAGTTTTCTTTTGAGAGATTAAGGCAGTTTTCTTTAGGATTTAAAAATAAATATATGGATGCTTTAAAATATAATTTGAGTACAGGGATCTTTCAGCGTGTTAAGTCGCTGTGTTCTTTGAATTGGTGCAACCTGGATGACAATTTATGGTTTGAACAGGCTTAAATTACAAGGGATTCATTTACACTTAATGGGCCACTTTTTGTGCGCACATCACATTTATGCTAAACACTCACACGTCACTGAGGTTTCCCTTTACATACTAACATGAGGAGATGCGTTTGGTAGGTGACTGATACAAGGTTGTGTAAATAATGATACTGCATTGATAAAATAGCAGGGTTGCATAATACGAAGTTATGATGAAACTAAAGGTTCTCGCTATAGCGAGGTGAATAAAATAAATGATTATAATTAATGTTACGTGATAGGTTCAAGTATATGAAATTTTGAGGCAATTGTCAGTTGAAAAATAATACAGATAGGCAGAGGCCGTCTACTTAAATGTTTATGGTGTAGTTATAAATATGTGAAGAGCATGCAGTGATAAATAAATAAAAAAAAAAAATATCTGGGATCATAAAGATGTTGCAATATAATGTGATAAATGTAAAAGCCAACAACCAGTCATTTTTCTGAGTGAGGCACAGCTGAACGAAAACCAGTGAAAATAATAATGAAAGTATTTAATACATGAATAAAAGGTCTGAAAATAAATTCTTTAACGCCAGTGACATCCATACATAAAATATTCTTTTTCCTATTTTGGTGATTACATTTAGTTAGAAGGAGATCGAATGAGGCAACATTTTTTTTTCTTTGAATATCTTTTCAGATTTATGCACCTGCTCATTTATGGACTATTAGCGGAGAGGTGACATAGCATTTTGAAGTAATGGTTGCAATACTAGAATGATATAGCTCTGATCTCCGTAAGTTACTTTGTATCCAAAGATTAGGACGCCCGGAGATTTTTGTCCTCATTAATTTGAATTTTGCTTCTGCGTCATTTTTTTTTATTTTGCACATCAAGAGTAATTTTGAGAAGTCTCCGAGCGGAGGTAGGCTTCTGTGTGTGATTCTATGTATTTAGTGGTGTGGTTCTGTAATAAATGGTGGATGAGTTTTATCTTAACAGCGGAGTTTTTTGTCATTCTTGTTCGATGTCATACTTGTGTGTCCACCGGATCAATTTTGAGATTTTACCCCAGTTGTACCCATCTTTATAAAGACCCCGGGATTGCTTGAATCTCGTCCCCGACACAGTTTTTTTTAAGGCCAAAATTGATTCGGACATTCAAGATTTTTTTTTTCTTTCGTGTTGTACCGAATTCTGGGTGAGGGTTGAAGTGTATGTCGGGCCACCCAATCCAAAGCCAGATTATCGGGCACAATGTAGAAGTTCGCAATCAAAGGGCTTAGTGGGCTACCCATGGCAACTCCCTCTATTTGCTCGTAGAAGTTCTCGGGCCATAGGAAGTAGCTCGTGGCGAGGCAATGGCGAAACAAGTCAGTGATGTATTCCGTGAAGAGCTCGTCAATCTGGTTTATGGATTCTTTCATAGGCACCTTCGTGAAGAGGGATACTACGTCAAAACTGACTAGGCGGTCTTCAGGTTCCAGACGTATGTTCTGCAATTTCTCAATAAAATGGCCTGAATCCCTGACGTAAGTCTGTGTTACCGATGTGTGGTTGTAGAATGATGGAGAGATGCTTGGCGATGGTGTAATTTGGAGAGCCGATAGCACTCACGATAGGTCTCAGTGGAATGCCAGTTTTGTGTACTTTGGGAAGACCCTACAGCCTGGGAGATAGAGATTCACTCTTGCATGTATCCTTCATCAAGTGGTCTGGTAGTGAAGAGGCCTTGACTAACCTGTTGGTCTCTCTAAGTATCCGTGTTGTGGGGTCTTTCGTGAGTTTTCGGTATGTCTGAGGTTCTAGTAGCGACAGGATCTTCGTGTCGTAGTCTCCCGATGACATGACTACAGTGGCGTTGCCCTTATCTGCAGGTAGAATGATGATGCTTCTATCCCTGTTAAGGGTTTTAAAGGCATTTTTCTCTTGAGGTGTGAGGTTACTCCTGGGCGCTGGAGCTTTACGAAGGATCCTTGAGGCCTCTGAGCGGACTTCCTCGGCCTGCTCCCTGGGTAAACGGTGTAGGGCAGCCTCAATGTTGCTTATAATGTCTTCTACAGGCACAGAAGTTGGGGTGACAGAGAATTTCTGACCTTTCGCTAAAAGTGAAGTATTCCCTGGCGTTAGACGACGGTTAGTCAGGTTTACTACAGTGCGAGACTAGTCCGGCGCAGATGTGGTTGCAGTTATCGTCTTGAGGTCCTGACATAGCTCAAATTTCTTTTTCTGTCGATTCGTCGACTGTTCGAAGGTGGAGCACATAGAATAGTGCCTGATGTGGTCGATGTTGTCCCAATACTCGCTTGAGAGCGTAGACGTGAGTCGGAGATGCACTGATATGAGGTCCCGGTCAGTCGTAGCTAAGTCCCTGCGTGTAGCATGTATCTGTTCTCGCAGCATTGAGCACTCAGCGCTGTCGTATATACGGTGAGCATGTGCTGAGCCGAAATTCCTCTTCATCCTAATAAACTTAGGAATCGTGTCCGTGTCCCTGCACCGTAAAAGAAACGTTAGCAAAGAAAGTTGCTGGGCTTTCTTCTTCCGTAGCTTCTCGAAGTGGCGAACTAGGTTGGTAGTTTCCTCCCCGTAGAGGCGACTGATATAACAGCTTAGGCTTTCATGGTCGGCGTTCATAATTATATACAAGTTTTCGGGCTTGTAGGCCGTGGTCCAGACAGGATATCTCCCGACGTTTCACCGGAAACTACGTCCGGCATTATCAAGGGTTCCGCTCCTTTCCTTGGTCTGCAGTGGAATGAGGAAGAGGCTTGAAATAATGGGTAACGACTAGTAGTGGAGTATTGTTGTTTGAATATGACTGTTGGTTGGGTGGATCTTGGCGATGAACTAACGGCTGGAAGGTAGTTTGGATCTTCAAATTAGCATGGTGAGCCGAGTGTTCTCTTCGCATTCCGGCTGGATCGTCTGATCTCACGTACATGTTGCGGGGTGCGGTGCGAGCTACGGCTTCGGCGACCGGGCTTAGTAGTGTTCCCTGAGCGACTGCCGGGCTGTAGCGGGAAGGTTCTTCAGGTTGAGATGTGAGTGATTTCCTGGCCTTGGTGTTCCTAAGAGCCGGGATCCATGTATAACGCACACGTACAATTTCTTCCTTCCGATTGAAATTGTCGGGGTGTTTGAAGATTTCTATGGCTTCCCGTTGCAGCCTGGCGTGGTAGTGTGTGGTCGTGGAGAGTATCTCCGTGTCCCCGTACTGTACATCGTGACCGGGCAAGAGACAATGCTCAGCTAGTGACGATTTCTCAGTTTGACCCAGGCGGCTGTGTCTGTTATGTTCCTTGAGTCTGGTGGTCACGCTCCTCTACGTCGTTCCTATGTACACCTTCCCACAGGAACACGGGATTCTGTAGACACCTGCAGTGGAGTGTGGGTGGCGCTTGTCTTTAGCGGATCGCAACAAGTCCCGGATTTTGGCGGTGGGTTTATAAACCATCTTCACCCCATAGGTCTTCGAGCAGTTGGCGATCGAGACTGCACCACTCAAACCGAAAGTATGGCTACGTTATATTGACGATTCCTTCGTAGTCTGGAGCCACGGAGAGGAAGAGCTGGAACGATTCCTGGACCACCTGAACAGCCTCAACAGCAGCATAAAATTGACTATGGAGAAAGAGAAAGACAACTGTCTGGCCTTTCTTGACGTGCTGATCACCAGGACTAATGACCTGCACTTGGGGCACACCGTGTACCGGAAACCCACACACACCGACCGGTATCCACACAAGACATCCAATCACCACCCCGACAGAAACACGGGAGTTATTAAAACATTGGTAGACCGTGCTAGGAGAATCTGTGAGCCATCCAACCTCAACCAAGAGCTGAAACATATAAAGAGGGCCCTATGCGCCAACGGATACAGCAATAAGGAGATTGAGCGAGCCTCTCATCCCAGGCGCCGGAGCACGAGGAAAGAATCCGACGGAACAACGGTGGCCACCTCATTCCTGCCGTACGTGAAGAAGGTGACGGACAGGATAGGCAAATTACTGAAGACCTATGGGGTGAAGACGGTTTATAAACCCACCGCCAAAATCCGGGACTTGCTGCGATCCGCTAAAGACAAGCGCCACCCACACTCCACTGCAGGTGTCTACAGAATCCCGTGTTCCTGTGGGAAGGTGTACATAGGAACGACGAAGAGGAGCGTGACCACCAGACTCAAGAAACATAACAGACACAGCCGCCTGGGTCAAACTGAGAAATCGTCAGTCGCTGAGCATTCTCTCTTGCCCGGTCACGATGTACAGTACGGGGACACGGAGATACTCTCCACGACCACACACTACCACGCCAGGCTGCAACGGGAAGCCATAAAAATCTTCAAACACCCCGACAATTTCAATCGGAAGGAAGAAATTGAACGTATGCTCAATACATGGATCCCGGCTCTTAGGAACTCCAAGACCAAGAAATCAGTCACACGTCAACCTGAAGAACCTTTCCGCTACAGCCCGGCAGACGCGCAGGGAACACCTGACCCTCACAAGCTCGGTCGCCGAAGCCGGAGCACGCACCGCACCCCGCAACATGTACGTGAGATCAGACGATCCAGCTGGAATGCGAAGAGAACACTCGGCTCACCATGCTAATTTGAAGATCCAAACTACCTTCCAGCCGTTAGTTCATCGCCAAGATTCACCCAACCAACAGTCATATTCAAACAACAATACTCCACTACTAGCCGTTACCCCTTATTTCAAGCCTCTTCCTCATTCCACTGCAGTCCAAGGAAAGGTGCGGAACCCTTGATAATGCCGGACGCATTTTCCGGTGAAACGTCGGGAGATATCCTGTCTAGACCACGGCCTACAAGCCCGAAAAACTTGTATTTAATTATGAACGCCGGCCGTGAAAGCCTAAGCTGTTATATCAGTCGCCTCTACGGGGAGGAAACTACCAACCTAGTTCGCCACTTCGAGAAGCTACGGAAGAAGAAATCCCAGCAACTTTCTCCGCTAACGTTTCTCTTACGGTGCAGGGACACGGACACGATTCCTAAGTTTATTAGGATGAAGAGGAATTTCGACTCAGCACATGCTCACAGTATATACGACAGAGCTGAGTGCTCAATGCAGCGAGAACAGATACATGCTAAACGCAGGGACTTAGCTACGACTGACCGGGACCTCATATCGGTGCATTTCCGACTCACGTCTACGCTCTCAAGCGAGGATTGGGACAACATCGACCACATCACACACTATTCTATGCGCTCCACCTTCGAACAGTCGACGAATTGCCAGAAAACGAAATTTGAGCTATGTCAGGACCTCAAGACGATAACTGCAACCACATCTGCGCCGGACTCGTCTCGCACTGTAGTAAACCTGACTAACCGTCGTCTATCGCCAGGGGAAACTTCACTTTTAGCGAAAGGTCAGAACTTCTCTGTCACCCCAACTTCTGTTCCTGTAGAAGACATTATAAGCAACATTGAGGCTGCCATACACCGTTTACCCAGGGAGCAGGCCGAGGAAGTCCGCTCAGAGGCCTCACGCATCCTTCGTAAAGCTCCAGCGCCCTGCTGTAACCTCACACCTCAAGAGAAAAATGCCTTTAAAACCCTTAACAGGGATAGAAGCATCATCATTCTACCTGCAGATAAGGGCAACGCCACTGTAGTCATGTCATCGGAAGACTACGACACGAAGATCCTGTCGCTACTAGAACCTCAGACATACCGAATACTCACGAAAGACCCCACAACACTGACACATAGAGAGACCAACAGGTTAATCAAGGCCTCTTCACTACCAGACCACGTGAAGAAGGATACATGCAAGAGTGAAGCTCTATCTCCCAGGCTGTACGGTCTCCCCCAAAGTACACAAAACTGACATTCCACTGAGACCTATCGTGAGTGCTATCGGCTCTCCAAACTACACCATCGCCAAGCATCTCTCCATCATTCTACAACCGCACATCGGCAACACTGAGACTTACGTCAGGGATTCAGGCCATTTTATTGAGGAATTGCAGAACATACGTCTGGAACCTGAAGACCGCCTAGTCAGCTTTGACGTAGTATCCCTCTTCACGGAGGTGCCTATGAAAGAATCCATAAACCAGATTGCCGAGCTCTTCACGGAAGACATCACTGACTTGTTTCGACACTGCCTCGCCACGAACTACTTCCTATGGCACGAGAACTTCTACGAGCAAATAGAGAGAGTTGCCATGGGTAGCCCACTAAGCCCTGTAATTGCGAACTTCTACATGGGAAAGTTCGAGCAGTTGGCGATCGAGACTGCACCCCTCAAACCGAAAGTATGGCTACGTTATGTTGACGATACCTTCGTAGTCTGGAGCCACGGAGAGGAAGAGCTGGAACGTTTCCTGGACCACCTGAACAGCCTCAACACCAGCATAAAATTTACTATGGAGAAGGAGAAAGACAACTGTCTGGCCTTTCTTGACGTGCTGATCACCAGGACTAATGACCTGCACGTGGGGCACACCGTGTACCGGAAACCGACACACACCGACCGGTATCTACACAAGACATCCAATCACCACCCCCGACAGAAACACGGAGTTATTAAAACATTGGTAGACCGTGCTAGGAGAATCTGTGAGCCATCCAACCTCAACCATGAGCTGAAAGATATAAAGAGGGCCCTATGCGCCAACGGATACAGCAATTAGGAGATTGAGCGAGCCTCTCATCCCAGGCGCCGGAGCACGAGGAAAGATTCCGACGAAACTCCGGTGGCCACCGCATTCCTACCGTACGTGAAGAAGGTGACGGACAGGATAGGCAAATTACTGAAGACCTATGGGGTGAAGACGGTTTATAAACCCACCGCCAAATTCCGGGACTTGCTGCGATCCGCTAAAGACAAGCGCCACCCACACTCCACTGCAGTTGTCTACAGAATCCCGTGTTACTGTGGGAAGGTGTACATAGGAAAGACGAAGAGGAGCGTGACCACCAGACTCAAGGAACATAACAGACACAGCCGCATGGGTCAAACTGAGAAATCGTCAGTCGCTGAGCATTCTCTCTTGCCCGGTCACGATGTACAGTACGGGGACACGGAGATACTCTCCACGACCACACACTACCACGCCAGGCTGCAACGGGAAGCCATAGAAATCTTCAAACACCCCGAAAATTTCAATCGGAAGGAAGAAATTGAACGTGTACGTAATACATGGATCCCGGCTCATAGGAACACCAAGGCCAAGAAATCACTCACACGTCAACCTGAAGAACCTTCCCGCTACAGCCCGGCAGTTGCGCAGGGAACACCTGACCCTCACAAGCTCGGTCGCCGAAGCCGGAGCACGCACCGCACCCCGCAACATGTACGTGAGATCAGACGATCCAGCCGGAATGCGAAGAGAACACTCGGCTCACCATGCTAATTTGAAGATCCAAACTCCCTTTCTGCCGTTAGTTCATCGCCAAGATCCACCCAACCAACAGTCATATTCAAACAACAATACTCCACTACTAGCCGTTACCCATTATTTCAAGCCTCTTCCTCATTCCAATTCAGACCAAGGGAAGGAGCGGAACCCTTGATAATGCCGGACACAGTTTCCGGTGAAACGTCGGGAGATATCCTGTCTGGACCACGGCCTACAAGCCCGAAAAACTTGTATTTAATTATGAACGCCGGCCGTGAAAGCCTAAGCTGTTATACTCTTCTACAGAAGACGATAGTGAAGAGAAGAAAACTGCATTCTATGACCAGTTGGAAAAGGAATGTAGTATGATACCAAAATATGATGTGATAATACTTCTTGGGGACTTCAATGCCAAAATAGGTAGAGAGGACTTCTTGCAGTATGTAGCAGGGAAACATTCTTTACATACTAATACTAGTGAAAATGGGAAGCTTCTATGCCAATTTGCAGAAAGTAATAGAATGGTAATCAAAAGTACTTGTTTTAAACATAAGGACATACACAAAGGAACCTGGAAAATGCCAGGCACCGGAGTGGTAAACCAAATCGACCATGTCTTGATCTCAAGAAGACATGCATCTTCAATGATTGACGTCAGATCTGCAAGGGGCCCCAACTGTGATTCGGATCATTTTTTGGTGAAATCTCTGTTTAGAGAACGAATTGCGAATGTAGAATGTGACAGAGGAATTAAGAGGATACAGTGGGACGTGGAAAAGTTTCAGCAAACACAAATTGTTAAGCAATATGAGGACACACTGAACAAGAAGTTGGAAGTGAGATTAAAGAATATGAATGAGGATGACACTGTAGAGAGGAGATGGACTGGAATAAAGAAAGCATTGGAAGAGACTGTGAAAGAAACTATTGGGGAGAAGAAGAGGAACAGGAATGAAGAATGGTTTGATGATGAATGTTGGAAATATATAGAGCAGAAGAATGCAGACAGATTGATTATGATTCAAAGAGAGACAAGATGGAATTGTGAAAGATATAAAGAAAGTAGAAGAACAGCAAATAGAGTTCTGAAAAGGAAGAAGAGAATGTATCTAAGAAGACAAATGGAAAGAATTGAAGAATTGAACAGCCAGAATGAAAGTAAGAAATTGTACCAAGCAACGAAACGAATGACAAAGGAATTTCAACCACGGGAGAACTCGTGTAAAGATAAAGATGGAAAAGTAATTGGAGAGGAAGAGAGAGTTCTTGAAAGATGGGCGGAGCACTTTAATGATACGTTAAATATAGAACGTAAGGACGAGATGAATGAGAGACAGATCTACATGAATGTAGAGCCACAGGTCACTAAACCATCCATAGATGAAGTTATGGAGGCAGTGAAGCGTCAACGAAATGGAAGAGCACCAGGAGAGGATCAGATCATAGCGGAGGTAATAAAGAATGGAGGACAAGGGATAGTTAGGAACCTACATGAACTGATTGGGGAGATATGGGAAAGAGAGATAATGCCTCAGGATTGGAAGGTTGGCCTTATCTGTCCCATCTTCAAGAAAGGCGATAAGTTACAATGTGGAAATTATAGAGGGATAACATTACTAAGTGTTGTATATAAGATATTCTCAAGTACATTACAAAGGAGACTGAGCGACTACGCTGAAGACATACTGGACGAGAACCAGTGTGGATTCCGGCCAGGAAGGGGAACTACTGACCAAATATTTGTTATGAGACAATCTATGGAGAAATGCTATGAATATGGGGTTGATCTGCATTTGCTATTCATTGATTTCCAACAGGCGTTTGATAGCATTGATAGAACGAAGATGTTGAACGCCCTAGAAGCATGTGGAGTGCCAAAGAAGTTGATCAGTCTAGTAGCAATGACAATGGAAGGATCGCAGGACAAGGTTTATGTAGGAGGCAAAACTAGCAGGAATTTTGAGGTGAATACCGGAGTGAGGCAAGGAGATTCATTGTCTGCAGTGTTATTCAACTTGACACTGAATGAAGTTATGAAAGAACTGGGTTTGGGAGGGACGATAATAAGCAAGTCCAAGCAGGCGTATGCATATGCGGATGATATTGTGTTGATGGCACGGAACTGGGCATCTCTTAAAGAAATGTTCAAGATTCTGGAGGAGAAGAGTGGAAAGATGGGAATGAGAATTAATGAAAGGAAAACGAAATATATGAAAATGTCAGCGGGAAAAGATAGAAGAGCAAGAGAAAATGTAGAAATTGGTCAGTATAAGTTTGAGAATGTAAAATGCTTCAGATACCTTGGTACTATACTGAATTGTGAGAATTCTGTATCAGAGGAGATTCATAAACGGATCATGAATGGAAACAGGGCTTAGTATGCTAACACTAAGCTCTTAAAATCAAAACTGTTAAGTAGGAACTTGAAAGTTAAACTCTACAAGACCCTTATTAGACCAGTGGTTACCTATGGATCTGAGACGTGGACAATGTCAACAAATGATGAGAATGATCTCAAAATTTTTGAAAGGAAAGTTTTAAGAAGGATATATGGCCCGGTAATGGAGGATGAAGGGTGGCGAATCAGGACAAACAAAGAAATTGAAGAGATAATCAAAGGTGAAGATATTGTGAAATTTATTAAGTCCCGACGTCTGGATTGGCTTGGTCATGTAGAGAGGATGAGTGAAGAAAGAACACCAAGGAAGATATTACATGGAACTATGGAAGGGAAGAGGAGACGTGGACGACCGCGCAAAAGATGGCTACAAGACTTAGGAGAAGACCTGAGAACTATGAGGGTTGGAAGATGGTGGGAGAAAACTCATAGAAGAGACGAATGGCGAGGAATCGTGAGAGAGGCCAAAGCCTACCCCAGGCTGTAGCGCCGAGGAATTAAGTAAGTAAGTATGTTGAGGTACAGAGATATACCACATGGAAAGATACAATAAAATGTTGGCAAATCTGAGTTCAAGGTACTGCTGTCCAGAATAGGCTTTCGGTACAGGTTATGCGGCCCATGTTCGTAACATGGAATGTCATCCTTTGACATTGCATCTACACCATGTGCGAGGACAACGCATATCAAAGATCTCTAAAACCACAATAATCAGGAAATTGGAGAAAAATTTAAAGTGAGAGCGAAGATTCAAGGAGAAATAATTTCATCTTTGAGATTTGCTGATGGCATCGTCGTCTTGGCCGATACGCCAGAGGATTTGAACGAGTTTTTGAATGGTATGGACTGCGTCTTGAGGAATGAATTCATGATGAAAATCAATAAATTTAAAACAAAATTATTGGAAAGCAGCCGAAATAAATCAAAAACCTCTATGGACCTCAAATTGTCTGGTGAAACGCTACAGGAAGTAGGATACTTCTGTTAGTTAGGAAGCAAAATATCCAGTGATGGACGAAGCAAAGAGAATATAAAAAGTAGGTTGGCTCAGGCAAGGGAAGCATTTCTACTGAAAAGGGGTCCGTTGACATCGAATAAACATTTAAGTATTAGGAAGTCATTTATGAAACCTTCTGTCTGGAGCGTGACACTATAAGTAAGTGAAACTTGGACTAATGGTGCAGCAGAAAAGAGGAGAATTGAAGCGTTTGAAATGTGGTTTTACAGGAGAATGATGAAGATCAGATGGGTAGATTGGGTAACAAATGAAGAGGTATTAAGACGAGTGGGAGAGGAGAGATTTTTCTGGCGACTGTAATGAAGAGAAGAGATAGGTTGGTAGGACACATATTAAGACACCAAGGAATTGCAAGGTTAGTTATGGATGGGAGGGTCGAGGACAAGAACTGTAGGGGTTGACCAGGGTTAAACAGATTGCCTCGGTTGTAGGGTGTGGTAGCTTTGTAGAGATGAAACGATTAGCTCAGGATACGGAGGCTTGGATTGCTGCGTCAAACCAGTCAAAAAACTGAAGACACAAACAACAACAATTAGGAATTTTAATTACTTAGAGAGACATGTGAGGCAAAAGGGTTGTTGGAGAATTTCAATCCCTGGGATGTCGGCCTAACACTGGAAGAGACTGCAAAATAGACATCAGCGGCCAAGGTGAGATATATTTAACTATAGGTCTATTAATAGCGACATGTTGACTTTCAAATCATCAATAAGTGTGGCAAAATTACACCCAGAATAGCTTAAGGAAAAATAATTTTAATTCCCCAAATTCCGATCGATTTGCCATTCCAGTGTGCAAGAGTGCAGTTCCCTCTTCAAACAATATTCGCAATTTCTATTAACAAATGGCAATCACACACACTTAACAGCAGTAGGTGTACATTTTGACAAAACCATTTCTTCCCATGGGCAGCTGTATGTGGCGTGTTCACGAGTATCTGTCAACAAAATCGTTATGTCTCAGCAGAAGATGCAAAACCAAAACCGTAATTTTCAAATGTGTTCACATAATGTAACATCGTACTCTGCAGACTCTTTGGGCTTTATCCGACACATAGTATGAACTCTGGACGGATTCGATATTTCACATATTAAGAGAGTTATAGCAATATTTCACTTTTTCGAAATAAGCCTTCCATTTTCATCCCCTTCGACCGATTTAGCCCAGTAACGAACTCGACCGAGATTTTATAGGTATACATATTCGGTAAAAAATTCAAAGTGATTGGTGCAAAATTACGGCAGTTATCATGTCCACAAGAAACTGATATACATACATAAATTATATATAAGCTTTTGAACTGATGGTGGTTTTGGGGTCTTGGGGATGTGAAACGCGAAGATATGTCGAAATTTTCCGGAAGTCTAAACATGGTACCCATTGCAATAATTAGCTTTCTAATGAAATCTACCTAAAACCATTAATTTATTACTTGCAATAGAACAATTGCATCAGTCATTTCATGAAGTGCCGAATCAACAAACACCGGATCTTCATGAAGTGCTTCGGCTGATAATGTAAATTCATTTCTTACACTATCTGCATGAAGAAATGATGGTGTAACTATCTCTTTCACCATGCTGGGATTTCATGAAGTGCCTAGAATCTTCATGGAATGATGGATTTCACTGACTATCCCTATATATATATAATTGGAAGTTTGTCTGTTTTTTCTGAATTTCCACGGAAATTTGCGATATTTGCGCGTTTCAGACTGTTTTATGATGGATGCGCGCAAAAATAAAAATTTTGTCTGTCTGTCTGTCTGTTTGTTTGTCTGTGGACATTTTTTTGTGTCCTTATAACTAGAGAACGGCTGAGCGGATCAACGTAAAATTTGATAAAGATATCCTTCAGAGGCACAACGCCAATCATTGATGTAACTCTTGTCCGTACCAGTCAAAAAAATGGGACCTTCCCCCTTAAAATACATTCTGAACTAGGCGTAGAAGGGCGAGACAAAGCTCATTTTCAGCCCCTCAATGAACAAAACAAAACTCGGAGGCCCAAGGGAGGGGGGAGGAACCACATTTTAAGGTCCTAAAACCGACAGTTGTTGTGGTATTCCCAGAAAACTAATTTCATTTAACAAACTAATGAAAGAATGTAAGCCGATTACGAATGGAGGTGTCGAATTCTGAGTTCTTACTTGCGTTTGGAAATTGGAGGTTTTTTCCTTCGTCAGGGGTCCGTTCTTTGCTTCCCTGGCGACTAGTGCTAGGTTGACTTTCGTCAACTTCCTGATTTTTCCTCTCTTTCGAATTTGTTGGTCTATTGTCATTAAACTTATCTTGCTCCCCTCTGAGCCTTTGTTTCTCCCAATTTCGTTCTAATTCTTCGGTTCTATAGTTTTTATATCGACTATACCCTGTGTGATGCCTATAATTTGAATTATAAGGACTACAACGATTCTTATTCCGGTTGTTTACGTAGTCACGACGATTGAAGTTGCGTTCCTCATACTTGCGTTGCCAAGGTTGTTCGATATATTCAACATTTCTATTGTCTTGCCGATTGTTATTCCTATTTGATCCTGACCTGTCGTAATTCCTATCATCAGACCTGCTGACTCCTGTCCATTACAATAGTGTATACAACTCTCGGTTCGTTTCGTGTATTCCTCGCTACCGTGGGTGTTGTAAGAGCACTAACGTGATCCAGACGTCTTAATATATCGTCCATGGTAGCTAGATCACTAACTCCGGATGATATTACGTTCTTACGTACTTTTACAGGTAACTGTCGGGATATTGCCTCAATTAACTCAGCCTGAGTTAATGGTGGCTGAAGAAATCTCAGTTTGGCAAGGTGACTGGCAAAATAATATGAGTAGTTGGTCAGGCCAGTACTTGAGTATTTTCTCGAATACATTTCGGAGCGAACGTTGTTCTGCACTTCCGTGCTACAAAAACGGTTTATAAACGCTTCGGCAAACACTTCGAAGTCGTCAAATGTGTACTGAAATGTGCGATACATGGTAGGTTTCAGCTGAGGATTAACTCTACCTAAGGGATGATGATAATGAAAACAGGATGTTCAGTAAAGAACATATAGCCTAATTTCTCCTAAATTCATGGGTATTGTTATAACTCTTTGTCCTTTTCAAGGAGTATAATTGAATGTTGGTTGTAGTAGCTTGTTGAAATACAACGTGCTATACGGATATTAAACATGAATATGAATATGCAAAAAAAAGATTGAATTCAGTTTCACCGTGTTTGAATTGATATGGGGAATCGATTTGCACACATACGGGGCCGCTATCTTCAAACTATTGAGCTGATGACCTCGTAGTTCAGTCAAAAGATACTTCCCACAAAAAAGTATGTTGTTGCAAAATTTGGTAGAGATCAAATGATCAGGTTGGTCGAAATTTGATTTAAGCTTTTAATATTTGGGTGGCCGCCATTCCGTTTCCATCAAGATGGCCGCGATATAAAACATGACACTGAGGTGCCCTATGCTAGTGCTACCTCTATACCAAATTTCGCTCAATTCGGTTTTACCGTGTTTGAATCGATAGGGGAATCGATTTTCACACATACATGGGCGCCATCTGCATACTATTTGGCTGATGACCTTGTATGTTAGTCAAAAGACGCTCGCCATATGAATATATGACGGTGCAAAATGTGGTTGAGATTAGATGATTAGGTTAGTCGTAACTTGATTTAAGCTTTGAACATTTGGGTGGCTGCCATTACGTTTCCGTCAAGATGGCGGTGATATAAAACATGACAATGAGGTGTCTTTTACTAGTGCTACCTCTGTACCAAATTTCGTTCAATTTGGTTTTACCGTGTTTGAATTGTTATGAAGAATCGATTTGCACACATACATGGCCGCCATCTGCAAACTATTGGACTGATGACCTTGTAGATTAGTCAAAAGACGCTCTCCATGTAAGTGTATGTTGTTGCAAAATTTGGTAGAGATAGGATAATTAGGTTAGTCGTAATTTTATATAAGCTTTGAACATTTGGGTGGCCGCCATTACGTTTCCGTCAAGATGGCGGCGATATAAAACATGGCACTGAGGTGCCCTTTGCTAGTTCTACCTCTGTACCAAATTTCATTCAATTCGGTTTCAGCGTGTTCGAATTGATAGGGGGGGGGGGGGGGGACAAACATTCAGAGTACACACACTCACACACACAGACTCACACACAGACAGACACACATTTTTTTGGCCCTGTGTGGATCTCATAAGTCTACTTTCATTTCTTGCAAAAATCGAATGTAGGAAAATATGCATACAAAAACGAAGAAAAGTTAATTAATCTCCAATTGTAAAATACTTTCTTGCAATAAATGAGGTCGGATCCTTCTACGAAAACCTGCATATTTTGCCTATTATAGCCTATCCCCTAGTTTGCCCGGTGAAATCTACCTCCACCTTCCGGCATGCCGAGAGGAATTTTTAATAATGACTTGTTTTCTTTTTCCGGTTAGTGTGTACAAATACTTGTTTTCCCGACAATTGGGCACAATTTGTATTGACCGACTGGAAAGCTTTCTTTAATAACATAAGTTATGACAATAATAATTGAATGAGAACGAAAATATACCTTCACTCAATGAAATTATTATTAATGTTTTCTAATATTTATAAATAGAAACACAAATGAAGTTGCATATTCGTGAGACAACGTGATTATTTTCAAATAATTTGGTTAGATGACATTTTGGAAATATTATTGAACCTGGCCTCTTTTATCTTAAACTAGCAGAAGTACCCGTTCTTCGAACGGTGTTCGTTGTTAACACCAGACATTATCAATTGAGCTACTGTTGCAATGGTTAGCGGTTTGTCATTCCTTCAAGTTTATCAGAACGAAGTTAGTTTTCTGGGAATATCACACACACGGTTAATTTGAGGCCCTTAAAATGTAGTTTTCGGAGACCCTTTATAGATTCCCGAATTTTGTGTCTCACATTGAGAAGCGCAACATAAGCTTCGGTCGTCCTTCTAGGATAATTTTTATATTTCGCCTATTGAATTGAATTGAGAAGTTTTTCTCTATATCCACCCTTCTACTGTATGAAAAGTGCGGTGAAAAGTTTTATAAATGATTGGTGTATTGACTCTCATGGTTACCATACCTAATTGTACGATGCTCCAAGCATCCGAACACGAGGTATAGGCGTACATAAAGATACACAGAAAGACAGACAGACAATTCTATTGTCTACAACATATTACCCAGATATCCAAATATGGGTATATCTACCACACAGTATCAAACAAAATCATCCTTACGATGAACCCGTTTGTCGACAAAAAAAAAGTTAAAATGTGCTCTCAGACTAAATTGACCTAACGTGTACTTCCTGACGTGAAATACAATTGAAAGCCTTGTAGACGAAACGCAATACACGTCACATAAAAACTGACCCTCTACTTTGTGCTAGATGCCCATACACAGGAAGACCCCTTTCATAAATTATAAAGGCGTGTGGTGCATGAAAATTCAGGTTATTTAGCCTCAAATTGCCCAAATTCCTAAAAGCCGCAAAAAATGCTGGTTCAATTCAAGAATTTATGAAAATAATGTTGCTGTTTGGAGATATAATAGACCTTCTGTACTATATGTCGAACCTGAAAATTGCATGAAAAAATTCTAGGTTACCCCTTGACCCCCTTAATTGCATTAATGAATTGTACAGTCTACGTTAGTTCCGTGATACCCTATAGCCATTTGCAAACTTTCACAGAAATTTAATAAATGGAGTGACATTGCTTCTTACAGAAATAGAAGGAAAGTTGTAAGCTACCCCTTGATATAATGTTCTCATTGTTACCGATTTGCATTCCTTCATTAGTTTGTTAAATTAAATTAAATATTTCAAAAACTGTTGGATTTAGAGCCTTATAATGTAGTTTTCGAGGATCCTTTAGGGCCCCCAAGTTTTGTTTCTGGCACCGAGGGGATTTGTCTCGTCGTTGTACGCCATAATATAATACTACTAATAATATAATATAGGGAGAAATTATAACACCTATTTTTTTAAATTATTAATGCAGCCAATGGCCATGTACTTTTCTTTTCAGGACGGGTCAGGGAAAGGATATTAACAGAGAAAGAAGCATTCAATCACGCATGAGCAAAATGGAAATGGCCTACCATTTAACTAAGGACATCTATAAGAAAAGGTCAATATCCTTTAACGCAAAACTAAAACATTACTGCAGTGTCATCCGTCCGGAGGTCTTGCATGCTTCTGAATGCCTCACGATGAACAAAAAAGGCTTGGTCGAGAAACTGGAGGCCAAAGAAAGAAACATTTTGAGAAAGATATTGGGTTCCATCAAAGACAATGGGGAATACAGAAGACGGCAAAACCATGAACTATATACTCATGTGGAGAAGATAAGTAACGTCATCCGGAAGAGAAGGATACCATTTTTTGGGCATGTGAAACGAATGAGCCCAGCTAGACTGACCAACCGCAACAAAACTTACTTTCAGGAGAGAAAAATAAAATGGGCCTGGTTCATAGAACTAGATGAAGATCTGAAAGAAGTGGGGATTACACCAATAGAGCGCGCCCCACTCAAAAGGAAACTTCAAGCTTGCAAAGGTTTCCAAGAAAAACCGAAGCTGAAAATGGGAAAGATTTGGACCCAGGAACGGAAGGAAGTCCACCGAGAACGAATGCGGGCGTACTGGGCAAACATCAAAGCCAGTAGGAGACAGTGGGAATGACGCGGTCCATAGATGGCCTATACGAAATGAATGAATAATATGGGGATAGGAATGTAATAGACCTGCCGTACCACACCCGCAGGTGTAAATCGCGTGAAAAATTCTAGAGTACCCCTTGATCCCCTTAAGCGCGTTAAACGTATTGATGAATTTTACGGCTTAATTTGGTTCCGTGATAACCTTTTAGCCGTTTGCAAACTTTCACACTAATGTAATTAATGGAATTGCATTGCGTCTTACAGTAATAGATGGACCTCTGAGAATCTGTTGCCATGGTTACTGGCTTGCATTTGTTCATTAGTTTTTTTTTCACGCGAATTGACCACTTAGGATCACGCAACAACTTTATTTCTTTTTCTTATTCTTTGCCTGGAGTTTCCTCTGTCTCCAATATTCCTTCATGCGTTCACTGGCATTTTTTCTTTGGTCTTCTGTCCAAGTTCGTCCACTTCTCTTAGGTCTTCCTTCATCTTGAAACCCTTCCAGATTGTTCACTTTGCTCTTAAATACATTTCTTTCTAGCATTTGAGATTCTGTGATGTTTAACTTTTCTAAATCTTTCCTAACTTCCTTAATCCATGTTGTGGTGGTCTTTTTCTTCCAGAGATAGTCGAATATTTGTTTAGTTAATCTATGGTCGTTCATTCTATAGAGATGTCCGAGGAATGTCAGCCTTCTCTTCCGCATAGACGCGGAGATTCTTTCCACGTTCTTGTAGACTTCTCCGTTGCTTCTCAGTCTCCATCCATCTTCAGTCTGAACTGCACCCATGATTTTTCTAAGAATTCTCCTTTCCATGACTTCTAGCTTTTCGAGGCTATAGTTCATCGAGAGGCATTAGTTTATTAAATGAAATTAGTTTTCTGGGAATATCTCAAAAACGGTTGGTCTTAGGACCATAAAATGTGGTTTTCGGGTACCCGAGTTTTGTCTCTCACATAGAGGGGCTGAAAATGAGCTTTGTCTCGTCCTTCTACGCCTATTTCAGCATGTATTTTAAGGGGGTAGGCCCCCTTTTATGAGGGATACGGAGAAGAGTTATATCAATGATAAGTGTCGTGCCTCTGATGGATACCTGTACCAAATTTTACGTTGATACACCCAGCCGTTCTCGAGTTATAAGGGAACAAAGTTGTCCACAGACGAACAAACAGATAGATAGACAGACAGACAGACGGAAAAAAAATTCGCGCGCATCCATCAAAAACAGTCTGAAACGCGTAAACAACTCAATTTTCCGTAGAAATTCAGAGAAAAACAGACAAACTTTCATTTTCATATATAGAGAGATATAGAGAGGCTCTAAAGGGGTCTTAAGGAAGTTAAACCTGCATTTCATTGAATAACAATATCTCACGAGTGGTTTCATTTGTGGATGTGATACTCGGCATATAAACTAATCATTAAAAATAAGCAGACACGTGTCTAAGGGTTTTTCGATGTGGTGTATTATTATGAGGTGAAAGGGGTGAATAATGGGGGTTGAAGGATTCCTAACGGAGCGTGTAGGCCTAACTCTTAAACGACATAGGCGAGAAATTTGAAACTCAGCGAAAAAAATCAGCTAAACAAATAAGTAAATCGGTGTTCGGTTTTTTTTTTCATAAATTAATTTAAGGGGCCAATGGGGAGGGGTGAAATTCTGGGGGAAAAATGGAGAGAAAGTGTCCTAACTGACTGACTAACTCACTCACTCATCAAACTCAGGGGAAAAAGACAGCTTAAAAAATAAGTCAATAGGTGTTCCAAGAGTTTTTTCATCAATCCAATTTAAGGGGCCCATGGGGAGGGGTGAAATTCTGGAAAAAATAATTGAAAGAAAATGTCCTGTCTGACTCACTCACTCATCACACCCAGCGAAAACTATTAAAGTTGAAAAAATGAAATTTTTGGAATATGTTCGCTGTATGCCGAAAACGTCAACTAAGAAATGATTTCTGTTTATTCGGGTTTTAAAGAGATGTTAAGGGGGTAAACGTGCATTTCATTGAATAACGATATCTCATGAGTTGATTCTTTGGGGATGTGATATTCGGTACATAAACTAATCATTAAAAATAATCAGACATATATATAAGGTTTATCGATGAGGTGTATATTATGAGGTGAAAGGGGTGAAAATTGGGGGTTGAGGGATTCTTAATGGAGCGTATATCTCTTAAACGACATAGGCGAGAAGTTTGAAATTCGGCGAAAAAAAACAGCTTAAAATACAAGTAAATAGGTATTCGACAGTTTTTTCATATATCCAATTTAAGGGGCCCTTGGAGAGGGGTGAAATTCTGGGGGAAAAAAACAAACAGGAAAGAAAGTTTCCTAACTGATTGACTCACTTACTCACTCATCAAACTCAGGGCGAAAACATCTTTTAAATAAGTAAATAGTTGTTCGACCGTTTGTTTCATAAATCCAATTTTAGGGATTCATGGGGAGGGGTGAAATTATCAAAAATAAATGAAAGAAAATGTCCTGACTCACTCACTCACTCATAATCGCCAAGCCAAAATTATTGAAGTTAGAAACATGAAGTTTTGGGGATATGTTCGTTGTATGTCGAAAACGTCCACTATGGAAAGAGTTTTGAATATTCAGGTTCTAAATAGGTGTTAAGGGGGTAAACGTGCATTTCATTGAATAACAATATCTCACGAGTGGTTTCATTTGGGGATGTGAGACTTGGCATATATACTAATCATTAAAAATAAGCTGACACATGTCTAATGGTATTTCGATGTAGTATATATTATGAGGTGAAAGGGATGAAAAGTGGGGGTTGAAAGATTCTTAACGGAGCGTGTATCTCATAAACGACATAGGCGAGGAGTTTGAAACTCGGAGGAAATCAATCAGCTTAAAAATAAATAAATAAATAAAAATAAATAGGTGTTCGACCGTTTTTTCATAAATCCAATTTAAGGGGCCTATGGGGAGGGGTGAAATTCTGGAAGAAAAACGTCCACTAAGGAAGGATTTTTGGATGTTCACTCTCATCGACCAACCCAAACTATATATGTTAGCAGAATGATATTTTTGGGGTATATTTGTTGTGTGTCGAAAACATCGAAAGGGATTTTTGGATATTCAGGTTCTAAAGGGGTGTTAACGGGGTTAAACCTGCATTTCATTGAATAACAATATGTCGCGACTATGACGCGAGCGAAGCGAGGCTAAAAATGAGATGGTGTGTGTCTGTGTATTACACAATCACGCAAGTACCACTGGTCCGATTTACATAAATTTTACATGGAAGTAACTGATTTACCTGGTTAAAATATAGGTTACTTTTGATTTCAATACTTTGCACTATTTAAAGATGGTGACCATTTTTGTGACGTCACTACACCCTTTGGTTTAAAACTTTCATATTTCCATTTCAATTAAAAAGAGAACGCTAAGAAATAGCAAACTTTCCATGGCATATTTTATTTTATTTATTTATTTAGTCGATTTACCCTCTAGGTTGGTGGTTCCCACGGACTCAGCGAGGGAACTCATCATTACCGCCTCTACGGGCAGTGTCCTGGAGCTTGGAACATCTGGTCGGGATGGATACAACTGGGGAGGTGTGATCAGCACGTCGCCCAGGCGGCCTCACCTGCAAAGCGAACAGGGGCCTCATGTAGGGAGGAATTGGAAGGTTAGGATGGATAGGCAAGGAAGAGGGAAGGAGGCGGCCGTGGCCTTGCAGTAGGTACTGCCCCCGTAAATTGAATTATATTGAGACCACGGTGGCTGTATTGGCAAAATATGAATAAAGTTGTGGCCGTCATAGTTGTGACGTGGATATTCATGACGTAGGCACGGATGACGCAGACTTCATGCAAGTAGGCTGGTTGAACTGAGATTCTTGGTGACGTCATGATTTTGTTCGAGAAAGATCTGAGATTTACGACGCAGTCGCAGGAAACATGGAATTGTGCTAAGGAAGAAGTTACGCTATTGGAGGAAAGGCCCGAACCAATGAACGATAGTTTGGAGGGAGACGGAGATTACTGAAACTACCGTATTTTATTACTTTTGGAATGCAGAATTGTGGAAATCTATTTTCAGTTATGGCATTGATTTGGAATTTTGAAGAAATTAATTTTGAGTTTTTGAAATTTGAAAATCCGTCAAGTATTGCCAAAGTTAGAACTTCTAGCGATGACGGAGGAACAAGCTATGGAAGGGATGGATACGCCCCTTAAGAAGTTGATAAAAGGTCTTGCACAGCAGAGAGAAGCTCTCATATTGATCATATTTCTGGTGTCTTATAGTCGTTTTCGAGTGATTCAGTGAAACAAGTCGTTATTAGCGCGTGGTAAAGCCCACCGCATCGAACGAGCACGGAGCAGTGCAGCAGTTCCATTTTACGGTGTTTGATACTAGGCGAAGTTGAAACGCACACATTACCGAGTCTACAAGAATATACATCAGGAGTTAGCTAATGCCTATAAGCTAATTCTATTGTGCATAACAGTATTAAAGTGTGTAGTAAAGTTGAACATTTTCACGATTATAATTTGGAAGATATTGGCATTTTAAGACGGCAGACAAAAGTGATTTTCTCGCCACCTGAGAAGCACTCTTAGAACACCACATTCTACGCTACGGCTAACACGTGTATTGCAACCGTGATACTTAAGATTGCATTTGGTGATATAACGCTACATTCTACAATGCAACAATATAATATGGCAGTTCTTTCAACTATTATAACGAAAATGGAGATGGAAGGCTAAGGACTTTAATGCAATTGGGACATATATCGATGGAGTGAAATAGCAGCATGGAACTTCGTTAATCGCCATTCTACACAAGCGAGCATGTAGTGAACATCCAACTACACTCATGCATCGTAGTCCAACGCTGAATTATATCAAATGGCAGTGGAAATATTTTCATACTTCACAAATATGAATATTTCTGCGGAGATAACTGCAATAAACTTCATGACGGATTTCTACCAGAACTTCAGGGAACTATCAAGAGAGGCCAGGGTGGACCCGGCTCACAAAGAAGAGTTTTGCCAGAAGGATGTCTATCGTCTACACGGAGCAGTGCAATTTCCGGAGGAGGAAGCAGTTCTATTCTCCGAGGGCGCTGGTTCCAGGTTCGAGGTCGGAGCACATCTTTACGCTGGTAAAATGGAACTAACAGCAGTCTTCTTTGGAAATTTTCCTCTGGAACTTCAATCAACAGATAAGGTAGTCGTGAACGTTTCTTGTTTTATTTGAGTCATTTAGCGATGTCTGAGCAACCTTTTTTCCCCCATATTTTCTGTCCCATATATTTGCCCCATATTCTTGCTTGATATTTATGTACTCAGTACACTTTGATGAGTTATGCCTTTTTCGACGATTTATGAAGACATTGTTATGTCAGTGGCATAGTTAAGTAATTTTGGATCAGTTGAGACTGATATAATTTAGATTCTTTCAGTAATTTGCATATTTTTGTAGTCACGATTTGACTGTAAAGTTAACGATTTTCTATGGCAGATTTGAATTCAGACAGCGTGTCACTTTATTAAAGTAATTCTATTCAGTTAATTACTTTGACCAATTTTCTGTCGTCCTCAAGAAAGAAGAATTATTAAAAGATTTTAGAGCGTTAAAATCTATTACTGTATCGACGATCTTGGAAATACTAGTCGTTTTATGAACATGATTGCAACATAGACATTTATCGTCAATTATGAAATACCATTGCATTATAGACAATTTTATGAAGTATGAACTTTGATTACAATTTATTGAATACACTATAGTAATGAACATTTGATAGGAATTTTTCTCAATTCTAGATTGGAACAATAATGTTTGCATTCCACAGTCTAATTGGATTCTATTCGACTATTATGCAGTTTAGATGGACTTTGATTGAAGATAGTATTTTTATACTGCGTTACTTTGAAGATGTTAATCTCAATTTTGATAGACCAGGGAGGCGTGTCTAATCGTATTTGCTATTCAATTTATTTGTGATTGGCAAATTTTTACTTCGTATCGATTCATGAATGAAACCCACGAAGGTTAAATATAATAACAGTTTTGACACAATTAATGAATATAAAAATTTTTAAAGTGGAACTATGGATGTATAATCGTTAGTTCAGTGGACGTGTAAAAGTCGCTGATGAATAATGCCCTTGAATAAGCGAAGGAGGTTCCCACAGTAATTAATGATGTTGAAGAATTTGTAAGTGGAGGTTTTTGAATGTATTGTGGAAGATTTTTATGCCATATATATTGAGATATATGATGAATTTTGGGCCTATTTTTATGCAATTTTGTGCGTTAGAGCGAAGTATTTTTCCGCTGAGTGTATTGTCCAGGTCCTTTGAAAATTAATCATGTGAAGTCACTGTTATAATTAACGAGAGTGTTTAAATAATTTGAGATAACGATTTTGAATGGAGGTTACCGTCACAAATAATAATAATAATTATTAAACCTTATTAAACCTGAATATAACATTTAAATATAACTAACCTTCATTGGTCGATTATATTAACCCGATTTAAGTAATTATCAACCGGATAAACATGTGGTTTAATGTATTTCTAGTATTAACAATATAAATAATATTAATATTGTAAATAATTATGTAAATATCTTTAATAATAATTTTGAAACGAAAGGAATTAATGAAGGCGTGTATAAATTTTCAATTGTCGTTTGACAATATTATAAACAATTATAATTGTTATAAACTATTAATGAAATTTTGTTATAACATTAAGAATTTTGTTATATACTCTTAACAACGCTAATTAAACATTTGGATTATAATTAAACAAGTTTTGGGATTATTAGAGTAATCCAGTGACATGTGAATGGAGCATTTAAAAGATTTACGTGATAATATTTGAGTTGAGTTGAGGACATTTCAAGTGTTTTGAAAGGGAGCTAGGCTCTGATGTAACTAGCAGATGCTAACGTTGGCTGGACAGGTGAGTCCATTTGACGATGTAGGCATGCGACGTGATATAGGGTGGATCGCAGCTGGCCAGACGACTGGTTGTTAGAGGCCAAGGTCGCCTACATAGCAGCCTTGCGGTTATAAATAAAAGTGGGATGTTTATGAAAAAGAAAAACAATTGCTATATGTCTCGTCCCAACTCCCTTATCCATTCCAAGTGTATTATGATTATTACGTTCTTTGGAGCTAGTGAAAGCTAAGATTTTGTATGTAAAGTCTACAAGTCCTACAGGAGGACATGATTATGTTGACAATGGCTTCTGATTGCCACGTGTATTTTGTTGAATGTTTGTTAGAATCATTCCCTTTATGTGAAATAAATTATTGTACAGTTTAAAGTTTCTTGTCTTCGTTTTGGTTCATTTTAAATATCATGGTGGAGGTTATTGTGAGGGCATACTTTAAGTGATCCAGTTGGCAATCCAGACCCGAGATTAATTTGAAGAGGTAAGTAAAGGTAAGTATGAACCCCCGTATATTTTGGTGTGTTCCACAATAATTTCTTGTTAACTGCTGTGCTCTAATCTCGGTAGTATCTGTCAGTGCCATTTTCATTGATGTAGCTGTGCCGGTGCGTGTGATTATTGGCAATCCGATTGAGGGGGCGGATATCTGACAGCCTACTATCCGGATTATCGGGGACAGTAGGATTGGCGCCGCAATTCGGTGGGGCTCGATTGGCTCGATTGGCACGATCAGCAATACATTGGATTACCAAGTTATTGCAGTAGAATTGGCACCGCAAGTTCATGTGGAACGTTTGAATAACATTGGATTACCAAGTTATCGATGTCAATGGGATTGTGAAGACTCAAATAAAGAGGTTGATTCTTTGTTAGATGTCTTGGCCAATTGTAGAATTTGAGAGTGTGATTATATAGGGATTAAATGTTGTGTTGTATTAGGAAAATTACACTCAGAAAAGAGCAGATCTTATACAACCTGAGAGAGGTTAAATAGGCTGGAAACGTAGAAAAATCGCCTATGATCTGGAATCTTATTTTATTTGACCGGCTTATGACATGTTTAATCATATTAAAGATAAAATTTAAACTATTTGAATTGTAAATGTAAATTATTTGTGTTAGGATAATGTAAAATGAACCAAAGAAATTTGAACATGTGCTTGAGTTTATTTCAACATGAAGTGTCTACGAAAGTTAATTATAAGGTAATTATAAGTTAGATTAAGACAGAAAATTGCTCAAATCTATATATGGTGAAAGATGTTGCTCAGATGTTGTTATTTTGCTCTGTTTGATGTATGTCCCTAAAGCAGTCTATTATTGAAATACTATTGAAATGGCAGATGAAAGTATGAGGATGATGTTGGAGGAGTTGAAAGCTAGCATGAATAGCAGTATGAAGCAGATGATGGAGGAGAATGCTAGTAATATGTCTGCTAATTTGAAAGTTAGCATGGATGAAAGTATGAAGGAGATGGAAGCTAGGAATACTAGTCGAATGGAGGAGAATTCTAGTAATATGTCTGCTAATTTGAAAGCTAGCATGAATGAAAGAGTAAAGCAGATGCTGGATAAAAATTTGAAAGTTCTTCAGACCAGTTCTGCAAACATAGAAAATGATATGTCGCGTTTACAGATCAGTACCCAGCGAATCGAGAATGCTGTAACTGACATGCGCACAGACGTATCCAATGTCCATAAAGATTTATCCAATGTCCATAAAGATGTCTCAGAGGTTAAAGTAGATTTGTCCAATGTGCATAAAGATGTTTCAGAGGTTAAAACTGATGTTTCTAAGGTACAGAAAGACCTTACTATGTTGAATCTTGATGTTGCTAATGTCCGGGGTGATATTTCATGTGCTAGAGCAGAGGTAATTGTTGTTAGGAATGATGTTGCTACTGTACAAGATAAGGTTGAAGAAGTTCAGAGAGAGATTAAAAATGTTCGAACCGATGTGTCAAACGTTCAAGTAGACATCAATAATATTCATTCTGATGTAAATGAGATGCAAAGCTATATCACTAAGATACAAGTAGAAGTTAACACTGTTTTTGTAGACATTGCCAAAGTTCAAACTGATGTTAATAAAGTAAGAGAAGAAATTGAAACTTCAAAAACACTTTGTACTCGTAACATTAGTGCTTTAACAACTAGGTTAGTTGACGAGTCTGTTAGGACAACAGCTTCTTTAGCTGGTTTAAAGTATGATGTAGAGGTCATGAGAACCCAAGTCTTAGATCATAATCGTTTACTTAAGGAAGACATTGAAGTAGATATTGCGGAAATGTTAACTGCAAACGTAACGGTTTGGAAGGATGAATGGAACAGGTCAAGTGGGGAACATGTCACTCAGATTCAGGAACGAATTGAAAGAAAACTTGCCAGTACACAAGTAGATATCAATAATGAGGTAGTACAAATTAGAAAGGATTTGAGTATAAGGATGGATTCGCTATCCGAAAAGCAGGTAGAGGATAGAACTCAAATAGGTCAGGACGTGCAAACATTAAAGGAACAAATTCATAAGGTTGTCTCTGATGTTAATGAAACGACGAGCAAACTTCAGAATTTGAAACTAGGAGAAGCTAGCATGATGGAAACCTATAAAGAAGAGTTGATTAGGAAAGTCATCACGGAAATCACAGATAAGGATCCAGAAGGCTTGACGTGTGAAGACGATAGGAATTACGTCAGAAGATGTAACCTCGCTACAGAAGAAAGAGATATTAGTCCTGAGGAACGTATATCCAGATTCCGAGAAGAAGAAGAGGATAGGAATATTGAACCTGAATGGAAATATCGTGATAGTGGGAAGAATTACATGGATTCATATCCGAGAAATGTGACAGTCATCCGGAACTTTGAGGACAAACCACAAAAATTCAGTAATACTGATAGTCTAACACCGATAGAATATATCAGGAACCTGAAAGACTATTTCATTGAAGCTCACATTCCCAGAGAAAGAGAGATGAGAATAGTAGAAAGATTTTTAGCTGGAGGACCCCTTGAATGGTTCAGAGCATTTCGCTACACTTTTGGTAATTTTGACGAATTTGCAGAGGCACTGATAAAACGATTCTCGTCCATCGAAGCACAGAATTCATTGAGAGCTGAAGTATACTCAAGGAAGTATTCAGGTACTCTTCCAACACGGTACGCTGATTTCTTCACGAGCCAGTTATCGCGCTTGAGATTTTTGCAACCCCCATTGTCGACAGAGCAGATGATAGATGCGATTTCTCGTATGCTGCCTGTGGAAGTAAGAAGACTCATCATATCGTCAAATATCAGAGATTTGACCAGTATGGACGAGCTATTGAGAAGGCTTGACTACACGAGTCCAATGCCAAATGTGGTACAAAAAGGTCAGAGGCACGAATTCAAAGACATTAATACAGTCTATATGGATCAAGTTCAGCAAACTGACAAGCCGGATGAAGAGAAAACTGAAAATATAGGTCCTCACAGGAATAATCATTTTCGCAACCACAGATCGCAAGGTTACCGTCCATATCAGCAAAGAAGAGGCTGGAACAATAATAGAGGCAATTATAATAATGGAAGAGGTAGATACTACAATAACCAGGGCTACAATAGAAACTACAGCAGTAATTACCAGAATCGAAATCAGAATTCTCAAGGTCAGGTTATGACACCCGACAAGTATCAGGAAAGAGAGAAAGAAAGTCAGCAATACTTGAAGGAATTAAGAGAAAAGGAAGCTGAAAACCAAAAGAAAAGACAGGATGTAGTGATCGATCCTGGTTCTTCTACAAGCCAGCAGAGCTTTGAGATTGGTAACACAAAAAAAAAAAAACACGCCGATTTCTCAAAGACAGTGAGAAACTATAAATACATTGCCACACCACACCTGATTACCATTAATGAAATTTATGAAGTTACTGATGAGGATTTATTAGAAGAGAGGGGAATCGTTAAAGAGGAAAGACCATGTGCCTTACCTATTATTTCTGTACTGATAGATGGCCAACAGTACAAAGCTCTTATGGATACCGGCGCAATTATTTCTATCATTTCTAATGAATGCTACCAAAGTCTGTTAAAAGGAGAAAACATGACAGTTTTACCTGTTTCAACCGTCAAAGTGAGAGGAATTTTCCAAGACAAGGCAGTGAAATGCAAGATCCAAGTGTTGTTGAACTTTGAAATTAATGGAAGGAATTATGAACAGATCTTTATTGTGGTGAACAAGATCCATTTCGATATTGTGCTAGGAATCGATTTTATATCGAAAGTTGGAGCCATTATTGACATGAAGAATAGGATTATTAGCTTTAATGATGGGTACATGATCACAGAAGAGACACGCTCCAATCAGGAAAATGTACAGGTTCCTCAAGGTTTACATGGACAATACTGATGTTGACTATGCAGCTACACAGAGAGATTCACGACACTTTGTCTTGAGTGGAGACATCGTATGTAAGTATGCTGACTCTGCGCATACAAAGCTCCGAATAGTCGTGCCACCTAAACTTGTTGTCAATTTAGTGTGGGTAGCTCATCACGCAACTGGACATGCCGGTTTAGATAAAACTCTTGATACTCTTAAAGAGAGGTTTATTTGGACTAACATGCGTTCCAGCATTGCTAATGTCATTCGTTCATGTGATAAATGTCAAAGAGCAAAGTATGCTTCCGCTCTATTAAAAGGAAAACCTAAGGCTATGATTCCCTCTAAACCAAATGAACTCATGGCGACGGACATATTTGGTCCCTGTCCGAAGGGATACCAGGGTAATCAGTTCCTGTTGGTTACCGTGGATGTCTTCTCAAAATTTGTAACAATGAGTCCCATGCAGAAAGCTAACACGAGGAACGTTGTAAGCAGACTGGAACATGCTGTATTTCCAAAAGCTGGTAAACCAGAATATCTACTGTCGGATCATGGAGCTCAGTTTACATCCTTAGAATTCACTGCAGATATGGAAAGGCTTGGTATTAAGCACTTATTTTCAAGCGTGCGCTATCCGGAATCGAATTCTTCAGAAAGATATATGGCTGAATTTTCGAAATTTTGTCGAATTTTCTGTCCGAACGATCATTCTGGTTGGGTGAGATTTGTACCCCTTATTGAGGAATGTCTGAATTCTACAGTGCAGGAGAGCACAGGAGAAGTGCCAATGAGACTTCATCTAGGAAGAAACCCAGAAAGGCCGTGGGACAATCTTTTTAATCACGTTCCTAGAGATCCCGACCTAGGAAGGCAGCAGAGAATTGACAGAGCGAAGGAACAACTCCAGAAGGCAGCAGAAAAACGATTGAAAAGAGTACCTGGAAAAGGTTTTGGTGCTCCCTTAGAAATCGGAAATCTGGTATTACTACGCAGACCTGTCAAGGCTGATGTGAGTAAGAAAATCTATCCCAAGTTTGGAATTGTATTTATGGGTCCGTTCAGAATTACGAATGCTTATGGAAACAACTGTTATGAACTCTACGATGATGAGAATAATGTCGTTTATGGCAAGTTCAATGCTGGAAACTTGAAGAAATACTATCCAAGAGTAAGCCAATAATAATTCAATTTCGTGTTCAAGTAAATTCAGATATTTATAACACAGAGTTTAAAAACAATTTGCAACTGTTTTTAAAAACGTGGTGAAGGGAGAATGCCCCCGTAAATTGAATTATATTGAGACCACGGTGGCTGTATTGGCAAAATATGAATAAAGTTGTGGCCGTCATAGTTGTGACGTGGATATTCATGACGTAGGCACGGATGACGCAGACTTCATGCAAGTAGGCTGGTTGAACTGAGATTCTTGGTGACGTCATGATTTTGTTCGAGAAAGATCTGAGATTTACGACGCAGTCGCAGGAAACATGGAATTGTGCTAAGGAAGAAGTTACGCTATTGGAGGAAAGGCCCGAACCAATGAACGATAGTTTGGAGGGAGACGGAGATTACTGAAACTACCGTATTTTATTACTTTTGGAATGCAGAATTGTGGAAATCTATTTTCAGTTATGGCATTGATTTGGAATTTTGAAGAAATTAATTTTGAGTTTTTGAAATTTGAAAATTCGTCAAGTATTGCCAAAGTTAGAACTTCTAGCGATGACGGAGGAACAAGCTATGGAAGGGATGGATACGCCCCTTAAGAAGTTGATAAAAGGTCTTGCACAGCAGAGAGAAGCTCTCATATTGATCATATTTCTGGTGTCTTATAGTCGTTTTCGAGTGATTCAGTGAAACAAGTCGTTATTAGCGCGTGCTAAAGCCCACCGCATCGAACGAGCACGGAGCAGTGCAGCAGTTCCATTTTACGGTGATTGAAACTAGGCGAAGTTGAAACGCACACATTAACGAGTCTACAAGAATATACATCAGGAGTTAGCTAATGCCTATAAGCTAATTCTATTGTGCATATCAGTATTAAAGTGTGTAGTAAAGTTGAACATTTTCACGATTATAATTTGGAAGATATTGGCATTTTAAGACGGCAGACAAAAGTGATTTTCTCGCCACCTGAGAAGCACTTTTAGAACACCACATTCTACGCTACGGCTAACACGTGTATTGCAACCGTGATACTTAAGATTGCATTTGGTGATATAACGCTACATTCTACAATGCAACAATATAATATGGCAGTTCTTTCAACTATTATAACGAAAATGGAGATGGAAGGCTAAGGACTTTAATGCAATTGGGACATATATCGATTGAGTGAAATAGCAGCATGGAACTTCGTTAATCGCCATTCTACACAAGCGAGCATGTAGTGAACATCCAACTACACTCATGCATCGTAGTCCAACGCTGAATTATATCAAATGGCAGTGGAAATATTTTCATACTTCACAAATATGAATATTTCTGCGGAGATAACTGCAATAAACTTCATGACGGATTTCTACCAGAACTTCAGGGAACTATCAAGAGAGGCCAGGGTGGACCCGCCTCACAAAGAAGAGTTTTGCCAGAAGGATGTCTATCGTCTACACGGAGCAGTGCAATTTCCGGAGGAGGAAGCAGTTCTATTCTCCGAGGGCGCTGGTTCCAGGTTCGAGGTCGGAGCACATCTTTACGCTGGTAAAATGGAACTAACAGCAATCTTCTTTGGAAATTTTCCTCTGGAACTTCAATCAACAGATAAGTTAGTCGTGAACGTTTCTTGTTTTATTTGAGTCATTTAGCGATGTCTGAGCAACCTTTTTTTCCCATATTTTCTGTCCCATATATTTGCCCCATATTCTTGCTTGATATTTATGTACTCAGTACACTTTGATGAGTTATGCCTTTTTCGACGATTTATTAAGACATTGTTATGTCAGTGGCATAGTTAAGTAATTTTGGATCAGTTGAGACTGATATAATTTAGATTCTTTCAGTAATTTGCATATTTTTGTAGTCACGATTTGACTGTAAAGTTAACGATTTTCTATGGCAGATTTGAATTCAGACAGCGTGTCACTTTATTAAAGTAATTCTATTCAGTTAATTACTTTGACCAATTTTCTGTCGTCCTCAAGAAAGAAGAATTATTAAAAGATTTTAGAGCGTTAAAATCTATTACTGTATCGACGATCTTGGAAATACTAGTCGTTTTATGAACATGATTGCAACATAGACATTTATCGTCAATTATGAAATACCATTGCATTATAGACAACTTTATGAAGTATGAACTTTGATTACAATTTATTGAATACACTATAGTAATGAACATTTGATAGGAATTTTTCTCAATTCTAGATTGGAACAATAATGTTTGCATTCCACAGTCTAATTGGATTCTATTCGACTATTATGCAGTTTAGATGAACTTTGATGAAGATAGTATTTTTATACTGCGTTACTTTGAAGATGTTAATCTCAATTTTGATAGACCAGGGAGGCGTGTCTAATCGTATTTGCTATTAAATTTATTTGTGATTGGCAAATTTTTACTTCATATCGATTCATGAATGAAACCCACGAAGGTTAAATATAATAACAGTTTTGACACAATTAATGAATATAAAAATTTTTAAAGTGGAACTATGGATGTATAATCGTTAGTTCAGTGGACGTGTAAAAGTCGCTGATGAATAATGCCCTTGAATAAGCGATGGAGGTTCCCACAGTAATTAATGATGTTGAAGAATTTGTAAGTGGAGGTTTTTGAATGTATTGTGGAAGATTTTTATGCCATATATATTGAGATATATGATGAATTTTGGGCCTATTTTTATGCAATTATGTGCGTTAGAGCGAAGTATTTTTCCGCTGAGTGTATTGTCCAGGTCCTTTGAAAATTAATCATGTGAAGTCACTGTTATAATTAACAAGAGTGTTCAAATAATTTGAGATAACGATTTTGAATGGAGGTTACCGTCACAAATAATAATAATAATTATTAAACCTTATTAAACCTGAATATAACATTTACATATAACTAACCTTCATTGGTCGATTATATTAACCCGATTTAAGTAATTATCAACCGGATAAACATGTGGTTTAATGTATTTCTAGTATTAACAATATAAATAATATTAATATTGTAAATAATTATGTAAATATCTTTAATAATAATTTTGAAACGAAAGGAATTAATGAAGGCGTGTATAAATGTTCAATTGTCGTTTGACAATATTATAAACAATTATAATTGTTATAAACTATTAATGAGATTTTTTATTAACATTAAGAATTTTGTTATATACTCTTAACAACGCTAATTAAACATTTGGATTATAATTAAACAAGTTTTGGGATTATTAGAGTAATCCAGTGACATGTGAATGGAGCATTTAAAAGATTTACGTGATAATATTTGAGTTGAGTTGAGGACATTTAAAGTGTTTTGAAAGGGAGCTAGGCTCTGATGTAACTAGCAGATGCTAACGTTGGCTGGACAGGTGAGTCCATTTGACGATGTTGGCATGCGACGTGATGTAGGGTGGATCGCAGCTGGCCAGACAACTGGTTGTTAGAGGCCAGGGTCGCCTACCTAGCAGCCTTGCGGATATAAATAAAAGTGTGATGTTTATGAAATAGAAAAACAATTGCTATATGTCTCGTCCCAACTCCCTTATCCATTCCAAGTGTATTATGATTATTACGTTCTTTGGAGCTAGTGAAAGCTAAGATTTTGTATGTAAAGTCTACAAGTCCTACAGGAGGACATGATTATGTTGACAATGGCTTCTGATTGCCACGTGTATTTTGTTGAATGTTTGTTAGAATCATTCCCTTTATGAGAAATAAATTATTGTACAGTTTAAAGTTTCTTGTCTTCGTTTTGGTTCATTTTGAATATCATGGTGGAGGTTATTGTGAGGGCATACTTTAAGTGATCCAGTTGGCAATCCAGACCCGAGATTAATTTGAAGAGGTAAGTAAAGGTAAGTATGAACCCCCGTATATTTTGGTGTGTTCCACAATAATTTCTTGTTAACTGCTGTGCTCTAATCTCGGTAGTATCTGTCAGTGCCATTTTCATTGATGTAGCTGTGCCGGTGCGTGTGATTATTGGCAATCCGATTGAGGTGGCGGATATCTGACAGCCTACTATCCGGATGATCGGGGACAGTACCATCCCGGCATTAGCCCGAAGACGAAGTGGGAAACTACGGAAAACCACTTCGAGGATGGCTAAGGTGGGAATCGAACCCCCTCTACTCATTTGGACCACCCGAGGCTGAGAAGACCCCGTTCCAGTCCTCATACCACTTTTCAAATTTCGTGGCAGAGCCGGAAATCGAACCCAGGACCTCCGGGGCGGCAGCTAACCATGCTGACCGCTACGCTACGGAGGCGCTTGATGGCTTATACGAGGTTTAAAATTACATTTTCTATCCGAAAGGTATCTCCAACCGTTGGCGAGTAAAACCTAAATTTGTGCTATAAAACACGGTCAACGCCGAGCGGTGTAGTTGGACAAAATGTTCCATCCTTAATCTCCTTCTGCGCAACACCTCGCCTATCCCCTGTTTTAACTGTCACCTTCACATTTTATTTTATTTATGACGCGTAGCGAAGCACGGGTACTTCAGCTAGTAGATTTATAAAGGGTAGTCAAATGAAAACGAGACAGATGCAGTCAAATAAAAACGAGACAGATGCAGTCAAATAAAAACAGATGGAAACAAAGTATGCTATGTGTTATTTCAAAAGTACTCGCCATAATCGTTAATAGATTATCCCATTGTGGGACAAGATGGCCAAAGCTTTCTTGGAAAGATATTTTTGGTTGCCTCCGGAACCATGATTGCACTCAGGCGTGCACCTCTGCATCCGAATCAAATCGACGTCCACGAATATCTTTCATCAGGGCACAGCAGATATTCGGGCATGGGTTTCACTTCCTGACACTCCATCCGCAGTCGTAAATCTCACTACACCTCGCTGTTCCTCTTTTCCCGGCCTCCATAGTGACATCAGACGCACACACGACCCATTGACCTCACATCGAGAACGTCTAGCAGACAAATGGCACAGCGGTGAACGTTCACGCGGTTCCTTCCTAATTCGCAATAGAGGGCACTACTATACACACATCTATCTGCGTTACCACCGTCCGGGCCATGCTTGTTTTCGTCTGTTTCGTTTTCATTTGACTGCCCCTTACAATGATCACCGGTACTTATTGAAAATTATTAGAAACACTTAGAATATTATAGTTTTATCGTTATCAAGTTGTCTCACAAACTTGCAACTTCATTTTTGTTTCAATTTGTGAATATTAGTTGTATTTGCTGATGAAGGTCTTAATGTGGTCGAAAACAGCACTTTAGAATGTATTAATAATAATTTTATTGATTGAAGCTATATTTTTGTTATCTCTCAAACATTGTTAATAAGGATCGCTTTCTGGACATGGTTATTTTCCTGTCTCTTCGTACTAATGCTAGGTTGGTTGGTTCCTTTGTTTAGGGGCTGCGACAACGCGGTCATGTAACCCCGTGTACTTTGGGTATGTAGAATCTGTCTGATAACCGGTGTTAATTGTGCTGACTGTATTGTTGTGTTTCAATTCAATTAAGGACAGCAGAGGATAATTTCAAGTAGTTCCTACTATTGCTAACAAATGCTACCGTACACGACACCTATCTTGTGGACTTGGCTACTAGATGCCATCGCATTCAGCACCTGGTGGCGAACGTTCGAACTAATATAGCGTTATCAATTCTCACCCACACATTTTGGCTTCACACAAGTGTAGTTAGTGGAAGATTCCTTTTCATGTCATAAATCTATGACATGGGACCGCCGGCTTTACTTCACCTCCGAAGGAAGGCATACTGAGGGATTTTTAACGCTCTTAAAAAATCCGCCGACTTCGGCCGGGTTTGAACCCGCGATCTTGGGCATAGAAGCTCAGCATGCTACCAACTACGTTACCGAAGCCGTCCAATAACAGTTATGAGACTGTAATTTGTTTCAGAATTTAAGGAAGTGTCAAGAACTGCATATTGTAAACACTGGATAAATTAGCGGGTAAATTAGTGACCGTAGCCACGTCCGTGGCCTGGCCAATGTAAACGGTAACGCCGATGGTTCAGTCCACCACTACCGGGCCAAATAGGAGCCATTACACAATAGCCTAAGCTGATATAACAATGAACCACATACAGCTTTAGGAACCAAAACAAAAATAATATGAACAATGAATTCAATGTAATAACTGTGCCTGTCATAAATCTGGCACAACAATTATACACATTTCCAAGGAAACACACACTGTTATGGGCAAAGTTTTAAATTTTCGAAATTCAAACCTAACTACTTTTAATAGTATTCGTCTGCGTGGTGTAGTGGTCAGCTGCCACCTCAGAGGTCCGAGGTTTGATTCCCGGCTCTACCACGAAATTTTAAATGTGGTATGAGAACTGGAACGGCATCTACTTAAACTCGGGTGGTCCAAATGAGTAGAGGGGGTTCAATTCCCACCTCTGCCATCCTCGAAGCGGTTTTTCGTGGTTTCCCACTTCGTCTCCAGGCAAATGCCGGGATGGTAGCTAACGTAAGATCACGGCCGCCTCCTTCCCTCTCACTTGCTTATCCATCCCAATCTTCCCATCCCCCATAAGGCCCCTGTTTACTTTGCAGGTGAGGCCGCCTGGACGAGTTGCTCGTCCCACCTCCCCTGTTGTATCCCCTGTCTCGATGTTTCAAGCTCCCGGACACTGCCCTAGAGGCGGTCGAAGTGAGATCCCTCACTGAGTCCGAGAGAAAAGCCAGCCCTGAAAGGTAAAACGACTCTAAAAAATATATATTTTTATGCATTATTCAAAATTTGCTCTTTGATTTATGCTAATATTCACCGTTTCCATCATATCTCCCATGTTCATAGGAATTTTTGGACTTTTCATTTTTTACAGTGGGTGCCAAACCTTCAGCTATAAACTGAATCACACTTATTTCCACATTATTATTTAAATAAACAGTATTATTTCATTTGTATTCTGAGCAAACTCAAAGCATATTTTTAACGATTCATAGAAAGACAATTTAAAGTCACAAAAGTTTGAGTGAGTTTCATTTTGTAGCTGAAATTTTAACACCCACTTTTAAAAACGAAAAGCACCAAAATTCTTATAAACATGGGAAAATAAGAGGGAAATGGTGAAGGTAAGCACACAGTAAGAACCGAACTTTGAACAAGTAGTTCCGTGAAGAATTTCAGCCCATTTTCATATATCCTACTTATGTTGATTGCCTCTATCAGCTACAAAATTTCAGTTTGTTTGCTGTAATAGATCCGTAAATATTGAGAACCGTCTAATATTTCGGATGATCTCCATGTTGGATTTTTGTATATGTAGGTCTTAGAGTTATGTACTGTTATATGAAGAATATTGTGTACGCGTAGTATTCAACTCCAATCGCATGATTAGGACACAAGAAGTAAGAACGAGATTTTTATATTTCGCACAGCTGCCATCTTGTGGTTATGGAAACAATTGAAATAAATTAGATGCAAGTGGATTAACATTTGTATAAGCATTTACTGTACTAAGTTTCACTGCACTCGGATGGTTAAATTGCGAGAAATGTCCATTTGAATATTTATACTTCGCGTGGCCGTCATGTTGGATTTGTGATCACCAGGTTATTGAAAGTCCAATAGGTGAACTTATGTTCATAGCCCCTATGAACATAAAGAAATGCAGTTTGATTACTGTAATAGATTCGTAGATATTGAGAACCGTTTAAATATTTCGGATGGTCGCCATGTTGGATTGTTATATGTATAGGCCATGGATTTATGTACCATTAAAGGAAAATTATAGCGTAGGTTGATTATTCAAACTTTCACATCGATTGCATGATTACGACACAAGAAATAAAAACTTAATTTTAAAATTCGCACAGCCGGCATCTTGAGGTTATGTAAATAATTGAACTAACTTATATGCCATGCATAACAATGTGTCATTGCGTTTGGTTGGTTAAATCGCGAGAAACGTCTATTTAAAAGTCGCAAATTCGCTTGGCCGCTATGTTGGTTTTGTAGATACCAGGTTTTGGAAAGTCACGTAGGTGAACTTCTAGTAGTTCCCTTTATCTCAGTACAAAATTTCAGGATGATATGGGTAATAGTTTCGGAGATATTGAATGCTGGTGAAATATGTCACAAAGCCGCAATGTTGGATTGGTGAGACGTAAAAAACATTGCAGTGCTCGGTCGGGGTCGGCCAAAATGGTGCTATGGCCTTACCGAATTTCATTGAAATCGCACCAGCCATTTAGAAGTTATTAGAGGGGCACACACACACTCATCCACACAGACCCAAATACGCAAGCACACACACACGGACAAAAGGTGATCTAATAAGCCTTTTTTTTTATAAAAAGAAAATAGGCTCAAAATGGATACAAATTGTTAAAATTTTAACTATTCAAATTTCAAACTTTGTTTCTGATAGCAAGATGTGTGTTTCCTTGGAAATTTACATAATTGTGGCACAAAATTTATGACATGGCACTGTTATCCTTATTTATATAAAATTGTACTTTTGTCCTTCTGTCTGTCTGTTACTCCATCAATTGAAAACGACTCAACAGATTTCGTTCAAAATTTGCAAATAGCTATAAGAACATCCCGGAATTAGTTTAGGATGCAAAATTCAACAATACATGCAATGCGATTTACTCGAGTGATATGTCCTACGAAAGGTCGTTTATAGCTCTACTAGCAGTAGTACCCGGCTTCGCCCGGTGGAATGATGATAATATTTCGGTCTCCTTAACACTCAACGTCATTGATGAAGATGATACTGACGACGACTGCTATTGAACGGGTATAATAAACTTACACTCTAATAGAAATACATATTTTTAAATTACCGGCGAGTAAGACTGTGGTGTTGCCTAGTAGTATAATGGGCGTAACATCTAGGTCATTTTCCCTTTTGATGAGGATGACAATGAAGACTACTACTACTGAACGGGTATATTAAACTTACAAACTAATGGAAATACACATTTTATAAATCACAGGCAATGAAGACTGTGGTGTTGCTTAGTAGTACTGTATAATGGACGTAACATCTAGGTTATTTGCCATTTTGATGAGGATGATAATGAAGACGACTACTACTGAACGGGTATATCAAACTTACAAACTAATGGAAATACACATTTTAAAATCACAGGCCATGAAGACTGTGGTGTTACTTAGTAGTATAATGGACGTAACATTTAGGCCATTTGCCCTTTTGATGAGGATGATAATGAAAACTACTGTTGAATTGACACGACAAACTTACAAACTACCGTGGTAGAAAGAAATATTTCAAAATTCACAGGCGATGAAGACTTATTGAGTGTGGTGATTAGTGGTATAATGGGCGTAACATCTAGGTCATTTGCCCTTATGATAATAATAAGATAATGAAAAATGACTACTAAACGAACATGGTGTAATATTAAATCTGATATAGGCAATTTAGATTTCTACCTTCGATGTCTTCCAAAGTCTGAACGTTATTTTCTGGCTTGGGCCTATACTCGATGCGTGTAGTGATAGAGCTTATCGAGTACTGCCCGGGTCCAAGCTGCACGAATCGCAGATGATGACGATATATGATGACAGACGTTCGGGGGAGGGGGGGGGGTTCCCGGTCCTATTCACATTGACCGGTGAATCACTCATTCTTTCGTAACACTACAGTGGTTTGAGCAAAGACCCTGTATGAACATCAGCATAGTCAGCAATACCAGGTAACACGGCGGGGTCTGGACATTTCTCTCATGTCAACTTGCGATGAATCAGCAAGCTAATCTCACGCCTGGCCCCCTCCTCCCCCCTCCACCCACCAGGGTCACTCAACTTGTGGGACGTGGGTTTGCGACCACGGGACCCCAACTGAGTCCGGCATTGTTTCTACTTACTGGTGCCGGGCTCCTTTCAGTTCTCTTTCCTGTCAGCCTCCCTTGGTCAAACTCTTGTTCTCTTCCGACCCCGATGGTATCAGGATATCCGAGGCCTAGCGACTCTTTCACTTTCCCGCCTTAATTGGCCCTTGTCTAATCATTCCTGATAGCCTCATTCTTCGAGGTGTCAGCCTTCTTTTTCTTTTCTTAATATCTCATGTCTTCTGCTCAAGACCCTCAAGGAGGCAGGGTGTGTGTAGCCCCACCACTTCTGGTGCACCCTGGATAGTGCTAAATCCTCAAGGGCTCATGGCTGGTGAGTTCGGGAGATGGCAACCCTGAGGGTTTCCTGAGCGGGTCCGGTTTTACCCCTTTTTCCATTGCCTTTGGGACGGACCCTGTCCTCTTTCCGGGAATGGAGTGGTCTGTCCGCAATTTCAAGCAGACAATGTTACTCGCAGGGTACCAAAGGGTAAGTACGGTATACAAATTTTGGTTCTGAACGGTGAAACGGTGTAGATTTGTGCCAAAGGGCCTAAATGCAGGGAATGGGGTGATCTGTCCGCAATTTCAAGTGGACAGGGTTACCCGCAGGGTTCGAAAGGGTAAGTATACAAATTTTGGTCCGGATCGGTGAAACGATATAGATTTTTGCAAAGGGCCTAAATGCAGGAAATGGGGTGGTCTGTCCGAAATTTTAGATGGACAGTGATATTCACAGAGTTACAAAGGGTAAGTATACACATTTTGGTTCAGATCGGTGAAACGGTGTAGATTATAGCCAAGGGACCTAAATGCAGGGAATGGAGTGGTCTGTCCGCAATTTCAAGCAGACAGTGTTACTCGCAGGGTACCAAAGGGTAAGTATACAAATTTTGGTTCTGATCGGTGAAACGGTGTAGATTTGGGTGAAAGGGCCTAAATGCAGAGAATGGGTTGGTCTGTCCGAAATTTCAAGTGTACAGGGTTACCCGCAGGGTTGCAAAGGGTAAGTATACAAATTTTGGTTCGGATCGGTCAAACGGTGTAGATGTTTGCCAAAGGGCCTAAATGCAGGAAATAGGGTGGTCTGTCCGAAATTTTAAGTGGACAGTGTTATTCACAGGGTTACATAGGGTAAGTATACAAATTTTGGTTGAGATCGGTGAAACGGTGTGGATTTGGGCCAAAGGGCCTAAATGCAGGGAATGGGGTGGTCTGTCGGAAATTTCAAGTGAACAGGGTTACCCGCAGGGTTCCGAAGGGTAAGTATACAAATTTTGGTTCAGATCGGTGAAACAGTGTGGATTTGTATACATAACAGCCAGACAGACAGACAGACAGACAAACATTGAGCTAGATAGATAAAGCAAGATTATCCTCATTACTTCCTGTAACGAAAAAGTATTTTTAAAATTAATTATAAAATTTGTAAATAGGCGGCTAAAACACTGAATTTGCATTCCCCACAAGGTTTATAATTTCATTTAGCGGCGTCATCACGGGGTTGTGGACTTACAGCATCAATGAGGCATCATTATTTTACAGTATGAGCTGAAAAAATAGTATTTTTCTTGCTTTTATCCATACTTTATCTGTTTTTTTCTGTTTTGCGGACAGAATCATATCATATTTTAGGGTCTTTTCTTTTATACGGGTGGTGACACTGTTCGTACGAAAGTCTCGACACTGACGACTATCTGTTTAACAGTCTGTTATTCCGTCATGCAAATATTAACTTTTACGGAGACAGAATGAAAGCTGAATTAGACCTCGTGAAAAGGCGTTTTCATGACAAAGTTATCAATTTCGCAGACTAGGAATAGTTTTCTTACAATATCACGAAAACCGTTCTTTTTAAGGTCGTAAAATGCGGGTTTCGTGGTTTCCACGGGGACCACGAACATTGCTCCTTGCTTTGTTACGCGTAAAATGAGCCAAATCCCATCTTTCTACGAGAAAATGGAGAAACAGACATACTGTGCCCAACTCTAGGAATGGGTATTCCAAGATTCAGACACCTAGATATCAAGGGAAAGGCTACAGCCGCTTTTGAAAGTTGAGATAATTGAATATCGCGCTACATTGCTTCTAGAAGCAATTGGAAAGAATATACCGCTAAGAGCATGTCAAGTGACGTAGCGAGTAATAGCAGAGGTCGAGGCTATTTATTGATTAAATAGTTAACCATGGAGTAGAGACTTGAGACTTGGATCAGATTACTGGCACGGCCAAATGAAAGAGAATGCACTTAGTATCAAGTAAATCGGACCAGGGATACCAGAGATATGAGGATTTCCAGATTTCAGCTGATTCAGCGTGACCCTGACCGTTTTGAATAAAAGCCGGCCGGCACAAGCAACTTCAGCTCACTTCGAAACAAGCACTTGCCTAGCAAGGTGCCGCTACGCTGAGCCAAGGCACATGGTTGCCGGATCTATGCAGAAGTTATTTTCAAAATTGTGATAGTCACAAAAGTGCTGCGCTACGAGTGGAACTTAGTAAGTTTCCGGCAGGGAGAATCACTAAGGTGATAGTTATTTTTCGACGGACACTGGTGAAATATTTTTATTTCTACATGGACATATGCTAGACTTTGTCTAGAATAATACTTTGTCACAGACCAGTAATAACCTAATACTTGGATATTTTAGTCCAATTCAGTCAGTTTCATATTTGTAACTTAATAACCACTCCGATCTTTCAGTATATTGAAGGCCAGTCTATCACGGTGTTTTTCATTAGCCAACGCAGGGAAGCTACATGTTGCTTCGCGCATGGTAGATGGTGTGAAGCCATGCCCAGGGAACGATCTTCAGAACAGCCGTTGATTGGTTTAGACTGTCAGTGTTTTCTTGTACTGAAACGATTACCGTGAGTTATGTTACAACTGACATATTTGAGAATATATCACTTAGATCTGACTCCATTTAAGCAAACTGTTATGGCTTTAACAGAAGCCAATATTAAAATGGATCAACAGTTACTTCAAACGTCAAGAGATATTACCACTATGTCTTGCTAGACGGATAGTGGGTATATAATGGCGGCCGATACAAGGATTATACGTGCTTGTCCGATAGGGCATGTCTATGGATAAATCTGGTACAAACCAGGTTCACTACGCTTCAAGACCATCAAGAAATGTAAGCCACATTTTGACTTTATATTATGCCTAGCTAATTGGAACAAACTATTTTTTTTTTTTTTTGCAGATGACCAACACATTTATTTTTCTTCGTATTTAAATCTTGCAATGATTTACGCAAGACATATTAGAGTTATTCTGAGTATTTTCAGCACTCAGAACAGTTTAGGATCGATGACTGAGCATATCGAGCATTTATTTGAATATTTCATATTTTTGGGAAGTCACGGAAAACCGTCGATATAACTGTAAAAGTTAATTTTTTTTTTGTTGAGGAATGGATATTTTTTCCATATTCGAACTTTCGAACATGTGGATTCTCACATAATGGAATAATAATTAAATATATTTAAAATGATATAACTAATAATAATAATAATCCACTAATAATAATAATAATGATTTTCATAACTTTTCTAAATAATTCTTGGATATTATATTTTCTAATAATCATATGTATTGAGAGAGAGCCTATGAAGTAGTTTAATCATTTCTAGTTTGGAACAGGAGATTTTCCGAAGGAGAGTGGTTAGCGCAAGCCCGCATTCAACCAACATTTCAGTTCTGGTTGAACAGTTAATTTTTGCAATGAGCAAAGTATATTTTTCAGATAACACGGAGAGGCATGAAACGGGAAGCAAATGATATTTGTATCAATTAGGATATTTTTGTATTTATATAAAATCATGACGTAAATACACTCGAAAGTGAAATAAAGATTTTCATAAGTATGGTAAATTCACGGGTTGAACTGAATGGTAAAATAAAATAAACTTGTAAGTTTATTAATCTTCCAGTGTTGATAACAAGCAGAGGCTTGATTTATTGTATAAATTTTGGGAAGAAAATTTATGTGTGGAGTAGTTGAAATGCCATTCCCAGGTGCGCATGTTTAAGTCGCAGGAATGAGGAGGGTTTTTCGAGCATCAATCAAATAGCAGGTTCGATGGCTCAGGTTTATAGGAGTATTGGAACTACACATTTCGTCGTATGAATGACCCGAAGGTTATTTCTTAAAAACCATCGGTTCTTATTTCAACCTTGTTTACGGATTCCTTTTAGACTTTGATTTTGCTAGAACCCGGATTTGTCATGATAGTATTTTATTCTTCTTCAGAGGAAGACCTTTGCCGTTGTTGTTGTAATATTGTGGTCTTACACAAATAATAGAATGGGCCACTGCCAATTAAAAATAATTCTATAACCACGAATAATTTAAAGGATGTTTTCAATCCTAGTGCCATGAACTAAATGAATTTATTATGAAGCTACAATTCTTATTTCCGCATTCTGTCGAAGAATTGCAAGTTGTGAAAGTTACTAACATGGCCATGAATATAAATATTTTTCATAATAATGATTCCAAGTGGAAAATTGACAAGTTGAATGGTTCAACAATTTATTGATCAAGTTGATGATTCAGAAATCATGTATTTTGTTAGGAACTTGAAGTTCATAATCGAGTCACTTCTCGAAACGTTTAATGTCAGAAGAGCAATTAATTTTTGTTGTGCTTCGCACAGTTCTTCGATGCTATGCTCAAGGTCAAATACTTTTCAGATGATGTTATTAATATGTGTAAATAATTTGTGTTGATTCAGAAATAATATTTTTTGACAATATTTTTTGAAACTGGAAAAATAAGTGAAAGTTAAAAATTCTACGAACAATTATACTACGAGTGTTAATATTATGTAAAAATTCAAACAGTAAACTACAGTATTTCCAGTAAAGACAATTAAATTCGAACTGGATTTAATCATGAATGAATATAATTTTGGAACACAGTCTACAGGACTAATAATCAGACTTGTGTCTCCAAAGATAATTGTCAAATGTGTTTGGAAAATTTCTGTACTTTGTGTAAATAGGATGTGGGTCGCCACACGTGAATGATGCTGCTTTGAGCATTTTTGCTGTCAATTTTAAATTCAAAATAAAATGAGATAATTTTACATGATGTGTTATGCCCAGTTGAATCTCCTTCTATCCTTATTGTTGCATTGAGCCAAAAATCAGTAAAGCATTTTTTTCATTTGATGTCGTTTTTGCGATTAGCTTTAACCCATCTGGCGCCCCGGGATATTTTGACTCTCGTGCTGACTGATTATTGGTAAAATGCATATGTGGTCGTGCGGACTCCGGTCTAAACGGGCACAATACAGAAGTAAAAAGTACGATTTTATAAGGCCCCTGTTTGCTTTGCAGGTGAGGCCCACCTCCCCTGTTGTATCCCCTGTCTCGATGTTTCAAGCTCCCGGACACTGCCCTAGAGAAAAGCCAATGAAGTTGGTATTTTGGTTTTCTCGGCCAATGAAACACTGCACAAAACACGGTGTAGACCTAGAAAAGTTGCTGAGTTTTAATTGCTTGTCCCCGAAATATTGGTATACTCCTACAGTTCTTGTCCTCTCGCACTTGTTTCAATACCCTTTCACTTGTTACTCAATCTACCCATCTGATCTTCATCATTCTCGTGTAGTCTAGATGAGAGGCTCAGACGTCGTTCTCGCATGCTGTTCCCAAGAATGCAGGATCGTACCTTGGCGCAGTCAGCTGGCATTTATGGGTGCGTAAATGTGAGGGAACTGTGTCAGTCTCTAGCACGTTAAAGAACCCCCTCGAAAGGAAATTCTTGTACCCCTTAGTCTCTAAAAGCTGCAGTAGTTAAAAGGGACTTAACACTATTATTATTATTATTATTAGTAGTAGTAGTAGTAGTAGTAGTACTATTCTCTACTGTAACACCACATTTCAAATACTAGGTTGGTAGGACACACATTAAGACATCCAGGAATAGCAAATTTAGTTATGGAAAGAAGGATCGAGGACAAGAACTGTAAGGGTAGATCAAGGTTTGAATACGGTAAAAGAATTGTCTCGAATGTAAGGAAGGTAGCTATGTAGATATGAAACGATTAGCTCAGGACAGGGTGGCATGAAGTTCTGTATCAAACTTGTCAAACGACTGAAGACTCGAACCCAAAACAGATCTCGTGATATTCGCGATCTCCAATAAATAGCCACACCTGCTTATAGGCCGACCATTCTGCTGTCTGCGAAATATACCAGCTTGAAAGCCATTGACAAGGATAATATCACAAAATGAAAAACATCTCCTAACTTTTTAGAAAGGAAGGAGCTTTCACTGTTCTGAAGCAAGTATGAACTTCAAGTTTCAGTGACTTTCCTCTCTATAATGCTATTCTGGTGTTTCCCAAAGAGAGGGACATCCGCCTCGCCCCATATCAACTTTGTGTGGTGCTGTGAAAGTTTGTCAGTTTCTTGTTTACCCTCACGAATGTTCAAGACTTTAGGGTGGAGGTGGAGGATTATTTAACCACTGAGTACAGAAAATATAACATCTCGGATCCCTTTAATTTCTAAACACAGATATATAAGTTTTTATAAATGATTAACATGCCTCGTACCTGGATCTGCTACCAACAACAGAATTCCGAGGTGCAATACACCTAATTGTTTCACCATTTGCATCCCCATTCATACATTATTATTATTATTAATATTATTATTATTATTATTGTTATTATTATTATTATTATTATTATTATGTCCAGCTCCGTGGCTAAATGATTCGCGCTAGTCATTGTCCTGACGTATCCCAGGTTCGATTCCTGGCTGGACCATCAGGGATTTTAATCTCCGGGGGTTAATTCCCGTAGCTCGGAGACTGGGTGTATGTGCCGTCTTCATCATCACTTCATTCCCACTACGGTGCACAGGTCGCCCAAGGACGTCAACTCTCTGTCTCAGGAGACCACACTATCATTCATTCATTATTATTATTATTATTATTATTATTATTATTATTATTATTACGCACGCTAAGGCACAGCACCAAGCCATGGGACTCGGTAAATAGAGGGTTCGAACTGCATCGTTGCCAATCGTTTTCTATGAATTTCCATTTTAAACTCCAGGCAAATTGCGAGACGGTACTATCGAATAGACCACGGCGGCTTACTGTCGACCAAAGTATTATGTGTACTCGAGTTTGAAGGTCGTTTGTGAAGTAACCAATAGACCTACATAAAATCCAATAACATCATCATTTTCGTCGTTCTATTGTACGTTAGTTTATGTAGATTTGGAATTTTTAATTTATATTTTAATATTTTTTATCGCAGTTGGAACACAAAAAGTGCCCGTTTTTTCTCGGCTTGGGGTGGTTGGAAAATGTAGTTCTTGGTTGCGTTGCAATCCTTATACATCAAAAAGTTATGCTGTATGACTTTAAAATACGTGAATTAATTCACTTATTTTATATCGGTTTATATTTGGACGGAGAAATACGACCTCGCCTCGCTCGGCAGTGATGGGCTCCATCTCAGCAACGCTGTACAGCTTACCCCGGAGCGGCTGGCTGGTGAATCATGCCTTATTTCCACGAACAAATACAAACCGATATAAAATAAGTGAATTAATTTACGTATTTCACAGTCATACAGCATAACTTCTTGATCTATAAGGATTACAACGCGACCAAGAACTATATTTTCCAACCACCCCGAGCCGAGAAAAAGTTACCTTACAAAAATGATAACAACTTTGTTTCTCGGACACACAAAATTTTGAAATTAATAAACCAGTTAGAAAAAATTCCAATGTATATTGTGTTAAAATTTGCATTCGATTTGATGACGGAGTTTTGAGATAATAATTCTTAAATGTGACGCATGGTTGAAACACGCTTAAAAACGGGCACATTTTGTGTTCCAACTGCGATGAAAAATATTAAAATATAAATTAAAAATTCCAAACCTACATAAATTAACGTAAAATAGAACGACGAAAATGATGATGTTATTGGATTTTATGTAGGTATATTGGTTACTTCGCAAACAACCTTCAAACTCGAGTGCACATAATACTTTGGTCGACAGTAGGTCCAACTCCTTACCTGTTTACGTACAACTTCATTCATTTCATTTCTACCCCCTCTAATGAAGTGTCAGAAAGGATATGCAGCCATATAAACCGCCCACCACCGAAACATTTATCGCATCTCATCCCCGACACCGATGAAAGGGGAAAAGGCCTAATAAGGGAAAGGCACACAATATTTATTTATTTTATTTGTTTATTTATTTACTCAATATTTTACTTATTGATTTATTTAGTTGACAATCGTCCAGGTAAGTTTCATTAGATGCACCATTATACATTCTGGCATTTACAGTACAGTATGATCTTTTCTCTTGATCCAGAGGGTTTTCAATTGATCGCTGTTTCAAGCACAACGTTCGTCCGACCATTTCATACTTTTTGTCCATTTTGTCATCTGGGAAAGTCCTAAAAGCCACGATGCTTGATTTGGAAAGAGCTCAGCGATGCTAGCCTACTGGCCGTAAGCGCATTTCTTCGAAATCATTCTTGAATTTAACGTTCCAGGTTTTGGCTTTGACTTCAACGTTCCAGGTTTTGCCTTTGTGTCAATATTGTTCAAAATGCTCTTTGTCCGTTGACAGTCCTTCAGTCGCAGAAGACAGCAGAAGCGAGTTTTGTGCACTGATTCCGTTATCTTCTCTACTGTAATTATCTACTCCAGTAAAAATGCTGGGATGGTACTTAACTTAAGGCCACTGCTGCCTCGTTCCCAATCCTATCAAATAACAGATACACACATTACTAGACCCAAACAGGTTATCATACAAATTATACTCACCCTCAAGTACACGGGGCTACATGAGTAAGACGTCCTCTCAAATGAAACAATAAGATTACTTGTCTTGATTTCTGGGTCAAGTATGTTTTTAAGAGGCTCCCTTTTTACTGAAGCTTAGCGAGCGTCCATTTTGTCGCATAGTGAGGTACATAATTCTTCTTCTTCTTCTTCTTATTATTATTATTATAATTATTATTATTATTATTATCGTTATTGTTATTCATTTTATTACATTTGAATTGAGGGTCTATGGTCTGCATGTCAGCAATAAATTTCATTTTTGTCTAGATCTTGGTCTTGTACTGGCCTTGACATCCACACTGTATTTTGAAGTCCGTCGATCAGTGCCTTGAGTTGTGCTTCTGGCTCAGATTCCACTTTAGAAATACTGATCGAGTTTTATCATTTCTCAAAATACAAATCTGTCGAGGATTTTCTTTTCTGGAATACCAATTTGGATCAGGTTCTTGGAACCATTTTATTATGATTAGTATTACTATTATAATTATCATTATCAAGCGCCGCTTTATTACATTCCAAATCTTACTCGGAATATTTAGAATGCTGACGGATATGTCACAATCGGAAAATCCAAGATATGAGGTTAGATCCCGCCTAATTGCCATGGCATTTATGTGTGTTTAAATGTGACAACCTCGCGTCAGTTAGCGGCAGCCTGCTCTGCACTTGCTTATCCCCCTCTCCCTGCATACTACTGAACCCCATCGCAATACAGCCCACGAAGGGCCTAGGCCTATCAAGTGACCGCTGCCCAGCCATTGGGGTGACGCGTGGTCAGCGCATCGGGTCCCCTTGGCCATTAATCTTGGTTTTCTTGACTGGGACGCTGCCTCACTGGCAGACAGCTACTCAAGTGTCCTCACGAGGCTGAGCGCCAGCCCTTACATCAGTTCATAAAATCCCTGACGGGAATCGAACCCTGGACCTCCGGGTGAGAGGCAGGCACGATACCCCAACACCACTGGGCCGGCGCTGCGTACTGGTTGGTTCCTTAGTTTAGGGGCTGCGACAACGCAGTCATGTAGCCCCGTGCACTTTGGGTGTGTGTAGAATCTGTTAACTGGTGTTGTGATGCCTGTATTAGTGTGTTAACTGTGATTCAGGTAAGGACAGCAGACGATCAATTTCAAGTGTTTCCTGCCTTTGCTACCAAATGCTACCGTCAACGATACTTAGCCGCGAACTTGGCTACTAGATGCCACCGCAACCGGCACCTGGCGGTGAACGTTGGAACTTAATTGAGCGTTAATCAAATCTACAAATTTAGCTTCACACAATTGTAGTTACTGGAAGGTTCTTTTACATGCCGTAAGTAAGTAAGTAAGTAAGTAAGTAAGTAAGTAAGTAAGTAAGTAAGTAAGTAAGTAAGTAAGTAAGTAAGTAAGTAAGTAAGTAAGTAAGTAAGTAAGTAAGTAAGTAAGTAAGTAAGTAAGTAAGTAAGTAAGTAAGTAAGTAAGTAAGTAAGTAAGTAAGTAAGTAAGTAAGTAAGTAAGTAAGTAAGTAAGTAAGTAAGTAAGTAAGTAAGTAAGTAAGTAAGTAAGTAAGTAAGTAAGTAAGTAAGTAAGTAAGTAAGTAAGTAAGTAAGTAAGTAAGTAAGTAAGTAAGTAAGTAAGTAAGTAAGTAAGTAAGTAAGTAAGTAAGTAAGTAAGTAAGTAAGTAAGTAAGTAAGTAAGTAAGTAAGTAAATATATTGAACCCATGTGCCATAGGGTCCAAGGAGGTCGAATCCATGTATTTGGGGAAGAAATGAAAGAAACGTACAGTTTCTAATGTAACATAGAGAAAGATCAAGCCAGGATTCTAGCCTAACATTGTGCAAGCAGCGCGAGCCAGGTGTTCGAGAGATGAGATCACGCCTCTGGACATTCAGAAGGAGCTGGTCATGAGTATTAATAACCGAGTGGAAAATTTCGGCTGTTAGACAAGGAAGCCTGACTCGGAAATCGAGCTGAGCTTGCTTAAAAACGACAACACCGCCTATGCGCCAGAAGAGGAATAATTAAATTTAACCCGTTTACGAGTATAAAATTAAGTAAACAATTACAGTACGGTGAATCATTTCGAATTAGAGATTTTTGTGTAAAGAAAAACCCTTTAATAATTGCACAGGAGAAAACTGCAAACGCAAGTAGACGTCATAGGGGATTTACCAAGGCCTGTGGAGAGGGGAGAATGCAAATGAACAGCAACACCCACACAGTTGAGGACGAGAAATTAATTAATATCTCCGAATTGCACGATCGATTCTTATGCGCAATGAGATTATTTAACATTGAGAAGACGAGCTTTTTGAAGGTATAATTTTTATAATGGTGCAACCATTATTTTAAAAGTTGGGCACGGAAAGGGCTAGAGTCTTATCTTTTTGTAGCGAAAGAGTATAAAGCTCCTGGCATCACCAAGCCAAACATGCAGTTTCAAACAGTCCAGGGGACGTGACGCTGGAGCATCAGTACAAGCAGTTCCAAACAGCCCGAGGGGGGGCGTTGCTACGCTTCAGTATTCAGACAGCCGTGTGGGGCGTTACTCTGCTTCACGCCGAAGACAGTTTACCAGTACTCCTTGAGGGGAGAAACGCTGTATTACACCGCAGAATTAATATCCGATAGCCACAGGCGTCGCAGTATTAACAACGTGCGTGCCTCCATAAGGAGTTGTAAAGAAGAAGTATTAAAGTATCGCCGTGTTGAAAAATTAGGAAAATCCTAGTTACTGGATTTTAGGTCCGACAGTACACAAGTTTACAGTGAAAAGTTCGTAAAATATAGTCAGAGCAGGCTGCGAACGTGGGACTTAAGGCGATAGGTCTTTAAATAAACGACCGAAAATATCATAACGTACGGAAGTACCGTAATAGAAAGATAAACAGTTATCTAATTTAAAGAACCCAAATAGGGAAAAACAGAGTAAGGTTCGCAACGTATTTCAGAAAAGTAGGAATGCGAGAACCGAATAAACAAAGAAGAACGGAGACTATAGACATTATCTCCAGAAAGCAGACGAACTATTCTAAAGCACTAGACTCGAGAAGTACTAGCTGCTATAAAATAAATCCATCGATCATCGATAGGTTATCGAGGGGACCTCGATCCGAACAGACTTTCACTAGGATCGATAAACTAGATCTAAAAAAGAAGCCGTTCAAGCTAGAGAAATAGCCGGTCATCCAGAATAGGATTCGAAGAATTAGGATTCCAGAGAAAAGTAGATGATTCGAGACTTTCGTATTCTGCAGGATAGGAAGCCGACATTGAATAAATTTCACCCTTGGAAACGGGAGATTAAGAGGTCACGTGTGATAGGCTAGGAAAATACGGCCTAGTGATCAAAAGTTGTGAAGTGTAAATCTATCAAGACTGTGTGTTAAAATAATATTTTTTAGTGTTTATTGTGTGTTCTAAATGGATACACCAGTGTATTAAAAATGTTGTCAATGTTAAGTGTATTGAATATGTGTCAAGAAGTGTTTGTACATGAGATGAATTTCTACAATATGGAGTAAGTTAAAAAGTGGGCCAAAATGAAACACCGCACAAGGATAAAGGTCATGAGACGACCTTAAAAACATGTGAGTAATGAATTTCATTATATTTTGGTGTCGGGAAATGATTGTGTACGGATCCACCGGAGTTTTTGAGTAAAAGGGATGTGTTTAAATAAATAAATACTGAATAAACAAAAACGCGGTCTGAACAATAATAGAAATTTGAGAAACTATAAATAATTATGTAAAAGAATAAATCCAGTAGAGGAAATATATGAATAAAATATCAGTGTATTTGACGAATGTCATAAGAGCAAGCGAAATATTAATAATTATCATGAAAGATATTTAAATAAAATTTGAGTTATATGAAAGAAATAGCTTTTGAGCTTGTGTAAAGAATGAAGATATGAAATAATAATAATAATAATAACCAAGTAAGGAAATATTAAATAAAGATCAAATTAATTGATGTGAACATAAGAGCGTTACGGCCTTAATAAAAAGTATAGACATGATGTTCAAATGCATGTTCTTAAAAGAGAGAAAGTTATTGTCAAAGGAAAGGAATAATATAAAAATTGAGATGTGTATCAATTGTTAATATGGTATTATCAGTTCTTTGGATGACGCTAGGCTTAAAATAAAGTATAGCGCAAAAAGAGCGCAATTAAAATAAAATGTCACGCTAGGAACGCGTAAAAGTTAATGTACTTGGTAAATTACTTATGAGAGGTAGTTGATTGTAATGAATTGAGAATTGGTGTAAGTCCTCTATTTGTGACGTAGTATCACGAGGCCATTGTGTATGTTGTATTGAAAGGGAGCAAATGTATGGTATTGAGCGTAGGTCTTATAAGCTATAGGCTGTCCCTAAATCGCATTTTGTATAGTCCTCTATATGGGAATGGTTCCCGAGGCATGTGAAGAGATTCGAACTCAGAATCTTCTTATTGTGAAAGCCCCTTTATTATTCGTCGTAGAATGTGTATTACTCTTCCCCAATCAATGAGGACCTTTCATAATTAATAAATGCCAAGATTACGAATGTGGTTTATGAGCCCAATAATATTGTTGAATTTACACGAGGAGTAGAATGCCAGGTCTCCCCAAATAATTGAGAATGAACGAAAAGCTGTTTGTAAAAGCATTAAAGAGAGCTCTAGCTACAGACTAGACGGGAGGGTTCCCGCATAGTCATAAATAACTCTCAAGTTTCACGGTCAGACCCTTGGAGTAGGAGGGGTGTCTGAAGGCCGTCTTGTAAGGAGTAATGAATACACCGTGAGTGTTTAAAGTTGTTAACGACCCGGGCTTTGAACCGAGGACCTTGTAGATTGATATTTCCGCTTGCCTGTTCAGATCGTAGTTTTTTTATGTGATAATGGTCTTATAAGACATATGAGATAAATAACAATCCCTATTGTAATGTTGTATGGAAGTAGGATTCCATGAGTTAATTGAAGGCAACTAGGTTTCGGGAGTGACCATAGTTTTTTTGACTGTGTCAAGTATCTTCATACTCTGGAGTACACAAGTAATTTCCTGATTACCTTAATGTATTTGTAAAACTAGAGAGAGATGATAAAAGCTGAAAACCTGTGAAATGCCCAAATATTGAGTTAGATAATTAACATGTAATTTTAAATGTAATTATACATTTTTTTATGATTAAGAAAATATAAAAAGTGGTATTGGAGGTGTACAAAGAATGACACCATTATTATAGAAAGCATTGAGCCAGAGAGCTCGGAGTTATATGAAACTTACAGTTGATGCTTTATGAAAGTAAAAATAATTAGGAATTGTTGGTTTATATGGAAACCAGATGTTTTAATACAATATTTGTTTTATTATTATGTTATTCCTTGTTCATTTGGAACAAGTAGATGATTATGGGTCAGTAATTTAATTGTTTAATTGTTTGTAGCGCCATAATTTTGATTAATTAAATGTGTTAAAATAGGAGTTGATTTTGTTGTTATTTTTGCAAGTGTATCCTCTAATTAATCCAAAATATGTGAGTCACAGAGTGGGTGAACTTACCGCTACCCCGAAAATCCCGAATTGAGCTACGCTGGTATACTGTGATCTGCATATTTCTTGCTAAAAGGGCACAGGGGGGCATAGAAGTAATGTGCTGGATTAATAACTAGAGGAACACTTAAGACGGTCATATCATGTAAAGTAAAGTAATGATAGGAATAGCTACAACGTAAAATATTAACTGACCGCATGGGTCCCTGGAAACTCATACCGAGCAGCCCTGAATTACATCATTAACCCCCCTAGCAAATCGTAGATTTTGGCGTCCAGTACGCAGGGCTGAGTTTTCCTAGGGAAAACCCGAGTTTTCTCGAAAAATCAAAATTTTCATTTTTTTTTTGGAAAAAAAATGTTTTTTCGAAATTTTGAATTTTAAATACTTCCATAAAGGTCTTTGAGTTTGAAGAAGAGTATCAAAAGGGTACGTTGTAGTAAATACCCGTACCAAAGTAAGATTTTAAAGAAATTGGGACACAATGGTTCAGAGTATCATCTCTCAAGCATGTACTAGTGTGGTGGCATGAGTAGCCCACAATATTCTCATAAGATGGCATTGAGTGAGGAAGTGCTACGGCTCTTGGAGGCCATGAACAATAAATTGGGAACGATAGACCATACATTGGGTCTCCAAAAGGAGGAAAATAAAGAAGAGTTCAAATCCCTAAATGAGAGTTTGAATAAGTTGGATAGCCAACAGATTGAAAATAAAGAAGGGTTAGGATCCATAACTGAAAGTCTAGAGTCACTAAAAATTAAAAGTGACAATATGGGAACTAAATTAGAAGCTATAGAAATTAAAAGTGATAATATGGGAACTAAATTAGAAGCTATCGAAGTTAAAAGTGATAGCATGGGAACTAAATTAGAAACTATCGAAGCTAACTGTGTAGAAATGAACAATGAAGTGAAGGCTGAGATAGATAAAATAAATGACAAGTTCCAAGGTTTTGACACTGAGTTTGGGAAAAAGCTAACTGAGTTAAAAGGGGAAATCACCAGTAAAATTCAGGAGGAAAATGGGGCACTTAAATCAGAATTGCAAGACCAAATAAGAACCTTAAAGGATAGTACGGTAGAGTCCCAAACTCAAGGCCAAGAAAATTTTAAAATTTTGAATGGAAGGTTGGGTTCTATGGAAACTAAATTAGTTGATATGGAAATAGCTTGTAAAGAAAATGTGGATGCATGTGAAAAGGAACTTGTAACCCAGATCCAAGGTGTGCAGACAGAATTGAAAGCCCAGATAGAATCTAACAAGAATATTTGTGAACGTTCCCGGGATGAGATAAAAGAAAGTTTTAAGAAATTAGGAGAAGAATTTAAAGGGGTAAAGGACAAAGTAGGAGAACTCGAGGGAAAGGTCGATGGAGTTCAGAATGAAGTAACTGAGATGAAAAAACAGAATCACAAAGATGTACAGGGTATGAAAGAGCAGATTGATCTTTTTACTAGGCAGGTAGATGATAACTGGAGGACGTACGAAGCGGAAATAAATAAAAATTTAAGTGAATACGGAGAGCATCTCCAGATAGAAAGAAAACAACGAAATGAAGAAAATAAAGAAAGTACACATAAGATAAATGAAATAAGTAAGGGTATTAATGAGGTTCAGGAAACCATCGGAACATTAAAGGTTCATGTAGGAAAAACCAATACTGAAGTAAATCAGGTTCAAGACCACTTGAGGAAATTGTATAAGAGTCAAGAGAAAACTGAGGAAAAGCTGGAAGGAATTAGGGGAGAGGTGGAGAAGAAGATAAAGGAAATACGAAAAGACCTAGATACCATAGGTGACGTTAAGCCAGAAATTATAAATCAACAGGCCATGGTCATTAAGAAAGAGGTAGAAGACCAACTAAATGAATTCAGGGATAGTTACAGGGAGGAGAAATTCCAACTCAAAAAGGCAGAGGAAGATAGTAAAAGGAATCAAGAAAGAATTCAGAATGAAATAAGATCCCGATTGGAGAGGACTGAACATAAGAATAGTCAAATGGAAATCCAACTCATGGCTAATGAAGAAAGTGCCCGAAGGGAAAGGAAGTTAGAATTTGAGAATCAGGAGGAGTTTCCAAAGACAGGATGGGTAGATTCCTGTGAACAAGGCACAGATACGGAGAGGGACTTAGGAGGGGAGAGCCCTTATAAGAACCCAGGATATCCGATGGCGATGTCAACCCCGTACATGAATCAGACAAATGGCCAGATAATAAACATTATTAAATCGAATGAGGACAGACCAGTAAAGTTTACGGGTAATAACATGTCTATTACTCCAAAATACTGGCTAAAGGAAGTTGCAGAGTATTTAAACGAAATGAAAGTTCGTCAGGATCGGAGACTGAGAGCTATTGAAGAGCTGTTGGCAGGTGATTGTCTCACCTGGTTCAGAAGCTTCAGGTACACCTTTGATACGGTGGAAGGCTTTAGGGAAGCATTTTTAAAACGATATTGGGCAGCAGACGTCCAAGAGAATTTAAGGCTAGATCTGCATTCTAGGAAGTACAGCACAAATGCACCAACTAAGTACTCAGAATTTTTCACCGCTCAGTTGTGTAAATTCCGCGAACTCGACATTGCTCCGGCAGAGAACGACCTGTGTGCCGCCATTGCAAGACAACTTCCGTATGAGATTCAGAGGCTGTTAATCTCATCCAAAGCCAGAAGTGCTGTGGAAGTGGAGAGTGTATTACGTCAATTAGATATGACGACTTCGCACGTAACTCCTAGGCATCAAAGACAGACTGAGCAAGTACATATGGCCAGCAGTCAGGAAACCAGAGAAAAACCAGCGACCAGGAATCAGTCCACCAGCACGGATACTCAGGGACTGGGTCGAGAGTATGGGCACCAGGAGCCTAGAGGAATACAGCCATATTACAGAGGAGGATATCGAGGAAGAAATCCTAGGAATACGGGTTATAGGCAACAAGAGAGCCGACCCTATAACAATAACCATCAAAGGCAAGAAAACAGAAAGAAATGGGAGAATTATCCCAGAAGGAATGTAAGGCCAGAGGATAGGGATGATGAATATCGGGCCGAAATAGAAGAAAGATATCAGGAAAGTCTTCGTTATATGAACGAACGACCAGATGAACCTGATAGGCAAAAAGTCCGTTGGAGTGAGGCAATCAAGAACCGGAAATCACCCGACCGACTAGACGGAGCTCAAAGCTTGGAACTACAAGCCCAATTAAAGAATGAGGGGAAAGGAAGCCCTCAGGATAAAAAAACTCCAAATTTAAATTGTCAAAAGTGGAAACATACCAGGAGCTGGGAGGAGGTAGAAATTGTGAATTGGATAGCAAGACCAGATGAGCTAATTAACGAGGATGTGGAAGGAATCCCACCTGTTAAAAGAGAACTACCTATAATTATGCTAAGGATAGAAGGATTACTGGTCAGAGCATTAATTGATACCGGATCCACAATAAGTCTAATTACACAAACCCTTCTAAATGAACTGGAAATAAGGGGCCGAGTATTAAAGATTCCCACATCAAGTGTAAAGATTAAGGGGATTATCCCTGAAAAATCTTTAACATGTAAATTTCAAGTATATATCGATCTGATCATGGGTAACGCTGAAATTTCGCAGTGCTTTTTGCTGGTAAATCAATTACCGTATAATGTCATATTAGGTATTGATTTTATCCGTGAGAACAAGGTCATTATAGACCTAGCGAAAAACTGCATTAGAATTCAAAGAGAGGATGTGGATGAACAAAACATTAACCTACAGGAACAGGATGCGAAAATAGGAGAACAGGTATGGCATATGGAAGAAGTGATTGAGGAAGGTTATAAGGACCTAGAAAAGATATTTGAAGTCCTCAACATAGAACTCGAAGATGATTTGGAAACTGAGTTCGAGACCAACCTGTCAGGAAAAGTAGAGGAAGCCAAAGCTAACCTCGAAAATAAGGAACAATTAAAGAAATTATTATTGAATTATAGGGACGTATTTGATTCCAAGCCAGGGAAGATTGAAAATTTTAAATATGCGTTCCAAGTCAATGATTGGGCACCGTTCAGACAAAAACGATATCCGGTTGCGGAAAAACATTACCCACAAACTAAGAAAACACTGCAGGAGATGATGAATGCAGGTGTTGTAGAAAAGATGGCGACACCATATGTTAGTTCATTAGTGATTGTGAGTAAACCGGATGGCTCAGTAAGGGTGTGTCTAGATGCCAGAAATCTAAATGCAAAAATCATACCAGAAAATGATTCGGCACCACCCATAAAAGAAATACTGAGGAAGTTCAAAGGCAAGAAGATTTTCACAAATATTGACATGACTTCTTCGTATCATCATCTCGAACTGGAAGAGAAAACCAGTTTGTTGACTGGATTTCAGTTCGACCAACAAACCTATTGTTTTAGGAGATGTCCGTTTGGATTGAAGACCGCGGGATCTGCCTTAATAAGAGCGCTTGATCGAAACCTGTCAGAGGAAGTGAAAGAGTGCACTATCCGTTATGTGGATGATATTTTGCTTACCTCGGAGAATATTGAGGAACATTTAGAAAAGCTGAAGAAACTCTTGGAAGATTTAAGGAAGGCTAATTTTAAAATCAATTTAAAGAAGTCAAATTTTTGTCAAAGACAAGTAACATTTTTAGGGCATGTGATTGACAAGGATGGTGTTAAACCAAATCCGTGCAAATTGGAATCGATAAGGGATTTTCCAAGGCCTTTGAAGGTAAAGAACGTTCGCCAGTTTTTGGGATTGATTGGTTTCTTCTCAGGACATTGTCCATCATACACAAAAACTGTTGCACCACTACAGGACCTTCTGAAGAAGGGGGGCAAGTGGAAATGGACGGAAGAAACAGAAAAAGCATTCGTGGAGGCCAAGGAAATGCTCTTAAATTACGTGAAGCTAGGATATCCTGATTTTAATCAGAGATTTATCATTCAAACAGACGCATCCCAGATTGGAATAGGGGCAATGCTATATCAGGAAAACCCGGAAAACCCTGATAAGAAAAACTATCTAGCTTTCACAAGTCGGAGACTGAAACCACACGAGAAAAATTATACGATCAGCGAAATCGAGCTGTTAGCGATACTGCACGCGTTGCAATATTGGCGAAAGATCGTATATGGGTTTCAGGTCATCTTAAGAACGGATCATAAAGCCTTAACCTTTTTGATGAAGACTGATTTATCCAGTCAAAGGTTGATGCGTTGGGCTTTATACATTCAACAGTTTGATGTCAAGATAGAATACTGCCCAGGAAAGGAAAATATAGTTCCAGACTACTTAAGTAGACAGCCAGAGTCCAAAGAAGAGGAAGTAATGGCTATAGATTTGGAAGACAGGGATCAGCGTACTCTTAATGAGTTAAGGAGCATTAGTCAACGGCAACGTGAGGATCCAAGGATGAACATGCTCATATCTTTCCTTGAGGGAAGTTTGATAAGGGGAACACCAGCGTACACGGAAGCTAATAAGATAGCTCAAGACTACACGTTTTATAATGGATTATTATATAAGTTTGTAGACTCTGACCATACCAAATTAAGGATTGTTGTACCTGCAATTTTGCAGAGGAAAATAGTATGGTTAGCCCATAGATCGTTCGGACATATGGGAGTCGACAAAACAGTCTCGATGCTGAAAGAAGCATTTGTATGGCCGAGACTGAGAGAAACTGTAAGGGACACGTTAAAGACATGTGATTTATGTCAAAGGATCAAACCTAATGCATTTCTGATGAGACAGAAGCCTATACCATTGTTGCCCGAGAGGCCCGGCCAAATCATTTCTATTGATAATTTTGGACCTTTGCCCAAGGCTAGAAGAGGAAATCGACACATAATGGTGGCTATGGATGTCTTCACTAAAATGGTTGTCCTTGCTCCCATACAGAAGACTAGTACCAAACAGGTGTTAAAACGACTAAAAGAAAAAGTGATACCGATTCTGGGAAAACCTGAGAATTTGTTGTCGGATCACGGCAGTTGTTTCACCAGTGTAGAGTTCAGACGAGAATTAGAAAGACTTTGAATACGTCAGATTTTGTCAAGTATTCGCCATTCTGAGGCAAATCCTGTAGAAAGAGTGATGAGGGAGACGGCCAAGTACTGTAGAATATACTGTGCCGAAGAAAATTGGAAGTGGATAGATATCTTGGATATTATCGAATTTTGTATAAATAATACAATCCATGAATCCACGGGAGAGATACCCATAACGTTACATCGGAATGAGCAACTAGAAAGACCTTGGAGTCTGGTAATTCCTAGGCCAGCAGACGCTCAGCCTGGAAGAGATGTACGTATTAGAAGAGCCTTTGAGCATCTAAAAGCTCAAGCCGACAGGAGGCAAAGAAGAAATAGGCATAAGAGGTATCATCGACCATTATTAGCAGGAGAAATGGTGTTAGTAAAAAGACCAGCCATTTCGGATCCAGGGAACCGTGTGTACAAGAAGTTCCAGAAAATGTACCACGGACCGTATCAAATAATCAGAGATTTGAGGAATAACGCATATAGAATTCGGCACTGTGAAACGGATCACGAAGTGACCATGAATTCAGCAAATTTGAAATTATATTACCCTCCCGAAGATTTCGATGAAGCAAATGAACAAGCCCTGGTTATGGAAACATTTAGAGATGAATCCGCTTTTGACAGAAACAAGAATAAGGAAGAAATAGAAAATAGAGCTCAAGCATTCGAGTGCGAATGCGAATTGGAGAAATTGTATTGGGAAATCAAAGAAATAATTGAGTTTATTGAAGAAGAAAATTTCAATTTAAGAAAGGAGAATGATGAAATAAGGAAACGGGTAGGGATAGACCAAACCCGTAAGGAAGAATGAGGATCTGGGGACTTATAGTCCAGACAAATAAAGGAAAAAGAAAGGGTAGGGACAGAGCATACCCGACCTACACAATCACCGAATACGACTTTAAAGAAATAAAAACAACAGAAGATACGGACAACGTTAAGGTGGCTTCGACGAATAAAGAAAGATAAGATTAATTGAAATAAATTTCCTCAAAATTTTTCGAAAATTTATTTACCTAAGGAGGGGAGAGATGAACCCATGTGCCATAGGGTCCAAGGAGGTCGAATCCATGTATTTGGGGAAGAAATGAAAGAAACGTACAGTTTCTAATGTAACATAGAGAAAGATCAAGCCAGGATTCTAGCCTAACATTGTGCAAGCAGCGCGAGCCAGGTGTTCGAGAGATGAGATCACGCCTCTTGACATTCAGAAGGAGCTGGTCATGAGTATTAATAACCGAGTGGAAAATTTCGGCTGTTAGACAAGGAAGCCTGACTCGGAAATCGAGCTGAGCTTGCTTAAAAACGACAACACCGCCTATGCGCCAGAAGAGGAATAAATAAATTTAACCCGTTTACGAGTATAAAATTAAGTAAACAATTACAGTACGGTGAATCATTTCGAATTAGAGATTTTTGTGTAAAGAAAAAACCTTTAATAATTGCACAGGAGAAAACTGCAAACGCAAGTAGACGTCATAGGGGATTTACCAAGGCCTGTGGAGAGGGGAGAATGCAAATGAACAGCAACACCCACACAGTTGAGGACGAGAAATTAATTAATATCTCCGAATTGCACGATCGATTCTTATGCGCAATGAGATTATTTAACATTGAGAAGACGAGCTTTTTGAAGGTATAATTTTTATAATGGTGCAACCATTATTTTAAAAGTTGGGCACGGAAAGGGCTAGAGTCTTATCTTTTTGTAGCGAAAGAGTATAAAGCTCCTGGCATCACCAAGCCAAACATGCAGTTTCAAACAGTCCAGGGGACGTGACGCTGCAGCATCAGTACAAGCAGTTCCAAACAGCCCGAGGGGGGGCGTTGCTACGCTTCAGTATTCAGACAGCCGTGTGGGGCGTTACTCTGCTTCACGCCGAAGACAGTTTACCAGTACTCCTTGAGGGGAGAAACGCTGTATTACACCGCAGAATTAATATCCGATAGCCACAGGCGTCGCAGTATTAACAACGTGCGTGCCTCCATAAGGAGTTGTAAAGAAGAAGTATTAAAGTATCGCCGTGTTGAAAAATTAGGAAAATCCTAGTTACTGGATTTTAGGTCCGACAGTACACAAGTTTACAGTGAAAAGTTCGTAAAATATAGTCAGAGCAGGCTGCGAACGTGGGACTTAAGGCGATAGGTATTTAAATAAACGACAGAAAATATCATAACGTACGGAAGTACCGTAATAGAAAGATAAACAGTTATCTAATTTAAAGAACCCAAATAGGGAAAAACAGAGTAAGGTTCGCAACGTATTTCAGAAAAGTAGGAGTGCGAGAACCGAATAAACAAAGAAGAACGGAGACTATAGACATTATCTCCAGAAAGCAGACGAACTATTCTAAAGCACTAGACTCGAGAAGTACTAGCTGCTATAAAATAAATCCATCGATCATCGATAGGTTATCGAGGGGACCTCGATCCGAACAGACTTTCACTAGGATCGATAAACTAGATCTAAAAAAGAAGCCGTTCAAGCTAGAGAAATAGCCGGTCATCCAGAATAGGATTCGAAGAATTAGGATTCCAGGGAAAAGTAGATGATTCGAGACTTTCGTATTCTGCAGGATAGGAAGCCGACATTGAATAAATTTCACCCTTGGAAACGGGAGATTAAGAGGTCACGTGTGATAGGCTAGGAAAATACGGCCTAGTGATCAAAAGTTGTGAAGTGTAAATCTATCAAGATTGTGTGTTAAAATAATATTTTTTAGTGTTTATTGTGTGTTCTAAATGGATACACCAGTGTATTAAAAATGTTGTCAATGTTAAGTGTATTGAATATGTGTCAAGAAGTGTTTGTACATGAGAAGAATTTCTACAATATGGAGTAAGTTAAAAAGTGGGCCAAAATGAAACACCGCACAAGGATAAAGGTCATGAGACGACCTTAAAAACATGTGAGTAATGAATTTCATTATATTTTGGTGTCGGGAAATGATTGTGTACGGATCCACCGGAGTTTTTGAGTAAAAGGGATGTGTTTAAATAAATAAATACTGAATAAACAAAAACGCGGTCTGAACAATAATAGAAATTTGAGAAACTATAAATAATTATGTAAAAGAATAAATCCAGTAGAGGAAATATATGAATAAAATATCAGTGTATTTGACGAATGTCATAAGAGCAAGCGAAATATTAATAATTATCATGAAAGATATTTAAATAAAATTTGAGTTATATGAAAGAAATAGCTTTTGAGCTTGTGTAAAGAATGAAGATATGAAATAATAATAATAATAATAACCAAGTAAGGAAATATTAAATAAAGATCAAATTAATTGATGTGAACATAAGAGCGTTACAGCCTTAATAAAAAGTATAGACATGATGTTCAAATGCATGTTCTTAAAAGAGAGAAAGTTATTGTCAAAGGAAAGGAATAATATAAAAATTGAGATGTGTATCAATTGTTAATATGGTATTATCAGTTCTTTGGATGACGCTAAGCTTAAAATAAAGTATAGCGCAAAAAGAGCGCAATTAAAATAAAATGTCACGCTAGGAACGCGTAAAAGTTAATGTACTTGGTAAATTACTTATGAGAGGTAGTTGATTGTAATGAATTGAGAATTGGTGTAAGTCCTCTATTTGTGACGTAGTGTCACGAGGCCATTGTGTATGTTGTATTGAAAGGGAGCAAATGTATGGTATTGAGCGTAGGTCTTATAAGCTATAGGCTGACCCTAAATCGCATTTTGTATAGTCCTCTATATGGGAATGGTTCCCGAGGCATGTGAAGAGATTCGAACTCAGAATCTTCTTATTGTGAAAGCCCCTTTATTATTCGTCGTAGAATGTGTATTGCTCTTCCCCAATCAATGAGGACCTTTCATAATTAATAAATGCCAAGATTACGAATGTGGTTTATGAGCCCAATAATATTGTTGAATTTACACGAGGAGTAGAATGCCAGGTCTCCCCAAAGAATTGAGAATGAACGAAAAGCTGTTTGTAAAAGCATTAAAGAGAGCTCTAGCTACAGACTAGACGGGAGGGTTCCCACATAGTCATAAATAACTCTCAAGTTTCACGGTCAGACCCTTGGAGTAGGAGGGGTGTCTGAAGGCCGTCTTGTAAGGAGTAATGAATACACCGTGAGTGTTTAAAGTTGTTAACGACCCGGGCTTTGAACCGAGGTCCTTGTAGATTGATATTTCCGCTTGCCTGTTCAGATCGTAGTTTTTTTATGTGATAATGGTCTTATAAGACATATGAGATAAATAACAATCCCTATTGTAATGTTGTATGGAAGTAGGATTCCATGAGTTAATTGAAGGCAACTAGGTTTCGGGAGTGACCATAGTTTTTTTGACTGTGTCAAGTATCTTCATACTCTGGAGTACACAAGTAATTTCCTGATTACCTTAATGTATTTGTAAAACTAGAGAGAGATGATAAAAGCTGAAAACCTGTGAAATGCCCAAATATTGAGTTAGATAATTAACATGTAATTTTAAATGTAATTATACATTTTTTTTATGATTAAGAAAATATAAAAAGTAGTATTGGAGGTGTACAAAGAATGACACCATTATTATAGAAAGTATTGAGCCAGAGAGCTCGGAGTTATATGAAACTTACAGTTGATGCTTTATGGAAGTAAAAATAATTAGGAATTGTTGGTTTATATGGAAACCAGATGTTTTAATACAATATTTGTTTTATTATTATGTTATTCCTTGTTCATTTGGAACAAGTAGATGATTATGGGTCAGTAATTTAATTGTTTAACTAGTTGAAACCCGTCAAAAATGACGGTCAATAGAAAAATATTTACTGAAGAATTTTCTTATGTAGGCCTACTGTATATTCTTTGTACGATGATTTTTTGGCTCTATTGAAACTATAAGGGCGTCAAAAGATTGCACTCTCAACATTGCAAAATACTGCTGGCCATGACTGAAAAATTGATGAGGCAAATTGAGACCTATACGTTCCAGAGTTTTCCCTTGAGCTTCATTGATTGTGACAGAGTATGCCAAATAAATTGGAAAATATTGCCTCTTAAAACAAAATGATAGTGTTTTATCGGATGCTGTTAAATCAAGTAGAAGGATTCGACCTCTCTGCCTAATTTTAACTGCACTTATTATTTCCAAATCCAAGCGATATGGTTGCATTTAGGAGCCCTTGGGAAACGTTCAGATTTCTAAGCAGCATAACGGTTCAAGCGTTTGGAATATGTGGAGGCAAGTCATTTAGTTCCCAGGAATTCAAGAACTCTGAGGAGTCTAATAAAACTGGCCGCAAACCGTCACATATAATTTTGGAATATAACGAAGAAATGCGATGATGTGCACCTCCATACATCTTAAAACAATGTGGACCGTATGGGTGTGGCACAGTAACATTGGCACCAAATGAAACGAAGGACATAGCATTGTACTGCCGATTAGTCTCTCTGAAATTCCTTGAGATATCATCTCCAGTGAAAAATAATTGTTGCAGCATGTCAAATGTTTCATATTTAGTCAGATTAATTTTACATTACAACAGCAAAGCTCAAAATAACCAAGTGAAGATTTCTCTCAAGAGAAATACAGTGCAGAACAATGTTTAAATTTGTTCGTCAAGGACCCTACACTGTAACGGTATAGTATCTGGAATTGTATCTGAAATGCCGTATTCATATTGGAGTTTAAAAGTGGCTTCGTATTTTTCTCCGATTTCCCACTTGTTTGCGGCTAATGTTCTATTTCGTAAAATGGGTTTATTTATAGCAGCATTTCTCCCCAAATTAACGTCATAGCTTATTAAATAACACTATAGTGGCCTGCATCAACGCAGCTGCCAAATATTAAATAGCAAATAATAACTTACTTCCATTGCCAAAATCAACTGCGTGGTTAGACTCATTGTTATGTACTCTAAAAAAATAATCAATAAACAACAATATTCACTTATACAACTAAGTTCAGAGACTTCCATTCTCAAGTTGGTTGCTGATGAGAATGCGATGAGACTGATCGCCAATAATAAAATCCTTGCAATTTTTGCAATTTGCTTGCAAACGCAACTCAGGATGACGAACTTCATTTTGAAATAAACAGAATGAAACTGCTCTAAATAATCAATTTCCATCACCTGTTGAAGGTACAATACTTTGCATTTCCATGACAGTAAATTATGCAAGGGAGCATAGAATCACTTCGCCACTACTGGAATGAGCATGGACTCACTTCGCCAGCCACCGTAATGGAGGGAGTTTTAGAATTATATGTTCAGTGTTTTTCAAAGATCGTATTAACACAGGGAAGCCCAGTCTTAAGGCTACATTCTGAGCTATCGCCCCAGATTCCAGGTTCGATCCCTGCTCTGCCAAGAAATTTAATTCTGGTCTGAGGGCTGGAACGGGGCGCACTCTTGAGGCAAACCTAAGAAGAGCTAAATTTGATTCCCATCTCAACAACCTTGGATGTGGTTTTCCGTGGTTTCCCACTTCCACTCCAGGCAAATACCGGGATAGTTCCTAACTTAAAGCCTCAGTCGTCAACTCTCCATTCCCCATACTAATTACAAATGCACACATCAATACAGCCATCACATTAACACAGGTTATCAGAGAAAGGTCTACACTCACACACCAAAGTAGACGGGGCTGAGTGACCACGATGTCTGAGTCCATCAAATGAATTATGTTCGACAATTTTCTCTCAAGGCGAAGCGATTGTGCCGATATTTATTTAATAATTTAAAAGTATCTGGGAACGTAAATCATGGAGAATTCCTTACCTTACGGGAATAATAAACGTAGCCTAACATATGTTTAGACAATGTAATACCAATTGCAAGATAGAATAATTGGGAAATAGAATTACATGTCTGAGGTGGGAATCAAACTCCTTCGACGATGCATAATCAATTTCGTTGTCCACAATGTTAGCCGCTGAGCCACCCAGACAACGAAATTAGAGTGCAATATTAAGTGACGTAAACAACAAACGCACTCAACTGCCAGTTACAGTTCATCAATATTTCCCTTATTTCATGATTCTATTCCAGTATATATCGGGATACAACATAAGCGATATTTCCCTTTTCAATTCTCATAAACAAAGATCACACTACGATACGGTGGATCTTTTATCCGCCATTTCTCTCATGAAGAAACGCAATTGTGGCAACGCGCAATTGCCACATATATTACCTTTTTCTTTAAACATATAAAAATATACCGTAACATATATTTTCCTTTTAAAGACACACTGCAAATCTGCATGCCAAGAGCTTTCGTTAGAATGCCATACGAAGCAAATCGGTTAAGTCGTTTTCAAAATCTCGTGTGTACAAAAAATACCTTAGTGTTTTAAATATATATGGCAACAGAGAATTCGTTACTTTACAGGAATGATAAAAGTGAAATATGTTTCTACACTCTAATACCAATCGTAGGAAGGAAGAAAACAAAAAAAAAAACATATCCGAGGTGGGAATCGAACCCTCTCGACAATGCAAAGGATGGCAACAGAGAATTCGTTACTTTACGGGAATGATAAAAGTGAAATATGTTTCTACACTCTAATACCAATCGTAGGAAGGAAGAAAACAAAAAAAAACATATCCGAGGTGGGAATCGAACCCTCTCGACCATGCAAAGGATGGCAACAGAGAATTCGTTACTTTACGGGAATGAAAAAGTGAAATATATCTCTACAATGTAATACCAATCGTAGGAAGGAAGAAAATGAAAATAAATAAACGTATCCGAGGTGGGAATCGAACCCTCTCGACCATGCAAAGGATGGCAACAGAGAATTCGTTACTTTACGGGAATGATAAAAGTGAAATATGTTTCTACAATGTAATACCAATCGTAGGAAGGAAGAAAACGAAAATAAAAAAAAACATAACCGAGGTGGGAATCGAACCCTCTCGATGGGAACAGAGAATTCGTTACTTGACGGGAATGATAAAAGTGAAATATGTTTCTACAATGTAATACCAATCGTAGGAAGGAAGAAAACGAAAATAAAAAAAACATAACCGAGGTGGGAATCGAACCCTCTCGATGGGAACAGAGAATTCGTTACTTGACGGGAATGATAAAAGTGAAATATGTTTCTACACTCTAATACCAATCGTAGGAAGGAAGAAAACAAAAAAAAACATATCCGAGGTGGGAATCGAACCCTCTCGACCATGCAAAGGATGGCAACAGAGAATTCGTTACTTTACGGGAATGAAAAAGTGAAATATATCTCTACAATGTAATACCAATCGTAGGAAGGAAGAAAATGAAAATAAATAAACGTATCCGAGGTGGGAATCGAACCCTCTCGACCATGCAAAGGATGGCAACAGAGAATTCGTTACTTTACGGGAATGATAAAAGTGAAATATGTTTCTACAATGTAATACCAATCGTAGGAAGGAAGAAAACGAAAATAAAAAAAACATAACCGAGGTGGGAATCGAACCCTCTCGACGGGAACAGAGAATTCGTTACTTGACGGGAATGATAAAAGTGAAATATGTTTCTACAATGCAATACCAATCGTAGGAAGGAAGAAAACGAAAATAAAAAAACATATCCGAAGTGGGATCGAACCCTCTCGATCATGCATAATACAAATTTCTGGCCAGTAACCTTATCCCCTTGGCCAACCAGACAACTATATGACCCTGCAGTATTAAGCTATCTAACCAGTATACACACTCAACCTGCACTTTATGTCCTTCAATTCGTGGTTTATTTAATATAATTCTATTTCAATGCATATTGTAAAAACATAACTAACATTATTGGAGACCCTTTTTAATTCTCATAAACAAAGATCTCAGTTAGACGCGACCGGAATCGCCATTTTCCTTGTTGAGAAAGGCCATTGTGCGCATGCGCGAGAGTGTCAAATATTACATATTTCTTTAATCATTTAAAAATATACCGTAACATATATTTTCCTTTTAAAGAAACTCTGCAAATCTGCATGCCAAGAGCTTTCGTTAGAATGTCTTACGAAGCCAATCGGTTAAGTCGTTTTCACAATCTCGTGTGTACAAAAAACAGCTTAGTGTTTTAAATATATAGATAGATTGTTTGTAGCGCCATAATTTTGATTAATTAAATGTGTTAAAATAGGAGTTGATTTTGTTGTTATTTTTGCAAGTGTATCCTCTAATTAATCCAAAATATGTGAGTCACAGAGTGGGTGAACTTACCGCTACCCCGAAATTCCCGAATTGAGCTACGCTGGTATACTGTGATCTGCATATTTCTTGCTAAAAGGGCACAATATATATATATGACATGGGCCCGCCAGCTTAGTTCCCCTCCGAAGGACATTTAACGCCCTTAAAGAATCCGACAACTTCGGCCGGGTTTGAACCCGTGATCTTGGGCATTGAAGCTCAGCATGTTACCAACTACGCCACCAAAGCCATGCCTTGCATACCAATGCAGCGTTAAATATTTGCCACGCTAGGCGACACTGGCTCTGACTAGTAATGTCCGAGGGAACATGCCACTGTCGCGTCAATGTTCTCAGACAAGCAAGTATTCGGTGCGATCTCCGCACCGCTTCTTCACCCCGCTCCTACCGCTGATTGTGAGCTCTCAAGGTCAAGTGCAGAGCTAGTCGCCGGGAACTGTGGATCAAAGAACGCCACAGGCAAATAATTCGACCTCTTGGCATCCTTAAAGCAACGGAACGCTAAACCAATATTATTAATGGACATGTAACATTATTTATAACCTGGAATTAGATCTATAAGCTAAAGTTCACATTTGCAAGAACATTAAATTGTAAATCTGTTGCTGAGGACAAGACAAAGCGTGCCTGTTGTGGTTCCCAAGCACTTGTTAAACATCACACAGTAATTAGCAGTCCTTAGAGCTTAACTCCCAGCGGAGTGGAGTGCACTTTATCAACGCTGCTACGACACAGTAAAGATAGGGGCAACAAGAAGTATGGTCATCTCAAAACTTGTCTATGATAAAAATTTACTGACAGATGAAAAATATTCAGTGATAAATCGTGCACCACTGCTACGATGGGAAGATGCAGCAAGTCCAAGGATTAGTGGTTCAAATCCCGATTAATAGCTAAATCCTTGGATTCATACACAGCAGCGTATCCGTGCGCATAAATTCAACCATCACGGTTGCAAGGGGAATCTACAGGGTGGTCCGGCCAGGAAAGGTCTGATTTAGGTCATTGTACACGTGAATCGCGAAGTGTGTTGGTGCTCCATCCTGTTGTAAGACAACAGTGTCTTCGATACAATTTTTCTTGCAATTGTGGCACCAACCACTCGTTAAGCATCTTCTGATAAGGATGTCCATTAACATTGTCACCGAAGAGGAAAGGCCGGCCGGTGGATTGGAAGAAGTTCTGCATCTTTACTGTGCCCATTCAGCATGAAATATGCAAATCACAGTTTGCCAGCAGTGCTCAATCGGGAGTATCGGGGTTCATGGTATGTTCTCCCACTCTGTGACTTACACACTTTGGATTAAATAGAGGATACATTTCCAAAAATAATAAACAAAATCAACTCCTTCTATAAAAACATTTAATTATTCAAATATATGGCGCTACAAAAATTAAACAAATAAAATACTGACCCTTTAATTCATACTTGTTCAAAGTGAACAAGGAAGTCATATTTAAACAAATATTAAATCATAATAAATGGCTCTCTATTGAACCCTTGCAAAGAAGCATATGAGACTCAGATTCGGGGCGTAACAGGTCATATTCGTAAGTTGCTGTCAGGGCGCTTCATTAACTTGCAGGGTAACATATAACAAAATAACATGCAGGAAAGAGTGAAGCCAGGGTTAAAACAACTGAATTTAATAACAAATCACCATATTTACACATAAACAATTAACAACAAAACTCCCAACTGACTCCCGCTTAATAAAAATGCCAAACAAAAATTGGGCGGTATCTCTGGAGAGATTAATTACCTGGACCAAGTGTCCTTAAATAAAGATACAAAAGTGACCATATAAGTGCGTACGCCGTTCTACATGCACCACGATGTGTACTTTGAATGCGTGATTCGTTATCATCCAGAGTGACCCTTCAAACAACGAATCCGCATTCCCTAGAGCTAGACCGACACAAGGGAACACAACTACAATACTTAAATTAAACCGACACTTCCTAAAATCTACTATAAACAAACACAAAATTTCCGTGTGAAATTGGACTTGAATTGCCGTAGCAACATTTACTGCCTCAAAACTTAGGACTTCTCACACCAATCAACACAAGTACATTAACACGTGACCAACAGAAAAATACTCAAATGACCGCTGTCAAAATTTACAAATACTCTACCACTACACCACACGGGTGTGACAAACAAAATTACATGAAATCGAGTCATCAACAAAGCAATAGGCAAACAGCCAACATTTACGTTAATCACAATATTCTTATCCATACAAGGTACAACAATCCGTTACACACATGGCGAACTCCCCAATTAATTATGGCTTAAAATTAGCCATCACAATGAACAGGTTTGCTGCATGAAAGCTTACAGGGTTCAGTCGGACAAATAGGACTGCCTATCAAAATAAGTCACAGGCAAAACGGGCGGTTTGTGGAACTCTGCATGTCTGTCAACCCACGTGTCAATAACCTCGACCTCCCAGAGCATGGGGTCGAACCTCGAAGAAATGTGCCCCAAAGCACAATAATACGTGTGTGTCAGAAAAACATATGGACAAGAATCAGCAGTCTCCCAAGAGCACTCTGTCTTTCCATCTAAAATACAACAGCAGCAAAAATATATAAGGGCGGTAGGACGACTACCCCCTCCTCACGTAGAATCAACACACACTAGACACATCAACACACACTTAATCACACGTATGGGTTTTGACAGACCCTGAAATAAAAGACACAAATAATATCCACATGCTGGCGCCATCGTTCTATGCCGTGACTAGTCACCTGAAAAGGACTCAAGAAAAATCTATCAAATTAGAACGAAGGTGTTCTACAATTACTTTTAAGTTGGTGCACTCGGCTACCCTAACATGAATAATAACCTGTTCAGCAAAATGTTTTACAATCATTTCCTCCCATTCCTATTTCAAATATTAACGTTAATAAAGCACCATTTATCGAATGTAACGGGTTCCGCAATTGCAAGGATAAAAAATCACGCACGCACGCCGCGTACCTTACACATGACTCAAGAAAAAAATCAAAATATCAACAAACACATTGGCCACGCGCCAACGGACATTTAAACATATAGTGTCGGTACAAGAAAAACAGCTATAAAACAAGAAAGAAAAACATGACTATTTACAAAGTTCCCCGACCAAATCTAACTACATAATTGAAATAATCCAATTTTAGTACATCACCGCTTCTGCATGTAGGACTAAGGACATCCTCCTCAACCCATTGCCCTATGGACAATTTAGCACTCCATAGTAGTCGTCTGCGTTGATTTCTTGAAGCTCATCCCAACTTCAAACCACGTGCTGATCATCTTGGTCTCGACTCCTTGGCAGAAAAGTTCAATGTTAAATATTTGCCTATCTATAATCGCTTGCAGGCTACTCAGTTCACCCACAATTGTCCTACTGCGATTAATAGCGAAGACTGGCCCTAATTATATCGCACATACGCACTATAAAAACACACATACAATACACACAATTTATACATAAAATATACATCTCGAGTCCGCGCCACTGGCTCGTTAACAAGTTCAAAATCCTGGCTGCACCAGCAGTCGCTATCTCGTCCGGTATTTCCGTCCCGTCTTGGACTTCGGTTCTGGTAAGCGCTAATTAGGGTGATACGATACTTCCCCCTTAAAGTTGAACTCGTCGTCTTTAAAAGAATGTTACAGTTTATCACGCGCTGGCGTGAAATATTTAGATCACACAATTTAGTTGATTTTATAACAAAATGTATTATAGCTTTTAAAAATTCGATACTGCAAACGCTGCGACTTTAGCTCCCCAGAGCTCAGAAAATAAATTAGCTTCACTGATTTTAGAGCGTAAAAATCACATTTCGAACTGGCGTGGAGTATGCCTCTGAAGGCTCCACAAGAATAGGTTTAGATTGGCGTCAGTCCAGACTATTTATGAGAAACTGACAAGGGCGGCGGAGTGGGGCGTAGTCGGATAAAAACTTCCAGAGTTTTTGTCTCACAAAGATGGGGCTAGTGTCATTCTTCTCCAAATAAATCCAACGTCTCAAATTACTCGAGCGGAGATTAATCCGTTCGGCGGTTCCTTAGATACACACTTCCGCGCGCTTTTTACTACTGACGCCGTCCACCTCGTGGTCACAGCTTGGTCTCTTGCGATTGGCTGATTCAATCGTATGTTCGTTGAGAGGACCTCGTGATTCTTCCTTTATGTCTCCAATTTTGGTACAGTAGTTGCACAATTTGGCCTTGAACTCGACTAATTCTGGCCGTCCCCCAGGAATAGCTACCAACTCAGCTTCTGTTGCAATCATTACGAAATGCTGGCCTCCCTAATATCCAAGTCGACTTCCTTATGTGCTGCCTGGGCCGTAGTAATAATAATAATAAATATGAATACTTATTTATCGAAGATCAATAAGGGTTCATTTATCCTCAGCAAGGTTTTGAAATTCGAAACAATTTATTGGTTTGGATTTCAAAAACAAAATCCACTGTAGTAACAACACATCTCTTTAAATCTCACTCAGCTGCTCGAGTGTATGCCCCTCTGACTCAATTAGTGTGCTCCCTTCTCGCTGGAATGTCATTCATATTTTCTCTAGGTCTCCCCCTTCTCCTCACGTAGTTGCCACTCCCGTCGTCTCAGCTGCTCGTTGTTTACAAACAAAGTGCGTACTCACGCGCTCCCCGTGGATTTGAGTGTTTGCTTTCAAAAAAAAAAAATTTTTGGCAATACAGATTCTGCACATATCATCTTTCCTAATCATCAAATGGTTCCCTTCTGTAGTACGGTTTCAAATTGGCGCTATTAAAAACAGATTTTGCACCAGTGCTCACTTCTTCTAATCTGTAGGCATTGTTACCCAGATTCTTAATTACCCGGAACGGGCCAATGAATTTTGGACAGAACTTGGCGAAGACTTTGTTCTTAGGGTCGGAGATTGGTGGTCTACGAACCAGCACTAATTCTTGTTCTTGTAACTCCCGGTGAAACTTCTTTCCTCGGTACCGTCTCAGCCTTCGGTCCGCTTGGTTCCTCATGTGCTCTCTCGTTCGCTGGATTCGCAAATCATGCGCTAATAATGGATCCCTTGGGCAAGGAATGATCTTGTCCCAAGTTCTTTCCGGCAATCTGTTGTGGTGTACAATCAGTGGGACTTGACCCGTCGACTCGTGCTTAGTAGTGTTCATGCACATCTCAATTTCCCCTACTTTGTCTACCCATTTATTGTGTTCGTTAGGAATCATTACTCTGTAGTATTTAGCGACACAGCGAATTGTTCTTTCGCTCGGATTTCCACAAGGATGACGAATACTTGAAAATATGTGTTTTATTCCTAGGCTCTCCAAACCTTGCCTAAAAACATTGCTTGTGAAATAGGTACCGTGATCTGATAGAATGGATTCCGGCTTCCCAAGCATCGGAATGACTTTGTTCTTAATTCGACTAAGGACTTGTCTTGATGTCGTCTTCTGAATAGGACATAGCACGACCATCTTCGAAAATACATCGACACATACCAAGAGGTGTCGGCATCCACGCTTTCCTTTTACTAAAGGACCAAAGCAATCAATCGCGAGCATCTCGCATGGTTTCTGCGGTAATAGTGGTCTTGGAGGTTGTTTCAGAATAAAGTTGTTCGGCTTTGTGCGCTGACAAGCGTCACACGTTCTAATTACTTCAACAATGGTGAATCTCATCTTGGGCCAAGTAAAGGTCTCCCCTATCGTAGCTTCAGTCTTATCCGTGCCGATATGTGCTAGGCTCTCGTGAACATGCCAAGTTAATCCCCTCTGTAGTGATGCTGGAACTAAGATCCGCAGTTTAGTATGATGCTCATCCACGTACTTATGTAACAAGTTATTCAAGTAGTGAAATCTCGCTTGTTTAGCACTGGCTTCCCGGTACTCCGGTGAATTTGGTTGTAACTCCTTCCTATAGAATTTTATCATCATCATCATCCATGGGTCAGCTTCTTGCTCCTTCCGAATATCCTTCAATCTTGCCAAAAACTCACGAGCCTTAGGTGTCAAGGTAATATTGTGAACTTCCGCTGTTACTTCGTTTCCGTCCTCAGGGTTTCTACTCAAGGCATCTGGTATGACGTTCAATTTCCCAGGACAATGCTCTATTGTAATGTCAAACTGCTGTATGTAGATGGACCAGCGCGTAACTCTCTCACTTGCTATTGTTGTCTTAAATAAAAATGTCAGTGCATGGTGGTCGGTTCTAACAATGATGGAATAACCATAGATCATCTTGCGCCACTGTTGGAGAGAATATAGGATTGCTAGTAGCTCAAGTTCCGTAACTGTGTAGTTCCTCTCATGTTTCCGTAATTTACGACTCGTAAATGCCAAATAGGATTTCTTCTTGGGTTCTTCAGCGTCCTCTTGGTACAGCATAGCACCAATCCCAATTAACGAAGCATCTGCTTGAATGATAAATTGTTTCTCAAAATCCGGATATCCAAGTTTCACACAGTTTTCCAATAAATCCTTCGTTGCTTTAAAATACCTGTCGCACTCCTCGTTCCACGACCATCGATTCGCTTTCTTCAACATCTCCTGCATAGGCGCTACTGTTTCTGTGTAACCAGGGCAATTTTCTTTGAAGAAACCTGTCACTCCCAAAAATGTTCTAACATGTTTGACTTTGGTAGGTGTGGGAAATTTCTTAATAGCATCAATCTTGGCTGGATTAGGCCGCACGCCCTCGACATCAATTATATGTCCCAAATATAAAATTTCGCTCTGGCAAAAATGTGACTTTTTTAAGTTGATCTTGAAGTTCATGGTTCTCAGGTTGTCCAGCAGTTTATTTATATTAATCAAGTGTTCTTCCATTGTCTCAGAAGCGATTAATATGTCATCAACATATCTCGTGGTGAAGTTCTTGACCTCCTCAGTCAGATTTCTATCGAGTGCTCTAATGAGTGCACATCCCGCAGTTTTCACGCCAAAGGGCATTCGACACCAGATATAACTTTGATTATCGAATAAAAATCCCGTTAACAGTTGGGATTTTTCTTCAAGTTCAAGATGGTGGAAACTATTCGTCAAATCAACACTTGAGTATATCTTCTTCCCGCGGAAGCCTTTCAAAACATCTTTGATCCTCGGTGCTTGGTCGTGCTCAACTAGCAGTTTGCTATTTAAAACTCGCGCGTCTAGGCATAGCCTAATTGATCCGTTTGGCTTGGTCACAGCCAATATTGCGTTCAGATAAGGAGTTGCAGCTTTCCTTATCATGCCAGAATCTAATAAGTTAGTAATAATGTCCTTCACCTGAGAAAAATGCTTCTCTGGGATCGGGTACAATTTACTTTTAAATGGGGTCCAATCTGTTACCTGCATCGCATATTGAAAATTTAAAACTTTCCCAGGTACGGTGTCAAACGCTCCTTTATGTAATCTTAAAATTTCTTCCAATCTTCTTCTATCAGATTCCCCTACGATGGCTTCCTTAAGTCGCTCCTGAAGTAGAATTTCGAATTTGGTTCCGCCCATTTCTTCTTCCGCCAAATGCACCCAAAGTTCCTGCGAGATATCTCGGCTGTCCATTTCTAGCACTGCTGTCTGGTTGACTTGCTCTCCCCTCAAGATCTTATCTCCGGCCTCATTAGTGCATTCCTCAATAACCCAAGTATTGGCCTCTCTCTCCAGCGGATTCTCTTCCATATTTAAACCCACATGATCCAATCCTTCTACTTGTTTGAAGCTTACAGTGTTGTTATGTAAATCAATTACAGCCTGAAAGTCGCAGATGAAGTTGGCTCCTAAAATTATATTGTAGTTCATCTTTGGAATAACAATGAATGTTTGTGAAAAAGTATGGTTCAATATTTCCAGATCTAGAAATGCTTGCTGTTTACAATTCATGGTTTTGTCAGGAATGACACCTCTGACTTTCATTAGCGGTACCGGCATAATAGGAACAGTCTGTTTTCTTGCTATTTCTTTTATCAAAATTTCAGTGACTAAGCTCACCTGGCTACCTGTATCAATCAAACATCTCACCCTCATACCTCCAGTATGCGCGTAAATAATTGGTAGCTGTCTGATAACATTCTCACGGTTCTTCACCACTTCCTCCAGGCAGTCGTCTGGGAATGCTACCCACTCTTCTATATTGGCCACTATCATCTCTTCTTGCTCCCTGGCGATCTCCGTTTTTAGCCTGTCTCCTTTCAGTTCATTTGGGTTTTTTTTATTATCCCGGGCCCCATTAGATGTGTTTCGCCGGTTATCATTCTGTCGCTCCTGTTGCCTCAGTAAACTCTCTGCTCCTTCTCCTTGATGGTTGTCTGGGCTCTGTCTGTTCGCCATGGCACGCCCCCACTTCTCCTTCTCCGCTTCTTCATTACTTAATTGATCCAAGTATTTACGGGATTCAATATATCGTTCGTCCCAGTTATTCCTATAATCTCCTCTGTTTTCTTGGCGATAGTCCCTGCCGTTACTCCATCTACCATCTCCATTTCTTTGGTAAGGTCTACCTTGTCTCTGGTTTCCCCTCCAATTCGTGTATTCCCGCTGGTACGTCCACTGATTATTTTGATCTTGGTTATTCTGATGATATCTCCCGCGGTTATTCTGATAATTCTGATTGTTGTTATGGAACTGGTTTCGGCCGTCAAAATCTTGTCTTCTTGGCGTGAACTGTGTCCCTGTGGACTGTGTCTTACTTTGGTTCCCCTGGCCGTGGTTATTTTGGAGTCCCTGAACTACCTCTGCCGTGTTGACACATTCCAAATTCCTTCTTCCTGTCTGTGGGCTTACCATACTCGTCTCATCTAAGTGTCTGAGTAATTCTTCGGCTTGGACTGCGGTCTGAATATTTCCTGCGACTAATAATTGTTGGATATGCATTGGGAGTTGTTTTCCGATGGTTAGAACCATATTCGGCTCGCTAGGCGGGTCATCAAAATCCCTGAATTTTACCAATTGCTGACTGAAGAATTCTGAAAAACGGGTTGGATGTGTACTGTGGTATTTGCGCGTGTACAGGTCCATTCTTAACCCCTGTTGTAACGAAGGACTCCAAAACTTCTTCAAAAACGCCTCGCGGAATTGAGCCATGTCTGTAAACGTGTACTTGAAACTTAAAAACCAGGTCAGGCTAGGTCCTTCTAAAAATTTCTCCACCAGTCTTAATTGTTTCTCCGGGCCGATGTGTTGGTCATTAAAGTAGTCAGTTAATTGCCGTAGAAATGCTTTGGGAGTGGTTCCTGAATGTTCTTTAAACTTGTCGGGCTTAAAATCATTACCCCGAATGACTTGGATGACTTGGGCTGGTGCCAAGTTCGGTTGCGGAGTTGAAGTCTCCCCCCTGTACTGCTGGAATGCATTAGTCGTTAGTCTGGGACTTTGACCCCGACTCGTGTCCTCAGCCAACTTCGAACCTGCCGGACTTCCAATACTTGTTTGCTTTTCCGGAATATTTTCGTTTGAAAATAATGTCGCATTCTCTAACGATCTAATCTCGTTTTTTATGATTAATTCTGAGTGTTCCTGTAATTTCGACTTCATATTTTCCTCCAGTGCCTGCATTCGCTTTAAAACTGCCAGCCTGTCTTCCTTATTCGCATGAGCCTGCTGGTCCCAATCTCGCCGGATCCTACTTTTTAAGCTATTTATTTTCTCCTCGTTCCTCTCCTGATTTTTCTCTAGCTCTTCACGTATCCGTTCCTGCGTTTTTACTAGTTGTTCCCCCACCTCTTCTCTTATAACCTCTTGCGTTTTTATTAGCTGACCTTCCAAATTATCCTGAGTTTTGACGAGCTGCTCCCCTACTTCTTGTCTTATGACCTCTTGCGTGTTTATTAGCTGGCCTTCCATCTCTTTTCTTATGATCTCTTGTGTTCTGCCTAATTGCTCCTCTAAATTTTCCCGCAAGTGTATCCGCTCGGTTTCAGCCTTAACTTCGACTTTATCTATTTCCTTTATTAATTCCAGCACGTTGTTATCTACCGAATTAATTTGCTGCTGTAGTTTCTCTTGGGTTTTCTTCACTCCCGCGGTGTTACTGACACATGCTGCCTCTATCTGCTTGAGTTTATCTGCCACCATCTCGTCAAATTGTACTAATTTGTTATCAAATTTCGCCTCCAATTTCTTCATTTCGCCTAACTGTTTGATGTTGTTTTCCGCAACCTCGCCTGCCAGTTTCTCTACTTTTTGAACGCTCTGATTAATATCATTTGTGATTTTTCCTAACTGTTCGGTTTGTGTTACCGCCTGTTGTGACAATTTGTGGTTTAGTTCATTGAATTGTTTGTCAGTGTCTAATTTCTGGACTTCTAACTGGACCGAAATGTTACCGCTCATATCAAGTAATTGTTTTTCACTATGCTCACGCTGAGCTTCTAATTGTTCTTTTAATTGTTCTTCCGTCTTTACGGACATTTGTTCTAATTGTTTTTCACTATGCTCACGCTGAGCTTCTAATTGTTCTTTTAATTGTTCTTCCGTCTTTACGGACATTTGTTCTAATTGTTTTTCACTATGCTCACGCTGAGCTTCTAATTGTTCTTTTAATTGTTCTTCCGTCTTTACGGACATCTGCACTAATTGTTCTTCCGTTTTCGCGGACATTTGGATCGACATCTGTTCTAACAATGCCTTTATCTCATCAACACTCGCCATATCACACACAAAATATATTCAGAGAAAAACAGGGTTATGGGCTAAGGTTTCAGCCCTATACGCACATACATGTCACACATTTAAATATTACTGGCTCTAATTTAATGAAAATTTCAGTAACAAAATTTACTGAATACCATGACACTTATTCCCAAACAACAAAATAACCCCTAGTGATCTGCTTTTAAATTCCTAACCAACAGAATTTACGAAACACCAATTAACCGAAGTCAATTAAATGTCAAATATAAGGCAACATCTTCCTGCTTTGACTGAGTTCATTAATAATGCAAATTTCTAATTTTAATGTGGGCGCCAGAACAAGTTTATAACAAATACCAAATCAAATTCTAACCTTGTTCAATATTTCTAACTTTAGGAACTCAGTGATTTTACTAATGCACATGGCGGTACAACATCGCCTCCATTTACTGAATTTACATGTCCGCTTGACCTGGCATCATTTCTCAACGAAATAAATATGAGATCAGCGAAGCAACAACAACAACAATCCCCACTTGGGCAGCCATTTTTGTTTTATGAACCCTTGCAAAGAAGCATATGAGACTCAGATTCGGGGCGTAACAGGTCATATTCGTAAGTTGCTGTCAGGGCGCTTCATTAACTTGCAGGGTAACATATAACAAAATAACATGCAGGAAAGAGTGAAGCCAGGGTTAAAACAACTGAATTTAATAACAAATCACCATATTTACACATAAACAATTAACAACAAAACTCCCAACTGACTCCCGCTTAACAAAAATGCCAAACAAAAATTGGGCGGTATCTCTGGAGAGATACCTGGACCAAGTGTCCTTAAATAAAGATACAAAAGTGACCATATAAGTGCGTACGCCGTTCTACATGCACCACGATGTGTACTTTGAATGCGTGATTCGTTATCATCCAGAGTGACCCTTCAAACAACGAATCCGCATTCCCTAGAGCTAGACCGACACAAGGGAACACAACTACAATACTTAAATTAAACCGACACTTCCTAAAATCTACTATAAACAAACACAAAATTTCCGTGTGAAATTGGACTTGAATTGCCGTAGCAACATTTACTGCCTCAAAACTTAGGACTTCTCACACCAATCAACACAAGTACATTAACACGTGACCAACAGAAAAATACTCAAATGACCGCTGTCAAAATTTACAAATACTCTACCACTACACCACACGGGTGTGACAAACAAAATTACATGAAATCGAGTCATCAACAAAGCAATAGGCAAACAGCCAACATTTACGTTAATCACAATATTCTTATCCATACAAGGTACAACAATCCGTTACACACATGGCGAACTCCCCAATTAATTATGGCTTAAAATTAGCCATCACAATGAACAGGTTTGCTGCATGAAAGCTTACAGGGTTCAGTCGGACAAATAGGACTGCCTATCAAAATAAGTCACAGGCAAAACGGGCGGTTTGTGGAACTCTGCATGTCTGTCAACCCACGTGTCAATAACCTCGACCTCCCAGAGCATGGGGTCGAACCTCGAAGAAATGTGCCCCAAAGCACAATAATACGTGTGTGTCAGAAAAACATATGGACAAGAATCAGCAGTCTCCCAAGAGCACTCTGTCTTTCCATCTAAAATACAACAGCAGCAAAAATATATAAGGGCGGTAGGACGACTACCCCCTCCTCACGTAGAATCAACACACACTAGACACATCAACACACACTTAATCACACGTATGGGTTTTGACAGACCCTGAAATAAAAGACACAAATAATATCCACATGCTGGCGCCATCGTTCTATGCCGTGACTAGTCACCTGAAAAGGACTCAAGAAAAATCTATCAAATTAGAACGAAGGTGTTCTACAATTACTTTTAAGTTGGTGCACTCGGCTACCCTAACATGAATAATAACCTGTTCAGCAAAATGTTTTACAATCATTTCCTCCCATTCCTATTTCAAATATTAACGTTAATAAAGCACCATTTATCGAATGTAACGGGTTCCGCAATTGCAAGGATAAAAAATCACGCACGCACGCCGCGTACCTTACACATGACTCAAGAAAAAAAAAATCAAAATATCCACAAACACATTGGCCACGCGCCAACGGACATTTAAACATATAGTGTCGGTACAAGAAAAACAGCTATAAAACAAGAAAGAAAAACATGACTATTTACAAAGTTCCCCGGCCAAATCTAACTACATAATTGAAATAATCCAATTTTAGTACATCACCGCTTCTGCATGTAGGACTAAGGACATCCTCCTCAACCCATTGCCCTATGGACAATTTAGCACTCCATAGTAGTCGTCTGCGTTGATTTCTTGAAGCTCATCCCAACTTCAAACCACTTGCTGATCATCTTGGTCTCGACTCCTTGGCAGAAAAGTTCATGTTAAATATTTGCCTATCTATAATCGCTTGCAGGCTACTCAGTTCACCCACAATTGTCCTACTGCGATTAATAGCGAAGACTGGCCCTAATTATATCGCACATACGCACTATAAAAAACACACATACAATACACACAATTTATACATAAAATATACATCTCGAGTCCGCGCCACTGGCTCGTTAACAAGTTCAAAATCCTGGCTGCACCAGCAGTCGCTATCTCGTCCGGTATTTCCGTCCCGTCTTGGACTTCGGTTCTGGTAAGCGCTAATTAGGGTGATACGATACTTCCCCCTTAAAGTTGAACTCGTCGTCTTTAAAAGAATGTTACAGTTTATCACGCGCTGGCGTGAAATATTTAGATCACACAATTTAGTTGATTTTAGAACAAAATGTATTATAGCTTTTAAAAATTCGATACTGCAAACGCTGCGACTTTAGCTCCCCAGAGCTCAGAAAATAAATTAGCTTCACTGATTTTAGAGCGTAAAAATCACATTTCGAACTGGCGTGGAGTATGCCTCTGAAGGCTCCACAAGAATAGGTTTAGATTGGCGTCAGTCCAGACTATTTATGAGAAACTGACAAGGGCGGCGGAGTGGGGCGTAGTCGGATAAAAACTTCCAGAGTTTTTGTCTCACAAAGATGGGGCTAGTGTCATTCTTCTCCAAATAAATCCAACGTCTCAAATTACTCGAGCGGAGATTAATCCGTTCGGCGGTTCCTTAGATACACACTTCCGCGCGCTTTTTACTACTGACGCCGTCCACCTCGTGGTCACAGCTTGGTCTCTTGCGATTGGCTGATTCAATCGTATGTTCGTTGAGAGGACCTCGTGATTCTTCCTTTATGTCTCCAATTTTGGTACAGTAGTTGCACAATTTGGCCTTGAACTCGACTAATTCTGGCCGTCCCCCAGGAATAGCTACCAACTCAGCTTCTGTTGCAATCATTACGAAATGCTGGCCTCCCTAATATCCAAGTCGACTTCCTTATGTGCTGCCTGGGCCGTAGTAATAATAATAATAAATATGAATACTTATTTATCGAAGATCAATAAGGGTTCACTATAAACCAACAAACTTCTATTAATTTTCACCTCCATATAGTGACATTTTAAAATTCAATAAAATCCAGAGCTCCGATAGGCTCGATACTTTTTACACATACTGTGTTATCCATTTACACCACATCACGTCCTATTACATGAGTATATCTTCTAATCAATAATATATAATTTAACAAAGTACTGTTAATCATTTACTTAAAATTTTGGGCTTCCACAATGTTCCCGTGTTACCATCTCTCTCTCAAATCAACAATTCACTACCGTGATTGGGAAACATTTGCGCACTCCCGAGCTACAGAAGACTACATGAACAAGTCAGAAATTAAGATCACTCCCGGAATCTAATTGTCTTCACTAAAACTCGTGAATATATATAATCATAACATTAGGGATTTATTATTAGTTGTCTTAAAAGACCATCATAAGAAAGCAACGATCTGAACTTTGCAAGCGGTAACATTCATCTAAAAGAACCTCGGTTCGAAGACCGGGTCGTTAAAACAAACTCTAAACACTCTTGTGTACTATAACTTCAAACAGACGGCTCTTAGACCTACCACAACACGTTAATGGTAAGGGTCTGGCCTTGGCTACTTAGCGTGATTTATTGCAGGGAGGCAGAGACTTCACTGTCTCGCTTCACAAGAGACGAGCTACCCTCAGCTTTTATACAGCTGTTCTTAAATGCAGTTCTTTGAACAGGCAAGGCTTTCATACTACTTTTTATAACAACATATTTAAGGTCAACAAACCTATTCTCTTAACCTCGGCATTTATTAATTATGAAGTGTCCTCATTGGCGGATAAGAATAATTCAATACAACAACAAATATTTAGGGGCTAAAACATGGACGAATCTGGGTTCGATCCTTTCAAATGCCTCGGGAACCATATACCACAATGGAGGACTTATAACATTAGCGACTAATAGCAGGCCTCATTGCCTTACACCCGCGCTCATACTACAATAATTTGCACCCTTTTAATACAATACACACGCGGCCTCGTGATCACATCACTATTTAGAGGACTTACCATAGTTCAATTACCACGACCAACTGCCCCCTCATAATTAGTATTACCGAGTTCTTCAACGCATTCCTAGCGTGACAAATTACTTCAATGCGCTACATGGCGCTTATACATTAATGAGCCAAGTTGCCTTCAACGGACTGATAAATTCAACATCAACGTTTGATCTGCATCTCAATTCTATATTAATCCTCTCCCTTGACAATAATCGCTTTACTTTAAGAACATGTTTTCATAACATGTATTAATTTATTTATAGGAGCACGGAAACTCCTACTTTTCATATAATTCGACATAATCTTCATTCATTTATATCATCATTATTATTATTATTACGCTTGCTTTCACATATTTAAATCGTTTATCAACTACACTGATGTTTTATTTCTTACATTTCCCCCAACGGATTAATTCATTTCACATAATTATTTTATACTTTCTCAATTTTTAATTGTTCAGATCGCGCTATATTCTTTTATTTGTTATTCAAAACATCCCTATTCTTTCTTCCTCATGTGGATTGTACGCAAATCCTCCCCAACACATAACATAATGAAATGGTTACTCACATGATTTTACGGTCATTGACCGAATTCTCCAGCGATGTTTCATTTTGCCCACTCACTGCATTTATGCCATCTTCATTGATACCATTTCACACAATGTCACTTCCTGATACACATACACATTATTTACCTTAAACACTGGTAACATATTGAATACAATTTTTGTATTCATTTATCATACACAAATAAATTCACTAAAATTATTACGCTAAAACAAATTTCACTATATTTACTTTACACTGCTTTTAATCACTTAGGCTTTGATTTTTGCCTTACACACGTGATTTCATTCTTCCCCGTTTCCAAGGGTGACACTCTTAGACGTCGGCTCCCTAACCTGGTAAGATGATGAAAGTCTCGATCAATCTACCCCTCCCTGGAACGGTTATTCTTCAGATCCAGTTTCTGACTATCGGCTTCTATTTTTACTAGCTCGATGTCGTTTCTTCCTAGACACTATTTAGTTTGTCTAGCTAAAGTCTGTCCTGTTTACGGCCTCTCGAATACTTTATTGGTGACCTTATGATTCCCTAGCATTTACTGCTATTCCTTCAGTTCGTACCTTATTGCTTTTTACAGTTCGTTTGTCTCCTTGAGACAACGCCTTGGATTAAATTCTCAATTCTTATTGTTCTGCGCTCTAGTACCTATCTTTTCGGCACACTAGGCGTTACTTATTTCGTCCGACCCTGATCGGGTTCCTTAACTTTGATAGAAATGTTTGTTTCACTTCCGTTGGTACTTCGAAACGTTACGATACTTTATGTCTTTTAACTAAACTGTTATTCGAAGACCTATCGCCTGTTCTTTCTTCAAGTTCGCAGCCTAACGTTGACTGTAATACTGAACTTGCGCTATAAAGACTAATGCTTACTGAAATAAATCCTGTACTAGGATTTTACTATGTTTTCACACGGCGATACTCACGACGATACTTCTCGACCACGCCCATACGGGGTGCTCGTTGGTGATACAACGTATCACGACCTCTCAAGGTCTGGTAAATACTGCATGATTAGCCTGGTTCTGCCAGGGCTTTTATACAAATCGGCTACAAAAAGATAAAGTCCTCGTCTTTTTCATAACTAACTTTTGAAGCAATAGTCGCATACTTTTTAAAATTATATCTCTGGAAAGCTCGTTTTCTAAACGTAAACTGACTTCTTTGCACATGAAAATCGATCGTACAATTTCGAGATATTAAATAAAATTTGCTCTTCAGATACGTGGGTGTTGAGGTTTATTTTCAATCCCTACCACCTCTGGTCTCGGGGAACATTTAACTACGTCATGCTGCGTTTGCACTTCTTTCCTGTGCAATTATTATAACCCTTTTCCCCACACAAAATTTTCTGTTCCAAAATGATTCACAATGACGTATTTCTTTTGTTAATTATATTCTCGCAAATGGCTTAAATCTAATTATTCCTCTTCTTGCACAACTGCGAGGATGCCATTTTATTGCTGCGTGAGATCAATTTCCGAAACCTCTTCTCGCTTACACACAGTGGAAAGTTTTTATCGTTCTATTAATAGTTATGATCGGCTCCCTATCAGTGCGTCACGCATGATATCATTTCCTGGGGTCACCTGGTCTCTTATTATTACGCCACGTTGTACCAGTACTCTTGCATAAAATATTTCTAAGCCATTCTAAGGACTGTATTTTTCCTCCCATCTTTTGCCAACAAATTATGGATTCGGCGCTTGAACCATCAGCACATGGGTTCAAATCTCCCCTCCTTAGATAAATAAATTTTCGAAATTTTGAGGAAATTTATTTCAACAATTTTCATAAAAATCTTATTTTTTCAGTGTCGAAGCCGTCATAACACTTCTCAGTACCTTTTGTTTCTATTCTCATGGAATCCCACGATAATTTGGGTTTTCCACCTTTAAAGTCATATCCGGTAATAGTGTAGGTTGAGTACGCTCTGTCCCTACCCGTTCTTCCTTTCTTATTTTTCTGGACTACATAATTCTTCGTTACGGGTTTGGTCTATCCCTACCCGTTTCTTTATTTCCTCATTTTCTCTTCTTAAATTGAAATTTTCTTCTTCAACAAAATCAATTATTTTCTCTTATCTCCCAATACAATTTCTCTAATTCACATTCACAATTGAATGGTTGAGCTCTATTTTCTCGTTCAAACTTACTCCTGTTTCTATCAAAAGTGGATTTATCATCTCTAAATTGTTCCATAACCAGGGCTTGTTCATTTGCTTCATCGAAGTCTTCGGGAGGGTAATATACTTTCAGGTTAGCTGAATTTATAGTCACTTCGTGATTCGTTTCACAGTGCCGAATTCTATAGGCATTATTTCTTAAATCTCTTATTATTTGATACGGTCCGTGGTACATTTTCTGGAATTTCTTGTACACGCGGTTCCCTGGATCCGAAATGGCTGGTCTTTTCACTAACACCATTTCTCCTGCTAATAATGGTCGATGATACCTCTTGAGCCAGTTTCTCCTTTGTCTTCTGTCTGCTTGAGCTTTTAGATGCTCAAAGGCTCTACTAATTCGTACATCTCTTCCAGGCTGAGCGTCTGTTGGCCTAGGAATGACCCGACTCCAGAGTCTCTCTGGTTGCTCATTCCGATGTAACGTTATTGGTATCTCTCCCGTAGACTCATGGATTGTATTATTTATACAAAATTCGATAATATCAAGGATATCTATCCATTTCCAATTTTCCTCGGCACAGTATATCCTACAATACTTGGCCGTTTCCCTCATAACTCTTTCTACAGGATTTGCCTCAGGATGGCGAATACTAGACAGTATCTGACGTATTTCCAGTCTCTCTAATTCCTGTCTAAATTCTGCACTTGTAAAACAACTACCGTGATCCAACAACAAATTCTCTGGTTTACCCAGAATAGGTATCACTTTTTTTTGAGTCGTTTTAACACCTGTTTGGTACTAGTCTTCTGTATGGGAGCAAGGACAACCATTTTTGTGAAAACATCCATAGCCACCATTATATGTCTATTTCCTCTCCTAGCCTTTGGCAAAGATCCGAAATTGTCAATAGAAATAATTTGACCTGGCCTCTCAGGCAACAATGGTATTGGCTTTTGTCTCATCAAAAACGCATTTGGTTTAATCCTTTGACATATGGCACATGTCTTGAGCGTATCCCTTACAGTTTCTCTCAGTCTCGGCCATACAAATGCCTCTTTCAGCATCGAGACTGTTTTGTCGACTCCCATATGTCCATACGATCTATGGGCCAACCATAGCATTTTCCTCTGCAAAATTGCAGGTATAACGATCCTCAATCGAGTATGGTCAGAGTCCGAAAACTAAATACAATAATCCATTAAAGAAAGTGTAATCCTGAGCTATCTTATTAGCTTCGATATACGCAGGTATTCCCCTTATCAAACTCCCTTCCAAGAAAGATATGAGCATGTTCATCCATGGATCCTCACGTTGTCGCTGACCAATACTTCTTAATTCCTCCAAAGTGCGCTGATCTCTGTCTTCCAAATCAATAGCCATTACTTCCTCTTCTGTGGACTCTGGCTGTCTACTTAAATAATCTGGAACTACATTTTCTTTTCCCGGGCAATATTCTATATTTACATCAAACTGTTGTATATATAAAGCCCAACGCATCAACCTTTGACTGGATAAATCTGTCTTCATCAAAAAGGTTAAGGCTTTATGATCGGTTCATGATGTGACTGAAAACCCATATACAATCTTTCGCCAATAATGCAACGCGTGCAATATCGCTAACAGCTCGATCTCGCTGATTGTATAATTCTTCTCGTGTGGTTTCAGTCTCCGACTTGTGAAAGCTAGATAATTTTTCTTCTCAGGGTTATCCGGGTTTTCCTGATGCAGCATTGCCCCTATTCCAATCTGGGATGCATCCGTTTGTATAACAAATCTCTGATTAAAATCAGAATATCCTAGCTTCACACAATTTAAGAGCATTTGCTTGGCCTCTATAAATGCCTTTTCTGTTTCCTCCGTCCATTTCCACTTAACCCCCTTCTTCAGAAGGTCCTGTAGTGGTGCAACAGTTTTGGTGTAGGACGGACAATGTCCTGAGAAAAATCCAATTAATCCCAAAAACTGGCGAACGTTTTTCACCTTCACAGCCCTGGGAAAATCTCTTATTGATTCTAATTTGCATGGATTTGGTTTGACACCATCCTTGTCAATCACATGCCCCAAAAATGTAACTTGTCTCTGACAAAAGTTCGATTTCTTCAAGTTAATCTTAAATTTAGCCCTTCTTAAATCTTCCAATAATTTCTTTAACTTTTCCAAGTGTTCATCGATGTTTTCCGAGGTAAGCAATATGTCATCCACATAACGGATAGTGCAATCCTTTACTTCCTCTGACAGGTTGCGATCAAGCGCTCTTATTAAGGCAGATCCCGCGGTCTTCAAGCCAAACGGACATCTCTTGAAGCAATACGTTTGTTGATCGAACTGAAATCCAGTTAAAAGACTGGTTTTCTCTTCAAGTTCGAGATGATGATATGAAGAAGTCATGTCAATATTTGTAAAAATCTTCTTGCCTTTAAATTTCCTCAGTATTTCCTTTATGGGTGGTGCCGAATCATTTTCTGGTACAATTTTCGCGTTCAAATTCCTGGCATCCAAACACACCCTTACTGAGCCATCCGGTTTACTCACAATTACTAATGGACTAACATATGGTGTCGCCATCTTTTCTATAACACCTGCATCACTCATCTCCTGCAGTGTTTTCTTTGTTTGTGTGTAATGTTTTTCTGCAACCGGGTATGGTTTTTGTCTGAACGGTGCCCAATCATTTACTTGAAATGCGTATTTAAAATTTTTAATCTTTCCTGGCTTGGAATCAAATACGTCCCTGTAATTTAATAGCAATTTCTTTAAGTTTTCCTTGTTTTCGAGGGTAACTTTAGCTTCCTCTATTTTTCCTGACAGGTTGGTCTCGAACTCGGTTTCCAAATTATCTTCAAGTTCTATGTTTAGGACTTCAAATACTTTCTCTATGTCCCTACAACCTTCCTCGGTCACTTCTTCCACATGCCATACCTGTTCTTCTATCTTTGCATCCTGTTCCTGTAGATTAATGTTTTGTTCATCCACATCCTCTCTTTGAATCCTAATGCAATTTTGCGGTAGGTCTATTATGACCTTGTTCTCACGGATGAAATCAATACCTAATATAACGTTATATGGCAATTGATTTACCAGCAAAAAGCATTGTGAAACTTCAGTGTTACCCATGATCAAATCAATGTATACCTGAAATCTACATGTCAAAGATTTTTCAGGAATAATTCCCTTAATCATGACGCTTGAGGTGGGAATTTTTAGTATGCGACCTCTTGTTTCTAATTCATTTAGGAGGGTTTGCGTTATTAAACTTATAGTTGATCCAGTATCAATTAATGCCCTGACCAGTAATCCTTCTATCCTTGACATGATAATAGGCAATTCCCTTCTAATAGGTGGGATTCCTTCCACAACCTCTTTAATTAACACATCTGGTCTCGCTATCCAATTTACAATCTCAACCTCCTCCCAGCTTCTGGTATGTTTCCACTTTTGATGATTTAAATTTGATTTTTTTTATCTTGAGGGTTTCCTTTCCCCTCATTCTTCAATTGCGCTTGTAACTCCAAGCTTTGAGCTCCTTCCAGTCGGTCGAGTGATTTTCGGTTCTTTATTGCCTCACTCCAACGGACTCTTTGCATATCAGGTTCGTCTGTTCGTTCATTCATATAACGAAGACTTTCCTGATACCTCTCTTCGATTTCGGCCCGATATTCATCGTTTCTGTCGTCAGGTCTCACATTCCTTCTGGGATCATTTTCCCATCTCTTTCTGTTATCCTGCCTTTGATTATTATTATTATAGGGTCGGTTCTCTTGTTGCCTATAACCCGTATTTCAGGGATTTCTTCCTCGATATCCCCCTCTATAGTATGGCTGTATTCCCCTAGGCTCTTGATGTCCATATTCTCGACCCAGTCCCTGAGTATTGGTACTAGTTGACTGATTTCTGGTCGATGGTTTCTCTCTATCTTCTTGACTACTGACCATGTGTACTTGTTCAGTCTGTCTTTGATGCCTGGGAGTAACGTGTGAAGTCGTCATGTCCAATTGACGTAATACGCTCTCCACTTCCGCAGCACTTCTGGCTTTGGATGAGATTAACAACCTTTGTATCTCATATGGAAGTTGTCTTGCAATGACGGCACACAGGTCGTTCTCAGCTGGAGCAATATCAAGTTCCAGGAATTTACACAGCTGAGCGGTGAAAAATTCTGAGTATTTAGTGGGGCATTCGTTCTATACTTCCTAGAGTACAGATCTAGCCTCAGATTTTCTTGGACATCTGCTGCCCAATATCGTTTCAGAAAAGCTTCTCTAAAACCTTCCACCGTGTCAAATGTATACCTGAAACTCCTAAACCAGGTGAGACAATCACCTGCCAACAGCTTCTCAATTGCTCTCAGTCTCCGATCCTGAGGAATTTTCATTTCATTCAAGTACTCTGCGACCTCCTTCAACCAGTATTTAGGAGTAATTGACATATTATTACCCGTAAACTTCACCGGTCTGTCCTCATTTGACTTGATGATATTTATTATTTGTGTGATAACCCGTGTTATTGTGATAGACTATGTGTAGAAGTGTGTGTATTTGTAATTGAAACTAGGATTGAGAAGGAGGCGGCCAAGGCCCTAAGTTTGGAACCACCCCAGCATTTGCCTGGAGTAAAATTTGTCAACAGCCGAACCCGTGGTGTTGGGGAGTGCACCTGCCTCACCCGGAGAAGGGTTCGTGGTGGCCCAACGGTTAATGTTTGCCTCTCACCAAGGTGGATCGGGATCGATTCCCAATCAATGCATGTGAGATTTTCGAAGTGAAGTACCATGTCCTGTGGTTTGGATTCCACGTAAAAAGGAGGTCTCGTGGCTCATGATCACGAGTTTAACCGTCACATAAAAGTACAAGCTTCTTTCCAACACCTGGAGACCCCATGTTCAATACCCGGCTCCGTCAGTGATTTTAGTAACAGGGGTGCACTCAGCCTCGTTAGGACAATTGAGTAGTTCTCTAAGAGTGAGACAGCGCCCCAAGATTAACGGCCGAGCCACATGTGACCCCATAATCTGTAGGACAAATGGCTGAGCAAGACAAAGCCCTTCAGGGGCTGTGTTGCCACGGGATAGAATTTGTAAACCCAGGGAAAATACTTCTGGGATGGCTGAGGAGGAAATCGAACCCACCTCTTCTCAGTTTTTCTTCCGTTCCCACCCTCAGGCCAGAATTACATTTCATCGCAGAACTGGAAATTGAACTTGAGCTTCAGGAATGCCGGCCAAGAATACTACTCACTGCAACACCAGGTTGGTCTGTGTGTGGTTTCTTAATACTCTCTGAAATTCAAGGGTGATATAAGTGATATAACGTGATACTAAGTCCCAGGGCACCTATCTGACTCCTAGACCGTAACAATTACTTTTACGTATTAGCCTACTACAGTCACCACAGTAACACAGGCTATCAAACAAATAGAACGCAGCCCTATGTTGTTATTGTTATTGTTGTTAATTAATATTAGGGGGGCCGGCTGGCTGCTTGGCTCAGAGGTAACGCTCTCACCCACGATATTTATAATCCGATAATATTAATTAATGTCAACATTAATGTGGCACTTCCTAATTTATATTTTTCTATTCCTCCGTGGTTTAGGCGGTAGCACGCCGGCCTCTCACTGCTAGGTCCGTGGTTCAAATCCCTGTCACTCCATGTGAGATAAGTGCTGGACAAAAGCGCGCAAGCAGACAGGTTTCTATCCGGGTACTCCGGTTTTCCCTGTGAAAAATGGCATTCCAGCAACACTCTCCACTATCATTACATTTCATCTGTCATTCATTTAATCATTGCCCCAGGGGAGTGCGACAGGCTTCGGCAGCCGGCACAGTTCATATCCCCGCCGCTAGAGGGGGGGGGGGCTTCATTCATTCCATCCACGACCCGGTCGGTCGACTGGAACAGGTTGTGGATTTTAATTTTTATTCCTTTTTGATGTGTTTTTGGTTGAAATGCATCCAAAATATAGGGGGAAATCAAAGAATACATTTACTTCAAATTGCGAAGCAAAGAGGATATAAAAAGTAGGTTAGTTCAGGCAAGAAAAGCATTTCTACAGAAAAGAAATCCGTTGACATCGAATATAGATTTAGGTAATAAAAAGTAATTTTTGAAAGTCCTTGTCTGGAGCTTGGTGCTCTATGGAAGTGAAACATGGACTGTTGGTGCAGCAGAAAAGAGGGGAATAGAAGAGTTTCAAATGTGGTGTTACAGGAGAATGATGAAGATCAGATGGGCAAGTAGAGTAACCTCTTCATTAAGACGAGTGGGAGAGGAGAGATGGAAGAAGGTGCAGATGATCGCATATAAGGTGCGTTCAAAAAGTAACGAGCCTGAGGCTGGAATGCGCAAACCGGTGACGACATCGGCTAATCGTGGCGTGTGTAACGAGGTGTGGTTCCGACCAGAGCGTGTAAGGTCACAGCCCGTCGCTAGAGGGCACGCGTGCACGTCACGTAACGATACAAAGCGAGCAGCAGCATGCATCAAGCGTCCAACCAAGACCAAGACAGTAGGCCATTCGACATGCTTCCTGGTGTGGTTGAAGACTGTGGGGCACCCATTGGCCACACACTTTCTGCAAGTGCAGTCGTTACTTCATGATGGTGTGCACACTTCCGACGCTCAATCCGACCACGGCGGCTATGGCGTTCAATGTCACTCGGCGGTCCTGGGTAATGAGTGCTTCAACCAGCTGGACGTTGTCATCGGTAATGCAGGTGGGTGCCCCAGACCGGGCATCATCGGCTAACGACACCCGTCCTTCCCTGAAGCGCTTGAGCCACGCCTTGACCCTTGCAAGGGACATGCAGTGTTCGCCGTACACTTGTGACATTCGGCGATGAATGTCCGTTCCCCATACTCCTTTCGCTGTCAGAAACCGAACAACACCTCTTTGCCCTTCGTTTGACGCCTCCATGTCACTGTTTGCAATATGACTAGCAGCGTTGGACGATTGATGCATGCTGCTGCTCGCTTTGTATCGTCACGTGACGTGCACGCGTGTCCTCTATCGACGGGCTGAGACCTTCCACGCCCTGGTCGGAACCGCACCTCGTTACGCACGCCACGATTAGCCGATGTCGTCACCGGTTTGTGCATTACAACCTCCGGCTCGTTACTTTTCGCACGCACCTTATATTTCCACCTCTTAAAACAAAAATAACTAACTAAATAACTAGAGATGAGAGAACATTAGCGACTGCTAATAATGAAACGACGTAGGTTGGGAGGACACGAATAAGACAACCAGAAATAGCAAACTTAGTTACGGAAGGAAGGGTCGAGGACATGCAATGTAGGGGTAGTTCAAGTTTAGAATATGTTTAACAGATTGCCTCGAATGTAAGGTGTGATAGCAATGAAGAGATGAAACGATAGCTAAGGACAGGAAAACATGGAGAGCTGCATCAAACCAGTCATGAGACTGAGGACTCAAATACAACAAAATGTACAGGTATGAAAATGATTTGTAAACTGACTGCTTCAAAATTAATTCCTCTGTCTGGAAAATTAATATACTAGAACATGACCACATCCGTACATCTAATTTCTTATTTACAAAATTTACATATTTTACAAAGATCTTTATTGTATTTACCTCTCTACCTTTCACCTTAGTAAATGTATTATCTGTAAAATACACGAGCTAATAACTTTAAGCTTCCATTTGTCATCAATATGGTCATGAAAATACAATGTATTCTAGAGCAGATAATGTTTAAAATTAATTTAAAAGAACGTGATACCTACCCATATTGTATACAACTGCAACTACCAGAATGAGACCTTAGATAAAAGCGTGTATATTGGAAACGAGGAATGATGTTGAACTGGTGCTAAAGAGAAATGAGCTTCACGCTGAATCAAATCACGAACAGGAGAGACGAGACAGATAAGGTTGCCAATAGCATGTCGGCCTGCTGATAGCAAGCTTCGTGCTCCATTAGCTGCTAACATGCCATCCATACGTTAATTGGCGGGGTGACATGGTATTCTGCATTCATTAACTCCATTGATTTTGCATTAACCACCGTAAACCATAATAGTTCACTGGTTCACAGGTTAGTTTACTGAATTACATTATTATTATAATTATTAAAGAAAATTATTACTACCGTATTATTATTATTATTATTATTATTATTATTGCTGTCGTTTCGGCCATCTAAGGACCACGCTATTTCAACTGCCCTTTTCCATGTCTTCGCGCCTGGGCCTTAATGTTCGCCCAGTATTCTCGCATTCGTTTCCTATGATGTTCCTTCCTCGCTTCAGTCCATGTCTTGCCAGTTTTTAGCCTACTTTTCATATTTTGCAAAAATGAGGAAAAAGTAGACTTATGAGATCGATCCGGGAAAATGTGTGTCTGTCTGTCTATCTGTCCTTCTGTATGTCTGTCTGTCTGTCCTTCTGTATGTCTGTCTGGCTGTGTGTGTGCCCCCCCCCCCCTATCAACCCCTAAACGGCTGCAGCAATCGAAACCAAATTTAGTATGAGTAAAGATGTATACCGGAATATCTCACTTCCATATTTGAAAATGATGTCAGTGCTACCAACTGATGAAAAAACGCACTAGAAATTTGAGCTCCATGTTGGATATCCTGCAAGGTATGCATAGGAGCTATTCCAAAATTGGCACACATGTAGATAATACTATTTCAGTTTAATTTCCAGGAGGCCAACCATGACAGTGTTGCCAAAATAATTTTAAGCCTTCTGATAGGTCCAATGTTTAAATGCATATAACTTCTACACTATCAACTGGATTTCAACCAAATTTTGTATGTAATATCTGTACATAAACAGATATGACTGAGCGTATTCTTAAGAGCCACCAGGGCTGCCAACTGTTAATAATTGCTCTCTCTATTTTTTTTATCCAAATACAAATATATCAGAATGTGTGCAAGCCGACAGCTTTAAACTATGCACACGTATAGTACCTGACATGTTTGATTAATTTTGGAGTAACTTATATACGTCAGTTCTACCAACATGATTCTAAGCCTGCAGATAGGGCCAATTTTTAATTACATGTAACTTCTATACTATCAGTAGGATTTCATCCAAATTTCGCATGTGCTATGTGTAACATATAAGATATGACTATAAGTATTCTTCAGTGCAATCAGGGCTGCCAACTGTTAATAAATGCTGTCTATATTTTTAGCCTACTTTCGATTTTTGCAAAAAATGAAAGTAGACTTATGAGATCAACACAGGGCGAAAAAAGTGTGTCTGTCTGTGTGTGTGTATGTGTGTGTGTGAGTCTGTGTGTGTGTCTGTGTGTGTGTGTGTCTGTGTGTGTGTGAGTGTGTGTACTCTGAATGTCTGTCCCCCCCCCTATCAATTCGAACACGGTGAATGCGAATTGAACGAAATTTGGTACAAAGGTAGCACTAGCAAAGGACACCTCAGTGTCATGTTTTATATCGCCGCCATCTTGACGGAAACGTAATGGCGGCCTCACAAATGTTCAAAGCTTAAATCAAATTACGACTAACCTAATCATCCGATCTCTACCAAATTTTGCAACAACATACCTTTATGGGGGGAGCATCCTTTGACCAAACCAATAGGTCATCAGCGTAATAGTTTACGGATGGCGGCCATCTTTGAGTGAAAATCGATTCCCCCTATTAATTCGAACACGGTGCAACCGAATGGAACGAAATTTGGTACGGAAGTAGTACTAACGAAAGGCACCTCAGTGTCATGATTTATATCGCCGCCATCTTGACGGAAACGTAATGGCGGCCACACAAATGTTCAAAGCTTAAATCAAATTACGACTAACCTAATCATCCGATCTCTACCAAATTTTGCAACAACATACCTTTATGGGGGGAGCATCCTTTGACCAAACTAATAGGTCATCAGAGTAATAGTTTGCGAATGGCGGCCATCTTTGTGTGAAAATCAATTCCCCCTATTAATTCAAACACGGTGACACCGAATGAAACGAAATTTGGTACAGAGGTAGCACCAGCAAAGGGCATCTCAGTGTCATGTTTTATATCGCCGACATATTGACAGAAACGTAATGGCGGCCACACAAATGTTCAAAGCTTAAGTTAAATTACGACTAACATAACCATCCGATCTCTACCAAACTTTGCAACAACATACCTTTTTGGAGGGAGCATCCTTTGACCAATCTAATAGGTTATTAGCCTAATAGTTTGCGGATGGCGGCCATCTTTATGTCAAAATTGATTCCCCCTATTAATTCGAACACGGAGGAACCTAATGGAACGAAATTTGGTACAGAGGTAGCACTAGCAAAGGGCACCTCAGTGTCATGTTTTATATCGCCGCCGTCTTGACTGAAACGTAATGGCGGCCACACGAATGTTCAAAGCTTAAATCAAATTACGATTAACCTAATCATACGATCTCAACCAAATTTTGCAACTACATACCTTTATGGAGGGAGCATCCTTTGACCAATCTAATAGGTCATTCGCCTAATAGTTTGCGGATGGCGGCCATCTTTGTGTCAGAATCGATTCCCCCTATTAATTCAAACACGGTGAAACAGAATGGAACGAAATTTGGTACAGAGATAGCACTAGCAAAGGGCATCTCAGTGTCATGATTAATATCGCCGCCATATTGACAGAAACGTAATAGCGGCCACACAAATGTTTAAAGCTTAAATCAAATTACGACTAACATAACCATTCGATCTCTACCAAACTTTGCAACAACATACCTTTATGGAGGGAGCATCCTTTGACCAATCTAATAGGTCATTAGCCTAATAGTTTGCGGATGGCGGCCATCTTTATGTCAAAATTGATTCCCCCTATTAATTCGAACACGGTGGAACCGAATGAACGAAATTTGGTACAGAGGTAGCACTAGCAAGAGGCACCTCAGTGTCATGTTTTATATCACCGCTATCTTGACGGAAACGTAATCGCGGCCACCCAAATGTTAAAAGCTAAAATGTAATTACGACCAACCTAATAATCTAGTCTCTACCAAATTTTGCAACACCATATCTTTATGTGGGAAACATATTCTGACCAAACTGCAAGAACATCAGCCCAATAGTTTGCAGATGGTGGCCAAGTATGTGTGCAAATCGATTCCCCCTATCAATTCAAACACGGCGAAACCGAATTGAACGAAATTTGGTACAGAGGTAGCACTAGCAAAGGGCACCTCATATTCATGTTTAATATCCCTATAGCACGTTGTATTTCAACAAGCTACTACAACCAACATTCAATCATACTCCTTGAAAAGGACAAAGAGTTATAACAATACCCATGCATTTAGGAGAAAGTAGGCTATATGTTCTTTACTGAACATCTTGTTTACCCTAATATCAATATATCAGAAAGTAGGCAAGCCAACAGCTCTATACTTTGCGCACGTATAGCACCTGACATTCTAGATTAATTTGGAGTAATTAATACAAGGCAGTGCTGAAAACATGATTCTATGCCTGCTGATATGTCCAATTTTAAAATACATGTAACTTCTATACTAACAAATGGATTTCATCCAAAATTGGCACAACAAGATATCATAATATTTAAGATTATTTCTGACCAGCACACGCATGGTATTGTTGGCAACATGCTTTTACGCGTGCTGATAGATCCAGTGTCTAACTGCAAGTAACGTCCATTGGACTTCAACCAAATTTTGTATTCTGTACCTTAAGAGATGGAACTAAGAATATATTCAGTCACCAGGGCTGCCAACTGTAGTGCTCTATTAGGTTACATTATACCAGGTATATTTTGAACTAATTAGATATTTCGATATTACTAACTTAATTTCGTCATTATTCTAGATAGGTTCATATTCTGTAGAATAATCATTGGCATGAAATGTAGGCTGTATAGTTCTTAACGGAACTTCTTGTTTATTAGTTGATATGCCGCTTCCCATTTTCTGATCCGTGATGTAAAGGCTTCTTTCTCCGAGGTCTTGGGATCTATCCACTCTCCAAGATATTTAAATTACCCTGTTCGTTTGATTTTACCGTCTCCTACCTCTAGCTCGTTGGGTGCTGACTTAATGTTTGTTATAAATTCCTATTATTATTAGTATTATTATTATTATTATTATTATTATTATTATTATTATTATTATTATTATTATTATTATTATTATTATTATTAGAATACAGAATGCTAACAAAGTGCAGTTTTTATTGGGATCCAAATTTTTGACAAGAAATACAAACCTGAAAATATACAATACCATCATTAGGCCAGTTCTAACTTATGGAGCAGAATCATGAATTAACAAAACAGGAAGAGCACCAATTGCAGGTTTTCGAAAAGAAAGTATATAGGAAAATTTTTGGACCATGTTTTGACCCCGCATCTCAAAGCTGGAAAAAACGATCAAATAAAGACATACACTTACTTTCACAGCAAGCACCAATACTCAACATCATTAACTCCAGAAGACTTCAATGGGCTGGTCATTTACTAAGGATGAGATATGATAGGATGGTCTTACAAATCTTTAAAGAAGACCCAAGAGGAAAAAGGCCAGTAGGAAGACGATGAAGTTCCTGGAAAAATGAAATTTCCAAACTTTGAAGACATCTGAATGTGGACAACTGACAAGAACTCGCTCAAATTACAGTTCAGTGGAGGCATTTCGTGTCCCATAGAGGTCTTCTGAATGAGTGAGTATTACTTTAATGTTCGCCACGGTGGGTGAGTGGTTAACGTGTCAGTCTACTAACCCCAAGCTTGCAGGTTCACTCCTGGCCGTGGTAAGTCGTATTTGAAAGGCGGCAAAAATTACGACACACGTGTCATACCAAGTTGAGCATGTTAAAGAACCCATTTGAATTCAGTAGGCGTGTTCATAATGGCAAAATTAATCTCAGGAGTTTCCGCCAACACAAAGTTCCTCATTTCTCTACTAGAAAGCGCTATAGTGTTGAAGGAGCTTAGATATCTAACCTCCGTGACTTTCAAAGTGCTTCAAGGAACAACGAAATTCGACACGCAAGCTGCCCTCTGGGTGTCAATAACAAAGCTTGCACCCGAGACCATACGATATTATTATTATTATTATTATTATTATTATTATTATTATTATTATTATTATTATTATTATTATTATTATTATTATTGTTAACACATTCATTTCACCACATAAGTGGGACATAACAACAAATCGTCGGCTTGTTTGCAAGACGGTATGGCTAATTCTCTTAAAGTGGCACATTGAGAATCGAGCGAACAATGGAACAGGTCTCCAAGATGATGGCCTTCTGCATGGTGATATGTAGAGCATGATGTAATCCCAATATTTCTAGATTGCGAACCAATGATTTAGGAATGATTCCGGTAGAAGAAATGACTATGGGAAGAACCACTACACTTTCCTGTCTCCACATTTGCCGTATTTCCTCAGCCAATGGCAGATATTTGGTGATCTTCTCACATCAGGTTTCCTGCAGATTATGGGAATTGGGCACTGCAATATCAATGAGGAAGGTTCTCTTCTGCACCTTGCCCACAAGAACGATATCTGGCCGGTTTGCTGGTATGGTTTTATCAGTAATAACTGATCAGTCCCATAACAACTTGTGACTAGGATTTTCCAAAACGGCGTCAGGAACAAACTAATAGTAAGGCAAAGTATTTCCACTTGGTTTTGCCTTTTCATGTAATCAGTACAGGAGATTGCTTGGCAGCCTCCTGTGATATGTTGAATTGTTTCCGGTTCTAGTTGGCATCTTCGGCATTTATCATCCTGAATATTTGCCTTAACTATATATTAAGTTAGTTTTTGGAGCCACAACTTGATCCTGGATTGCAACCATGAATCCTTCAGTCTCAGTGAATAGGTCCGCATGAGTCAATCAGCTGTTCGACGCATCAATGTCGACATGTTTCTGGTTGAGATCATACGGATGACGACCGTGCAGAGCTTTCTGCGTCCACTGCTGAAGCTTGATGGCTGAACATTCCTCATCAGTGGCTAACTGTATATCCCTTACGTGAAGAAGACCCAGCGGTGTGCACTTGTCATCTGCCTTCAGAGCGGCTTGATGTATGGGTGAGTCATGTCTGCCCAGAAAATATCTCTGAAGGTTCCTCATTTGCCTTGCATGCAAATGGATAATGTCCGTGAGCCCTCATCCACCTCTTTGGCGCGGTATTGTCAATCACTCAACTGCTGAATTAGGGTGGAGACATCTGTGTTTTTTTTAAGATGGTACGTGTCCTAATTAGGATGTTCTCCAAGTCAGTCTGCGTCCATTTGATAATACCGAAAGTGTATGTCAGAGCAGGAATAGCATAGGTATTAATAGCCTTCAAGGTGTTCTTTCCATTCAACTTTGATTTTAAAATCTTGTTAAGGCGTTGATTGTAGATAGCTACGGTTCTATCTTTAATGCCTTTATGATCAATTCGATTAGATTGCACGAGACCAAGATATTTGTAGGTCTCATTACCTTCCATAGGCTTTATGAAACAACCGTCATCAAGTTGAAATGCTCGGACCTCTAATTTTCCTCGCCGAATGGTGAGGGTGCGACACTTATCTAAACCGAAGGACATTCCAATATCAGAAGAAAATGAAGCAGTTATTGCAATTAGATTGTCGATGTTTTTCTCAGAGGATGCATATAGTTTAATGTCATCCATATACATCAAATGAGAAACGATGTATTTCACTATACCATGGTGCTTAATTGGAAAACCACACTTTGCATTGTTCAGAAATGATGATAGCGGATTGAGCGCCAAACAGAACCATAGAGGGCTCAAGCTGTCACCCTTAAGGGTACCTCTTTCGATTTGAATAAATCCCGAATCCATACATGTGTCTCCATTAGACATTAATAAGTTGGTCCCCCAATGAGACGTCATATGTTGCAGACTTATAATGATGGCAGGATCGACTTTATAGCCTATATCTTCAGGGTTTGGATTAACCAGGAATGTGGCACTGAATCAAAAACTTTCTTGTAATCAATAAAAGTCATGTAGAGGTTACGCATCATCTTTCCTGCTGGTTCCATAGTAACTGCATCGATTACAAGTTGCTCTTTGCAACCTTGAGACTTCTTCATGCACCCCTTCTACTCCTCATCCAGGATGTTATGAAGATTTATGTGTTCACAAATCTTACGTGCAATGCAAGATGTAAATATCTTATACAGGGTGCATGGACATGTGATAGGTCGACATTTGGAAGGGTCATTGATTCTATCACCTTTTGGCAGAACGTATGTTTTACCTCGCATCAAGTAAGATGGGATAAACTGTGGATTTTGGATGAAATCTGTGTACCAGCGGGCAAGATGCTCATGAGTGCAAGTAAAACGTTTGATCCAAAAGTTGTGGATGTTGTCTGGTCCTACCGCTTTCCAATTTTGGGTCTCCTTAACCACACGGTCACATCTTCAGTTGATACAGAAGAGTCATTCATCGTGTCAATTTCTAACCTTCTTTCCTCCTCCTCCGTAATCCATTTAGCGTTGCTGTTATAATCTCCAGCATTCGACTATAGGGAAGACCAGAAGTTCTCTATCTCTTCTTTTTGCGGTGAACTGCCCATTTGTGTTCCAGGATCGTTAAGATTCCTTTAGAACCGTTTCTCATTGGTAACAAATAGCTTGTTCTGTTGCTTTCGTTCGTTCAATTCTTTATATCGACGTAATCTCTGTGCCTTTGCCTTAAGTTGTTGCTTTAATGTGTCTAGGATCTCAAGGGGGCTGCAGTTCGGAGGATAGTACTTTGCATGTTTACTCTTCGTACGGCTCAACATTTGAACACATTGAACAACCTTCTTACTTCTATTGCCTGCAATATACTGATGCATTCTTCCAATATTTACTCTCTGTTCATCAACATACTTCCGTAAACGTATCTCCCAAGCTGGCATCTTCTTCTGTCGACCTGTGGTGTATTTAGGTCGCCATAATCTACCTCCTGTCACTCGTATCACTGCTATCGCTCCAGCGTAAATTGCAGTCTGAACATGGTTGAATCAATATGATTTCTGGGACAGATGATGAGAGAGAATGTCGTTAATTGTTACATCAGCGGTAGCAAGTTTCTTAGAGCAATGTTGGTTCGTGATCATGGGCCGTTCTATTGGATCAGTCCCTTCAAATTCTATAAGAGCTTTCCCAAATTCATCTTCGAGTTGTTTCCGTACTCGTTCTACGAGTGCTTCCGGCGATATACTTACATCTTTGTCATCTGAAGGAAGATCGGAGTGCCTTTGTTCTTTGACCAACTCTCCTGATCTATGGATTCGTCTACAGAGCTATGAGTATTGTCGGCACCTACGTCAACCATTAGCAGCTTAATGTGATGTTCTGGGATATGTTTCTTCAAAACTATAGCACGGCGCTGATCTGCTATTCTCTGTTTTGTAACATTAATTTCAGGGAATTTCTGGCAGAATGCAGTGTGCAACTTCGGGCTATATGCAGTAGTGTCAGTTTCCATATTCGTTATCTGATAATATGAACGCATGATGTACATATTCATTTAATTTGTCCATTTCATGCGCTTTCTCGGTTTGCCTGCTCTTGTGGTCTCCTGAGTATCAGAAGAAATACTAGGAGCAGGTGTAGCGTTGGATGCTGTTAGGATGCTACTATCAACATCGGCTGTAACATGTTCGGGGTGTTCCCCGATCAGGGCCCGCCTGTTCAGCTCCTGATATGATTTCGACCGCCCCTAACATGGGGATCAGACGTCGTTAGCAGCCGCCCGCTGCGGGACAGACGCTGCTGCAATGAGTTTGATTTCGGGGTTTTCATGCCCTAGGTATGTTGCCTTCACTACGGTTGAAGAGTCCTACCTACCCTAAATGATAATAGTCCAGTTAATCATTTCTTGTAAATTTTGCCAATGCTTTTGAAGCTGATATCGAATGAGTATGAGACGAGTTATCCTTAACCTACATTGGTACTTTCAGCTCTTAATCGACCGCTGTGTGTTAAATATTCACGCAATTCACCAAAGTTGAGCACATGCAATCAGTATAGAAATGCATAAATACTCACTGTGACAGCAGGGGCAAAAGCAACTAGCTGTGCTAGTAAACTAAGGATACAATTAATACTCGTAGATCCTGGGTTTCATTGATGTCACACCAGCCGACACTTAATTTCCACAACTTATGTAGCATAACACCATTCAACAATTTATTTTGCAGCATTATATGTGCCAAAATCAGATAGAGACTGGATGAAAGAAGTTATAAACACGAAACATAATAGTTAAAATCTAACAGTGACAGCAACGTACTTATGACAACTTACATAACTTAACCTGGTTGTAGGCCTTCTTATTTCTAAGCAACCAGGTGAACAAAATGTCATACTAGACAAATATGTCAAATATGATTATATTATTATTATTGCTGAATACTGCTGCCCATCTTGGCTAAACAGTGTCCACTCCAAGAAGATAGATGTGCAACTTAACCAGACAATGCGACTGATTACGGGCTGCATACGTAGCACACCAACTACATGGTTACCTGTTCTAAGTAACATCCAACCTCCAGCTCTTCGAAGATCAGAGGCTCTCCTGAAGATCTGGAAAACCATTCAGAAGAACCCCCAGCTACCCATACACACAGATGTAGCAAAAGCAGGTAATCAACGGTTGAAGTCAAGAAAACCACCTTGACGCTCTGCAGTACTTCTTGAAGACTCTTCATTTAACATCTCAAAAGCATGGAAAACTATGTGGGAAGAATCATAAGTATTCAATGCAAATCTGATCGAAAACCCTTCCAACAGGATAGAAGGTTTCAAACTCCCCAGACGCCAATGGAGAATCATTAACCGGATCCGTACAGGACAAAGCAAATGTGGATTCCTGCTTCACAAATGGGGTTGGGTTACTTCTGCTAACTGCGATTGCGGAGCTACCCTGCAAACCATCGAACATATTGTTGGTGAATGTCCGCAACGAGCGTTCCAAGGATCAGCAGGTGACATTCATCATGCATCTTCTGAGCCACTTCAGTGGATTGGTGGCCTGAATTTAGAAGTTTAAAGCAAGAACTTGTGTTTATGACTATGTATATAACTGTATATATAACTTTATATGTAGTGTATATAATTTTATTTTAACTCTTTATCATCATACTTATCATCTTAATTATTAACTTATTATTATAAACTACAGCCGTATGCTATTCCCGAGGATATGCACCTCTCTATGCATAATTACATGTGATGATGGCCTCCTCCCTTGTAAAATTTCAATCCGGAGGTAAACTAGTCCCCCGTTCGGATCTTCGAGTGGGGACTACTCGAGAGGGGGTTAACATCACAGAAATGACAAAGAGGAAATCTGACATTCTACGGATCGGAGCGTGGAATGTTAGAAGTCTGCTAGGAAGTGGAAGGTTAGAAAACTTAGAAAGGGAAATGGATAGGTTGAGGTTGGATTTGGTTGGGATTTGTGAAATGAGCTAGCAGGAAGAACAGGACTTTTGGTCAGGAGACTATAGGGTCATTAGCACTAAATCAAACAATGGCCAAGCAGGGGTTGACCTCATATTGAGTAGGAAACTTGGACAGCGGGTGGAATATTATGAGCAATATAGTGATCGGATTATTGTAGCAAAAATCAATATTAAACCTACCTGCACCACAGTGGTACAAGTCTATATGCCTACCAGTCAAGCTGATGATGAGGATGTTGAAAAGGTCTACGAAGAAATAGACGAAATTCTGAGGTATATCAAGGGTGATGAAAATGTTATAGTAATGGGAGATTGGAATTCTGTGGTAGGAAAAGGGAGAGAGGGGAAGATAGTAGGAGATTTCGGATTAGGTGAAACGAATGATCGAGGAAGCAGGCTGGTAGAATTCTGCACCGAGCATGAGTTGGTCATAGCTAACACCTTATTCAATAACCACAATAGAAGAATATACACATGGATGAGACCAGGAGATACAGGGAGTTACCAAATCGACTTCATTATGGTCAAGCAGAGGTTTCGAAACCAGATTTTGGATTGTAAAACATATCCTGGTGCTGACATAAACTCTGACCACAATCTGGTTGTAATGAAATGCAGTTTAAAGTTGAAGAAACTGAACAAAAGTCAAAAGCCAAAAAGGTGGGCAATAGTCAGACTGAAAGTAAAGGATATAAACGAAAGATTCAAGAAGAGTATAAAGGAAGGACTAATGAAAACCCCTAAACAAACTTCAATTGCAGACGAATGGGCACTTTTGAAGAATGAAATAACAAATTCCGCAGAAGAAAATATTGGTAGGAAAGAAAGAATTGGTAGAAAACCGTGGATAACTCAGGATATACTAGAATTGATGGATGAAAGGCGGAAACACAAAAATCTAAGAGACGAAAAGGGGAACGCAGAATATAGACGTCTGAGAAATGAGGTTAACAAGAAGTGCAAGGAAGCGAAAGAAGAATCGTTGAAAGAGAAATGTGCAGGTATAGAAAATTGTCTAAAATTAGGAAAAGTAGACACAGCTTATCGAAGGATTAAGAATACTTTTGGGGAAAAGAAGACTAAGTGCTGTAATATTAAGGACACAAATGGAAAGCCTCTAACAGATAGGGAAGAAAAGGTTGAGAGATGGAAAGCTTACATAGAGAGTTTGTGTAAGGGAAAGGATACTGAGAATCATGTAATGGAAAGGGAGGAGGAAATTGATGAGGATGCGAAAGGAGATTTAATATTGAGATCAGAATTTGATAGAGCTTTGGAAGACTTAAGCAGGAACAAAGCACCAGGCATAGATGATATACCGATTGTGTTGCTACGCTGCATAGGAGATGAAGGTCTGATCAGGTTATTTCACTTGGTGTGTAGGATTTATGAGACAGGTGAGGATCCCCCTGATTTCAAGAAGAATGTAATCATCCCTATACCAAAGAAAGTGGGAGCTGACAGATGTGAAGATTACCGTACAATCAGCTTGATTACTCATGCTTCAAAGATCCTGTCTAGAATAATTTACAAGAGGATTGAAAGCCAGATAGAAACGGAGTTGGGTGAAGACCAGTTTGGTTTCAGGAGAAATGTAGGAACAAGGGAAGCTGTACTAAGTCTTAGGTTGATTTTGGAAGGTAGAATAACGAAAGATAAGAGAACGTTCATGGCTTTTGTAGACTTAGAAAAGGCTTTTGATAACGTTGATTGGACTAAATTGTTTGACATTTTGAAATCGATGGGAATAAATTACAGGGATAGGAGGGTGATATACAATCTATACAGAAACCAGACAGCAGTCATTCGAGTTGAAGGACATGAGAGAGAAGCTGGTATTCAGAATGGTGTAAGGCAAGGCTGCAACTTATCACCCATACTTTTCAATCTTTACATTGAACAAGAAATGAAGGAAATTAGAGAAAAATGTAAAGTGGGAGTGAAGATTCAAGGAGAAATAATTTCAACTCTGAGATTTGCTGATGACATCGTCATCTTGGCCGACAAGCCTGAGGATTTGAATGAGTTTTTGAATGGTATGGACTTAGTCTTACGGAAAGAATTCATGATGAAAATTAATAAATGTAAAACAAAAATACTGGAATGTAGCCGAAATAAATCAGAAACCTCTATGGAGATCAAATTGGCAGGTGAAAAGCTGAAGGAAGTAGGAGACTTCTGTTACTTAGGAAGCAGAATAACCAGTGATGGACGAAGCAAAGAGGATATAAAAAGTAGGTTGGCTCAGGCAAAGAAAGCATTTCTACAAAAAAGGAATCTGCTGACATCGAATATAGATTTAGGTATTAGGAAGTCATTTTTGAAAGCATTTGTCTGGAGCGTGGCGCTCTATGGAAGTGAAACTTGGACTATTGGTGAAGCAGAAAAGAGGAGAATTGAAGCATTTGAAATGTGGTGTTACAGGAGAATGATGAAGATCAGATGGGTAGATAGGGTTACAAACAAAGTGGTATTAAGACGAGTGGGAGAGGAGAGATGTTTCTGGCGACTGCTAATGAAGAGAAGAGATAGGTTGGTAGGACACATACTAACAAGGGAAGTCTTCGCGCTACTACACTCCGATCGGGATGAAACTCAGGAGACGAATAGCTGAGGAAATGTACCAAACAGGACAGGAAACCTCATCGGCTCAAATTAATATTCAATACCATTATTTTGTATTGTATGAAACGTCCGCACATCGGGCGCTAGTAAGAGCGCGGCACAAGGAACGAAGCAGACACCGTAAACGAGTTGTTGACTAGACTGTCTGCTTTGTCATGTGAATGGGGCTCCAGACAGAACGTGTGACACATCGGACACGTAAGCAGAACATGCAGCTGACAATTTAATATTAACAAAGTTTGATACAACAATCATAAGGTATTGTTACAGAAACCATGTCTGCCTGTGAGGACATAAAAAACATCAACCCATGGAACGTTGTTCTGTGCCTGCACAATTGTTTTGCGAAAAGACACCCACTACGGTTACAGCTTCAGAGGTGGATTTGGCCTGTGAATTGTACCGTAAGTAGGCTACATCCAAGAATGCGTTTAGAACATGTACTTTATTGGTTATTAATTCGGTCCACGTTTTGGCGGCTGATTTGACGTCTTCGTTACAGGTCTCATGGCAAACCGTATAGATGACCCAAATTTTTCCGTTAAAACGGAAGATAGCTTGGTTATGCTTGATCCCGACAACGATGCAGAATACGACAGGGAGCACGATGAACCTGCGGGAGACAATAGTGATGTAAGTGTGCAATATAAGAAAGCCGCTATTGATTTTTGGCGTAATCGAGGAGGTAAACAACGGAAGTTCCAAACTGTGCAACGCCGCTATAAGAAGTTGAAGTGTCGTAATAACCTTTACATATGGGAGAAACATGTTGAGCGTGGAGGTACGAAAAAAGAAAAACTGAAATTAATTTTCGATGCAACCGCTAAACAGTTTCAATGCGCCATAGAGGGAAGGAAGGTTTTTCATGACAGTGATATCCGGAAATGGGCTCTTGCGGTAGCGCGGCAAGTATGTGATGAAACCTTTCGTGCATCGAAAGTTTGGCTCTCCCATTTTAAAAGATCTTGCCGTATTGTGTCAAGAAAAGTGACAAAATTCGTGTCACATAATTATACAACAAATCATGCTGACCTAGTTGCAAATGCGACTTACTTTGTTGGAGATGTTGCGGAAGCCATTGAAACCTATATTCTAATGTGTGTCTTTAATACAGACCAAAGTGGGTTCAACATGGAATTTCACTCTGGACGAACACTTCACAGCAAAGGTGACAAGCGTATATTTGCTGAAGCAAAATCCCTAAATTCATTAAAGCATAGTTACACCGTCCAACCAATAATCTCCACGGATGGTCATCCGCTTCCCGTTTTACTTGTGGTATTACAGGAAAAGAACGGAGTCTTTTGACCAAGAGTTAAGGACACCTTGTTTACTGCACCTAATTTATATGTACTGGCTTCCAAGTCGGGTAAATTAACTCAACATTTATTTCAAGAGTGGCTCCGAAATGTGTATTTTCCGTTAGGCCCCGATTTTAGTGTACTGGTTTTAGATTCATGGACTGGACATACAGAAGGTGCTATACTAGCAGCCAAACCAAATGACAAGGACATTGATGTCAAGATTGTACCAAAAGGAACCACAGGTATAATTCAACCCCTGGATGTATTTGGACTTCGGATATGGAAGAATTTCATTCGAACTTTCAAAGCATGTGGACATATAGCTGGTTTAAGGCTGGCCTTGTATATGAACGACCGTCCAACTTTCCGAACCCTGTTGTTTTGTTTTGTTTTAAAAGTCCTTCCCCGGATATTTGTGGCCAGTGTACAAACACTGCCATACTCAGGTGTGGCTGGTGTAAGACAAATCTATGTATTGGCTACCTTGTTCATGACTTTCACTTGTATGATACGTACATTGATTGAAACAAACAAGACATGATAAACAAGTGATACTCGTTAATTGTGTAAAGTACTGTACTTATTATTAGGTATCGGTTGCATTTCATTTCTGTAATTGTATATAATAATACCTAGGTAATACACACATCAAAAAAAGTTTTGCATCACCTCGGTTCCAAGAGTTCCGGAACCGTTAAATACAAAGGGAATCGAGATCAACACAAACAACATTTCAGCTCGTTTTATTGCTCATGAGACCCACACATTGCATGTTGTACCATCATACAGCTAGACTTTCAGCATTTGTGGTCCAGATTGCAGTACACACCACTACCTCTAATACCCAGTAGCACGTCCTCTTGCATTGATGCATGCCTGTATTCGTCGTGGCATACTATCCACAAGTTCATCAAGACACTGTTGGTCCAAATTGTCCCACTCCTCAACGACAATTCGGCGTAAATCTCTCAGAGTGGTTGGTGGGTCAAGACGTCCATAAACAGCCCTTTTCAACATATCCCAGGCATGTTCGATAGGGTTCATGTCTGGCGAACATGCTGGCCACTGTAGTCGAGCGATGTCGTTATCTTGAAGGAACGCATTCACAAGATGTGCACGACGAGGTCGAGAATTGTCGTCCATGAAGACAAATGCCTCTCCAATATTCTGCCGATATGGGTGCACTATGGGTCGGAGGATGTCATTCAGGTATCGTAAAGCCGTTTCGGAGCCTTCCATGACCACCAGTGGCGTACGTCGGCCCCACATAATGCCACCCCAAAACATCAGGGAACCACCACCTTGCTGCACTCGCTGGACAGTGTGTCTAAGACGTTCAGCCTGACCAGGGTGCCTCCAAACACGTCTCCGACGATTGTCTGGTTGAAGGCATATGCGACACTCATCGGTGAAGAGAACGTGATGCCAATTCTGTGGGGTCCATTCAGCATGTTGTTGGGCCCATCTGTACCGCGCTGCATGGTGTCGGGGTTGCAAAGCTGGACCTCGCCATGGACGTCGGGAGTGAAGTTGCGCATCATGCAGCCTATTGCGCACAGTTTGAGTTGAAACACGACGTCCTGTGGCTGAACGAAACGCATTATTCAACATGGTGGCATTGCTGTCAGGGTTCCTCCGAGCGGCAATCCGTAAGTAGCGGTCATCCACTACAGTAGTAGCCCTTGGGCGGCCTGAGCGAGGCCTGTCATCGACAGTTCCTGTATCTCTGTACCTCCTCCATGTCCGAACAACATCGCTTTGGTTCACTCTGAGACGCCTGGAAACTTCCCTTGTTGAGAGCCCTTCTTGACACAAAGTAACAATGCGGACGCGATCGAACTGCGGTATTGACCTTCTAGGCATGGTAGAACTACAGACAACATGAGCAGCGTACCTTCGTCCTGGTGGAATGACTGGAACTGATCGGCTGTCGTACCCCCTCCGTCTAATAGGCCCTGCTCATGCATGGTTGTTTACATCTTTGAGCAGTTTTAGTGACATCTATGAACAGTCAAAGGGACTGTATCTTTGATACAATATACACAGTCAACGTCTATATGCCGGAGATCTGGGAACCGAGGTGATGCAAAACTTTTTTTGATGTGTGTATATCTCGGATAATGAACAAATTACGGCAGCAAACCTGCTCCTATGTCATCCATTGTATTTATCACAGGTAACACTCCTGCATATTATTTTTAAAAAAAAGTACATCCACATTGAAGGCCACGCGCTTGTATCATTCCGTCTCGCCTGGAAACAGCGAGCGTGTGCCAGACCTGTTACAGCCTCACTGGCTTGCTGCTCACCATTCTCGGTGCGGCACGCGTATCATTGTCATAAATTTAACGTTATAAATATGACAAAGCATATTAATTTGAGCCAATGTGGTTTCCTGTCTCGTGTTGTACATTTCCTCAGCTATTTGTCTCCTGAATTTCATCCCGATCGGAGTGTAGTAGCGCGAAGACTTCCCTTGTAAGACACCCAGGAATAGCTAGCTTAGTTATGGAAGGAAGGGTCGAGGACAAGAACTGTAGGGGTAGACCAAGGTTAGAATATGTTAAACAGATTGCCTCGGATGTAGGGTGTGGTAGCTATGTAGAGATGAAACGTTTAGCTCAGGACAGGGAGGCATGGAGAGCTGCATCAAACCAGTCAAAAGACTGAAGACTCAAACAACAACATTATAATTATTATTATTCCTTGGTCGTTTTGGCCACCTATGAACCACGGTGCTTGTGTTTTAGCTGTTGTTGTTTGCCACTTCTAATGTTCTTGGAGGATTGTTGGCAAGGCTTCATAACGTAACAGAATTGTCAGAAATAACGAATTAATATTTGTTACGTTACTGCTTCCGTACCCAAAACAAATGGTATATGAATAACGTTTTTAGTGCGGCAACGAAATAAAGGGTTATAATTTTCCCTGGTTTGTGCTATTAACGTTATAACCAGCAGAGGAAAAGATTCCGTTATCTTAAATGCGCTCCCGTTATTAACGTTATAAGTCTAGTAACGGTATGACAGCGATTTTCACCCGCTGCGCGCCATCAATAACGTTATTCAGGCAGAGTGATCGATTCGGTTATTTCAAAATGCAAACCTACTAATAACGTTATAAGCCTAGTAACGGTATACGAGAGATTTTTACCAGTTATACGCTATCAATAACGTTATTCAGGACAGAAAAATGAATTCCGTTATTTAGAAATGTGAACCCACCAATAACGTTATAAGCTTTGTAACGGTATACGAGCGATATTTACGAGCTTTGCGCTGTCAATAACGTTATTCATGGCAGAAAAATAATTCCGTTATTTAGAAATGCGAACCCACCAATAACGTTGTAAGTCTAGTAACGGTATACGAGCGAATTTTACCAGCCATACGCTACCAATAACGTTATTCAGGGCAGAAAAAATAATTCAATTATTTTGAAATGCGAACCCACCAACAACGTTATAAGTCTAGAAACGGTATACAGGCGATTTTTACCAGCTATGCGCTATCAGTAACATTATTCTAAGCGGAGAAATTGATTCCGTTATTTCAGAAAAGAATCTCGTCAATAACGTTATGGAAGTGTCTATTTGCCCGCTACCCGGACAAGCATGGAAGGTGACCGTGAACTGACGATACTGGGTCATATGTAATTCCAGGCCAATTATTTATTCAAACAATAGGATAATTACTTCTTGAAATATCAATAATAATCAACATAATGATTTCAATCTGAGCGCGTGCCCCATCAGACAGGGCAAGGCACCTTGCTCGTTTCGATCGCGGTCATATTGTAGCCTACGTTAGAAACATGTTTCCTAAAATCAATACGATGGATCCCATTGATTCGAAATATTTATTGTTGCTTCATATAGGGGTTTGGAACATAGCCTATTGTTCATCAGCCCCATGTAGTTGAAGTCTGATAAACTTTGTTATTTTTGGAGTTGGCAATGGCCTTGACTTAGGAAATATCCACGCATTTTCCTGGAGTGGAAGTGGGAAACCACATAAAAACACTCTAAGATAGCTAAGATGGGAATCGAACTCACCTTCTCGCAGTGTTGCCATATAAGGCAGAGTGTAACCTACACACCAAACTTTCACTCCTTTGTGACCAATAAGAGTATTTCTTTCCTAAATGAAACCTCCCGTTCTTGCTTTTCGTTTACTTGGTATCCTATTTTCATTTAGTAGTGATAGAAGCCATTTTTCAGTGATGGTTATTTCTAACGAAGAAAGCTATTCAGCCGGTCAACACGAAATTCGCGTAGACCGAATGAAAAGCTTTCTTTATTATTTTCATTTATGAAAAAATAGGCTTATGACATCACATTTAGTCCGTGTGTGTGCGTATGTGTGTGTCCCCCCCCCCTAATAAAATATAAACGGCTGGAGCGATTTCAATGAAACTCGTTAAGGTCATAGTAGTATTTTGTCCGACCCCGACCGTGATCTTCAAATTTTATTACAGCTCACCAATCCAACATGGTGACTGTGCGAAATATTTCACTGGCATTCCATATCTACGAAACTATTACAGATATCACCCTGGCATTTTGGACGATGATAAAATGAACTACTAGATGGGACTCTCAAAATTCCTGTTAAGTAACAAACGAACATGGGGGCCAAGAGAAGTTGATACATTAAAATAGATCTTTTTTTTCGCGATTAAACCATTCGAGCGCCGTCAAATGTTATAGCAAATGTTATACACCTTGTAATGCACTGATATCTTAATCAGCTCAATTGTTTACATAACCGCATGATGGTGCCTGTGTGAAATTTAAAAATTAAGTTTTAATTTCTTGTGTCCTAATCATGCGATCGTAGCCAACGTTTGAACAATGAACCTACCGTACGCAATAATCGTCATCAAATAGTACATAGCACAATTGTCTACACGTATTTAGAAATATTTAGACGATTCTCCATGTCAACTAATCAATGACAGAAATCAAACTGAATTGTTTTCATAACCACAAGATGGCGCCTGTGCGAAATTTTAAAAGCTCGTATTCAGCCTATTTCCATTTTGTTCGTGTGTGTGCACCAGGGCCATGCAATGGGCAAGGTGAAGCAGTGCTAGCAGGTGAAGCGCAGCCCTATTCTGCCAATTTCTGGGCAGTGCAGCTCGACATCACACTAGCACTGCAGCGCTTAGTCGCACAAGCACTGTCCATTTGACGGGGTGCTGCAGTACGTTTAATACTGAGCGCAGAGCCTGGTCAATATTTTGTCATATGCTTGTGGTCTGCCGTGCTCATAACGTCTTTTGTGCTTGGGGAGCACAACAATACCATAGTGGGAAAGTCACACCTTAAAGAAACACACCGAAGACGTATAAAACATGATATTTGGACTACATGAACCAGATCTGCAACAAGGATACAAGAAGTTGCATACTTTTTAGCCTATTTTCATTTATGAAAAAATAAGCTTATGAGATCACCTTTTGTCAGTGTGTCTGTCTCTGTGTGCGCGTGTGTGAGTGATATGATGTGTGTCCCCCCCCCCCCCAATAGCTTCTAAACCGCTGGAGCGATTGCAATAAAACTCGGTAAGTTCATAGCACTATTCCACACCACCCCGACTGTGCCCTTCAAATTTCGTTACATCATACCAATCCAACATGGCGGCTGTGCGAAATATTTCACCAGCATTCGATATCTACGAAACTATTACCGATATCACCCTGGAATATTTCACGGTGATAAAGGGAACTACTAGAGGTTCACCAATGTGATTCTTGAAAACCTGATAACTACAGAACCAACATGGTGGCCAAGCAAAGTTGCGACTTTTAAATAGACGTTTCTCACGATTTAACCAACCAAACGCAATGCAACTTGGTACAGTATATGTTTATAAACATTGTAATGTATTGTACCCGTTCGTCCTGGGGATGCGATGACCCATCTGCTATAACATCGCATTCCTGGAGTTCCGGGACAGAGCGGAGTTAAATGAACCTCTAGTCAAATAAGGAATGTGTCGGAAATTCAGCTGAGTTATCGAAAAAAGCAGTGGGTATCACGAGACAAAGGATCTCTAGGGTCGTTACGGGCTTAAGTTTAATAGAAATAATGCAAATATAAATGGGCGCCATCAACTGAATTCCTAGCAAACCACTTCCTTTCCGGATAAGCCTTACTCAAGACAAGGAGAGAAAAAGGAAAATCACACCATCATCAGATCACAACTAAGATAAAAACAAATGTATTTTACTTTGATAGTCAGACAGACATTTTAAATATAACTCCTACCTGAGAGTATGGTCGAATGCCAAAGTTAAATTGTCATTGTCCAAAAATCGAACCATCTCTTTTCTAATCCAAAATTATTTTCATCCACATAACAAGAAAAATCTCTAAAGTTCTCTTGGGTTCTCAGGATCACTGTAGCACTATGTCTTTCGTCACTGACATTTGTGAAACCTGAGACCTAATTTCTCTTTAATTTAACATCATCAATGTGGATTTAAAAAAAGTTATTAATCTGTCTAAACATACACATATTATAATCACATATATTAAACATCGCGTAATTTATGGTTTGCATGGCATAATTTAACTGTTGAACATGTTAGTCAAATGCTCCTAAACATTGAATAATTAATTTACACTATTTACATTGTCATTCATAATCTCTTATCTGTGAATTACAGAAAATTCATGGCTCATTGGTCATCGTTATCGTCATCATCAAAATTAAATATTTCTCACATTAATTCTCACTTCAAAATTCTACATATTCCTGTCAGAATCGTTAATTCACCACCATTACATCATTTAAATTCTCAATTCAAGTTGCAATTCCTTCAACTTATCTCTCAATTAAATTTATTTAATTCCATATAAATTCATTAATCATCAGCTTCTTTAAATAATTATCACCTTCAAATTCAGTTATTCATCATCATTACAATCGTCTATTAATTTATTTCAATCAGTTTAATTTATCCAATCTTTAATTCATCCATCTATTTAATTCATTGATTTATTTCAAAATTTAATTTATGAAATTATTTAAATTTCAATCATCTGGTTATTTAGATTTTATTATTTCATCTAGTCATTCTGATTTTTATTTCATTAGGTCAGATCGTTAATATGCTTAAATCTCAGATTATTATTTCATTAATTATTATTTTCAGAAAATCTTGTACTATCAACTTCATTTATTTGTTTAATTTCCTAACAAATTGTTTAATATGGTTTATAGAACGTTGTCTTACAGTTTTATTACTTCCAAGTTATATCTCGTATTTAATTTATCATACCAAAAAATATTATTGCCTCCACGACATCACGTTGGATCTAACTATCCACAACGACATTACATTTCCTCAATACTTCAAATATCACATTTGAATACAACAATTATTCCACAAAACTCCATAAATATTCAGCACACACAGCATGAATCTCAACAATTACGCTAGACTGGGTACGACGACCTCATGTCTGCTTCAAAATACATTATCAACGTTGCAACAATCACATGGCAACTTCCACAAAATGCCTATCACAAACTCCACTTAACCATGTTGCATGATCTACAAAAAATATATAACTGGCTTCAAATTATCAACGCACACAATCTCCAATAACTGTAATTAATCTGATCACATCTAGACAACTTCTTAAACAATTGGAAAAATATTACCTCAGTAATTTAAGATCTGCTTTCAAATAGCATAAATTCTCTTACAATTCTTATAATTCACATCACAGAAAAACACCAATGTGCTATAATCTCTCATATCAAAATCTGCAATACTGATCTGCCTTAAAATAAATCTGACCATTAATGATTCATCTTACAAGATTCAATTACTTTAAATCCTTCTCAAAGGTATCAAAAACAATTATAACAAGTAGTTCCGTAAAGAACTATACAGCCTATTTTCATATATCCTGCTCATGTTAATTTCTTCTAACAACATACAAAATTTCAGTTTAATTGCTGTAACAGATTCGTAGATATTGAGAACCGTCTAAATATTTCAGATTGTCGCCAGGTTGGATTTTTATTTTTGTACTATTACATTAAGATTATTGGGTACGTGTGGTATTCAAACTTCAATCGCATGATTAGAACACAAGAAGTAAAAACGAGATTTTAAAATTACGCACAGCAGCCATCTTGTGATTATGCAAACAATTGAAATAAATTAGATGCCAGTGGATCAACATTTGTATAAGCATTTAACGTGCATCGTTTCACAGCACTCGGATAGTTAATTCGCGAGAATCGTCCATTTAAATATTTATACTTCGCGTCGCCGCCATGTTGGATTTGTGCTCACCAGGTTAATGAAAGTCCTATAGGTGAACATATGTTCATAGTCTCTATGAACATAAAAAATTCAGTTTGGTTGCTGTAAAAGATTCATAGATATTGAGAACCGTCTAAATATTTCGGAAGCTCGCCATTTAGGATTGTTATATGTATAGGCCATAGAATTATGTACCATTCAAGGACAATTATTGCCTAGGTTCATTATTCAAACTTTGACTTCGATCGCATGATTACGACACAAGAAATAAAAACTTAATTTTAAAATTTCGCACAGCCGCCATATTGAGGTTATGTAAACAATTGATTTAAATTAGATGGCAGTGCATTACAATCTGCAAAATCATTTACTGTACCACATTTCACTGCGCTCAGAGAGTTAAATCACGAGAAAAGTCTATTAAAATATTTCAAATTCGCTTGGTCGCCATGTTCGTTTTTTACTTTACAAGTTTATGAAATATACATAGATAAACTTGTACCAGTACCCTTTATCACCGCACAAAATTGCAGGGTAATATCTGTAATAGTTTCGGAGATATAGAATGTCAGTGAAATATTTCGCACAGCCGCCATTTTGAGGTTATGTAAACAATTGAACTAAATTAGACTCCAGTGCATTACTATGTGTATAAACACTTGCTGTACCTAGTTTCATTACGTTTGGATGGTTAAATCGTGAGAAAAGTCTATTTAAAAGTCTCAACTTCGCTTGGTCGCCATGTTCGTTTTCTACTTTACAAGTTTATGAAATATACCTAGGTAAACTTGTATCAGTACCCTTTATCACCGTACTAAATTGCAGGGTGATATCTGTAATAGTTTCGGAGATATAGAATGTCAGTGAAATATTTCGCACAGCCGCCATTTTGAAGTTATGTAAACAATTGAACTAAATTAGACTCCAGTGCATTACAATGTGTATAAACATTTGCTGTACCAAGATTCATTACGTGTGGATAGTTAAATCGCGAGAAAAGTCTATTTAAATGTCTCAAGTTCGCTTGACCACCATGTTGGTTTTGTAGTCACCAGGTTTTTGAAAGTCTCATAGGTGAACTTCTAGTAGTACCCTTTATCACCGTACACAATTTCAGGGCGATATCGGTAATAGTTTCGGAGATATTGAATGCTAGTGAAATATTTCGCACAGCCGCCATTTTGCATTGGTGAGACGTAACAAAATTTGAAGGGCACGGTCGAGGTCGCCGGGAATAGTGCTATGAACATACCGAGTTTCATTGAAATCGCTCCAGCCGTTTAGATTTTATTAGGGGGGGGACACACACACGAATCACACACACACACACACACGCACGCACACACACACGGATAAAAGGTGATCTCATAAGCCTATTTTTTTCAAAATTGAAAATAGGCTAAAAATCATCAAAGCATCAGCTGTAACAGCTGTTAAACTGAAATTACTCTCAAAAGAGTATAGCAACAAAATATTGGATTGGCAAACAAGAATTACTAAACGCAATCCTGCTGACATTTATCGTTACTTTATTTAACAAAATTTCGACTGATATGTGACTAGTAGTTCCTTGTTTGATTCACTTACAATCTCGTGTACATTCGGATGATAAAAATGAGTCCCTCAATGGCGAGTAAGATGTGTAACCACCGTACAGTCGTATAAATACGAAAGACCTCGCCCCGTCGACTTGGATGATATTGCCCTGAACGATGGGTAAGATGAGTACCACCATACAATCGTATAAATACGAAAGACCCCATCTCGTAGGCTATATGAGTGAATGTACCAGATAGGAATCAACAAGTTTCTAGTTGTCATATAAAAGCGATGTTCATTCACTAAAGTGAATAACTTCTTAATATCTCCAAACAATCCAATGGAAAAAATCCCTACTGATGAATAATACACACTCGCTAGTATGCAATGAACTGACGAAGTAATTTTAGATAATCAATTGCAGATCGCGAGTTCGAAATACTCGTTACACAAAAAAAAACTATTTATGAAAAATATCCTAGCTGGAAAAATGTCTAAAAGACCAAACATCTGCTTAATAAAGCCAACCAATGGTGAGAATTTCGTATAATGACGCCTGCCATATCATATGGTCACTCCATATTCTAGCAAATTCGAAGTATATAAAGTCAAACCATGTCTTAATAATCGTATCACTCCTATTAGAAAAATATACATGTGTGCCCAGTATTCATGAAAATAATCGTATCAGGTAGATATAACTCTTACAGTACCTTTCATAATCAGCTGTAATTAAATTTCCAAGATCGTCGATTTTCCCTACATAATGAATTTCTCGAAAGATCGGCGTGAATATCATTCTATCCATGAAATGACGATTGCATTCGAAATCCCAAGTGAATCAGCTGGTGGACTCCTCTCGTCAGGAATCGAATCCATCGCTCTGCGGTGCCATCTTGTCTCTATCTGCGTCTACTCTGACATGTTGAACTTCGGATTACCCATAGCGGATATTGTCCAACTCCTCTCGAAAAAGTTCATGGAAACAGCGGACCCCCTATTCCTCTTCTAAGTTACGCCACTGTTCCATTAAATGTTCAGTTTGAGTATTGAAAGATCAATCTCTAATAATTGCTAAGTCTCACTTTCGTAAAATAAAATTTTACATGAGAGTGTCCAAGTTTATTAAACACCCTGTAGTTGTCTGTATTTGGTAATTCATGAAACTGCATAAGAAATAAATTTCATTAATGCACGATCTAATGTTCATCAGTGCCTATGCTAACAACATTCCGTTTGCTTGAAATTGTTAAAGTAACTTTGAATGCGTTATAGAAAAGCATAGTCATAAAGTTATTCATAAAAGCTGTGTTCAAACTGCGTTGAAATGTAGCTTGTAATAAAGTCTCCAACTACTTGCAGTGCTGTTCTAACATATCCCGGCCGTCTGTGTTTGCTTGCTCGGCAAGTCCGCCTGGATCAATGACCTGCTTGGCGTTCGCTGCTCGGCGATGCTGTAACTGTCGCCTTCACTCTGTCGTGACAGTTTCGGTATGCTACGCGACCTTCACCGTGCGTCTCGCTTGCGCTACAGGGCTCGACCCTACTTGCTCGACTGACAGAGCTCCACTGAATGTGCTGGCACTGTCTTCACTCTCTTATCTGCCTGGCGCAGACACGTGGTGTAGTCCCCCACCACTGTGCTCTCGCGTCACGATCATAGTCTCGAACCCACATCATCTCGGCTGTTCCGTTATAAAATAACTTAAGGGTTATCTAAATTCCTTAGAATTATTTCCACTTATAATGCATGTTATATATCCTCTTCTAAGATGTTTAAATACTATATTCCATACATATTTCAATAAAGCTTCACATCTCTATCCATAATTCCATCTTCTTACAGATGTCAGTGCCTCCTTGATCCTAGACCTCCTACGTCATCTTGACATTCTTCTTGACTCGATCGGTGCGCTATCTTTTCCTAACTCTTCCCAAAACCTCAACTACGGCTTAATGTCTGCTGGCGTAGCCAATAGCCTAAACTAGGTATCGGGTACATCTCTCCCGTACATCTCCTTTTTTTTATCAGGATTGAGAAAAAAAATACACTCTCAGGCATTCTATATATAATACATGTACACGATAGCTCTACAATTCCCTTACTCAGCATGATGGTATTTCCTGATGCTAGCTGCATTAAAAGTTCCTACAACTTCATCAGTATCCATTCTGACAATCTTGTAGCTATTATTCTGGTATGTTTGTTCAATACGGAACGGACCAGCGTACAATGGAGCGAATTTATGGTAGATCTTCAGCTGAAGGTTCGAAGTGACTGGTTTCCTAATCAGCACCTCATCATTTTCTTGAAATGGCTCGTGGAACCTCCTTCCTGCCTGTCTCCTGGCTCTCTTTTCCGCCTGTCTTCTGAGTCTCTCCCCTGCCATCTCGACTCTTCTTTCTTGTGTGGGTTGAGGATCTACTGGTGCCCTCACGACTCGGTCCCATGGTCTATCCGGTTTCAATCCATGATGAAGCATGGACGGAATCTGTCCTGTGCTTTCATGTACTGTGGAATTCAAGCATTGGCTAATGATGGGTATCACTTCCATCCATCTATGGTGTTGCCTTGACACATATAAGCGACACATCTTACTGATCTCTGGCATAATTCTTTCGGCTGGATTTCCCTCTGGATACCGTACAGAATTAAACACATGCCTTATTCCTAAACGTTCCATAGCAGTAGAAAATTCCATACTAGTAAATTGCGATCCATGGTCACTCAACAAAACTTCAGGTTTCCCCATGTTCGGAATAACTGTTTTCTCAAGTCTGTTTATCACGTACTGGGATGTAGCTTTCTGTATAGGGCATAGAGATACGTATTTCGAAAATACGTCAACTGTTACCAAAACGAACTGATTTCCTTTCGTCGAACGAGGAATCGGACCGAAAATGTCCGTCGCGAAAAGTTCTTTTGGCTTGCTGGGTAATATTGATCTAGGAACTTCTTTCATTAACTTAGATGAGTATTTACTTCGCTGACAACTGTCACAGGTCTTTATGACGTCGCGAATCGTTTGTCCCATTTGTCTCCAAACGAAAGTTTCTTGAGCGAGAGCCAAAGTCTTGTCTACACCTACATGAGCTGCAGTTCGGTGTATCATCCAAATAACTGGTTTGACAAGCTTGGGTGGGATCACTACTCTAAGTTTAGTATGATCCTGGTCGATATATTGGCATATAACACCTCCCATAATATGATATTTTCTAGCCTCTATCTCAGTTCTTTGAAAATCCGGATCAGCGTTGTCCATTCTGCGTGTCAAAAAACGGTAAATTTTTCGCAAAGGTGCATATCTCCTCTGAGTTTGCGCTAACAACTTCAACCTTTCTAGAGTACCATTATCCTCTTGAATCAAATTTATATGGTTGACAATTACTTCCTCACAAGGGTTTCTGCTCAACACATCTGCTAACAGATTTAACTTCCCAGGTCTATGTACAACAGTTGGGTTAAATTGCTGTAAGAACAGAGCCCATCTGGTGATGCGGTCACCCGCTAAGTCTGTCTTCATAATAAATTGGAGGGCTTTATGATCTGTGATCACTGTTATGTCATGTCCAAACAACACCTTCTTCCACGTTTTAAGAGCATGAACCACTGCTAATGCCTCTAACTCAGTTGCATAGTAATTCTTCTCACAATTCCTAAGCTTGCGACTGGTGAAAGCTAAATACCTATGTTTCTTGTCATCATCCAACTGATATAGGATCCCACTGATACCTATTTTGGATGCGTCTGTCTCTACAAAAAATCTTCTTGTAAAATCAGGGTACTCAAGCTTGATATTTTGGATCAACATTTTCTTGGCCGCTAAAAACGCTTGATTGCATCTATCGTCCCATTTCCATCGATTTCCCTTTCTTAGTAAATCCTGCAGAGGTGCCATCGTCTCAGTATATTCAGGACAATGTGTTGAAAAGAACTGACACATGCCTAAAAACTGCCGTACCTCTTTAATCTTTCGTGGGGTTGGAAACTCTGAAATTGCCATGATCTTCTTTGGATTGGGCCTATAACCATCTCCATCGATTCTGTGTCCAAGAAATTCAATTTCTTCATGAAAGAACTGACATTTATCGAAATTCACCTTGAAGTTCGTCCTCCTAAGATCTTCAAAAAGCATTTGAAGGTGCCTGATATGTTCTTCCGCTGTCTCAGACGCTATAATCAGGTCATCAATATAGCTTACCACATGCTCCTTAACTGCATCTGACAAATTTTCATCTAGTGCTCGGATCATCACCGGACCACTATTTTTCACTCCAAAAGGTAACCTATTGAATACATATGTTTTATGGTCAAACAAGAACCCTGTGTATTGTTTGCAGTCTTCTGCTAGCTCAACATGATAATAAGAACTAGTCAGATCGATTGTTAAAAAGAAACTCTTTCCTCTGAATCTGCGTAACAATTCACGAATAACAGGTGGTCTGTCATGTTCAGGAAGAACTCTTTCATTAAGGGCTCTGGCATCTAGACATATCCTCAGCTTACCGTTAGGTTTCTTGACAACAGCTAAAGGATTCAAATAAGCAGTTGGCATTTTCTTAATTATTCCATCTTTCTCCATATCGGTTATCATTATGCTAACTTCCTCCTTCCATTTATCCGGAATGGGATATAAATTTTTATGGTATGGTTTGTCATCCATCAACTTGATGCTGTAGGTAAAATTTTCTATGAGACCTGGTTTGTCATTGAATATGTCCTCATATTCTGAAATTACTTGATCAAACTGCCCCTTAATTTCTGGATTTATTTTACTTGTCATGCCAGTTTTATCTTCTATAGACCTTTCAACGCTGCATACAATCTCATCCAATATATCCTCTCTAAAGAATGTCATCTCCGATTCCTGATTTTCCATGACCCCTTCTTGAAAGTACATGCACCTACTCTGCATATCTATGATCAGGCCACTCTCACTTAAGAAATCCACTCCTAGGATCATGTCAAAATGTAGTTGACCCACTACTAGGAACATCTGTTCAAAACTTCTGGTTCCAATCCCAACATCTAAAAGTACCTGACTTTTACATTTCATACTCCTGTCTGGGATCACCCCTTGAATTTTGCTAACAACAGTTGGCAACATTGTAATTTCTCCTAATAATTTCAATTCATCCAGGCAACCTATGGATATCAAGCTCACCATAGCCCCCGTGTCTACAAATGTCTTTATTTCTTTTCCCATGACTTCCACACTAATAACTGGCAATTCATGTCTATTTTCCCGATGTACTATGTCTTCCTCCTCGATTAAATCCTCGTCCTTGACCTGATACGTTTCCACAATGATGATCGATTCCCAATGATTAGCATTTTTCTCTAGAGTTAATTTGACGTTTTTCTTTCCTTCGCCACTCGTGCTTGCTCGATTGACATCTCTCACTGTCTCCTCGAGTGGTGCACTAGGCTGTCTATCTTCTTGCCTCGACCTCTCATGTCCACGATTATCTCGTCTGTCGTTAGGATCGTTTCTTCGGCCATCCTGCCTGTCGTTCCCATTATACTGTTGACCTTGGCTCCAGTTATTTCTGCCCCGATATCTATTGTTATATCGATTCCTGTCTTGATATCTGGAATTCTGGTTATAATTTCTATATCGGCTATCTCTTGCTTCTTGATCGTATGGCCTCTCATATGGTCCTCTATATCGATCATTTCCTCGAACGTTACGGATGTTTCCTCGATTCCCTTCGTTCCGTCGGTTTTCCCAGGAATCCCTTCTGTCCGTTTGAGCTGCATTGTCTACGACTACCGCATTCACTTCTTGCGTGTTTCTATTGTCGTTTCTGGTACTTCTAGGCGTAACTTGTGCGCTTGTATAGTCCAATCGCCGTAAAATGTCGTCATAATGCTCAAGTGTATTGGCTCCCGACGCTATTAGTGATCGCTGTACCTCAATCGGTAACTGTCTCGCTATAGCTTGCAAAAGCTCTTCTTCTGGCAATGGAGGAATCAGAAACTGTAATTTAGCCAGCTGTGACGTGAAATAGTTGGCATAATGCGTCGGATGTGACGTAGAATAGCGCTTTGAGTACATTTCCGCTCTTACGTTAAGTTGATCCTCGGCACTCCAAAATCTCCTCAAGAAAGCCATGGCAAATTGCTCCATGTTCGCAAAATTGCTTCTGAACGCTCTAAACCAAGTAAGCGCAGACTCATCTAAGGCGCGTTCGACTATCCTTAGCTCTCTTTCTTTGGCTACCCTATGTTCCGCCATGTAGTCTCGAATATCTCGCAGAAATTCGACTGGTGTGACTCCTGTATTTCCCGAAAACTTCCTCGGCTTGTCATCCAGATTCCTAATAATGGTGACTGGACCTGAGTATCGTTCGCTTGGACCCAACGTACTCCTATTCGAACTTGGATTATCCTGAGGGGTTGAACTGGCCCTTTCGAATGTCACATTCGGTTGCATTTGACGGTCTTCTCCCATGCTAGCTTCTTGATTAGTCATACTGCGGTCTATTTCTGTCTGATTTATCAATGTTTCCCCTGATGTGATATTCTGACTGGTGAAACTGTTAAACTTGGATTCTAGTCTAGTTATCCTGTCTTCTGCTAATTTCTTGACCTGAGTCTTCAACTCATCTAACGATGTAACATCCTGCGTTTTGTTACTCTCGTCTAGATCGTTTTTCAACTTGTCAATTTTGCCTTCGCACGTATTCTTTACTAACGCGACTTGTTCCTTTAACAGATCAACATCTGTTCTAAATAGAGTTGAATCTATCTTCATCGCTTCCTTGTTCTCCGTAAACCTCGCTTCTAAGTTTGCCATACCTGCGATTAATTTTTCATCTAACCCTTCACGTTTCTCTTTTGCTTCGGCATCGACCTCACTATACCGTTCTTCCACAATTGCACCGACTCTATTTTTGAATAAAGCTAAGTTTTCATTAACCTTTTGCTCTATATCGTCGTCTATCTTCCTAATATCTTTCTGCAATTGATTTTCTAATGATTTTAAATTAGAATTAACCTCTCCTAAGACTTCCTCTTTAATGGTCCCAATTACTGTCTTTAAATCTTTAATCTCATTACCTAGATTCATTTCTAGACCTTTAATTTTAGTCTCGAAAGATACTTCGGTAGACCACTCTTGAATTTTGCCTACATCTGCCACTAAACCATCGATGTCGAATCTCAACTTCGATACATCTGATTTAATGTCTTTCTGTATGGACATAACGTCTGTTCTTAAAGTAAAAATATTTTCTTCTCCTCTACTTTCTAATTCAATAATATTTTTTCTTAATATTTGAACATTTTCCTCTCCTTTCATATTTACTGCAATTATGTCTAATTGTAAAGTCTTTAGCATTTCATTATTCTTTAAAGTTAAGCTATTCTCTAATCTAGTTAACTTGTTTTCTAATTCAGTGTTAGTTTCTTCACTACGAGCTTGTAATTTCTCTTCCAACGATTTGAAATTATCCTCACTATTTGACTGTAATAATTTTAAATTTTCTTCACTAGTTGACTGTAACCTTTCTTCTAATGATTTAAAATTGTCCTTCAAGTTGACTTCGCTATTTGACTGTAGCCTAGTCTCTAATAACATCAACTCATCTTTGCTATTTGACTGTAACCTAGTCTCTAATGACTTTAAATTATCCTCGCTATTTGACTGTAGCCTAGTCTCTAATGATTTTAAATTATCTTCTTTACTAGTCTGCAATGATTGCACATTTTCTTTACATTTAGCTTCTAATCTAGCTTCTGAATTATTAATTTGTTCTTTAACTTCCGTTTCCATTTTAGAAATAGTTTCTGCAATACCAGACATACCCGTCTGTAACTCTCCTAACACCTTAGCTAAATCTTCTGGCAACATAATTATATTTTCAATATACGTTTTATACAGAGACGTTAGACAACAACACATCACAATGTCTCAATTCCTGCATTCACTTGGGTATAGGAAAAATGTCTTATAACTAACATGATATTACTAATACGATTAACATGAACACTGGAATGGGCACACAAGTACATTGTCTGACTAAGTTTAATAAATTTTGTAACACACTTAAATGAAGTTGAGATCAATTTCTCAGTAATCTAAATCTGATGTGATTCCATAGAATAAACAAAATCGAAGCCCCACTAGTTGGATAAAGTCAATTCTCCCTCTACTTTCTGTACCCGTTCGTCCTGGGGATGCGATGACCCATCTGCTATAACATCGCATTCCTGGAGTTCCGGGACAGAGCGGAGTTAAATGAACCTCTAGTCAAATAAGGAATGTGTCGGAAATTCAGCTGAGTTATCGAAAAAAGCAGTGGGTATCACGAGACAAAGTATCTCTAGGGTCTTTACGGGCTTAAGTTTAATAGAAATAATGCAAATATAAATGGGCGCCATCAACTGAATTCCTAGCAAACCACTTCCTTTCCGGATAAGCCTTACTCAAGACAAGGAAAGAAAAAGGAAAATCACACCATCATCAGATCACAACTAAGATAAAAACAAATGTATTTTACTTTGATAGTCAGACAGACATTTTAAATATAACTCCTACCTGAGAGTATGGTCGAATGCCAAAGTTAAATTGTCATTGTCCAAAAATCGAACCATCTCTTTTCTAATCCAAAATTATTTTCATCCACATAACAAGAAAAATCTCTAAAGTTCTCTTGGGTTCTCAGGATCACTGTAGCACTATGTCTTTCGTCACTGACATTTGTGAAACCTGAGACCTAATTTCTCTTTAATTTAACATCATCAATGTGGATTTAAAAAAAGTTATTAATCTGTCTAAACATACACATATTATAATCAAGAAGCTTGTAGTTTAACGTGACCGTTAATCTTGAGATCATGAGCCACGGGACCTCCTTTTTACGTGGAATCCGAACCACAGGACATGGCATTTCACTTCGAAAATCTCACATGCATTGACCGGGAATCGAACCCGGACCGCCTTGGTGAGAGACATACAGCTAGACCGCTGAGCCACCACGCCCCCCATATTATAATCACATATATTAAACATCACGTAATTTATGGTTTGCATGGCATAATTTAACTGTTGAACATGTTAGTCAAATGCTCCTAAACATTGAATAATTAATTTACACTATTTACATTGTCATTCATAATCTCTTATCTATGAATTACAGAAAATTCATGGCTCATTGGTCATCGTTATCGTCATCATCAAAATTAAATATTTTTCACATTAATTCTCACTTCAAAATTCTACATATTCCTGTCAGAATCGTTACATCATTTAAATTCTCAACTCAAGTTGCAATTCCTTCAACTTATCTCTCAATTAAATTTATTTAATTCCATATAAATTCATTAATCATCAGCTTCTTTAAATAATTATCACCTTCTAATTCAGTTATTCATCATCATTACAATCGTCTATTAATTTATTTCAATCAGTTTAATTTATCCAATCTTTAATTCATCCATCTATTTAATTCATTGATTTATTTCAAAATTTAATTTATCAAATTATTTAAATTTCAATCATCTGGTTATTTAGATTTTATTATTTCATCTAGTCATTCTGATTTTTATTTCATTAGGTCAGATCGTTAATATGCTTAAATCTCAGATTATTATTTCATTAATTATTATTTTCAGAAAATCTTGTATTATCAACTTCATTTATTTGTTTAATTTCCTAACAAATTGTTTAATATGGTTTATAGAACGTTGTCTTACAGTTTTATTACTTCCAAGTTATATCTCGTATTTAATTTATCATACCAAAAAATATTATTGCCTCCACGACATCACGTTGGATCTAACTATCCACAACGACATTACATTTCCTCAATACTTCAAATATCACATTTGAATACAACAATTATTCCACAAAGCTCCATAAATATTCAGCACATACAGCATGAATCTCAACAATTACGCTAGACTGGGTACGACGACCTCATGTCTGCTTCAAAATACATTATCAACGTTGCAACTATCACATGGCAACTTCCACAAAATGCCTATCACAAACTCCACTTAACCATGTTGCATGATCTACAAAAAATATATAACTGGTTTCAAATTATCAACGCACACAATCTCCAATAACTGTAATTAATCTGATCACATCTAGACAACTTCTTAAACAATTGGAAAAATATTACCTCAGTAATTTAAGATCTGCTTTCAAATAGCATAAATTCTCTTACAATTCTTATAATTCACATCACAGAAAAACACCAATGTGCTATAATCTCTCATATCAAAATCTGCAATACTGATCTGCCTTAAAATAAATCTGACCATTAATGATTCATCTTACAAGATTCAATTACTTTAAATCCTTCTCAAAGGTATCAAACACAATTATAAAAATTATCAAAGCATCAGCTGTAACAGCTGTTAAACTGAAATTACTCTCAAAAGAGTATAGCAACAAAATATTGGATTGGCAAACAAGAATTACTAAATGCAATCCTGCTGACATTTATCGTTACTTTATTTAACAAAATTTCGACTGATATGTGACTAGTAGTTCCTTGTTCGATTCACTTACGATCTCGTGTACATTCGGATGATAAAAATGAGTCCCTCAATGGCGAGTAAGATGTGTAACCACCGTACAGTCGTATAAATACGAAAGACCTCGCCCCGTCGACTTGGATGATATTGCCCTGAACGATGGGTAAGATGAGTACCACCTTACAATCGTATAAATACGAAAGACCCCATCTCGTAGGCTATATGAGTGAATGTACCAGATAGGAATCAACAAGTTTCTAGTTGTCATATAAAAGCGATGTTCATTCACTAAAGTGAATAACTTCTTAATATCTCCAAACAATCCAATGGAAAAAATCCCTACTGATGAATAATACACACTCGCTAGTATGCAATGAACTGAAGAAGTAATTTTAGATAATCAATTGCAGATCGCGAGTTCGAAATACTCGTTACACAAAAAAAACTATTTATGAAAAATATCCTAGCTGGAAAATGTCTAAAAGACCAAACATCAGCTTAATAAAGCCAACCAATGGTGAGAATTTCGTATAATGACGCCTGCCATATCATATGGTCACTCCATATTCTAGCAAATTCGAAGTATATAAAGTCAAACCATGTCTTAATAATCGTATCACTCCTATTAGAAAAATATACATGTGTGCCCAGTATTAATGAAAATAATCGTATCAGGTAGATATAACTCTTACAGTACTTTTCATAATCAGTTGTAATTAAATTTCCAAGATCGTCGATTTTCCCTACATAATGAATTTCTCGAAAGATCGGCGTGAATATCATTCCATCCATGAAATGACGATTGCATTCGAAATCCCAAGTGAATCAGCTGGTGGACTCCTCTCGTCAGGGTTCGAATCCATCGCTCTGCGGTGCCATCTTGTCTCTATCTGCGTCTACTCTGACATGTTGAACTTCGGATTACCCATAGCGGATATTGTCCAACTCCTCTCGAAAAAGTTCATGGAAACAGCGGACCCCCTATTCCTCTTCTAAGTTACGCCACTGTTCCATTAAATGTTCAGTTGGAGTATTGAAAGATCAATCTCTAATAATTGCTAAGTCTCACTTTCGTAAAATAAAATTTTACATGAGAGTGTCCAAGTTTATTAAACACCCTGTAGTTGTCTGTATTTGGTAATTCATGAAACTGCATAAGAAATAAATTTCATTAATGCACGATCTAATGTTCATCAGTGCCTATGCTAACAACATTCCGTTTGCTTGAAATTGTTAAAGTAACTTTGAATGCGTTATAGAAAAGCATAGTCATAAAGTTATTCATAAAAGCTGTGTTCAAACTGCGTTGAAATGTAGCTTGTAATAAAGTCTCCAACTATTTGCAGTGCTGTTCTAACATATCCCGGCCGTCTGTGATTGCTTGCTCGGCAAGTCCGCCTGGATCAGTGACCTGCTTTGCGTTCGCTGCTCGGCGATGCTGAAACTGTCGCCTACACTCTGCCGTGACAGTTTCGGTATGCTACGCGACCTTCACCGTGCGTCTCGCTTGCGCTACAGGGCTCGACCCTACTTGCTCGACTGACAGAGCTCCACTGAATGTGCTGGCACTGTCTTCACTCTCTTATCTGCCTGGCGCAGACACGTGGTGTAGTCCCCCACCACTGTGCTCTCGCGTCACGATCATAGTCTCGAACCCACATCATCTCGGCTGTACCGTTATAAAATAACTTAAGGGTTATCTAACTTCCTTAGAATTATTTCCACTTATAATGCATGTTATATATCCTCTTCTAAGATGTTTAAATACTATATTCCATACATATTTCAATAAAGCTTCACATCTCTGTCCATAATTCCATCTTCTTACAGATGTCAGTGCCTCCTTGATCCTAGACCTCCTACGTCATCTTGACATTCTTCTTGACTCGATCGGTGCGCTATCTTTTCCTAACTCTTCCCAAAACCTCAACTACGGCTTAATGTCTGCTGGCGTAGCCGATAGCCTAAACTAGGTATAGGGTACAGTACCGACATCTAACTTCGTTCAATTGTTTACATAACCTCATGAAGGCGGCTGTGCGACATATTTCACCGGGATTCTATATCCCTGAAACTATTAGCGATATCACCCTGAAATTTTGTACGGAGATAAAGGGCACTACTGGAATTTCATCTATAAGACTTTCAATAACCGCTTAACTACAAAACGAATATGGCAACAAAGCGAATTTGAAAATTTTAAATAGACTTTTCTCGCGATTTAATGATCCAAACGCAATGAAACTTGGTACAAGAAATGTTTATACACATTGTAATGCACTGGTATCTAATTTAGTTCAATTGTTTACATAACCTCAAGATGGCGAATGTGCGAATTTTAAAATTAAGTTTTTATTTCTTGTGTCGTAATCATGCGATCGAAGTGAGAGTTTGAGTAATGAACCCTTGCAATAATTTTCCTTTAATGGTACATGACTCTATGGCCTATACATATAACAATCCAACATGGCGACCATCCGAAGTATTTAGATGGATCTCAATATCTTCGAATCTATTACAGCAATCAAACTCAATTTCTTAATCTTCATTGGGGCTATGAACATAAGTTCACCTATAGGACTTTCAATAACCTGGTGATCACAAATCCAACATGGCGGCAACGCGAAGTATAAATATTCACATGGTTGTTTTTCGCAATTTAACCATCCGAGTGCAGTGACACTTGGTACAGTAAATCCTTCTACAAATGTTAATCCACTGGCATATAATTTTATCATTTGTTTCCATAACCACAAGATGGCAGCTGTACGAAATTTTAAAATCTCGTTTTTACTTCTTGTGTCCTAATCATGCGATTGAAGTTTGAATACTACACGTACACAATACACTTCACGTAACAGTACATAACTCTAAGACCTACAGATATAAAAATCCAACATGGCAACCATGCGCAATATTTAGCCGGTTCTCAATATCTGCAAATCTATTACAGCAATCAATCTGAACTTTTGTATGTTGATAGAGGCAATTAACATAAGTAGGATATATGAAAATAGGCTGTATAATTCTTCACGGAACTACTTGTTGGGTTAGTTATTGTTGTTTTAAGGGGCGTAACTACGAGGTCATCTGCCCCTACTTTTTGGGTGATGTAGCAGGTGCAGCGAGATATAATAATCCTAAAAATGGAATCAAGCATATTGGTAATCATGCATGTGACAGTAACAGGGGCCGGTATGGAATCAGGAGTGTTAAAATATATATTTTTTAATTTGTTGACATAATGTAACGAACCAGCCGACGTAGCTACACACGCTAACGTGCATGGTCAGACTACACCGAACTCGAAATACCACACACAACCATTTCATACCTTGCCTCATTAATTTCATTTGTCATTAAATCCTCTCATTAGATTGTCGTCATGAAGGGCATCTATCCGTTATATCATTCCCACAAGGAAACAGTCTCACCACATCCCCTTCCTCATAGCAACCTAAATAATTACGGGTAGAACAAAAATCTACATTAGGACTATAAAGCTATAGTCTACAGTATTTCAATAACAAGATTCTGAATTCACCAACTGATTAGATTGATGCTGTTCAGGGATATGTGAATTCAAGAAACGTGCGTTAGTAAATTTATCAGGTTTTTAAACTGAACAATATTCCGTCGGAATCTGAGGTAATTTATGTCTTTTATTCGTATTTTCAACATCGCCAGAAACAATAAATCATGGAATTTACCTACACATAAGATATACGGCAAAATAAGCAAGTTGACATGAAATCCTTCTAACTTTTGAAGTTTTAGGACAATTTTCATTATTTCAACAGTTTGGAGACCAAGAGTGCTCTTCATTGTAAAACAATTTTGCTCTGAAAATTACAAAATATGTTGTCTGTCTTTCTACCAGCTTGTCGGTATTTCATTCGGTTGTTTGTTGGTTTTTGGAACTATTCGGCTCTTTGGTTATTTTATGCGAACCATCTCTCTAACTTACCAGGGGCAATGTAATGCCAAAAATACGAAGAAAGGTGTACTATGATAGTTCGTGCTGAAATTACATGGCATCGTGCAATAGATTGCGCTGACAATGAAAGAGATCACCTTGTGGCGTAGCGGCTAACATTCTTGGCTGTCGCCCCGGTGGTCCGGGTTTGATTCCCTGGCCTGCCAAGGAATTTAATTTCGGTTTGAGGTATTGAAATGGTATCGATGATACGTGAGTCACCAAAGGGGTGTTCATTTCGAGGACTTGCACCAGGTCAGTGAGCACAAGTTTTCCTTTTTTTTTCTTCTACATCCTTATTCTGCAATTCGAACATTCATATGGGAACTCGGAGAGAAACTCACCTCGTAGAGTTGTTAGAATAGCTTCCGTAAAATATTCTCAAAGGCCAATGCCACAAGTAGCCGTCGTGGTTAATCCAATTGCATATTTATATGTGATCCACACATCGTATTTAAGAACATTTGATTTTCATAGCATTCTATGTTCTGGGCATAGGAAAACCTCGAAGCTAATTTCGCAATTTTCAGTGAATGAACATCCAAAGAATAGTAATCTTCATGTAGGGACACCGTGCCACATATATACAGAGAGTGCAAGAATTGCTTGAAGGAAAGGTGACATGGTGCGTAATTTGTGTTTGTACAACGAATGAGGTTTTCATTACGGTGATGATGATGAAGATGGTGTTAACGATGAAGACAGTGATTTACTAGTTAGGAACCAAAGGAATACATGAAATTAAGCCTGAAGCGGATGTATGGAAAAAACAAAATGAACTTGCTGGTTGATTGAGAAAGTGTCTAATCACCATATTTTATGGAGAACAACTTATCCAGAAGTACACATGAAAGGGAGTAGTCAAGCACAAATAGGTGGAGGCAAAGGTTGCTCTTGTTTGAGAGTGTATGCTGCAAACACTGTGGAGTGTCTGATAACCTAGCTCCGTTCAAACACCAAAATTAAGAAGGGTATTCACTACAAACGTTAGGAATCACCGACATAGATCTAAGATGCACCTGTAACATTTCAGAAATGTTACGCGATGCATGTTTTCGTGTCTTCCTCGTGTTAGAAGCAAAAGTACAATAGAATAATAATTGTTATTGGCCGTAAGAAGGACACAAGATTTATTCTGGACCCCACCATCAGATGTGAAGTAACCATCGGCATAACAAGACAGGTCGTTTAGAGCTAACGATAGGCTTCAAAGAGAATTAAAAGCTTGCGGTACGTTTCGAATAAGGGAAAGAAACAACATCAACTTTTTTTAATAACTTATCGTGTTTGGGTATGCCTAATTTAAGTATAAATGGCATAATTTTGCTATCAAATGAATCCAGTCAATAATAGAGAATTGATCTACAATGTATTCGGGAACAGTATGAGACGTAGTCTATTGGTATCCAAAAACATTGTATTGCCAATAATAATAGTCTAATAATAATAATAATAATAATAATATGAAGAGAAGAACGACTTCGAGAAATCCAGCCGCGACAGGCTGGTCACGCGCCCCTGAACTGACGAGTTCCAGCGTAGACAGTGCTGACAGTGTGCCACCTGGGTCATATGGCCCTAAAAGCACTTGCCTGGCTTGCAGGGTACCACGACATACTATACACAGCTCACTCGCACACGTAGCTAGCGGCAGGCGGGGAGAGTCAAGGACACAGATTACCTACTGACATGACATGTCGTCACGCACCTACGCCGGGCCTTGGTGTGCATCCCCACCCCTCCCCCCTCTTCCCCCACACCCCCACCTAATAAAATCTAAGCGGCTGGAGCGATTTCAATGAAATTCGGTAAGGTCATAGTAGGCCTACTATTTTGGCCGACCCCGATCGTGCCCTTCAAAGCTTATTATGTTTCACCAATTCAACATGGTGGCTGTGCGAAATATCTCACTGGCATTCTATATCTCCGAAACTGTCACCGATATCACCCTGAAATTTTGTACGGTGATAAAAGTCACTTAAGTGACTTTCATAAACCTGTTAACTACAAAACGAACATGGCGGCCAAGTGAATTTGAAAATTTAAATAGACTTTTCTGGCGATTTAACCATCCGAACGCAGTGAAATTTGGTACAGCAATTGTTTATATAAATTGTAATGAACTGATATCTAATTTTGTTAAATTGTTTACATACACTCAAGATGACAGCTGTGCAAAATTTTAAAATTATTTTTTTATTTCTTGTGTCCCAATCATGCGATAGAAGTCAACGTTTGAATAATGAACCTACGCAATAATAGTCATCTATTAGTACATAACTCTATGGTCTACATATAGGGTCTTTCATATTAAGTAAGAACGACGAGCGGCGGTTTTGTTATTCGCTACTGCAGCGGGCTTGGCAGAGTTTCTGGCACCCCACGGCCCCCTGCTGTAGTATTGAAAGCGCGCGCATAGTACAAACTTGACCTTGCAATAAGCGTGCAGGTGTTGTCAGCCGCCAGTCTGAATCTCAGATGGTAACATGTTCAGACAGTTATCATTGCAACATCGTATTTTTGTATGTAAAACTTATTTTAAGTACGAGTCGGCCCGGTGGGTAAGTTCAGCAATTTCCTGATGAAGTGTCACCTTCACTAGCACAGATTCACGTAATTGTAAATAAGTTTGCCACTAGGCCTACTGACTCAGTGCTCAATAAGGAACATAAAATACAAAATCAGAAACATTACAGTGGCAGAACTCTCTCGCGTGAGCCAAAATGTGGTTACCGGATACAATGCCTGTATAACCCAGGAAGGACGACACTTCCAGCATCTTTTATAAGGTAACTAGCTGAAGTACCCGTGCTTCGCTACGCGTCATAAATAAATTAAAATGTGAAAGTGACAGTTAAAACAGGGGATAGGCGAGGTGCTGCGCAGAGGGAGATTAAGGATGGAACATTTTGTCCAACTACACCGTTCGGCGTTGACCGTGTTTTATAGCACAAATTTAGGTTTTACTCGCTAACAGTTGGAGATACCTTTCGGATAGAAAATGTAATTTTAAACCTCGTATATGCCATCAAAAGTTTGCTATTTCTTAGCGTTCACTTTTTATTTGAAATGGAAATATGAAAGTTTTAAACCAAAGGGTGTTGTGACGTCACTAAAATGGTCGCCATAGTGCAAAGTATTGAAATCAAAAGTAGCCTATATGTTAACCAGTTAAATCAGCTACTTTCATGTAAAATTCATGTAAGTCGGACCAGTGGTTCTTGCGTGATTGAGTAATACACAGACACACACCATCTCATTTTTAGCCTCGCTTCGCTCGGGTCATAGTCGTGTCATATTGTTATTCAATGACATGCAGGTTTAACCCCGTTAACACCCCTTTAGAACCTGAATATCCAAAAATCCCTCCTTAGTAGACATTTTCGACACACAACAAACATATCCCCTTCTTCTAACTTCAATAGTTTTGATTGGTCGATGAGAGTGAACATCCAAAAATCCTTCCTTAGTGGACGTTTTTATTCCAGAATTTCACCCCTCCCCATATGCCCCTTAAATTGGATTTATGAAAAAAAAAACGGTCGAACATCTACTTATTTTAATTATTTATTCATTTATTAATTTTTAAGGTGATTGGAACTCGGAGAAAATCAAACTCCTCGTCTATGTCGTTTAAGAGATACACGCTCCGTTCGGAATCTTTCAACCCCCACTTTTCATCCCTTTCACCTCATAATATACACCACATCGAAAACCCATTAGACATGTGTCAGCTTATTTTAAATGATTAGTATATATGCCAAGTATCACATCCCCAAATGAAACCACTCATGAGATATTGTTCTTCAATGAAATGCCCGTTTACCCCCTTAACACCTCATTAGAACCTGAATATCCAAAACTCTTTCCTTAGCGGACGTTTTCGACATACCACGAACTTATCCCCAAAATTTCATGTTTCTAACTTCAATAATTTTTGCTGGGCGATGATGAGTGAGTGAGTCAGTCAGGACATTTTCTTTCATTAATATTTGAGAATTTCACCCCTCCCCAAGAACCCCTTAAATTGGATTTATGAAAAAAAAAACGGTCGAACACCTATTTACTTATTTAAAGCTGTTTTCCCCCTGAGTTTGATAAGTGAGTAAGTAAGTCAATCAGTTAGGACACCTTCTTTCCTGTCCCCCCCCCCCCCGAATTTCACTCCTCCCCATGGGCCCCTTAAATTGGATTTATGAAGAAATGGTCGAACACCTATTTACTTATTTTTAAGCTGCTTTTTCCGCTGAATTTCAAACTTATCGCCTATGTTGAATAAGAGATACAGTACACGCTCCGTTAAGAATCCTTCAACCCCCAATTTTCTCCCCTTTCACCTCATAATATACACCATATCGATAAACCCTTAGACATATGTCTGCTTATTTTAAATGATTAGTTTGTATGCCGAATATCACATCCCCAAATGAAACAACTCGTGAGATATTGTTATTCAATGAAATGCAAGTTTAACCCCCTTAACACCCCTTCAGAACATGAATATCCAAAAATCCATCCTTAGTGGACTTTTTCGACAAACAACGAACATATCCCCAAAATTTCAAGTTTCTAACTGCAATAGGTTTGCTGGGCGATGATGAGTGAATATCCAAAAATCCTTCCTTAGTGGACTTCTTTCCCCAGAATTTCATCCCTCTCCATGAGCCCCTTAAATTGGATTATGAAAAAACGATCGAACACCTATCTACTACTTTTTCAATCTGATTTTTCTCCCTGAGATTCTTACTTTTTGCCTCTGTCTTTTAAGAGATACTTGCTCCGTTAAGAATCCTTCAACACTCACTTTTCACACATACACCTCATAATATACACAACATCGAAAAACCCTCAGACATGTGTCTTCTTATTCTTAATGATGAGTTTATATGCCTAGTATCCCATCCCAAAGGAAATCATTCGGGAGATATTGTTATTCAATTAAATGCAAGTCTACCCCCTTAACACCCCTTTAGAACCTGAATATCCAAAATTCCTTCCTTAGTGGACGTTTTCAACATACAACGAACATAGCCCCTTAATGTCATGTTTCTAACTTGAATAATTTTGGCTGGGGGATGATGAGTGAGTAAGTCAGGACATTTTCTTTCAATTATTTTTCAGAATTTCACCCCTCTCATGAACCCCTTAAATTGGATTTATGAAAAAAAAAAACGGTCGAACACCTATTTACTTATTTTTGAGCTGTTCTTCCCCCCTGAGTTTGATGAGTGAGTGAGTTAGGACACTTTCTTTCCTGTTTTCCCCCCAGAATTTCACCTCTCTCCAAGGGCCCCTTAAATTGGATTTATGAAAAAACGGTCGAACACCTATTTACTTATATTTTAAGCTGTTTTTTCCCGCCGAATTTCAAACTTCTCGCCTATGTCGTTTAAGAGATACACGCTCCGTTAAGAATCCCTCAACCCCCAATTTTCACCCCTTTCACCTCGTAATATACACCTCATCGATAAACCCTTAAATTGGATTGATGAAAAAACGCTTGAACACCCATTAACTTATTTTTTAAGCTGTCTTTTTCCCCTGAGTTTGATGATTGAGTGAGTTAGTCAGTCAGTTAGGACACTTTCTCTCCTTTTTCCCCCCCCAGAATTTCACCCCACCCCATTGACTCCTTAAATTAATTTATGAAAAAACGGTGGAACACCGACTTACTTATTTTTTAAGCTGATTTTTTTTCGCCGAGTTTCAAATTTCTCGCCTATGTCGTTTAGGAGATAGGCCTACACGCTTCGTTAGGAATCCTTCAACCCCCAATTTTCACCCCTTTCTCCTCATAATAATACACCACATCGAAAAACCCTTAGACACATGTCTGCTTATTTTTAATGATTAGTTTATATGCCGAGTATCACATCCAAAAATGAAACCACTCGTGAGATATTGTTATTCAATAAAATGCAGGTTTAACCCCCTTAAGACCCCTTTAGAGCCTGAATATTCAAAAATCCTCCCTTAGTGTATGGTTTTGACATACAACGAACATATCCCGAAAATGACATGTTTCCAACTTCAATATTTTTGGCTGGGCGATGATGAGTGGGTGAGTGAGTCAGGACATTTTCCTTCAATTTTTTTCTTCAGAATTTCACCCCTCCCGATGAACCCCTTAATTTGGTTTATCAAAAAAACTGTCGAACACATATAAGTTATACTTATTTTTAAGCAGTTTTTCCCCCTGAGTTTGAAGAGCGAGTGAGTCAATCGGTTAGGACACTTTCTTTCCTGTTTTTTTTTACACAGAATTTCACCCCTCGCCATAGGCCCCTTAAATTGGATTTATGAAAAAAAAAACGGTCAAACACCTATTTACTTATTTTTTATGCTGATTTTTTCCCGTTGAGTTTCAAACTCCTCGCCTATGTCGTTTATGAGATACAGGCTCCGTTAGGAATCTTTCAACCCCCACTTTTCACCCCTTTCACCTCATAATATACACCACATCGAAAAACCCTCAGACACATGTCTTCTTATTTTTAATGATGAGTTTATATGCCGAGTATCACATCCCCCAGTGAAACCAATCGGGAGATATTGCTATTCGATGAAATGCAGGTCTACCCCCTTAACACCCCTTTAGAACCTGAATATCCAAAAATCCTTTCTTAGTGAGCGTTTGCGGCCCTTGGGGAAGCTGCATACCAAATTTCATTCCAATCCGTTGGGTGGGTTCTGAGATTTCGTGATGAATGTGTGAGTGAGCGAGTGAGTGAGTGAGTGGTATTTGACAAATATCTAGTAGATAGTGTCAAGTCTTTGTTATGCTATACTCGGTTGACAGTGCTGTGTGAGCAGTTGAGTAACTAACGGGATTTCAAGTAAAGATCCTCATTTTCTATACCGGTAGTGCAGAGCGCAATTGGCATCCAGACGGCCGTGTCTCGACTTGAGCTATGTTGCCATGGAAACTATCTGCCTTGCCATTCCTTCATGAGTATATTTTATGATTTGATTAGCCTGTTCTTGAGTGAAAAAGGGCCGAAATCAGAAGAATGAGAAAGACTATCGAAAATTCATGTAGCCAGCGGTTCCTTCTGGGTCCTAAACTATGTGTATGCAAAATATGGTTGAGATTGGTGGAACGGTGTAGATTTGTATACGGAACCAACATATATATATACATACATACATACATACATACATACATACATACAGACTTTCACTTTTATATATTAGATATTTCATACAGGATTGTACACACGCTTAAAGCAGGCGGCCACGGCGCGCCACAAGCTCAACCAAGGCCACCGCAGCAGCAGGAAAGGGGAGCGAAAGTCAAGTGAGAGAGTGATGACCTTATCCCTTACCTGACGGTATGGGATTCCTGAGCATCTAGTCCGATGTTGCGATTGACTGTGACTGTGATGGCTAGTTCTGAATTATTGTTCAGTTCTGGATATTTCTGAGTGATCCTTTGAAATTTTACCAGTTTGTACTTACGACTTCTAATTTTTCATGTTGTTTTTCCTGTTTTTAGTTCATCGATCCCTTTAATTACTTTTTACTTAGTTTATTTTACCTGCAACACCATTATTTTTAGTGTTCGTTAGGAGTTCTATTTTCGGCAATTTATTTTTGGACAGTATCTCTGGTAGATCATATACATGTACGATGCACATATAGGTACGACTGATGGAGAGCATTACGGTCATCAAGTGCAGTTATTTTTACATTTTAGGTGAAAAATGGAGCCACCACCAAAACCGATTCAAGGCAGGACTGGCATGCAAAACGAAATGTATCATCAATTTAAATTAGCGTCGCGAAATTAAATTGTTCAAAGGAATAAAATTTCACTCCTGGCTCAAAATAAAATTTTTAACAGAATTTTAATTTCGCTGCAGAGGCGGAATAAATTCAATAGTCTTTTAATTTCGCTTCCGGCGCGAAATAAAATGCATTACTGACTTTTAATTTCGCTCCCGGTGCTAAATAAAATTCCTACCAGACTTTAAATTTCGCTCCCAGCGTGAAATAAAGTACGTTACAGACTTTTAATTTCGCTCCCGGCTACAAACAGAATTCTTAACAGACTTTTAACTTTGCTCCTGGAGTGAAATAAAATTCATTAAAGACTTTTCATTTCGCTCTTGGCGTAAAATAAAAACCGTTAGTCTTTTAAATTCGCTTCCGGCGCGAAATAAAAAAAATAGACTTTCAATTTCACTCCGGGCACGAAATAAAATTCGTTACAGACTTTCAATTTCGCTCCCGGCTCGAAATAAAATTCATTACGGATTTTAATTTAGCTTCCGGCTCGAAATAACATTTATTACAGACTTTTAATTTCGCTCCCGGCTCGAAATACAATTCTTTACAGACTTTTAATTTTGCTCCTGGCCTGAAATAAAATTCGATAAGACTTTTCATTTCGCTCCTGGCACGAAATGAAAACCGCTACAGTCTCTTAATTTTGCTCCCGGCGCGAAAGAACATTTTTAACGACTGTTATTTTTGCTCCTGGTATGACAAAATATGCTGGCCCCATGGTGTTGGGGATAGCGTGCCTGCTTCTCACCTGGAGACCCCGGGTTCGATTCCCGGCTCCGTTAGTGATTTTAGAAACGGACGTGTGGGTTGGAACGGGGTGCACTCAGCCTCGAGAGTAGCTGTCTGAAAGTCACGAAAACCAAGATTAACGGCCGAGGGAACCCGATGCGCTGACCAATATCTGCAGATGCCTGGGCAGCGGTCGCTTGGTAGGCCTAGGCCTTTCATGGGATGTACTGCCACGGTTTATTTTAATGACACAAAATTCCCAAACAGCATTTAGTTTCTCCCCCGGCGTGAATTTAAAAGGCATGGAACATATCATTTCATGTCTGAAATTAAATCTGGTCTGGCATGCGAAACAAAATGGTTGTCGACGCGTTAACATTTTAATTTCGCCATGAGCGTGATATTCGGGTGCGAAATGATATTGATTGTAAGCGCGAAAATTAAAATGGAAGTAAAATGTAATTCTAAGCACAATAACATAGTGAAAGGCGACGCAAAACTAATTGCAGTGCGAAACGAAATACTGTACGTGGCACAGGGGTTTGCTTTCTTGCCATGGTCAGTATAAATGCGCTGATGGTAAGAAGGAAGTAGTAAGGAATGCCAAGCCCCCCCCCCCCCCGAAATTTCCGGAAGTGTAAGAGTAAAGAATGTAGAAATGAGAGGAATGACCCCTCAACCCTGTTGTTCGAGTAACCCGCCTCCGAAACAGAACTCCATATACGCCGCGGTACTACCACAGACGATTTTCTGTTATTTGTAACTCTTCAGTCAGTCAACATTAATTTCCCCGATAACTGGGTGGGGTACAACGTATATAAGATGTAAGTAACACTCCTGAAAAAAAAATACATGTATTAGATTTAAGATCACTATAATTGCTGCATTATAATCGTGACCATAAACTAATACATATAATGTTATTTACATATTACTGTATATACATTGTACCCCTCCAAGTTATTGGGCAAATTAGTGTTGACTGACTGAAGAGTTAAACTGACAATTTGTATTGTAATTGGAGTTCTTCACTTATCTTGAATGTCTGTCCACACAGCACATTCGTCTTCTTGTTCGCTATAGAACAAGTAAAGGTACTTGTTGCCCCATTGCGTTATGAACGTCAGGGAGGGCCAGCCACGAGTCCGAGGTGCAGTCAACGACGATGATGTTGATGCCATAGCACTGACTTTCTCCTCTACTGGAGTGATGACCATTGAATGACTCACGTTGTCGTTGCAGCCCTGCAGATTGTGCAGGCGGTGAACGGTAATAAGATTGCTACTGCTGCCAACTTCAGGACTTTGAAAATCGCTCCGAACATATTTTCACTCTCGAAACGAATACATTTTAATTTCAACAACGAAATGAAATGTTCCATTCATTTTAAATTCACTTCAGAGGGCGAAACTAAATACTGTTTGGGAATTTTATTTCACGCCGGGTGCGAAATTAAAGGTCTGTAACGAATTTTATTTCGCGCAGGGAGCGAAATTAAAAGTCTGTAACCGAGTTTTATTTCGCGCCGGGAGCGAAATTAAAAGCCTGTAACGAATTTTATTTCGCACCGGACGCGAAATTAAAAGTCTGTATTGAATTTTATTTTGCACCGCGAGCAAAATTAAAAGTCTGTAATGAATTGTATTTCGTGCCGGGAGTGAAATTAAAAGACTGCAACGAATTTTATTTCGCACCGGAAGCGAAATTAAAAGGCTGTATCGAATTTTATTTTGTGCCGCAAGTGAAATTAAAAGTCTGTAATGAATTGTATTTCGCGCCGGGATCGAAATTAAAAGATTGTAACGATTTTTTTTTCGCGCCGTGAGTGAAATTTTATTCAATTGTACAATGTAATTTCGCGTTGCTATTAAGTTTCGCGTTGATTTCGCTACGTCATTTCGCTTCGAATTAAGTTTCGCTTCGATTTAATTTCCCACCGACAATCATTGTCATTTCGATCCCGAGTATCGCGCTCACGGCAAAATTCAAATATGTTCGCCCCCACAGCCATACATTTCGTTTCGCATGCCAGCCCTGATTCAAGGGCATACCACTAAATCCCAGGGGGAATTGCGACTACTATCGACCAAAATATTATGTGTACTCGAGTATGAAGGTTGTTTGTGAAGTAACCAATAGACCTACATGAAATCCAATAACATCATCATTTTCGTCGTTCTGTTTTACGTTAGTTCATGTTGGTTTGGATTTTTAGCCTACTTTTCACATTTTGCAAAAATGAGGAAAAGTAGACTTATGAGATCGGGCAAATGTGTGTCTGTCTGTCCTTCTGTCTGTCTGTCTGTCTGTCTGTCTGTCTGTCTGTCTGTCTGTCTGTCTGTCTGTCTGTCTGTCCGTCCGTCTGTCTGTCTGGCTGTGTGTGTGTGTCCCCCTATCAACTCCTAAACGGCTGCAGCAATCGAAACAAAATTAGGTAGGAGTAAAGATCTATACCTGAATGTCTCACGGCCATATTTGAAAATGATGTCAGTGCTACCAACTGCTGAAAAATCGAAAGTGAAATTTGAGCTCCATGTTGGATATCTTGGAAGGTATGAATGGGAGCTATTTTAAAACTGGCACACGTATAGATAATAATATTGCAGTTTAATTTCCAGGAGACCATACGTGGCAGTGTTGCCAAAATGATTATAAGCCTGCTAATAGGTCCAATTTTAAATGCATATAACTGCTACACTAACAGTTGGATTTCAACCAAATTTCGTATGTGCTATGTGTACATAAACAGATATGACTGAGCGTATTCTTAAGAGCCACCAGGGCTGCCAACTGTTAATAAATGCTCTAAATTTTTTAAATCCAAATACCCATTTATCAGAAAGTATGCAAGCCGACAGCTTTAAACTATGCACACGTATAGGACCTGTCATTCTATATTAATTTGGAGTAACTTATATACGTCAGTGCTACCAACATGATTCTAAGCCTGCTGAGAGGTCCAACTTTAAATACATGTAACTTCTATACTATCATTTGGATTTCAACCAAATTTCGTGTGTGCTATGTGTACCATAACAGATATGACTATGCCTATTCTTAAGATTAACCAGGGCTGCCAACTGTTAATAAATGCTGTCTCTATTTTTGTTACCCTAATATCAATATATCAGAATGTATGCAAGCCAATAGCTCAAAATTTTGCACACGTATAGCCTAGTACCTGGCATTCTAGATTATTTTGGAATAACTAATATAGACCTACGCCAGTGCTGCCAACATGATTCTAAGCCTGCTAATAGGACCAATTTTAAAATATATGTAACTTATATACTAACAAATGGATTTCATCCAAAATTGGCACAACAAGAGATCATAATATTTCAGATTATTTCTGACCAACGCATGCATGACATTGTTGCCAACATGATTTTACGCGCACTGATAGATCCAATGTCTAACTGCATGTAACGTCCATGCTATCCATTGGACTTCATCCAAATATTGTATTCTGTATCTCAAGTGATGGAACTATTAATATATTCGGTCACCAGGGCTGCCAACCTTAGTGCTCTATTAGGCTACAGGTATATTTCGAACTAATTAGAAATTTCGATATTACCAACTAAATTTCGCTATTTTCTTGATAGATCCATATAGATTGGCATGAATCTTAAATTTTAAGAAAAGTAGGCTCTTTAGTTCGTCACGGAACTCCTTGCTTTTTATATTTTAATATTTCTTATCGCAGTTGGAACACAAAAAGTGCCCGTTTTTAAGCGTGTTTCAACCATGCGTCACATTTAAGAATTGTTATCTCGCAAACCCGTCAACAGATCGAATCCAAATGTTAACACAATATACATTGGAATGTTGTATAACTGGTTCATTAATTTTAAAATTTTGTATGGCCAAGAAACAAAGTTGTTATCATTTTGGTAAGGTAACTTTTTCTCGGCTCGGGTTGGTTTGAAAATGTAGTTCTTGTTCGCGTTGTAATCCTTATACATCAAAATGTATGCTGTATGATTGTGAAATACGTAAATTAATTCACCTATTTTATATCGGTTTGTATTTGTTTGGGGAATTAAGACATTGTTCACCAGTTGGCCGCTCCAGTAAAAGCAGTACAGCGTTGCCAAGATGGGCTCCCTCACGAGTCATGGCACGCTTTGCTCGGAAGTGATGGGCTCCATATCAGCAACGCTGTACAGAATTTCCCGGAGCGTCTAGCTGGTGAACCATGTCTTAATTCCCCGTACAAATACAAACCGATATAAAATAAGTGAATTAATTTACGTATTTCACAGTTATACAACATAACTTTTTGATGTATAAGGATTACAACGCAACCAAGAACTACATTTTACAACGACCCCGAGCCGAGAAATAGTTACCTTACAAAAATGATAACAAAATTCGTTCTTGAACACACAAAATTTTGAAATTAATAAACCTGTTATACAACATTCTAATGTATATTGTGCTAAAATTTGGATTCGATCTGATGACGGGTTTGTGATATAATAATTATTAAATGTGATGCATGGTTGAAACACGCTTAAAAACGGTCAACTTTTGTGTGTCAACTGCGATAAATATATATATATATATATATATATATATATATAAAATTCCAAACCTACATGAACTAACGTAAAATAGAACGACGAAAATGATTATGTTAGTGGATTTTATATAGGTCTATTGGTTACTTCACAAACAACCTTCAAACTCGAGTGCACATAATATTTTGGTCGACAGTACGTACTGTACCAAGAAAAGGAAACAGGCCCTAAGTAAAACCTCTACACATACATATGATTTTTTCCCTAGTTTATATTTGAAATTATATATTTCTTTACGCTTGCATTAGAGAATGTGTAAAGTACTGAGCAGTTTTGATTTCACTTTAAATTTATTTGTACAAGTTGGATGACTAAACGTCACCCCACAATCTGCAAGCTACATGGCTGAACAGCGGTTGCTTGGTAGAACTAGGCCCTTCAACGGCTGTCACGCCATGAGTTTAGTCTTTTTTTTTGTTGAAATTCTAATATATAAGTGTAAGAGTACAAGACCACGAACTATTCAGTGACAACTTTTTTCAGAGAAGAGAGTTCGAATTCAAACGGAAACAATGCGTTGTGTGGAAAAGTAAGACGTAGCCATTGTGAAAATGGAAAATTGGTCTCCATAGATACTGATGACAGTCAAGCGCAAGTTCTCTAGGTGAAAGCGTCCTGCATAAATATCCACTTCCTTTGTACGCTCACAAAAAACGAAGAAAAGTTCCAGCAGAGCTTGTGTATTGGCGTATTGAACGAAATAAAAGGTAATGAACTGAAACAATGTTTCTTACAGCAGATGTTTATTGCCATTCAGAAATTCCTTCTTATTTTATGATTTTTTCCTAGGAAACTGTCATCAGTCCAACATCTCTCATTGACTAGTTCACCTGTCAATCAACCTACCATTGTGGTTGCACCTGAAGTTCAGTTGTGTCTTGTGTTTCGCAGGGTTTTCCACTCCCTCCAGGTAAATGCCGAGATAGTACCTTACTTGAAGACTCAGGGCACCTGCCCCATCCCTGGCTCTAATACAGTAACACACATAGTCAACTACATGGAACTGATGACCAAGATGTCCCAAGCCCCTACAATGTATTATTATCAACAAGAACAAGAACAAGAATGTTTGAGGAAGTAAGAAAGTATCTGTATAAACACCTTGTGTCAACGTTACATAAGCGTGACATTACTATAATTTTATTGCTCAGATATTGTTCCACGCCTAGGCACTTGTACATGTAACTCGCCGAACTACAATATTCGTCAATTCGGCGTGTTCATCATTTTCCTTGCGCTAGAGATCTTGTGTAGCCCCAACGCTACTCCTACCACCCTTTTCAAAACAATTCCCAAACTTATGTCGACGATTCCATTCACCCGATTTTATTTATGAACAAGATGTTCAGTAAAGAACATATAGCCTACTTTCTCCTAAATGCATGGGTATTGTTATAACTCTTTGTCCTTTTCAAGGAGTATGATTGAATGTTGGTTGTAGTAGCTTGTTGAAATACAACGTGCTATAGGGATATTAAACATGAATATGAGGTGCCCTTTGCTAGTAATACCTCTGTACCAAATTTCGTTCAATTCGGTTTCACCGTGTTTGAATTGATAGGGGGAATCGATTTGCACACATACTTGGCCACCATCTGCAAATTATTGGGCTGATGTTCTTGCAGTTTGGTCAGAATATGTTTCCCACATAAAGATATGGTGTTGCAAAATTTGGTAGAGACTAGATTATTAGGTTGGTCGTAATTACATTTTAGCTTTTAACATTTGGGTGGCCGCGATTACGTTTCCGTCAAGATAGCGGTGATATAAAACATGACACTGAGGTGCCCTTTGCTAGTGCTACCTCTGTACCAAATTTCGTTCCATTCGGTTTCACCGTGTTCGAATTGATAAGGGGAATCGATTTTCACACAAAGATGGCCGCCATCCGCAAAATATTTGGCTAATGACCTATTAGTTTGATCAAAGGATGCTCCCTCCATAAAGGTATGCTGTTGCTAAATTTGCTAGAGATCGGATGATTAGGCTAATCGTAATTTGATTTAAGCTTTGAACATTTGTGTGGCCGCCATTACGTTTCCGTCAAGATGGCGGCGATATAAAACATGACACTGAGGTGCCCTTTGCTAGTGCTACCTCTGTACCAAATTTCTTCATTCGGTTCCACAGTGTTCGAATTAATAGGGGGAATCAATTTTGACATAAAGATGGCCGCCATCCGCAAACTATTAGGCTAATGACCTATTAGATTGGTCAAAGGATGCTCCCTCCATATAGGTATGTTGTTGCAAAGTTTGGTAGAGATCGGATGGTTATGTTAGTCGTAATTTGATTTAAGCTTTAAACATTTGTGTGGCCGCCATTACGTTTCTGTCAATACGGCGGCGATATTAATCATGACACTGAGATGCCCTTTGCTAGTGCTATCTCTGTACCAAATTTCGTTCCATTCGGTTTCACCGTGTTTGAATTAATAGGGGGAATCGATTTTGACACAAAGATGGCCGCCATCCGCAAACTATTAGGCGAATGACCTATTAGAATGGTCAAAGGAAGCTCCCTCCATAAAGGTATGTAGTTGCAAAATTTGGTAGAGATCGGATGATTAGGTTAATCGTAATTTGATTTAAGCTTTGAACATTCGTGTGGCCGCTATTACGTTTCAGTCAAGATGGCGGCGATATAAAACATGACACTGAGGTGCCCTTTGCTAGTGCTACCTCTGTACCAAATTTCGTTCTATTCGGTTCCACCGTGTTCGAATTAATAGGGGGAATCAATTTTGACATAAAGATGGCCGCCATCCGCAAACTATTAGGCTAATAACCTATTAGATTGGTCAAAGGATGCTCCCTCCATAAAGGTATGGTGTTGCAAAGTTTGGTAGAGATCGGATGGTTATGTTAGTCGTAATTTAACTTAAGCTTTGAACATTTGTGTGGCCGCCATTACGTTTCTGTCAATAAGGCAGCGATATAAAACATGCCCTTTGCTAGTGCTACCTCTGTACCAAATTTCGTTCCATTCGGTTTCACCGTGTTTGAATTAATAGGGGGAATTGAATTTCACACAAAGATGGCCGCCATCCGCAAACTATTAGGCTAATGACCTATTCATTTGGTCAAAGGATGCTTCCTCTATAAAGGTATGCTGTTGCAAAATTTGGTAGAGATCGGTTGATTAGGTTAATCGTAATTTGATTTAAGCTTTGAACATTCGTGTGGCCACCATTACGTTTCCGTCAAGATGGCGGCAATATAAAACATGACACTGAGGTGCCTTTTATAAGTACTAACTCTGTACCAAATTTCGTTCCATTCGGTTGCACCGTGTTCGAATTAATAGGGGGAATCGATTTTCACACAAAGATGGCCGCCATCCGCAAACTATTACGCTGATGACCTATTAGTTTGGTTAAAGGATGCTCCCCCTATAAAGGTATGTTGTTGCAAAATTTGGTAGAGATGGGATGATTAGGTTAGTCGTAATTTGATTTAAGCTTTGAACATTTGTGTGGCCGCCATTACGTTTCCGTCAAGATGGCGGCGATATAAAACATGACACTGAGGTGTCCTTTGCTAGTGCTACCTTTGTACCAAATTTCGTTCAATTCGCATTCACCGTGTTCGAATTGATAGGGGGGGGCAGACATTCAGAGTACACACACTCACACACACACATACACACACACAGACAGACACACTTTTTTCGCCCTTTGTTGATCTCATAAGTCTACTTTCATTTTTTGCAAAAATCGAAAGTAGGCTAAAAATGCTTTGGAATCAGGAAATAAATCTCCGTTTTCGTATTACCAGTTTTTTTTCATATTTTAAGCAGAAATATAAATAAAAAAACTGCTAGTAACGTCTTTGTTTTTTACATTTTGGAAAATGCATTGAATTGATATCAATTCTATTGCACTCTAGTATACATAGTAGTTTTGACATCGCAAATACGAGCTTTCATTCAAGAGAAAACTTAAAACAGAAATTGTCTCACTTTGGGGCTACTACGCGGTGTCAGAATTACAAACTAAAAATCGGGACATTTAGTCTTAATAGTATCCGGCTGCTGCACAGACTGCTGTGTTGTCTGCTGGTGTGTCCCTTCCCGTGCTGTCCGATCGTGACGTCACAGTTCCCTCTTCATTGCTATGTAAAGTAGTCAGGGATGTTTCAGCTACGTTATCTGATGGTTGAGTTACTTCCGCAATGCTATATGTGTTTGTAGAATGGGGCCTGTTATGAAAGGCCTCTGATATGGCTGGATATTCAGGGGAAGGTACTGCAGTTTCCATGTCGGTAGTGTTGCTTAGCTTACAACTCCCATCTGACTCGCCCAGCACCGTGCTGTATGTTTGTTGTCTGACATGAATACCGGGCGATTCCTTCTGTTCGGACAGTCTATTTGTGAGTGGGAGGTTTCTTTACAATAAAAGCAATACTTGGCTTGTCCTTCATATGTTAACAAAACTCTACAATCATTGACCGTCAAATATGATGGAATGGGGTATTTAAGTTCAATTGTTACAATACGTATGCCATTACTTACAGCAGAAAATTCGTATACTTCATTCAAGCACTCGTTCGGTATGTCCTTGAGAACTCCATGCGTAGAAAGCACGCGGGAGAGCCTTTCATTGTTGACTTCGGGAGGAGATTAAACAGACACGCACACGTTTTGTTAAAGAGTCTGAAGCAGTGATAGTTATCTTTGTGGTGTTACCGCTAGCTAGCCGGAAGGATTTCACACCTTCAGTTCGAGATAATGTGTTTTCATAAAGTAAGGTGTGCACTAATTTAATGTACACTGAACTTTCCCCGTTGTCTAGTTGATTCGCTAGTACTTGATCTATATTAAGCTTCAGGTCGTTCGCTATCCACCTAGGCCTATGTATTTCAAGTAGTGTCGGTCTGTTGTTCCTTTCATCAAAAGCGCATTTAAGAGTGTTTTTCCGGACATTCGCCACTTTCGCAAGTTCAACAAGCAGTTCCGTGACAAACTAAGGAGCCTATTTTCCTTAAACTTTAAGATTCATGCCAATGTTTAATCTATATGGAACTATCTAAGTTAATGACGAAATTAAGTTGGTAATATCAAAATTTCTAATTAATTCTAAATATACCTGCACTACAGTTGGGAGCCCTGATGACTTAATATATTCTTAGTTCCATCTCTTAAGGTACAGAATACAAAATTTGATTGAAGTTCAATGTATTACGTGGACGTTACATGCAGTTAGATATTGGATCTATCAGCGCGCGTAAAATCATGTTGGCAGCAATGTCATGCATGTCTTGGTCAGAAATAATCTGACATATTATGATCTATTTTTGTGCCAATTTTGGACGAAATCCATTTGTACGTATAGAAGTTACATGCATTTTAGAATTGAACCTATCATCAGGCTTAGAATCATGTTAGCGGCATTGGCATAATATTAGTTACTCCAAATTAATCTACAATGTCAGGTACTACACGTGTGCAAAGTTTAGAGTTGTTGGCTTGCATGCATTCTGATATATTAATATCATCATCATTTTCTTCGGCTCATCCCAATTAATTGGGGTCGCCGGAGCCAACCTGGCTCATTTTGGTTTTGGCCGGGGATTTAAGACCGGATGCCCTTCCTGACGCCACGTGATTTTTCAGGTGAAAATTTCGCCCAGCTGTCACCGGGATTCGAACCCCGGCCGTCCGGGTGAAAGACGAGCAGCTAAGCCACTGCGCCATCACGCTCCCTATTCTGATATATTAATATAAGGGTAAAAAAAAAGTAGAGACAGCAATTATCAACAGTTGTCAGCAGCTGGCTGCTCTTAAGAATACGCATAGTGATATCTGGTTATGTACACATAGTAGACTACATACGAAATTTGGTTTAAATCCAATTGATAGTGTAGAAGTTCTTTTAGTTTAAAAATTTGACCTATCAGCATGCTTAGAATCCTTTTGCCAACACTGTCATGTATGGCCTCCTGGAAATTAAACTGAAATAGTATTATCTATATAATTATTTGCCAATTTTGAAATAGCTCCCATGCATACCTTCCAAGATATCCAACATGGAGCTCAAATTTCAATTGCGGTTTTTCAGCAGTTGGTAGCACTGACTTCATTTTCATGGCCTTGAGATATTCAGATATAGATCTTTACTCATACCAAATTTGGTTTTGATTGCTTCAGCCGTTTAGGAGTTGATAAGGGGGGGGGGGGGACGGACATGCACAGACATACAGACAGACAATTGACCAGATCGATCTCATAAGTCTACCTTTCCTCATTTTTGCAAAATATGAAAAGTAGGCTAAAAATACAATACCCTATCACGGTAAGCACTTCCGAGTATTTATTAACCTCGAGGCTAAACTCAGAACCTAACACGACGTAGGTCGCAAAGTGACACTTCAACTCTTTCTACTCTATGGAGTTCTCCAACGCAAAATGTATCAAAATGGTGCCATTCTCAATCGATGATGCCGTTTGTAATATATAAACGATATGCGAATAACGTTATTAGTGCGAATAACGGTATTGAGGGAATATTTTTCCATAGATGTATTCAAATAACGTTATTTGTAGTGAGCACTACCATTTCGTTCCTGCGATAACCGATATCCGAATAACGTTATTAGTCCGAATAACGGTATTGGGGGAATAATGTTCGAGAGATGTATTCAAATAACGTTATTTATAGTGAGCACTACCATTTCGTTCCCGCGATAACCGATATCCGAATAACGTTATTAGTCCGAATAACGGTATTGGGGGTTTATTTTGGAGAGATCTATTCAAATAACGTTATTTCTAGTGAGCACTACCATTTCGTTCCTGAGATAACCAATATCCGAATAACGTTATTAATCCTAATAAAGGTATTGGGGGAATATTTTTCGAGATATGTATTCCGATAACGTTATTTCAGGCGGGCACTACCATTTCGTTCCTTGGTTAACTAATATTCGAATAACGTTATTAGTACAAATAACGATATTAGGAGATTTTTTTCGAGATATGTATTCCGATAACGTTATTTCAGGTGGGCACTAGTATTTCGTTTCTACGATAACCGATATCCGAAGAACGTTATTAGTCCGAATAACGGTATTAGGGGATATTTTTCGAGAGACTTATTCAAATAACGTTATTTCTGTCGGACAATACTATTTCGTTTCTACGATAACCAATATCAGAATAACGTTATATGGCCCAATAACGTTACCATGCGATACAAATGACTTCCGGATATGAAACGTAACGACCACAATGTAACCAAGACCCATTTTGTTACATAATCTACCAAAACAACCATTTTCGTTATGTTAAGTTATGAAGCCTTGATTGTTGGGCGGCAGTTGCGTAAGCCTGTTACACTGCTTCTATCACCACCCGGCTATGGTTCATATTCAGTGTGTCACAGATGAAAACGACGGTGCTGAGAGACCCTGATTGTACATGTCTTCATAAAATGGTATTTTTCTCAGTTTCTCAATTTTTTCACAAAACATGATCCTGGCGCATCAATATTGGTGCAATTTATCTACATGTTCTACATAAAATTATCAATAACTTCATCAATTAAAATAAAGTAGTGTAAACAGTTCGGTAATTAAAATTTATTCTATTGGGTATTTAATGGGGGAATGACATTAACAAATTATTACATTATTGTATTTCTCGAAAATTATTTAAGTGAACTAAAAATTTATACGTTTCTTATACGTTTAACACAATAAATAATGATAACTGTGCTACCTCAATACGTTTGACCACACGCCACAGCCATGCGTGTTATGGCTCGTTCTCACGATGGCACCGGTGTCACGACATTGCTGTCATGACATGAAATGTCGCAGCAGTGTCATTGTCGGAACAGTTTTTGATGCAACCGTCACAGTGCCGTGGCAGTGGTGTCACGTATTCAAAAGTTTTGATATGCGACACCGTGGCATCATCGCTGTCGTGACACTGACGTGAACTTCCCCATGCAATGTCGTAATGAGAAAGGTTTGTGCCAGTCGTGTCGTGACATTGCATCACTCGACCTGATATTCTTCAGTTTCTGGAACACTATCAGCAATATCCCTTTCTTAAGAGTTCCTCAAACATATTCTCGTCGAATCATAGAAAATTGCTCAATCACCGAGAATCTTCCAATGCCAAATCTCTCAGTAACGTTTCAGGTATACCTAGTTTTCCTCTGCGTAGCATCCATTTTCTCACCCACACTTCTTTCTCCTTCTTCCTACATGTTCTCTCCTCCAGAGCTATCAATTCTCCGACAACACTGGCAACGGCACAAACAACGTCCATCATGTTGCGCGAAAATGCCACGAAAGCTCAAACTTCTGTACCTATCGTGTGAACAGGTAACTGCCATGGCAGCGAATGCCGTGACATTTCATGACAGCAATGTCGTGACATCAGTGACATCGTCGGAACGAGCCTTTAAAACAGTCGCCGCGACCACGATGGTCAGCTGCAGCAAATCTGGAGATAGGAGATTCGAATCCCGATACTGAAAGTGACTGCCCTGAATTTTCCACATTCCCTCCAGGCAAATGCCAGGTTAGTACCTTACTTCAAGTCCTGGAGCAGTTACCTTATCCCCGACCGTAATAAATACTGGCACACACACTACCAAAGTCATGACAGAAACACACTCAAGTACTCGGGGAGGATGGCCAAGGTTTCCCAAGCCCATAAGAATTTAATTTTTTGACTCAATGACTGTTGTAAAAATATCAGAATTTGGATATGAAAAGTGTTAGTTGTTTCATGTACATTTATGTACCTATTCTGTGTGCTAAATCAAAACAAACTCCTTTAATAATATTTACAACAAGATGTTCAGTAAAGAACATATAGCCTACTTTCTCCTAAATGCATGGGTATTGTTATAACTCTTTGTCCTTTTCAAGGAGTATAATTGAATGTTGGCTGTAGTAGCTTGCTGAAATACAACGTGCTATAGGGATATTAAACATGAATATGAGGTGCCCTTTGCTAGTGCTACCTCAGTAAAAAAAATGCATTCAATTCAGTTTCACCGTGTTTGAATTGATCTGGGGAATGGATTTGCACACATACATGGCCGCTATTCGCAAACTATTGGGCTGATGACCTTGTAGTCAGTCATAAGATGCTTTCCACAAAAAGGCATGTTGTTGCAAAATCCGGTAGAGATCAAATTATTAGGATGGTCGAAATTTTATTTAAGCTTTTAACATTTGGGTGGCCGTCATTCCGTTTCCGTCAAGATGGCGGCGATATAAAACATGACACTGAGGTGCTTTTTGCTAGTGCTACCTCTGTACCAAATTTCGTTCAATTCGGTTTCACCGTGTTTGAATTGATAGGGGGAATCGATTTGCACACATACTTGGCCACCATCTGCAAACTATTGGGATGATGATCTAGCAGTTTGGTCAGAATATGCTTCCCACATAAAGATTTGTTGTTGCAAAATTTGGTAGAGACTAGATTATTAGGTTGGTCGTAATTACATTTTAGCCTTTAACATTTGGGTGGCCGCGATTACGTTTCCGTCAAGATGGCGGTGATATAAAACATGACACTGAGGTGGCCTATTCTAGTGCTACCTCTGTACCAAATTTCGTTCCATTCGGTTCCACCGTGTTCGAATTAATAGGAGGAATCAATTTTGACATAAAGATGGCCGCCATCCGCAAACTAATAGGCGAATGACCTATTAGATAGATCAAAGGATGCTCCCTCCATAAAGGTATGAAGTTGCAAAATTTGGTAGAGATCGGATGATTAGGTTAATCGTAATTTGATTTAAGCTTTGAACATTCGTGTGGCCGCCATTACGTTTCAGTCAAGATGGCGGCGATATAAAACATGACACTGAGGTGCCTTTTGCTAGTGCTACCTCTGTACCAAATTTCGTTCCATTCGGTTCCACCGTGTTCGAATTAATAGGGGGAATTTTTTTTGACATAAAGATGGCCGCGATCCGCAAACTATTAGGCTAATAACCTATTAGATTGGTCAAAGAATGCTCCCTCCATAAAGGTATGTTGTTGCAAAGTTTGGTAGAGATCGGATGGTTATGTTAGTCGTAATTTAACTTAAGCATTGAACATTTGTGTGGCCGCCATTACGTTTCTGTCAATACGGCGGCGATATAAAACATGATACTGTGATGCACTTTGCTAGTGCTACCTCTGTACCAAATTTCGTTCCATTCGGTTTCACCGTGTTTGATTTAATAGGGGGAATTGATTTTCACACAAAGATGGCCGCCATCCGCAAACTATTAGGCTAATGACCTATTCATTTGGTGAAAGGATGCTTCCTCTATAAGGGTATGTTATTGCAAAATTTGGTAGAGATCAGATGATTAGGTTAAACGTAATTTGATTTAAGCTTTGAACATTTGTGTGGCCACCATTACGTTTCCGTCAAGATGGCGGCGATATAAGACATGACACTGAGGTGCCTTTTGTTAGTACTACCTCTGTGCCAAATTTTGTTCCATTCGGTTGCACCGTGTTCGAATTAATAGGGGGAATCGATTTTCACACTAAGATGGCCGCCATCCGCAAACTATTACGCTGATGTCCTATTAGATTAGTCAAAGGATGCTCCCTCCATAAAGGTATGTAGTTGCAAAATTTGGTAGAGATCGGATGATTAGGTTAATCGTAATTTGATTTAAGCTTTGAACATTCGTGTGGCCGCCATTACGTTTCAGTCACGATGGCGGCGATATAAAACATGACACTGAGGTGCCCTTTGCTAGTTGTACCTCTGTACCAAATTTCGTTCCATTCGGTTCCACCGTGTTCGAATTAATAGGGGTAATCAATTTTGACATAAAGATGGCCGCCATCCGCAAACTATTAGGCTAATAACCTATTAGATTGGTCAAAGGATGCTCCCTCCATAAAGGTATGTTGTTGCAAAGTTTGGTAGAGATCGGATGATTAGGTTAATCGTAATTTGATTTAAGCTTTGAACATTCGTGTGGCCGCCATTACGTTTCAGTCACGATGGCGGCGATATAAAACATGACACTGAGGTGCCCTTTGCTAGTTGTACCTCTGTACCAAATTTCGTTCCATTCGGTTCCACCGTGTTCGAATTAATAGGGGTAATCAATTTTGACATAAAGATGGCCGCCATCCGCAAACTATTAGGCTAATAACCTATTAGATTGGTCAAAGGATGCTCCCTCCATAAAGGTATGTTGTTGCAAAGTTTGGTAGAGATAGGATGGTTATGTTAGTCGTAATTTAACTTAAGCTTTGAAAATTTGTGTGGCCGCCATTACGTTCCTGTCAATATGGCGGCGATGTAAAACATGACACTGAGATGCCCTTTGCTAGTGCTACCTCTGTACCAAATTTCGTTCCATTCGGTTTCACCGTGTTTGAATTAATAGGGAGAATTGATTGTCACACAAAGATGGCCGCCATCCGCAAACTATTAGGCTAATGACCTATTCGTTTGGTCAAAGGATGCTTCCTCTATAAAGGTATGTTGTTGCAAAATTTGGTAGAGATCGGATGATTAGATTAATCGTAAAATGATTTAAGCTTTGAACATTTGTGTGGCCGCCATTACGTTTCCGTCAAGATGGCGGCGATATAAAACATGACACTGAGGTGCCTTTTGTTAGTACTACCTCTGTACCAAATTTCGTTCCATTCGGTTTCACCGTGTTCGAATTAATAGGGGGAATCTATTTTCGAACAAAGATGGCCGCCATCCGCAAACTATTACGCCGATGACCTATTAGATTGGTCAAAGGATGCTCCCTCCATAAAGGTATGTAGTTGCAAAATTTGGTAGAGATCGGATGATTAGGTTAATCGTAATTTGATTTAAGCTTTGAACATTCGTGTGGCCGCCATTACGTTTCAGTCAAGATGGCGGCGATATAAAACATGACGCTGAGGTGCCCTTTGCTAATGCTACCTCTGTACCAAATTTCGTTCCATACGGTTCCACCGTGTTCGAATTAATAGGGGGAATCAATTTTGACATAAAGATGGCCGCCATCCGCAAACTAATAGGCTAATAACCTATTAGATTGGTCAAATGATGCTCCCGCCATAAAGGTATGTTGTTGCAAAGTTTGGTAGAGATCGGATGGTTATGTTAGTCGTAATTTAACTTAAGCTTTGAACATTTGTGTGGCCGCCATTACGTTTCTGTCAATATGGCGGCGATATAAAACATGAAACTGAGATGCCCTTTGCTAGTGCTACCTCTGTACCAAATTTCGTTCCATTCGGTTTTACCGTGTTTGAATTAATAGGGGGAATTGATTTTCACAGAAAGATGGCCGCCATCCGCAAACTATTAGGCTAATGACCTATTCATTTGGTCAACAAATGCTTCCTCTATAAGGGTATGTTGTTGCAAAATTTGGTAGAGATCGGATGATTAGGTTAATCGTAATTTGATTTAAGCTTTGAACATTTGTGTGGCCGCCATTACGATTCCGTCAAGATGGCGGCGATATAAAACATGACACTGAGGTGCCTTTTGTTAGTACTACCTCTGTACCAAATTTCGTTCCATTCGGTTGCACCGTGTTCGAATTAATAGGGTGAATCGATTTTCACACAAAGATGGCCGCCATCCGCAAACTATTACGCTGATGACCTGTTAGTTTGGTCAAAGGATGCTCCCCCCCCTAAAGGTATGTTGTTGCAAAATTTGGTAGAGATCGGATGGTTAGGTTAGTCGTAATTTGATTTAAGCTTTGAACATTTGTGTGGCCGCCATTACGTTTCCGTCAAGATGGCGGCGATATAAAACATGACACTGAGGTGCCTTTTGTTAGTACTACCTCTGTACCAAATTTCGTTCCATTCGGTTGCACCATGTTCGAATTAATAGGGGGAATCGATTTTCACACAAAGATGGCCGCCATCCGCAAACTATTACGCTGATGACCTATTGGTTTGGTCTAAGGATGCCCCCCCATAAAGGTATGTTGTTGCAAAATTTGGTAGAGATAGGATGATTAGGTTAGTCGTAATTCGATTTAAGCTTTGAACATTTGTGTGGCCACCATTACGTTTCCGTCAAGATGGCGGCGATATAAAACATGACACTGAGGTGTCCCTTGCTAGTGCTACCTTTGTACCAAATTTCGTTCAATTCGCATTCACCGTGTTCGAATTGATAGGGGGGTACAGACATTCAGAGTACACACACTCACACACACACAGACACACACACAGACTCACACACAGACTCACACACACACATACACACACACACACACACACACACACAGAGACTCACACACACACATACACACACACAGACAGACACACTTTTTTCGCCCTGTGTTGATCTCATAAGTCTACTTTAATTTTTTGCAAAAATCGAAAGTAGGCTAAAAATGTGTTAACTCCGTCTTGATATTATCCCTTAACAAGCAATTTTGAAACAAGAGTCAAAATATCCTATAACCACGCGATATGTGAAGGGGAAACTCTGAAGTAAAACTCACAGCAAAAACAAGTAATTCCGTGAAGAACTATACAGCCTATTTTCATATATCCTACTTATGTTAATTGCCACTATCAACATACACAATTTCAGTTTGATTGCTGTAATAGATTCGTAGATATTGAGAACCGACTAAACATTTCGCATGGTCGCCATGTTGGATTTTATATATGTAGGTCCTCGAGTTATGTACTGTTACATGCATATTATTGTGAACGTGTAGTATTGAAACTTCAATCGCATAATTAGGACACAAGAAGTAACAAGGAGATTTAAAAAATTTTCACAGCTGCCATCTTGAGGTTATGGAAACAATTGAAATAAATTAGATGCCAGTGGATTAACATTCGTATAAGGATTGACTGTACCAAGTTTCACTGCACGCGGATGGTTAAATTGCGAGAAACGTCCATGTGAATATTTATAATTCGCGTCGCCGCCATGTTGGATTTGTGATCACTAGGTTATTTAAAGTCCTATAGGTGAACTTAAGTTCATAGCCCCTATGAACATTAAAAATGCAGTTTGATTGCTAAAATAGATTCGTAGATATTCAGTATCGTCTTAAGTATTTCGGATGGTCGCCATGTTGGATTGTTAAATGTATAGGCCATAGAGTCATGTACCATTAAAGGAAAATTATTGCGTAGGTTCATTATTCAAACTTTCACTTCGATCGCATGACTACATCACAAGAAATAAAAACTTAATTTTAAAATTCGCACTGCCGCCATCTTGATGTTATGTAAACAATTGAACTAAATTAGATACCAGTGGATTACAATGTGTATAGATATTTCGTGTACCAGGTTTCAGAGCGCTTGGAACATTAAATCGCGAGAAGAGTCTATTTAAAATTTTCAAATTCGCTTGGCCGCCATGTTCGTTTTGTAGTTAACCGGTTTTTGAAAGTCTCATAGATGGATTTCCAGTAGTGCCCTTTATCTCCGTGCAAAATCTTAGGGAGATACCCCTAATTGTTTCATATATATAGAATGCCGGTGAAATATTTCACATATCCTCCATCTTGTGATTATGTAAACAATTGAGCGAAGTTAGATGTCGGTGCATTACAATGTATATAAACATATACTGTACCAAGTTTCATTGCGTTTGGTTGGTCAAATCGCGAGAAACGTCTATTTAAAAGTCGCAAATTCGCTTGGCCGCCATGTTGGTTTTGTAGTTATCAGGTTTTCAAAAGTCACATAAGTGAACTTATAGTAGTTCCCTCTATCACCATAGAAAATGTCAGGGTAATATCGGTAATAGTTTCGGAGATTTTGAATGCTGGTGAAATATTTCGCACAGCCGCCATGTTGGATTGGTGAGTCGGAACAAAATTTGAAGGGCACGGTCGAGGTCGCCGGGAATAGTGCTATGAACTTTCGGAGTTTCATTAAAATCGCTCCTGCCGTTTAGATTTTATTAGGGACACACACACACACACACACGAATCACACACACACGCACACACACACGGACAAAAGGTGATCTCATAAGCCTATTTTTTCAAAATTGAAAATAGGCTAAAAAACAAAAAACTTGAAAATTGAATAACAGTACGAAAAGTTTGTGGAAGTTTAAAAATGTATAAGTTCATTCTGGTAGCAAAAATGTCTGTGTTCCCTTTAAAACGGATAGTACAAGATTTATGACAAGCGCGTCAAAATATTAATATTCTTAGGACTTATATTTTCTTTGAGCTGTATATCTGCCCTTTAATATCATCAAGTATAGTCTATCAATTATCGTGGTTCTTCGGTGAGAAGGATTGATTTTCTCTCTTCTAGCGACTCAGTGGTTTTCTGTATATGGCAGACATTTAATGAAAAGCACTCTCCTTCGTTTTTCGTTCCTCTCAAATTAAATATTGGTTAAAATGGAAATAGGAGTTGAAGCGTTTCCATTAATTCCTCCAACTTCAATTGGAAATGTATTTCAATTCATTAGTAGCGGTCTCTTTACAGAGACAGCTTTAAAATAATTGATTGCCTTCCTTTAATCAACATTTAAAGTAGATGTTCTCTTGACGTATCACTTCTCTAACTTTAATTACATCCTTAACGTTTGCCTTCAAAGGAATTGGACGTTATATAAGTGGAATAATCTTGCCAACGCTACCAAGATTTGATTGTTCAGTTGTTTTAACGATTATTACTTCTTTTATGGCAGTGATGATTGTTTCTGATTTCCATAAACCAAGGGTAAAATAAATGTGGAAGTCAGGTTTAGGTCATTTAATGTGGGCGTTATGGATTCTCAACAGTAATTTACAATTGCACGTTTAGAATTATACTCATTTGGATTAGAGATGCACCAAAGTTAGATCTACAAAGTGCGAAAGCAGTGGTATTTTAATAAGCGACATGATCACCTCCAACAGACATACTGTGCAGCGGGTTCCGATTCAACACGGAACTGTAAAATGGGTTGCCTACCCACCAGCAATGGGCTTGAAATCTGCTCGCAGCGCGCTTGCGACGGGGCTGAGTTCGATTTCACTGATTGCCGCCTTCTTATGCAGCATTGCAAAGTATTTTGCTGTTTCAAAATATATTTACACAGGCTTCACAATAAGTTTGAATAATTTCTTCTTCAGAACTTGTTATTTTACGCTTCTGTTAATGTCTTTTGCAGAGCATTTCTATGATATAAAATTTTATTTTACAACATAGTTTATTACAACACAATGTATTTTTGTGTTGTATTTTATTTACAACACAATTTATTGCTTGGTAAAGCCAAGTGAAATAATTATTACAATGAAGGATTATGGTAACAAACCATGAGTTGATGAAACTTTGATTTCATTAGACTAATGTGACAAGTTTAAATTAATCAACGATTAGTGAAGTACCGAATGTGGCATCTACAAATATTCCATACGAGTGTCTTAATTACCACCTTAGGCGAGTTGCATACGACTGTTTATGTTCGACGATAATTATAACTTTATTATATGTTTCAACATAAATATTCATAAATATATGTGGGATTCAGTGAACAGAACACATGCGTGGGTCAAAAAATTTCAAAAGCAGAGGCCATTTACTTTCTTTGGCATGATGTCTAGTGCCGTTCAGAACTAGCATTTACTAATATTGTCACTGAAGTCGTTTGAAAGCAAAGCGCTGTGTAGAAATTGGCGTTGGGGATATTAAGGTACAGTGCTATTTCTTGTCTCATATTCGCCAGTTTATTTACGCGAACATATTCGGTAATTAATGGAGGAAGGACATTAACAAATTATTGCATTATTGTATTTCTAGAAAATTATTTAAGTGAACTATAAATTTATACGTTTCTTATACGTTTAACACAATAAATAAGGATAATTGTGCATCCTCAATACGTTTGACCACACGCCGTAGCCATGCGTGTTAAAACAGTCGCCGCGACCACGATGGTCAGCTACAGAAAGTCTGGAGATAGGCGATTCGAATCCCGTTACTGAAAGTGACTGCCCTGAATTTTCCACATTCCCTCCAGGCAAATGCCAGGATAGTACCTTACTTCAAGTCCTGGGGTAGTTACCTCATCCCCAACCGTAATAATTACTGGGTCACACACTACCAAAGTCATGACAGAAACACACTCAAGTACACGGGGAGAATGACCAAGGTTTCCCAAGCCCATAAGAACTTAAATTTTTGACTCAATGTCGGTAATTTATGATGATGATGATGATGATAATTGTTGTTTTAAGGGGCTTAACATCGAGGGTTATCTGCCCCTGATGATCCGGGTGATAGCGAAAATGAGAATGAAATGGAAACCAGAACGAAAATTATGTGAGACGGAAAATATGTACAAAGAGAAACTCAGATGGAAACAACTCACAATATGGTCTTACAAAAGGGAATTTAGAACGAAAAGATTCACAAAAAGAATAGATTGAAAAGGACCCACAAAACGTAGGCTAGATTCAAAATACGTACAAAATGCAATGTAGCGTCGAAATACTTACAAAATGCAACTGAAATTCAAAATACTTACAAAATGCAAATGAGATCGAAAATACGTACAAAATGCAATTGAGGTTCAAAATACTTACAAAATGCAATTGAAATGGAAAATACACAATGCAATTTAGATTGAAAAAGGCCGGTTCAGATTCAAAATACTCACAAAGTGCAATTGAAATTCAAAATACTTACAAAATGCAATTTAAATTGAAAATGCTTACAAAATGTACGGTAGATTCAAACGACTCATGTGTATTGACAATACTTACAAAATGCAATTTAGATTGAAAATACTTGACAAAATGTAATTTAGATTCAAAATACCCACAAAATGCAATTGAGAATCAAAATATGTGCAAAATGCAATTGAGATTCAAAATTCGTGCGAAATGCGGTTTTGGTTGAAAATACTTACAAAATGCAATTGAAATTCGAAATACTCACTAAAAGGCCCGTCTACCTGCATTGAAAGACTTACTAAAATGCAATTTAGATTGTCAATCTTTACAAAATGCAATTGAGGTTGAAGAAAATCGCGAGATGTAATTTAGATCGAAAAAAACTTACAAAATGCAACGTAGATCAAAAATGCCGTAAAAATTCGCTAAAAGGGAATTTAGATACACGGTGAACCAAGTAACAAAAACAGTGCGGGAATCTTAAAGAGAAAAGGAAATATAAGGAAAAGAGGAGAGGGGTGGAGGGGAGAGGAGAGGGGAGAGAGGAGAGGGTCCGCCCCAAAGGTAAGGGACAAAAGTGGAAAACGGACCCAGCTCAGGAATCCCACGGGATCGCCAACTCCCGAACTCACCAGCCGTGAGCCCCTGAGGGTGTAGCATTATCTAGGGTGCACCAGAAGTGGTGGAGCTACATACACCCTGCCTCCTTAAGGAAAGGAAGATTGTAGTTTTACGTGACCGTGAATCTTGTGATTATAAGCCACGGGACCTCCTTTTTACGTGGAATCCGAACCACAGGACATGGCATTTCACTTCGAAAATCTCACATGCATTGACCGGGAATCGAACCCGGACCGCCTTGGTGAGAGGCATACAGCGAGACCGCTGAGCCACCACGCCCCCCCCCCTCCTTAAGGAGCCTTGAGCACAAGGCAGAAGGTAAAAGGAAAAGAAAAAGAAGGCTGACCCCTCACAGAAGGAGGGTATCAGGAAAGATGAGAAAAGGGCCAATTAAGGCGGGAAAGTGAAAGACTCCCTAGGCCTCGGCTAAGCTAATACCGTCGGGGTCGGAAGAGAACAAGAGTTGACCAAGGGAGGTCGACAGGAAAGAAGACGGAGAGGAGCCCGGCACAAGTAAGTGGAAACAATGCCGGACTCAGCTGGGGTCCCGTGGTCGCCAACCCACGTCCCACTAGATGTGAGCCCCTGAGGGAGGTAATTTATGTAGAAGGATTCTGTGTTGCTAACTTCTGGACGTAGATTCATAAATGTCTTGCATATTTCATAGTATTTTCTTGTTACTGTAAAGGGTCGTGCTGATTTAGTCTTTGTGTTTGGGATTGTAACTACAATGGTTGTTCCGATATCCAATTTGAACTTACAAATCATGTAATTCATGTCCAACATGTTTGATTTTGAGCGCATGCGCGAAGCTATCCTTACCTAATTGGTCAATGAATGGGCTCTGATTGGCTGGAGAAACAGTTTCATAATGAAGAATTGTACTATAATTATCCTCATTATGATACAGTTTTCCGACATATAATATTTACATTTCGACATCGTCGAACATAAACAACATTATACTCCCGTTTTCATTTGCATAACTCCAATAGCTCACCGTTCTGGTCTTCCAGCTCAGCTATCTTACTGCCGAGGAGATAGAAGCAGTACTTTGCTACTCGGGAATGTACAAATTATGCACATCAGACTCACAAATCTCCCGCCGGCTTTATGATGTGAGAGCGCTGTTAACAAAAGGCACACAGTTCATAAAGAGAGAAGGTTATTGCCGATTCATGCAATGGACTTGGTATGTATATTGGGCATTAATTGTGTTTGCTTGGAAAGCAGAGAATTAAATTACACAGTGAGGGTCCTCGCTATAGACAGGAGCCCCGCAGAGGCCATGCCGCGAACAGGTCACATTGGCTCACCGCCAGATTTATAGCATGTACCGGTTACAACTGCGGGTCGGGAAGCCCAGGATGCTGTCATAGCATATACAGGGTGTACCTTAATTATACCGACGATGCCGCAATCGGATTGGCGTAGTAAATTTTTCCCTCCGAGAAAATGAGGTTACTTTGTTACTTCCGGGCACGCGATTCAAATCTACGGACTCGCCGTATTTGCTGAGCTAGAGAGCAACCCGCTGGCCACCGCTGTGCTTCAAGCAAGGGAAGGGAGTGTGGTAGAAGGTGATCGCCTCGGCTTGCCGCATGCCCGCCAGCATATCTCTGTCTCCTTCTATCACACTCCTTTTCCTTGCCTGAAGCACAGCAGTGGCCAGCGGCTTGCTCTCTAGCTCAGCAAATACGGCGAGTTCGTCGATTTGAATCGCGCGTCCGGAAGTAACAAAGTAACCTCATTTTCTCGGAGGGAAAAATTTTCTCCGCCAATCCGATTGCGGCATCGTTTTTTACATAACACGCAGAGCGTACCTGATGTTTTTGTCGGTATAATTAAGATACAGCCTGTATTACATTCCCAGCTGGCAAGATGCCATAGTTGTGATGATTAAGACTTGCTGTGAAGTACTGTAGCCTACCTCGTATCTTGTAAACATGGTTAGGTAAAGAACAAAAAAATAGAATTTTCCTATTGGAAACTTATCTTCTCAAGGAAAAGTTTGAAGTTAATTTATTCGTATGTTTCAGTGACGTGCGATTTTTACTTGTGGGGGAATCAAACAAAAGGTAAACAGAAACAATCTGCCTACTCTGGAGGCACTCGAGAACAAAAGAACTGCACTGATACGAAATATCAGTGAGGGTGAATTACAGCGATTCTACCAAAACTCCCTACGTCGGTGTAGCGTGTGCTTACAAATTGAAGGACAGCATTTCCAGCAACTACTCTGAAATTCATGTAGGTCTAAGTAATTATGATTATTTGTCTTTGTTGTTTGAGTTTTCAGTCTTTCGACTGGTTTGATGCAGCCTTCCATTCTCCCTGTCCTGAGCTGATCGTTTCATCTCTACATAGCTACCACACCCTACATCCTAACATATTCTAACCTTGGTCTACCCCTACAGTTGATATCTCCGACCGTTCCTTTTATAACTAAGTTTGCTATTCCTGTGTCTTAGTATGTGCCCTACCAACCTATCTGTTCTATTCATTATAAAAAAAAGGAAGGAAGCTTGTAGTTTAACGTGACCGTTAATCTCGAGATCATGAGCCACGGGACCTCCTTTTTACGTGGAATCCGAACCACAGGACATGGCATTTCACTTCGAAAATCTCACAGTCGCCATAAACATCTCTCCTCTCCCACTCGTCTTAATACATCTTCAGTCATAACCCTATCTATCCATCTGATCTTCATCATTCTCCTGTAACACCACATTTCAAACGGCAGCTTCGGTGGCGTAATTGGTAGCATACTGAGCTTCTATGTTCAAACCCGGCCGAAGTCGTCGGATTTTTAAGAGCGTTACAATCCCTCAGTATGCCATCCTTCGGAGGGAAAGTAAAGCCGGCGGTCCCATGTCATAGATTTATGGCATGTTAAAGGACCTTCCACTAATTACACCAGTGTGAAGCTAAATTGGGTAGGTTAAGAATGTAAACAACGCTCTTAGGTTTCTACGTTCGTTGCCATGAGCCGACTGCGGTGGCGTCTAGTAGCTAATTTCTGAACTAGGCCTAGTAGTCGTTGAAGGTGGCGTTTGGTGGAAAAAGTAGGAACTATTTGAAAAATTCTAAGTTGCAGTCTCTAGTTAAATTAAAAAACAGATACACACACTAATACAGCCATCACAATTAACACCGGTTTTCAGACAGATTCTACACTCACCCAAAGTACACGGGGCTACATGACCACGTTGTCGCAGGCCCTGAACTGAGGAACCAACCACCAACCAACATCTCAAACGCTTCAATTCTCCTCTTTTCTGCTGCTCCAACAGTCCAAGTTTCACTTCCATAGAGTGCCACGCTCCAGACAAAGACCTTCAAAAATGACTTCCTAATACCTAAATCTATAATCGATGTCAACAAATTCCTTTTCTGAATAAATGCTCTCCGTTCCTGTGCTAATCTACTTTTTAAAGGACTCGAAGCCGTGGCCTCCAGCTTTGTACGCTTTTGCTCTTTCAACTGAGCTAATAGAGGAAACATCTTAGCTTATACTCGTATTATGTGAAGCTAGCCTATGCTTGGCACAATCACACTGTGTTAGTTTCAGGAATGGATTGTCACGCATGTCATGATGACAAATGGTATCTCCTATGATATCCTGGTAAAATATTTCACCAATCTAGACACTGACATCACTAAGTTTGGCTGGAAAATTCTCAACGTGGTGACAGCTGGAAACGTTATTTCAATTATATTTTTTATGCAATTTTGAAAGTACCCTACTAGTTATCTTAATTCTTGGTTGACTGCATGTCACGACTACAATGTTCTCGCCTGCTATGTCTGAGGTTATGGGTTGGAATCCTGGGGCAGTCAGTTGGCATTTGAGAGAGCCGTGACAGTCGATTTATGGCATATTTAGTATCCCCTTCTGCACGGAACTCCAGCGCCTGGGCGTCTCTAAAAACTGCAGTTGTTCATAAGGACGTAAAAACCATATTATTATTATTATTATTATTATTATTATTATTGAAGCCTCCGTGGCTTAGGCGGCAGCACGTCGGCCTCTCACCGCTGGGTCCGTGGTTCAAATCCCGGTCACTCCATGTGAGATCTGTGCTGGACAAAACGGAGGCAGGCAGGTTTTTCTCCGGGTACTCCGGTTTTCCCTGTCAAAATTTCATTCCAGCAACACTCTCCGCTATCATTTCATGTCATCTGTCATTCATTTAATCATTGACCCAGAGGAGTGCGTCAGGCCTCGGCAGCCGGCACAGTTCATATCCTCGCCGCTAGATGGGGGCTTCATTCATTCCATTCCTGGCCCGGTCGGAGACTGGAAGCAGGCTGTGGATTTTCATTTTCATTATTATTATTATTATTATTATTATTATTATTATTATTATTATTATTATTACTATTATTATTATTATTATTATTATTATTATTTCCGTACATTCCCCTTCACGGAGACCACTAATAACACAAAAATCTAGCTTTTGGTGGAGGCTCGTTTCTTGTTTTTATCTTCCTAAAACCTTTCATCCGTTCACTGTGTGCCTTCTTCTCTTCATCTGTCCATTTACGCCTATTTCTTTTGGGTTTTGATCTAAATTCAAATTTCTGGTTTGTGATCTTTTCTATACAAATGCTGCGGTCGTGAATATCTTCTATGGAGATATGTATTTGTTGTAAGTCTTCCAGAGTTTCTTTGTACCAAGACTTACCCTATTTCGACGTAGAAATTATGTTGAATATTCTTTTAGTCAGTCTGGTGTCGTCCATTCTGGCGATATGTGTAAAGAACTTCACTCTGCTTTTTCTGATGAGTGCCATAATAGATTCATAATTTCTGTATAATTCTTTTGTTGGTCTTTTTTGCCAGAAATTATCTCTGAAAACAGCGCCGTAAAAGTTTCTCAGAATGTTCCTTTCTTCTTTTTCAATGTCTTTAATTTTTGCCATTCCCTTGGTGCTTGTGGTTTCTGATGCATATAATTTAAGGCTTCCGGCAAGACTACTGTTTTATAATGTCGTAATTTCGCAGCCGTGGAGTTACATTTGTATTTATTGTAGTGGTACCAGCTAAGTTTGTAAGCTTTCTGTCATTTTGAGACTCTTTCTTTGTTAGACTTTGTGTTCAAACCAGATTTCTGCATGATTTCTCCTAATTATTATTATTATTATTATCATTATTATTATTGACGTGTAACATCTTTCTGCTCGGTTGCTGGATAGTTTTGTGGGAGTGATTTGGATAATTGGGGACGGAAGTGAATCGGGCGGAAGTGGATCGAACGGAAGTGGATCGGACGGAAGTGAAGACGCACTGCCAGAAAAATGGGACGGAAGTGAATCGGGCGGAAGTGGATCGAACGGAAGTGGATCGGACGGAAGTGAAGACGCACTGCCAGCTGGACTTACAATTGAAAATGTGTGTATTGGAAACAAGGCAGTGTGTGCTCTGTAGCGCGAGAATGTTATAGCAATACAGTAGGCAGTGCATTTAGCGAGCACAGTGGCAAATGTTTCACCGACTTTCATTTGTCATTGAGCAGTTTATGAAGCTTCACGTTCAAGGTTGAATATCACAAGGGTTAGGACAAAGACGACAAATGACATTTAAGTAAGCGGCATTATTGTCAAGCTGTGGGTGAGTAGTCAAATATTAAATGCATAACAGAATGTTGTTATATGAGTGGAATAAAAGCTGTATTTTCATCGTATGTGAGACTAGGTCATTTAATGATTGTAGGAAGCCATGTTTTGGTTGTTTACGACGAACTGTATGAGAGCCTTGAGAATAATGAATGTTATAGTTACTGAGGAATGTGCTCACAGTATTTGAGAGTACTTTCGACGTTGTGTGTCACTTTGTTATTATGAATTAATAATGTAAAAGGAAGGAAGCTTGTAGTTTTGCGTGTCCGTTAATCTCTCGATCATGATCCACGGTACCTCCCTTTCACGTGGAATGCGAACCACAGGACATGGCATTTCAATTCGAAAATCTCACATGTATTGACCGGGAATCAAACCCGGTCTACCTTGGCGAGAGACTAACAGCTTGACCGCTGCGCCACAAATGTGACAGTAGGATATCTCCAATTCTATCTATACATTCATCATAGTACCAGTATGGAAATGGAGTGTAAATTAACATTTTAAGAATGTCCGAGCTGTGTAGTATACGAGTAAGATAACATGTCAGATGTTACACATCATATGCGACTACTGTAAGGCTCGTATCTTTTTATTATTATTATTATTATTATTATTATTATTATTATTATTATTATGGGGGTATTTTGATTGTTGTCGTACTGAGCGGTTGGTGCGTCTTGGCTTTCGTGGTTTAAGTGAGTTTGACGGTATATTTCAGTGACTATATTAGTTGAAAGGGTTGAGTTTTGTGTGGCAGAGCCTCTTCCGCACGACGAAGTGATTTCTCTACCTGAGGGGTGGCTGGGTGAGTAATTCTTCCATCTGTTCAGGAATTGTGTCCCCGTCGCTTGTGGAAAGTAAGGTTATGTCCAACAGAAGAGAAGAGATCGGTGTCATGGAGAGATTGTGTGTGGAATCCACCGAGATTGTAAGCGGCGCAGATACCAGCGCTCAGGCCCAAGTGGGAGATTCTAATGGCGCGCGATGTGTGGCGTCTACAAGAACTACTTCATCTAGGGAGCTGGACGTTGCATCTAATGTCATGGCGGGGCAGAGTACAATAATCTCGAGTGAGAATGGAGGTTCAGATGAATTGAGGTTCACTGCGGACAAAGGTAAATGTCGAAATGAAATAGACATAAAAGAAGAGTCAGAGATTCTGAAAGGAATAGGATTACTGAAGATCATGATGGCAGCTACCAAAACTCAAAGAAATGTGAGTAATAATATCAAGAATAGCCTAGCGCAGTTAGTAGAGGTTTTTTATGTCCTCGATCACTGCCGCAAAACTAGATTGGCAACAGAGGTCACTACCATCACTCGACCTAGAACTCCCATATGCGAGAAGGCTGCAAGTCAAGGAGAAACAATGATTACTGTAATTGAGAGCAGTGTCAATTCCGAAAACATATCTGCAAATGAAATTGTGGTCATTGAACCTCCCGTGGAGAAGTTAGCAGAAGATGCCTGGCAAACAGTTCGAACAAGGAAACACAGGGGTCATAGCGGTAAAGTTATTCTGGAGGACGAAAAGGGAGAACTTAGAAGTAATCATTCTCTACATCAGAAGGGAAATAAAACGAAGGATAGAAGACGCAACGAGGCAATTGTTATCAAGCCTACTGAGGGGAAGACATATTCAGAAGTTCTTCAATCATTGCGTCAGCAAGCAACATCTGATTGCAGTGGCGTAAACCTTAAATCGATTCGCAGAACGTCGACTGGTGCGGTGCTCCTTGAAATGAAAGGGAAAAATGGAGATAAATCTAAGTTCAGGGAGATAATTTCCAAAGCCGCTGAGGGTTTGGGTGAAGTTAAAATGTTGGCTCCTACCATAACCTTGGAAATTAGGGATTTGGACTGTCTTACAACAGCAGAGGAAGTCCAGGCAACATTAGAGGACCGGCTTAAGGATAACATGGGTGAAATAAAAGTTACTATTACCAAGCCCAATTCAAGAGAACAGCGTATGGCCATAGTTGTGGTAAACTCCAATGCGGCAAATGAGTTGCTCCTTGATCAGCATATTAAGATAGGCATGGTTAGCTGCCGTATTCGGAAAAGGACCAATGTGCTGAAATGCTTCCGATGTATGGGCTATGGTCACATGGCAAGACAATGTACGGGTCCTGACAGGTCGAAGTTGTGCTACAGATGCGGGGGAAAGGAGCATAAAGCTACTCACTGCACGTCTGCCCCAAAATGCTCGATCTGCGCGTGTGAAGGCAAGAATGACGACCATGTGATCGGGTCAGGTATGTGTGCTGTCTTTCGACGTGCATTGGAGAGTGCTCATCAGTCAAAATGCTAAGATTTCTACAAGGCAATATTCATCGTAGCAGGGTGGCTAACGATCTCCTAGTTCAGTTTGCCGCGGAAAAGAATATTGATGTTGTGCTTATTAGCGAACAATATAAGAACAGGGATATTCCATCGTGGTACTCTGATGAAAGTGGGACGGCTGCTATATGGGTAGCGGATCCAAGCAGAGTTTTTATTGAAAAGTTTGGTGCTGGAAATGGATTTGTCTGGGTCAAGAGCAGAAATATTTCTTATGTAAGCTGTTACTTAACACCCAATGAATCAATTCGGCAGTTTGAGACCCGACTATCTGCCCTTGAGGATTTCCTAGGTACAGTAACTGGGGGTATTCTGGTGGCCGGTGATTTTAATGGTCGAGCAGTTGAGTGGGGCTTGGCTCATACAAACGGGAGAGGCCATAGAATTTTGGAGATGGCTGCTAGGTTGGACTTGGTGCTGCTAAATAGCGGTGATGTTCCAACATTTTGTCGGCCTGGGCAAAACGAAACCACACCAGACCTAACGTTTGCCTCTGCAGATCTTGCTGCTTGCATTGCAGACTGGCATGTAATGCTAGATTATAACAACAGTGATCATCGATACATCCTTTTTAATACTAGGCCTCGAGGAGGCCTAGTCCATGAAATTCCGATACCGTTTAGATGGAACGTTGATCACATGGATGGTGAAATTCTTCTTGCAGTAATAGCACAAGGGAAACAAGTTCTGGAGGATTTGTTTCAACATAGCCCCGCGAGCTCTGCAGAAACCCTGGTTAGGTCGACCATTGATCTCATTGTTAAGGCTTGCGGAGCATCCATGCCCAAGAAGAAGATTTTTCCAAACAAACGGCCAGCCTATTGGTGGAATGTTGAAATAGCAGAGGCTCGACGATTGTGTTTTCGATTAAGGAGAAGGGCACAAAGGCTCTGCAGAGATTCTCTAGAGTTTGCAAATGCGATAGAAGAGTGTAGAGTAGCGAGGAGGGCTCTCAAACGGGCCATTGCTCAAAGTAAGGCACATAAATGGAACGAGCTCATTAACGATCTGGATCAGGACCCATGGGGTCTGGGCTACAAAATTGTCAGTAAGAAGCTCGGCGGCATTATGGTGTCTACTGCTGCTATGACGGCATCCCAGAAGGAAGCTATTATAGATGAGCTATTTCCTAATCACCCAGAGAGATTTCCCGATCACATGCCGGTGATGCTAGATGATATTCCGCTATTCACTAGGGAGGAATTACAAACTACAGCACGATCTTTTCAGAATAAGAAGGCACCAGGGCCGGATGGAATTCCTGCTGAAGTGTTAAAGATGATATCCGAAGAGGAACCAGATGTTTTGCTGAATATGTATAATTGTTGTTTACTACAGGGAGTCTTTGCGACCCCGTGGAAAGTGGCCAGGCTTGTGCTCATGCCTAAAGGCAAAGGAGATCCCACTACTGCTTCAGGTCAGAGACCTCTATGCATGTTGGACATGGCTGGCAAACTGTTTGAGAAGATGATTAAAGGAAGGCTTCAGGCAGCGATTGTTGCTGCAGGAGGTCTGTCCCCCAAACAATACGGTTTTGTGAAGGGTAAGTCCACCATCAGCGCCATTGAAGAAGTGGTGATGGCTGTCAGATCCATTGAGCATGGCAACCATTTCTCTAGAAAAATGTGCTTACTGGTTACTCTGGATGTGAAAAATGCCTTCAATTCTGCCCGGTGGATTGACATAATAGCTGCACTTGAAACAACATTTAACATTCCTCGCTACTTGGCGTCTGTTCTGAGGAATTATCTTTGTGATCGTTGGATACAGTATGACACAGATGAAGGAGTCAAGTGTCGCAAGGTAACAGCGGGGGCGGCTCAAGGCTCGGTGTTAGGTCCTGATTTATGGAACGTAAATTATGACAGTATTTTACGGATGGAGATGCCAGAGGACACTTCTTTGGTGGGATATGCTGATGATCTCGTTGTGCTCATTATGGAGCGCTCCATGGAGGGTCTGCAACTTAAACTGAATCAGGTAATGCGGAGAGTTTCCACCTGGATGAATGAACATGGTCTCCAACTAGCAGTTCATAAAACAGAACTAGTCCTTGCTACTAAGAAGAGAGTTCCACGAGTTGTACCCATGCTAGTAGATAATCAAGTGATAGAAACAGCTCCTGCTGTTCGTTACTTGGGTGTTATGATTGACAGCAAGTTAACATTCTGGAATCATATCAGCAAGATTGCTGATAGGGCTGCAAGGATTGTTAACAACTTGTCGCGGCTCATGGCTAATATTGGCGGCCCTTCACCATTGAAGAGGAAACTGCTGATGATAGTGGCGGAATCAGTTATTGTTTATGGTGCAGAGATTTGGTCAGTAGCTCTTGGCTCTGAGATGTAAAGGAAGCGGATAAACTCTGTTCACAGAAGAGCTGCCCTCAGAATAACTTCTGCCTATCGTACAGTGTCTGGACCGGCAGTGCTAGTAATAGCTGGGGCGATACCCATTTACATCATGGCCAAGGAAAGGCGCCGTATATACTTGCGCAAAGACGAGCATTCTAAGATACGCGTGAAGAGGGAGGAAAGAGACAGATCTCTTCTGGAATGGCAGGAAGAATGGGAACGTGAACATCGTGGCAGGTGGACCGCTAGGCTCATCAAGCAACTGAAGCCATGGTTGTCGAGGGAACATGGTGAGGTTAATTATTACATTACCATGTTTCTCTTTGGCCATGGTTATTATGAAGCATACCTCCATTGAATGGGAATTTCACCGAGTTCACGTTGTCGTTATTGTGATGATCAATGGGACGATGTTCAGCACACATTCTTTGCATGCTTGAGGTGGAGAAATCTTCGAAGGCTTCTGGAGACAAAAGTAGGTGTCATTACACCAGACAATGTGGTGGATAAAATGCTCAGCAGCAGAGAAAGTTGGGCACAGATTGCAGTCTACATCTCTGAGCTGCTGAAAACAAAAAAAGAAGAGGAACCGAGAAGATTGGTTGCTGAAGACAGTGAAGATGATGATGAGTAATTTCATTATCATCACATTTAATGAAATTGACTGAGACTTCTGGTCGTAACAGAGGCTCCACCCTGAAGTAAGGCTGAACAGGCAGTTCCGGGGTGGCCTTAAGCCAAGTATAGGGTTTGTGGGTTTTTAGTAGGTAAGAATCCTGCACAGTTGTAAGTCCGGAAGCTTGCAATCTGTCTTTTGAAGATTTCCCCACGTTTCCCTCGAAAAAATATATATATATATATATATATATATATATATTATTATGTATTTTTCACATCGCTATGACGGCAAATACCCGGTTACGTTTTAAGTTACAGCATGGTTCGGCCATAGCAAGTATCTCTCCTTAATGAAATACGATGTAGGACTATGTAGATTACCGTACACTGTACAGAAACCTCACATTACATTCATTTCGTGCCCGGACTCTTCACGAGTGTCCTTCATTCGTAGAATGAGCAAAGTTTGCATATGAACATCTTCGAGTCTTGCTGAGTGAAGGATGGAGTGTTTTCTCCAACGATCTTTCCGAAGATATGGCGTTATTATTATTATTATTATTTCTACATTCATTTCACCACATAAGTGGGACAAATCAACATATCGTCGGCTTGTTTGCAAGACGGTATGGCTAATTCTATTAAGTTGGCACATTGAGAAACGAGCGAACAATGGAACAGGTCTCCAAGATGACGGCCTTCTGCATGGTGATATGGAGACCAAGATGTATTCCCAATATTTGTAGATTATTATTATTATACCGGGTGAGTTAGCCGAGGTCGTTGCGCCATGACTGTTGGCAGTCGCTCACATCCGGGAGGCGAGCAGGTTCGAATCCCCCCGCCGGCAACCTTGAAGATGGTCTTCTGTGGTTTCCCATCTTCCTTCCAGGCAAATGCCGGGGTTGGTCCTTAACTATAGGCCACAGCCGCTACCTTCCAACTCCTCGACCCTCCCTTCCAACTTTCCTCCCCAACGGTGCTTGTAGCTCACCCATTGGGTGTCCGTCTCGAAGCAGCTACAAAACTGGCTAGCCGAACATGTCCTCGGACACTCCCGGCACTAAAAGCCATACGCTAAAAAATATATATATATATTATTATTATTATTAGTAGTAGTAGTAGTAGTAGTAGTAGTATTGCTGTCGTTTCGGCCATCTACGGACCACGCTATTTCAACTGCCCTTGTCCATGTCTTTGCGCCTGGGCCTTAACGTTCGCCCAGTATTCCCGCATTCGTTTCCTATATTGTTAGTAGGGGGGTGATGAGAGTTCTAACGCACTCCAGAACCCTCCTTGACCCACTACTAAGCCTCAGGCATGTTAAATATCTCTTGAACGCATGGTCCGATTTTGACAAATGAGGTGTCGTTGGACTCGGGCTGACGTCCTCTTTGCTGTGGACTACTCGTTATATTTTTGATTTTTTTGAAAATTTTTGTTTTCAAAAGTTGGTGATAGTTTGAAAACCAAAGATGATAGAACGTTATGCCATAGCCCAAACGAATGGTCTTTATGACCTTTATTTTCTATAATGAAACCTTTTTACTTTTTATGTTTTTTTGAAAACACTCGAATTTTGAAAATCCTATATTTTGGAAACTAGGAACTCTACAAAAAAAATGTTTGACATAAATGAAAGGTCCCTATGCCCTCTACCCCCCAAATAAATGTCAAGTCTCTAGGATGAAAACCTGTAGTAGTGGGATGAGGAGAGAGCTGCGCCACTTCTTATTGAGCCACCCTCGTATTTGCCCCGAACTTGATATCTCGCTAACCAATGGTCGGATTTGAACATACAGGGTGTCCTAGCACTCGTAGTGATGCCCCCTACTTTTCTATAGGCTCTTTATTTAATTAAACGACCAAAACTAAAAGGTCATGTGCTTTTAATATCTCGCGAACCAATCATGCTAGAGGTGTGTTCGACAGGTCCAAAGACTTGGGCTGACGTCCTCTTTGCTATAGACCACTCGTTATAATTTTTAATAAAATTGGAAACTCGATTTTGGGGTAAACACCTGTTTTTTGCGATTTTGCCGATATCTCACGAACCAATAACGCTAGAGGCATGTACGACGGGTCCAAGGACTCGGGGTGACGTCCTCTCTGCTATGGACCACTCGTTATAATTTTTAATAAAATTGGAAACTCGATTTTGGGGTAAACATGTGATTTTTGCCGATATCTCACGAACCAATAACCGTAGAGATGTGTACGAGGTGTCCTAAGACTCGGGATAACGCCCCCTTTCAAATGTGATAGATATATTTTCGAAAAAATAATTCACAAAGGGCCTAACGCCGTACATGTTGAAAAAAAATCATTACCGTTACCTGTTTATAATGTTTGTAAGCGTGGTGGTTGAGAGAGACGATACGGCTGGGTGTGTGTGTGTGTGTGTGTGTGTGTGTGTGTCGCTGACCACGGTGGCTGTGTTCAATAGATCAATCGCCATTTCGACTGGTCGGTTTATGACAGAGCGAGGGTGCGTTTTTTTTCACACCTTTTACCTTTAACGTGTAAACGGTGATGAGAACTTGATTCTATGTTGGTCGAAGCGAGTAGAGAAAACAAACTTGCAGACGAGCAAGAGGTGAATATCAATTGAGCTTATTGGAAGGCGTTGATCTGACTTGACAACAGGTGAAATGGAAAAAATGACCATGACGCTTGAAGGTGAAATAATCTGACCATCGTGGTGGCAGGGAAGTGCGAAAGGCGTGCACACATGTGAAACCACAGGCACGCTAAACCAGTGACATCCTGTCTTGCTTCGTACGTGACAAAATGCAAGTCCATGTGAAATTTGATCTACCGCAGGTGTTCACCTTGGACGTTATCTGTCCACGTGCATGATAACTGTTAACAAGTCACATCCTGTTTTGCTGCGTACGTGACAAAATGCAAGTTCATGTGAAATTTGATCCGGCACAGGTGTTCGCCTGGGACGTTAGCTGTCCACGTGCACGATAAGAGAATGTTCAAAGCATGGGAAAAAAAAGATTATACATGCAACGTAGCATATATAAAGACATGTTGTTATCATTTCCACGCTCACTTAAGTGACTACCTTTGAACACATTGCGTTGCATGAAACCCCTGGTCTTGTTTAACAGTTTTGGTGTTGGTGGAAAATACTTAACCTTGTTGTGGGGTAGGTATATATTTATTCATTTATATATTTATTGATTTTTATATAAATACATGCAATTATTTATTGATTAGGTAATTAATGATTTTATTTATTTATTTGTTTGCAGATAACGTGTATAGCCGTTCTGTCGTGTGTCGGTGGGAAATATATTAAAGAAAGAGAAAGACAGACAGATAGAAAAGAAAACCATTTCCACACTAGCCCACGAGACGGGAATATAGCAAAGCATTACACGTCAAGGTGAGATTTGTTTTATTATATAATTGATTTTGTTTTGTTTATGAAATGCATAAACTATATGGAATGGATATACTTATGGTGGTTTATTTTATTTCTTTTTAGAGTGTTGGAAAACGCTTGACCTTTGTTAATAACCAGGAACGTGTGTGTTTGGGACCATTGTCAAGCAGTCTACAGCTGAAAACTCAGGTGAGAGTGTTCTTTCTAAAATAATGTCATTTGCTACTGCTACCGATAGCCTAACTTGGGAACCTCTAAACAGTTGTTTCAAATCGCGTGTGTGCTCTGGCCGCGTGGTCAATGTTAGAAAAAGTTTGATTCCCAAAGAATTTTTAGAATCTTGTTTTGAAATTTTTGAAATTGAAATTTGTACAGCGCAAAGGTTGCATACGGCTTTAAAGGTGAATACAGAACTGGTGTGCGATTTCATATATAAAAAGAAGGACGTAGAGCATAAAGAGACATTCTATATATGCAGTAAAATGCAAGAGCTGTTCATAGCCCATAATTTGGAACAGTGGTATGAAACCCACGTGGTGAATGTCTTGCTATCAAAATTTGATAAACTGCAACAAGGACCGAGTGGCCTTGCCTTAGACAAAATTCATCATTTGCAAATCAACATTTGTCAATTCAACCCGTTGAATGCTGGGTCTAGCTATATTAAAACACCACCAGCAATAGCTTTGAAAAAGGCTGTGGTGAATATAAAGAATCTTGACAATGATTGCTTTCTGTGGTCTGTGGCTGCGTTTTTGCAACCAGCACAACGTGACAGTTGTCGACCGGGAAAGTACAAGGCCAAGTTTGTTGAATTGAAACATACGTTAAATTTAACTCGAGTATCGTTCCCTATGGACTTAACCGAGATCCATAGGTTTGAACAAGACAACCAGGACTTTTCGTTCATGGTGTATGGCCTTGATGGTGATGAGATTGTGGGTCCTCTTTATGCCACAAAAGAACCGAAACGACATCACATTCATCTTTTATATTTATCTGTAGGAGAAGTGAATCACTATTGCCTCATTAAAAGCCTGAGTAGATTGCTAAGCAGTCAAGTGTCCAAGCATAATGGTAAGAAGTACATTTGCGACCGTTGCTTGCAATATTTTACAACCCCTACGCTCTTAGAACGTCATAGGATAGATTGTGTTACTCAGGAAGCGGTGAGATTGATATTGCCACAAGGGGACAAGGCTGTGTTAAAGTTTAAGGACATTCATAAGCGTGACACTGTTCCCTATGTGGTATATGCAGATTTCGAAGCTCTCACCACACCCATGGCGGGATGTGAACCAGATCCCACCATGAGCTCAACCACACCCATTCAAAAACATGAACCTTTTGCCATAGGATTTAATGTGGTGTGTGCCCATGACCCCACACAATCCGTTTACAAATACCGTCAGGGGCCAGATTGTGTCAAATGGTTCTTGGATGAACTTGTGAAGTTGGCCGACCATGTACAGGAATTACTGGACCACCCAGTACCCATGAGTCTATCTCCAGAACAACAGCAGCAGTATGAGCATGCCACGACATGTCATATTTGCGAAAAGCCACTGATCAGTGCTGAAGACACCGTTCGTGATCACTCGCACTTTACGGGGGAGTTTCGTGGAGCTGCGCATAGTAAATGCAACTTGAACTTTCCAGCTCCTCGCTTCATCAGTGTCTTTTTCCACAATCTGGCGAATTATGACATTCAGTTTTTGATTCGTGAATTGGGCCATGCCAACAAGGGCTCGTTTACCATTATTCCCCAAAACCATGAGCGTTTTACAGCCCTGACATGGAGGTTGAGCGACTTTAGCATTCGATTTTTGGATTCCTTTAAGTTTATGGCATCCTCGCTAGACAGCCTTGGGAATGGCTTGAATGAGGAGGAATTAAAAAATACTAGAATGCATTTTAATGATCCTGAGCAATTTCAATTGTGCATTCGGAAAGGTATATTCCCGTATGATTTCTGCAACAGCTGGAATGTGTTAAAGCAAAGAAAACTCCCACCACAAGAGAAATTTTACTCGAAACTAACACGCAGTACCGTTTCCGACGAAGACTATGCACATGCATTTCAAGTTTGGCGAGTGTTTGGCATGAAGGCGCTAAGTGAATATGCTATGCATTACCTAAAACTGGATGTATTGCTGCTCACTGATGTGTTTGAAAAATTCCGTAACTTGTGTCAAAACATTTACGGTCTTGACCCGGCTCACTATTATACGAGTCCTGGGCTCTCGTTTGATGCCGCTTTGAAATACACTCAAGTGGAATTGGATTTACTCACTGACGTAGACATGGTTCTATTTTTTGAAAAGGGCATTCGTGGCGGCTTTGTGTCGCTTAACCAGCGCCATGCCGAAGCGAACAATGTCTACATGTCTGATTATTCACCAGACAAACCAGAATCGTACTTAATGTACTATGACGTGAATAATTTGTACGGTTACGCCATGAGTCAGCCTTTGCCCTATGGGAAGTTTGCTTGGCTGACAGACAAACAAGTGTCAGAATTTGATTTGAACATGGCTAGCCAAGAAACAGGCCTTGGATATGTGTTAGAAGTGGATATTGAATATCCCTCATCCTTGTATGATGAACATGCCGATTTCCCATTCTGCCTTGAGCAAATGGTTCCCCCTGACAGTAAAGTGAAAACTGAAAAACTCATGGGCACACTTTACAACAAAAATCGGTATGTGCTACATATCCAAATGTTGGTGCAATGCCTCGCCCAAGGCTTGGTGTTAAAGAAAATCCACAGGGGTATTTATTTTGCTCAAAAAGCATGGCTTGAGCCATACATGCGACTCAACACAGAGCACCGACAAATGGCAACACAGCAGTTTGAAATTAATTTTTTTAAATTAATGAACAACTGCATCTATGGCAAGTCTATGGAGAATGTCCGCAAATACCGTGACATTAAATTGGTGAATGTCTGGGAGGGGCAGTGGGGTGCCCGGCGGTACATTGCCAAGCCAAATTTCAAATCGATCAAAATTATCGATGAGGATTTGGCTACTATTGAAATGAGTAAGACCAGCGTGACCATGGATAAACCCATTTACTTGGGTCAAGTCATTTTAGACTTTTCTAAATCGGTCATGTATCGATTCCACTATGAGTTTGCGAAACGCCATTTTGAGGACGTTTCTCTTTTGTATATGGACACGGACTCATTCATTTACCACATTCGCCACTGCAACCCCTATGACGTCATGGGGCAACATAGTGACTGGTTCGACACCTCTTGCTATAGCGCTGACAACGTGTTTCAGCTGCCCATAAAAAACAAGAAGGTAATGGGCGTTTTAAAAGATGAATGCGGTGATTCCATTATGACGGAATTCGTAGGTTTGGCTTCGAAAATGTATGCTTACCGCACACTCGACTGTAAGGAAGCCAAAAGAGCAAAAGGTGTAGGTAGGGCAGTGGTAAAATCGCTACGTGTTGATGACTATCTAGCGGTTTTACGCACGGGCAAAGCTATGTCTCATACACAGTGCAGGATACAATCCAGCAACCATCATCTGTATCTTGTGGAACAGAGAAAACGCACCCTCGCCTCCATAGATAACAAGCGTGTGTGGGCTGATGACCAGCTCAGTAGCCTGCCCTGGGGTTATGATCGCAAGGAGGAGGAGGTGTGATTTCACTGTTTAATCGTTTATGGGACATAGCTTTATGTAACTTGTAGATTTAGTATTTTTAAATATTGTTTTTTTGTCACTGTAAATAGTAGATTTTGTAAATAGTGGCAAACCACTTGGACCATTTGCTCTTTGAAAAGTTCTATGCAAACTTATTTTTTAATTTTTTTGATTGGTAAATAGTTTGATTCTTTTAACGCTGTACAAAGTTGTGTTTTTTTGTAAATATGAAATAAGTAAGATTTCTAGTAGCTTTTTTTTCTTTTCTTTTTTTTGAAATTGTAAAATGGTAAACTAAAAAAAGTTTTTTTGGGATGAGTGTGCATGTCGAGAATGTGCTTTTGGGAATAAATAAAGTGGTTGTGTTTGTTCCCAAAGACAGGTGTGAATGTATGAATGGAGAGAGAAAGCTCGTGTGTATGGTTGACCAGAGCAAACACGGTGAGGTAGGGTGGGTGGATGGGGAGGGGTAAATAGTCTTTTATATACTTATTTTGTTTTGTCATTAGTTTTTTTTATTGAAATGTGGCAGTCAAAAGACATTATTTTTGTAAAAACAGTCTTACCTGCAGTAGTCCTAGACCTCGACGTTTCTCTAAACACGCATCAGCACATTGCAGTATTATCAAGGTCAAGCACTTGCATCAACATGATTGTCAAATCTCAACTTTCGACATACACCAAATGGAAAAATGTGAAAACAGCAAAATGGAAAATCCATGTTTCCATATCACCAAAAACGCGAAACTTAAAACGGACATTTTTAAAAACTGGAAATGGCCATGTGTGAAATTTGAAAATTTAAAAACTTCAAACAGACATTGTTTAAAAAGTGTCATCAACAAACTGGAAAAATCCATTTCATCAAAATCATAAAACTTGAAACGAACGTTTTCAAAAACTGTAAATTGCAAATTGGCAAATGACAGTGTGTGGAATTCATTATGTGTGAAATGTGTAAAATGAAAAAATCAGCCATCAACATCACGATTTCTTAAAATTAAAAATAACAAATCATTGTGCTCTGGTAAACCTTGGTTTTTATTTCATAGTCATAGTGAATTGACAAAAGAAAAATAGAATACAAACAAATCCCAATTCCTCACTCCTCAATGTTTATGTCCATGCATCATCAACTTTCCTTTCATAGCACTCATGACAATTAGGGCTGCCATCCTTTCACCTACTGAGGCATCACTGGATGTGAAACGTTGTTTAGCTTTCTTCAATAACAATTTATCTGCCACATGTCTTAAACCAGGATGACTATGGCGATAAGAAAGGTCATGTTCCTTGCATGCTTGATCCAAAAGATTAATGGGTACATCACCACGTTGTAAACGTTTTTCGAGACGAGTTCCAGGGCCACAAAAACGATAACCTGGAAGATGGATTTCGAAAGGTAAGTATTGAATCACTTTGTCAATGACGCCATTGCCAGTACAGGTCTGGCATATCCTTTTCCATTGATGGTAGAAAGGTTTGGTCTTCCTCCTCCTCTGTGGACGATGTTTGTGTTTGTTGTTGTTGTTGTTGCTTTTTCTCGCCATGACACCCGTGGAATGATTCAACAAAGTCTTTACACGGATTTTTATGACCGTGATACAGTTTCACTAGCTGGCAAGTCGCACACTGACGCATAGACGGTATTTTTGCCATGGCCACTTGCTTATGGTGATCGTAATCCGTACAGGGTTGCAATTCACTCAGCACAGGGTCTTGAGTCCATGATTTTGGTACATGTTGCCAGATTTCTTTCACTGCGTTGGCGGCCACATAATAAATGAACGACTTGGGCAGCGCCAAGAGTTCCTCTTTGGTAAAACTGTCTAGTTTCTTTTTGCACACAAAGAACTTGCCGATGGCTTTGTCCGTAGCATTGCCTTTCTCCATGGTATCACGAGCTATAGATGTTTACACGTCGCTTGTAGAAATCTCACTGACGTCATTCACAGGTAAATCTTGAGTTATAATTTTGTTCAACAACTCCCAGCAGGCATGAGTGGTTAACCAATGAAAGAGATGCCACGCATGCGATAGGGCTGTATGGGTAATGTTGCCACAGGAACAAGTATACATGAGCGTTTGCAGGGAGGGGCAGCCCAACTCCATGAGGTCGATACATTGGCAGTAAGACGCCAAAAATGGTTGCAACCATTGACGTTTTTCATTACCTTTCACAAATACCACATTGGCCGAGGACAAGTGTGCTTTCATGACCACGTCCAAATATTTATAGGAAATGGTTCCCTGATTCCAGTCTAGTTGCCTATGATTTTCAATCCACTGGGTTTGTTTACGGTCTTTTTCACACAACAAATCAAAAGCATGGGGTGGTTTAAATAGCAAATGCGTAGCTTGCGATATCCAAAACGTGGTACAATCGATCATGGCCACTTGTTTAAATATAAATTTGTTGTCACCAATTTTAAACCCTTGGCAATCCACAATGAGTGTGCGCAACATGTTGACGCTTGCCTGGACCAAGTTCAACTGACGACTGACTGACGATCACGTGTGATCATGGCATGGGCTTACCTTCCATGCTAGTTTCAAATTGAGGTTAGGGTAGGACAGAGGGACATGCAAAAATAAGAATTTAAGAATTACATCATTTTATTATCATAACACGTCTTACAGGCTTTTCTCATTTTGGGATAAGGACGATAGCAACTGATACAACAATATAGTCTCTTGTGTTTGTAACGTCCATAACACCGATGATGTCCCAATGTCTCTAAACTAGGCGTTTTTGATGGTGAGCTGCTCACTGAAGCACCATGGATACCATACGGTCCACACGTATCGTAACTTGTTTTCTTTTCATCACCCAGAGTCACAAGTGAGGGATAGCTTGAATGACAGGATATATTTCCCACTTCCACTCTACGCAGGTAGGGGCAGGTGGGTGACCAGCGCTGATGTTCCTGCATGGGTTCATCGCCCTCCTGCCATTGGTCTATGATGATGGGACAAAAGGCACATTTCACTTCATCTCTTGTTTTTAAATAGTAGAATCCAGCGGCCGCCAAGGCTTGAGGGTTTATGAAAGGCACTGGCCATGTGGCAAAAGTCTTGAAACGTTGTTCCTCAGAGTTTAAATTCATGGATGTAACGTCTCTTGAGGCTTTAAAGCAAGACATGACTGAGCGGCTTGACGTGGGATGACCTGTTATTTATACACTCGTCACTTGGTTGGACAGTGGATAATAGTTGACTTGTTTGTGGTGAATAATCAAACAGTAGGCCGTCGTATTGGCTGGTACATTGTCATGCGTTTCAAAATCTAGTCGAATGTCGATATTGGATGGCTTGACAGACTCTTCCAGGTATGAACAGTCAAAAACAATCAGTGGTGCTCTTGCCTTAAACGCTTGGGGTAGTAGCATGGGGCCGTTCTCTTTTTGATAATACGACCATCGAAATTTAGAAAACAAGTCGTACAGGGACCCAAACTTATTTTTTGAAAAATCCAAATCCAGTCCTTCATAGGGAAACACAGCTCCGTTGAGGAAAAGACGTGCATTTCTCAATTGCAGGTGATCAAATTGCGTGGCATCTTTGGATTGTTGATACTTGCGATTCGTTTGAAATCCCACGATCAGGTAGAGAGGTCTCTCTGTATAGCGAGCTGTTTTTACAGACCAACTGTGTGTGTTGGTGGTGGGCAATAGCGGATACTCATGGAGTGCCCAGCTTCTAAATTCCATGGGTAGAGGCATATCTCTCTTTACCATTTTGAGTACGTCCAGTTTTTTGCTATCTTCAAGGGTCACATGAGGCACCTTCCATAGCAAGCGTTGTAGTTGAATTTTTGAATCGATGGGGGCATTGTCGGCTCCCTTGAGTGCATTATTATCACTCCTGTCTCTCACCAGATAAAGCACTTGCCTTGCGTTAACCACAATGCGTTGGTGATCTTCAGCAAAGCCTAGAACCAGTTTAAGAGGTAAATATCCAGTAAAGGTCCCATCGGTGTGTACCATCCAGTCATTGGTCGAGTCAGGACACGAACCTGACATGCAAAGTGTTTTACCTTCTTCCTCACTATAAGAGGGGTATAGTTTCATGACACTGGAAATGCCCACATTTCGAGTGCTATCCACCACGATATCGTTAATGACATACCGCACTTCAGAAAACAGAAAGGCTAAACCATGGTTGGCCAACTTGGATGTGGTGGGTGTAGAGCCATCGGCTTTGGTGAGCCGACCTTCAATCTGAATGACACTTTCATGCGGTAGGGTGTAAATATCTTGGTTGTTGATAACAAATTGAATTTCATCATTGTTATTGAGTCCAGGTGTTTGAGCTTGATAGGAATGGAGATCAATTCTTACCACTCCTGGTTGCTCCTCGATGTGATTCGCTATCTCTAGAATAGAATTCATTATGAGGGTTGACGTGGTAACCCAAATGCTGTAAAATCTGCTTGCCTTGAGATGTTAACGTGTATTCACGTGGCAAACAACTAACACTATTCCTAGACGGTGTTGTTGCTTTATACACAAATTTCATAGTGGCTTTAGCACCAACTTGTAAGTCACCGGTGTGGTAGAATCTAGATCAATGAGTTGTTGATCTCTATTGATCAGTCTTAATGTTATATTACTAATACTATCGACAGCCACAGAATGAAAAAGCACCACAGGAGGGTTTTCACGAATAATAAACCCATTGGGCGATGTCACAATAAAGTCATAAAGCGAATGCGATGGTTCTTGATTGGTGTACACTTGTCTAATAATATTACACGTCACCGACACATGATGGTCCTCAATGAATTTCACTTCATGGTCCGATTCATGTTTTTTTTGGGCTCCAACACACGTGGTTTAAATCCTAGTAATGGGCCAATGGAATCGGGGTGTGCTTTAAAGTCAATGTTAAAGGTAGAGAAAATACTGCAGCGATGAGTGTTGGTATTGCCTACAAGTTCAAACTTGTGCGTTCCGTCTAGAAATGACTTTAAACCATATTGATTGATCAACACCACATAAATGTGTTCATAAATGTCATCGATCGTGTATCCACCAGAGTTCAAGGTGAGCACAGAATCGTCATAGTAAAACTTGTTGTTCACATTTTCACGTATGTTGTATATTCGATTGTACGTTTCAAGAGAAACAAGTCCTAAACCATAGGGTTTTTCACTCAATTCGATAGGAGGGTAAAAGTCTAGGCTGACTTCAGGTCCACGTCCATGCACTGTAAAGGTTTTACTTTCTGCTGACATACTGGTGGCGTTTTTGCTTATGCTGCGTCTTATATAAAAAAAATTAAACACAAACGTCCACACTGTTGGCTGTTAAACGTTTGCTCACGTTTCACATTATAGTATATCTTGATCCTGTTTCCAAAATAGGTCACTAGTTCCATGGGCGGGGGCAAATTCCCAAAACTGTCAAAGTACCATACCGTGGATCCCTCTTTGACATAAGCTACATAATGCGTCCCTGGTCCTCGGTGATCATCCAAATTGACAACAGCACATTCCTGTTTCCAGGGTCGTGGGGGTAATTGGTTTCACATAAACACACCTCGAAAATGAGAAGGCTTTAGTTGTTTAGCATAGCTTTCCACTTGTTGATGCGTCAGGGCATGTCTTGCTATGGCTGAGGTAATTTTTTTTTTTTATATATTTCGAAATGGTGAAATCCCAAATCCTTGTTGATAAAAGGCTGGCTTTAAATTGGCATTTCTAGCCCCCATGGCAATCGCTTCCATCGTTTCATTGTGTCGCTGACTTTCTTTGAGTTGTTGCTTGCCCTGCTGCGCGGCTTTAATGGTTTTCGCCACTGCACTGGCACCGCTCAAAAGTGAACCCAGAGCAGCCAAACCGGCAAATAATGCAGGTAAAAATCCCGCTCGTTTGGGAACGGGAATCACTCGCCCTTGGTTTGAAACCTGTCGCCGACGTTTTGGAATAACATGTCTCTGTGCTGCTCGAAAGGCTTTCCTTATGGTCAATACATTATTTTTTCTTTTTTTCTTTCGCAAGGGCTTGGCCACGAATGTTGAAAACCCTGGCTTTGCCAAGGACAAAGTCCTTTTTTTAGTCTTTCTCACTGCATACCTTTGTTTCACCATGATGATAATGACCAACAACCTTTCACAAGAAAGTGTAAATCACAACTAACGTCAGATGGTTATTTCATGGCTGTATATTCCAATTCCACATAAAGTGGGAAATCGTTTATGGTTTTTCCCGCTTGCTTTTCATCCCATGTCAACATGAGGTGAAAGGATAATTCGTCACCTGCATTGACCATTTCATGGTCATGGACCAACATCCTATGACCATTTATCTTTATTTGTAAATGGTTCTCATCAGGTATGGCATATTTGATGTGAATGGTTCCATCATAGTGTAATCGATAGTGGCTTAAACCCGAAGCAAGCACATAGGTCAAGTGCTGATCAAGGACTAGCGGTAAATGGTTTCTGTCATTCACATGTTTTTCATTTGTCAGATACACTAAAAATACAGATGGGATAAATTTATAAAGCCTTTTCATTTCATAGGTCATGTAACGCTTGGTACAAACATCGCTTCGTCTTGTGGGTCTTCCACGTGAATAATCCGATGGTGATTAGCGCTATAGCCATTCACCGTAAGCTGAGGCAATTTGTCATAAAACTCCTACTCTTTGTTATCCACATACTTTTTCGTAGTAACGTCTGTAGACACTTGAGGATGTTTTACATGGGTTAACCGCTTTCCCTTAAAGTCATAATCTCCCTGTTTTGTGTGTGGCACTACAGACCTATCCACATAGTGTTTATTAGCAGGATCTGTTTCTTGTTTAGGATCATGTATGGGAAGAGGCCTAGCTTTGGCCATCAACGCACGTCCAAAAACATCCATCGTCAACCTGTAGTACCAGTCTACTGTTTCTATGACAAGGTTCGGTGTCCTGTATATAGACAGCCTGCTAGCCTGTCTAAGCCTTAGTTGAAATGAAGATTATTAAGCAGCAAGAGTCATTCCCCGTGGGGGACATGGTTTCCCATCTCTGTCCCACATCACGTGAACAACGCCATGGTTCACTGTTTCCATCTTCCATTCGCTGCATCATTGTGGGGCCTTTCGGCTGTGGAAAGACTAATCTTTTTCTAACGCTCATCACAGCGCCCAATGGTCTGCGTTTTCAAAATATTTATATTTTTGCAAAATCTCTCTACCAACCCCTCTACGTGTTTCTGGATCAAGTCATGTCTGGATTACAAAAAGAGAATATGGGTTATTTTACATTTTCCATGCAAGAAAATGTGATTTCACCGAATGAGGTAAAGCCTGATTCACTCATGATTTTCGATGATGTATCCACTGAACGTCAAGGCATCATTCAAAGCTATTTCAGCATGGGTCGACACAAACATATCGATTGCTTCTATCTTGGGCAAACGTATTCTAAAATGTCCAAACAGTTGATTCGTGACAATGCCAATGTCATTGTTTTATTTCGTCAGGACGAGAGGAACAGTCGTCACATTTATAATGAACATGTGAATCCAGATATGACCTTTCAAATGTTTACAGAATTGTGTGCCAAGTGCTGGAACACTCAACGTCATGCCTGTTTAGTGATTGACAAACAAAGTGAACTCAACCAAGGACGGTATCGCTTAGGATTTGATCATTTTATTGCTATTTAAGGCCCTGTCTCATTCCCCGGCAAGTCATTTGTCAAGACACCATGGCGTTAGCAGAGAGTCAATTGAAAAAGCATATTATTAGAGCAAAAAATACTATTCGCCAAAAGTTTCGTCAATTGAAACAATCACGTGCAAATCATGCTTTGTTTATTCAGCAACATTTAGCACCTCCACTAAAAGCCATGTTGAAACCCTCTTTCAAGCCATCTGAAACGCTACCCACCGTTTCACAAGCCACGCAGACACACCACGAGGACCCTGAGGAAGAGGAAGAGGAACAGGAAGATTTGACTAGTGTTAGTGAAGTTGAGGATGAGGAGGAACAAGTGTTTACGCCTCAAAAAAAGGCCGCACCCCTTGCAGAGTTTTTGAGAAAAAAAGAAATCCTTGGCCATGGCCGATACACCTTGCCCTTCCAGGGCGTCTCCGTTTTCACAACTCTTGGCCACCCCTCAACATAAAGCACAACTGAAAACCATTTTAATAAAATATTATGGATCAACATTGGAACCATATTTCACCGATCTATTTATTGGAAACACAGATACCACGTATGGTGTTCGCTATGAGGATGATAGTTTTAAAATTGGCGATTCATCCATTAAATTTGCTCGTACTAAAGCTGTCATTAAAAATATCAACTATAAATTAACGCCAGGACTGTTAAAGCTGCTCTTTTCTCGGACGCCCTCTTCCCATGATTATACGTCAGAGGACCTTGACAAATATAAATCCATTTTATTGGATACCCATGCTCACAAAAGACAGTATAATCCCACGCAACAAGTGAATGCCAATATATCTCAAAAATATAAAACCATCATTGCAAAAATGTTTCCCACTAGTCAAAGTACTCGTCGTAAAGTGTCCGCTTCGGGAGTGACATTTAAACCATTAAAACCCCTTGTGGATGTTACCTACTGGCACAATCCCAATAAGCTCGTCCAGCGGCTACAGTTGTTGCATGCTTCGCGTCAAGCTGGCCATACCGGTCACGATTGGGAAATTCAAGAAATTGAACAAGAACTTCGAAATGCCAAAATTATTGTTTAAGCCCTCACCCATTAAAATGGGTATTGCTCACGAGTTGCATCGCCCAGCTAGGCGTCACTATCCGCGACTCAAGGTGATTTCACGAGGTGTGGATGAACTTTGGCAGGCTGACTTGGTTGAAATGATACCCTATGCTAGCGTTAACGACGGTGTACGCTATATGTTGACCGTCATTGATGTCTATTCCAAAATGGCCTTTGTTGAACCTGTGCGTCGCAAGTCTGGTCCACTAGTTACCAAGGCCTTTCAACATATTATTCAACACTCCAAACGTCAACCTCAGTTGCTACAAACCGACCAGGGGAAAGAATTTTTCAACAAGGATTTCTCCAGTTTTCTCAAATCTAAGGATATTCACCATTACACCACGTACAGCAATCTGAAAGCCAGTGTGGTCGAGCGGTTCAACCGAACATTGAAAACCCATATGTGGAAAGCGTTTACAGCTCAGGGCACGTATCGCTGGTTGGACATGTTACCTGAGCTAGTATCACGTTACAATGACACCAAACATAGAACGATTGGGACCAAGCCACGTCTCGTAACTAAAAATATTCAGCGATTGGATAAACTATTTAACCCCATAAAAACAGCCGATCCTAAACGTCACCGACTGAACATTGGGGATTTTGTTCGTGTGAGCAAATTTAAGTCTGCCTTCAATAAGGGCTACACGCCACAGTGGGGGACTGAACTATTTCGAATTCGTCGAGTCTACTTGGACAGTCCAGTCACCTATTTACTCGAGGACCTCAACCATCAACCCATAAAAGGTAGATTTTATCTCCATGAACTTCAGAAAACAGCATTTCCTCAGCATTATCTTGTGGAAAAAGTGTTGAAACAAAAAGGAAATAAACTCTACGTCAAATGGTTAGGGTTTAACTCTACGTTTAATTCTTGGATCAATAAACTACATGTTGTGTGAACCTGTGTACTTTTTATTTATTCACACATGTTGTACACCACCTATAGCTCTATGTATACAGCGCTCCGCGCTTCATGCATGTTCATACATGTTTGTCTTTCCCTTTCCTCCTGTGTTCTCTCATACATCACCCCTCCCCTCTCCCTCCCTTCACCTCCCACCACTGCTGTTTGCAGCTCTTGCCTCTCTATTGGTTGTGACATCATTCCCACAAGTTGCATCATACTTTTTACTGATTCAGCGATTCCCACGCTTTGAACATTCTGTTATCGGTCACGTGGACAGCTAACTTCCCAGGCGAACACCTGTGACGGATCAAATTTCACATGAACTTGCATTTTGTCACGTACGAAGCAAAACAGGATGTCACTGGTTTAGCCTACATGTGGTTTCACACATGTGCGTGCATGCCTTTCACACTCCCCTGCCACCACGATGGTCAGATTATTTCACCTTCAAGCGTCTTGGTCATTTTTTCCATTGCACCTGTTGTCAAGTCAGACCGGAGCCTTCCAATAAGCTCAAATGACCTTCACCTCCTGTAAGTTTGTTTTCTGTACTCGCTTCGACCAACATAGAATCATGTTCTCATCACCGTTTACACGTCAAAGGTAAAATATCAGAAAAACGCACCCTCGCTCTGTCATAAACCGACCCGTCGAAATAGCGATTGATCTATTGAACACAGCCACCGTGGTCAGCGACACACACACACACACACCCAGCCGTATCGTCTCTCTCAACCACCACGCTTTATAAACATTATAAACAGGTAACGGTAATGATTTTTTTTCAACATGTACGGCGTTAGGCCCTTTGTGAATTATTTTTTCGAAAATATATCTATCACATTTGAAAGGGGGCGTTATCCCGAGTCCTAGGACACCTCGTACACATCTCTACGGTTATTGGTTCGTGAGATATCGGCAAAAATCACATGTTTACCCCAAAATCGAGTTTCCAATTTTATTAAAAATTATAACGAGTGGTCCATAGCAGAGAGGACGTCACCCCGAGTCCTTGGACCCGTCGTACATGCCTCTAGTGTTATTGGTTCGTGAGATATCGGCAAAATCGCAAAAAACAGGTGTTTACCCCAAAATCGAGTTTCCAATTTTATTAATTATAACGAGTGGTCTATAGCAAAGAGGACGTCAGCCCAAGTCTTTGGACCTGTCGAACACACCTCTAGCATGATTGGTTCGCGAGATATTAAAAGCACATGACCTTTTAGTTTTGGTCGTTTAATTAAATAAAGAGCCTATAGAAAAGTAGGGGGCATCACTACGAGTGCTAGGACACCCTGTATGTTCAAATCCGACCATTGGTTAGCGAGATATCAAGTTCGGGGCAAATACGAGGGTGGCTCAATAAGAAGTGGCGCAGCTCTCTCCTCATCCCACTACTACAGGTTTTCATCCTAGAGACTTGACATTTATTTGGGGGGTAGAGGGCATAGGGACCTTTCATTTATGTCAAACAATTTTTTTTGTAGAGTTCCTAGTTTCCAAAATATAGGATTTTCAAAATTCGAGTGTTTTCAAAAAAAACATAAAAAGTAAAAAAGTTTCATTATAGAAAATAAAGGTCATAACGACCATTCGTTTGGGCCATGGCATAACGTTCTATCATCTTTGGTTTTCAAACTATCACCAACTTTTGAAAACAAAAATTTTCAAAAAAAATTCAAAAATATAACGAGTAGTCCACAGCAAAGAGGACGTCAGCCCGAGTCCAACGACACCTCATTTGTCAAAATCGGACCATGCGTTCAAGAGATATTTAACATGCCTGAGGCTTAGTAGTGGGTCAAGGAGGGTTCTGGAGTGCGTTAGAACTCTCATCACCCCCCTACTATTGTTCCTTCCTCGCTTCATCCATGTCTTGCCAGTTTTTAGTTTTGGCTCTTCTTGGAATCCATGATGTTCTTGGAGTTTCTATTATTATTATTATTATTATTATTATTATTATTATCATTATTATTATAGGAAAACTTACAAAACCATTTATAGTGCTCTGATTGAAAGCAATTTAAGATATGCTATAGCAGCTTGGGGAAATCAAAACAGAACTTTAATTAATAATCTTCAAGATAGCCAAAACAGGTTCTTTAAATATTTCACTGATATCCCTTATTTTAATATTAAAGAGTCGTTTCAAATTACTGTACTGAATCTCTACTACCATGATCCAAGATTCAGGCATAAGGTCTCTCACAACATACAAACAAGAGCCATAACAAGTACTAAATATGTAAAACCTTTATGTATAAATAGCTATGGTTTCAAGAGACTAAATTATATTATACCATCACTACTTAATGAACTACCACCTGGATTGACGAACATTAACAGCAAACAACTAGCTATAAGTCGCATTAAAATATTACTTAACTAAACATTAACTCATAACATAAATTTATTAATATAACTACCATAGTGTAACTTTTTGTGTCTTTAATTATTTACATTAATATTGTTATCATTACCATTATCATTACAAAAAATTGCATGCACTCTTGTATTGAAATATAATCTATATATATGTTGTAAATAATAATTAATATGTCTCACAGATAATCTGTACTGTCATCAGATTCGTGAGACATATCACAATAATCTAACATAAATAGTATTTAATAAATAAATTAAATTAAATTAAATTAAAAATATTATTATTATTGTTAAAATTATTATTATTAATAATATTTCTTTTCACTCAGTGTTTGAACCAAGATGATATTATTTTACCTATATTATTTAGCTTATAGCTAGAGATACAAGAGAATTTATAAACGTATATCCAAATTCTGGATATAGCCAATAGTCTCTGGAGTCACGAGAGCTAAGTTACTAGCACTGCCACTGTACTTTCTTTTACTGCACTCGGTGATGATATGCTGGATTGTCTGTTCTGCAGGACCACAGCCACACTTAGGCGTTGACATTCTGTTCCACTTGTAGTGGAAGGCTGCACAGTTCCCATGGTTGGTTCGTACCCGGTTCAATGTGGAGGTTGAAACCAGGTGGTGGTGTCTTATTCACTGGAGGCAATGTTGGACAACATTTGTTGTTGAGTCTCTTCTGCCACTCAACGAAAGTTTGATAGTTGCTGTTCCTCAATTTAATGGCATCCCGTATTGATGGTTTTCTGGAACGCAGGCGACTAGTAATTGCATCGCTGATGTCATCATGTATCGGCAGTCCTGGATTGTTCATTATTTTATTGAATTCTCTTAGGAGAACATCTTTACGTCTGAGATCTGGAGGTGGAATATAACTTAACACTGGTAGCCAATGTGTGGAAGTAGATTTGATTGTGCCAGTGATACCTATAAAAAAAAGCTCTTACAAAGCCTTATACATTTTTTCAAAGTGCTTACTAGAATCTCGCTCAATTTTTCCTCGCATATTTGATCATGCAATAATTTCCTCCGCGACTTTGGTACCGTAGTTGGTACCATCCTGAGCTTCTACGCCCAAGATAATGGGTTCAAACCCGAGCGAATTCGTCGGATATTTTAAGAGCGTTAAATTCGCTCAGTATGCCTTCCTTCGGAGGGGAAGTAAAGCCGGCGAAACCATGTCATAGATTTATGGCATGTAAAAGAACCTTCCACTAACTACAATTGTATGTAGCTCAATTTGTAGGTTAGATTTGATTAACACCCTATTAAGTGCCAACGTTCGCCGCCAGGTGCCAGTTGTGGTGGCATCTAGAAGCCAAGTTCAAGGCTAGGTGTCGTTGACGGTATCATTTGGTAGGAAAAGTAGGAAATACTTGAAATTGATCGTCTGCAGTCCTTACCTGAATTACAGGTAACACACACTAATGCAGCTATCACAATATTATCACCGGTTATCAGACAGATTCTACACACACCCAAAGTACAAGGGGCTACATGACCGCGTTGTCGCAGCCCCTTAACTGAGACACCAACCAAAATTTCCTCAACTCACTAGAGGAACTTCTTTTAATTTTTCACCTAATATTACACGATTTAACATTCAGATACATGGATATCATTTCATTCACCCTTCCAAGTGAGTCTATGGAGCAATACGAACGACCATGGTTAATGTGTCGTGGCGCCCCTAAAAGCTGCTGCAGTTAAAAGGAGCGTAAAACAACTACATTATTCGTTATTGTGTGTAATGCTCTGCACATCCTTTTTATTGTCTTCTTAAGATTTTTCTTGATTTATAGTCACGTCCTATGTAATTTTTCTCTGCCATATGAATGCTCTACAAATACAGGAAATAGAAGAATTTTGTAAATCCCCGTGCATTTCCATGAAGATATCATTAACTTTTATTCAATTGCTCATGTTGAATGAGTCAGTAACGTCACTGCACCTACAAAATCCGCTATGTCAATGTAGTTCACTTACAGTATTTCCCTTAACACTAGTTACGTCTTCTATTCTTGTGTTAATACACAGCCCAAATTCGGTTTGAATTTTCCTGGATAATAAAGATAGGAAAATGAACTTGACGATGGTTGTGCTGATCTAAACATCCACAGAAACGCTGGGTATGTGACTGATTTCAATGCAAAGTACGGAAGAGAACAGCATTGCCAAGCAGCGACTTTTGCAGATACGGCGACGATATGAAGTAAAATTAAACAAGAAGTTCCGTAACGAACTAAAGAGCCTACTTTTCTTAAAATTAAGATTCATGCCAATTATTAATCTACTGTATATGAACCTATCTAGAATAATGACGAAATTAAGTTAGTAATATCGAAATGTCCAATTAGTTCGAATATACCTGGTATAATGTAGCCTAATTGAGCACTACAGTTGGTAGCCCTGGAGACTGAATATATTCTATGTTCAATCTCTTATGGTACAAAAAAATTCGGTTGAAGCCCAATGGACGTCACATGCAGTTACACATTGGATCCATCAGCACGCGTAAATGCATGTTGGCAAAAAAGTCATGCGTGTGATGGTCATAAATAATCTGAAATAATATGATCTATTGTTTTGCCAATTTTGAATGAAAACGATTGGTTAGTAGAGAAGTTACATGCATTTTGATATTGGACTTATCAGCAGGCTTAGAATCATGTTGGCAGCACTGAGGTATATTAAATACTCCAAATTAATCTAGAATGCCAGGTACTATACTATACCCGGATCGATCACACGTCCGTGACATTGTTGATATCAATAATTTAAAGAAGAGATGTTGATTTATTTGTGTGAGGGAATGGCTGATATTTGAATAGCGCGCGGAGGAGACTCAGAGTACTGAGGGAAGCATGCATCGGAGGTGCGTGTGACGTGAGTTTGTGAAGTGGAGCCCGCATACGTCACGAGAAAAAAAATTCTGCAATTTCCTTAGGAGAAGAGATGAATGCTAGAAAAGTAGTACAGTTTACTGGCAATTAGAAGAGAAGGAATTTGAGCTATCAAGCATTAAGAGCGGTCCAGTAGAAGCCGAGATACGAGACGGAAGTTTCTGGAAGTTTTTACGGTTCGACTATATAAGGAGCGAGGATTTCAAGACAGATTGTATTCCAACGGAGCATTTTCTCAGGTGCGGAGCTACGCAACGTGAAAATACGAGTATACACGCCGAGATTCTGACCGTCGAAGAACTTAGTCCCTGAACTAGTGGTCAGTAGGACTTAGTTTCTGTTCGGGTGAACGAACATAGCTTGTGGCAGCGAAAGGACTTAGAATCTCAACTGACTTTCAGGTCAAATATTCTAACCGGTCAGGTGATGGTAGTGTCAAAAAACCATTCACAGAAGTAGGCCTACAGAGTGATGTATTTCTTGTGGTGGCAATATATCCGGCACATAGAATTTCATAAGGAGTAATTTATTCATCAGTTCGTTCTATGCAGCTAATAGGTGTTCCTATCTTAGCGTGCAAACGAAACCTCATTTGTCGAATATGAGAATTATTCTCAATATTACAAGAGTACTGTATCAGTCTATGACTGCACAACATTTCATCATGTTATACTGTGCTGATGATAACGGGAGTTGTTTCGAACGAGTGACTTAAATATCAACATGCGCCGTTAAACTATTCGAAGGATAGGAAGGACATGGAGACGGATGGAGTTATACGGATGCAGCAGATGGCCATGGAAGGACACTATTGGGATAGTGTACACCAAACGACACGCTCTTCCTGCACATCAAGAATGAAGTAAGACAACCATTCATGTACTATCCACTAGCCTATAGTATTAGAGAATTCCATTTTTAACACAGTCACCATAAGAGATCAACATGATTATCAACACAATTTTCATCGTAACTAGAACGTATATTGTATTTGTCAGGATGACATATGGAGCATGCTGTCTGACAATGTATTATTCTATTTTCGATTTTTGTCCGGACAGACAGTTAATTCATGTGTTCCGAAATGAAATGTTTCAGTTAATCCAAGGGATAGGAGTATGTTTTTCTTTAACTCTTCTTATGAGAGGAGACGTAATTACAAATTGGATTATTTAAATAATTTGATTTATTTAAAAATAATAATAAACAACTGTGAAGTTAATAAGTTAATAATATTATAAATGTAACTACACCATATAAAGTTATAAATAAATAATGTATGGGGGTGATAGCACCAAACATTATGGATTAAATTAAATTGTTAATTGTAATTAAATAGATAATGCATTAATAATCAGAAAGTGAGATATTATTAATAATCATTTGCAAATAGGATTTAAATATTATTTATTGAGGAAATAGGGCGATAATAATCATTCTGACGACAATGATGCCTAAATATTTTTAGTAATAATAACAATAATTTATTGGAAGAATTTAAATAATTTGTGGAAAAATAATAATAATTTGTGGATGAAGTTAATTAATTGGAAGGATTTAAATAAAATAACTTTGTTTATTTTGGGAATAAAAGTTTGGATTTACAAATAAATTTAAATGAGTTTATGGATGAAGAAAGTGAAATAGTAAGATTTTGAGCTCAGAAATATTTTTCAAAAGCACTTAAAAATATTCAGATGAAGAGAAAGGAAGCGGCAGGTATTAAATGTATAAATTAGGGAGAGTTTATGTAGATTGGAAGCAAGGAAAGATTGACCAGATTTAAATACATCTTTTTATTGGGAAAATAAAACTGAAGAATGCAGTATAGTAATTATGACAGAATATCACAAAAAAATTATGATAAAAAAATATAAAAACGAGATGTTCAGTAAAGAACATATAGCCTACTTTCTCCTAAATGCATGGGTATTGTTATAACTCTTTGTCCTTTTCAAGGAGTATGATTGAATGTTGGTTGTAGTAGCTTGTTGAAATACAACGTGCTATAGGGATATTAAACATGAATATGAGGTGCCCTTTGCTAGTGCTACCTCTGTACCAAATTTCGTTCAATTCGGTTTCACCGTGTTTGAATTGATAGGGGAAATCGATTTGCACACATACTTGGCCACCATCTGCAAACTATTGGGCTGATGTTCTTGCAGTTTGGTCTGAATATGTTTCCCACATAAAGATATGGTGTTGCAAAATTTGGTAGAGACTAGATTATTAGGTTGGTCGTAATTACATTTTAGCTTTTAACATTTGGGTGGCCGCGATTACGTTTCCGTCAAGATAGCGGTGATATAAAACATGACACTGAGGTGCCCTTTGCTAGTGCTACCTCTGTACCAAATTTCGTTCCATTCGGTTTCACCGTGTTCGAATTGATAAGGGGAATCGATTTTCACACAAAGATGGCCGCCATCCGCAAAATATTAGGCTGATGACCTATTCGTTTGGTCAAAGGATGCTCCCTCCATAAAGGTATGTTGTTGCTAACTTTGCTAGAGATCGGATGATTAGGCTAATCTTAATTTGATTTAAGCTTTGAACATTTGTGTGGCCGCCATTACGTTTCCGTCAAGATGGCGGCGATATAAAACATGACACTGAGGTTCCATTTGCTAGTGCTACCTCTGTACTAAATTTCGTTCATTCGATTCCACCGTGTTCGAATTAATAGGGGGAATCAATTTTGACATAATGATGGCCGCCATCCGCAAACTATTAGGCTAATGGCCAATTAGATTGGTCAGAGGATGCTCCCTCCATAAAGGTATGTTGTTGCAAAGTTTGGTAGAGAACGGATGGTTATGTTAGTCGTAATTTGATTTAAGCTTTAAACATTTGTGTGGCCGCCATTACGATTCTGTCAATATGGCGGCGATATAAATCATGACACTGAGATGCCCTTTGATAGTGCTATCTCTGTACCAAATTTCGTTCCATTCGGTTTCACCGTGTTTGAATTAATAGGGGGAATCGATTTTGACACAAAGATGGCCGCCAACCGCAAACTATTAGGCGAATGACCTATTAGATTGGTCAAAGGATGCTCCCTCCATAAAGGTATGTAGTTGCAAAATTTGGTAGAGATCGGATGATTAGGTTAATCGTAATTTGATTTAAGCTTTGAACATTCGTGTGGCCGCCATTACGTTTCAGTCAAGATGGCGGCGATGAAAAACATGACACTGAGGTGCCCTTTGCTAGTGCTACCTCTGTATCAAATTTCGTTCCATTCGGTTCCACCGTGTTCGAATTAATAGGGGGAATCAATTTTGACATAAAGATGGCCGCCACCCGCAAACTATTAGGCTAATAACCTATTAGAATAGTCAAGGGATGCACCCTCCATAAAGGAGTGTTGTTGCAAAGTTTGGTAGAGATCGGATGGTTATGTTAGTCGTAATTTAACTTAAGCTTTGAACATTTGTGTGGCCGCCATTACGTTTCTGTCAAGATGGCGGCGATATAAAACATGGCACTGAGATGCCCTTTGCTATTGCTACCTCTGTACCAAATTTCGTTCCATTCGGTTTCACCATGTTTGAATTAATAGGGGGAATTGATTTTCACACAAAGATGGCCGCCATCCGCAAACTATTAGGCTAATGACGTGGTCATTTGGTCAAAGGATGCTTCCTCTATAAAGGTATGTTGTTGCAAAATTTGGTAGAGATCGGATGGTTAGGTTAATCGTAATTTGATTTAAGCTTTGAACATTTGTGTGGCCGCCATTACGATTCCGTCAAGATGGCGGCGATATAAAACATGACAGTGAGTTCCTTTTGTTAGTACTACCTCTGTACCAAATTTCGTTCCATTCGGTTGCACCGTGTTCGAATTAATAGGGGGAATCGATTTTCACACAAAGATGGCCGCCTTCCGCAAACTATTACGCTGATGACCTATTAGTTTGGTCAAAGGATGCTCCTCCCATAAAGGTATGTTGTTGCAAAATTTGGTAGAGATCGGATGATTAGGTTAGTCGCAATTTGATTTAAGCTTTGAACATTTGTGTGGCCGCCATTACGTTTCCGTCAAGATGGCGGCGATATAAGACATGACACTGAGGTGTCCTTTGCTAGTGCTACCTTTGTACCAAATTTCGTTCAATTCACATTCACGGTGTTCGAATTGATAGGGGGGGGGGGGACAGACATTCAGAGTACACACACTCACACACACACAGACACACACACACACACAGACTCACACACACACACATACATACACACACACACAGAGAGACTCACACACACACATACACACACACAGACAGACACACTTTTTTCGCCCTGTGTTGATCTCATAAGTCTACTTTCATTTTTTGCAAAAATCGAAACTAGGCTAATAATATGATGCATGGTGAAGTTTATTCGGAGTCAAATAATAATGTGATGATTTTAGTGTGCGTTTGGCGACACTTAAAGTTGTGGAGACCTAGGGGGTCATCCAAAAGGGCATTTGTTTCCATAGTTGTGGGCACACAAGGATGTGCGTATGTTGTTAAAGAGCATGTGGGCTCAATTGTAAAAGAAGGGTTAGGCAATGAGGACCGCCCCATATTCTTGTCAAATTTCATTTTACTGTCGATTCAAATATTTAATTACTTTTTTTCTGGATCAACTAGAATTTCAAATAGTATGCCTAAATAATTGAAAAACATGAGTTTAGATTTGATGAACCTGACCGAGAAAAAAATCAAATGAGAAGTGCAAATGCAATAAAATAAAATAAATAATTAGTGAAATTTTTATGTTGTGCTTGGAATAATAATAATAATAATAATAATAACAATGGAAATGAGCAAATTAAAATATTCACAATATGAGAGGGTGAGAAACGTGTTATAAATGAAGTGATGAGAAATTTCGAAATAAATAAATTAATAATAATAATAATAAATTTTATGATTAATATTTTTTGTGTGAGATAATATGTGACTTACATTTTCTGAATGATAGAAACATTTTTGGTAAAGGAGATAATGATTTAATCCACCGATAGTGGATAGCAACAATTTAAATTGATAACAATTTTTTTATTGTTAACAACTATTTTTGCTCACAAATATGACAGATGAATAAAAATTAAAATTTTGATGACATTGAAACAAATGAATGTGAGAAAAGAATAAGATTAAGTTTTCAAATTATTATGAAAAGTTTATAAACAATTTTTGTTTTAGAAATGAAAATCATTACAAACAAATATTAACATTCGACTTTATGTCAGCCCAATATTGATATTGTTATTATGCCACAACGAAACAGTGATATAATAATTTTTCCAAATAATTCAAATTTTGGAACAACATCGAATAAATCAAGTGACTATTTTATTTTTGAGATGTCTTACAACAAATACTTCAACAATCAAATGCAATTCTTCGAATAGTAAACTACAAACATGTAAATAAAATGGATCACTCGGAACTCTTTATTGAACAGTGATTACCCAGTGTAAATATTTGAAAATTATGTTTTCGTTTGATATCAGAATGGACTAATGAATTTTCTGATTATCAAGTCTGCGACTTTAGAATATAATTTTAGGGACTGTTGATTTCTCATGTGTGATGTGTTTTACTTGTGTTGGAGGTTTTTGCCAGTCAATTAATATTTTATCTATAAATAATTTGAGATTTTAAGAAATGTGCTAATTTCAAAATAATTTCTTTCCTTACCTTACTTGTGAATTACCGAGATCAGGGATGCCAGATTTGACCCAAGTTTTCACTTAGCTAGACCCTGAGATAGATTTTCTCGTGCTAATCTGATTTCGGTATTTTACAAAATGTGGTCTTTGGATTTCGGTCCAAACGGGCACATAAGGTAGAGGAAGGATGTTTGGCGCCCGTACTAAAGGGCTGCCGAATGGGTCTTTCGAATTTGTTTTCGAAGAGGCATTCGAGTAGACTTGTGAATTTTGCCACTTGTTTCGACAATTGACAAAAGTCCAGTTTTTTTTTAATTAAAGGAATTTGTTAAGTCCATGTATGAGGACGTAGTCATATTTGCATTTTGGAATAAGTATTTTGAATTTTGCTTTCTTCTAACGACTTTGTTTCGTAAGGGAGTCTAGTAATTCTTAAGGGAGTTTTTATTAAGTTAAATATTTTGAAATAAATGTTAGAATTGGGAGTTGGTTTTGGTTAGGTGAAATAGAACATTTATAGTATCCAGATGGAGGATTTTTGAATTTTACATATTTGTTGTTGTTGTTGTTGTTGTTGCTTGAAAGTCAAATTGAATTAGTGGATATTATTTTTTCCATTAGACATCGACGTAGGATTTATCTTAATTTATTAGGGATTCTCAAATACTATTGGTCTAGTATATGTTTAGTATTAAGGCTTCGTTCATATAAATAGAATACCTATCCTGTATTTCTCTTTGAAATATTATGGATAAGATTTTGGAGGCGTTGGCTCGAGTGGAGTCAAATAACAAGCAGAGTATCGAGAAAGCTACTCAATTGTAGAACATGTTATTGGAAAATTCCAAAAGGTTGGAATAACAGATCGAAGAAAATTCTCAATATTTGGAAAGTAGAATAGAAATTAAATTAACTAAAAATTCTAAATCATTAGAAGATAAATTAAATGAATCATTTGAATCTAAGTCATCTGAAAAATCAGACTCACTAGAATCCAGATTTAATGAAAATTCTAAAACATTAACTGAATCATTTGAATCTAAATTATCTGAAAAGTTATCAGAGAGTTCTAAATCATTAGAAGATAAATTAAATGAGAATTGTAATTCACTCAGGTCAGATATTGACAATAAACTATCCGAAAACTCTAAACATTTTGAGGACAGATTAAGTATTAGCACAGACTCCTTAAGAGAATCTTTGGAAGAAAACATTTCCGAACATTTCAAAGCTCTTGACAGATTAACTGAAAATTCGCGCATAATGGACTTAAAAATCATTGGAAATGCAGAAACTCTAAGGTTAGATTTAGCTGATAATTCTAAACTGTTAGAACACCGATTGTCAGAAAGTCTGGGGAAATAATTCGCGGAAATATCTAAAATTTTTGGGGGAAAACTTGGCGAATTATTTGAAAAATCCAAGAATTTAGAAACCAGGTTAGAAGAAAACAAATTTTCATTGGAAACCATAATTAATGACAGTATGAAAAACTTAGAGGAAAAACTAGGAAAATCGCATGATAAATTGAAGAGCATGGAAGAAAATTTTTACAAGCATTCCAGACAAGTGGTTGAAGACTTAGTAAACTTGGAGATCAAAATTACAGAACAGTGTAATGTTACTGCAAGGCAGGTGTTGCAGAAAGTGGCAACCGAATTCTCGGGGACTATTCTAGAGCAACTGAAAGAAGACAAGCTGATCCAAGAACTTAGTAAGAATGGAAAAGAGATAGCACTTACTATGGTCAGAAGTTCAATACTGGAGGAAGCGAAAGAAGATGGACAGGAAGTGAGAAGTTTTTTTTCTACACATATCAAGGTGATATCAGAAGATGTGGTAAAAATTCAGAAAGATGTGTCTAAAGTGACTAATCTAGTGAAGAATCATGAGACCATAATAGAGAAGATAGTTATAGATGTTCAGGACACGAATTAGGACTTGAGAAAGAAAGAAATTGATCCTTTAACTAAAGAGTTTGTCGAGAAGACCATAGAGGAAATCAGAGGGGACATGGAAAAGAAGACAGATGATTCTGGACTGAAGAAGACCTTAGGAACGTTGGAAGAGAAACTTGCTTTATATAAATCTCAATTGGAGCAAAGAAATTTAGAAGAGATACCAATTTTTGAGCCAGATAAAAAGAAAGAAATTTCTAAAGAATGGGAGAATCAGAAAATCATAACAAATTCTATTCCTATTGCCATATATAAGGACAAGGATGGTAAACCAGGAAATTTTACAGGAACTGGGAGTATTCCACCGGCAGAATTTCTGAGAGAAGTTAAGGATTACATCCAGGATTCCAAGATTTCAAAGGAGAGAGAGATTAGAGTTGTGAGCAGATTTTTGGATGGACCTGCACTGGTTTGGTTCAGGGCGTTTAAGTCAAGTTTCCATGATATCGAAGAATTTTCCAGGGGGCTGATGAGAAAATTTTGGTCGCCGGAAACTCAGCAACAGGTAAGGGTGGAATTGCATGCCAAGAGATATTCGACATCACAGCCAACGAAATATTCGGCTTATTTCTCGCAGGAGCTATCTAAATTGCAATTTATTGAACCACCAATGCCAGATTTTGAAATGATATCTGAGCTCATACGACAATTTCCAATAGAAGTGCAAGCGCTGGAGAAAATTCACAAGCAAGCTGACAAGAGAGAAAGGAGAGCCCGAGGGAAGAAATTCAGATGACCTCTGAATGTGGGAACTATTGTTCTTGTAAAGAAGCCTGTTCCGTTTGACGACAATAGAGTATATTCTAAATTTGCTAGTTTATACTACGGCCCGTTCATGATTACAGAAAGTTAAAATAATGAAAGTTATACACTGGTTGAAGAAGAATCTGGTAACGTCGTGGGAAAATTCAACGTGGCAAGTTTGAAGATTTATCACTCAAGAGGCAGACAACAGTAATAAAAAATCATACATGATGTGTCACATATTTTTTGATTGGCGTGAGGGGTGGATGAACCCGGATCGTTCACTCGTCCGTGACATTGTTGACATCACTATTTTAAAGAAGAGATGTTGATTTATTTGTATGAGGGAATGGCTGATATTTGAATAGCGCGCTAAGGAGACTCAGAGTACTGAGGGAAGCATGCATCGCAGGTGCGAGTGACGGGATTTGTGACGTGTAGCGCGCACACGTCACGAGAAAAAAATTCTTAAATGTCCTTTAGGAGAAGGGATGGGCGCTAGAAAAGTAGTACAGTTTACTGGCAATTACAAGAGAAGGAATTTGAGCTATTAAGCATTAAAATCGGTCCAGTAGAAGCCGAGATACGAGATGGAAGATTCTGGAAGTTTTTACGGTTCGACTATATAAGGAGCGAGGATTTCAAGACAGATTGTATTCCAACGGAGCATTTGCTCAGGTGCGGAGCTACGCAACGTGAAAATACGAGTATACATGCCGAGATTCTGACCGTCGAAGGACTTAGTCCCTGAACTAGTGGTCAGTAGGACTTAGTTTCTGTTCGGGTGAACGAACATAGCTTGTGGCAGCGAAAGGACTTAGAATCTCAACTGACTTTCTGGTAAAATATTCTAACCGGTCAGGTGATGGTAGTGTCGAAAAACCATTCACAGAAGTTAGCCTACAGAGTGATATATTTCTTGTGGTGGCAATATATCCGGCACTTCGAATTTCATAAGGAATAATTTATTCATCAGTTCGTTCTATGCAGCTAATATGTGTTCCTATCTTAGCGTGCAAACGAAACCGCATTTGTCGAATATGAGAATTATTCTCAATATTACAAGAGTACTGTATCAGTCTATGACTTCACAACATTTCATCATGTTATACTGTGCTGATGATAACGGGAGTTGTTTCGAACGAGTGACTTAAATATCAACATGCGCCGTTAAACTACTCGAAGGATAGGTAGGACATGGAGACAGATGAAGTTATACGGATACAGCAGATGGCCATGGAAGGACACTATGGGAATAGTGTAAACCAATGGACACGCTCTTCCTGCACATCAAGAATGAAGTAAGACAACCATTCATGTACTATCCACTAGCCTATAGTATTAGAGAATTCCATTTTTAACTCAGTCACCATAAGAAATCAACATAATTATCAACACAATTTTCGTCGTAACTAGAACGTCTATTGTATTTGTCAAGATGACATATGGAGAATGCTGTCTGACAATTGATTATTCTATTTCCGATTTTTGTCAGGACAGACAGTTAATTCATGTGTTCCGACATGAAATGTTTCAGTTATTCCAAGGGATAAGGGTATTTTTTTCTTTAACTCTTATTATGAGAGGAGACGTAATTACAACTTGGATTATTTAAATAATTTGATTTATTTAATAATAATAATAATAATAATAATAAACAACTGTGAAGTAAATAAATTAATAATATTATAAATATAACTACACCATTTAAAGTTATACGTAAATAATTTAGGGGGTGATAGCACCAAACATTATGGATTAAATTAAATTGTTAATTGTTAATTGTAATTAAATAGATAATGCATTAATAATCAGAAAGTTAGATATTATTAATAATCATTTGCAAATAGGATTTAAATATTATTTATTGAGGAAATAGGGCGATAATAATCATTCTGACGTTAATGATGCCTAAATATTTTTCAGTAATAATAATAATAATTTATTGGAAGAATTTAAATAATTTGTGGAAAAATAATAATAATTTGTGGATGAATTTAATTAATTGGAAGGATTTAAATAAAATAACTTTGTTTATTTTTGGAATAAAAGTTTGGATTTACAAATAAATTTAAATGAGTGGATGAAGAAAGTGAAATAGAAAGATTTTGAGCTCAGAAATATTTTTCAAAAGCACTTAAAAATATTCAGATGAAGAGAAAGGAAGCGGCAGGTATTAAATGTATAAATTAGGGAGAGTTTATGTAGATTGGAAGCAATGAAAGATAGACCAGATTTAAATACATCTCTCTATTGGGAAGAATGCAGTATAGTAATTATGACAGAATATCTCAAAAAATATATATGATAAAAAATATAAAAACAAGAAGTATATGAACCTATCTAGAATAATGACGAAATTAAGTTGGTAATATCGAAATATCTAATTAGTTCAAAATATACCTGGTATAATGTAGCCTAATAGAGCACTACAGCTGGCAGCCCTGGTGATTGAATATATTCTTTGTTCCATCTCTTTAGGTACAGAATACAAAATTTGGTTGAAGTCCAGTGGACGTTACATGCAGTTAGACACTGGATCTATCAGCACGCGTAAAAGCATGTTGCCAACAATACCATGCGTGTGCTGGTCAGAAATAATTTGAAATATTATGATATCTTGTTGTGCCAATTTTGGAAGAAATCCATTTGTTAGTATAGAAGTTACATGTATTTTAAAATTGGACATATCAGCAAGCATAGAATCACGTTGGCAGCACTGCCTTGTATTAATTACTCCAAATTAATCTAGAATGTCAAGTGCTATACGTGTGCAAAGTATAGAGCTGTTGGCTTGCATACTTTCTGATATCTTGATATTAGGGTAAAAGAATATAGACAGCATTTATTAACAGTTGGCAGCTCTGATTGCTCTTAACAATACTTATAGTCATATCTGTTATGGTACACATAGCACATACGAAATTTGGTTGAAATCCAACTGATAGTATAGAAGTTACATGTATTTAAAAATTGGTACAATCAGCAGGCTTATAATCATGTTGGTAGGACTGACGTATATAAGTTACTCCAAATTAATCTAAAATGTCAGAATATACGTGTGCATAGTTTAAAGCTGTTGGCTTGTATACTTTCTGATGTATTGGTATTTGGATAAAAAAATAGAGAGAGCAATTATTAACAGTTGGCAGCCCTGGTGGCTCTTAAGAAAACGTCTAGTCATATCTGTTTATGCACAGATATTACATTCAAAATTTGGTTGAAATCCAATTGATAGTGTAGAAGTTATATGCATTTAAACATTGGACCTATCGGAAGGCTTAAAATTATTTTGGCAACTTTGTCATGGTTGGCCACCTGGAAATTAAACTGAAATTGTATTATCTACATGTGTGCCAATTTTGGAATAGCTCCCATGTATACCTTGCAAGATATCCAACATGGAGCTCAAATTTCTAGTGCATTTTTTCAGCAGTTGGTAGCACTGACATCATTTTCAAATATGGATTTGAGATATTCCGGTGCACATCTTTACTCATACTAAATTTGGTTTTGATTGCTGCAGCCGTTTAGGAGTTGATAGGGGGGGGGGTACACACACCCAGCCAGCCAGACAGACAGACAGAAGGACAGACAGACAGACACACATTTTCCCGGATCGATCTCATAAGTCTACTTTTTCCTCATTTTTGCAAAATGTGAAAAGTAGGCTAATAATATGATGTTGTATGGTGAAGTTTATTTGGAGTCAAATAATAATGTGATGATTTTAGTGTGCGTTTGGCGACACTTATTGTTGTGGAGACCTAGGGGGTCATCCAAAAGGGCATTTGTTCCCATAGTTGTGGGCACACAAGGATGTGCGTGTGTTATTAAACAGCAAGTGGGCTCAATTGTAAAAGAAGGGTTAGGCAATGAGGACCGCCCCATATTATTGTCAAATTTCATTTTACTGTCGATTCAAATATTTAATTATTTTTTTCTGGATTAACTCGAATTTCAAATAGTATGCCTAAATTATTGAAGAATATGAGTTTAGATTTGGTGAACCTGACCGAGAAACAAAATCGAATGAGAAGTGCAAATGCAATAAAATAAAATAAAATAAAATAAATAATTAGTGAAATTTTTATGTTGTGCTTGGAATAATATTAATAATAATAATAATAACAATGGAAATGAGCAAATTAAAATATTCACAATATGAGAGTGTGAGAAATTTGTTATCAATAAAGTGATGAGAAATTTCGAAATAAATAAATTAATAATAATAATAAATTTTATGATTAGTATTTTTTTGGTGTGAGATAATATGTAAATTTTCTGAATGATAGAAAAAAATTGGTAAAGGAGATAATGATTTAATCCACCGATAGTGGATAGCAACAACTTATATTGATAACAAAAGTTTTTATTGTTAACAATTATTTTTGCTAACAAACATGACAGATGAATAAAATTTAAAATTTTGATGACATTGAAACAAATGAATGTGAGAAAAGAATAAGACTAAGTTTTCAAATTATTATGAAAAGTTTATAAACAATTTTTGTTTTAGAAATTAAAATCTTTACAAACAAATATTAACATTCGACTTTATGTCAGCCGAATATTGATATTGTTATTATGCCACAACGAAACAGTGATACAATAATTTTTCCAAATAATTCAAATTTTGGAACAACATCGAATGAATCAAGTGACTATTTTTTTTTTAAATATGTTACAACAAATACTTGAACAATCAAATGCAATTCTTCGAATAGTAAACTATAAATATGTAAATAAAATGGATCACTCGAAACTCTTTATTGAACAGTGATTACCCAGTGTAAATATTTGAAAATTATTTTTAGCCTACTTTTCACATTTTGCAACAAGTAGTTCCGTAAAGAACTATACAGCCTATTTTCATATATCCTGCTCATGTTAATTTCTTCTAACAACATACAAAATTTCAGTTTAATTGCTGTAACAAATTCGTAGATATTGAGAACCGTCTAAATATTTCAGATTGTCGCCAGGTTGGATTTTTATTTTTGTACTATTACATTAAGATTATTGTGCACGTGTGGTATTCAAACTTCAATCGCATGATTAGAACACAAGAAGAAAAAACGAGATTCTAAAATTACGCACAGCAGCCATCTTGTGATTATGCAAACAATTGAAATAAATTAGATGTCGGTGGATCAACATTTGTATAAGCATTTAACGTGCAACGTTTCACAGCACTCGGATAGTTAATTCGCGAGAATCGTCCATTTAAATATTTATACTTCGCGTCGCCGCCATGTTGGATTTGTGCTCACCAGGTTAATGAAAGTCCTATAGGTGAACATATGTTCATAGTCTCTATGAACATAAAAATATTCAGTTTGGTTGCTGTAAAAGATTCATAGATATTGAGAACCGTCTAAATATTTTGGAAGCTCGCCATTTAGGATTGTTATATGTATAGGCCGTAGAATTATGTACCATTCAAGGACAATTATTGCCTAGGTTCATTATTCAAACTTTCACTTCGATCGCATGATTACGACACAAGAAATAAAAACTTAATTTTAAAATTTCGCACAGCCGCCATATTGAGGTTATGTAAACAATTGATTTAAATTAGATGGCAGTGCATTACAATCTGCAAAATCATTTACTGTACCACATTTCACTGCGCTCAGAGAATTAAATCACGAGAAAAGTCTATTAAAATATGTCAAATTCGCTTGGTCGCCATGTTCGTTTTTTACTTTACGAGTTTATGAAATATACATAGATAAACTTGTACCAGCACCCTTTATCACCGTACAAAATTGCAGGGTAATATCTGTAATCGTTTCGGAGATATAGAATGTCAGTGAAATATTTCGCACAGCCGCCATTTTGAGGTTATGTAAACAATTGAACTAAATTAGACTCCAGTGCATTACTATGTGTATAAACACTTGCTGTACCTAGTTTCATTACGTTTGGATGGTTAATTCGTGAGAAAAGTCTATTTAAAAGTCTCAACTTCGCTTTGTCGCCATGCTCGTTCTCTACTTTACAAGTTTATGAAATATACATAGGTAAACTTGTATAAGTACCCTTTATCACCGTACTCAATTGCAGGGTGATATCTGTAATAGTTTCGGAGATATAGAATGTCAGTGAAATATTTCGCACAGCCGCCATTTTGAAGTTATGTAAACAATTGAACTCAATTAGACTCCAGTGCATTACAATGTGTATAAACATTTGCTGTACCAAGTTTCATTACGTGTGGATAGTTAAATCGCGAGAAAAGTCTATTTAAAAGTCTCAAATTCGCTTGACCGCCATGTTGGTTTTGTAGTCACCAGGTTTTTGAAAGTCTCATAGGTGAACTTCTAGTAGTACCCTTTATCACCGTACACAATTTCAAGGCGATATCGGTAATAGTTTCGGAGATATTGAATGCTAGTGAAATATTTCGCACAGCCGCCATTTTGCATTGGTGAGACGTAACAAAATTTGAAGGGCACGGTCGAGGTCGCCGGGAATAGTGCTATGAACATACCGAGTTTCATTGAAATCGCTCTAGCCGTTTAGATTTTATTAGGGGGGGACACACACACGAATCACACACACACACACACACACGCACACACACACGGACAAAAGGTGATCTCATAAGCCTATTTTTTCAAAATTGAAAATAGGCTAAAAATGAGGAAAAAGTAGACTTATGAGATCGGGCAAATGTGTGTCTGTCTGTCTGTCTGTCTGTCTGGCTGGCTGGCTGGCTGTGTGTGTGTGTGTCCCTATCAACTCCTAAACGGCTGGAGCAATCGAAACAAAATTTCGTAGGAGTAAAGATCTATACCTGAATATCTCACGGCCATATTTGAAAATGATGTCAGTGCTACCAACTGCTAAAAAAATCGCAATTGAAATTTGAGCTCCATGTTGGATATCTTGGAAGGTATGAATGGGAGCTATTTAAAAATCGGCACACGTATAGACAATAATATTGCAGTTTAATATCCAGGAGGCCATACATGGCAGTGTTGCCAAAATGATTATAAGCCTGCTGATAGGTCCAATTTTTAAATGCATATAACTTCTACACTATCAATTGGAATTCAACCAAATTTCGTATGTTGTATGCGTACATAACCAGATATGACTGAGCGTATTCTTAAGACCCACCAGGGCTGCCAATTGTTAATAAATGCTCGTAATTTATTTTATCCAAATACCAATATATCAGAAAGTATGCAAGCCAACAGCTTTAAACTATGCACACGTATAGTATCTGACATTCTATATTAATTTGGAGTAACTTATATACGTCAGTGCTCCCAACATGATTCTAAGCCTGCTCAGAAGTCCAACTTTAAATACATGTTATTTCCATACTATCATTTGGATTTCAACCAAATTTGTTATGGGCTATGTGTACCATAACAGATATGACTATGCGTATTCTTAAGAGCAACCAGGGCTGCCAACTGTAAATATGTGCTGTCTCTATTTTTGTTACCCTAATATCAATATATCAGAAAGTATGCAAGCCAATAGCTCTAAGCTTTGCACACGTATAGTACCTCGCATTCTAGATGAATTTGGAGTAACTAATATACGTCAGTGCTGCCAACATGCTTCTAAGCCTGCTGAAAGGTCCAATTTTAAAATGCATGTAACATCTATACTAACTAATGGATTTAATTCAAAATTGGCACAACAATAGAGCATATTATTTCAGATTATTTCTGACCAATACATGCATGACATTGTTGCCAACATGATTTTACGCGCGCTGTTAGATCCAATGTTTAACTGCATGTAACGTCCATGCTAGTCATTGGACTTCAACCAAATTATGTATTCTGTACCTTAAGATATGGAACTAAGAATGTATTCGGTCACCAGGGCTGCCAACTGCAGTGCTCTATTAGGCTACATTATGCCAGGTATACAGTATTTCGAACTAATTAGAAATTTCGATATTAGCAACTTAATTTCCTCATTATTCTAGAGAGATCCATATAGATTAATCATTGGCATGAATCTTAAATTTTAAGAAAAGTAAGCTCTTTAGTTCGTCACGGAACTTCTTGTTTCGTTTGATATCAGAATGGACTAATGAATTTTCTGATTATCAAGTCTGCGACTTTAGAATATAATTTTAGGGACTTGATTTCTCATGTGTGATGTGTTTTACTTGTGTTGGAGGTTTTTGCCAGTCAATTAATATTTTATCTATAAATAAATTGAGATTTTAAGAAATGTGCTACTTTCAAAATAATTTCTTTCCTTACCTTACTTGTGAATTACCGAGATCAGGAATGCCAGATTAGACCCAAGTTTTCACCTAGATAGACCCTGAGATAGATTTTCTCGTGCTAATCTGATTTCGGTATTTTACAAAATGTGGTATTTGGATTTCGGTCCAAACTGGCACAATACGTGTGCAAAGTTTGGAGCTATTGGCTTGCATACTTTCTGATATATTGATATTAGGGTAAAAAAAAATAGAGACAGCATTTATTAACAGTTGGCAGCCCTGGTTGCTCTTAAGAATACGCACAGTCATATCTGTTATGTTACACATATCACATACAAAATATGGTTGAAATCCAAATGATAGTATGGAAGTAACATGTATTTAAAGTTGAACCTCTGAGCAGGCTTAGAATCATGTTGGGAGCACTGACGTATATAAGTTACTCCAAATTAATATAGAATGTCAGGTACTATACGTGTGCATAGTTTAAAGCTGTCGGCTTGCATACTTTCTGATATATTGGTATTTGGATAAAATAAATTAAGAGCATTTATTAACAGTTGGCAGCCCTGGTGGGTCTTAAGAATACGCTCAGTCATATCTGGTTATGTACGCATACAACATACGAAATTGGGTTGAATTTCAATTGATTGTGTAGAAGTTATATGCATTAAAAGAAAATTGGACTTATGAGAAGAAATTATTTTGGCAACACTGTCATGTAGGCCTCAAGGAAATTAAACTGAAATAGTATTATCTACATGTGTGCCAATTTTGGAATAGCTCACATGCATAATTTCCAAGATATCCAACATGGAGCTCAAATTTCTAGTGCGTTTTTTCTGCAGTTGGTAGCACTGACATCTTTTTCAAATATGGGCGTGAGATATTCCGGTATAGATCTTTACTCATACTAAACTTGGTTTCGATTGCTGCAGCCGTTTAGGAGTTGATAGTGGGGGACACACACACAGCCAGCCAGACAGACAGACAGAAGGACAGACAGACCGACAGACACACATTTTCCAGGATCGATCTCAAAAGTCTCCTTTTTTCTCGTTTTTGCAAAATGTTAAAAGTAGGCTAATAAATGCTATAACCTACGTCCGGGGTTTCAAAACTACGGTCCGCGGACCAACACCGGCCGCGAGCACCATCAACCCGGCCCTCGTTTTCGCGCAATTCCACAGCTCCCTAAATGATGGCTCTGTACTTCTGTAGCTTTGCCACGTCTTGTACTTAACGTCTCTACTCTCCGTAATATGTCACAACTATATATTTAGCATGGTCGCAAGTAGTCTAAACAATACGTAAAGTACAGCACGCACTTCGACTATCTGCACCGTAATACACTTACCCGTAAGCACCAACAGAAATAATGCGATCGGAGCGGAGTCCACCCCAGCAGCCCGTATCTTAGATATCTCACTCGCCGCCTAGTTCAGAAAGGAAACTTTGCGCATGATTAAAAACTACGGTACAAAATAATGTTAATAATGTTATTGGCTTTACGTCCCTTTTACGAAGGTGGATCAAAAAGTTAGTTGCACTAACGCGCTGCAGCAGCGCGCTGTGTGTCGCAAACGTGGACACAGCGGAGAAAGGGACAGACACTGTCCACACATCTGTTGGGCAGGTCGCTGTGGTGTCTCATCTTGTATGGTGTGAATCGCGGCCAAAAGCAATGGCGCGTCGACTGGACGTTCACTCCAAATATGAGGTGCGTGCGACAATCCGATTCCTATGGGCCAAAAGGAAGAAATGCACGGACATTCATCGTGAAATTAGTGCTGTGTATGGGGAGCGGGCCATTTCCCGGCAAGGGATCGTAAAGTGTTGTCTGCAATTCGAAGCCGGACGAACGGATATCAATGACGAATATCGCGAGGGCAGGCCCGCAACGTCCTAGATCCGTGCAAATGTCAACAGTCTGAATGCGATCATTAGACAGAATGGTGGTCGACATTCCCAGACCGATGAGGAGGTGAAGGCCGCTGTCTCCGTGTGGTTGCAGAACGTTGGAGGAACTTTCTATGCTTCGGGCATCAACAAGTTGGTTGTGAGTTCGCAGAAATGTTTGGAGTCGCTTGGAAACTATGTGGAAAAGTGACGTTACATTGTATGTCGTTATAGGCGTCTTGCTGTTGTATAGGTGGTGTAATAAATGGCCATAACTGGGATGTGCAACTTATTTTTTGATCTGCCCTCGTAACTGCTGCGGCTTTTAGAGACGACACGGTGCCAGAATTTTTCCCCGAGGGGGATCTTTATCGTGCCAGTAAATCTACTGACACGGCTCCCTCGCATTTGCGCACCCTCAAATGCCAGTTGACTGCGCCAGGATTTGATCCTGCAACCTTGGGTACAGCAAACGAGAACCTTACCGCTAAGCCACGAAGCCAGCCTCAAAACTACAGTATGTTGGTTTGATAAGCTAGCTATTGGCCCTTGGGACTTAATGGAGGAGTCAGTGCGGAACTTAGGCTAAAGGGATAGGAGACTCCTGGCATACGTCATGGAGTAGATAGCTTTGAAGCGATGTTGCCTTATTAACAATTGATATTGTAACTTTCAGTCGGTCAACACAAAATAATTCCAATTACTAGAATATGTGAGCAAATAACCTGAAATATAACTTAGCAACAATTGGAAAGTTCTCCTAGCACGCGACTGGCAGGGTCGCCGACCAATCAGGAAGCATCGTGACGTCAATGCAGGGCAAGCAGGCACCTCTGGCTGGCAATAACCGTCAGTTTGAGTACGGACACCAACTCGTACCTACCCATGATTAAGGCTGCTGCAATGGCATCCGATGATGATGATGATAATTGTTGTTTTAAGGGGCCTAACATTTAGGTTATTGGCCCCTATGGTTTGGGTGATCGTGAGGATGATAATGAAATGGAAACTATAACTAAAGCTAACTACTAACTTATATACTAGAAGAAGAAATGGAAAAAAGAGAGAATAAGGCAAAGAAAGGGCAGGAGGAAAGGAAATGCCCTCAACCCTCGAATAATGCGGATTGAGGGACTTAGAAGAAAGGAGAGCCATGAAAGGCAGGTAGGAAAATGAAAGAGGAGGGGGTCCACCCCAGAAGTAATGGAAAAAGGGGGAAAATGGACCCAGCTCAGGAATCCCGCGGGGTCGCCAACTCCCGAACCCACCAGCCGTGAGCCCCTGAGGGTGTAGCAATATCCAGAGTGCACCAGAAGTGGTGGGGCTACATACACCCGGCCTTCTTGAGGTCCTTGAGCATAAGGCAGGAGATAACAGGAAATGAAAAAGAAGGCTGACCCCTCGCAGAAGGAGGGTATCAGAAAAGATTAGACAAGGGCCAATTAAGGCGGGAAAGGAAGAGACTCCCTAGGCCTCGGATACCCTAATACCATCGGGGTCGGAAGAGAACAAGAGTTGACCAAGAGAGGTCGACAGGAAAGATGACAGAGAGGAGCCCGGCACAAGTAAGTGGAAAAACAATGCCGGGCTCAGAAGGGGCCCCGTGGTCGCCAACCGACGTCCCACTAGATGTGAGCCCCTTGGGGGGGGGGGGCATTGTCAGCCGAAACGTTGGGAAACAATCACCGATATACGACGCGACTCCATCCTGTAAGTCTAGATGATAAACTAGACACCGGTATACCTAGGTATACCTTTAACACATGACCAACAGCGTGTAACGCGCAGCGCTATCCCATAAGGTCAAGCAATCTGCGGACCCGGTAGACGTGGGTTCGAGCCCCACTGTCGGCCGTCCTTGAAATGGTTTTCCATGTATTCCCAATATCAACTCCAGGAAAATGTTGGGACGGTACCTTCTAACAGGCCACGGCCGCTTCCTTGCCCAGTTTCATTCATCTTCATTCATTTCATCTCTCATTAATTACTCCTCTCAGTAGGTTAGTGTCAGTAAGGGCATCCTGCCGTAAAAATCATCCGACACTTAGCTTCCTCTCTCATCCCCAACCCCGTTGGAAACAAAAGTAATTATGCTCAGGCTAGCTCATCTGTTTTTTTTTTCAGGCAAAAGTTTGTTATTGGCAAGTGTTGTATAAAACTACAGTTATATTATTTTGACGTAACTGATTTGTCAAGTTCGTGGATCACATCAATCTTTGCGTGTAGGTGGTGCAATACTACCACAAGTACTAACAATATACGTATGTCATCAACATATCTCGTGGCGATAAATCAACTCGCTACTAGTGACATATCTATCATAGCCTAGACAGGAATAACACATCAAACTAAACAGCGCAATGATTGATAATACCCAGAGCAAACATAATTTGACTATACCGCTTCAATCAACAACTCGTTAACATAGTAGCGTTGATCAGGGATGGTCACGCCATGCAAGAGTGCGCGCTAACTATCGAGAATGAATGTCCTTATTTAGCGTTTCCCGATCTAGCTCTTGCACGGCCTGGTCATGTGGTCTAGACTGACGAAGGCATGGTACGAAGTCGGCCATGGTATTTTGAAAACAAGGTTGGTTGGTTCCTCAGTTTAGGGGCTGCGACAACGCGGTCACGTAATCCCGTGTACTTTCGGTGTGTGTAGAATCTGTCTGATAACCAGTGTTATTTGTGATGACTGTATTAGTGTGTTTTATCGGTGTTTTAATTCAAGTAAGGACTGCAGACTTTGAATTTTTCAAATAGTTCCTACTTTTTCCACCAAACGCCACCGTCAACGACTACTAGTCGAAAACTTAGCTACTAGACGCCACCGCAGTCGGCTCTTGGCAACGAACGTAGGAACCTAAGAGCGTTGTTTATATTCTTAACCTATATAATTTAGCTTCACACAGGTCTAACATGCCATAAATCTATGACATGGGACCGCCAGCTTTACTTCCCCTCCGAAGGAAGGCATACTAAGGATTTTTTAACTTCCTTAAAAAATCCGACGACTTTGGCCGGGTTTGAACCCGCGATCTTGGACAGAGAAACTCAGCATGCTACCAACTACGCCACCGAAGCCGTCTTTTGAAAAACAAAATATATATTCGAGGTCTTTTCAAGCTGAAACATGTTTGAGGAATCTAGTAGTTAGCTAGTCCTTGTTTCATGTGCATATCTATGGATTGTGCATCGATTACGTATGATGTATCGGGCGTGAAAGTGCGACGAAGTTTTGTTGTTGATATGGTTGCCTAATGCGTTAATTTCATCGAATATGGGAGGTCATGAAAAAGGAAGGAAGGAAACTTGTAGTTTAACGTGACCGGTAATCTTGAGATCATGAGCCACGGGACCTCCTTTTTACGTGGAATCCGAACCACAGGACATGGCATTTCACTTCGAAAATCTCACATGCATTGACCGGGAATCGAACCCAGACCGCCTTGGTGAGAGGCATACAGCTAGACCGCTGAGCCACCACGCCCCATGGGAGGACATGAAGATGACCGTATTTTCCCTGTGCCTTAATGACAAAGAATATGATAATAAGAAGATTAACACCTTAAGTCAATATATGACGTACTTTTAATGTTGTACCGGTTTCAACCACATTGTGATCTTCCTCAGCGCAAATTATAATAAGAAGAGGAGCAAGAACTTACATTTAACAAATTTACCACAACAGAAGTTGTTATCAAAAATAATTCCAAAAATATGAATCGTCTATAAGTTAAATTACGCATATTCAAACCCATCTATTAACTCAATCCTTACCTAACAATTTCCACATATACGGTATTAAATCTACGTAAGTGTTCTTTGGATTATATCTCTCTTTGCTTCCTGAGTTTCTTGTATTCCCTTCTCATTTTTATATTAATTTTCTTTTTAGATCTCTCCTACTTCAAGCAGGTTTTGTATCAAAACTTACATCTTTCTTAACCTAACAATTTCCACATATACAGTATTAATTCCACATCTCTCCTACTTCAAGCTGGTTTGGTATCCAGACTTTCATCTTTCTTATTTAATATATTTTTGTAACAGGTCTGGATTTTTAAATTTTAATGTTTTTTTTTTTTTTTACCTTTAGACGTTTAATAGTTTTAGAATTATTTTTGATAACAACTTCTGTTGTGGTAAATTTGTTAAATGTAAGTTCTTGCTCCTCTTCTTATTATAATTTGCGCTGAGGAAAGTCACAAAATGTGGCCGAAACCGGCAAAACATTTAAAGTACATCATGTATTGACTTTTTTTTTCGATTTTACCGTCTAGGTTTGTGGTTCCCACGGACTCAGCGAGGGTACTCACCACTACCTCCTCTACGGGCAGTGTCCTAGAGCGGGGAACATCAGGTCGGAGTGGATACAACTGAGGAGGTGTGATCAGCACTTCGCCCAGACGGCCTCACCTGCAAAGCGAACAGGGGCCTCATGAGGGATGGGAAGGGAAAGGGATATTGGGATTGATAGGCAAGTAAGCGGGAAGGAGGCGGCCGTGGCCTTACAGTAGGTTTTATCCAGGCATTTGCCCGAAGATGAAGTGGGAAACCACGGAAAACCACTTCGAGGATGGCTGAGGTGGAAATCGAACCCCCTACAGTCATTTGGGCCACCCAAGGCTGAGTATCTTACTCCGTTCCAGTCCTCATACCATTTTTCAAATTTCGTGGCAGAGCCAGGAATCGAACCCAGGACCTCCGGGACGGCAGCTACCCATGCTGACCGCTACGCTACGGAGGCGACACATATATTGACTTAAGGTTTTAATAATATTATTATTTCATCGAATATATAAAAATTAACGATGTGTTAGCCGATGTTGACTTTGATGTTGAGTTTCGTTTTGTTGAAAGCGTACTCAGCTACAGAAACTAACAGTGAAAGCGGTGATGAAGACTGAAATATTGGCAGTGATTCGTGGCGAAATATTGGCTGTAATGTAATTTTTGTTGTTATAATTATGTCATTTAAAAAAAATCACGAAATATTAAAAATACATTTATTTTCAAAAGCCTGTATTAATGTACGTAATGAGAAAGTTTCGAAGAACATTCTTGAAAATCTTCGATTAATTCCTGCTAACAATTTCAGAGAAAGGGGTAAATACAGATAGTACTTTACTGTATTTCAAGTTCTGGGGCACCTACCCCGTACTCAGCCCTGATAAGAACAGTTACTCAAAATGCTACAGTCACTCTAGAAACTCATGTTATCAAACAGGTTCAAAACACACACAAGTACAAGGGGATGATGAACAAGGTGTCGTAAGCCTCAAAAATTAATTAACAATAACAGCAAGACCATAAGGATGTACTGTATAATAAGAGTTAATATTATTTTTAATATTATTTATATTTTTGAATATATATACTTTTGAATTATTTTTAGTATAGTATTTTTAACATTTTCCACCCTGTATAATATGTTATCGAACCGCATTTACGATCTCCGATTTGTTTCCTCTATTGCTAAAATAACGCCATCACAGAAGAAGCGAGTCCATTAAAAAAGCTCTCCCGAGTAATAAGTACAACGGCTGTCTGGTTGGCTGATGACATCAAAGAGACTATTAGTGTATTACAGTTTTAATTCCTGGTGGTCTGCAACTCAATTAGCAAATTCTAACGAGGTCTTTTTTTGCTTGAGGGCGTATAGAACATGAAGTAAAAGCTCTAAATGTTGGCAAATGTGCATGTTACACAATACTCATTAGCCTCTGAGGGCAAAGGTTAGCTAGAACAAGGAGGGTTACTTGCTTTTAATGTTACAGTAATTCCATATTTTAACGGTTGTCCAGTTGAAAAATTATTTTCGTCCAATTACTATAATTTTATTTATCAATAGATAGAGAACAATATTATTATAATGATTCTTATAATTGTTACTTATTGATTTGTCATTGTTGTTACTTATTTTAGGGGCTGCGACATCGTGATAAGGGAGCCCCGTGTATTTGCGTGTGTATGCAATTTGTGCGATAACCTGTGTTATTGTGATGATGACTGTACTTGTGTGTTTATTGATAAATTAGGGATAGAATTGGGAAGGAGGCGGTCGTGACCTTAAGTTAGGAACCATTCCAGCATTTGCTTGGAGTAGAAGAGGGGAAACCACGGAAAACTACTTCTAGGATGGCTGAAATGGGAATCGAACACTCCACTTCTCAGTTTTGCCTCACCATATCATGAACATTTCCACCTGGCAATATTAAACTACATTTTTTAAAAGTAGTTCCGTGACGAACTAAAGAACCTACTTTTCTTAAAATTTAAGATTCAAGCCAATGATTACCTAGAATGACGAAATTAGGTTGCCTGAAATAGTGTAGCCTAATAGGGTAGTACAGTTGGCAGCCCTGGTGACTGATTATATTCCTAGTTCCATCTCTTAAGGTACAGAATGGTCATACAAAATTTGTATGGACATTACGTGCAGTTAGACATTGGATTTATCAGCATGCGTAAAATCATGTTGGCAACAATGTCATGTATGTGCTGCATAGAAATCTTCTGAAATATTATTATCTACTATTGTGCCAATTTTGGATGTAATCAATTTGTTTGTATATAAATTACATGTGTTTAAAAATTGGACTTATCAGCAGGCGTAGAATCCTGTTGGCAGCTGCACTGACGTATATCAGTTACTTCAAATTAATCTAGAGTATCAGGTACTATACGTGTGAAAAGTTTAGAGCTGTTGACTTGCACACTTTCTCATATATTGATATTAGAATAATATATAGAAAGAGCATTTATTAACAGTTGCCAGCCCTGCTCTTAAGAATATGGATAGTTCATATCTGTTATGGTACACAAAGAATATACTAAATTAGGTTGAAATCCATTTGTTAGTATAGAAGTTACATGTATTAAAAATGTGAACTATCAGCAGGCGTATATTAGTTACTCCAAATTAATCTAGAATATCAAGTAATATACGTGTGCAAAGTTTGGAGCTGTTGGCTTGCATACTTTCTGAGATATTGGTATTAGGATAAAAAATGTAGAGAGAGCAATTATCAATTATCAATTTATTATCTGTTGTCAGAACTGATTGCTCTTAAGAAGACGTGTAGTCATGTCTGTTAAGGTACACAGAGCACATGCGAAATTTGGTTGAAATCCAATTGCTAGTATAGAAGTTACATCCATTTAAATGTTGGACATATCAGCAGGCTTAGAATCGTTGGCAACACTGTCATGCTTGGGCTATGGAAGTGAGATATTGGCTTCGATAGCTGCAGCCGTTTAGGAGTTGATAGGGTAAGGGGGGGGGGGAGACTCAGACAGAAGAACAGACAGAGATATACATTTGCCCGGATCGATTGCATTAGTCTGTATGCTAAAAATCGGATGGTTAAAAATGTAACACACAAAGGAGGAATTACTTCTAAGAACTTCAGCTGTGTATGTTGGAACAATCCTAAGTGAAGGGACTTTTTATATATTAAGAAATACATTATATCGAGAAATTGGAATCGAGATCTTTCCGATTTTAGAACATGCCAGTAACATAGGATTCCTCTTTTTTCATTTGTAGCTGTTTTTGCTGATTTTACATTTCCTTTGCTCTTGCTTCTCATGCAGATTCTTTCTTAAAACTGTGTTTTAATGTTTATTTTCTAATATAAATTTAAAAATTCTTATCATTTCATCATTTCTAATTGAAAGAAAAATAAAATCTGAGTTGCTAATAGCACGCACGTTTGTGGGAAAGTGCACTGTAAGGAAAGAAACTTACGGAATGAGCTATAAGGAAAATATGTACTGTTAGAAGAATAAGGGTCGGTAGATTAATATAGCGCAAAAGCAATCTTTAGAAAACTTTGAGATTCTCGACCTTCCGCAGTCCCTTAAGACCACGCATGCCTATTTATGTGCTCTTTTCACATCTTAACTTCCAGCCTATAAAACTTTGTCATCAAGATCGTGACTAGTTCATAAAAATATAATCTACTTACAGGCCTAGATGGAAATATAGGATTTACTATGAATACGCTCACATAGTTTCTGCTAGAAATAAAAGCACACATCTAAAATATAAATTACTACTATTATTATTATAAATAATTATCTGGATCATAGTTGGCGGTAAGGATGTGGAGCAAATGTGGATGAAGCGTGAAAACGTCGCTAATTGAATCAAGTACCGGCAGGAGGTCTATCACTTTAAGGGCTTTCACGAAGAAGGCAAGCTGAACAGCTGATGGTCGGTGGAAAGGAGACAGGGTGTCAGGTAAAGATTGCAACGATACTTGACTGAAAAGAAGGCTTCTATGAATGTATGAGTTGTTTGACGAGGTCTCTAACGGCCGTACACAAAATTTAAAGAAATATATAAATAAATGCCACAAGTAAAATAACAAAGTGAAAATTAAAGAAATAAGATTTAAATAAAATAAAATAATAATAATAATGATGATAAAAATAACTCGAAAGAACTAAGATTTAAAATAAAATAGAATAAAATACCCGAAGAAAATAAGTCAATGTGACGTCACACAATCAGTTGTTTCCTGAAAATCAAAAGAATCTGTGAATGTTCAATGACAGCTGTGACGAGATATTGAATCTCCATTAATAAAGAAAACGATTTCTGGAATGAACTAATTATAACAATAATAATAATAAATCTTGAGCTCACAAGCAATAAAAAAACGAATAATAGTTAATAAATTAATAATAATAGTAATAATTCATATGATAACTGCTATGGGTTTCTGTTGAGTCCCTGGTTCGAAACTCGATGTCTTCATCATTATTAAATCTCAAAAAGTATTGAAAGAGTAATTTATTAACTTTAAATACTTAGGTGTAGTTAGGACTATCTGCTCAATGTACGTATGGTTACAGTTTGCAATCAAAATCTCAATTGTTAATAAATTTTATTACAGTCATCACGGGCATGATACTGATTCAATACACACTCACGCACGCTAGGCTTTATGATCACGAAGCTGCAAAGCCCGTAAATGAATCAACAACAATAACCGTTTGTAATCAATATCCTGATTATAGATGGATAATTCTTATCAATACATCTGATGTGTCAAGGTTCTCAGTCTCATCAATCTTCATGTTTCAGATAGTCGGGAACCCTTGTAGTGTTGCACTTTCATAAGCATAGGCTACTTAATAAATGATGTCAACATGTTCTGCGCTGAGAAATCATTTTCCTATTGTTAACATTTTGCCGGGAGTATCACATGGGACTAAACCGCTCGATGATTAATCATGTTTATAGTAAATTTGCTGATACAGTTTAAATCAACGGCTTGTTGTGTTAAGGGAATGCTAATTAACACCCCATTCTGTCCTCCCTACTACATTCCACCAGGATGGTTGAGAGAACAGGCGCTAACATCTGGGAGTAAATGGCAATTTCTCTCCTCGCATTGTATAAAACAAGGGGCAAAGGCCAGTCATTAATATTCCATTCATTCATTAATTCATTAATTCATTTGAGATTACTTTACCTTTTAGCCCCCAGTCTAGTCTTCAATCCTTTGTGTGCAAATGAATCGCCTCCATGATCCCATATTATTTGGCTGCGTGGCTCAGCGGTAACGTTCTTGCTTGTTGGGCCCAAGGTTGCAGGTTCGTATCCTGGCGCAGTCAGCTGGCATTTGAGGGTGCGAAAATGCGAGGGAGCCGTGTCAGTAGATTTACTGGCACATTAAAGATCTCCTTCGGGGGAAAATTCCAACACCCCGGTGTCTCTAAAAGTCAGAGTAGTTAAAAGGGACGTAAAACCAGTATTATTCTTCTTCTTCTTCTTTCTTCGTTTTGCCCACTTAGGGAGCGCGCTTGAACTTGTTGACTCGGGTTGATGGAGCTTTCCTCTTCTTCTCCTCCCAAGATCTCCTCATGAACTCACTATGCCCCTTCTTACGTTCCTCCGTCCATTTTTTTTCCAGTGGTCTTTTTAGCTTTTTCGGTGAAAGAGTGATTTGTAACTAGAGTTCCAAAAGTGTTGCGATTCATGATTATATCATCTGTAATGTTTATTTCCTTTAAGTCCTGTTTGATTTCTTCTAGACAACTGATTTTTACCTTCTTTGAATTAATTATATCAAGCAGTTGTTTTGCATATCTGGTGTTGTCCATTCGGCAGATGTGACCATAAAATTTCAATCGTCTCTTACGCACGGTATCAGTGAACTTATTGATTACTGTGTACAAATCTGTGGTTTTCCTTTTAATCCATATACCATTAACATAAACGGGGCCATATATTTTCCTGAGAATTTTACGTTCCTGGATTTCGATTTCACCAATTTGAGAGTGACCTCCTAGAGATATAGTTTCGGAGGCGTACAATGCTTCCGGAAGAACAACTGTCCAGTAGTGCCGTAGTTTTGCATTTCGTGATATAACTCTTTTATTATAGTGATTCCATGTTATTCGGTATGCTTTCTGAAGTTTGGTAGCTCTTTCTAAATTAGCTTTCCTGTCCAATCCAGATGGTACAATAATTTCTCCTAAATATTTGAAGGAAGGTACGTGTGTAATTATTCCATAGTTGGTCTGTATTGGAGATCTTGGGATATTCTGGTGTCCATTTACTATGAAATGCGTCTTCTCATACGATATTTGGAGTCTTGTCTTTGATGCTAACTCATGTAACTTCTCTATGGCATACTTGGTTTCTTCACTAGTCTTGGTAAAGATAGCTAGATCATCAGCAAAAGCTAGGTATTTTACTTTTATTTTCTGTTCCAGAGTACCAATGCTTATGCCGTTGATGTTGTTTTCCCACTCCCTGATGACTTTGTCTAACACTAAGTTAAAAAGCAGTGGGGAGAGGCCGTCACCTTTTCGAACTCCAGTATGTACTTCGAATGGCTCTGATAATTCACCTAGAAACTTCACTTGAGATGTTGTGTCAGTGAGAGTCTGGCGGATTAAGTCCCTGGTCTTCCTGTCAACTCTGAGCTCTTCTAGGGTGTTCAGAACAGTTTGTCTGTCAATAGAATCATACGCCTTCTTAAAATCCACGAAGGTAACAAATGTGTTGGTACTGCGGCGTATCCTTAATATCGTCTTTAGGCTCCAAATCTGCTCCGAACACGATCTACCTTTCCTAAAGCCTGCCTGGTATTCACCAATCAAATGATCAGTTTGTTGTTCTACTCTGTTTAAGAGTGCTTTAGATAATACCTTGTATATAATTGGTAAAAGTGATATACCTCTGTAGTTGTTGGGGTCCGCTCGGTCACCCTTTTTATGCAACGGATGGATAATGGCATTCTCCAGTCCTTCGGAATTATTTCGCTCTCCCATATTTCTGTTAGGAGTGTATGAATTCTCCTTATGAGGTCGTCTCCTCCTATTTTCAACATCTCAGCAGTTATTCCATCGTTCCCAGGGGCTTTGTTATTTTTGAGCGATTGGATTATCTCTTTTATTTCTTGAGTTGTTGGGGGAAGTGAGTTTGCGTTGGTACAGGTTTTTCAAACTGCAGCCTTTCCACTGGAGGATCACAATTCAGTAGAGTTTGGAAATAATCAGCCAGTATCTGGCAGTTCTCCTTACTGTTTGTTTCTAGTCGTCCATTACGTCGACGGAAACTTAATGTTGGGGGTTTGTACCCTGACAAGTCCTCACGGAATGTCTTGTAAAAATTTCGAGTGTTGTTTCTCTGGAAATCCTGTTCTAACCCTTCGAGTCTGATTTTGTTGTAGGCCGGATTGTTTTAGAGGTCAGTTTTTGAGTTTTTTGGAAGTTCTCCCATCTTTCCACTGTTCGATGTCCATTCCATTGATGCCATGCTTTGATTCGGTCATTGACGGCTGCATCGCACGTTGTGTTCCACCATCTGTGCTTTCTTTTCCTAGGTGGTTGTCCTAATTTCATGGCTGATGACTGTAATGTTTTGCGAAGGTCTGGCCACTCCATAGGATTTCCTTCCTGTAAATCTCGTACGAAAACCTCGGCGTTCTTCCTCAAGCAGTCCGGATCAACTCTCGGAAACCGGTTGCCTTTAGGTTTGGATCTGTTTGGTTGAAACCGAACCTTGATTTGCGTGAGGTAGTGATCCGAATCTACCACTCCCTTCCGTACCTTAACATTCTGAATCTCAAGCATATTCTTTCCGGAAATAGCCACATGGTCTATCTGAAGTTCCCCTAATAACGGGTTAGGTGATCTCCAGGTTTTCTTTTTGTGTAATGGTCTCATAAAGTGCGTGGACATGAGTCTCAGCATGAATGATGTACAAAAGTTTATTAGACGCCTCCATTCTTATTAGTCCGCCGATGTGCGGGATGGAGTCCTACTATTGATCTGTATATCTGCTCTCTGCCAACCTGTGCATTGAAATCCCCTAATAAGATTTTAACGTGATGTTTGGGGATTTTACTTGTAGTTTCCTCTAGTAATTCCCAAAAATATTCTACATTGTGTGGATTTCTCTTATTGTCTATGTTAGTGGGAGCATGGGCATTTATCAAGGCATATGTCTTGTTGCTTGATTTCACTGTAAGCACTGAAATTCTTTCGCATGGTGATGTGAAGTCGATAACTGAATCTAAGATAGTTTTCCTCACTGCAAAAGCCGTCCCAAACATTAATAAATTGCCTGTGATATTAATGGCTGGTTTACCCTTAAATATCCTGAAGTTTTCAGAGTCGAAATGGTTCTCATCTTGGAATCGTGTTTCCTGAATTGCTAGGATTTGAATATCAAATTTGTCCAAGACGTCAGTCAGTTGTTTGAGCTTTCCTGTTTTCAACAGGGTATTGATGTTAATAGTACCCAAGAAGTTCTTTTTCTTGTGGCGAAGAGATTTTGAGAAGCTCCGATCCTTCTCTGAAGCATGATTTCGTTCCCGATCCCCCAGAATCCGATGATCGGGAAAGACCGGACGTGTGTCCGGGGCCTGGGGTAGTTGCGTTAGTAGTGTGGTCCGCGAGAGCTATTTTATTTCGCTCAAGTCCGCCGGCAAGCCGGTGAGGACCCCCCTATCCGCCACCTGGGACGCGCCACGTCGGAGTATCACCTCTCCGCCTGCTACGACAGCGTAGTAGGTTCGTGGTATTATTATTATTATTATTATTATTATTATTAATATTATTATTATTATTATTATTATTAGCAGTTAGCAGTTAGCACAGCGGCCTCTGTGCTTCTACACTTCTCACCTTGAAATCATTGAAGGGTTAATCTAGCCATCGCCTCCTAGGTCTACCTTTGCTTCTCTTACCCTCTATAACCAAATTCAGTAAGCAGTTAAGCTATTTTGAATGTGGTTTTCCCGGGTTTCTTCTCAATCTCTCAAGACAAATGCGGGGATAGTAACTTCTTTCACTGCGCGTCGTAATGAGGATGAAGTGATGAAGACGTCTCATACACTCAGTCCCCGGGCCACGGGAATAAACCATCATCATCATCAGCTTCTAAAGGCTAAAAACCTTGTCGTTGCAGCCGTTTCTTACGGTCTTCAGCAGTTCTCTTCATATTGACGTACGATTCGCATTCCATTTCCTTGACAATGTTCTTGAGATACGATTGTCTTGGTCGTCCCCTTGGTTTCTTCCCCAACATTTTTCCTTCAAAAATGACCTGGAGGAGAGTGTCATGTCTGAGTAAGTGCCCTATGAATTTTGATTTCCTTTTCTTGATGGTGTTCAACAGGCATCGATTCTCCTGAATTTGGTTCAGAACAAGCTCATTTCTCTTTCCACCCAGCTTGTTCGGGTCATTCGTCTCCAAAACCACATTTCAGCCGCCTCAAGTTTTGATTCTTCTCTTTTCCCCAGTGCCCATGTTTCACAAGCATAGGTCAACACGCTCCAAACAAAGGTCTTGAGAAATGACTTCCTTATCTTCAAGTTGAGGTGCTCATTGAGCAGCAAATTCTTCTTATTTTGAAAGGCTTTCTTCGCCAACACTATTCTTTTCTTAATTTCTGAGATGCATCTGTTGTCATAATTAATCACACTTCCCAAATAGCAAAATTCCGTTACTTGTTCAATGACACTATCATTTAACATTATATTAGCTAAAATTGGTTGTTTCTTTTTATCAACCACCATTAATTTTGTCTTCCGAGAATTAACTCTTAGCCCGAATTTTCCTAAGGATTTCTGAAAAATGTTTAACATTCTATTCATTTCACATGCAGAGTTTGCTAAAAGTGCAATATCATCTGCAAAGCGAATGCTATGAACCTGTACTCCATTAAATTTTAATCCTTTTGTTTTCTCTTTTAATGCATTTACTGCAGCTTCGATATAGATATTAAAGAGATATGGTGATAGAGGACAACCCTGCCTTACACCTCTTCTTATTTTTGCTTCTCTTTTATTGCCATTAACTGTTATTTCGGTAGTTTGATTTTTATAAGAGTTCAGAATAAGGCGCCTGTCTTTCCAGTCAATCCCGACTTTGGCCAATGTAAGAAATAAGGTTTTCCAATTAACATTATCAAATGCCTTTTCTATATCAATCCCCAATGGCCCAGCCAGGAATCGAACCCGGGACCTGCGGGCCAAAGCCTAGCACGCTATCCAATTAGCCACGGGGCTGATGACCAACATATATCAAGCCCTTAAAACGATGTAACTACAAACCAACAACAAAAATATGCCCTTGAGGTAAATTAAACTAGTGCGACCCCCAAATAAGCTGGTAGAAGTCGTTGAAATTGACACCACTTGGGTGACTTGCTATCGACAATACCGTTTCAGTACTTCAAACCAGAATTTGAGACGATGAATCGAGTCAGGGTCTCCGAGGTAGCAGTCAATTACAATAACTATGCGTAATACATTTTGACACGTATGCTCTTGTGGTTAAGGATCTGTCGTAGTAAAAATTCATCTAGAACTGAAAGTCACACCTGGTTGTTGTGTTCGTCGCATTTTCATTTAAATACTTTGAAACAACTTGGTCAACAGCCCCATGTATTTGTGTGTGTTGAATTTGTCTGCTAACCTTGTTTCTGTGATGACTGTAATAGAGTGTATATTACTAGTTTTAAGTATGATTACCGACGGTCAAGTTGGCAACTATTCCTTGTTTGTTTACGGTGGTATGTCCGCTCACATTGAGCACAGGTACAGTGGCACGGGAAGGATATGACTCAGCTCCAATAGCCTCAGTGATCGTTCTACACTTCGTGCCGTGATCGTGTAACATTCAACTGTGCTCCGGCTAACCTTCTAAAGTTCTTGCCATGTCTGTTACGGGGTATTGCGTAGGTCCACCAATTCATGCTCTTCGGTTGGCTCTTGGTGACCGTGCCCGTACCACCATCAGGGTAGCGCATCTTGGACTACGTTCCAGTTGTGCTGATTCGAGATGAAATAATAAGGAGAATCCATTCTTAATTCTCCCAGTTCCATTACATTCATAGTAATTCATATTACACCCTACCTATGGAGTAGCACAACTAACGCAGTGTGTGACAAGGCTTAAGTTGGTACTGAATTCCATCACTGCTGTTTCCCCTCTTCACTCTGCAAGGCTGCAGTAGCGACAATAAACAAACTCTAGCGTGAGCCAAGTAGTCTTGTGTAGTTCGCGAACGAACTAGTTCGGAAGAGCGGGTCCCACAGACGAACTACCGAACTAGTTCCCAGATCCCTCGCTTGTTAGTTCGTTCGCTCTTTTCCCGCTGACCGACTTGTAACAGCGCGAGAAGGCGGGTCCGCCGTAGTTCGTCAGCTCCTCACGTCATCACTCATTGCACAATCACATGCACTTTCTTTCGTTCAGTCAGTTGAGTTGATTGAGTGTATCTATTGTTAGTGCCAAGATTGGCAAGATTAGGCGCGGCGAATGTTCAATGTTGTTTTTTTTAGTTCCGTTTGGGCCGGCTGTGGACAACGTGGTTCTTATCTCTGGCAGCTTTCCTCCTAGCCCAGTATTCCTTCATTCTGGCACTGTGAATGTCCTTCCGCTCCTGAGTCCATTTCACACCTACTCCTGGACGCACTTCTTTTGCTGTAGTGACTGGAGAGAGTCTGATGTTCTGACTAAAGTCCTGTATTTATTCCTGTCATAGATGTTACTGGGGTCAATATCCAATTGTTCAAGGTCTTTTCTGACTAGTTTCGACCACTTGGCGTTAGTTGCTTTCCCTCTAGAGACAGTGTTGAAAATTCTGGAGGTGAGCCTCTGATTATCCATTCTCACAATATGACCATAGAAGATCAGCCTCCTCTTCCTCATAGCTGTTGTAATGCTCTCCACTTGTTCATAGAGTTCATTGTTATGCCTGATTCTATACTTGCCTTCCTCTTTAATAGGGCCCATGATTTTTCGTAGAATCTTCCGGTCCTTCTGCTCCAATTTCTGGAGTTGTCCTTTTCTGACCATATTTAGGCATTCTGGGGCATATAGTACTGATGGTCTCACTACAGTACTGTAGTGTCTGAGTTTGAAATTCATTGAGAGGGATTTGGATTTGTACATATTCTTGCGTAGGTGGTAGGCTCTCTCCAGTTTGATGCATCTGTCGTTCATGGCCAGGTCTTCATTGATGTTTGGGGTTATCCATTCTCCTAGGTATTTGAAGGAGTTAGTCCTTTGTACTACTTTGTCCCCCAGTGGGATTGACTCGGGCGCATCTCTGATGTTGCTGATAAACTGTGTTTTGTTGATGGCGATCTGGAAGCCTACTTTAGCTGCTATATAGTTCAGAGAGGATAGTTCCTCCACACTGGACGCTAGGAGTGCAAGGTCGTCTGCAAAGGCTAAACAGGGCACTGTTAACTTGTCTTTCTTGTAGCCTATTCTTAATCCAGAATCATCCTTCAGAGTTTTCGTCCACTCACGAATTACTTTTTCTAGTAGGCAATTGAAGAGGATCGGAGACAAGCCATCCCCTTGTCTAACACCAGTTCTGACCTCGAAGCTCTTGGACAGTTCCCCTCTGAATTTGACACTGACTGTGGTGTTAGTGAGAGTCGCTTTCACTAGATTCAGGGTCTTTTTTATCTAGCCCCAATTCAGCCAGTGTCTCAAAGAGTGACTCTCTATCTACTGAGTCGTAGGCCTTTTGGAAGTCAACGAAAATTGCAACATAAGGTGAGGCATTTTTGTACGTGAGAATGGTTTTGAGATTCAGAATCTGTTCGGTGCATGACCTTGACTTTCGAAACCCAGCTTGGTACTCTCCAATGCAGGAATCCAGTTGAACCTCTACTCTTGTGAGAAATACTTTGGAGAGTATCTTGTATGTCACTGATACCAGGGAAATCCCTCTGTAGTTGTTGAGATCTGATTTGTCACCTTTTTTATGTAGTGGGTGATTGATAGCTGAGGTCCAGTCACTAGGTAATTGTTCTGTCAACCAGACGTTAGATATGATGTCATGGATACTCTGTATCGACTCCTCGTCAGCATACATCCAGAGCTCTGCAATGATCCCATCTTCGCCTGCTGCTTTATTGGACTTTAATTCGGAAATGACTTTCTGGATCTCTTCCTTTGTTGGAGGGAAAGAGTGTGGCTTAGCAACGTTCTTGGGTTCAATAGGTAGCTTTTCCATGGGTTCCTAGGAGTTAAGAAGGTCGCTGAAATACTCTGCTAAGGCTGTGGTGCACTCCTCATTGTTCAGTTTCAGATCTCCGTCAGCTCCCCGAAGGTGAAGTGTAGGAGCTGAATAGGGTGTTATTTGTGATTTAAAAGCCTGGTTTATAATAATAACAGTATAACACACTACAAGTGCTAAACCGCTAACTACCTTATATTTGTAATGTAATACAGTGGCGGTTCATAAATTGAAGTTACTGACAGTTAACTGATTTAGATGTGGGGATAATTCCAAAGTTTTCTTTAACTTAGTCATTTTGGATTATTTGAAAATATGCCCAATTATTTAGAAAATCGGCGAACTGGATTAACCTTGCCATTTTAATGAACTGGTTGATAAATGTTGGTGCTTTTCAGTCGGTCAACACGAATGTACCCAAATATAGCTGGGTTATGCCCCAATCCTGAAAAAAATTACTTGAGATCAATAAATATATAAAATACTTCGGAAACACTGAAAAATGGCTTCTAACCTCACAATGAACTGGTTGATATTTATTTTTCTCGATACATGGTGATACAACTTTTACCTGTTTTTAAGAAATGAACATTATTACGATGATTCACAAAGAAAAGCGAACTTCTATGGACAAACACTCTGAACTAAAAAACCTATTCCTCCCATTCATGCCATAAAGGTAATGTACTCGACGGTTTCAGAGCAGGCAAATAATGAATATCACGAAGCAAGTAAGAAATGAAACGAAAATTGCGGGGGGGTTACGTCTTATCATCACCTAGTGACAAGTAGGAAATGGAATCGGATGTTGACGCGCCGATCTACGCGAAAATGATGATGATAATTGTTGTTTTAAGGGGCCTAACATCTAGGTTATCGGCCCCACGCGAGAAAGAAAATAAAGAGAATAATAAGTGTATGCTTCTACGAACACATCGTCCATATTGTTATTCCTTCAGGTACGGTACCGGTATTTCACTAATGATAAAAAAAATGACGACTTTTGGCTTTATAAACAATAGAAAGAGAAATTTTCTTAGAAGGAAAGACATGGAACCTAATTAAAAGGATGGCCAACAATAGAGTGAGATGGAAGAAGTTTGTTGCTACCCTATGTACCTACAAGGAATAAAAGGAAATAAGGAAGGAATAAGGAATTTCACTAACGTTTCAATACTCATATTTTTGTATTTTTTTATCTTCGAATATCAAAATGTAAAACACATTACTACACACGCAACATGTCAATATCTAATACACGAACTGCACGTGCAGCGACCATAGTAACTGTTACAGTAGCCTTCAATATTGCTTGAAACGAGAGCAATGTGAATGAGCAATCACTGGTGACGAGTAATGAGTGGTGACAGATTGCTATAACAAACAAGGAGCGCGTGCAGTGGCAGTAGCAAGGCGAGCGAACGATCTGTCTTCGAGATGGGAACTAACGAACTAAAAGAGCGAACTAGTTCGCTAAGGAGCTGCGAACTAAACTGATCGCTCCCAGCCGCGAACTATTATGCTCAAGACTAGAGCCAAGGAGAGCGGTAATTTAAGTTCAAACAAGTCTTTATTATGGTTTTAGAATTGATGTAGGCGCCCTGAGACTTGATTGTTGCTCTTATTGTTGTATCATTTGAGGGTCTTGGATATCGTGATCATTTAGCCTCGTGTAATTGGGTGTGTGTATATATACAATTTGTCTGATAACCTGTGTTATTGTGGTTTCTGTAGAAATGTGTACATTTTTAATTCAGGTGAAGATTGAGAAAGGAACGTAATCATCCTGGCAATTGCTTGGAGTAGAAGTGGGAATCCACGGTAAACCAATTCCAAGATGGCTGAGGTGCGAATTGAACCCATCCCTTCTAAATTTTTCTTCACGAGGCTGAGTAAGCCCAGTCCCAACCCTCAAACTAGAATTAAATGTCATGGCAGAACCAACAATTGAACCTCAACCTCTGCGGTGAATGCTAGCCGCTACACCATGGGGCAGCCCTGAGGCTTGAAATAAGGTACCATTGTCTCAGGGAAATGTGGAAAAAACCGCGGTGAAACTACATTCATTATGGATGCCGTCCGCACCGGCATTCGAACCTGTAAACCCTTGTTTATTGATAACTATATTATGACAGTAATTAATTTGTACATTTTTTATGAATTACTGTACTAGTTGAAACCCGTCAAAAATTACGGTCAATAAAAAAATATTTACTGGAGAATTTCCTTATATAGGCCTACTGTATATTCTTTGTACGATTACTTATTGGCTCTATTGAAACTATAAGGGCGTCAAAAGATTGCACTCTCAACATTGCAAAATACTGCTGGCCATGACTGAAAAATTGATGAGGCAAATTGAGACCTATACGTTCCAGAGTTTCCCCCTTGAGCTTCATTGATTGTGACAGAGTATGCCAAATAAATTGGAAAATATTGCCTCTTAAAACAAAATGATAATGTTTTATCGGATTGTGTTAAATCAAGTCGAAGGATTAGACCTCTCTGCCTAATTTTAACTGCACTTATTATTTCCAAATCCAATCAATATGGTTGTATTTAGGATCCCTTGGGAAACGTTCGGATTTATAAGCAGCATAACGGGTCAAGCGTTTGGAATGTGTGGAGGCAAGTCATTCAGTTCCAAGGAATTCAAGAACTCTGAGAAGTCTAATACAACTGGCCGCAAACCGTCGCATATAATTTTGGAATATAACAAAGAAATGCGATGATGTGCACCTCCATACATTTTAAAACAATGTGGACCGTATGCGTGTGGCACAGTAACATTGGCACCGAATGAAACGAAGAACATAGCATTGAACTGCCGATTAGTCTCTCTGAAATTCCTTGAGATATCATCTCCAGTGAAAAATAATTGTTGCAGCCTGTCAAATATGTTATATTTAATCAGATTAATTTTACCATTACAACAGCAAAGGGCAAAGTAACCAAGTGTAGATTTCTCTCAAGAGTAATACAGTGCAGAACAATGTTTACATTTGTTCGTCAAGGACCCTACACTGTAACGGTATAGTATCTGGAATTGTATCTGAATTGCCGTAATTATATTGGATTTTAAAAGTGGCTTCGTATTTTTCTCCGATTTCCCACTTTTTGCGGCTAATGTCCTATGTCGTAAAATGGGTTTATTTATAGCAGCATTTCTCCCCAAATAAACGTCATATTAAATAACACTATAGTGGCCTGCATCAACGCAGCTGCCAAATATTAAATAGCAAATAATAACTTAATTCCATTGCCAAAATCAACTGCGTGGTTAGACTCATTGTTATTTACTCTAAAAAAACAATCAACAAATAATAATATTCACTTATACAACTAAGTTCAGAGACTTCCATTCTCAAGTTGGTTGCTGATGAGAATGCGATGTGACTGATCGCCAATAATAAAATCCTTGCAATTTTTACAATTTGCTTGCAAACGCAACTCAGGATGACGAACTTCATTTTGAAATAAACAGAATGAAACTGCTCTAAATAATCAATTTCCATCACCTGTTGAAGTTTCAATACTTTGCATTTCCATGACAGTAAATTATGCAAGGGAGCATAGAATCACTTCGCCACTACTGGAATGAGCATAGACTCACTTCGCCAGCCACCGTAATGGAGGAAGTTTTAGAATTATATGTTCAGTGTTTGTCAAAGATCGTATTAACACAGGGAAGCCCACTCTTAAGGCTACATTCTGAGCTATCACCCCATATTCCAGGTTCGATCCCTGCTCTGCCAAGAAATTTAATTCTGGTCTGAGGGCTGGAACGGGGCGCACTCTTGAGGCAAACCTAAGAAGAGCAAAATTTGATTCCCATCTCAACAATCTTAAATGTGGTTTTCCGTGGTTTCCCACTTCCACTCCAGGCAAATACCGGATAGTTCCTAACTTAAAGCCTCCGTCGTCAACTCCCCATTCCCCATATTAATTACAAATGCACACATCATTACAGCCATTACATAATACAGGTGATCAGAGAAAGGTTTACACTCACACACCAAAGTAGACGGGGCTGAGTGACCACGATGTCTGAGTCCATCAAATGAATTATGTTCGACAATTTTATCTCAGGGCGAAAGCGATTGTGCCTATTTTGATTTAATAATTTAAAAGTATCTGGCAACGTAAATAATGGAGAATTCCTTACCTTACGGGAATAATAAACGTAACATATGTTTAGACAATGTAATACCAATTGCAAGATAGAATAATTGGAAAATAAAATTACATGTCTGAGGTGGGAATCAAACTCCTTCGACGATGCATAATCAATTTCGTTGTCCAAAATGTTAGCCGCTGAGCCACCCAGACAACGAATTTAGAGTGCAATATTAAGTGACGTAAACAACAAACGCACTTAACTGCCAGTTACAGTTCTTCAATATTTCCCTTATTTCATGATTCTATTCCAGTATATAGCCTATCGGGAGACAACATAAGCGATATTTCCCTTTCCAATTCTCATAAACAAAGATCACACTACGATACGGTGGATCTTTTACCCGCCATTTCTCTCATGAAGAAACGCCATTGTGCGCACGCGCAATTGCCACAGATATTACATTTTTCTTTAAACATTAAAAAATTTACCGTAACATATATTTACCTATTAAAGACACACTGCAAATCCGCATGCCAAGAGCTTTCCTTAGAATGCCATACGAAGCCAATCGGTTAAGTCGTTTTCACAATCTCGTGTGTACAAAAAATACCTTAGTCAATACATGACGGTCAATAAGAAAATATTCACTGAAGAATTTTCTTATATACGTTCTTTGTACAATTATTTTTTGGCACTGTTGAAACTTTAAGGGCGTCAAAAGATTGCACTCTAGACATTGCAACATACTGCTGGCCAAGATTGAAAACTTGATGAGGCAAACCTATACGTTCCAGAGTTCCCCCTTGAGCTTTATTGATTGTGATAAAGTATGTCAAGCTAATCGGAAAATGTTGCCTCTTAAAAGAAAATGATTGTTTTATCCGATGGTGTTAAATCAAGTCGAAGGATTAGATCTCTCTGCCTAATTTTAACTGCACTTATTTCCAAATCCAAGCATTTTCATGCATATTTCTTATAATTAATATGGAATCAAGTCTAAGGGTTAGATCTCTCCGCCTAATTTGAACTGCACTAATTATTTCCAAATTCAAGCAATTTTCGTACATATTTCTTATTAAGTTACTTAAACAACAAACGAACTCAGACGCCTGTTGAAGTTCTTCAATCCCCTCTTTTTAATTCTCAAAAACAAAGAGAAATGTAATTCTGGTCTGAGGGCTGGAACGCGGCGCACACTTGAGGCAAAACTAAGAAGGGCAAGGTTCGATTCCCATCTCAACAATCTGGGATGTGGTTTTCCGTGGTTTGCCACTTCCACTGCAGGTCAACACCGGTATAGTTCCTAACTTAAAGCCTCGGTCGTCAATTTCCCATTCCCCACTTTAATTACAAATGCACACATCAGTACAGCCATCACATTAACATATGTTATCAGAGAAAATTTGACACAAACACACCAAAGTAGACGGGGCCGAGTGACCACGATGTTTGAATCCATCAAATTAATTATGTTCGTCAATTGTCTCTCGTGGCGAAAGCGATTGTGGTCATCTTATATTTAATAATTTAAAAGCATATGGGAACGTAAATCGTGGATAATTCCTTACTTTACGGGAATAATAAAAGCAAAATATGTTAAGGCAATGTATTACCAATAGCCAGAAAGAATAATGGGGAAATTAAACAAGTAGTTCCGTGAAGAACTATACAGCCTATTTTCATATATCCTACTTATGTTAACTGCCTCTATCAACATAGACAATTTCTGTTTGATTGCTGTAATAGATTCGTAGATATTAAGAACCGACTAAATATTTCGGATGGTCGCCATGTTGGATTTTATATATGTAGGTCCTAGAGTTATGTACTGTTACATGCAGATTATTGTGAACGTGTAATATTCAAACTTCAATCGCATAATTAGGACACAAGAAAAAACAAGGAGATTTTAAAATTTTTCACAGCTGCCATCTTGAGGTTATGGAAACAATTGAAATAAATTAGATGCCAGTGGATTAACATTCGTATAAGGATTTACTGTACCAAGTTTCACTGCACTCGGATGGTAAAATTGCGAGAAACGTCCATGTAAATATTTATAATTCGCGTCACCGCCATGTTGGATTTGTGATCACCAGGTTATTTAAAGTCCTATAGGTGAACTTAAGTTCATAGCCCCTATGAACATTAAAAAATGCAGTTTGATTGCTAAAATAGATTCGTAGATATTCAGTATCGTCTAAATATTTCGGTTGGTCGCCATGTTGGATTGTTAAATGTATAGGCCATAGAGTCATGTACCATTAAAGGAAAATTATTGCCTAGGTTCATTATTCAAACTTTCACTTCGATCGCATGACTACATCACAAGAAATAAAAACTTAACTTTAAAATTCACACTGCCGCCATCTTGAGGTTATGTAAACAATTGAACTAAAATAGATACCAGTGGATTACAATGTGTATAAATATTTCCTGTACCAGGTTTCAGTGCGCTTGGAACATTAAATCGCGAAAAGGTCTATTTAAAATTTTCAAATTCGCTTGGCCGCCATGTTCGTTTTGTAGTTAACCGGTTTTTGAAAGTCTTATAGATGGACATCCAGTAGTGCCCTTTATCTCCGTACAAAAGTTTAGGGAGATACCGCTAATAGTTTCAGAGATATAGAATGCCGGTGAATTATTTCGCACATCCGCCATCTTGTGATTATGTAAACAATTGAACGAAGTTAGATGTCGGTGCATTACAATGTATATAAACATATACTGTACCAAGTTTCATTGCGTTTGGTTGGTCAAATCACGAGAAACGTCTATTTAAAAGTCGCAAATTCGCTTTTCCTCCATGTTGGTTTTGTAGTTACCAGGTTTTCAAAAGTCACATAAGTGAACTTATAGTAGTTCCCTCATCACCATATAAAATGTCAGGGTAATAACGGTAATAGTTTCGGAGATATTGAATGCTGGTGAAATATTTCGCACAGCCGCCATGTTGGATTGGTGAGTCGTAACAAAATTTGAAGGGCACGGTCGAGGTCACCGGGAATAGTGCTATGAACTTTCCGAGTTTCATTGAAATCGCTCCTGCCGTTTAGATTTTATTAGGGGGGGACACACCCACGAATCACACACACACACACACGCGCACACACACACGGACAAAATGTGATCTCATAAGCCTATTTTTTCAAAATTGAAAATAGGCTAAAAATATGTCGGAGGTGGGATTCGAACTGCTACCATTGAGCGATGCATAAATTATGATCTTTCTACGCTACCGTCTGAACTACTGAACCACTGGTGGTAGAGTGCAATATTAAGGTATTTGAACAACATTCATACTCAACAGCCAGTATAAGTTCTTTTACATTTCCCGTCGTTTATAATATTCTATTCCTGTTTATATCGTAGAAACTTCATATTCAATATTCCCCTCCTTTATTATAATTCTTATAAATAACTATTACATTAAAACGCGGTGGACATCCGCCATGTCTGTCATTAACCAAAGTGATTCTGCGCATGCGCTTGAGCCAATAATTTTGCAGTTTTGTTTATAAATTTAAAAATATATGTTAACATATTTGTTTATTTTAAAGATACTCTGCAAAAATACAGGCCAAGGGCTTTCGTCAGAGTGCATTACGAAGTCAATCGGTTCAGCCGTTCTGTCAATCTCGCCGTAACAAAAATCAGCTTACTGTTTTAAATATATAGATGTTAACATATTTGTTTATTTTAAAGATACTCTGCAAAAATACAGGCCAAGGGCTTTCGTCAGAGTGCATTACGAAGTCAATCGGTTCAGCCGTTCTGTCAATCTCGCCGTAACAAAAATCAGCTTACTGTTTTAAATATATAGACTAGTTGAAACCCGTCAATACATGACGGCCAATAAGAAAATATTTACTGAAGAATTTTATTATATAGGTTCTTTGTACAATTATTTTTTAGCACTATTGAAACTTTAAGGGCGTCAAAAGATTGCACTCTAGACATTGCAACATACTGCTGGCCATGATTGAAAACATGATGAGGCAAATTGAGACCTATACGTTCCAGAGTTCCCCCTTGAGCTTTATTGATTGTGATAAAGTATGCCAAGCGAATCGGAAAATGTTGCCTCTTAAAAGAAAATGATTGTTTTATCCGGCGGTGTTAAATGAAGTCGAAGGATTAGACCTTTCTGCCTAATTTTAACTGCACTTATTTCCAAATCCAAGCATTTTCATGCATATTTCATATAATTAATATGGAATCAAGTCGAAGGGTTAGATCTCTCCGCCTAATTTTAACTGCACTTATTATTTCCAAATTCAAGCAATTTTCGTACATATTTCTTATAATTAATATGGTAGCATTTAGATGCCCCTAGGAAACTTCAGATTTCTCAGACGCATATCTATGGGTCAATCGTTTGGAGTATGTGGAAGCAAATCACTTAATTCCAAGGAATTCAAGAATTCTGAGGAGTCTAGTATATACAACTGGCCGCAGGAACCGTCGCTTATAATTTTGGAATATACATTAACGAAGTTCTCTCTTAAATTCCTTGAGATATCATTTCCAGTGAAAAATTGTTGCAGTCTGTGAAATATTTTATATTTAGGAAGATTAATTTTGCCATTACAACACCAAAGGTCAAAGTAACCAGGCGTAGATTTCTCGCTACAGAAATACAGTGCAGAACAATGTTTACATTTGTTCGTCAAGGACCATACACTGTACGTCATAATATCTGGAATTGTTTCTGAAATGGCATTTTATATTAGATTTTAAAAGTGGCTTCGTATTTTCTACGATTTCCCACTTTTTTGTGGCTAATGTTCTTTTTCGTCAAATGGGTATATTTATTGCAGCATTTCTCTCCAAATTAACGTCATATTCAATAACACTATAGTGGCCTGCATCAACACAGCCGCCAAATATTAAATGGCAAATAATACTTCCATTGCCAAAATCAACAGCGTGGTTAGACTTATTGTTATGTACTCTAAACAAATCATCAATAAACAATAATATTCACGTATACAATGAAGTTCAGATACTTTCATTCTCAAGTTTGTTGCTGATGAGAATGCGATGATACTGATCGCCAATAATAAAATCCTTATAATTATTCATGCCAGCAACAATTTTTGCAATTTGCTTGCAAACGCAGCTCAGGATAACGTCCTGCATTTTGGAATAAACAGTACGAAACTGCTCTAAATAAGCAATTTCCATCACCTGATGTAGGTACAATCCTTTGCATTTCCATGACAGTAAATTAAGCAAGGGAGCATACTTCGCCAACTACTGGAATGAGCATAGACTCACTTAGACAGCCACCGTAATGGAGGGAGTTTAAGAGTTAGACCATATGCTCAGTGCTTGTCAAAAATCGTATTAACACAGTGAAGCCCAATCTGAAGGCTACATTCTGAGCTATCGCCCCGGATTCCAGGTTCGATCCCTGGTTTGCCAAGAAATTTACTTCTGGTCTGAGGGCTGGAACGGGGCGCACTCTTGAGGCAAAACTCAGGAGAGCAAGGTTAGATTCCTATCTCAACAATCTGGGATGTGGTTTTCCGTGGTTTGCCACGTCCACTGCAGGTAAATACCGGGATAGTTCGTAACTTAAAGCCTCGGTCGTCAATTCCCCATTCCCCACTTGAATTCCAAATGCACACATCAGTACAGCCATCACAATAACACAGGTTATCAGAGAAAATTTTACACACACATACACACACACCAAAGTAGACGGGGCTGAGTGACCACGATGTCTGAGTCCATCAAATGAATTATATTCGTCAATTGTCTCTCATGGCGAAAGCGATTGTGGCCATCTTTTATTTAATAATTTAAAAGTATATGGCAATGTAAATCGTGGAGAATTCCTTACTGTACGGGAATAATAAAAGTAAAATATGTTATGACGATGAATTACCAATAGCCAGAAAGAATAATTAGGAAATAAAAATACATGTCTGAGGTGAGACTCCTTCGGCTATGCAAAATTCATTCCTGGGTCCGCAATGTAACCCCTGAGCCACCCAGTTAACAGACTTCTAAACCAATATTAAGTTACTTAAACAACAAACGAACTCAAACGCCTGTTGAAGTTCTTCAATCCCCTCTTTTTAATTCTCAAAAACAAAGATCACACTACGATACGATGAATCCTTTATCCGCCATTTCTCTAGAACTGTAATTCTGGTCTGAGGGCTGGAACGGGGCGCACTATTGAGGCAAAACTAAGAAGGGAAAGGTTCGATTCCCATCTCAACTATCTGGGATTTGGTTTTCCGTGGTTTGCCACTTCCACTGCAGGTGTAATTCTGGTCTGAGGGCTGGAACGGGGCGCACTCTTGAGGCAAAACTAAGTAGGGCAAGGTTCGATTCCCATCTCAACAATCTGGGATGTGGTTTTCCGTGGTTTTCCACTTCCACAGCAGGTAAATACCGGGATAGTTCCTAACTTAAAGCCTCGGTCGCCAATTTCCCATTCCCCACTTTAATTACAAATGCACACATCAGTACTGCCATCACAATAACACAGGTTATCAGAGAAAATTTGACACACACACCAAAGTAGACGGGGCTGAGTGACCACGATGTCTGAGTCCAACAAATGAATTATGTTCGTCAATTGTCTCACATGGCGAAAGCGATTGTGGCCATCTTTTATTTAATAATTTAAAAGTATATGGGAACGTAAATCGTGGGAAATTCCTTACTTTATGGGAATAATAAAAGTAAAATATGTTAAGACAATGTATTACCAATAGGCAGAAAGAATAATTGAGAAATAAAAATATATGTTGGAGGTGGGATTCGAACTGCTTCCTTTGCGCGATGCATGAATTAACAGTTTTGAACGCTACCGTCTGAGCTACCGAATCACTGGTAGTGAAATGCAATATTCAGTTACTTAAACAACATTCACTCTCAACAGTCGGTTTAAGTTCTTCTACATTTCCCGTTTTTTATAATATTCTATTCCTGTTTATATCGTGGAAACTTCATAATCAATATTCCCTTCCTTTATTATAATTTTTATAAATAACTAGTTGAAACCCGTCAAAAATGACGGTCAATAGAAAAATATTTACTGAAGAATTTTCTTATGTAGGCCTACTGTATATTCTTTGTACGATGATTTTTTGGCTCTATTGAAACTATAAGGGCGTCAAAAGATTGCACTCTCAACATTGCAAAATACTGCTGGCCATGACTGAAAAATTGATGAGGCATATTGAGACCTATACGTTCCAGAGTTTTCCCTTGAGCTTCATTGATTGTGACAGAGTATGCCAAATAAATTGGAAAATATTGCCTCTTAAAACAAAATGATAGTGTTTTATCGGATGCTGTTAAATCAAGTAGAAGGATTAGACCTCTCTGCCTAATTTTAACTGCACTTATTATTTCCAAATCCAAGCAATATGGTTGCATTTAGGAGCCCTTGGGAAACGTTCAGATTTCTAAGCAGCATAACGGTTCAAGCGTTTGGAATATGTGGAGGCAAGTCATTTAGTTCCAAGGAATTCAAGAACTCTGAGGAGTCTAATAAAACTGGCCGCAAACCGTCACATATAATTTTGGAATATAACGAAGAAATGCGATGATGTGCACCTCCATACATCTTAAAACAATGTGGACCGTATGGGTGTGGCACAGTAACATTGGCACCAAATGAAACGAAGGACATAGCATTGTACTGCCGATTAGTCTCTCTGAAATTCCTTGAGATATCATCTCCAGTGAAAAATAATTGTTGCAGCATGTCAAATGTTTTATATTTAGTCAGATTAATTTTACATTACAACTGCAAAGGTCAAAGTAACCAAGTGAAGATTTCTCTCAAGAGAAATACAGTGCAGAACAATGTTTAAATTTGTTCGTCAAGGACCCTACACTGTAACGGTATAGTATCTGGAATTGTATCTGAAATGCCGTATTCATATTGGAGTTTAAAAGTGGCTTCGTATTTTTCTCCGATTTCCCACTTGTTTGCGGCTAATGTTCTATTTCGTAAAATGGGTTTATTTATAGCAGCATTTCTCCCCAAATTAACGTCATAGCTTATTAAATAACACTATAGTGGCCTGCATCAACGCAGCTGCCAAATATTAAATAGCAAATAATAACTTACTTCCATTGCCAAAATCAACTGCGTGGTTAGACTCATTGTTATGTACTCTAAAAAAATAATCAATAAACAACAATATTCACTTATACAACTAAGTTCAGAGACTTCCATTCTCAAGTTGGTTGCTGATGAGAATGCGATGAGACTGATCGCCAATAATAAAATCCTTGCAATTTTTGCAATTTGCTTGCAAACGCAACTCAGGATGACGAACTTCATTTTGAAATAAACAGAATGAAACTGCTCTAAATAATCAATTTCCATCACCTGTTGAAGGTACAATACTTTGCATTTCCATGACAGTAAATTATGCAAGGGAGCATAGAATCACTTCGCCACTACTGGAATGAGCATGGACTCACTTCGCCAGCCACCGTAATGGAGGGAGTTTTAGAATTATATGTTCAGTGTTTTTCAAAGATCGTATTAACACAGGGAAGCCCAGTCTTAAGGCTACATTCTGAGCTATCGCCCCAGATTCCAGGTTCGATCCCTGCTCTGCCAATAAATTTAATTCTGGTCTGAGGGCTGGAAAGGGGCGCACTCTTGAGGCAAACCTAAGAAGAGCAAAATTTGATTCCCATCTCAACAACCTTGGATGTGGTTTTCCGTGGTTTCCCACTTCCACTCCAGGCAAATACCGGGATAGTTCCTAACTTAAAGCCTCAGTCGTCAACTCTCCATTCCCCATACTAATTACAAATGCACACATCAATACAGCCATCACATTAACACAGGTTATCAGAGAAAGGTTTACACTCACACACCAAAGTAGACGGGGCTGAGTGACCACGATGTCTGAGTCCATCAAATGAATTATGTTCGACAATTTTCTCTCAAGGCGAAGCGATTGTGCCGATATTTATTTAATAATTTAAAAGTATCTGGGAACGTAAATAATGGAGAATTCCTTACCTTACGGGAATAATAAACGTAGCCTAACATATGTTTAGACAATGTAATACCAATTGCAAGAAAGAATAATTGGGAAATAGAATTACATGTCTGAGGTGGGAATCAAACTCCTTCGACGATGCATAATCAATTTCGTTGTCCACAATGTTAGCCGCTGAGCCACCCAGACAACGAAATTAGAGTGCAATATTAAGAGACGTAAACAACAAACGCACTTAACTGCCAGTTACAGTTCATCAATATTTCCCTTATTTCATGATTCTCAACTCCCTATTCCCCATACTAATTACAAATGCACACATCAATACAGCCATCACATTAACACAGGTTATCAGAGAAAGGTTTACACTCACACATGAAAGTAGACAGGGCTGAGTGACCACGATGTCTGAGTCCATCAAATGAATTATGTTCGACAATTTTCTCTCAAGGCGAAGCGATTGTGCCGATTTTCATTTTCAATTTAAAAGTATCTGGCAACGTAAATCATATAGAATTTCTTACCTTACGGGAATAATAAACGTAACATATGTTTAGACAATGTAATACCAAATGCAAGATAGAATAATTGGGAAATAAAATTACATGTCTGAGGTGGGAATCAAACTCCTTCGACGATGCATAATCAATTTCGTTGTCCACAATGTTAGCCGCTGAGCCACCCAGACAACGAAATTAGAGTGCAATATTAAGTGACGTAAACAACAAACGCACTCAACTGCCAGTTACAGTTCATCAATATTTCCCTTATTTCATGATTCTATTCAAGTATATATCGGGATACAACATAAGCGATATTTCCCTTTTCAATTCTCATAAACAAAGATCACACTACGATACGCCATTTCTCTCATGAAGAAACGCAATTGTGGCAACACGCAATTGCCACATATATTACCTTTTTCTTTAAACATATAAAAATATACCGTAACATATATTTTCCTTTTAAAGACACACTGCAAATCTGCATGCCAAGAGCTTTCGTTAGAATGCCATACGAAGCCAATCGGTTAAGTCGTTTTCAAAATCTCGTGTGTACAAAAAATACCTTAGTGTTTTAAATATATACTAGTTGAAACCCGTCAAAAATGACGGTCAATAGAAAAATATTTACTGAAGAATTTTCTTATGTAGGCCTACTGTATATTCTTTGTACGATGATTTTTTGGCTCTATTGAAACTATAAGGGCGTCAAAAGATTGCACTCTCAACATTGCAAAATACTGCTGGCCATGACTGAAAAATTGATGAGGCATATTGAGACCTATACGTTCCAGAGTTTTCCCTTGAGCTTCATTGATTGTGACAGAGTATGCCAAATAAATTGGAAAATATTGCCTCTTAAAACAAAATGATAGTGTTTTATCGGATGCTGTTAAATCAAGTAGAAGGATTAGACCTCTCTGCCTAATTTTAACTGCACTTATTATTTCCAAATCCAAGCAATATGGTTGCATTTAGGAGCCCTTGGGAAACGTTCAGATTTCTAAGCAGCATAACGGTTCAAGCGTTTGGAATATGTGGAGGCAAGTCATTTAGTTCCAAGGAATTCAAGAACTCTGAGGAGTCTAATAAAACTGGCCGCAAACCGTCACATATAATTTTGGAATATAACGAAGAAATGCGATGATGTGCACCTCCATACATCTTAAAACAATGTGGACCGTATGGGTGTGGCACAGTAACATTGGCACCAAATGAAACGAAGGACATAGCATTGTACTGCCGATTAGTCTCTCTGAAATTCCTTGAGATATCATCTCCAGTGAAAAATAATTGTTGCAGCATGTCAAATGTTTTATATTTAGTCAGATTAATTTTACATTACAACTGCAAAGGTCAAAGTAACCAAGTGAAGATTTCTCTCAAGAGAAATACAGTGCAGAACAATGTTTAAATTTGTTCGTCAAGGACCCTACACTGTAACGGTATAGTATCTGGAATTGTATCTGAAATGCCGTATTCATATTGGAGTTTAAAAGTGGCTTCGTATTTTTCTCCGATTTCCCACTTGTTTGCGGCTAATGTTCTATTTCGTAAAATGGGTTTATTTATAGCAGCATTTCTCCCCAAATTAACGTCATAGCTTATTAAATAACACTATAGTGGCCTGCATCAACGCAGCTGCCAAATATTAAATAGCAAATAATAACTTACTTCCATTGCCAAAATCAACTGCGTGGTTAGACTCATTGTTATGTACTCTAAAAAAATAATCAATAAACAACAATATTCACTTATACAACTAAGTTCAGAGACTTCCATTCTCAAGTTGGTTGCTGATGAGAATGCGATGAGACTGATCGCCAATAATAAAATCCTTGCAATTTTTGCAATTTGCTTGCAAACGCAACTCAGGATGACGAACTTCATTTTGAAATAAACAGAATGAAACTGCTCTAAATAATCAATTTCCATCACCTGTTGAAGGTACAATACTTTGCATTTCCATGACAGTAAATTATGCAAGGGAGCATAGAATCACTTCGCCACTACTGGAATGAGCATGGACTCACTTCGCCAGCCACCGTAATGGAGGGAGTTTTAGAATTATATGTTCAGTGTTTTTCAAAGATCGTATTAACACAGGGAAGCCCAGTCTTAAGGCTACATTCTGAGCTATCGCCCCAGATTCCAGGTTCGATCCCTGCTCTGCCAATAAATTTAATTCTGGTCTGAGGGCTGGAAAGGGGCGCACTCTTGAGGCAAACCTAAGAAGAGCAAAATTTGATTCCCATCTCAACAACCTTGGATGTGGTTTTCCGTGGTTTCCCACTTCCACTCCAGGCAAATACCGGGATAGTTCCTAACTTAAAGCCTCAGTCGTCAACTCTCCATTCCCCATACTAATTACAAATGCACACATCAATACAGCCATCACATTAACACAGGTTATCAGAGAAAGGTTTACACTCACACACCAAAGTAGACGGGGCTGAGTGACCACGATGTCTGAGTCCATCAAATGAATTATGTTCGACAATTTTCTCTCAAGGCGAAGCGATTGTGCCGATATTTATTTAATAATTTAAAAGTATCTGGGAACGTAAATAATGGAGAATTCCTTACCTTACGGGAATAATAAACGTAGCCTAACATATGTTTAGACAATGTAATACCAATTGCAAGAAAGAATAATTGGGAAATAGAATTACATGTCTGAGGTGGGAATCAAACTCCTTCGACGATGCATAATCAATTTCGTTGTCCAAAATGTTAGCCGCTGAGCCACCCAGACAACGAAATTAGAGTGCAATATTAAGAGACGTAAACAACAAACGCACTTAACTGCCAGTTACAGTTCATCAATATTTCCCTTATTTCATGATTCTCAACTCCCTATTCCCCATACTAATTACAAATGCACACATCAATACAGCCATCACATTAACACAGGTTATCAGAGAAAGGTTTACACTCACACATGAAAGTAGACAGGGCTGAGTGACCACGATGTCTGAGTCCATCAAATGAATTATGTTCGACAATTTTCTCTCAAGGCGAAGCGATTGTGCCGATTTTCATTTTCAATTTAAAAGTATCTGGCAACGTAAATCATATAGAATTTCTTACCTTACGGGAATAATAAACGTAACATATGTTTAGACAATGTAATACCAAATGCAAGATAGAATAATTGGGAAATAAAATTACATGTCTGAGGTGGGAATCAAACTCCTTCGACGATGCATAATCAATTTCGTTGTCCACAATGTTAGCCGCTGAGCCACCCAGACAACGAAATTAGAGTGCAATATTAAGTGACGTAAACAACAAACGCACTCAACTGCCAGTTACAGTTCATCAATATTTCCCTTATTTCATGATTCTATTCAAGTATATATCGGGATACAACATAAGCGATATTTCCCTTTTCAATTCTCATAAACAAAGATCACACTACGATACGCCATTTCTCTCATGAAGAAACGCAATTGTGGCAACACGCAATTGCCACATATATTACCTTTTTCTTTAAACATATAAAAATATACCGTAACATATATTTTCCTTTTAAAGACACACTGCAAATCTGCATGCCAAGAGCTTTCGTTAGAATGCCATACGAAGCCAATCGGTTAAGTCGTTTTCAAAATCTCGTGTGTACAAAAAATACCTTAGTGTTTTAAATATATATGGCAACAGAGAATTCTTTACTTTACAGGAATGATAAAAGTGAAATATGTTTCTACACTGTAATACCAATCGTAGGAAGGAAGAAAACAAAAAAAAAACATATCCGAGGTGGGAATCGAACCCTCTCGACCATGCAAAGGATGGCAACAGAGAATTCGTTACTTTACGGGAATGAAAAAGTGAAATATATCTCTACAATGTAATACCAATCGTAGGAAGGAAGAAAATGAAAATTAAAAAAACGTATCCGAGGTGGGAATCGAACCCTCTCGACCATGCAAAGGATGGCAACAGAGAATTCGTTACTTTACGGGAATGATAAAAGTGAAATATGTTTCTACAATGTAATACCAATCGTAGGAAGGAAGAAAACGAAAATAAAATAAAACATAACCGAGGTGGGAATCGAACCCTCTCGATGGAAACAGAGAATTCGTTACTTGACGGGAATGATAAAAGTGAAATATGTTTCTACAATGCAATACCAATCGTAGGAAGGAAGAAAACGAAAATAAAAAAACTTATCCGAAGTGGGATCGAACCCTCTCGATCATGCATAATACAAATTTCTGGCCAGTAACCTTATCCCCTTGGCCAACCAGACAACTATGTGACACTGCAGTATTAAGCTATCTAACCAGTATACACACTCAACCTGCACTTTATGTCCTTCAATTCGTGGTTTATTTAATATAATTCTATTTCAATGCATATTGTAAAAACATAACTAACATTATTGGAGACCCTTTTTAATTCTCATAAACAAAGATCTCAGTTAGACGCGACCGGAATCGCCATTTTCCTTGTTGAGAAAAGCCATTGTGCGCATGCGCGGCAAATATTACATATTTCTTTAACCATTTAAAAATATACCGTAACATATATTTTCCTTTTAAAGAAACTCTGCAAATCTGCATGCCAAGAGCTTTCTACAATGCAATACCAATCGTAGGAAGGAAGAAAATGAAAATAAAAAAACATATCCGAGGTGGGAATCGAACACTCTCGATTATGCATAATACAAATTTCAGGCCAGTAACCTTATCCCCTTGGCCAACCAGACAACTATGTGACACTGCAGTATTAAGCTATATAACCAGTATACACACTCAACCTGCAGTTTATGTCTTTCAATTCGTGGTTTATTTAATATAATTCTATTTCAATGCACATTGTAAAAACATAACTAACATTATTGGAGATCCTTTTTAGTTCTCATGAACAAAGATCTCAGTTAGACGCGACCGGAATCGCCATTTTGCTTGTTGAGAAAGGCCATTGTGCGCATGCGCGGGAGTGACAACTATTACATATTTCTTTAATCATTTAAAAATATACCGTAACATATATTTTCCTTTTAAAGAAACTCTGCAAATCTGCATGCCAAGAGCTTTCGTTAGAATGTCTTACGAAGCCAATCGGTTAAGTCGTTTTCACAATCTCGTGTGTACAAAAAACAGCTTAGTGTTTTAAATATATAGATGGCAACAGAGAATTCTTTACTTTACAGGAATGATAAAAGTGAAATATGTTTCTACACTGTAATACCAATCGTAGGAAGGAAGAAAACAAAAAAAAAACATATCCGAGGTGGGAATCGAACCCTCTCGACCATGCAAAGGATGGCAACAGAGAATTCGTTACTTTACGGGAATGAAAAAGTGAAATATATCTCTACAATGTAATACCAATCGTAGGAAGGAAGAAAATGAAAATTAAAAAAACGTATCCGAGGTGGGAATCGAACCCTCTCGACCATGCAAAGGATGGCAACAGAGAATTCGTTACTTTACGGGAATGATAAAAGTGAAATATGTTTCTACAATGTAATACCAATCGTAGGAAGGAAGAAAACGAAAATAAAATAAAACATAACCGAGGTGGGAATCGAACCCTCTCGATGGAAACAGAGAATTCGTTACTTGACGGGAATGATAAAAGTGAAATATGTTTCTACAATGCAATACCAATCGTAGGAAGGAAGAAAACGAAAATAAAAAAACTTATCCGAAGTGGGATCGAACCCTCTCGATCATGCATAATACAAATTTCTGGCCAGTAACCTTATCCCCTTGGCCAACCAGACAACTATGTGACACTGCAGTATTAAGCTATCTAACCAGTATACACACTCAACCTGCACTTTATGTCCTTCAATTCGTGGTTTATTTAATATAATTCTATTTCAATGCATATTGTAAAAACATAACTAACATTATTGGAGACCCTTTTTAATTCTCATAAACAAAGATCTCAGTTAGACGCGACCGGAATCGCCATTTTCCTTGTTGAGAAAAGCCATTGTGCGCATGCGCGGCAAATATTACATATTTCTTTAACCATTTAAAAATATACCGTAACATATATTTTCCTTTTAAAGAAACTCTGCAAATCTGCATGCCAAGAGCTTTCTACAATGCAATACCAATCGTAGGAAGGAAGAAAATGAAAATAAAAAAACATATCCGAGGTGGGAATCGAACACTCTCGATTATGCATAATACAAATTTCAGGCCAGTAACCTTATCCCCTTGGCCAACCAGACAACTATGTGACACTGCAGTATTAAGCTATATAACCAGTATACACACTCAACCTGCAGTTTATGTCTTTCAATTCGTGGTTTATTTAATATAATTCTATTTCAATGCACATTGTAAAAACATAACTAACATTATTGGAGATCCTTTTTAGTTCTCATGAACAAAGATCTCAGTTAGACGCGACCGGAATCGCCATTTTGCTTGTTGAGAAAGGCCATTGTGCGCATGCGCGGGAGTGACAACTATTACATATTTCTTTAATCATTTAAAAATATACCGTAACATATATTTTCCTTTTAAAGAAACTCTGCAAATCTGCATGCCAAGAGCTTTCGTTAGAATGTCTTACGAAGCCAATCGGTTAAGTCGTTTTCACAATCTCGTGTGTACAAAAAACAGCTTAGTGTTTTAAATATATAGATGGCAACAGAGAATTCTTTACTTTACAGGAATGATAAAAGTGAAATATGTTTCTACACTGTAATACCAATCGTAGGAAGGAAGAAAACAAAAAAAAAACATATCCGAGGTGGGAATCGAACCCTCTCGACCATGCAAAGGATGGCAACAGAGAATTCGTTACTTTACGGGAATGAAAAAGTGAAATATATCTCTACAATGTAATACCAATCGTAGGAAGGAAGAAAATGAAAATTAAAAAAACGTATCCGAGGTGGGAATCGAACCCTCTCGACCATGCAAAGGATGGCAACAGAGAATTCGTTACTTTACGGGAATGATAAAAGTGAAATATGTTTCTACAATGTAATACCAATCGTAGGAAGGAAGAAAACGAAAATAAAATAAAACATAACCGAGGTGGGAATCGAACCCTCTCGATGGAAACAGAGAATTCGTTACTTGACGGGAATGATAAAAGTGAAATATGTTTCTACAATGCAATACCAATCGTAGGAAGGAAGAAAACGAAAATAAAAAAACTTATCCGAAGTGGGATCGAACCCTCTCGATCATGCATAATACAAATTTCTGGCCAGTAACCTTATCCCCTTGGCCAACCAGACAACTATGTGACACTGCAGTATTAAGCTATCTAACCAGTATACACACTCAACCTGCACTTTATGTCCTTCAATTCGTGGTTTATTTAATATAATTCTATTTCAATGCATATTGTAAAAACATAACTAACATTATTGGAGACCCTTTTTAATTCTCATAAACAAAGATCTCAGTTAGACGCGACCGGAATCGCCATTTTCCTTGTTGAGAAAAGCCATTGTGCGCATGCGCGGCAAATATTACATATTTCTTTAACCATTTAAAAATATACCGTAACATATATTTTCCTTTTAAAGAAACTCTGCAAATCTGCATGCCAAGAGCTTTCTACAATGCAATACCAATCGTAGGAAGGAAGAAAATGAAAATAAAAAAACATATCCGAGGTGGGAATCGAACACTCTCGATTATGCATAATACAAATTTCAGGCCAGTAACCTTATCCCCTTGGCCAACCAGACAACTATGTGACACTGCAGTATTAAGCTATATAACCAGTATACACACTCAACCTGCAGTTTATGTCTTTCAATTCGTGGTTTATTTAATATAATTCTATTTCAATGCACATTGTAAAAACATAACTAACATTATTGGAGATCCTTTTTAGTTCTCATGAACAAAGATCTCAGTTAGACGCGACCGGAATCGCCATTTTGCTTGTTGAGAAAGGCCATTGTGCGCATGCGCGGGAGTGACAACTATTACATATTTCTTTAATCATTTAAAAATATACCGTAACATATATTTTCCTTTTAAAGAAACTCTGCAAATCTGCATGCCAAGAGCTTTCGTTAGAATGTCTTACGAAGCCAATCGGTTAAGTCGTTTTCACAATCTCGTGTGTACAAAAAACAGCTTAGTGTTTTAAATATATAGACTATTGCATTAAAACGCGGTGGACATCCGCCATGTCTGTCATTAACCAAGATGATTCTGCGCATGCGCTTGAGCCAATAATTTTGTAGTTTTGTTTATAAATTTTAAAATATGTGGTAACATATTTGTTTATTTTAAAGACACTCTGCAAATCTACAGGCCTACAGCTTTCGACAGATTGCTCTACGAAGTGAATCGGTTCTACCGTTCCCTCAATCTCGCGGTAACAAAAATCAGCTTCAGCTTACTGTTTTAAATATATAGATGTAAAGTTAAAATCACAGATGTTAAATACCGAAAGGACTTCCATAATCACAACACTAAGAGTAGAAATCAGGTGGATGTACCCTATTGTAGGTTGCAGAAAATAAAGGCAGGTCATTCAATTTATCCGTTGGAGCTGTTCAGCAGATTACCACCTAGTGTACAGGTTCTTCCTAATAATATATTTAGGACAAAACTGAAGCAGTGGCTCTTAAAACATCCTTTTTATTCAACTAAGTCCGGGTGAGTTAGCCGTGGTGGTTACGGCATGACTGATGGCAGTCGCTCACATCCGGGAGGCGAGGAGGTTCGAATCCCCCCGCCGGCAACCTTGAAGATGGTCTTCTGTGGTTTCCCATCTTCCTTCCAGGCAAATGCCGGGGTTGGTCCCTAACTATAGGCCACAGCCGCTACCTTCCAACTCCTCGTCCTTACATTCCAACTTCCCTCCTTCCCTCCCCAACGGTACTTGTAGCTCACCCATTGGGTGTCCGTCTCGAAGCAGCTACAAAAAACTGGCGAGCCGAACATGTCCTCGGACACTCCTGGCACTAAAAGCCATACGCTAAAAAAAATCAACTAAGGAGTTCTTTGAAATGGAGGTAATCGTATTTAATTAAGATTTCTGGAAATATTATGTACTAAAACTGTAATATGAAAAATGAAAATCCACAGCCTGCTTCCAGTCTCCGACCGGGTCAGGAATGGAATGAATGAAGCCCCCATCTAGAGGCGAGGATATGAACTGTGCCGGCTGCCGAGGCCTGACGTACTCCTCTGGGGCAATGATTAAATGAATGACAGATGAAATGAAATGATAGTGCAGAGTGTTGCTGGAATGAAATTTTGAGAGGGAAAACCGGAGTACCCGGAGAAAAACCTGTCTGCCTCCGTTTTGTCCAGCACAGATCTCACATGGAGTGACCTGGATTTGAACCACGGACCCAGCGGTGAGAGGCCGGCGTGCAGCCGCCTAAGCCACGGAGGCTTCAAAACTGTAATATATTATATGTAATTATTTGTTTACAACATGTATGTGACAATGTCTATTGCTTCATGACAGAATAAAGATTGATTGCTTGATTGATTGATTGATTGATTGATTCAATCTCAGGACTTAATTCAGCTGCCCCTTACACTGATGGTGCATGATTTAACGCTAGGGTGTGAACGTCGCACTGTACGGCACGGGTGCTAATGATTACAAATTGCCCTCATTGATATGTTAGTCGCGTTGCGGAGTTTGTCCTTTCAAGCTTAGTGCAAGCGAAATAAATAAACTTCTCCCACCGGAGGCAATTCCTTCGTCTCGTGATGTGGCATCAGGGAGCTCTAAGAGTAGTGGTAACGTCAGGGCTGAGTGATGTTATCTGTCTACGAGTATTATGGTCAGAGAATAGCCTACTATCACTATTTGTCTGTCACCGCGGAGGCCCGGGATTAATTCCAGACTCTGTCAATGTTTAATTCAGGGACGAAAGGCTTTCCTGACGGGTGGTACTTCTGTAATGCATTTTAGGCTCGAAATGGTACCGGAGACCTGTGCGAGAAACCACCCGCCTGGCTTTACTGTTATGTGGGCTTCTATAAGTAGTCTATGTTTATGTGTTTAAACGCCCTTTTTAAACAAATTGACGATATTTATGAAATCAGAGTGCAATTCGTCACTGCTGCGGATAATTCTGTTTGAATATTCTTCACAATGCGCAATGGGTTGTGTGCGCCCCATGTGTATAGACTACCAGCCGAGCTATAATGCTATGCGGGCTGGACGCGACACAGTTCTGCTAGGGGCTATCATATTGTTTATTTATTTAAACACACTCTTTAAACAAACAAATATATTTCCGTTGACTTTTCAAGAAATGCATGGGTTTTCCTGTACTATTGAGGCAATTTGGAAGATTTTGGTACAAACCGCACTTTCTAACTCCTTCTGGTTCAGGAGCTTGAGTTCATAGTCGGATGAACTTAGCGTATTATAAAGGGAGAAGAAAAAATGCCGCACTTGGAGGTCGGAATGCGACTCCTCATCTAAATGCAAGATAAAAGATTCTATAACAAAATCTGGGCGGGTGCCATTTGAAAACACAAGTATAAAAACGAGAAGCTGACAACACTGTCGCATCCTGCAGCGCAACGGAATCTACAGAGGAATGTGTATCACCCCGCACTGCCGCAAGGTTTGTAGAATACAGGTTGGCTCATAACTCTCGGCCAATGGGAGAGCGCGCGGGAATACGTCACGGGCCTGCTGCGTTTGAATCAGTCGTTAGTCCGTAGCGCATTACGAGCTCAGTAAATAATATTTTTAAGGGCAGCAGCCATTTCAGAGTGTCAACTAATGATATGTTGTGAATAATAGATGATGCTGAACGCTTAATTACATGACTAATTTAATTATACAGCTCCTTCAACATAATAAAACTGATATATATATAAACATCCTCACATCCGACTATATCTCCAACAGGCGCAGATCCACCTATCCCCATTGCTTCACTAAGTACTGCATTATTATTTATAATGCTGTCATTGCTGTCCATTGGTGCCTGCACGTTCGTCTTCATTTCCGCCACTCTCGGAGTCAGCAAAACTGTCACTGATAACAGCACCATGATGTTGGTGACACCGCGGAATGTCATTCTCACTTTCGCCAACCACATTACGAATTAATTGAAGCAGGTGAGGTGCGTCTGCGAAAAAAGTAGATTTTTTCCTGTGTCATCAGATGCATGTAATGTGTAGTTTCAATGGTAATACCGAGTTCTTTCCACAGTGCCATATTCCCCCCGCCACAGTCCGAAACAACATCGTATTCAATATTATGTAGTGACATAACCGCTTCATTTATAATGTCTTTCGACATTTTCTTGTCGAAATTAATGTACACAGGTTGCTTCCAGCTCTGAAATAACCCTCTTGCCATTACAACTTGCATGTATGTATGTGGGCTTACGACTTCGTCTGCTTTAGCATCATATTCATAGAGTGATGACACTTTCATTTCGTCGAAAGAAAGAACAGTGACTCTCTCTCGACCATTCTTCTTTCGTCCACTAATTTTCATTACTTCTATTACGTTTTTTCAATAAACCGTTTCGTAATTCAACATTGCCGGCCCAGCGCTTCAAAGTTGATAATCCAGGTAATGGATATTTCAGTGTGACTCTGGTATACATGTATGCTCGGAAGCTTAAATATCTTAAGGTAAATAAATGCCTTCGCTATTTCCTCGTTTGTCCATCTTGCCTTTGTTTTCTGTTTCCTAACAATGTCGACTTGATTTGGTGTCAATAAATCTTTGAACGTATCTTTAATTTTCTTGTCAAAATCACATTCATACTGCTGAATAGAATTCTCTAATTCCACGTTTCTTGATTGCAAACAGTTTGCTCTAGTCTCTAAGTGTTGCATGTTTTCCTTCAGTTTTTTTTTGTCCCTTCAAGTAATGCGTTGTATTTAATGAGAAGATCGTCATATTTTGTGTCAGTATCATTGACATTGGCGTCATTGACGACGGCATCATTGTCACTGGAAAATGTCGAATCCAATATTTCGTTCAGTAATTGTTTGTTTTCTTTTTTCTGGGAGCGTTCTGTACATGAAATTGTGTCTTGGCTCTGTGTTTGAGGCAGTACATTTAAAGAAGGTATTGACGTATTTTTTAATATTCTAGGGTGAGTATGTGTCAGTCGAGCTCGAATTTCGTCGTCAAAATCACTTGGTATGAAATGTTTCCTGCAAATCCGTTTGTTATTCGGATCGAATTTATCTTTCCTATGGCATTTCTTTACCCACGTTTTCCTACGATTAGCATCCTTTGGAAATCTGAAGAAAGATATTTTTCTCCCTTTTTCTTAACAATTTCCGAATTACTTTTGCAGATTGCAACACTGCAAATTTTTCAGGCATCTTAAACAACTGAAAGAAAAGAAAACCCAACGTAAAGAAACAACTTAACCATGGGCTAGAATATGCAAAGATAGATTCCATAGTAATATGATGTAGGCTAATTAATTTACATAATATACACCTGTTTATTAATGTATAATACACCACGTAACATAATTCATATCTTGAACAAAATAAATACTGTATTAACAAACAAGTAAACAACACACGTAGTTTCCTCTGTCCACTCTGTAAATGGAGATTGGGGTGCCTCTCGCAGGCCCGATGACGCGTTACCCCCACCCTACTGCCAGCGGAAGGCAAGTTACGAGCCAACCTCTCTTCTACTAACCTTGGCACTGCCGTACCAGCTGTCGCGTCGTAGCGCACTGAGTTTGTCAGCATTACCAGAGCATCGTTTCTTAAATCTCATTTCTATTAATTCTATTGCCGGGACTAGGTTTAGCAAGATACAACTTCGTCGTGAATTTTGATGAGAAACCGCATGATTACCTCCTAGTGCGGCATTTTTTCTTCACCCTGTATTTATTTATTTCCACTGTTTACGCCCACATTGGAGCACCAAAATCAAACCTTATATACAAAGTCTTCCAATAGTTCAAATAATAAGTTCAGTTGTCATTTAGACTTTCACGGCCAGTGTTATTATTCATAATGTTGAATTTTGGGCTTATGCCGTGTTTTATTATATTGAAATTCGACGCGTTTCGAAAGAAACCATGTCTTTCATCGTCAGGAATAATCTGGATACGACAATGTTGCTAAGAGAAAGCAACGAAGAACATATAGAAGGTGCCCAAAGATGGACGCCATTATAGCCCCATGTTAGGGACAACGGAAAGCAGCAGTGAATTACTTTCTCAGGGTTCTGATAATAGGTAGCCAGGATTCACTGAGATTGTAGCCGGTGTCGCGGTTGAAATTATCTGGGTGTTTACGTATTTCAACCGCCTCCCTGATGATTCTGGGACGATATTGCTTTATACGGGCAAGAACATCCACTCCTTGGAACATGACATCATGGCCAGGTGTTAAAGCATGATCGGCAACAGCTGATTTATCAGGTTGAAGGAGCCTGATACATCTATTATGTTCCTTAATGCGAGTGCATATTGTTCTCGAAGTCTGCCCGATGTAAACCTTGCCACAAGTACAGGGAACTCTGTAGATACCCGGTTGTTGCAATTTAGGCAAACTGTCCTTAGTAGGTCGCAGGAGTTGCCTAATCTTAACAGAAGTTCCAAATGCAGTCCGTATGATGTATCGACGTAGGATTTTAGCAATACGATCCGTTGTGTTATGTATGTACGGAAGGTAAGCAGTTCCTCTTACATCTCTTTTCTCAACTGACGTCCTATTATTTGTTGGTTTCAGAACCGTAGAAATCAAAGCCTTGCTATAACCGTTGCTCTCAAAGGTGGTTCGCAGGGTGTTAATTTCTTCCTGTAAAGAAGACACTTCACAAATCCTCCTAGCCCTGGTAGTTAGAGTTGTAAGGATACCATGTTTCTGGGCAGGATGATGGTGAGAACTTGCGTGGAGATATCTATTGGTGTGTGTTGGCTTACGAAAAACGCTGTGTCCTAAAGATCCATCCTCTTTCTTGGTGACGAGAACATCTAAAAAAGGTATTTTGCCGTCAGATTCCTTTTCCATGGTGAAACAAATAGAAGGGTGCTGGAGGTTAAGGTGATCCAGGAAATGGCTAAGATTTTCCTCACCTTCCGTCCAAACAACGAACGTGTCATCCACATAACGCCACCAGATCTTCGGTTTGAAAGGAGCCGACGACAAAGCTTTCTCTTCAAAGTTCTCCATGAAGAAATTAGCCACAACAGGAGAGAGAGGAGACTACCCATGGCCACACCATCAGTCTGCTCATAAAAATTCCCATTCCATAGAAAGTAGGAGGAGGTCATGCAGTGATAAAAAAAAAGTCTTGTGATGTCTTCAGGAAAAAGCCATTAATGAGAGACATAACACCATCAATAGGTACTCTCGTAAACAGAGACACCACGTCGAGACTCACTAGAATATCACCCGGCCGAAGTGTTATAGCTTTTAACTTTTCCACGAAGTGTGTGGAATCCTTAATGTACGAAGGCATGTTACCCAGAAGCGGCTGAAGTATTCTACCTAAGTATTTGGAAAGGGCATATGTAGGAGAACCAATCGTACTAACAATAGGTCAAAGAGGAACATCTTCCTTATGTATTTTAGGAAGACCATACAGTCTCGGAGGAATAGCATCCCCTGGAAGGAGAGTCTTCGCTGCATCCGCTGGAATAGATGATTGCTTGATCAATTTGACGGTGACATTTGAGTAGCGAGTAGTAGGATCACGACTATTAATCCTATATACAGGATCTGATAACAAAGACGAGATCTTGGAATCATAATCAACCTTATCCAATACCACTGTCGCGTTACCCTTGTCAGCGGGGAGAACGATAATATCAGAATTGTCCCTTAGATCTTTAAGTGCCCGGCTTTCGCCTTGTTTTAAGTTGGTGTTAGGTGGCTTAGCGGTCTTGAGAACTCGGGAACATTCTTGCCTGGCTTCCTCGGCCTCTTCAGGTGTGAGGTGATGTACCGAGGATTCTACGGATGTAATAAGTTCTTCAATAGGAATTCTTCTAGGCGCTACAGCAAAATTGAGACCTTTAGCGAGAACTGCCTGTTGGGTATCACTTAGGGGCTTGCTGGACAAATTTACGACAACCTTGTTAGCATCAAGTCTAATGGCTTGAGATTTCTGCAACTGACATAACCTATCATATTTGGAGATATGTCTGTCCCTCACCTGATCTAGAACGCTGTTAGCTTGCACTGAAGAAATACGATCAAAGATCTTCCATAATTCCTCACTTACGAAGTTTGAGAGGCGTAGATGTAGCTGTAGTAACTCCCTCGAAATAAAATCCAACTGCTTACGAGTATGCTGTAACCTCTCTATCAATAACGCCTTGCTTGCACGACGATAGATTCTCGTTGCCTTAGGTGTTCTGAAGGAATGCTTCAACATAACAAAATTCGGTAGAATATCATGATCCCGGCATCTTAGGAGAAAAGCGAGTGAAGAGATTAGACACACCTTCTTGCGTCGTAACTTACTAAATCTAGACATCAGTCGGACAATATCCTCCCCATAGAGGTTTCTAATATTGTCATTTAGACTTTCACGGCCCGTGTTATTATTCATAATGTTGAATTTTGGGCGTATGCCGTGTTTTATTATATTGAAATTCGACGCGTTTCGAAAGAAACCATGTCTTTCATCGTCAGGAATAATCTGGAATACGACAATGTTGCTAAGAGAAAGCAACGAAGAACATATAGAAGGTGCCCAAAAAATGGACGCCATTATAGCCCCATGTTAGGGACAACGGAAAGCAGCAGTGAATTACTTGCTCAGGGTTCTGATAATAGGTAGCCAGGATTCACTGAGATTGTAGCCGGTGTCGCGGTTGAAATTATCTGGGTGTTTACGTATTTCAACCGCCTCCCTGATGATTCTGGGACGATATTGCTTTATACGGGCAAGAACATCCACTCCTTGGAACATGACATCATGGCCAGGTGTTAAAGCATGATCGGCAACAGCTGATTTATCAGGTTGAAGGAGCCTGATACATCTATTATGTTCCTTAATGCGAGTGCATATTGTTCTCGAAGTCTGCCCGATGTAAACCTTGCCACAAGTACAGGGAACTCTGTAGATACCCGGTTGTTGCAATTTAGGCAAACTGTCCTTAGTTGGTCGCAGGAGTTGCCTAATCTTAACAGAAGTTCCAAATACAGTCCGTATGTTGTATCGACGTAGGATTTTAGCAATACGGCTCCTTTCAAACCGAATATGTGGTGGCGTTATGTGGATGACACGTTCGTTGTTTGGACGGAAGGTGAGGAAAATCTTAGCCATTTCCTGGATCAACTTAACCTCCAGCACCCTTCTATTTGTTTCACCATGGAAAAGGAATCTGACGGCAAGATACCTTTTTTAGATGTTCTCGTCACCAAGAAAGAGGATGGATCTTTAGGACACAGCGTTTTTCGTAAGCCAACACACACCAATAGATATCTCCACGCAAGTTCTCACCATCACCCTGCCCAGAAACTTGGTATCCTTACAACTCTAACTACCAGGGCTAGGAGGATTTGTGAAGTGTCTTCTTTACAAGAAGAAATTATCACCCTGCGAACCACCTTTGAGAGCAACGTTTATAGCAAGGCTTTGATTTCTACGGTTCTGAAACCAACAAATAATAGGACGTCAGTTGAGAAAAGAGATGTAAGAGGAACTGCTTACCTTCCGTACATACATAACACAACGGATCGTATTGCTATAATCCTACGTCGATACAACATACGGACTGTATTTGGAACTTCTGTTAAGATTAGGCAACTCCTGCGACCAACTAAGGACAGTTTGCCTAAATTGCAACAACCGGGTATCTACAGAGTTCCCTGTACTTGTGGCAAGGTTTACATCGGGCAGACTTCGAGAACAATATGCACTCGCATTAAGGAACATAATAGATGTATCAGACTCCTTCAACCTGATAAATCAGCTGTTGCCGATCATGCTTTAACACCTGGCCATGATGTCATGTTCCAAGGAGTGGATGTTCTTGCCCGTATAAAGCAATATCGTCCCAGAATCATCAGGGAGGCGGTTGAAATACGTAAACACCCAGATAATTTCAACCGCGGCACCGGCTACAATCTCAGTGAATCCTGGCTACCTATTATCAGAACCCTGAGCAAGTAATTCACTGCTGCTTTCCGTTGTCCCTAACATGGGGCTATAATGGCGTCCATCTTTGGGCACCTTCTATATGTTCTTCGTTGCTTTCTCTTAACAACATTGTCGTATTCCAGATTATTCCTGACGATGAAAGACATGGTTTCTTTCGAAACGCGTCGAATTTCAATATAATAAAACACGGCATAAGCCCAAAATTCAACATTATGAATAATAACACGGGCTGTGAAAGTCTAAATGACAATATTAGAAACCTCTATGGGGAGGATATTTTCCGACTGATGTCTAGATTTAGTAAGTTACGACGAAAGAAGGTGTGTCTAATCTCTTCACTCGCTTTTCTCCTAAGATGCCGGGATCATGATATTCTACCGAATTTTGTTATGTTGAAGCATTCCTTCAGAACACCTAAGGCAACGAGAATCTATCGACGTGCAAGCAAGGCGTTATTGATAGAGAGGTTACAGCTTACTCGTAAGCAGTTGGATTTTATTTCGAGGGAGTTACTACAGCTACATCTACGCCTCTCAAACTTCGTAAGTGAGGAATTATGGAAGATCTTTGATCGTATTTCTTCAGTGCAAGCTAACAGCGTTCTAGATCAGGTGAGGGACAGACATATTTCCAAATATGATAGGTTATGTCAGTTGCAGAAATCTCAAGCCATTAGACTTGATGCTAACAAGGTTGTCGTAAATTTGTCCAGCAAGCCCCTAAGTGATACCCAACAGGCAGTTCTCGCTAAAGGTCTCAATTTTGCTGTAGCGCCTAGAAGAATTCCTATTGAAGAACTTATTACATCCGTAGAATCCTCGGTACATCACCTCACACCGGAAGAGGCCGAGGAAGCCAGGCAAGAATGTTCCCGAGTTCTCAAGACCGCTAAGCCACCTAACACCAACTTAAAACAAGGCGAAAGCCGGGCACTTAAAGATCTAAGGGACAATTCTGATATTATCGTTCTCCCCGCTGACAAGGGTAACGCGACAGTGGTATTGGATAAGGTTGATTATGATTCCAAGATCTCGTCTTTGTTATCAGATCCTGTATATAGGATTAATAGTCGTGATCCTACTACTCGCTACTCAAATGTCACCGTCAAATTGATCAAGCAATCATCTATTCCAGCGGATGCAGCGAAGACTCTCCTTCCAGGGGATGCTATTCCTCCGAGACTGTATGGTCTTCCTAAAATACATATGGAAGATGTTCGTCTTAGACCTATTGTTAGTACGATTGGTTCTCCTACATATGCCCTTTCCAAATACTTAGGTAGACTACTTCAGCCGCTTCTGGGTAACACGCCTTCGTACATTAAGGATTCCACACACTTCGTGGAAAAGTTAAAAGCTATAACACTTCGGCCGGGTGATATTCTAGTGAGTCTCGACGTGGTGTCTCTGTTTACGAGAGTACCTATTGATGGTGTTATGTCTCTCATTAATGGCTTTTTTCCTGAAGACATCACAAGACTCTTTTATCACTGCATGACCTCCTCCTACTTTCTATGGAATGGGAATTTTTATGAGCAGACTGATGGTGTGGCCATGGGTAGTCCTCTCTCTCCTGTTGTGGCTAATTTCTTCATGGAGAACTTTGAAGAGAAAGCATTGTCGTCGGCTCCTTTCAAACCGAAGATCTGGTGGCGTTATGTGGATGACACGTTCGTTGTTTGGACGGAAGGTGAGGAAAATCTTAGCCATTTCCTGGATCACCTTAACCTCCAGCACCCTTCTATTTGTTTCACCATGGAAAAGGAATCTGACGGCAAAATACCTTTTATAGATGTTCTCGTCACCAAGAAAGAGGATGGATCTTTAGGACACAGCGTTTTTCGTAAGCCAACACACACCAATAGATATCTCCACGCAAGTTCTCACCATCACCCTACCCAGAAACATGGTATCCTTACAACTCTAACTACCAGGACTAGGAGGATTTGTGAAGTGTCTTCTTTACAAGAAGAAATTAACACCCTGCGAACCACCTTTGAGAGCAACGGTTATAGCAAGACTTTGATTTCTACGGTTCTGAAACCAACAAATAATAGGACGTCAGTTGAGAAAAGAGATGTAAGAGGAACTGCTTACCTTCCGTACATACATAACACAACGGATCGTATTGCTAAAATCCTACGTCGATACAACATATGGACTGTATTTGGAACTTCTGTTAAGATTAGGCAACTCCTGCGACCAACTAAGGACAGTTTGCCTAAATTGCAACAACCGGGTATCTACAGAGTTCCCTGTACTTGTGGCAAGGTTTACATCGGGCAGACTTCGAGAACAATATGCACTCGCATTAAGGAACATAATAGATGTATCAGGCTCCTTCAACCTGATAAATCAGCTGTTGCCGATCATGCTTTAACACCTGGCCATGATGTCATGTTCCAAGGAGTGGATGTTCTTGCCCGTATAAAGCAATATCGTCCCAGAATCATCAGGGAGGCGGTTGAAATACGTAAACACCCTGATAATTTCAACCGCGACACCGGCTACAATCTCAGTGAATCCTGGCTACCTATTATCAGAACCCTGAGAAAGTAATTCACTGCTGCTTTCCGTTGTCCCTAACATGGGGCTATAATGGCGTCCATCTTTGGGCACCTTCTATATGTTCTTCGTTGCTTTCTCTTAGCAACATTGTCGTATTCCAGATTATTCCTGACGATGAAAGACATGGTTTCTTTCGAAACGCGTCGAATTTCAATATAATAAAACACGGCATAAGCCCAAAATTCAACATTATGAATAATAAGTTCAGTTCTTAATTCTTGATAATTTTTTCCTTTCCCAATACTTCTTCATTCTGGAAGATCTTGCAGCTCGTTCTTCTGCTGATATAACATATTTCTTACGCTGTGAAATTTTGAATGCTAGTCGAGTGTATTTGTTATTCAGAAGCCATTTCTCCTCTCTATGTTCAATTTGATCTTTAGTTATTTTCAATTCGTCTAAATCCATTTGTGTTTCTTTACACCGTGTAATTTTTGTTTTGCTGTTCCAAAAGAAGCCAAAAAGTTGTTTCAGAAGTCTAGTATTTGGCAAGCGGGATAAGTGTCCAAAAAACGCGATCCTACGTTTTCGCATCGTGTCAATCATAGATTCATCTTCCTTGTAAAGTATTTAAATGGGCAAAAGTCTCCACTTGCCCTCAACCTGGTGTTTTTTATTGAGTATTGTCCGAATAATTCGTCTATCAACCTTCTGTAGTTTGTCAGTAAGTTGTTGATCGGGTGTTTAGTTTAAATAAAGTTTCACTTGCATATGTTGCTTCTGGCTTAACGACGGAGAAATAATGTTGAAGTTTAGCATTAATCGAAATATACTGTTTCTTATATGTTGGCCAGATAATCTGTTGTACTCGTCGCAATTTTAGTGTTCTACTATCTATTGATGCTCTTTCATTGGCATTCCAAGTGATGATCTCACCAAGATATTTAAATTTTTCACCCTGTATATTAAATAGATTGTGTTTTTTTTTTCTTTTTTTAATATATTTGGGTGGCAGCTGCTACCCCGTGCTGCCTACGATTGACGCCTATGCACCCACTCTGTATTTTGGTCAAAGAAATTAATGGAAGAGTCCGAAAAATGCATTTTGAAATCATTTATTTGCATTGTCCCCATGTCAGTCCAAAGTACGTGTGCTTCTCGTTATCGCCTATAAAAACAACCACAAATACAAATTGCAGGGCTTCCTCTGGTTTGTTCCAAATAGCCTGCACGTACAATAATGGCTAGCGTGCTCGTTTTAAATTCCTTGTCCTTTATTATTGGCGAATGGGATAGCATCCAGCAAGCAATGCCGTTTGGCAACGGAAAACTACAATAACATGAATCTATTGCATTCAATGTAACGAAGCTGCACGAATCGCTGTAATAGGCAACTGCTCGTACGTGAAATGTTCACTAAACCATACATTCCCATGTAAAATATTTGTGCCGTCTTCTATGTATTTTAAAATTTCACCGCCAAAATACAGGGCATTATTGACAGCAGACAATGATTCCATATTCAAACATGTAAATTACTTAGCGAGATATCTGTAGAACAACTACCAGTACTGTTGTTATATGTAAACTCAAACTTCAATGTTCAGAGGAAAGCTTATATCAAACAAATAATATGTACCAAAATGGGTTATTTTCGCAAATAGATAGGGAATATCAATTGTTTACCTCATGGTGTAGCATTCTTGATTGCCACACGTGAGACCGGACTTCGATTCTCAGCTCTGCCAAGAAATGTAATTCTGCTATTAGGGATGGAAAGGGGTTCAATCAACCTCATGACGTGGTACTGAGAAGAGTTGAACCGGTTTTCCGTGGTTTATCACTTCTACTCTAGGCACATGTCGGAATGGTTCCTAATTTAAGGCCACGGCTGTCTCCTTCCCAATCATAGTGTCAATTACAAATACAAATACACCGGCCGCGGTGGACGAGAGCGCTAACGCGCTACCTCGTATCTCGTGTTACAGGAGAGCATAGGTTCGCATCCCACCTCGGCTGTCCAGAAAATGGTTTTCGTGGTTTCCCATTTTCACTACCAGGCAAATGTCTGGACGGTTCCTTCCAACAGGTCCACGGCCGATTTCCTTCCAATATACCTTCCCTGATCCGTCCTGAAATGAAAAATACATGCCCATTGGCTGCATTAATAAAAACAAGTAGTTCCGTGAAGAACTATACAGCCTATTTTCATATATCCTGATCATGTTAATTGCATCTATCAACATACAAAATTTCAGTTTAATTGCTGTAACAGATTCGTAGATATTGAGAACCGTCTAAATATTTCAGATGGTCGCCAGGTTGGATTTTTATTTTTGTACTATTACATTAAGATTATTGTGTACGTGTGGTATTCATACTTCAATCGCATGATTAGACAACAAGAAGTAAAAACGAGATTTTAAAATTACGCACAGCAGCCATCTTGTGATTATGCAAACCATTGAAATAAATTAGATGCCAGTGGATCAACATTTGTATAAGCATTTAACGTGCAACGTTTCACGGGACTCGGATAGTTAATTCGCGAGAAACGTCCATTTAAATATTTATATATCGCGTCGCCGCCATGTTGTATTTGTGCTCACCAGGTTCCTGAAAGTCCTATAGGTGAACATATGTTCATAGTCTCTATGAACAGAAAAAAAAATCAGCTTGGTTGCTGTAAAAGATTCATAGATATTGAGAACCGTCTAAATATTTCGGGAGCTCACCATTTAGGAGTGTTATATGTATAGGCCATAGAGTTATGTACCATTCAAGGACAATTATTGCCTAGGTTCATTATTCAAACTTTCACTTCGATCGCATGATTACGACACAAGAAATTAAAACTTAATTTTAAAATTTCGCACAGCCGCCATCTTGAGGTTATGTAAGCAATTGAATTAAATTAGATGGCAATGCATTAAAATCTGCAAAATCAATTACTGTACCACATTTCACTGCGCTCAGAGAGTTAAATCACGAGAAAAGTCTATTAAAATATTTTAAATTCGCTTGGTCGCCATGTTCGTTTCGTACTTTAGAGGTTCATGAAATATACATAGGTATACTTGTATCAGTACTCTTTATCACCATACGAAATTGCAGGGTGATATCTGTAATAGTTTCGGAGATATAGAATGTCAGTGAAATATTTCGCACAACCGCCATTTTGAGGTTATGTAAACAATTGAACTAAATTAGACTCCAGTGCATTACAATGTGTATAAACATTTGCTGTACCAAGTTTCATTACATTTAGATAGTTAAATCGCGAGAAAAGTCTATTTAAATGTCTCAACTTCGCTTGGCCGCCATGTTAGTTTTGTAGTCACCAGGTTTTTGAAAGTCTCATAGGTGAACTTCTAGTAGTTCTCTTTATCACCCTACACAATGTCAGGGCGATATCGGCAATAGTTTCGGAGATATTGAATGCTAGTGAAATATTTCGCACAGCCGCCATGTTGGATTGGTGAGACGTAACAAAATTTGAAGGGCACGGTCGAGGTCGCCGGGAATAGTGCTATGAACTTACCGAGTTTCATTGAAATCGCTTCAGCCGTTTAGATTTTATTAGGGGGACACACACACACACCTCTCTCTCACACACACACACGGACAAAAAGTGATCTCATAAGCCTATTTTTTCAAAATTGAAAATAGGCTAAAAGTAATGACAAATACACACACTTGTACAGTCATCACAATAACACAGGTTATCAGACTAACTGCACAGGGCTAAATGACCACGATTTCGATTTCAACAATAAATATATCTGCCAAGTAAGATTATAAATTAGGTTGCAATCAAGTTACGAACCCAAACATCATGCTTTCGATTTGGCGTGCTTTCCTGAGAGTGGATTGTTCCGGGGTTTTCCCCCACTCACTCCAAGCAAACGCTCGGATAATAAATAAGTGGAAAACCCAAACTCATTATAGCCACTGTTAGCGCCGGGATTCTAACTTCGATCTCCAGACTTGCTGCAGCTCGCGGCCGTGGTGCTTGATTTAACCATCACGGCTACGCCATAGGTTAATGCGTTGTACCTTTGAATTGATATATGAAGGATTTATTAACTTTATATGTATTTAATTACATTAGCTTAACTAAATCTCTCAGAACATTATATTGTTTACTTGATCCACTTTTATATTCAGCCCTTCGCGAGATAAACTCGGCTGGAAATGAAATGATAAAGTTGGAGACTTGGTTGGTTGGTTGGTTCCTTAGTTTAGGGGCTGCCACAACGCGTTCATTTTTTTGGGGTGTGTGTAGAATTTGTCTGATAACCGGTGTTAATTGTGATGGCTGTATTAGTGTGTGTTATCTATGATTCAGGTAGAAGGACTGCAGACGATTAATTTTTTCAAGTAGTTCCTACTTTTGCTACCAAATGCTACCGTCCACGACACCTAGCTGCAGACGTGACTACTATATGTCATCGCAGTCAGCATCTGGCGGTAAACGTTGGAACTAATATAGCATTATCAAACTAACCTACAAATTTTAGCTTGCACAAGTGTAGTTAGTGGAAGGTTCTTTTTCATGCCATAAATCTATGACATGGGACCGCCCGCTTTACTTCCCCTCCGAAGGAAGGCATACGAAGGGATCTTTAACGCTCTTAAAAAATCCGATGACATCGGCCGGGTTTGAACCCGCGACCTTAGGCACAGAAGCTCAGCATGCTACCAACTACGCCACCGAAGCCGCCAAAGTGGAGACTATGAAAACACCTTCAATACAGAATTTTGAAATGTATTTCTGTTTGTATGCAGTATAAGTTATATCGAAAAAGGAATTCATAATTCACATTTAATGGCTGTGTCGATGTTGGTTTTCTAATAAACTACCTTCAACAACTGTAATTCCTGTATCTGAATTACAAGCAACGATCTTCCTCGTTGGGTTCTGAAACATAAATCAGAATCTGGTGAAATTGGAAACGGATACTGTTGTAGGTCGATACAAATTTACGACTGCCAACCAATACAATAAATTCTTATTCCCCTGCTTGACCTTTGTTCCCTGTTGTGTTCGTGGCCCGTTGAAACAAACAACACTGTTCGTTCAGTGTGTCTGTGTGTGTATCTACTCCTTTTCATTCCCAAATGAGAAGCTTATTTCCAAAAGATACCAAATCCAAAAAAAATCTAAATTGAGATTATGATGGAAAACTTACGTTGGTAGGAAGCTCCATCATATGAAAGAAATTGCCAAAACGATCTAAATCCGTAACAAACAGGTCATTAAAAATTTCGTTTGATGCCAAAAAAGTACCAAATCCTGTGACCTGAATGTGCCAATACGTACCGTATCCATGCAGCCAATGAGAGGCCATATCTTTTAGTACTGGATAATATTATCCATTGTCCAGTTCACAAATTATTTACCATATTCATGTTCTTTAGACATAAACTACAATCATAATACCAAAAGTTCTGCACTGGTAAGTTACTTTGCATAATATTCATTGTTTTGTTCAATTTTATTTAATATTATTTAAATAATCTATGCCTTCACTGTAAATACCTTAAATCGAATTATTGCATAACTAAATACAATCAGTTTTCTCGAAGATTCTGATGACTGCAGTGAAATTTATGTCTTTCCGTTGAAAGTATTTAGAGTTTATGTACCAAAAAGTACCAAATATATCATTTTCTTTGAATATTTCCTAAACTGCAAAAGCCTAAACAGAAATACTTGGTATAACAATGCATTTGTTCTATCTGAACGTAATAAATGTGCTCAAATGGATTTTCAGATGAAATTTTACACTCTGAGCGTTTTTCCTCTCTCCTGTAAAATATTACTTTTTTGGATTTCGTACCTTTTGGAAATAAGCTTCTCTTCTGCTCGGTGATGATGGTACAGGTAAAACTCACAATCAGTGGCGTAACTAAGGGGCGTGATTAGTGGGATCGATCCTCCCCCCTCCCCAGAGCCAATAAGGAAAATATGAAATTTGATGAAGTTCATAATTTTGAATGAAACTAATCTTCGGATTGATGACAAATGATTGGATTGTGTCCTGATCCCTTTCCAAATATACACTACTTGTTAGTTCCCATTGTGGAGGATTCCCAGTGTAAGTGCTATTTTGGAAAAAGAATAATATTGTGTTAAAAGTTGTGTCGCTGCTTTATGTTAAACCTTTTAGGCGGCTTCGGTGGCGTAGTTGGTAGAATGTTGAGCTTCTATGCCCAAGGTCGCGGTTTCAAACCCGGCCGAAGTCATCGGATTTTTTAAGAGCGTTAAAAATCCTTCTGAGGGGAAGTAAAACCGGCATGAACAAGAACCTTCCACTAACTACACTTATGTTAAGCCAAAATTTGAAGGTTAAGTTCGATTAATGCTCTTAAGTTCCAACGTTCGTCACCGGGCGCTGGTTGCGATGGCATTAGTAGAAGCCATGTTCACAGCCAGGTGTTGTGGATGGTAGCATTTGGTGGTGAACGTAGGAACTACTTGAAATTATATTCTCCAGTCCTTACTTGAATTAAAGACAGATAACACACACGAATAGGTTACAGTCATCACAATTAACACCGGTTATCAGCCAGTTTCTACACACACCAAAAGTACACGGGGCTACATGTCCGCATTGTCGCAGCCCCTAAACTAAGGAACAAACCAAACATATGTTAAACTTTAGTTGTGAACTGTTGTTTATAAATATGTAAACAATGTTGGGGATTAGAAAGCGCCAGAAGTTTTCGCGAAGAAAACTGGACTTAACAATTTTACATAACAAAATAAGTTTGATTAATTGATACTTGCAAATACATGTGCTACGGAAAACAAACACGAACATATATAGGCTATATAGGAGGTTTTGAAACTTCAGGACCATATGCTAACGTTCATTTATTATGTATCATTATGTCCTAGCCCTCCCTACCCCCACACCCTCATCTTCCCCTCTCCCCCCCCCCCCCCCTCTCCACCCCTTAATGTGATTTTAACTCAGCTCATCCCCCTTCAGAAGCAAACCCTAGTTACACCACTGGTTTAACTACTGTGGCTTTTAGAGGTGCATGGGTGCCGTAATTCTCCGTTAATGGGGATTTTAAACACGGTTCCTTTCCATTTAACCACCTAAAAAAATCCTCTCGGCACGCCGGAAGGCGGAGGTAGATTTCACCGGACAAACTTGGGGATAGGCGAAAATAGGCAGAATATGCAGGTTTTCGTAGAAGGATCAGACCTCATTTATTGCGAGAAAGTATTTTATAATTGGAGATTAATTAACTTTGTTTTTCGTCATGTTATGCATATTTTAAACATTTTACTGTCTTAAGATGACGGCAACCTTCTTGTCATTTGGAGTCCATTTTTATACTTGTGGCCACACTGTCCTTATGCAAGGTTTCGACACTGATGTGTAACTATGTAACGGTCTGTTACTTCTTCACGCAAAATTATATCTCCCGCAAAGATTTTGGTTGGTTCCTCAGTTTAGGGGCTGCGACAACGTGGTCATGTAACCCCGTGTACTTTGGGTGAGTGTAGAATCTGTCTGATAAACGGTGTGAATTGTGATGGCTGTATTAGACTGTAATTCAGGTAAGGACTGCAGACGGTCAATTTCAAGCAGTAGTTCCTAATGTTGCTACCAGATACTACCGTCAACGACTCCTAGCTGTGAACTTGGCTACTAGATGCCACCGCAACCAGCAACTCGCAACGAACGTTGGAACTTCCCCTCCAAAGGAAAGCATAGTGAGGGATTTTTAGTGCTCTTAGAAAGTCCGACGACTTTGGCCGGCTTTGAACCCTCGACCTTGGGCGTAGAAGTTCAGCATGCTACCAGTTACGTCACCGAAGCCGCTTCACACTTAGTCAGATGGAAATTTGAATCTGATCTCGTGCAAGTGCGTTGTCATGGCAACGTCTGATAGCTCATCCCTCATCAATTTAGTAGTGTTGCCATGGCAACCACTGATAGCTCTTGGCATTTTCTTATAATTCCGAAATAATTGTTCTCATCCCTTGGCGTAATGGTGGGTCATATCAAAAATTATTTCAGACAAAAGTTTTAGGTAATTAATAGGGAAATATTGTCCATTATGTACGGTTTTGATATTGTGCCTATAAAGAGAGATATGATTAATGTTTCCCGAAAAACCCAATTTTTCCCACCCCTTTGGTCAGTGGTTGGTTCTATAAAAAAAAATATTCAAACATAAATTTTTGGGCTTTATCCGACACATAGTATGAACTTGGAACGGATTCGATATTTCACATATTAAGAGAGTTATAGCAATATTTCACTTTTTCGAAAAAAGCCCCCCATTTTCACCCCCCCCCCCCCCTTCGACCGATTTAGCCCAGTAACGAACTCAACCAAGATTTTATAGGTATACATATTCGGTAAAAAATTCAAAGAGATTGGTGCAAAATTACGGCAGTTATCGTGTCCACAAGAAACTGATATACATATATATATATATATATAAACGTTTGAACTGACGGTGGTTTTGGGGTCTGGGGGATGTGAAACGCGAAGATATGTCGAAATTTTCCGGAAGTCGAAACATGGTACCCATTGCAATAGTTAGCTTTCTAATGAAATCTACCTAAAAATGACTTCGCCTGGACTTAATACCGCAATCGCAGGCGAAGTGGATAAAAACGTTAGACTGCCGCTGGGCTATGCAGCCAGACTTGATGATAAGTGGCTTTCAGGGACAGACCGTTGAGGTTATTTTTAGCCTATTTTCAATTTTGAAAAAATAGGCTTATGGGATCTCCTTTTGTCCGTGTGTGTGTGTGTGCGTGTGTGATGGTGTGTGTGTGTGTGTCCCCCCTAATAACTTCTAAACGGCTGGAGCGATTTCAATGAAACTCGGCAAGTTCATAGCACTATTCCCGACGACCCCGACCGGGCCCTTCAAATTTTGTTACGTCTCACCAATCCAACATGGCGGCTGTGCGTCATATTTCACCAGCATTCAATATCTCCGAAACTCTTCCCGATATCACCCTGGAGTTTTTACGGTGATAAAGGGAACTACTAGAAGTTCACCTATGTAAATTTTGAAAAACTGGTAACTACCAAACCAACGTGGCGGCCAAGCGAAGTTGCGACTTATAAATAGACGTTTCTCGCGATTTAACCAACCAAACGCAATAAAATTTGCTACAGTATATGATTATACACATTGCAATGCACTGACATCTAACTTCGATCAATTGTTTACATAACCTCAAGAAGGCGGCTGTGCGAAATATTTCACTGGCATTCTTTATCTCAGAAACTATTAGCGGTATCACCTTCAATATTTCTTACGGAGATAAAGGGCACTACTGGAAGTTCATCTATAAGACTTTCAAAGCCGGTTAACTACATAACGAACATGGCGGTCAAGCGAATTTGAAAATTTGAAATAGATCTTTCTAGCGATTTAATGTTCCAAACGCACTGAAATCTGGTACAGGAAATATTTATACACATTGTAATGCACTGGTATCTAATTTAGTTCAATTTTTTACATAACCTCAAGATGGCGGCAGTGCGAATTTTAAAATTAAGTTTTTATTTCTTGTGATGCAGTCATGCGATCGAAGTGAAAGTTTGAATAATGAACCTACGCAATAATTTTCCTTTAATGGTACATGACTCTATGGCCTATACATTTAACAATCCAACATGGCGACCATCCGAAATATTTAGACGATCCTGAATATCTACGAATCTATTATAGCAATCAAACTGAATTTTTTATCTTCATTGGGGCCATGAACATAAGTTCACCTATAGGACTTTCAATAACCTGGTGATCACAAATCCAACATGGCGGCAACGCGAAGTAAAAATATTCACATGGACGTTTCTCGCAATTTAAACATCCGAGTGCAGTGAAACTCGGTACAGTAAATCCTTATACGAATGTTAATCCACTGGCATCTAATTTATTTCAATTGTTTCCATAACCACAAGATGGCAGCTGTGCGATATTTTAACACCTTGTTGTTACTTCTCGTGTCCTAATCATGCGCTTGAAGTTTGAATGCTGCACGTACACAATACTCTTCATGTAACAGTACATAACTCTAAGACCTACATATATAAATATCCAACATGGCGACAATCCGAAATATTTAGTCGGTTCTCAATATCTACGAATCTATTACAGCAATCAAACTGAAATTTTGTATGTTGATAGTGGCAGTTATCATAAGTAGGATGTATGAAAATAGGCTGTATAGTTCTTCACGGAACTACTTGTTTACTAATTACAAGAATGGTTATGAAAACAAATATTAATACTACTACTACTCCCTACTGGTTATATTAATAATGTTACTGATTTTGCATGCCTCTACTCAGGATTCTAGAGACGCCAAGGTGACGGAATTTTGCCCCCGAAGGGGATCTTCAACGTGCCAGTAAATCTACTGACACGATTCCCTCGCATTTGCGAACCCTTCAAATGCCAACTGACTGCACCAGGATTCTATCCTGAAACCTTGGGCGCAGTAGGCGAGAACGTTACCGCTGAGCCGTACAACCAGTCTAACTATGTATAACCTTTGAACTATTGTGTAGTGGCTAGCATTCTTGGCTTTCGCTACGGACGCCCAGGTTCGATTCCCGGCTCTGCCAAGAAATTTAATTCTGATCTGAGGGCTGGAACGGGGTACACTCAGACTCGTGAGGCAAAACTTTTAAGAGACCTGTTTGATTCCTACCTCAATCATCCTGGAAGTGGTTTTCCGTGGTTTCCTACTTCTATTCCAGTCGGGATTGTTCCTAACTAAATGTTACGGCCGTTTCCTACCTAAATCCTACCTCAATTACAAATACACACACTAGTACAGACATCACAATAACACACGTTATCAAACAAAATTTTGGTGTGTAACATCTTTCCGCTCGGTTGCTGGATAGTTTTGTGGGAGTGATTTTGAAAATTGGGGACGGAAGTGAATCGGGCGGAAGTAGATCAAACGGAAGTGGATCGGACGGAAGTGAAGACGCACTGCCAGAAAAATGGGACGGAAGTGAATCGGGCGGAAGTGGATCGAACGGAAGTGGATCGGACGGAAGTGAAGACGCACTGCCAGCTGGATGTACAATTGAAAATGTGTGTATTGGAAACAAGGCAGTGTGTACTCTGCAACGCGAGAATTTTATGGCAATACAGTAGGCAGTGCATTTAGCAGGCACTGGTTTGACGAGCACAGTGGCAAATGTTTCACCGACTTTCATTTGTCATTGAGCAGTTTATGAAGCTTGACGTTCAAGGTTGAATATCACATGGGGTAGGACAAAGACGACAATTGACATTTAAGTAAGCGGCATTATTGTCAAGCTGTGAGTGAGTAGTCAAATGAAAATGAAAATCCACAGCCTGCTTCCAGTCTCCGACCGGGTCAGGAATGGAGTGAATGAAGCCCCCATCTAGCGGCGAGGATATGGACTGTGCCGGCTGCCGAGGCCTGACGCACTCCTCTGGGGCAATGATTAAATGAATGACAGATGAAATGAAATGATAGTGGACAGTGTTGCTGGAATGAAATTTTGACAGGGAAAACCCGAGTACCCGGAGAAAAACCTGCCTGCCTCCGTTTTGTCCAGCACAGATCTCACATGGAGTGACCGGGATTTGAACCACGGACCCAGCGGTGAGAGGCTGGCGTGCTGCCGCCTAAGCCACGGAAGCTTCGGGTGAGTAGTCAAATATTAAATGCATAACAGAATGTTGTTATAAGAGTGGAATAAAAGCTGTATTTTCATCATATGTGAGATTAGGTCATTTCATGATTGTAGGAAGCCATGTTTTGATTGTTTACGACGAACTGTATGAGAGCCTTGAGAATAATGATTGTTATAGTTACTGAGGAATGTGCTCACAGTATTTGAGAGTACTGTCGACGTTGTGTGTCACTTTGTTATCATGAATTATTAATGTAAAAGGAAGGAAGGAAGCTTGTAGTTTTGCGTGTCCGTTAATCTCACGATCATGATCCACGGTACCTCCGTTTTACGTGGAATGCGAACCACAGGACAAGGCATTTCAATTCGAAAGTCTCACATGTATTGACCGGGAATCAAACCCGGTCTACCTTGGTGAGAGACTAACAGCTTGACCGCTGCGCCACAAATGTGGCAGTAGCATATCTCCAATTCAATCTATACATTCATCATAGTACCAGTATGGAAATGGAGTGTAAATTAACATTTTAAGAATGTCCAAGCTGTGTAGTATACGAGTAGGAAAACATGTCAGATGTTACACATCATATGCGACTACTGTAAGGCTCGTATCTTTTTTTACACACACGCACCCAAGTACACGGAGATTAGTGACCATGATGTCCAAGCCCTTCAAATGAAACAACAATAACAACAACTGATTAGTTAGGGAGAGCTGGCGACCCCGACGGTTTATTGAATTGGATACTTTTCCGCCTTTTTCAGTAGCTTTTGGACGAACAATCTCGTCTTTTCCTGTCCTATCTGCCTTTCATGGCTCTATTTCCTTCCAAGTGGCTAACTCCTTATTTTTCGAGGGTTGAGGACATTCTTATCCATGTATTGCATTTCCCGTATTCCAATTCTTATTTGTGCAGTTCATCTTCTAGTGGTCCACCTCGTTGGGTAGTGACTAGGATGATTGGCTGTCACCGCGGAGGCCCGGGTTCGATTCCCGACTCTGCCAAGAAATTTAATTCTGGTCTGAGGGCTGTAAACCTGGGGTACAGTCAGCCTCGTGAGGTAAAACTGAGAAGCGGCTGGTTCGATTCCTACCTCAGCCATCCTGGAAGTAATTTTACGTGGTTTCCCACTTCTACCCCAGGCAAATGCCGGGTTGATTCTTAACTTTAGGCCACGGACGCCTCCTTCCCAATCTACAATTTCAAATACACACACTAATACAGCCATCGCAATAACAGAGGTTATCAGACAAATTCCCTTTCCCCAACACACACCCAAGTATACATGGCTACATGTCGTAAAGCCCCTAAATCAATCAAGAAGAACAACAACTTCAAGTATGCAAGTTACATGTATGTCCGTAGTTTTAGTAGACTATAAGTTTATATTTAACTTCCTTGTTGTTTTGTGACATCGTGGTCATGTAACCCTGTGTACTTGAGTGTGTGTGGAAACTGTCTGATAACCTGTGTCACTGTAATGACTGTACTAGTGTGTGTATACTTGTATTTGTTGCTAAGATTTAGGTGGAAAGCATCCGTCGTTCTTGTTTTACGTAGTCTACCTATCCGGCATTTGTCTGTAGTAAATGTGGGAAACCACGGATAACTACTTCTAGGATGGCCAATGTAGGAATCGAACCTACCTCTTCTCAATGCTGCTTCACGAGGCTCAGTGTACCCCGCTTCAGCCCTCAGACCAGAACTAAATTTCTTGGCAGAGCCAAGAATCCAACCCGGACCTACGTGGTGATAGTCAATAATGCAAGCAAATACGCAATGAGATGGACTATTTTCATTTAACGTTCTCCATCACCAATTTAATTAGAAGCAAATGGCATACATGTTTCATTCCTTAAAGTGAGACTCAACCATAACATTAACTTTTCTTCTAATTGCCCCATTTTAATCAAATTTCGGAAAACACGTACTGTATATGATGTAAAGATGTAGCAATCAGGGGCGTACCCAGACTTTTGGTTTGGAGGGGGCTTTCCTCAAAAACATGATTTCAGCTATGGAAAGAGAATGTGTCCATTATTAGTCTTGTATGTAAATATGTATATTTGAGATCATATGCATGAAAAGATATTCTATAAGAATATAGAATGCTCTGTTAAAACCAATACAAAAGATGCTATTGGACTGGAGATTATTTAAACAAAATGTGCATTGGTTTTATACAAATTTTAGTTAGAGTACCATTGAGCTAAGGTTATACAAGTAATAAAAAGGAACTGCATGATTTTTATCAAGAATTAACTTTCGATCACGATTAGAGTGATAACGACTGGATTGCTCTACTCACTATTATCATAACTATATATCCAGCTACCTGGATCGTTAGATTGATGTGTAACATCAATTATCTGCAATCATTTACTAAGTTGTGAGTTGTTTATACCAAGAACTAGTATAGGTTTTAGGAAATTAATAATAACATTTTGATTTTGAATATGTAAATTTAATTGGAACTAAAAATTACGACATTTAATTGTATACCATAGTGTTGTGGATTGTAACAAATATTGTATGTACTGTACGTGAAAATACATAAGTTATTTTAAATTTTCAATACGAATGCGTAAAAAAGCCTAATAACAGGCGATTAAAAATGTCTTTTCAAGAAAAGATCCAAAAGAGGCAAGAAGCAAAAAAAGGCTTGGCCTTGAAAATATGTATTAAACAAGTTTGATTAAAGTTGGCGTTACCAAAGGTTGGATACTTGATACAGAGTATCTTCCCATACAATCGTCCTGCAGGAGACTCGCTCAGACAGTAGCAGGAAGTAGTAAGTTTCAAGTGCAGTGCTGGAACACGGCCATGGGTTAGCTGGCCCGCAGGGAGCGGGTCGTAAAATCCAAAAAAAGGCTTCCTCCAGGAAGTCTCGGCATGGCTTCCGAAAAAAATAGATTCTTGCTCCTTCGACGAAGTGTAACCAGAAGTAACAGATCTCTTGGTAGTGACCTGGCTGGCGGGTTACGAGCAGTTACAATTTCACGTGGCAGAGTTGATGAGATGAAGGTCGTTGACTCAGAACTTGCCCAGCACGACAAATTCCAAACAATGAGGCATGCCGCTTAGAGTGGTTCCAGCTACACGATGTTTACCAAGAGTGCTGACCCAATAAGGGCCTTGTTGTGGTCAGGCAGACAGCCGTGGTCAGATGTAGACAGACGTAGACAGGCACAGTAGAACGGCGATGAAGGCAATATATAGTGGAAATGACGTCATAGTGCGCCGAACATTCCAGATGGGAGGAGGGAGTGTCAACAGCCAATCAGCGCATGTCTCCATACACATTGCGAGGGTTACTGCTGATGCGAGTACAGTATTTGTGAGTAAGTGTGACAGTGTGGTGCGTCTAGATAAACACACTTCAGAAAAAGGTGAGTAGGCAAGAAATAATAAAGAACAACAATTCAATTGAAACATAAGTTAACTAAACAATAAATAAACAGAACACCGCGTTCATACTACAATTATAGCGAAGTAAAATAATGGGGCAGAAAGATTAAACAAATGTTTCAAACCGTACGGGAAACAAAACCTACAAAGCCATTCGCAAAAGCGAACACGCTGGGAGGGGCGAGAGAAAAAAATTGCAGGAAGAAAGCGCAAGAGTTTGGCTTCGCGTGGTAAAGGAGCAAGCATGGTGATAGGCCTGAGAAAATGACCAACTGAAGTTTTTTATTTTACCACGCGGACCCTATAATCTCTGCCAGGAAAGCACTCAACAACCCTACCCAAATTCCACACAAGAGGGGGACTGGGATCATTCATAAGCACCAAGTCCCCTACCTGAAGGTTAGAGCAGGATATTCGCCATTTATCACGCTGCTGAAGCAAACCGAGGTATTCCGACCTCCAGCGACGCCAAAAATTACTACGCAAGCTTTCAATTTTGCGCCAAGAAATGGCTAAAGAAGATTCAGAATTAGAATATAACAAAGTGTGTGTGGGGGGGGGGGGGGGAGGGCAGCCAATGGACCACCAAAAATAAAATGACCCGGCGTCAACGGCAGAAGATCTGAAGGGTCATTAGATAAGGGAGATAATGGGCGAGAATTAATTATGTCCTCAATAAAAATAATTAAGGAATTAAATTCTTCATGAGAAAGGGGGATGCGACCACAAACTCGTCTAAGGAGCTTCTTGGTGAGTTTAACACAAGACTCCCAACACCCACCTTGATGAGGTGCATAAGGGGGGATAAAGTGCCACTTGAAATTTCTCTGGTGAGCATAATCAGAAATCTTTTCTAACGCTGAATTACGAGTAAGAGCTCTCTTAATTTTCTCAGAGGCTCCGACAAAATTTTTAGCATTATCCGAGAACACTTCTGAAGGAAGACCTCGGCGGGCAGAAAATCTGGCAAAAGCTGCCAAAAAGTAAGCAGTAGAGGCATTGGTAACCAGTTCTAAGTGAACTGCTCCGGTAGCCATGCCAGTATAATGGACCGGAATAATCCACCCCCGTAAAAGTAAAAGGTCAGGCAGGCGCAGATCTAAACGTGGGAAGATCACCCATGAGCTGAGCGGTAATCTTAGGGTTGGATTTTAAAAAAATGGAATGCACTTCCGTATAACAGAGGTGACTTCATGCACTCCGTTTATGGACCAATACCTTTCACGAATGACAGAAAGTAATGTGCGAGTGCCAGCATGAAGAAGCTGGTAATGATACTGGCGAATAATTAAGGAGGTGACATGATGTTTTGAGGGAAGAATAATTGGATGTTTCTTATCCTCAGAAAGTTCAGACAAAGATAAACATCCTCCCACTCTCATCAAGCCATCAGCATCCAAAAAAGGGGCGAGAGAGGAAAGCCTACTCGATTTCTTGAGGGATTGACCTTGAGACAAGGTCTGACATTCTTCAGAGGATATTTCCCGTTGAGTAAGCCATAAGATTTTTATAGTGGCTAAACCAAATTCAGAAAGGGTTAAATATGGCTTAGGAATAAGCGATTGTTCTACAACAAAATATTTCCATCGAAGGAGATAAGCCATAACCCTTACCAATTTATGGGAAGAGGAATATCGTTGCAAGAGAAGGGGGAGCCGGAAACGATAAGAGAGGATCCAGTGATCTTCCCAGCATCCGGCAAATCTGATAATTCCGGAAGAGGATAATTTGGCCAAGCGGAAGGTTCTTGCAGAAGCCAAAGGGGGCCATGCCAGTATAATGTCAGGTTAGCCAACATAAGAGGGAACATCCCCGAGAAATGACATCTGCAGGATTCCCGTTGCCAGATACATGATGCCATTGTTCAAGATTAGATAAATGTTGAATTTTGGATACTCTATTAGCTATAAACACCTGCCAATGTGAGGGAGGTTTGGCAATCCATGCCAACGTGATGGCTGAGTCACTCCAAAAGTAAGTTTTGATAAATAGAATTTTTAAAGATTGACGGATTTTAACCGATAATTCAACAGCCAGAAGGGCAGCACAAAGTTCCAGGCGTGCCAAGGATAAAGGTTTAAGAGGGGCCACTTTAGACTTAGCGCAAATTAAATTGGAAAAGGAATATGATCGGACAAAATTACGGCTAACAATATACGCACAACATCCATAAGCTTTCAATGAGCTATCAGCAAAAATATGAAGTGCATATCCTCCACAGGAGGTAAGGGGAATAATCATTCGCGGGATAATAATATTGAAAAAAAAAACCAAACTATTGCTACAAGAAGTCAATTTTATTTTATTTTTGCAATTCTGAAGGAACTGGTTCATCCCAACCAGTTTTCAAGGACCAAAGATCTTGCATGAAAAGCTTTGCCGTGGCGATGACTGGCGCCAAGAATTGAAGAGGATTAAATATCTTCGCAATCTCAGACAAAATTTGCCGTATAGTTTGCGGTTGGCTGACACTGAGATTAATTTTGAAAAAGAAAATATCCTTTTGAGGACCCCAATAGATGCCTAGAGTTTTTATAGAATTATATTCTTGAAGAAGTTCTACTGAGTCGTTATAGACTGAAGTCAACGGAAATTTAGAAAGGAATTCCTCCGAAATAGAGATCCATTTGCGCAGGGAAAATCCGCCTCCCAAAAGCAAAGCTGTCAAATCTTTAGAGACTTGAAGTGCTTCGGATACTGACTCAAATGAATGAAGGAAATCATCAACGTAAAATGATGATCTTAACGCTTCAGAAGTTTTAGGAGAATACAGCGGCCCATCCTGGTCAGCAAGTAATTTCAACGTACGTAAGGCAAAACAAGATGTTCGGTAAAGAACATATAGCCTACTTTCTCCTAAATGCATGGGTATTGTTATAACTCTTTGTCCTTTTCAAGGAGCATAATTTAATGTTGGTTGTAGTAGCTTGTTGAAATACAACGTGATATAGGGATATTAAACATGAATATGAAGTGCCCTTTGCTAGTGCTACCTCTGTAAAAAAAAATCATTCAATTCGGTTTCACCGTGTTTGAATTGATATGGGGAATGGATTTGCACACATACATGGCCGCTATTTGCAAACTATTGGGCTGATGACCTTGTAGTCAGTCATAAGATGCTTTCCACAAAATGGCATTTTGTTGCAAAATCTGGTAGAGATCAAATTATTAGGATGGTCGTAATTTGATTTAAGCTTTTAACATTTGGGTGGCCGTCACTCCGTTTCCGTCAAGATGGCGGCGATATAAAACATGACACTGAGGTGCCCTCTGCTAGTGCTACCTCTGTACCAAATTTCGTTCAATTTGGTTTCAACGTGTTTGAATTGATAGGGGGAATCGATTTGCACACATACTTGGCCACCATCTGTAAACTATTGGGCTGATGATCTTGCAGTTTGGTCAGAATATGCTTCCCACATAAAGATATGTTGTTGCAAAATTTGTTAGAGACTAGATTATTAGGTTGGTCGTAATTACATTTTAGCTTTTAACATTTGGGTGGCCGCGATTACGTTTCCGTCCAAATGGCGGTGATATAAAACATGACACTGAGGTGCCCTTTGCTAGTGCTACCTCTGTACCAAATTTCGTTCCATTCGGTTTCACCGTGTTCGAATTGATAGGGGGAATCGATTTTCACACAAAGATGGCCGCCATCCGCAAAATATTAGGCTAATGACCTATTAGATTGGTCAAAGGATGCTCCCTCCATAAAGGTATGTTGTTGCAAGATTTGGTAGAGATCGGACGATTAGGTTAGTCGTAATTTGATTCAAGCTTTGAACATTTTTGTGGCCACCATTACGTTTCCGTCAAGATGGCGGCGATATAAAACATGACACTGAGGTGCCCTTTGCTAGTACTACCTCTGTACCAAATTTAGTTCCAATCGGTTTCACCGTGTTCGAATTAATAGGGGGAATCGATTTTCACACAAAGATGGCCACCATCCGCAAATTATTAGGCTGATGACCAATTAGTTTGGTCAAATCATGCTCCCTCCATAAAGGTATGTTGCTGCAAAATTTGGTAGAGATCGGATGATTAGGTTAGTCGTAATTTGTTTTAAGCTTTGAACATTTGTGTGGCCGCCATTACGTTTCCGTCAAGATGGCGGCGATATAAAACAAGACACTGAGGTGTCCTTTGCTAGTGCTACCTTTGTACCAAATTTCGTTCAATTCGCGTTCACCGCGTTCAAATTGATAGGGGGAGGGACAGGCATTCAGAGTACACACACTCACACACACACACATACACACACAGACTAACACACACACATACACATACACACACGGACAGACACACTTTTATTCGCCCTGTGTTGATCTCATAAGTCTACTTTCATTTTTTGCAAAAATCGAAATTAGGCTAAAAAGCGGAAGGCTTTAGTCCATATGTTAGTGTTTTTAATCGAAAAATTTTGACAGGCTTTGTAGGCTCGTCGCACCAAAGAATTCTCTGCATATCGCACTGTTGCTGTCCAATCAAATTTTGCCCATACATCTGTTTGATATCGGATATCACTGCGATAGGGAAAAAGGGAAAATTTATCAAAACAGAAGAAATATCCGATTGAATTGAGGGGCCAGGTAATAAAGTGTCATTCAGTGAAGTTCCGTTGGCATCCAAGGCAGAGCCATTAAAGACCACTCTTATGTTTTCCTTTAAAATTCCATTCTTCCAAACAGGATGGCGATTAAGATAAATGACTTCAGGTGGGTTATATGAAGCATCATCTCTCCTGGTAACAACCTCCATATGATCGAGCGCCTCATATTCTTCCATAAATGCAGAATATTGAGCTTTTTACAACAGGGTCACGTTTAAATTTGCTTTCAACAGCATAGAGTGCTCGTAGAGCTCTAGGGTGTGTTTCAAGAAGAAGAGGTGGATTATCCATGCGGGGCATGGTTACAAGAAATCTACCCTCTGGAGTGCGTGTAGTTGTTTCGCAAAACAGTTTTTCACACATTCCATTTTCAACTGAGGAAGGTGAAACTGATTCTATAGTTTCAATTTTCCAAAATCTTTCTAAGTTTTGATCAAGACTTGTATTAACATAATGACATTGTGAGACATTTTGAAAAGATTTACGAGGGACTTGACCCGTCACTAACCAGCCTAGTTTGGTATGATGAGCGAACACTCCTGGTGATATTGTTGTACCCCTAGGGTACGCCACCATCATCCCCTAACACTAACACCCCCGGAAAACCAAATGCCACATACCTACTTCAAGAACCAACGAATACATCTACATAATTACACATCTAACAAATTATTGCCTCAATGAACTCAGGTAGCCTCGTGTCCAAGCCCAACGACCCCAGGGAGAGCTATGACAAATTCCACAAACGCAGCGCGACGCTCCTATAAAAACTCCGAGAGGTCATGCCTCCGGATCAGTCTGTCTCAGTGTTACCTGCGTGCCGAATCGCTGCTGGAAGCCGAAGGGTAAGAGGCTTAAGCGATCACTACACACACATTCAATTACACTCCCATCCCCCCTGTGCTTGGATTGTGATAATTACTAATTTTTATTAACTGCACAGCTAATTACAGGAGTACTTCAAATCCGAAGTACTCATTAAACTCAAACATAGTAGAAGCCACTGGTCTTTTCATTTATTTAATTAATTGATAAGATCCTACCCTCTTAGCTTCCCCGCTAGGTAGGATCTAGTATTAGCACTGTTATTTAATTGTTTCGAGATGTCAGCTGAGCGTCACAGCCACAGCGCTGACACCAGCAGGCTCGCTCTGAGCTCGCCTGCTTACGATTCACATCAGACCGTTTAGCGCAGATATTGCGCATAGAGCACTAAGTAAACCACCCTTCCTTTCACACTCACACCCTAAACTACCCCGCCAAGCAGTACATTGGGGAGTTCTCCTTTCCGATCGCACTGACGATCCCAAGCCACTAGTTAATAACCGCCTCATACACGCAATTGCCAAGCTTTCCCCCTAAACACATTTATTTCAACCATTGGATTAATATTTTGTAGAGGCTACCCTCTCAGGTACCCTACAATATTTTGACTTTAGAAGTAAGGAGACATTGCCAAAATACATGGGCACTAAGAAGTATGTCTACTGGAGCGCTTGTATTAAATGTCGGATCTGCCAACTGAATGTCATGAGGAAATTGCCGATTTCTAATTTCAAAAGAAGTGCTAGGGGGTATTACTGCCAATAGTGTCAATGGCAAGACAATTCAACTGTAATGTTGTATTACAATTAACAGCATCTTTAAGATGAATTTTAACAAAATACAAAGATTTAACATTGCTATTGTTGACACCGGTAACCTGAATTAATGTAGGTTGCTTTGGAAGAGCAAGTTTTTTAATAAGGCGCTCACTTATAAAGTCATGGGTGGCGGCATTGTCCAATAAGGCACGTGCTTCAAGCCATCTACCAGAAGAATCTTGAACTTTTAATAACACGGTTGACAGCAGCACCTGGGAATTGTGAATCGAGCTAGAGCTCGTGGTATAAGATTGCGCATTGACTCCTGGGGATGTATCTTTGGAACTTCCAGGGGAAGGAGCCTGACGTGGCTTTTCAAACCTGTAAAGCAAGTAATGATGTTGAGCCATGCAATGGGAACAGGTATTTTTAGATAAACAATCAGACAACATATGCCTAGCTGACAGACAGTTAAAGTAATATCTGCTTTGGGCTATTAATTTGCGTTTTTCGTCGGTAGAAAGAGCTTTAAAGGCAACGCAGGTATATAACCTGTGAGGTGCTTTGCAGAGAATACAATCTGTTGTGTTAGATTGAACAGAAAAGACAGCAGATTTGTTTACTTTGGTACTGACTTGTTTGACAACATTAGACTTCTTATCTGTACCATCTGACGTATGACAGTCTACGGCCGAGAGAACTTTACATCTGTTGTTTATGAATGCTAGCAAAGAATCATAGGTATATGACGAAGTATTTGCTATTTCAATCTCCCATGCTTTTAAGCTTGTGGGATCAAACTTGGACGTAATTAAATGAATTAAGAATGAATCCCAGTGCTCGACTGGCTGGTTCAGTCTTGCCAACGCTCTAAAATGTAGTTGAGCAGTATCCCCTAAGGCACGTAATGTTGACAGATTGTCAGCACGTAAGGAAGGTAGGTTAAATAAAGCCTGTATGTGTCTTTTAATGCATAATCTTTCATTCCACAACGACCATTGGTGGAGTTTGCCCCAGAAAAACTCCAACTCATAGAGGGAGAACAGCAACAAGCATTAGCTTGGATTCAATATCATTAGGGTGAAGCGATAAGACTGAATTATGCGTTAATGTGGGGGGCTGAAGGATTTCACAATTAATCATAATAGGTAACAAATATGCAATTTATTAATATACTGTTTAAGTAAACACAACATCAATTAATAATCACCGAAGAAAATACTTGAGATTCTTATTAAAAAGTTCATGGCAAAGATCAACTTTGTCTTCTTAAAATAGAAGAGGCAATAAAAATGTTCTCTAAATGGGTGCTAAAAACTTATCTTATCTTTGGCGACACTTTAGTGAAGGGTATGTCCGGAGTGAATCATCCCTCAAGCGATGAAATGTATGCAATCACAGTCACGTATAACCATTTTTTGGCCCCAGTAGGCAACCCACTCCACACATTTGAGAGGTATCACTGCTGTTGTTGTGCACTGGAGAGATTGGAGTATGTTTACAAACTTGGTTGGTCCTGGCTGACCACGGCGCGTAGCAACTACTGTTGACATTCCTTCCTTGTGCCTTTCCTCACTGCGAGATAGTGCACCATGAAGATTATTATTATTGGTCGTAGATGATGACTCTCACTGCGGTACTTGAAAAGTCTTGGCGAGAATATTTGAAGATTATTGGTCTCAGAGTGGTGACCAAAAAGCAGATTGTTGACAGTAGAATGTTGGCCGTAGAGTAAGCCCGAAGAATAGCGGCCCAGAGTGGGCCGTAAAGTCGTGGCCGAAGAAAGGATGAAGAGTGGACGATCACCCAGAAGATGACTCGAGGTTTTATAGTGGCGAACACCCGCCGAGGAAGGCAGCTGACCAGAAACACCGCTGCTATTGGTTGGCCAAGGAAATGACGTCACGAGCTCGAGGCGAAAGCAGGCACTCAGCAGACAAGCTCAGTTTAGTGGTTGTAATGATGTGTTGCGGAAGCCTTAAACACTTAGGTGAGTAACTATAATATCTATGAATTAGGTGATTAATAACAAGGTTATGCATATAGTTTAAGCAATTAATACATTTCCAAATAAATAATTATCATTCGAGGATCTCGATAACAAGAAACAAATTTGCCCGACAAATGGGCCAAGCTAAATATTGAAAGTATCACGAAAAGTGATTATGCTCCGAAAACTCCGATTGAAAACAAACAAAAGAATCAGTCAAAACATGGATAACAGACGAGGAGTAAACTAAGACTCGAAAGGCATAACAGAGATAGCAGAGATAGGTCTAGTGTAAAGACCTTTATTAGTTAAAACATCAACAACTCTGACACGATTATCACGGCCAAAGTGGCAGTGAATAACCCTGCCTAGGTTCCACACGAGAGGCGGAGATGGGTCTCGAAGAAGAACCATGTCCCGCACTCGTACATCTGGTTGAGGAAGCCGCCACTTCTCACGCCTATTTAGCAAGCTGAGATACTCTTAACTTCCATCGGCGCCAAAGAGAACAGCGCAAAGATTCTACTTTTCTCCAAAAGATAGGTAGGCTAGGATCACAGCGTCGAAACAGCAAAGGCTGAGTAGCAGCAAGCGAACAGCCAATCAGGAAGTGACTGGGTGTTAAAGGTAAAAGATCCTTAGGATCGTTAGAAAGAGGTGTCAGAGGTCCGGAAGTTACGATACCTTCGACTTGAATAATTAAAGAGTTGAATTCCTCATAAGAAAGTATGTCAGGACCAAGAGTTTTCTTAAGCTGTCTCTTAGTAAGTTTGATGCAGGACTCCCATCGGCCCCCATGATGGGGAGCATAAGGCGGGTTGAAAATGCCATTTGAACCCTTTAGAATAGGATTTGTTGGAAATTTTTTCTTTAGCAGAAGAGGAGCTTAACCCTTTTTTTCAGAGATCAGAAACACTTACAAAAATTTTTGCATTATCTGAAAAAAATTCAGATGGAACACCCCTTCTAGCAGCAAATCTAGAAAAGGCGGCCACAAATAAGATACAGAAGGGTTCGTAACCTACTCGAGGTGGATAGCTCCCGTCATCATACATACAAATAACGAGATGTAAAGTTTACCTAAGCTTTTGCGCTTAGATGAAGAGGGATTGGTCTGATATACGTAAGGATCGGCGTAATCAATCTCAGTAAGAGCGATGGGCATACTATGTTCTGAACAAAATGGAGGTAAATTACCCATAATCTGAGTGGCGGGGCGTGGATTAATCTTAAAGCAAGGTATACACTTTTTAACAACAGAAGAAACCTCATGAACGCCATTAATGACCCAGTCGAGTTCACGAATTAGACAGAGCAAGTTGCGAGTGCCAGCATGAAGGTGTTTATAATGAAACTTTTTTATTATAAGTATAGTGATAGGATGCTTTGAAGGAAGGATGATGGGATGTTTTTTTCCCATCCTCACAACTAGACATAGCTAATCTTCCACCCACACGTATTATGCCGTCCTGGTCTAGAAAAGGAGTGAGTGGAGAAAGCCTGCTAGACTTGTGTAAGTCTTTACCACTTATAAGAGCTTGCTTTTCAGGAGCCAATACTTCCTGCTGAACATGCAACAAAATCTTGCGAGTAGCAAATTCTAACACTACTCTGGTGAGAAAGGGTTGAGGCTTCAATGGCTGATCATTTACTAAATATTTCCACCGGAATATATAAGACACTACACGAATCAATTTATCAAATGAAGAGTAACTCTGAAAAAGGCTAGTAGAACTAGAAGTAAGATGCGACGTGACAGGGTCAGCGCGTGCATCAGGTACTTCTTCTACAAATTGATTAGATAAGAAAGGCCAGCAAGATTATTCCTGACTTAGCCAAGGAGGACCATTCCAGTACAGGTCTGAAAAAAACATTTTTTTTAGGCGTGTAACCACGTGATATTATATCCGCGGTGTTTTACGGCTAGGAGCATGTCTCCATTGTTCAGAATGGGAAACTTCATGAATCTTAGAAACGCGATTTGCCACAAAGGTATTAGAATGAGAAGAATGCTTGTAAATCCAAGCTAGTACAATAAAAGAATCGCTCCAAAAAATGTGCGGGAAAATTTTAACTTTAAACTGACATTTAATTTAGTAGCTAATTCTGTTGCCATTAAAGCAGAGCACATTTCTAATCTCAGCAATGATACCGGTTTAATTGGAACAACTTTTGATTTAGCGCACACTAAATTAGAAAATCCAGGGAACGTAGCTGAGGAACGTCCTACTATGTATGCACAACAGCCATAAGCCCGTTCTGAACTATCAGAAAATACATGGAGGTCATACTGCTGGCATAAGGGATTATAAATTAAAAGGCGGGGTATAGAAACCTTGGAGAGATCCAGCAAACTACTGCGATACTCTAACCATTCTTCTAAAAGAGGAAAGGGGAGTTTTCATCCCAGTCAGATTTTAATGACCAAACTTTTGCAGGAAAATTTTTGCAACAATAACTATAAGAGCAATATATTGCAAAGGGTCAAAGGTCTTTGCAATTTCTGACAGAACTTGTCCCTTAGTTACAGGGGGAGATTCTGATAAATGTACCTGATAATAGAAGGTATCAAAAGAAGGACACCAAAAACATCCATTGCTTTTACGGCTGCTTCATCAATAGGAATAGCAACAAATTCATTAACTGGGACCTCTGATGAAAATTTTGATATAAATTTGGTAGAATTTGAAGTCCATTTATGGAGTGGAAAACCACCTCCTAGGAGCAGGGATTTCAAATCTTCGCACACAAGGAGTGCTTTAGAAATATTAGGGAAAGAATACAAGAAATCGTCAACATAAAAGGCCTTTTTAATGCCTCAGATGCCAAAGGATGATACAGATGACCATCTTGCTCAACTAACATGTGGAGAGACCGAATCGCAAGAAAGATTGAAGGCTTCAGGCCATATGTCACTGTCTTCAATCTAAATATCTTTATGGTTTTTGAACTCTCATCGCACCACAATATTCTTTGCAGATCTTGCTGCTCAGAATTTACGAGAATCTGCCGGTACATCTGCTTAATATCGGAGTTTACAGCAATAGGAAACCGTCGAAAATTAGGCAAGACAGAGGTGAGATCTCTTTGAATAGCGGGACCACATTGCAAGGTATCATTTAAAGAGACTCCATTGGAATCTGGTGATGAGCCATTATAAACTAATCTTATATTGTCTTGTGTTAAAGAATTTTTCCATACCGGGTGATGATTTAGATAAACTATTTCCTTAAAAGGGTGGCCAATTTCTTCTGATTTAGAAATTACCTCCATGTGATTGGATGATTCGTATTCCTCCATAAAGGAAGCATACTGTGTTTTAACAGAAGCGTCTCGTTTGAACCGATTTTCAATAGCAAATGGCGCCCTGAGTGCACTGGATTGCGAGCCCGTAATGGCGGGAGGATTAGGAATACGTGGAAGAGTTACTATAAATCTGCCTTCAGCAGTACGAACAGTGGTTTCCTCGTATAACTTTTCACAAATTCCGTTAGAAGAAGAAGAAGAAGATGAAGAAGCCTGAACATTCTCAAGATCCCAGAACTTGGTCAGCTCTTGACTCGAATCGGCACCAACTAAATAACAATTTGATACAGTTTGAATAGGATTACGATATATTTGACCAGTAGCGATCCAACCAAAATCAGTTTCGCGGAAGAAAACATTAGGAGCAATTTTTACTTTATTGGAATGAAGACATTGCCAAAATACGCTTGAGCTAAAAAGAAGCTCTACGGGCGAAGCTCTGTTGAATCGAGGGTCAGCTAGCTGGACAAAATTCGGGATATTCCAACTTTGAATATGATAAGAAGTGCCGGGAATATTGTTGCCTATAGACTTGATAATCAAGCAATCTAATTGCAACTGCGTACCAAGATTATTAGAGTCTTTCAGATCCACTCTAGCAAAGCTTAAGGATTGCGATTTAGAGCAGTTTATTCCTGTAACCTCTATTGAGGTAGGATGTTTTGAGAGGCCTAACTTTTGTACCAAAGATTCACTAATAAAATTGTTAGTAGCGGCATTGTCTAATAATCCTCTGACTGATATCCATTTCCCGTAAGCATTTTTCAAAAGAACCAGCACGGTAGATAATAAAACCTGAACTTTGCCAAGCGAGGTAGAACTTTGAACATACGACTGCGCACTATTTTGAGAAGTCTCGGAATTAGATTTGGTATTGGGACTGCTTGGTCCTGATAACCGTGATCTTTTATGTCTGTGCAAAAGGGAATGGTGTCTAGCCTTACAATGAAAGCATAAACGTTGTGAACGGCAATTGTTTAACATATGCGTTCCTGACAAACAGTTAAAACAATGTTTTTTATTCGTAATTAACTTTCATCTTTCATCTACTGATAAAGATTTAAATTCATCACAATTGTATAAATTATGTGATTGCTGACACAGACCGCACGTTTGCATTTGGTTAGGTGACCGAGCATCAACAGGAAGAGCATGTGATCTTAAAATTCTTTGATTAGAACTGTTAACCTTGCCTTTTGAGAAGGCTTTTGAATCTGAAATACTAGTTTTTTGATTAGCTATGGCGGAAAAGACTTGGCTTGTAGCCTTTAAAAAGTTAATAATTGCCTCATAAGTGCATTGCAAATGCTGGGAAAGTTCTGTTTTCCCGGCTTTTAATGTACTTGCATCCAATCTTGCAGAAATGAGATGAACTAGAAATAAATCCCAGTGATTTACAGGTCGGTTTAAATTGGACAATGCTCTGACGTGTAGTTCTGCAGTGTCAATCAACTTACGAAGTGATAAGCTGTTGTCTGCTTGCACGTTAGGTAACTCGAATAAGCTTTGCATATGGCGTTGAATAGATAAACGAATGTTCCCATATCTATTCTTAAGAAGATTCAGAGCAACTTCATAATTATCACAGGGCACAGAAAGTGCTTGAATGAGGTTAAGTGCGTTGCCTTGAACTGCCAGACTCAAGTAGTGAAATTTATGAATTACCGAGATAGAAGTATTCTCATGTACTAATGAATTAAATAATTCAAAAAATGGCTCCCATTCTATGTCCTTACCAGTGAATTTGGGTATTTCTAATTTGGGTAATATAATGCGTGAAGAAGATGTAAAAGATGCTGCAGAAGTTTGATCTTCGTGTTTTTCTTTTAAAGTTAAAGTCCTAATAAGCTGTTTAGCTTCAGCAAATCCCTGATAGTATAATTTTTCAACTTCCAACCTATCACTTTGCTGGTCCGGGTGCTTAGTTTCTATACTGCATTGTATCTCATCATATTTCTCAAAGGCTTGTTCATAATTCTTAAGCCTCTGCGAAATTATGTCAAGATTACGCTCTTGGGGTTCAAGCTCCGTTAAAAAAAAGTACGAAACCGTGTAAGCTTACCCTTATAAGAGGCTCTGGCGTTGCTGAGTTTTTCTTCAAGGTTAGGCTTGTTAAAAGTTGTTTGTTACTCACGTCAATATTGTGACTTCGAGTATTGGAAGCCAGAGGTTGACAGCTTGCTAGGTAGTAAGGTTTAGTCTGATGCGGAAGAAACCGGCTTTGTTTACGTTTCTCTCCTCCTCTGCTGAACATGCGCCTCAGGCTGAAACTTACAATTTGAATTAGTGTTGAAACACAATAAACAAAATTTGTTAATGTTTAATGTGAAATCCAAGATATGAAACTTGTAACATTCCCAGGGTGCAACAAATATATTTCCCGGGGGTGAGGCACCATAAATATGGTGGAGTTTGCCCCAGAAAAACTCCAACTCATAGAGGGAGAACAGCAACAAGCATTAGCTTGGATTCAATATCATTAGGGTGAAGCGATAAGACTGAATTATGCGTTAATGTGGGGGGGGGGGGGGCTGAGGGATTTCACAATTAAACATAATAGGTAACAAATATGCAATTTATTAATATACTGTTTAAGTAAGCACAACATCAATTAATAATCACCGAAGAAAATACTTGAGATTCTTATTAAAAAGTTCATGGCAAAGATCAACTTTGTCTTCTTAAAATAGAAGAGGCATTAAAAATGTTCTATAAATGAGTGCTAAAAAACTTATCTTATCTTTGGCGACACTTTAGTGGAGGGTATGTCCGGAGTGAATCATCCCTCAAGCGAAGAAATGTATGCAAACACAGTCACGTATAACCATTTGTCATCCCCAGTAGGCAACCCACTCCACACATTTGAGAGGTATCACTGCTGTTGTTGTGCACTGGAGAGATTGGAGTATGTTTACAAACTTGGTTGGTCCTGGCTGACCACGGTGCGTAGCAACAACTGTTGACATTCCTTCCTTGTGCCTTTCCTCACTGCGAGATAGTGCACCATGAAGATTATTATTAATGGTCGTAGATGATGACTCTCACTGCGGTACTTGAAAAGTCTTGGCGAGAATATTTGAAGATTATTGGTCTCAGAGTGGTGACCGAAAAGCAGATTGTTGACAGTAGAATGTTGGCCGTAGAGTAAGCCCGAAGAATAGCGGCCCAGAGTGGCCCGTAAAGTCGTGGCCGAAGAATGGATGAAGAGTGGACGATCACCCAGAAGATGACTCGAGGTTTTATAGTGGCGAACACCCGCCCAGGAAGGCAGCTGACCAGAAACACCGCTGCTATTGGTTGGCCAAGGAAATGACGTCACGAGCTCGAGGCGACAGCAGGCACTCAGCAGACAAGCTCAGTGTAGTGGTTGTAATGATGTGTTGCGGAAGCCTTAAACACTTAGGTGAGTAACTATAATATCTATGAATTAGGTGATTAATAACAAGGTTATGTATATAGATTAAGCAATTAATACATTTCCAAAGAAATAATTATCATTCGAGGATCTCGGTAACAAGAAACAAATTTGACCGACAAATGGGCCAAGCTAAACATTGAAAGTATCACGAAAAGTGATCAACCATTAAGTAAATCTATGTCTATATTATAATTTTCTGCTGTTAAGGGAAGTTCTTTAATAAGTTGGAGGGGAGGGCCTTCTAACACAGATTTTAAATAAAGGAATTTTTGAATTTCTGGAATTGCCGTGTTTTCATGCACTAGTGAACAGAATAAGTCAAAAAAAAGGATTGCCACCTGTCTCTTTCCCAAAGAAGCGACGAATTTCAATTTTAGGTAATATTGGTTTTATATTGTTCCTATTATTAATTCTCCCTAGAGTTTCTTCTGCCCTTAATTCCATGGTTAACGCGCGAACTAGAGCTACGGCTTGAGCGTGTGTTTCAAAATAATTATTTTCAACATCTACTCTATCTACTTGTTGCTCTGGACTTTTAATTTCAATTTCAAGCTGTACGAGATCATACTTCTCGTAAGCTTGCTCGTAAGCTTTCAATCGCTGGGAAATGATCTCAAGATTTTGTTCATCCTTGGGTAAGGAGGATATATATTTTTGAAAACGGGTAAGTTGGCCCTTATAAGCCGCCCGTGAATTTAACAACTTGTCGTCAATTGTTACTGGCATCGCCGGAAGTGTAAAATAACTCACCACTCTTCTTGAAACGCCAGGCAGGGAGCCACTCTCCAGGAATTACGCTGCTTATGGTATGATGGGACTGTTCGTGTTTACCGGCAGAGCTCCCGCGTTTGGCCACGGTAAACTGAAATATTTAGTAAATATTAGATTACACAGATTGTTTAATTATAAATATGTGGTCTCAGGGTAAAGGTAACGGATTGGATCCCGGGTTTCGGCACCATGGCAAGGGGTGGTTGGAGTAGCACCCCAACTGGCAACTAGCAGAGGATTAGGTTTCGGGCACACAGTGGAATGTAAATAGAGCGACAAGGAAGAGACCAAACATTGATAACTAGAGTTAATATATTTATTTGATTTTTTGATTCAATAACAAATATTTCCATTAGAATGATAGTTAAAAGAAAGCAATTCAAAATGTATTGTTTCTCCAGGAAACTCAGAATAAACGTTGACTAGAAAATATGAATTACAATCCGAATGCATAAAAAAGCCTAATAACAGTCGATTTAAAAAGAAAAGATCCACGGCCCTAAGCTCCACACGACCGTGTCCAGACTTCTCACCTGTAGGTAAGTATGTTCTCAGAATCCTGACATTAACATTACAAGTTGTACTCCTACCCACTTGACACCTAAACCATTATTGTAAACCTCTACACTTGTGCTACACGTCCATGAACAGAGGGACACACTCAAAGTAATTACGGTCCAATAAATAAGTGACCATCCACACTACTCATTCGTTGTACACCTTTATTCTTACACTTGTCTTTACTTCCCAACACCCAACCCTACACCTTGACCCTTCAGGGCCTTCAGTCCTAGAACCGCTGCGAGGGCAATAACTAGTTTCATTACCGCAGCCTTGAGGGCTGAATCGCACGGCTGCCGAGGCGAACATTGCACTGTCAGCTAATAGTTAAAGCGCTCAATTGCAGTACGCACTCCGGGCACTAATAGCTCACTTTATTTGCGCATCCCCTAAATCTACGACCCCGGTAAACCAGAGCTCTCCCGACACCGCCATAGCTCCCGCACACACACACATCCCGAGTCTCAGCACATTATTTAAACTCTCCCCAATCAGACAACACTTTACAAATTCACCACTTACACTCCCTTGTTCGTCCGAACCCCCAGTTCCCGGACAGAACAAATTGGAGGAGGCGCAGGGTAGTTCCCATTTACAAAGGGGTCTTAAACAACAAGCCCTGGAACTACGACCCTAATACCTAAAGCAGCCGAGCAGAAATTAGCGAATTTTTTTTTTCTTAGAGCTACGCCACACATTTTTTTCTTTTTAACGTTCCTTTACTCAAATTTAAGTAACTTTGTATTGTACCCGTTCGTCCTGGGGATGCGATGACCCATCTGCTATAACATCGCATTCCTGGAGTTCCAGGACAGAGCGGAGTTAAATGAACCTCTAGTCAAATAAGGAATGTGTCGGAAATTCAGCTGAGTTATCGAAAAAGCAGTGGGTATCACGAGACAAAGTATCTCTAGGGTCGTTACGGGCTTAAGTTTAATAGAAATAATGCAAATATAAATGGGCGCCATCAACTGAATTCCTAGCAAACCACTTCCTTTCCGGATAAGCCTTACTCAAGACAAGGAAAGAAAAAGGAACATCACACCATCATCAGATCACAACTAAGATAAAAACAAATTTATTTTACTTTGATAGTCAGACAGACATTTTAAATATAACTCCTACCTAAGAGTATGGTCGAATGCCAAAGTTAAATTGTCATTGTCCAAAAATCGAACCATCTCCTTTCTATTCCAAAATTATTTTTATCCACATAACAAGAAAAATTTATAAAGTTCTCTTGGGTTCTCAGGATCACTGTAGCACTATGTCTTTCGTCACTGACATTTGTGAAACCTGAGACCTAATTTCTCTTTAATTTAACATCAATGTGGATTTAAAAAATGTTATTAATCTGTCTAAACATACACATATAATAATCACACATATTAAATATCACGTAAATTATGGTTTGCATGGCATAATTTGAATGTTGAACATGTTAATCAACTGCTCCTAAACATTGAATAATTAATTTACACTATTTACATCGTCATTAACAATCACTTATCTGTGAATTACAGAAAATTCAAATTCTCATTGGTCATCATTATCGTCATCATCAAAATTAAATATTTCTCACATTAATTCTCACTTCAAAATTCTACATATCCCTGTCAGAATCCTTAATTCATCACCATTACATCATTTAAATTCTCAACTCACGTTGCAATTCCTTCAAATTATCTCTCAATTAAATTTATTTAATTCCATATAAATTCATTAATCATCAGCTTCTTTAATTAATTATCACCTTCTAATTCAGTTATTCATCATCATTACAATCGTCTATTAATTTATTTCAATCAGTTTATTTATTCAATCTTTAATTCATCCACTTATTTAATTCATCGATTTATTCCAAAATTTAATTTATCAAATTATTTAAATTTCAATCATCTGGTTATTTAGATTTTTATTATTTCATCCAGTCATTCTGATTTTTATTTCATTAGGTCAGATCGTTAATATGCTTAAATCTCAGATTATTATTTCGTTAATTATTATTTCAGAAAATCTTGTATTATCAACTTCATTTATTTGTTTAATTTCCTAACAAATTGTTTAATATGGTTTATAGAACGTTGTCTTACAGTTTTATCACTTCCAAGTTATATCTCGTATTTAATTTATCATGCCAAAAAATATTATTGCCTCCACGACATCACGTTGGATCTAACTATCCACAACGACATTACATTTCTTCAATACTTCAAATATCACATTTGAATACAACAATTACTCCGCAATACTCCATAAATATTCAGCACATACAGTATGAATCTCAACAATTACGCTAGACTGGGTACGACGACCTCATGTCTGCCTCAAAATACATTATCAACGTTGCAACTATCACATGGCAACTTCCACAAAATGCCTATCACAAACTCCACTTAACCATGTTGCATGATCTACAAAAAATATATAACTGGCTTCAAATTATCAACGCACACAATCTCCAATAACTGTAATTACTCTGATCACATCTAGACAACTTCTTAAACAATTGGAAAAATATTACTTCAGTAATTTAAGATTTGCTTTCAAATAGCATAAATTCTCTTACAATTTTACATAATTCACATCACAGAAAAACACCAATGTGCTATAATCACTCATATCAAAATCTGCAATACTGATCTGCCTTATAATAAATCTGACCATTAATGATTAATCTTACAAGATTCAATTACTTTAAATCCTTCTCAAAGGTATCAAACACAATTATAAAAATCATCAAAAGCATCAGCTGTAACAGCTGTTAAACTGAAATTACTCTCAAAAGAGTATAGCAACAAAATATTGGATTGGCAAACAAGAATTACTAAATGCAATCCTGTTGACATTTATCGTTACTTTATTTAACAAAATTTCGACTGATATGTGACTAGTAGTTCCTTGTTTGATCCTCTTATAATCTCAAGTACACTCGGATGATAAAAATGAGTCCCTCAATGGCAAGTAAGATGAGTAACCACCGTACAATCGTATAAATACGAAAGACCTCGCCTCGTCGACTAACATGATAGTGCCCTGAACGATGGGTAAGATGAGTAACCACCATACAATCGTATAAATACGAAAGACCCCATCTCGAAGACTAAATGAGTGAATGTACCAGATAGGAATCAACAAGTTTCTAGTTGTCATATAAAAGCGATGTTCATTCACTAAAGTGAATAACTTCTTAATATCTCCAAACAATCCAATGGAAAAAATCCCTACTGATGAATAATACACACTCGCTAGTATGCAATGAACTGACGAAGTAATTTTAGATAATCAATTGCAGATCACGAGTTCGAAATACTCGTTACACAAAAAAAAAACTATTCATGAAAAATATCCTAGCTGGAAAAATGTCTAAAAGACCAAACATCTGCTTAATAAAGCCAATCAATGGTGAGAATTTCGTATAATGATGCCTGCCATATCATATGGTCACTCCATATTCTAGCAAATTCGAAGTATATAAATTCAAACCATGTCTTAATAATCGTATCACTCCTATTAGAAAAATTATACATGTGTGCCCAGTATTCATGAAAATAATCGTATCAGGTAGTTATGACTCTTACAGTAACTTTCATAATCAGCTGTAATTAAATTTCCAAGATCGTCGATTTTCCCTACATAAAGAATTTCTCGAAAGATCGGCGTGAATATCATTCCATCCATGAAATGACGATTGCCTTCGAAATCCCAAGTGAATCAGCTGGTGGACTCCTCTCGTCAGGAATCGAATCCATCGCTCTGCGGTGCCATCTTGTCTCTATCAGCGTCTACTCGGACATGTTGAACTTCGGATTACCCATAGCGGATATTGTCCAACTCCTTCTCGAAAAGTTCATGGAAACAGCGGACCCCCTACACCTCTTCTAAGTTACGCCACTGTTCCGTTAAATGTTCAGTTTGAGTATTGTAAGTTCAATCTCAAATGACTGCTAAGTTCCACTTTCGTAAAATAAAATTTACTTGAGAGTGTTCAAGTTTACGAAACACCCTGTCGCTGTCTGTATTAGGTTATTCATGAAAACTGCATAAGAAGTAAATCTTATTAATGCACGATCTAATGTTCATCAGTGCCTATGCTAACAACATTCCGTTTACTTGAAATAGTTAAAGTAGCTTCGAATGCGTTATAGAACAGCATAGTCATGAAGTTATTCATAAAAGCTATGTTCAAACTGCGTCGAAATGTAGCTTGAAATAAAGTCTTCAACTACTTGCAGTGCGGTTTTAACATATCCCGGCCGTCTGTAATCGCTTCCTCGGCCAGCCCGCCTGGATCAATGACCCGCTCGGCCTTCGCTGCTCGGCGATGCAGGAACTGTCGCCTACACTTTGCCGTGACAGTTTCTGTATGTTACGTGACCTTCACTGTGCGTCTCGCTTGCGCTATAGAGCTGCTCCTACCTGCTCGTCTGACTGAGCTCAACTGAATGTGCTGACACTGTCTTCTTGCTTATGTGCTTGGCGCAGGCACGTGGTGTAGTCCCCCACCACTGTGCTCTCGCGTCACGATCATAGTCTCAAACCCAGATCATCTCGGCTGTTCCGTTATAAAATAACTTAAGGGTTATCTGACTTCCATAAAATTATTTCCACAAATAATGCAGGTTATATATCCTCTTCTAAGTTGTTTAATTACTATAATCCCATAAATATTTCAATAAAGCTTCACATCTCTATCCATAATTCCATCTTCTTACAGACGTCAGTGCCTCCTTGATCCTAGACCTCCTACGTCATCTGGACATTCTTCTTGACGCGATCGGTGCGCTATCTTTTCCTAATTCTTTCCAAAACCTCAACTACAGCTTAATGTCTGCTGGCGTAGCCGATAGCCTAAACTAGGTATCGGGTACAGTATATAGGCGTGCAGCATCAGATATAAATTTATTTTAAAAATACTTTCAGTCCAGTAATGGGCTTAAAATGTTTACACAAAGTACAAAAGAGGCCATACATACAAAAAACACATATTTAAAAATTTTGATATTTTGACCCCTCATCGGTTACATCCCCCCCCTTAATAACACATTGACCGTGTGTCAAGGGATAAAGATGTTGCTTCTCGTTGCTTTTCTTACATCTCCATTCCTTTCTAACTTCTGATTATTCCGTGAAATAGAACTGAAAGCCTTGTAGACGAAACGCAATACACGTCACATAAAAACTGACCCTCTACGTTGTGTTAGGTCCCCATACACAGGAAGATCTCTTTCATAAATTATAAAGGCTTGTGGTGCATGAAAATTCAGGTTCTTTAGCCTCAAATGGCGCAAATTCCTAAAAGCCGCAAAAAAATGCCGATTCAATTCAGGAATTTTTGAAAATAATATTGCTGTTTGAAGATATAATAGAACTTATGTACTATACGCCGCAAGTGAAAATTGCACGAAGAACGTCTAGGTTACCCCTTAACCCCCTTAATTGTATTGATGAATTATACAGTCTACGTTGGTTCCGTGATAACCTTATAGCCATTTGCAAACTTTCACAGAAATGGAATGAATGGAGTGACATTGTTTCTTACAGAAATAGATGGAAAGTTGGATACCACTCCTTGAGATAATGTTTTCATGGTTACCGATTTGCATTCCTTCATTAGTTTGTTAAATGAAATTAAATTAGTTTTCTGGGAACATTTCAGATAATGTTGATTTTAGAGCCTTATAATGCAGTTTTCGAGGACCCTTTTGGGCCCCCGAGTTTTGTTTCTGGCACCGAGGAGCTTTGTCTCGTCGTTGTACGCCATAATATAATACTAATAATAATAATATAATATATGGATAGAAGTATAATAGACCTGCTCTACCACACCCGCAGGTGTAAATCGCGTAGAGTAACTCTTGACCCCCTTAAGCGCATTCTACGTATTGATGAATTTTACAGCTTAATTTTTTTCCGTGATAAACTTCCAACCGTTTGCAAACTTTCACACTAATGTAATTAATGGAAATAAATTGCGTCTTACAGCAATAGATGGACCTCTGAGAATCTGTTGCCATGGTTACCGGCTTTCATTCGTTGATTAGTTTATTAAATGAAATTAGTTTTCTGGGAATATCTCAAAAACGGTTGGTTTTAGGGCTTTAAAATGTGGTTTTCGGGGACCCTTTTGGGGCCCCGAGTTTTGTCTGTCACATTGAGGGGCTGAAAATGAGCTTTGTCGCGTCCTTCTACTCCTATTTCATCATGTATTTTAAGGGGGTAGGCCCCCTTTTATGAGAGGTACGGAGAAGAGTTACATCAATGATTAGTGTCGTGCCTTTGATGGATATCAGTACCAAATTTTACGTTGATACACCCAGCCGTTCTCGAGTTATAAGGGAACAAATTCGTCCACAGACAAACAAACAAACAAACAAACACACAGACCAAAAAAATATTTTCGCGCGCATTCATCATAAAACAGTCTGAAACGCGTAAATAACTCAAATTTCCGTAGAAATTCAGAAAAAACAGACAAACTTTCATTTTTAGCCTATTTTCATTTTACGAAAAAATAGGCTTATGAGATTACCTTTTGTCCGTGTGTCTGTGTGTGCGTGTGTGATTCGTGGGTATGTGTGTCCACCCCCACCGTAATAACTTTTAAACGGCTAGAGCGATTTCAATGAAACTCGGTAAGATCATAGCACCATTCTGGCCGACCCCGACCTAGCCCTTCAAATTTTATTGTGTCTCACCAATCCAACATGGCGGCTGTGCGAAATATTACACCAGCATTCAGTATCTCCGAAACTATTACAGATATCACCCTGAAATTTTGTACGGTAATAAAGGGCACTACTAAAATTTCACCTATTTCAAAAACCTGGTAACTACAAAACCAACATGCCTCCCAAGTGAAGTTGAGACATTTAAATAGACTTTTCTCGCGATTTAACCATCCAAACCTAATGAAACTTAGTACAGCAAATGTTCATATACATCGTAATGCACTGGCGTCTAATTTAGTTCAATTGTTTACATAACCTCAAAATGGCGTCTGATCGAAATATTTAACTGGCGTTCTATATCTCCGACACTATTACATATATCACCGTGAAATTTTATACGGTGATAAAAGGCACTGCTTCAAGTTCATTTATATAACTTTCAAACACCTGTAAAGTACAAGACGAACATGGCGGCCAAGCGAATTTGAACCATTTTAATAGACTTTTCTCGTGATTTAAGATCTGAGCGCAGTGAAATGTGGTACAGTAAATGATCATACTAATTGTAATGCACTGGCATCTAATTTAGTTCAATTGTTTCATAACCTCAAGATGGAGGCTGTGCGAAATTTTAAAATGAAGTTTTTATTTCTTGTGTCGTAATCATGCGATCGAAGTGAAAGTTTGAATAATGAAGCAACGCAATAATTTTCTTCTAATAGTACATAACTATATGGCCTGTACATATAACAATCCAAAATGGTGAGCATCCGAAATATTTTGACGATTCTCATTATCTACGAATTTTTTACAGCAATCAAACTAATATTTTGTATGTTCATAGAGGCTATAACATAAGTTTACCTATAGGACATTCAGTAACCTGGTGAGCACAAATCAAACATGTCGGTGAAACGAAATATAAATATTCAAAACGACCTTTCTCGCGATTTAATCATCCGAGTGCAGTGAAACTTTGCACGTTAAACACTTATACAAATTTTAATCCACTGGCATCTAATTTATTTCAATTGGATTCATAACCACAAGATGGCAGCTGTGCGAAATTTTAAAATCTCTTTTTTACTTCTTGTGTCCTAATCAAGCGATTGAAGTTTGAATACCACATGTAATAGTACGTAAATAAAAATCCAACCTGGCCACCAACTGCAATATTTAGACGGTTCTCAATATCTACGGCGTAGTCGGTAGAATGCTGAGCTTCTATGCCCAAGATAGCGAGTTCAAACACGGCCGAAGCCGTCGGATTTTTTTAGAGCGTTAAAAATCCCTCAGTATGCCTTCCTTCGGAGGGGAAGTAAAGCCAGCGGTCCAATGTCATAGATTTATGGCATGTTAAAGAACCTTCCACTAATTGCACCTGTGTGTAGCTAAATTGGATAGGTCAGGAATGTAAACAACGCTCTTAGGCTTCTACGTTCGTTGCCAAGAGCCGACTGCGGTGGCGTCTAGTAGCTAAGTTCTGAACTTGGCCTAGTAGTTGGTGACGGTGGCGCTTGGCGGCAAAAGTAGGAACTATTTGAAAAATTCTAAGTTGCAGTACTTTAATTAAAAAACAGATAACACACACTAATACAGTCATAACAATTAACACCGGTTATCAGACAGATTCTACACACACCCAAAGTACACTGGGCTACATGACCGCGTTGTTGCAGCCCCTAAACTTACGAACCAACCTACCAACCTATCACAACAATCAAACTGACATTTTGTATGATGATAGAGGATATATGAAAATAGGCGGTTATAGTTCTTCACGGAATTGTTATCTATTCTAATATAATAAAGCTGAAGAGTTTGTGTGTTTGTGTGTTTATGTGTTTAAACGCGCTAATCTCTGGAACTACCAGTACGATTCCAAAAATTCTTTTTATAAGATAGCCTGATTCAAGAGGAATCGTTTAGGCTATGTAGCATTAACCTACACCTCTCAGGTGACCTTCAAGATTGATTTTTGTTCAGTAAGTCGGTAGAACAAGTGCTCCCGAACAGCTCTATCCGCATGCGTTGGCGTTATGGTTAGTGATACGTACACCGTTTCACCTATCTGAACCAAAATTTGTATACTTACCCTTTGGAACCCTGATGGTAACACTGTCTACGTGAAATTTATGACAGACCAGTCAATTCTCTGCATTTAGGCCCTTTGGTTCAAATCTACACCTTTTCCCCGATCTGAACCAAAATTTGTATACTTACCCTTTGGAACCCTGCGAGTAACACTGTTTACATGAAATTTCGGACAGACAACTCCATTCCTTGCATTTAGGCCGTTTGACACAAATCTACACCGTTTCACCGATCTGAACCAAAATTTGTATACCTACCCTTTGGAACCCTGCGCGTAACACTGCCTACATGAATTTTATGATAGACCAGTCCATTCTCTGCATTTAGGCCCTTTGGCACAAATCTACACCCTTTCACCGATCTGAACCACATTTTGTATACTTATCCTTTGGAACCCTACGAGCAACACTGTTTACATGAAATTTCGGACAGACCACTCCATTCCCTGCATTAAGGCCCTTTGGCACACATCTATACCGTTTCACCGATTTGAGCGGCAATTTGTATACATACCCTTTGGAACCCTGCGAGTAACACTGACTGCATGAAATTTTGGACAGACCCCTCCATTCCCTGCATTTAGGCCCTTCATCATAAATCTACACCGTTTCTCTTAGTTGCACCAAATTTTACATACACTTTGAAACCCTGCTGGTAACACTGTTCACTTGCTATTTTGGACAACGCTCCCCATTCCCTACATTTAGAATAACTTCCATATGAACTTGAAAACCACGTATTAAGGCCCTAGAACCATCCGTGTCCTTAGTAGTGTAACCGTAAGAGTATTTTAATACATCTGTTGTTGACGGGCAGTTCGGGCTGCATCACGTCACCCCTACCAGTGTTCTGGTGCAGAATTGCGAAAATAGTTGCATCTTGCGCTGTTTATAAATTGCAGTCACGGGGGGTAATTAGTGCAACAAGATTTCTTAGGTCCCTTTAAACAGTTACCATCATGAAAATATTATGCCTCTGTATAAGTGCAATGGTGTTGGTGCAGTACATTGAGGTTATCAGCTGCAATAAGCGTTTGTGCTTTCAAATTTACCTTCATTTATTCTGAAACCTATCGTTAAGCGCTTTGTGGCGATAAATGATACTATTGCTATCTCAGTAGCTCGGGACAGCTGAAGTTTGCCAAACAGTTCTGATTATTCTCCTACGGCGCTATGCGACAAAGAACGACACTAACAGCCAATGAGATATAGGCCCTAGGCAGTGTCATTTGTTTCAATTACTGTTCTTTCTATTTATTTATTTTTGTAAATTTGTTTGTAAATTACATGTTGTACCCGATACCTAGTTGAGGCTATCGGCTACGCCAGCAGACATTAAGCCGTAGTTGAGATTATGGGAAGAGTTATGAAAAGATAGCGCTCAGATCGAGTCAAGAGGAATGTCAAGATGACGTAGTAGGTCTAGGATTAAGAAGGCACTGACATCAGTCAGGCAGATGGAATTATGGATAGAAATATGAATCTTTATTAAGATCTATATGGAACATGGTATTTAAACATCTCAGAAGAGAAGATATAACAAGCATTATATATGGTAATATTTGAAGGAAGTCAGATAACCCTTAAGTTATTTTATAACTTATTAGCCGAGATGATCGGGGTTCGAGATTATATTTGTGAAGCAAGAGCACAGAGGTGGGGAGAACGTCACGTGACTGCGCCAGGGAGGTTCAGGTCAATGCAGTCCAGAGACAGTCAGTTGAGCTCAGTGAGCCAAGCAGTCAAGCTCTGTAAGCAGAGTAGTCAAGTACAGTTAGCACGGCAGTCGAGGTCAGACAGCGAGCTGAGTGGGACATGCGCCGAGCGTATGGTTAAGGTCGCGCAGCGAACAGCTTTTGTCAAGGAAAGTGAAAGCGACAGTTTTAACTTCACCAAGCAGCGAACGAAAAGTAGGTCATTGAGCCGGGCGGACAACCGCGGTAGGCAGAGTGAAGACCGGTTACAGAACCAGCTGTACGGGTCAAACAAGCATGAGAAGGCCGGGGTTTAGAACAGCACAGTAAAACGAGTAGTTGGAGAACTTTATTACAAGCTGCATTTGGAAACGCAGAACAGCATAGCAGAGCGACATGGCGAGGCCAACTTTAGGCGGAGATTATTCTAGAGCATTGCAGTAGGGGCGAGCGGGTTATTTCCAATCTTATACGCAAGCATTATGACAGAAGCTGAACTTCATCACAACGTTGAGTTGGAACGTTTATTCAGCATTTGAATTGTACAGGCAGATAGTTACGTGATACTGCAACTGTGAACTTCAACTGAACATAGTTTTTCAATGACATTACGACTATGCATTTCATAACGCATTCCAAGTAACATTAACGATTGTAGGCAAACAAGATGTTACAGGCATATGCACTTATAAACTTTAGCTCGTGCATTAATGCAACTCTTTCTTATGAAGTGTTATAAATTACCGAGTATGAACACAGCTACAGGGTGTTTCATAAACTTAGACACTCTCACATAAAATTTTATTTCGAACTCGTGATCTGCAATTGATTATCTATATTACTTCGTCAGTTCATCGCATACTAGCGAGTGTGTATTATTCAACAGTAGGGATTTTTTCCATTGGATTGTTTGGAGATATTAAGATGTTATTCACTTTAGTGAATGAATATCGCTTTTATATGACAACTAGAGACTTGTTGATTCCGATCTGGTACATTCACTCATTTAGTCATCGAGATGGGGTCATTCGTATTTATACGATTGTATGGTGGTTACTCATCTTACCCATCGTTCAGGGCACTATCATGTTAGTCGACGAGGCGAGGTCTTTCGTATTTATACGATTGTACGGTGGTTACTCATCTTACTTGCCATTGAGGGACTCATTTTTATCATCCGAGTGTACTTGAGATTGTAAGAGGATCAAACAAGGAACTACTAGTCACATATCAGTCGACATTTTGTTAAATAAAGTAAAGATAAATGTTAGCAGGGTTACATTTGTAATTCTTGTTTGCCAATCCAATATTTTGTTGCTTTACTCTTTTGAGAGTACTTTCAGTTTAACAGCTGGTACAGCTGATGCTTTTGATGATTTTTATAATTGTGTTTGATACCTTTGAGAAGGATTTAAAGTAATTGAATCTTGTAAGATGAATCATTAATGGTCAGATTTATTTTAAGGCAGATCAGTATTGCAGATTTTGATATGAGAGATGATAGCACATTGGTGTTTTTCTGTGATGTGAATTGTGAGAATTGTAAGAGAATTTACGCTATTTGAAAGCAGATCTTGAATTACTAAGGTAATATTTTTTCCAATTGTTTAAGAAGTTGTCTAGATGTGATCAGAGTAATTACAGTTATTGGAGATTGTGTGCGTTGATAATTTGAGGCCAGTTATATATTTTTTTGTAGATCATGCAACATGGTTAAGTGAAGTTTGTGATAGGTATTTTGTGGAAGTTGCCAAGTGGAAGTTGCAATGTTGCTAATGTATTTTGAGGCAGACATGAGGTTGTCGAACCCAGTCTAGCGTAATTGTTGAGACTCATGCTGTGTATGCTGAATATTTATGGAGTTTTGTGGAATAATTGTGGTATTCAAATGTGATATTTGAAGAAGTGAGGATATATAATGTAGTTGTGGATAGTCAGATCCAACGTGATGTCGTGAAGGCAATAATATATTTGGCATGATAATTAAATACGAGATATAACTTGGAAGTGATGAAACTGTAAGACAACGTTCTATAACCCATATTAAACAATTTGTTAGGAAATTAAACAAATAAATAAAGTTGATAATACAAGATTTTCTGATATTAATTAATGAGGTAATAATCTGAAATTTAAGCATATTAATGATCTGACCGAATGAAATAAAAATCAGAATGACTAGATGAAATAATAAAAATCTAAATAACCAGAAGAATAAAATTTAAATAAATTGATAAATTAAATTTTGGAATAAATCAATGAATTAAATAAATGGATGAATTAAAGATTGAATAAATAAACTGATTTAAATAAATTAATAGATGATTGGATAGATGATGAATAACTGAATTAGAAGGTGATAATTAATTAAAGAAGCTGATGATTAATGAATTTATATGGAATTAAATAAATTTAATTGAGAGATGAATTAAAGGAATTGCAACTTGAGTTGAGGAATTAAACAATTTGTATTGATGATTTAAGATGATTTAATCTGAAGTAGATGATAAAATAAGATAGTGTGAATAATTAGAAAGTATAATGTAGTGATGATAATAATTTTCATTTAAATGATTTAATGGTGATGAGTTAATGATTCTGACAAGAATATATAGAATTTTGAGATGAGAATTATTGAAAGAAATATTTAACTTTGATGATGATCATGATGACCAATGAGCATTGGATTTTCTGTAATTCACGAACAAGCAATTGTTAATGACAATGTAAATAGTGTAAATTAATTATTCGAGGTTTAGGAGCATTTTACTAACGTGTTCAACATTTGAATTATGCCATGCAAGCCATAAATTGCGTGATATTTAAAATATGTGATTATAATAATGTGTATGTTTAGACAGATTAATAATTTTTTCAAATCCACATTTATGATGTTAAATTAAAGAGAAATTAGGTCTCAGGTATCACAAATGTCAGTGACGAAAGATATAGTGCTACAGTGATCCTGAGAACCCAAGAGAACTTTAGAGATTTTTCTTGTTATATGTGGATGAAATATTTTTGATTAGAAAAGAGATGGTTCGATTTTTGGACAATGACAATTTAACGTTGGCATTCGACCATGCTCTCAGGTAGGATGAATATTTAAAATGTCTGTCTGATTATCAAAGTGAAATAAATTTGTTTTTATCTTAGTTGTGATCTGATGATGGTGTGATTTTCCTTTGTCTTTCCTTGTCTTGATTAAGGCTTAACCGGAAAGGATGTGGTTTGCTAGGAGTTCAGTTGATGGCGCCCATTTATATTTGCATTATTTTTTATTAAACTTAAGCCCGTAACGACCCTAGAGATACTTTGTCTCGTGTTACCCACTGCTTTTTCGATAACTCAGCTGAATTTCCGACACATTCCTTATTTGACTAGAGGTTCATTTAACTCCGCTCTGTCCTGGAACTCCAGGAATGCGATGTAATAGCAGATGGGTCATCGCATCCCCAGGACGAACGGGTACAATGTGTCAGTGCTGTAGTTAGTAAATAGCTGTTTCCCTATTCATAATTATCATTTCGGGAAATTGACCTGAATATTACGTCCATTATACTGTACTACTTATCACCCCCCACAACAACCACCGCCACCACCACCACCACCAACACAAAAATATATATTTTTAAAATATAGGTTTCTGTTAAGTTACGTATCATGTGCCAGTTCTGTAGTAGTATTCATTATCATCCATAAAACAAATAAATCCACCGGGCGAAGCCGGGCACTACTGCTAGTATGTATATAGAGAGATATACTGCACCGCTCGGTGTTGACCGAGTTTTATTGCACAAATTTAGGTTTTACTCGCTAACCGTTAAAGATACATGGAAAGTGATAAGGACCTTTCGGATAGCAAATTAAATTTTCAAGCTCGTGTATGCCATCAAAGGTTTGGTATTTCTTAGCGTTCTCTTTTTATTTGATATGGAAATATGAAATTTTGAAACCAAAGGGTGTAGTGACGTCACTAAAATGGTCGCCATTTCTTAATAGTGCAAAATATCGAAGTCAAAAGTATCCTATATGTAAACCTGGTAAATCAGCTACATGCAAAATTTCATTTAAATCGCACCAGTGGTTTTTGCGATATTGAGTAACACACAGACAGACAGAAAGAAAGACAGACAGAAAGACAGACACACACCATCTCATCTTTATACATTAGTATGATTACAAGGATAATCAAGTTGTGGTTTGCACGGCAAACAAGAATATGTTACTCTAATAGCATGCTAAATTCAAAAAAGGGAGAAGGGTTATAAGCAACAAAATCCACGTGTCGCATCAACAAATTATAGCCGAGAGGAAATTACCAATAAAGAAAGTGCAATTAATTCCAATAACTACTGAAAATGTGTTGGAGAGCCCGAGCAAGTATCCAATGCATGCACGTAGGACCAGGGGGTAGCCTTGGCCAAAGATAAGAAGTTACAATTAGGAGTAGTCGCAAAAAGAGAAAAATTGTTGTGCTCAGAGTAAACCAAACCTTTCCGCATAAAGGGTGCTGATGAGAAGTTCAGCGAAAGAATGAACAAACCGAATCTTGATTAAGCAAAACCCATAATCAAGAATCATAGAATGGATATTATTATAGAATGAAATGACCGCACTCTTTGGTCAGAAGATAGTTCACTTCCACTACACAATCCCCCCTAAATAACCACAAGTGAGTCCAGGAATCTGCTGGGAAAATGAACTGTTCGACCAGAGTTAGTTTTTCTCATAGGTCTTTCAGCTGTTACGGGCACAGGGGTTGTTGGTGGGTAATCTGTTTGTTGAATTTTGTCTGTTTCTGACTGTGGGTGCTGTGTTGTTGAAGAATGTTCCTCGAGTATGAAAGCTGGTTTCAAGCGGTCGATAGTGATCTTCGTAACCTTCCCTTTGACCTCGACTTTAAAATACTTTTGGTTGCGCTTCTTCACTTTGTAAGGACCTGTGTACACTGGCTGCAGTGGTGCTGGTGTAGCGTTCTGATATACAAACACATGGGAGCATGTTGTCAGATCCTTGGAGACAAAAACGTTTCTGTTCACATGTTTAGATGTAGGAACAGGTTTCAGCAAGCGAATTGTCTCCTGAAGACGTCTGGCGAAGTCTTGTTGGGTGATGTTAGGGGTCTCGGAGAGAAATTCGCCTGGAAGTCGGATGGTTGTGCCATAGACTAGCTCTGCAGGTTAACATCCTAAATCTTCTTTGACTGCGGTACGAATACCTAAGAGGACTATTGGGAGTGACTCCACCCAAGAATGTGATTTGAGCAGGTAACATTTAAGGACAGCTTTCAATGTCCTGTGCTGGCGTTCTGTGAGTCCATTTGTCTGAGGGTGGTAGTCGGTAGTGGTGTTGCTCTGCGAACCTAAATACTTGGCAATTGTCTTGAAAAGTTTGCTCTCAAATTGCCGACCTTTGTCTGTTGTGATACGAGCTGGTATACCAAATCTTGAGGACCAACACGAAATTAAGGTTCTGGTAACAGCTTCTGCTGTTTGGTCTTCTATGGGTGCTGCTTCTAGCCTGCGGGAAAACCTGTCCACAACCGTTAATATATATTGGAATCCTCTGCAAGGTGGTAAGGGACCAACAATGTCTACGTTGATGTGTGAGAACCGTTCATTAGGTATTGCAAAATCTGCTAGAGCTGATTGCGTGTGCTTATTGACCTTACATTTCTGGCATTACAAACACGTTCGAGCCCATACTTTACAATCTTGTCTTATGTTTGGCCAAATGAACCTTTTAGTGACCATTTGTGTTGTCGTCCGGATTCCAGGGTGAGACAAGCAGTGCATTGCTGAGAACGCTGTTTTTTGGAATTTTGGAGTTATGTATGGACGAATGTAGCCTGTTGATATGTCGCAGTAGATAAGTTTATTGGAGTTAGGTATGTGAAGTTTTGTCGTCTTCAAGTAGTTACTTTTCTTGAGCACTTCTAGATCTTCGTCTTCCTGTTCGTCTGCCATGGTATCATAGTCTAGGGGTGTAGGTGAAGAAATGGTGCGTAATCGTGACAGTGCATCTGTAACCACATTTTGGGTTCCAGAGATGTACCTGATGTCTGTGGTAAACTCGGCAATATATTGTAATTGTCGGGCTCGCCTGGGAGGTGCCTTGATTATGTCTTGCTGGAAGGCATAAACTAAAGGTTTGTGATCTGTGAATACTGTGAAATTCTGTCCTTCCAATAAATACCGGAAGTGTTTGATTGAGCTGTAGATAGCCTGAAGTTCACGGTCATAGGCACTGTACTGCATTTGTGTCTCGGTTAGGCTTCTGGAGAAGAGATGTAAGGACTGCTTCACGCCATTGACTTCTTGCTGGAGGACTGCCCCAATCGCACTGTCCGAAGCATCAGTAACCAAAGATAAGGAAGCTCGTTGTTGCTGATGAGCCAATAGAGTCGCGTTGCAGAGGGATGCTTTCACTGCAGAAAATGCATTTCTTCTTTCGTCAGTCCACTCCAGTGCTTTCGTGCTGTTCCTCTTATGTCCGGTTAACATGGTGGTTAGCGGTTGCTGTATGGTTGCACAGTTTGGAACGAATCTGTGGTAAAAATTGAACATCCCAAGGAAACGTCTTAACGAAATGGCTGACTGAGGTTCGGAGAAGTTCTTGATGGCTTCTACTTTTGACAGAAGTGGTTTCAAACCATTTTTATTTATTAAGTAACCCAAGAACTGTATTTCTTCTAAGGGGCGTGGTGGCTCAGCGGTCTAGCTGTATGCCTCTCACCAAGGCGGTCCGGGTTCGATTCCCGGTCAATGCATGTGAGATTTTCGAAGTGAAATGCCATGTCCTGTGGTTCGGATTCCACGTAAAAAGGAGGTCCCGTGGCTCATAATCACAAGATTCACGGTCACGTAAAACTACAATCTTCCTTTTTCTTCGTATTTCTTCTACTCCAAAATTGCATTTTGCGATGTTAAGGCAGAGACCATACTCATCCAGTCTTTCAAAAACTGTGTGAAGATGACGTTCATGCGTTTCTTTGTCAGGTGAAGCCACGAGTAAGTCATCTAAGTAACAGAAGACGAAATCGAGTCCCATTAACACAGTGTTCATGAACCTTTGAAAGGTTTGGGCAGCATTTTTTAGTCCAAAAGTCATATATGGGAATTCAAATAGCCCAAATGGAGTGGTGATTGCTGTTTTAGGGATGTCTGCTTCATGGACAGGTATTTGTTGGTAAGCACGGGTCAGGTCAATGGATGAAAAAATCTTGGCTTCTGACAATACATGGGTGCAATCAGTGAGGAAAGGTAAGTGGTATATATCGGGAACTGTAATACTATTGAGGGCCCTATAATCACCACAGGGTCTCCAATCAGCAGACTTTTTTTTGTGAGGTGTAGGGGACTGGACCAGCTACTCTTGGAAGGTGTGCATAAGCCTTGCTTGAGCATATATTCAAATTCTTATCGGGCTGCTTTCAACTTCTCAGCTGTGAGTCTCCTTGGTTTGGCAAATACAGGGGGACCTTTAGTCTCGAATTTGATGTTCTATGTTGTGACTTCTGATTTTCCTGTTTACTATATTGGGGCGTGTTAAGTCTGGAAATTTATTTAAGATAGACTGGTATGAGTTCCCATGTTGTACTACTCTAACCTCTTATACACTATTTTGGTAAGTTATGCAATTGGCAACCAATAAGGTATTGCCATCGACTAAGCATTTGCGCTGACTGTCGACCAGCAGGTTATAATGTGAGAGAAAATACACTCCAATGATGGGTCTACTTACATCAGCTAGGATGAATGGCCACTGGAATTCTCGGCGTAACCGAAGATCGAGCTTTAACAACTTCGGGCCATATGTTTTAATTTTCGTGTTATTAGCTGCGAAGAGTTCAAGTTTACTTACAGTTTTCCTTTCATCGTTTGAAGGTGGGACAACTGAAATATCTGCTCCCGTGTCTATCAGGAAAAGGGCTGCTGATTCCTTGTCACTAACATACAGGCGACTCAGCTGAGGGCCCTGACTCTGTCGCCGTGGAGAGACGGGTCGTGGTCACCAATGTGGATATCTATATGTAGGTATTCACAATTATCGCAAGACTGCACTTGAAAACTATGTTTTATTTCTTACTACAACTCAGGCAGGAACAAAGCACAGAACACCAAATACAAGAACACGAAATATATACAAAAACAATAGAATGTAGTCTGTCTTCTCCCTGACCGCACTCTTTGGTCAGAAGATAGTTCACTTCCACTACACTTGTCAGAAGATAGTTCACTTCCACTGCACCTGCATTTTACCATCTAAAGAGAATAGTAGGACAAAATTGACCAAATCGCATTTAGTGAAGTTTTGCCTTGAACACAACAAGTGAGAGACATTCGTGAAGCATTTGAGGTTGCTTCAATGAGTGAAATGGGTAACTTGAAAAGGTGGGGTAGTCATTGGCAATCGTTTGCATACTCTTCGAGTGATGATGAGCAATGCAAGTGAAATGCTCACAGGAGCTAGCCCTGGCCTTAAACTCAGAAACTATGTTTAGTGCGCAGTAAAAGAAACTTAATTGCTTTAAAATAGTAGTATTATACATAAGAACAATGTGACTAGCTTGTTTAAAGGTCTAAGACCAATGACAAATCAAACAACTAGGTAAAAAAAACAAGATTTATTTTTCTTAGTTTTCTCTTTTTACCAGTAGATTAAGTGAGCTGGCATGTCGCCGCCTAGAGTTCTTTCATAGATACAATAGACATGAAAGGGAACTGAGTTACCTCTAAAATTATGGATCCTAAAATCCTGGATACAGAAGGTGCATAAGCATTAATTCAATATAATGCACTAGAGAAATATTCTTAAAATGTTTGTGGAGCAGGATGGCTCCAGAATGAATACCATGCCTAAACGGCAAGGGAATGCTGAGACTAGCCCAAAATGGCACTAGAAAGTTTACAATTATTGTTTAATCGAAAGAGTGGCTTATATACCACGGAGCTATTTATGCTGAACTACGTTTGTTATAAATTCAAAATTTTGGGAGGGCGTCATTAGACGAAGCCTCAAAGAGAAAAAAAAAGATTTCTAAGCCTATGTGTGTTAGTAACCAAAAAAATGGGAATTTATTGCGATCCGATTGAACGATTAAACGCACTATGTTTTGAAGTTCTGAAAGATTGTGAGCATCTTATGTTTGGTAACTGTTACTGTTTGGCAAGTTGATGTATTACTGCAGAGAGAGTAAATTGCGATTATAGTTCAATATGACCGCTAAAGGTGTAGTTCATCGTGATGTCAGAAGCTTTGCAATTGCATTTCTCTAGAACCGTTTGGATGAAATTTCTAGAATTTGAAGAAGTTTAATGCAACTCCCACGATGGCTAATGATTAGCATTTAACAGAGGTTTTAAGTATTCCCTCGATGGCTTGAACATAATTTACAACATTTAGAAGTATAACATTTCACGGCGGGAAATGATAGTAAAACAAATGAATGCCTTGACATCGTCAGTAAAATGCCGTACATCGAGAAATGGTCACAGGCCGGCTGAATAAAATTGCGATGTGAATGTCTAAATCAGCTCCATGCCGTATTAAAGAAGATATCAGGGACGTATCTCTTCACATGATGAGTTTGTAGAGCCGATAAGTACAGGTAACAAAAAATGTCGGACATGTCCACTGACCTCTCATAGAGGTTTGAACGAGCTTGCTTGCGCTACAAAACCTTACTACAGGGTTGTTGTTGTTATGGTAGGATTACTGGACACAGTTGCCTCTTCGCCCAATAGCTTCTGTACAGATTGCACCACAGTAGCACATACCCGTCACACGTAATGTTTGTACACACACTCAGAAATTTGCTAATGTAAACCATTCGGCTGCAAAATCTATCCATAGGGGCTGTAGCACAACTGTATGCACGATACACTAAGAAGGGTTAATGAAAAATCAACACGCACATACTTCGTGTCAAATCGTAAAACGTAGAAAAATACAGCAAACGAAAGAGGGGACCAGAAATTATAATGTAAATGGGAAATGGTCCAAATACTCCATTATGGCCTCGACCAATGGAATTACAGGAGTATGCAAATTAGTGGTCATATTTAAGGGCAACGTATAACCTAAAGATCTTATCTTTCTGAGCATCACTATCCGCGGTTCATTGAAAACGTCACACTGAAACATAAGATGGTTAAGTGTACCCCTCATTCGACCACACACACATCTAGCATCGTCACGAAGGGTGAAGACAGCGAGTGCAAGGGGTTGAAGGGAGTGGAAAGGGGAATGACGTATTAAACGGCAACATACGAACACAAAAATATCACTAGTAATTCATGTTATGAGATGTAGTTCGAGAAAGGTGTAGTTCCACGGCGAAAAGGCGAGAAGGTTGTCCTCTGATGGAGAACTTGTATGAATTTCTTCAAGAGGCTAGACCCCAATAACTTCGGCGCTTAGCCTCATAAAGCGCTGCAGAACATTTTTAAACAAATTGTCATTATTTATGAAATCAGAGCGCAATTCCTCACTGCTGCTGGTAATTCTATTGCTTTGGAATACTCATTTGTTATGATCGATTACATTTGTGAGTTACTCAATTGTATATACTACCCGGTTGGCTTTATAGTTGTGCGGGCTCATCGCGACACAGTTCTGGCAGGGGCTATAGTCTTGTAATTTTATTATATTCTTCTTTTGATTGCTCATGTTTTCGATCAGTTACTTGAGAGTGCCCCATATTTGTATACTATCCGCTTGTTTAAACGCATTTAGGTAGATTTCATTAGAAAGCTAACTATTGCAATGGGTACCATGTTTCGACTTCCGGAAAATTTCGACATATCTTCGCGTTTCACATCCCCCAGACCCCAAAACCACCGTCAGTTCAAAAGTTTATATATAATTTATGTATATATGTATCTATCTATATATATATATATATATATCAGTTTCTTGTGGACACGATAACTGCCGTAATTTTGCACCAATCACTTTGAATTTTTTACATAATATGTATCCCTATAAAATCTCGGTCGAGTTCGTAAATGGGCAAAATCGGTCGAAGGGGGTGAAAATGGGGGGCTTTCTTCGAAAAAGTGAAATTTCGCTATAACTCTCTTAATACGTGAAATATCGAATCCATTCAAAGTTCATAATATGTGTCGGATAAGTGCCAAAAATTTATGTCAAATAAGTTTTTTAATAGCACCAACCATTGCCCAAATGGGTGGAAAAAAGTGACTTTTTCGGGAAGCATTAATCATATCTCTCTTAATAGGCACAATATCAAAACCGTACAAAATGGAAAATATTCCCCTAATAATTACCTAAAACTTTTGTCTGAAAGAATGTTTGATATGACTCACCATTACGCCAAGGGATGAGAAAAATGATTTCGGATTTTTTAAAAATGCCAAGTGCCATCAGAGGTTACCATAACAACGCTTTTAAATTGATAAGGGATGATCTATCAGAGGTTGCCAAGACAACGCCATTGACGAGATCACATTCATTTTTAGCCTACTTTTCACACTTTTCAAAAATGAGGAAAAAGTAGACTTATAAGATATATCCGGGAAAATGTGTCTTTCCTTCTGTCTGTCTGTCTGTCTGTCTGTCTGTCTGTCCTTCTGTCTGTCTGGCTGTGTGTGTGTGTGTGTGTGTGTGTGTGTGTGTGTCCTATCAACTCCTAAACAGCTGCTGCAATCGAAACCAAATTTAGTATGAGTAAAGATGTATACCGGAATATCTCAGGCCCATATTTGAAAAAGATGCCAGTGCTACCAACTGCTAAAAAAACGCACTAGAAATTTGAGCTCCATGTTGGATATCTTGGAAGGTATACGTGGGAGCTATTCTAAAATTGGCACACATGTAGATAATACTATTTCAGTTTAATTCCCAGGTGGCCATACATGACAGCGTTGCCAAAATAATTTTAAGCCTTCTGATAAGTCCAATTTTTAAATGCATATAACTTCTACACTATCAATTGGATTTCAACCAAATTTTGTATGTAACATGTGTGCATAAACATATATGACTGAGTGTATTCTTAAGAGCCACCAGGGCTGCCAACTGTTAATAATTGCTCTCTATTTTGTATCCAAATATATCAGAAAGTATGCAAGCCAACAGCTTTAAACTATGCACACGTAAATTACCCGACATTTTACATTAATTTGGAGTAACTTATATACGTCAGTTCTACCAACATGATTCTAAGCCTGCTGATAGGACCAATTTTTAAATACATGTAACTTCTACACCAACAAATGGATTTCATCCAAAATTGGCACAAAAATATATAATATTTCAGATTATTTCTGACCAGCACTCACATGACATTGTTGCCAACATGCTTTTACGTGTACTAATAGATCCAATGTCTAAATCCTTGTAACGTCCTTTGGACTTCAACCACATTTTGTATTCTGTACCTTAGGAGATGGAAGTAAGAATATATTCAGTCACCAGAGCTGCCAACTGTATTGCTCTATTAGGCTACTTTATGCCTAGTATACCTTATTTCGAACTAATTAAGACATTTCGATATTACCCACTTAATTTCGTCATTATTCTAGATAGGTTCATATACTGTAGATTAATATATGGCATGAATCTTAATTTTAAGAAAAGTAGGCTCTTTAGTTCGTCACGGAACTTCTTGTTCCATCTGAGTATGAGGGAAGCGCCTAACTGGTAGCATGCTGAACTTATAAGACCAAGGTGCTGGTTCAAAGCCGGACAAAGTCGCCGGATTTTCTAAGAGCGCTAAAAATCCGTCAGCATGCTTTCCTTCGGAGGGGAAGTTACAACGTTCGTTGCAAATTGCTGGTTGCGGTGGCATCTAGCAGCCAAGTTCACAGCTAGGTGTCGTTGACGTTAGTATTTGGTACAAAATTATGTACTACTACTTAAAATTGACCGTCTGCAGACCTTACCTGAATTACAGACTAATACAGTCATCACAAATAACACCGTTTATCAGACAGATTCTACACACACCCAATGTACACGGGGTTACATGACCACCTTGTCGCAGCCCCTAAACTGAGGAACCAACCAACATCTCTACGGGAGATAAAATTTTGCGTGAAGAAGTAACAGACTGTTAGATAGTTACACATTAGTTCCAAACCTTGCATAAGGACAGTGTGATCACAAGTATAAAAATTAACCCCAAATGACAAGAAGGTTACCATCCCCATAAGACAGTAAAATGTTAAAAGTATGCATAGAAAGACGAAAAAGTGTTAACTAACCTCCAATTGTAAAATACTTTCTCGCAATAAATGAGGTCTGATCCTCCTACGAAAACCTGCATATTTTGCCTATTATAGCCTATCCCCTAGTTTGCCCGGTGAAATCTACCTCTGCCTTCCGGCGTGCCGAGAGGATTTTTTTTATACCAAATATATATATCTCCGTTGACTTTTCAAGAAATGCAAGAATTTTCCTGCAATTTTGAGACGATTTGGAAGACTTTGGATCAGGCCTTACTCCCTCTGGTTTAAGAACTTGAGTTTTGTGATACCTTAGCGTTTTATATATCAGGTGACTCAGCTGCCCCTAATAATATTGTTTTATGCAGCCCAACTAAAGCGTTTGGTCAGGAACGTCGATATTTCTCTGCTTATATCCTGTATGGTACTAGTATATTTCAAGCATATCCCGCAAACGATATTGAACATTATATATTTTCCCTTGATCACATTATTCGAATGGTCTGTAGTCACATCAAGTGAAGATAATACAGTTCGGTAGTTATGGCCACTGAATAGATAAACGATGTCAGTAAAGCGTAAAACATAACAAGATGTTCAGTAAAGAACACATAGCCTACTTTCTCCTAAATGCATGGGTATTGTTATAACTCTTTGTCCTTTTCAAGGAGTATAATTGAATGTTGGTTGTAGTTGCTTGTTGAAATACAACGTACTATAGGGATATTAAACATGAATATGAGGTGCCCTTTACTAGTGCTACCTCTGTAAAAAATTTCAATCAATTCGGTTTCACCGTGTTTGAATTGATATGGGGAATGGATTTGCACACATACATGGCCGCTATTTGCAAACTATTGGGCTGATGACCTTGTAGTCAGTCATAACATGCTTTCCACAAAAAGGCATGTTGTTGCAAAATTTGGTAGAGATAAAATTATTAGGATGGTCGTAATTTGATTTAAGCTTTTAACATTTGGGTGGCCGTCATTCCGTTTCCGTCAAGATGGCGGTGATATAAAACATGACACTGAGGTGCCCGTTGCTAGTGCTACCTCTGTACCAAATTTCGTTCCATTCGGTTTCACCGTGTTCGAATTAATAGGGGGAATCGATTTTGACACAAAGATGGCCGCCATCCGCAAACTATTAGGCTAATGACCGATTATATTGGTCAAAGGATGCTCCCTCCACAAAGGTATGTTGTTGCAAAATTTGGTAGAGATCGGATGATTATGTTAGTCGTAATTTGATTTAAGCTTTGAACATTTATGTGGCCGCCATTACGTTTCCGTCTTGATGGCGGCGATATAAAACATGACACTGAGGTGTCCTTGGCTAGTGCTACCATTGTACCAAATTTCATTCAAATCGCGTTCACCGTGTTCGAATTGATAGGGGGGGGGGGACAGACATTCAGAGTACACACACTCACACACACACAGACTCTCTCACACACACACATACACACACACACAGGCAGACACACTTTTTTTCGCCCTGTGTTGATTTCATAAGTCTACTTTCATTTTTTGCAAAAATCGACAGTAGGCTAATAATCGACAAGTGAGATTGTGATTAATTTTCATGAAACTAGGCAAGTGAGGGGAATCACAAATAAGAGAAATCCAAGTATGTTTTGAATGAATTAATATTATAACAAACTGATCGGAAAGACCGAATGACATAATTAATATTAATGTAATGAAACTTGTGGCATTCCCTGTATACAGAATTATATTATAACACATCAGTCTGATCCTCACATCTTGTCGAGAACAAGCCACGGTAATCCAATGTAGCGCTGTGACATGGAACAAATAGCAGCCCATGTTACTGGAGACAAATGGGGTTCGATTCAGAGCCTGGTTGTAATCGTAAATAAGGCTGAGGGAACGCCGCAATGTGTGCGTCTCTGTCACCCAACTCCAGAGATTGGTTTGCATGTGGTTAGCGTCTCTAGCGTTGAAAGGGATAGTCAGGGTGTTTTATTTAAGGGCATGCACATCCTGGCAATTCAATCTCATGTTATTAGGTGTGTGGTGTTGGGGATTGCCTTTTAAGGGATGAAACTAATAGGTCATCTGTTCCTATAGATAAGTGTGTGTGTGAGTCTTCAGTCTTTTCATTGGTTTGATGCAGCCCTCCATGCTCTCCTGTCCTGAGCTAATCGTTTCATCTCTACATAGCTACCACACCCTACATCCGGGGCAATCTGTTTAACATATTCTAATCTTAGTCTACCAAAACAGTTCTTAACTTCGACCCTTCCTTCTATAACTAAGCTTGCTCACCACGACCAAGATGGGGAGCTGCAGCAAATCCTGAGGTCGGAGGTTTGAATCCTGGTGCTGACAGCGGCTATCCTGTGTGTACTTTTCATTGGATTTTTACTCAGAAGTGCAAAGTCTTTATACAGTACATTCAATGTCATCATCAATGGATCAGATTGTATTCCAGTAATTACTGCGAATCATAGTGAAATAGGATTATTGTTGTATTTGAGATCCCAATTGCTCATACGACAAGGATATTATAGCAAATAATATGCTGAACCCCTATCTTAAATAAACATACAAAAATTATGATAATAATAATAGTAATGTTATTTGTTTTACGTCCTTTTAAACTACTGCGCCTTTTATAGACGCCGGATTGCCGGAATTTCGCCCCGAAATGGATCTTTAACATGCCAGTAAATTTACTGACACAGCTCCTTTGCATTTGCGCACCCTCAAATGTCAGCCGACAGCTCCAGGATTCAATCCTGCAACCTTGGAAACAGCAAGCGAGACCGTTTCCGCTGAGCCACACAGCCAGTCATATGAAAATTAATGTACTCAATTACACAAAATGCAAACGAGCACTAATAAACAAACTAAGCTATGTTCAGAAAGTTAGCAGTGTGAACTTTATTAACAATCGTCTTGAATGTTTAATCAAATTCAATCAAATATTTAATCAACTATCAAACTTACAGTTCGGACGTTATGGACATATTGGAAGTTTAGTACGTACAGGGATCAAATTCACTGAATATAGCAGATACAACGAACATATCCCCAAAATTTCATGTTTTTAACTTTAATAGTTTTGGCTGGGCAATGATGAGTCAGTGAATCAGTCAGTCAGGACACTTGGTTTTATATAAAAGATAAACGATGCTAGTATAGCGTAAAACGTAAAAATCGACAAGTCAGATTGAGATTAATTTTCATGAAACTTGGCAAGTGAGGGGAATCACAAATAAGAGAAATCCCTTGTGTAAGCTTCAAGACTGTTATATTGGACATTACACAGAGCTTCCATCTCAAATATACAAAATATTAAAACAGAATACTCAAGAATCTAATAGAGATGCAAGTACAAAAGTTGGTAAGAAAGCAGGTTCGTAAAAGAGACTTGGTAAAAGAAAGGTTTCGTGTACCAATACAAGCAATATGAATGTTAAGCCTTGTTCCATGGCCTGTGGCTTGGCGATCGTACTAACAGACTTGTAGTCTGATGCGGCCACAGGTCGTAGGGACAAAGCTTTACTCTTCCCTGCTTGATGTTGGTCTATGACGCAGAAGATCGGCCACCCGAATCATGCTACATACTACATACTACATAATAAGAGCATGTTGGAAATCAAATCAAGAACATAAAGACTATTTCTTATTTACGGAACCTCTTGCAAGTGGAGAATTTTTGACACATATTGCCCGCTAGTCCCGAAATTTTGATAATGCAATTTTATTTATTTTAGCCTATTTTCATTTTATAAAAAAACAAGATGTTCAATAAAGAACATAGAGCCTACTTTCTCCTAAATGCATGGGTATTGTTATAACTCTTTGTCCTTTTCAAGGAGTATGATTGAATGTTGGTTGTAGTAGCTTGTTGAAATGCAACGTGCTATAGGGATATTAAACATGAATATGAGGTGCCCTTTGCTATTGCTACCTCTGTACCAAATTTCGTTCCATTCGGTTTCACCGTGTTCAAATTGATAAGGGGAATCGATTTTCACACAAAGATGGCCGCCATCCGCAAAATATTAGGCTGATGACCTATTAGTTCGGTCAAAGTATGCTCCCTCCATAAAGGTATGTAGTTGCAAAACTTGGCATAGATCGGATGATTAGGTTAATCGTAATTTGATTTAAGCTTTGAACATTCGTGTGTCCGGCATTACGTTTCAGTCAAGATGGCGGAGATATAAAACATGACACTGAGGTACCCTTTGCTAGTGCTACCTCTGTACCAAATTTCGTTCCATTCGGTTCCACCATGTTCGAATTAATAGGGGGAATCAATTTTGACATAAAGATGGCCGCCACCCGCAAACTGTTAGGCTAATAACCTATTAGATAGGTCAAAGGATGCTCCCTCCACAAAGAAATGTTGTTGCAAAGTTTGGTAGAGATCGGATGGTTATGTTAGTCGTAATTTAACGTAAGCTTTGAACATTTGTGTGGCCGCCATAACGTTTCTGTCAAGATGGCGGCGATATAAAATATGACACTGAGGTGCCCTTTGCTAGTACTACCTCTGTACCAAATTTAGTTCATTCGGTTCCACCGTGTTCGAATAAATAGGGGGAATCAATTTTGACATAAAGATGGCCGCCATCCGCAAACTATTAGGCTAATAACCTATTAGATTGGTCAAAGGATGCTCCCTCCATAAAGGAATGTCGTTGCAAAGTTTGGTAGAGATCGGATGGTTATGTTAGTCGTAATTTAACTTAAGCTTTGAACATTTGTGTGGCCGCCATTACGTTTCTGTCAACATGGCGGCGATATAAAACATGACACTGAGATGCCCTTTGCTAGTGCTACCTCTGTACCAAATTTCGTTCCATTCGGATTCACTGTGTTTGAATTAATAGGGGGAATTGATTTTCACACAAAGATGGCCGCCATCCGCAAACTATTAGGCGAATGACCTATTAGATTGGTCAAAGGATGCTCCCTCCATAAAGGTATGTAGTTGCAAAACTTGGCAGAGATCGGATGATTAGGTTAATCGTAATTTGATTTAAGCTTTGAACATTTGTGTGGCCGCCATTACGTTTCCGTCGAGATGGCGGCGATATAAAACATGACACTGAGGTGCCTTTTGTTAGTACTACGTCTGTACCAAATTTCGTTCCATTCGGTTGCACCGTGTTCGAATTAATAGGGGGAATCGATTTTCACACAAAGATGGCCGCCATCCGCAAACTATTAGGCGAATGACCTATTAGTTTGGTCAAAGGATGCTCCCCCCATAGAGGTATGTTGTTGCAAAATTTGGTAGAGATCGGATGATTAGGTTAGTCGTAATTTGATTTAAGCTTTGAACATTTGTGTGGCCGCCATTACGTTTCCGTCACGATGGCGGCGATATAAAACATGACACTGCGGTGCCTTTTTTTAGTACTACCTCTGTACTAAATTTCGTTCCATTCGGTTGCACCGTGTTCGAATTAATAGGGGGAATCGATTTTCACACAAAGATGGCCGCCATCCGCAAACTATTACGCTGATGGCCTACTGGTTTGGTCAAAGGATGCTCCCCCATAAAGGTATGTTGTTGCAAAATTTGGTAGAGATCGGATGATTAGGTTAGTCGTAATTTGATTTAAGCTTTGAACATTTGTGTGGCCGTCATTACGTTTCCGTCAATATGGCGGCAATATAAAACATGACACTGAGGTGTCCTTTGCTAGTGCTACATTTGTACCAAATTTCGTTCAATTCGCATTCACCGTGTTCGAATTGATAGGGGGGGACAGACATTCAGAGTACACACACTCACACACACACACACACAGACACACAGACACACACACACAGACTCACACACACACATACACACACACACAGACTCACACACACACATACACACACACAGACAGACACACTTTTTTCGCCCTGTGTTGATCTCATAAGTCTACTTTCATTTTTTGCAAAAATCGAAAGTAGGCTAAAATAGGCTTATGAGATCACCTTTTGTCCGTGTGTGTGTGTGTGTGTGTGTGTGTGTGTGTGTGTGTGTGTGTGTGTGTGTGCGTATGTCTGTGTGTCTGTCTGTGTGCGTGTGTGCCCCCCCCCCCCCTAATAACTCTTAAACCTCTGGGGTTATTTCAATGAAACTCGCTAAGGTCATAGCACCATTTTGGCCGACCCCGACCGTGGCCTTCAAATTTTATTACGTCTCACCAATCCAACATGGCGACTGTGTGAAATATATCACCAGCATTCAATATCTCCAAAACTATTACTGATATCACCCTAAATTTTTTCCGGTGATAAAGGGCACTACTACAAATTCACCCATGATACACTTATAAACCTGGAAACTACAAAACCAACATGGCGACCAGATGAATTTGAGGCTTTTAAATAGACTTTTCTCGCGATTTAACCATCCAAACGCAATGAAACTTTGTATAGCAAAAGTTCATACACATTGTAATGCAATGACATCTAATTTAGTTTAATTGTTTAACCTGAAGATGGCGGCTATGCGAAATATTTTACTGGCATTCTATATCTCCGAAACTAATTCTGATATCAACCTAATACGTTGACGGTGATACAGGACACTACTAAAATATTATATTTGTAAGTTTCAAAAACCTGTAAATAACAAAACGAACATGGTGGCCAAGCGAATTTGAAACATTTTAATAGACTTTTCGCACGATTAACCATCTGAGCGGAGTGAAATGTGGTACATTAAATGTTTATACATATTTTAATGCACTGGCATCTAATTTAGTTCAATTGTTTACATAACCTCAAGATGGCGCCAGTGTGAAATTTTAAAATTATGTTTTTATTTCTTGTGTCATAATCATGCGATGGAAGTGAAAGTTTGTATAATGAACCTACACAATAATTGTCCTTTAATGGTACATAACTCTATGGCATACACATATAACAATCCAACATGGCGACAATCCGAAATATTTAGACTGTTCTCAATATCTACGAATCTTTTACTGCAATCAAACTGAAATTCCTTATGTTCATAGAGGCTATGTACATAAGTTCACTTATAGGACTTTCAATAACCTGGTGAGCACTAATCCAACATGGCGGCGTCGCGAAATATAAATATTAAAATGGACGTTTCTCGAGATTTAACCAACCGAGTGCAGTGAAACTCGGTACGGTAAATGCTTATACTATACAAATGTTAATCCACTGGCATATAATTTATTTCGATTGTTTTCATAATCAGAACATGGCAGCTGTGCGAAATTTAAAAATCTCGTTTTTACATCTTGTGTACTAATCAAGCGATTGAAGTTTGAATACTACACCAAAACAATAATCTGCATGTAATAGAACATAACTCTAAGACCTACATATATAAAATTCCAACATGGCGACCATCCGAAATATTAGACGGTTCTCAATATCTACGAATCTATTACATTCAAACTGAAATTTTGTATGTTGATAGAGGTAAATGATCATACCAAGTAGGATATATGAAAATGGGCTTTAGTTCTTCACGGAACTACTTGTTTACTAGTAGAATTTATGGTAAGAAATTAATAATCAATCAGATTTGATTTTGCTTCTGCCCCTAGTCCAAAACGGTATAATTGGAGTCATAGTCTGCGTTACCTTAAATAAGTTACTTTGTCCACCCACATTATTATTTCCATCCTCCTCCGAGCCCGCATTTCAAAAGCTTCGATCCTAGCCTCAGATACCATGCTTTATGGCTCTGAGTGTACAGTACATACATTAATTAATCTCTTTGATTTCAATACCTGTTGATGTAATATATGCGTGTGCGGTGGACAGGGCAGTTTCCGATTCAAGATGCGGTGGAGTTCTGATGGAGACATCACTCTAATCGAGGTAGAGAGCACTTTATTCTATTGATGGGAAACCAATATTCCAATAAGCACACAAAACACATCTCCCTACTGGAAAACGATCACTGTGCTCCTTGGATGTCATGAGGAACATAAATAGGGTGACCGGATCCAGTACTGTGAAATAGAGGACAACAAAGGAAAAAATGAGGACATTAAGGTAAAAAATAGGTCAAATCTAAAAGTAATAAAACCATATAAGATACAATAAAAATTGTTATGAACGTCAAATTGTATTAATTACATTAATACACTTAGAACATTGCTACTGAAAATTTATATTATTCTGAAATTGAAAACATGAAATTACACTTTATTTGTATTTATATGAGGATGATATTCCTGCCAAAAAGTTTAAGTCTGTCCAACAGATATTTATAGAAGTCCTGACAAGAGTATTCCTTAAAATTGTACTGCACCATTAACAGACCTTTCACAGATTCTATTTGCAATCTATTTCTTTCATCTGTCCATTGAGATGAAATCATTGAGAAAACCTTCTCCACATTAGCATTGTGACGTGCGATACAAAAGAAATATTCTGCAATTTTAAGAAACTCTGAGTAGCATTCAATATTTTCACTATCATTGTTTGTGTTACATAAACAAAGTACATGGTCGTGTCCGTATGGTGCTCCACAGCTTCAAGAGTTTACAAGTGAGCTACCTTTTGGCGTAGACCATTCGTGGTGTAATTGGAGTAGAATACCCTCTGTTCCAAAACTCGGATAGCCAGAGATTGGGGTGAGAGTATCATTTATAGCAACCATCACTTGATACATTTCATTATTAGTTGCAGAAAATCCCTAATAGCCTAATGCAAAAACCCTGCTTAGTAAGATTAAAGAATAGCAACATGAGTTTAGAAAATAAGTCACAGAACCTACAAATAATTTACACGGTATTAAATGTTATAAAAAATTATCAAATAGTACATTATGCAACGAACCTATAATGGTAATTAAGACACTCGTATGGAAATTATAAAACTCGCTACGCTCGTTTTATAAACATACTCGTGTCTTAATTAACATTACAGGCGAGTTGCATACGACTGTTTATGTTCGACGATAATTATAACTTTTTTATATGTTTTAACATAAATATTCATAAATATCTGTGGGATTCAGTAACTTCAGTTAGTGAACAGGGCGCGCTGGCTTTGCTGACTGAACAGAGCGCATACGTGGGTCAAAGAACTTCGAAAGCAGAGACCATTTACTTTGCTTGGCAATGCTTGTGTACACCCTGCATGATGTCTAGTGTCGATCAGAACTAGCATTCACTAATATTGTCACCGAAGTCGATTGAAAGCAATGCGCTGTGTAGAAATTGGAGTTGGGGATATTAATGTGCAGTGCTATTTTTTGTCTCATATTCGCCAGTTTATTTACGCGAACATATGGGACGGTGCACTTTCCATGTCGGTAATTTATGTAGAAGGATGCTATGTTGCAAACTTCTGGATGTTGATTCATAAATTTCTTGCATATGTCATAGTATTTTCTTGTTACCCTAAAGGTTCGTGCTGATTTTGTCTTTGTGTTTGGGATTGTAACTACAATGGTTGATCCGATATCCAATTTGAACTTTCAAATCATGTAATTCATGTCCGACATGTTGGATTTTGAGCGCATGCGCGAAGCTATCCTTACCTAATTGGTCTATGAATGAGCCCTGATTGGCTGGATAAACTGTTTCATAATGAAGAATAGTACTATAATGACCCGCATTATGATACAGTTTTCTGACATAATATTTCATTTCGACATCGTCGAACATAAACACTAATAATGTATATTAATTATGTACTATCTTAATTTTATTCCAATTGATACAGAGAGGTTGTCCTAAACTTTAACTAAGTTTTGTAGTTTAGGATACCGTCTCTTGTACAATTATATTTGTTTCACACGCATCTTTGTTGTGTTTCTCATCTGTCCTAACCCATATTCCCCTGATAATATTAACAAGTTTTGCTAATTTACCTGGCTTCCTCCATGCTCTATTTAGTAATTTTAGTAAAGTGCCATACTCATTTTCACTTTCTAATCTGATTATATCTCCCTTATCTACAAACTTTGCTCATATTCCTTTGGTTGCATTGCATTCTCTGAACAGGTATGAGGCACCCATAACCTATCCACAAAAAAGGCAAAAGTCCACTTTTGTTACTTCTCTCAATGCTTTGTTACTATACACCCCCATTAACCACCAAATTATCCCTCTCATTTCTATTTTCGTTAGATATTCAGGCTTTATACTCATACATTTCCTCATTTCACTGAACTCTGTTAAGGTTTTCATATTGGCACATTCTTATCTGAGCACCTACAAACTCTGTCTTTTACCCTTCTGCCCACGTTTTTGCATACGCTTTACTCCTCCTCCCTTAGAAAGTCCCGATTCCGTAAGTACCTGATTCCTATTCTTTCCCGTATATTTCTTGCCCCGTCCACCCAGAACACTTATGCTGATGCTTAATTTATAGTAGGTAGGCTACCTTTAGAATTTCACTCCCTCCACCTACTTTCAGGCTTATCCAATACTAGCAGTAGTGCCCGGCTTCGCCCTGTGGATGTATTTGTTTTATGGATTATAATGAATACTACTACAGAACTGGGGCGCTCAAGGATAAGGATCGGATAGCACCAACGCTTATTGCAGCTGATAATCTCAGTACACTGCACCAACACCATCGCCCTTATACAGAGGCATGCTATTGTCATGATGATTACTGTTTTAAGGGACCTAAGAAATCTTTTTGCACTAACTACTCCCCGTGACTGCAATTTATAAGCAGCTCGCAATTCTGCACCAGAACACTGGTAGGGGTGATGTGATGCAGCCCGCATTGACAGGCAACAATATACTTAGGTATTATTGAAGCTGTTCGGGAGCGCTTATTCTTCCGACTTACTGAACAAAAATCAATATTTTAGGTTACCTGAGAGGTGTAGCCTAATGCTACAGAGCCTAAACTATTCCTCTTGAATCTGGCTGTCATATACAAACATATTTTTTCGAATCCGTCTGGTAGTTCCAGAGATTAGCGCGTTTAAACACACAAACAAACAAACTCTTCAGCTTTATTATATTAGTATAGATTTTATGAATCTTCGTAGAGTTGGCTCGCATACTTTCATGGAGAGGAGGGCAGTTTGGTTCTAAACCCAACAGTGGTTTTATTTTACGCTTCGAAATGAATACTCCTTAAGATAATGTGCACACTGAAATAGGCTACTTGTTGTTAGTTAGCTTTAGGGGATTGGTACTTCTTGGTTATCAGCCCCATGCACTAGGATGTCTGATTACTGTAGCCTAGTAGTGTGTGCAACTATAATTTTCGGGGTCGAGAATTCTGTAGGTGCTCAAGGACTTGAAATAAGGTACTATCCCGGCATTTACATGGTGAGAGTGAAAAATTAAACTGGTGATACGCCACATGCAGGGTTAGCCACTGTCTATGCTGGGACTCGAACCTCTGATCTCGGGACTTGTTACAGTTCCTCGCTATCGTGGTGAGCGATTTAACGCATATGGCTTCGTCTCAGGGACCACAAAATTCATTCTGTGAATCAAACAGATGAGAGGAATGCTTACGTTATTTACTGTGACGTCTTCGTACAGTATTGCACTTCACTAAATCTCAGCAACGATTTAAAAGAATTATACATCGCGATATTATTTCTGCAACTAGATGAAAAGGTCTGGGACATTTACCAACGAGTTCTGTTTTTCAACAAGCAATGAGCAATGAATTTTACACATAAATCATATTTCCGACAGGTCAACATGGAGCTCTCAGCAGCACTGCTATTGTTCTGGAGGTCGTTAAAACAACTCAATTGAAGCTCAAATAAACAAACGAACGGCAGACTGGGTGTTTTTCTACAACCAATTGCATACAATCATCGTTAAATACGTAATAAAAACACCAGCCAGGCTTTCCATGATCCATTTTACCTTTTTAATATGAATCCCTAATTAGAGAGTGTTTAACTCTCTATCATGTATTCCTGAATCCTCCGCAGTAATTGGATATGATCCCAGAATCAACCTATATCATTAATTATTTTTTCGAGGATTTTGTGAAGCGTTATAATTATTATTGTTATTATTTATTTATTTAAGCGAAAATTCCCCTACAGGAGAGCGATTAAACTTGATAACATGATGTCATTTGGAGGTGTGTCACCTCCGCTCCTCCCAAAATCCCTTCATTCGCGCGGAATGCTCTGTCTTCCTCTCATCCGTCCACTTTTTTCCAGGTTGTCGTAATGATTTTGGTTCGAACTTATTACTATTACTATTATTATTATTATTATTATTATTATTATTAGGGGAACTGCATATAATTTGGACCTGGATGTAATTTGGACTGATTTTATTTTTGGTTATTCCAAGTTTGGCTAACTCTTGTAACAGGCAAGGTCAGCAAGACAGTTGAGGGTCCCTTTCTCCCTGCAAGTTGTTAGCCTTTTTTCATTTATGAAAAAATAGTCTTATGAGATAACCTTTTGTCCGTGTGTCTGTTTCTGTGTGCGTGTGTGTGTGATGGTGTGTGTCCCCCCTAATAACTTCTAAACGGTTGAAGCGATATCAATGAAACTCGGTAAGTTCATAGCACTATTCTGGACGACCCTGACCGTGCCCTTCAAATTTTGTTACGTCTCACCAATCCAACATGGCGGCTGTGTGAATTATTTCACCAGTATTCAATATCTCCGAAATTATTACCGATATCACCCTGGAATATTGCACGGATATAAAGGGCACTACTGGAAGTTCATCTATATGATCTTCAAAAACCGGTTAACTACAAAACGAATATGGCGGCCAAAAGAAGTTGAAAATTTTAAATTGACCTTTCTCGCTATTTAATGATCCAAACGCAATGACACTTGGTACAGGAAATGTTTATGTACATTGCAATACACTGGTATCTAATTTAGTTCAATTGTTTACATAATCTCAAGATGGTGGCTGTGCGAATTTTAAAATTAAGTTTTTATTTCTTGTGTCGTAATCATGCGATCGAAGTGAAAGTTTGAATAATGAACCTACGCAATAATTTTCTTTAATGGGACAAGACTCTACGACCTTTACATAAAACAATCCAACATGGCGACCATCCGAAATATATAGATGGATCTCATTATCTAAGAATCTATTACAGCAACCAAACTGAATCTTTTAATGTTCATAGGGGCTATGAACATAAGTTCACCTATAGGACTTTCAATAACCTGGTGATCACAAATCCAACATGGCGGCGACACGAGGTATAAATATTCACATGGTCGTTTCTCGCAATTTAACCATCCGAGTGCAGTGACACTTTTTACAGTAAATCCTTATACAAATGTTAATCCACTGGCATCTAATTTTTTTTTCAATTGTTTCCATAACCACAAGATGGCAGCTGTGCAAAATTTTTAAATCTCGTTTTTACTTCTTGTGTCCTAATCATGCGATTGAAGTTTTAATACTACACGTACACATTATTCTTCATGTAACAGTACAGAACTCTAAGACCTTCATATATAAAAATCCAACATGGCGACCATCCACAAGATTTAGTTGGTTCTCAATATCTACGAATCTACTACAGCAATCAAACTGAAATTGTGTATGTTGATAGAGGCAATTAACATAAGTAGGATATATGAAAATAGGCTGTATAGTTCTTCACGGAACTACTTGTTTTATTCTTGAACTCAATGTTGAGGCACAATCAAAAAAGACGTTTATCACTCACATTCCTTATAAGCTGACACAACCATAAAGAAGTGCGCTGTATAGTAATTATTTCAAGGAAGAGGGTGTGTTGCTTTCTCAAGTACTGCTGAAATATCGTGGAAAGTTCTAATATACTTGCATTCAGCATTTTTAAATAATTTTCATTTATTTGACTTAAGTTTAAATATATTCATGCCGTGTAATTTGGATCATCCATGAGAGTGTGATTATTAATATTTATTATCGTATGGCTTTCATTGCCGGGAGTGTCCGAGGACAATTTCAGCTCGACAGACGCTGTAGCTGCTTCAATGCGGTCACCAATGAGGTGAGCTACAAGTTCCGTTCAATTTCAAGTAGTTCCAACTTTCACTACCAGATGTCACTGACACCTAGTGGTGAACGTTGGAACTTTGATAGAGCGTTTCAAAGAAATCTAACCTGCCAGTTTAGCTTCACACAAGTTTAAATAGTGGAAGGTTCTTTTACATGACATAAATCTATGACATGGGACCGGAGTCTTTACTTCCCTTCCGAAGGAAGGCATACTGAAGGATTTTGACGCTCTTAAAAATCCGACGATTTCGTTGGGGTTTGAACCCGCAATCTTGGGCATAGAAGCTCAGCATGCTACCAACTACGCCACCGAAGCGTTGAAACAAATTCAATCATTACGATTCTTCATACCGGTAGGTTTATTTCTGATTCCACCTCCTAGTGTAGCGGCTAGAGTTCATGGCTGTCCACCTGGATGCCCTAGTTCGATGCCCGCCTCTGCCAAGAATTTTAATTCTGGTCTGAGGGTTGGAACAGGGAACACTTGGCCTCGTGAGGCAAAAGTGAGAAAAGGTGGGTTCGTCTCCCATCTCAGTCATCCTGAAAGTAAAGTAGTTTTCCATGGCTTCTGACTTCTGTCCCATGAAAATACCGTGATGGGACCTTAGTTACGGACAAGGCCACCTCTGCCCAATCCCAGCCCTAATTACAATTATGCACTTTTATACAGACACCAATATAACAGGCAAGCATTCAATAACACTGGGCTGTTGACTCCATGTTGGTTACATGGTTAGTTGCTTAAAGGGGTGGATCAGTGGAGTCATCTGCCCCTAATCTTATGACTCCAATGAAACAATACTGCACACTATTACAATCATCAAACACAGTTCAACAGACGAATTCTATACAGTACACGGGGATCATGACCACGATGTCTATGCTCCTAAATCTCTACATAGTATAAATCAAAGTCCCCGATTCATGGATGTAACGGGTAATCTCGAGAACCACTGGATGGATTTTGATGCGGTTTTCACCATTCTGTAAAGGATTACTCGAGGAAGGTATTTTCTGAAAACCATTCATTTATGACCATACCAAGCCGAGCAATAACAATTTCAGTAATTCAAGTCGAAGAAAATCCTACTGTCCGTGCGCCTTTTAAGCTTACGCTGGGTAAACCATGAAAAATATCTACAGGATATACTATACTCACTCAGAAGACTTCTATGGGACACGAATATCCCGCGGCAATCTCGCAAAATGCCTCCACTGAACTCGGTTTTGAGCGAGTTTTTGCCAGTTGTCCACATTCAGATGTCTACAAAGTTTGGGGATTTCATTTTTCCTGGAATTTCTTGGTCTTCCTATTGGCTTTTTTTTTCTCTTGGTTCTTATTTAACGATTTGTTAGCCCATCCTATCATCTCTCATCCTTAGTAAATGACCAGCCCATTGAAGTCTTCTGGAGTTAATGATGTTGAGTATTGGTGCTTGCTGTGATAGTGAGTGTATGTCTTTATTTGATTTCTTTTTTTTTTCCATCTTTGAGATGTGGGGTCAAAACATGGTCCAATATGTTTCCTATACACTTTATTTTCGAAAACCTGCAACTGGTGTTCTTCCTGTTTAGTTAAACTCCAACTTTCTGCACCATAAGTTAGAACTCGCCTAATGATGGTATTGTATATTTTCAATTTTGTATTTCTCGCAGAGAGTAGTACACTTTGCTAGCATTCTGTATTCCAACTTTAATTTCCACTTCTCTATGATTCTGTACATTAATCATGACTCCTCAGAATTTTAAATGTTCAATCCGTTCAAAACTACAGTATCCTTGCCAATAAGAAGAGGTCAATAAGAAGAGGTAACCGATTCCCAAACACGTCAATATTCCTCTTCTTTACCATGTACTGAGTTTTCGGTCTTAATTCTAATGCCCGTTGCTCACGGTAAAATGTTTCTTAAAATTTATTTTACAACTAATTTTATAAAAATTTGACGAAAGCAAGCTGTGTTGTTCACGGTAAAATTATTTTATAAAATCCATGGATGTATCAGGATCGCCATCTACCGATAAACTTCTGAACTAAGAATCAGCTGTTCAACACACATTGGTTTGAGAGTATGGCTCCAACAGACAAAGCAAGCATTGCAAAAATTGCTGCTTAATTTAGCTACAATTAAATGTCGTACAGTGGTAAGAAAGGAAGAAAAGAAATGCTAGGAAGTCCTGGACTCGGGAATGGAGAAGAGAAGAGTAGAGTAGAGTAGAGGAATACTTTCCTTGGTCGAAAATGAGTTGAGGTTAGAAATCAAAATTCATATAGGAATTTTCTAAGAATGGAGGAAAGCAGTTTTAAAAAACTCCTAGATCTCGTTGGTCCCAAAATTATTCGACAGGACACGTAACATGAGGCAAGGCATTTCTCCTGAAATGAGACTGCAAGTGAGTTCGAAGCCCGTTTATCTTTGCCTTCACATCAGCCTGGCTTGTGTTCGGTCGGCGATTGAGATTTCTGCCTCCCTTCTTGCATTTCTATTGTGGTATATGGGCGTTTTAACCTCATACAAACACTGATATTTCTGGTACTCGTCCAGTAAAACACTAACAGCTTGGGAGCCCGTATCACACGTCACTAGTTAGTATGAAAGCTTCTACCAGTACTGGTGTACACGCTGGTATAGACGCGTCTAGCACCGTGTGATATGTACCTTCCATGCTAGGTTCTGCCTTCCATAATAGCTTCCATACAACTCACGAAATTGAACAGGTGCCATTTTTCCTGGCAGTTTTCATGGAAGTTTGGGTACAACAACCAATCGGATTGCTTTTCTCGTTCAGGTAGATATCTTAGGGGCAACATAAACAAGTAGATTTGTTATGTGGGTAGGCCTACGAATATATACATCAGAATTAAACTATATTTTCTTTAAACGGCGTCTGTGTGATAAGCGCTAGCTATCTCCAGTAAATACAGAACGTGTCATATTATTATTATTATTATTCTGGGATAAATATTTAACTATTTAAATTCTAATAGTTATCACGAATGGTATCCGTCCATGGTTACAGTATTTAGGGAAAGTAAAAATTTTAAATGGGAGAAAACACAAAACAATGTTGCAATATTGCTGTACGACGTAAGGAGTAAATTATAAAATAATTAAAAGGAAGTAAAAATCTCCGCCCCTGGATAGCCTTGAACCCGGGATCTTCTGATCAGCAAGCGAACGCGATACCACTAGCACACTTTTCCAACTGACGAAACAGCAATTTGTTGCACTTCTTATCAGCGCGTATGGTTAAATATCCAATTATTACAATTATATATTAAATATTGATTGGAATTAATTCATTCAGTACCACGCATATTTTCAAATGTACTTAAAGCAAGTTTCATGACCGCTTTGCGTTAATAATGCGAATCGACTGTAAATTTTACCCCCAAAGGACAACCGTCCTCCATGTTTTATTTTCGAAGAGTTTGTTTACAAGCGAGCTTCACAATCTTCTCACCACGTGGCGCCAGCATCATCTTCATGTCAGCTTCCCTGATTGGTTCGTTTCGTAAAATTAATTTTACGGAATAGAACATGTCCTATTTTATGAAACGTTTTATCAAAGGTTTTATAAAACTTGAATTTGACCGTGAGCAACATAAATTTTATAAAATTAAATTATTGTACAATAAATTTGAAGGAAAATTTTACCGTGAGCAACGGGCATAAGGTCTAATTTTGAAGCTATCTCCTCAAGTTCAACAAACAATCTCCGTATCTCAATTTCATTTCTTCCTATGAGTGCAATATCATCTGCGTATGTAAGCACTTCATATGAGTGTAAGAATTGTTCAGCATGAAAAGTTCTATAAAAGAAGTCCGCGACAGCGTAATATACCGTCCACGATAAGTGATTTTACGTTTTCATTTCTTCCATCAATCTCCATTCAGTGGAAATTTAAATTACTAGCTTCGGAATGAGTTTATGAGCTAGCTAGTCTATCACCCCAGCTTCAGCCAGCATCAAACAGACGAGTTGTGTCGAGATAAGACTTCAGAGATGAGTATATGTGTTTCGAGTTTCGCTGTTCACCTCGGCTATTCTGATTTGTGTCTGGGACCTGTCGTCCGTGCGCCATTTAAGCTTAAGCTGAGTAAACCGTTAAAGATACCAGGTGAAGCTAGGGCGGTTTGCTAGTGAAATAATAAGACACCCCTTAAGTCACCACAGTAACGAAGGTTACCACACAAGTACAATACACACACAGGTACACGGTGCCGATGATTAAAGATGTCTCGAGCCATTCCAACCAAGGCGGATCTGGTTCAACCCCGGTTAATGTATGTGGGATTTGCCAAATGAAATGTCACGTCTGGTATTTCGGATTCCACGTAAAAGGAGGTTTTGTGGCTTACGATCGTCCGCTTCCTAGTGTAGCGTCTGGCATTCTTTGCTGTCACCCTGGAGGCCTGGGTCCGATTCCCGGCTCTGCCAAGAAATTAAATTCTGGTCTGAGGACTGGAACGGGGTACTTTCAGCCTCGTGGAGCAAAACTGAGGAGAGGTGTGTTCGATTCCCACCACAGCCCATGTAGAAGTGGTTTTCCGCGTTTTCTCACTTCTACTCCAGACAAATAAGGAATGGTTCTTAACGGGCTGTCTCCTCTCCAATCCACACCTTAATTACAAATACACACGCTACTACTACAGACACTAAAATAACACAGGTTATTGGATTTTTAAATGTAGTTATTTATTTTTATATATATACTGAATATATTGTGACCGTCGGTGGAGCTGCCAGGATAGCCAACAACCGCAATGACTTCCCTAACATCTCATCCGTCGGACATAATTGCCGTGAGGATCAGGTGAACTTCCTAATAGGCCAAAGCGGCACGAGAATCTGTAGTCCACAGGGATCGTGGTACATGGTGACGATGGTCATAGACTGCCTAAGGAAAGGTTCACCTTAAAAACTAGACTGAGAAAATAAACATCCAGACTTATGTAAAACACCGTGAAAATTTATTGTTAAAATTCACAAGCCCCTATCCTAGTTCGGAGGGTTTCAATCGGCTAGTCCGCAAGCTAATAAACAAACAAAAATAAAGAGCAGGTCCCTACCTGAGAAGTTACGGAAAACCCTCGCGAAAGATCTATCTCACAATAACAAAGCAACAACAGCAACACTAGGAAAATGGTACGACGCAAATCCCGAGGTCAAGTTACAAGATCAAGCTAATATCTGAGTTTACATTTAACAGGGTAGCAAAACAAATCTAAGTTAGGATGATACCATCTCCACATTTACATTTAACGTTAATTCATCTAGCTAAGTCCTATCAGTTAATAACAAAATTTACGGCGATGACGTCCGTGACAGAAAACAATTACATTCAAAGCTAAGTGAACAGCCATGTAAAAAAAAAACATTTAATTATTCTTAGGAACTACGTGCTAACAGCACACAATAGGGTAACATGTAGGATTCATACACTTGTACATCATAAATAATTAATAAGAGACAACAGTTTGATTAAAATGCCTGCCTGCACCTTGGTTTACTCTTTGTAAGCCATAGTCATCTAATGTGTGTAGTTACGGTGACGACTGCGTAGTAAAGACTACGTCTAACATCGCATGGCCTGTGCTCCACAAGCTACGAACTCAAGGTTCGAGCAAGCTTCAGGTCGCTACAAAAGTGTCAGCTGTCCTAGTCATTTCCTCAAAAGGAAATACCTTCATTAGCACGGCCATGTCAGCAGGTTCCAAATGCAAAAGAACCAAGTTAGATAGAAAGAATTCGTTAGTTAGCTTTTGTTTTACCAAAATTATGCCTTTTATTATTAAGATGTCAGTTTAGGTTATCGTTGGTTTGTGGCGAATAATACTGACAATAGCCTGGGCACGGAGTGTCTCCACTGAGATCAATCTCCACCAAAAAGCCTCGACTCAAAAGTCGGAATATAATCAACGTGCAACAACAACTCGGACACACAATAACACAAGTTACCAGCGGCACACAGCTCGCGTTCAATAACTCTGGGGTGGGCCTGCACACTCAGTAACCCTCCAATAACATCTGATCAACGGGAACAATCCCGGACAAGGTACACACAAATACCTTCATACAATAAATACCTCCTTTAACAGGGCGGCCTACAACGTACTATAGAAAACCTGACATAACTGTACACGTCAAACGACGGTACACGCAAAAGTGCGTTTAACTAACAAAAAACAATCTATAAAAACATGTGATCAGATACAAGGTTGGACACTGGGTTCCATGAGCTAAATAGCAATGAAAGGAAGAGCGAATACAAAAAGCATTCTGTCTTCTGTCAATCTATGTCTGTATCATAATACAAGCGTGCTCTCAAGGGCAGTGGGTCACAAACCAGTTTGTGTCGCTGCAGGCTACAACATTCCTGCGCGGTCTGACACAACACACACTAACTATCAAGGCCGGCGATTTAACCAAAATAAAAACTGTACAACTGGCCTCATCAAAAAACCTTTACCATAGGTTATAAACCTCGAAGAATACGTGTATAAAACACGCTATAAATCTGAATACAATAATATAATTCCGTCTTTCAAACCAAAGACGTCTAAATGGTAGCAATGTTACATTGCTGGAGCTCTTTGCTCACAAAGATATAATACGTCAGTAGTTGCTTGTATAAAACCTTCAAATAAATACGTGTCTTCACATGACACTAACAAAATAATAATTGTGGCGCAGATTCCACACTCTGGATCTGCTTAATGATACGCTGGGAACTGGGTTCGATGCTAGACAACGAAACATCCCTTTTACTTATAAGGGTCCACACTTGACCAGATGGCTTCTGAGCAACATCTCAAATGAAATATAATGCAGTTACAAAACTGGTAATTACAGTCGATTACCTAACTGATACGACTGCTCTAACGAAGTCAGGGTTGTAACAAAGACTGGTTGCAAAAAATGCACTTAAAGAAATATAACCATGGCATCTGATTGCCATAACTAAAGTCAGCAAAGACTTGAAAAATCACCCCAAATAGGGTTAAACAAAGTATCCTCAAATGACTACGGTCACGTTTAGCAAAAGATAGGCATTGACGCTCTACGACGTCCATCAAGCTGCACCAGGGTTGACCAAAATGTCTGACCCAAGGGTGTCTCACTCTAACTGAAATAAATGACATCTAATTAGACTAGTTACATTCCCTACCTATAAAAATGGCTGTCACTGAGTTCGGTTGGTTCACAAACTACCTTAAACCTACTATACCACCAGAAACTAGAACAAGAAAGGGTGTACAAAAACTCACGAAATGGAGGAGCTCTCACTCGGCCCTCTGTTCAACGACAAGGGTTGAACAAATTCACCTCTGGCTCTCCGGAACGGCATCGTCCTCATCAGGACTCCCATCTGGACTCTCCCAAAGACCAGGGTTCGATCTGTTCCTGTCGTCAACTTCGTGGATGTACTGGACTTGCCTGGGAATGGCATCCTGGGTTCCTTCCTCCTCGTTCGCTGTTCTGGAAGCTTCACCATCATGCTGGTTCCAATAGGTACATCACCCTCATACCATGGCGGTATTAGCCCATGATCTTATTCTCGAACATGGTGTAGAATAATTTGATCACGTGGGTGGTGGAATAAATCGTGTAGTAGTTCATTCTTTCACTTCAAAAATCACAATGTTCGTTGAAAATGTTACAGGCTTGAATTGCAATAGATAACACAGCCTTTACTTCGCAGATATTGAATAATACGCGATCAAGCACTGTTCTATGGTTCTTCACGTGCACTGACGCCACTTTTACATCACGCGGCATCCGTGAAATGTGCGTCGTTTTGTAATTGAAAAATTCACTGTGGCAATTCAAATATACAGTACTTTCATAATCACACTTATTTAAAGTAGTTATAACACGTTTACCTCTATATTTGTCACCAGGCTCTTGGCCCTCCACAAACACGTGGTACAAAAATGTGGTGTTACGGTAATGTTATAAAATTTTCACTATACTTGCCAATTATTTCACAATATGCTTCTTGTTGTTCACTGTGCATCAATAAACAGTGATTTGTAGAATATTTGTGCACGATGGCACCCGATGATAACTTCCACGCTAAACAGCGGATATTTGTCACGTCTGACACGACGGCTACAATTGCACGCCTTCACAGGGCGGATTTTCCAGATGTAGTGCAAATAATTCACTATACAATTCTTACTTTTCACTCGTATTATAACGTATTCGTGCTCGATGGCAACTGATAACAATTTCCACGCTAAACAGCGGATATTTTCTACGTCTAACAAGACGGATGTAACTTCACGCCTACACGGGGCGGATTCTCCAGACGTAGTGCAAGGCACAGGGTTACACGAGGAAGTAGGTCGTCAAACCGAAGTCGTTGAGCGACTACTTACATTCCTGTTTGCGTATCTGCAAGGGTATTACCTTACCTTAAGCGAAAGAGACATTCTCCAAAATGTTTTAATAATGCTGCATGACGAAATGGAATATTCAGAGTCTTGTGGAAAGATAAAATTAATTAATAAGACCTCAGATAAATAATTAGCAGACTTCACCAAAGTCAAAAGTGCGATTCACCGCTACTTCAAAGAGTATAGCGTGAGCTCTCAGCTCCACGTGGCTTTCTGGGTGTGTTCAAAGGTACTACATCCCATCATAAATGTGCTGTTATAAAAAATATCACATGAACCTTAGCTCAGCGGGTTCAATATATAGTCTGCATACACCCAAGTGCATGTGGTAAAATGACCACGATGTCGCAAAGGATTCGTCAGACGGGTAATACTAACACAGTATGTTACCAGTGGCAGAGATTCCCGTTCTGAACAGGTCCGTGGAGTACGATACGTTTCAGCTGGGATCCAATTATGCACTGCTGACGTCACTTTTAAATGAGGTAGTTAGGAAGGACAACATAGTCATTTAATGAAACCCGAGCAGGCAAATCAACTTTGCCCTCTGTCCGCAGGGCAGCTAATTTCTTCCCTGTCAAACATCCGTGTGAGTTCAGTCTAGTTAATGATGGGGTAAATGTATAACCCAGCTAGGGGTGTATCGTCAATTAATACAAGGGTGGTGTCTAGGGCAAATTGAATATTGTGAATAAGACTTAAGTAAATATTGAACATTACCATACCAATTGAATGCCACCACAGAGGTCTGGGTTCGATTCCCGACTCTGCCAAGAATTGTTATTCTGGTCTGTGGGCAGGAGAGGTGTACACTCAGTCAGGTGAGACAAAAATGAGAAGAGGTGGGTTATATTCCTACCTCAGCCATTCTAGAAGAGATTTTCCGAGGTTTTCCCACTTATATTCGCGTCAAATGCTGGGATGGTACCTAACGTAAGGCCACGGCCGCTACCTACCAATTTCCTACCTCAATTACAAATACACACACTAGCACAGACATCATAGTGACACAGGTTATCAGACAAGTTCTACACACACCCAAGTAAACGTGGCTAAATGACCTCCATGTCACAAAGCCCCTAAACTTTGCCAGAGCGTGTTAATTTTCATATCCGATCTTTTAGTTTTTAGTTCATAGTTTTTATTTATAATTTTTAATTTTTAATTATTAATTTTTATTATTAATTTTAATTATTAATTTTCAATTATTAATTTTAAATTTTAAATTTTAAATTTTAAATTTTAAATTTTAAATTTTTAATTTTTAATTTTTAATTTTTAATTTTTAATTTTTAATTTTTAATTTTTAATTTTTAATTTTTAATTTTTAATTTTTAATTTTTAATTTTTAATAATAATTTTAAATTTTAAATTTTAAATTTTAAATTTTTAATTTTTAATTTTTAATTTTTAATTTTTAATTTTTAATTTTTAATTTTTAATTTTTAATTTTTAATTTTTAATTTTTAATTTTTAATTTTTAATTTTTAATTTTTAATTTTTAATTTTTAATTTTTAATTTTTAATTTTTAATTTTTAATTTTTAATTTTTAATTTTTAATTTTTAATTTTTAATTTTTAATTTTTAATTATTAATTATTAATTATTAATTATTAATTATTAATTATTAATTATTAATTTTTAATTTTTAATTTTTAATTTTATTTTTTTAAATTTTTAGCCTATTTTAATTTATGAAAAAACTAGTGCGCCCGTGCGAGCTTCGCAACGTGAATGTGGGTTTATGGGGTTGTAGGCGAGAATGTGGGAGAAGGAAGTTTTCATTTTGAGGTATTGTATTTATTGTTGTTAAACGGCATATGTGCATGAGAAGAAATATGTATAACAGTGTTTTGTACTTGTTACATCACCTCTTTGTAGACAATATTCGATGTTACAACGAATTCACCGGTTATTGTTTGCTTAGGAATTTCTTCAACAGCAATTTTTACATTTGCAAAGGATTGAACCCTCGAGAAAGTGACATATAATTGTCCGTGTGAGAATACTGGATTTGGTAGGTAAATGCCTGCTTTATCTAGAGTTTGATCCTGGGCCTTGTTTATTGTCATTGCGAAGGCAATCTTTACAGGGAACTGTTTTCTACATAGATTGAATGGTATAGTTGGATCAGATGGCGTCAATTGAATTCGAGGAATTATAACTAATTCATTGGAACCTACTGGTTTTGCGATAATATTGTGATCATTCAACTGTGTGACGATTAGACGTAACTTAATCCGTTTACTAATCCACGTTTGGAGTTGAGGTTTCTTATGAGCATAATTATGGAATTAATCTTAATAGTCAATTTGGGTGTAGAGAGTCCCGAGGGGCAATGCTGTTTAGGAACTCGTTCGGATATATTTGAATATCTAGTGGATCCTGAGTTTGAACTGAATCCAAGCTGAGGTAGGTTTTGCTTTCGGCGGTAAGTAAGTTCGGAACGATCTGATCATTGATTTTTCCGCAATCTTCACTTTTAGCGCAGAGGATTGCTGTACGTAATAAGGTGTGGATGTTGTCCGCATTGATTTGGCTTCCGAAAGTGTGTTGTACTAAGTCCTGAGGGGAGCAACAGCATTGCTTGGGTATTCGAATACTGGTGGGGTTGACGGTGTCGTGTGGTGGCAAGGTTCAATTTCCCATCTGGAGTAACCAATGAGAGAATTCTTGGTCTCCGACTGCTCGCATGTTGGTGGTGAGGCGGCGAAGTGCTACTTGCGACCACAGTGGCGAGGACTTGACACACTCCTCTACGATGGTGATTCTATTTCCATGCCTCACAACTGGAAGGACCTCTCGGAAATCCTCTCCAAAAACGATAAATTTTCCTCCGAAAAGAATGTTTAGCACTGGGATGTCCGTCTGGAGTCGATGCTATGACGACAGTGCTTCTTTAGTGACCATTGAAACTTCGTCCCATATTATGATTGCTGCGTCTCTAATTGTCTGCGCCTCAATGGAAGTAGGTCTGATTGAGGAGACAGACGTGTCCGTAATGGGAACGGGAAATTTGAAGACGGAATGGGCAGTGCGGCCATCTTCAAGCAACCTCGCCGCTATTCCAGTCCAAGCCACAGCCAGAACAGTTCTTCCCTGGCCACGAAGTGTGTGCATGACGGTCTGGTAGACAAATGTTTTGCCAGTTCCACCTGGACCATCGACGAAGAATGAATTGTGTGCGTCTCAATGAACGCTCGCTAGAACCTCATCGACAATTGCTCGTTGTTGGTCGTTTAATTGGTTGTACATGATGTGTCCCTTTTTTGAGTCGGCTTGATGGTTGATTGGGTCTGGATTGGGGAGCTCTTGAAGATGGGGCACTGGTAAGCCGTAGTCTTGACAGGAGCGTCCGTGAACCTGGAGGAATTGCTGAATTTGGACCTTAGTCAGGTTATGCGCAACGTCAGGTTCACAGTCCCTCAAGTAATCTTCCGCCAGATGTCCTTTGAAAGTGTCCCAAAGTTGCAGAGCGTCTACCGGTCAACAGAACACGCAAATGGTACCGAAGAGATCCCGTAGTTGCCTCGGCATTTGAAACGTCGAAGCTTCCGCGAGACATTGAAACCACTCTCGGTCATTCTGCAGCCAGTTTAATCAAGTTGCCGCCTCGGAGAAAGTTTGAAAGACCACACCTTCGATGGTCCGGAGAGATTTGTAACTGGTGGGTCCCTTGACATGAAGGAGAAGAAGGTGCAAGCTGAAGCGCTTTTTGTCGGCTGGATTGACTGTGTAGATTCTACCCAGAGTTTTGGTGAACCTTTGCCTTGGCTTCCACTGGTTATTTCCCCAAACAAAGTGTTGGGGTATCTCCAAGTAGAAGTACTCCCTCGCGCAAACATTGTCTTGGCACAGTTGAAAGAATGCAGTCAACTTTGTGTTTCGCTCATTTCCCAAGTCAGGTATAGGATCATCGCCGACATGGAAGTACACTAACTCTTCCTGTGGTAAGTGGACAGGCAGCCGCTCTATTGTGTGCGATTTTTGGAACAAAGGACGTTCGAGGAGGCGCCACATTTCCTCGGGAGGACTCACGTAGCGACAGTTGACAAATCTTTCGGCCTCGTCATGATTCAGCTGTTCCCCTAGATCCTGTGCTGCTTTCAAACGCATGACCACGCAATCGTGGCCTTAGTATACACGTATTTGTACAGGTATTTAACGGAAGTGATCGTTGAACATATTTCTACATTAATGTGAGCATTATAATGTTTCGAAAACCATTTGTTGTAAGGTACAACCCACCTACTGTCTAGGGCGCAATTACCTTTTAGAACTGTACGACCGTCATTCCTCCTACGGTACAGAGGATAACCGTTCACGTTCATGACTGTCTCTGATGCGAATTCTTTAGGGAAACCTTTAGTACATTTGTCGCCATCCAAGCAAGGTGCCTGTAAATTTAAATGACCACAGGGTCCATGTATCATGGATTGAGAAACTACGGCATGTAATTGCGGGTCTTCATTTGGGTCAGGAATTTCAGCGCAAACTATAGAATCAGCAGCTTCGGGATCCCTAATTTTATCGGCCTCTCGTAAAATGAGCAAAATATGCGCATGGGGCAGTCCGCATTTTTGGAGTTCGATCACGTGAACATTTGCAATGGCAACTCCGAGAACGTGTCCTTTCAGGAGATCGTCTAAAATGAGTCTGAGTTAGCGTGGAAAACTCTTGTGACCAAATCAGGCCTGTTAGATACTTGTTCAAATGGCTGAAGATTGTCAGTAATTTCTTTCCACTTGGGATTGCATGTAACGGTAACGAAGAGATCAGGTTTCCCAAATCTACTGACAATTGACATGGCGTCCTGGTAATTTTGAATCACGTTTCGTGGGCTACCTATAAACGTTGATGGCAATATCACAGGGATGCCTGTTTGGAAGCCTTGGTTGTCGTTGAGCATATAATAAAGAAAGCCCCTATAGCTTTCAGCGCACAATTATTTCTGATGTGATTTTATATACGCAATTATTGCCCCCTCTACTTTACAATAGCAATTAACAACATACTGCTGAAATAATTTACCTGAATAGTGCAATAAATTGAAACTATCACGGACAGCTAACTCAAGCAGTAATATTGCAACTGAGTTTCGAGCCACTGTGCTACGTACTTGAACGTGAGGCATACCAGGTTTCCATCCAACATCACCACAGGGAAACAGAAGTGGATAACACATGGGATCTGAATGGGGATTGAGGTTGTTGATGGTGGAAAGTCGTCCCGTTGCTTTGTGATATAGAGTGAAGTTAAATTTACCTGGTGGTGAACCATCTAATGAGGTAAATACTGCAGAAATTTCACCCGGTGCTGTGGGAGCATTGTATCTCCTCCTATCGAAGGCATTATTCACAGTGAAATGTAATTTAATGTCTTGGGAGTCTCTTACCATTGTTCCTACAAACGTGAACAGCTGTGTGTATGGATTGCATTCCTGTAACATTGTCTGTAAAGTATTCATTACGACTGGACAGCAGTCTTTGTTTGCTGCATGAGCCATACGTATTTGTAATGCTTCTTCAAAATCAATAATGAATAATGAAGCATGCATTGGGACAGATCCCTGAGATACATCCAATGTGCCGACTGAATGATAAATTTTCCCATGAATTGTATAGCAATATGGACTCCTTGGTGGAAAATGTATTGCTTGTGCCTGAACAGATGCAAAAGCTAATGCACTGTTATATTGCCTAACATTAGCAAAATATGTTTATGTTTCCGTGCCATTTCTTTCTATGAGGTTCTTTAACACGGGAGGTACATCTAAAGGTGGCAAATGTATCTTACCCTTATGGCAGCAAATCTTAGACGAGGCTTCCATAACCTCTGATTTGAATAGCAATGCACCGCAATACATACAAACTTTGCTCATACTGCCAATGTCACTGTCAGGCACAATGCTGTCACATAATCTTGCAGCACAATAACTTATTGGTAGGAGTTCTTCAGTCCTCCTGTGATTAATTGCCAAGGCAATCAGATCTTGTGGCGGCACAGTCACAGGCAAATTTTGTTGTTCGTTCTGAGTTGGCACTTGTGTGGTAAGAAATTGGTGGACGAACACTAATTCTTGTCGAAGACCTGGTTGGTTGAGGTTGAATGGATTGAATCCTTCTACGCCTCCTGGTCGGTGATGTGACACCTGAAAGTATATAGCTCGACAGGATGTGGTGAATGGATTGGATTGTTTGGAGCTGTTTGATGGGTTGACGTAGAAGGGATGCTGTTGGCATGTTGATGTCTCGAAGTTGATGGATGTGCAAATGTTGTCGGAGAAGATGTAACACTGCCAGTCACCAATGTAGTCGAGAGCGCTACTCGCATCCAGTCGGCCGTGTCTCGTCAATAGCTACTGTTGCCTGGAAATGGCATGACTTGCCATTCCTTCGTGAGTTTATTTTATGACTTTATAAGACTTTTCTCGAGTGCAAAATGGTATTTATTTAATTGTGAGGCACTTAAGGAGTAAGCGAGTGTGTTTCGCGCACACATTGGGTTATGCGGAACCTGTAGGTACCCCATATGTGTAGGTTGGTGTTAATAGGACCTTATTTTCGGTACAAAACTGGAATGGGACCTTAGCAGAATAATATAGGGAGGGATAGGCTTATCAAATCACCATCTGTCCGTGTGTCTCTCTGTTTGTGCGTGTATGTGTACCCCCACCCCTAATAAAATCTAAACGGCTGGAGCGATTTCAATGAGACTCGGTAAGTTCATAGCACTATTCCGGACGACCCCAATCGAGCCCTTCAAATTTTGTTACGTCTCACCAATCCAACATGGCGGCTGTGCGAAATATTTCACCAGAATTCAATATCTCCGAAACTATTACCGATATCACCCTGGAATTTTTTACGGTGATAAAGAGGAAACTAGTAGAATTTCACCTATGTGACCTTTGAAAACCTGGTAACTACAAAATCAACATAGCGGCAAAACGAAGTTGCGCTTTTAATAGACGTTTCTCGCGATTTAACCAACCAAACACAATGAAACTTTGCATAGTATATGTTTACACACATTGTAATGCACCAACTTGTAAATTCGTTCAATGTTTACATAAACTCAAATGGCGGCTGTGCAAAATATTTCACCGCCATTCTATATCTCTGAAACTATTACCGGTATCATCCTGAAATTTTGAACGGAGATAAAGGGCACTACTGGAAATTCATCTATGAGACTTCCAAAAACCGGTTAACTACAAAACGAACCTGGCGGCTAAGCGAAGTTGAAAGTTTTAAATAATCTTTTCTCGCGATTTGATGATCCAAACGGAATGAAACTTGGTACAGCAAAAGTTTATACACATTGTAATGCCCTGGTATCTAATTTAGTTCAATTGTTTACATAACCTCAAGATGACGGCTGTGCAAATTTTAAAATTAAGTTTTAATCTTGTGTAGTGATCATGCGATCGAAGTGAAAGTTTGAATAATGAACCTACGCAATAATTTTCCTTTAATCGTACATGACTCTATGGCCTATACATATAACAATCCAACAAGGCGACCATCCGAAATAATTAGACGGTTCTCAATATCTACGAATCTATTACAGCAATCAAACTGAATTCTTTTTATGTTCATAGGGGCTATGAAAATAAGTTCACCCTTAGTACTTTCAATAACCTGGTGATCACAAATCTAACATGGCGGTGACGCGAAGTATAAATATCCACATGAACGTTTCTCGCAACTTAACCAATCCGATTGCAGTGAAACTTGGTACAGTAAATCCTTACACAAATGTTAATCCACTGGCATCTAATTTATTTCAATTGTTTCCATTACCACAAGATGGCAGCTGTGCGAAATTTTAAAATCTTCTTTTCACTTCTTGCGTCCTAATCATGCGATTGAAGTTCGAATACTACACGTACACAATAATCTTCATGTAACAGTACATAACTCTAAGATCTAAATATATAAAAATCCAACATGGCGACCATCCGAAATATTTAGTCGGTTCTCAATATCTACGAATCTATTACAGCAATCAAACTGAAGTTTTGTATGTTGAGAGTTGCAATTAACATAAGTAAGTTACATGAAAATAGGCGTTAGTTCTTCATGGAACTACTTGTTAGTTCTTAGTTTTAAGTTTTAAGTTTAAAGTTTTGTAGTTTTCAGTTTTTTAGCTTTTTAGTTTGAAGTTGTTTAGTTTTTTAGCTTTTTAGTTTTTATTTTCTTAGTGTTTAGTTTTTGTTTTTGTTTTTCTTGTTATTTTGTGTACTTTTGTTTGTTTTGTTTTTGAGTTTTTTAGTTTTTAGTTGTTTTTTTTTAGTTTTTCAGTTTGTTAGATTTTTTTTTTAAATTTTTTTAATTTCTTAGTTTCCTAGTTTCTTAGTTTCCTAGTTTCTTAATTTCCTAGTTTCTTAGTTTCTTAGTTTCCTAGTTTCTTAGTTTTTAGTGTATTTAATGATAATCGAGTAATCATGCAATCAAACCACAGGTCTTCTTTTCTTTACGATAATTCGAACTATTGGATATGGTTTTTCTTTTTGAAAATTCTACATCCCTTGTTTGGTAATCTAATCTAGTGGGAAGTGAATACTTAGCAGACCACTCTTCTAACTAGCTAGCAATAGTACTTGTAGTAGTATTAGTATGAATAATTATTATAATGTCCTCACCATTTGAGACTGATAACCTACTTGTTAGTTCCTTTGAAATAACAATCAACACCGTCATCGTCGTCACTTTTCAGTTTTCCTGTATGAGGAACGAGAGGTGCAGTGAACTTATCTCAGCCGACCCGACCGACGCCTCGGGTGGCCAGACAGCCCCAGATTAATAGCTACCATCCACTCCACGCTGCACCATATTTCTCACCGTCCAAGTCGTTTCTAACCCACTTCCGTCACACTGCTTTATTTTTGTGGTCGGGGAGTATCACTTTCTCTCTCTTGGGCCACGGTTACAAGGTTGCCCAACTTGTTAAAGAATATAGGCTACACAGTAGCTTTCAAAGCTTGGGATATCGCAGGATAAAATATTTTTTTAATATTTATCCTCCCAGCTCGGCTTCACTCACGAACTCTGCGTTGGATCATGCCTATGACGACTGGGTGTCTTGGAACTGAATATACTTTGTCAGCAGATACAACTGAGGATGGTAACTGGTCAGTCGCCCAGGTGACCGCTAACTTGGGTCTAATTTAGGTAGGCTCAGAGAAGGAATTTTGGAAGGAAATCGGCCGTGGACCTGATGAAAGAAACCTTCCTGGTATTTGCCTGATCGTGAAAATGGAAAGCCGCGAAAACTATTTTCAGGACGCCCGAGGTGGGATACGAACCTACGCTCTCCTAATGTCAGCGAGGCTCGAGCTAGCGCGTTTTCTCTCTCGGCCACCGTGGGCAGTCTATATAGGCTAATTATCATAATAATTATTATTAAGGGTGAACATAAAGCTTAAAGGAACCAACGCAATAACGATATTAATCTTATAACCGCGCCTGTCATAGATCTTGCACAACAAAAGGAAACACACATATCTTGCTATTACAAATAACGTTTTACATTTTTAAATTCAAATTGTAACTAATATTATCCATTCTTCAGAATTTGATTCTTACTTTGTGCTGACCTCTACCGTTTCCCTAATATATCCCATGTTTATAGGAATCTTTGGACTTTGTCTTTTATAAAGTGGGTGTTAAACCTACAGCTACAATATGAAACTCACTCAACCCTTTACGGCTTTAATTACTCATTCTATGAAGCCTAAATTGAATTTTTTGATTTTGGTCAGAATACAATCATATGAAATAATACCGCCTAATTAATTAATAGTGCGGAAATGAGTTAGATTCATTTTTAGCTGAGGTTTAGCACCCACTTTAAAAAAGAAAAAGTCCGAAAAAGTCTATAAACACGGGATATATGCGGGAAACTGTGTAGATTAGCACAAAGTTTGAACCAAATTTTGAAATATGGATAAAAATAGTAGCATTTTGAATTCTGAAAATGTAAAACTTAGCCTCTAATACCAAGATGTGTGTGTTACCTTGTAAATTTATATAATTGTTGTACACGATCTATTACAGGCACAGTTAAAATATAATAGTCCATTATGCAACGAGCCCATAATGGCAATAAACAAGACACGAGTATGTTTATAAAACGAGCGAAGCGAGTTTTATAATTTCCATACGAATGTCTTAAATGCCATTATAGGCGAGTTGCATACGACTGTTTATGTTCGACGATAATTATAACTATTTTATGTTCGAACATAAATATTCATAAATATCTGTCGAGATTTCGCCAGTTTTTATGTACTGAAGAGAGCATATGGGACGCAGAGAATACCTTGTATTTGACCATGGCCTCCTCAAATACCCCACTATGACACTAGCCACGTAGTGAAATTTAAAATAGGAGGCCGTGGAAGTCAGCGCAGATGCGACGCTATCCTCACCTAATTGGTCACACAACTGTTTCTTGAGCTCTGATTGGTGGGAGAAACTGTTACATAATGAAAACTTGTACTATAATGAGCCTCATTATACAGTAGTACAGTTTTCTGACATATATAATTTACATTTCGCCATGCTCGAATATAAATAATATTATAGTACATTATGCAACGAGCCTTTAATGGCAATAATTATGACACGAGTATGTTTATAAAACGAGCGAAGCGACGAGTGTCCTAAGACATACGAGTGTATATGTTCGACGATAATTATAACTATTTTATGTTCGAACATAAATATTCATAAATATCTGTCGAGATTTCGCCAGTTTTATGTACTGAACAGAGCGCATGGGACGCAGAGAATACCTTGTATTTGACTATGGCCTCCTCGAATACCCCACTATGACGCCAGCCACTTAGTGAAATTTAAAATAGGTGTCCGTGGAAGTCAGCGCAGGTGCGATGCTATCCTTACCTAATTGGTCACACAACTGTTTCTTGAGCTCTGATTGGTGGGAGAAACTGTTTCATAATGAAAAATAGTGTTATTATGATACAGTTTTCTGACATATATTATAATATTAGCAGAAGTACCCGCTCTTCAAACGGTCTTCGATATTAATAACCAGACTTTATCATTTGAGCTACTGTTGCAATGGTTCGGGGCATGTCATTCCTTCATTCGTTTATCAGAGCGAAGTTAGTTTTCTGAGAATATCAGAGACATTGCTAATTTAAGGGCCTTAAAATGGTTTTCGGAGACACTTCATAGACTCCCGAATTTTGTGTCTCACATTGAGAAGCGCAACATATGCTTAGGTCGCCCTCCTAGGATAATTTTTATATTTCGACTATTTTAGCGTGTATTTAGAAAAGTTCACAGTAATGTAATAGATGGAATTGCATTGCGTCTTACAGAAATAGATAGACTTGTGGGATTCTGTCGCCATGGTTACCGGCTAGCATTCTTTCAATAGTCTATATATATAAAAATCAATGTTACGAATAGTTTGTCTGTGGGTATGTCTCCTATGCGTTCATATACCATTCGTCCGATTGCGATGAAACTTGGGTGAGATGTTGAGTACACTCCAAGGAAGGTTTCTGACTTAGTAAATCCATTTTACAGTAGGTAGTACACGCATAGATTCAACAAATGAGCGACGATGCACGAAGCGTTTCAAGAAAGTCAAGTATGTGTTCATATACCATTCGTCCGATAGCGATGAAACTTGGGTGACATTGTTGTGTACACTTACGTGAAGGTTTCAAAATTAGTGAATACATTTCACTGTAGATAGCGCACGAGTAGATTCAACAAATGAGCGACGACACGCAAAGCGTTTCAACAAAGTCCCGTATGCATTCATATACCATTCGTCCGATAGCTATGAAACTTGCGTAAAATGTTGTGTACACTGCAGGGAAATTTTCTGGCTTAGTACATCCACTTTACAATAGGCAGCGCACGAGTAGATTCAACAAATGAGATACGACGCGCGAAGCAATTCAACAAAGTCACGTTTGCGTTCATACACCATTCGTCCGATAGCGATCAAACTAGGTTGATATTTTGTGTGCACTCCAGAGAAGGTTTCTGGCTTAGTAAATCCCTTTAAAAATAGGTAGAGCACGAGTAGAATCAACAAATGAGCGACGACGCGCGAAGCGTTTCAACGAAGTCCCATATAAGGTCATATACCATTCATCCGATTGCGATGTAACTTTGGTGAGATGTTGTGTACACTCCAGGGAAGGTTTCTGGCTGAGTACATCCATATCACAATACGTAGCGCAAGAGTAGAATCAACAAATGAGCGACGACACGCGAAGAGTTTCAACCAAGTCCCGTATGCATTCATAAACCATTCGTCCGATAGCTATGCAACTTGGTTGAGATATTGTGTACACATCAGGGAAGGTTTCTGCCTTAGTAAATCCACTATACAATAGGCAGCGCACAAATAGATTCAACAAATGAGGGACGACGTGCGAAGCGTTTCAACAAAGTCCCGTATAAGGTCATATAACATTCTGCCGTTAGCGGTGAAAATTGGGTGAAATATGGTGGACACACCAAGGAAGGTTTCTGGCTTAGTAAATACATTTCACAGTAGGTAGCACACGAGTAGATTCGACAAATGAACGACGACACGTGGATCGTTTCAATACAGTCCCCTATGCCTTCATATCCCATTAGTCCGATAGCGATGAAACTTGGGTGAGATGCTGTGGACACTTATGTGACGGTTTCTAACTTAGTAAATACATTTTACAGTAGGTAGCGCACGAGTAGATTCAACAAATGAGTGACGGGGTGCGAATCGTTTAAACAAAATCCGGTATGCGTTCATATACTATTCATCCGATTGCGATGAAACATTGATCAGTTATTGTGTACACGCCAGTGAAGGGTCTCGACTTAGTAAATCCATTTCACAATAAGTAGCGCAAGAGTAGGTGCAACAAATGGGTGACGACGCGCGAAGCGATTCAACAAAATCCCCTATTGCGTTCATATAACCTTCTTCGATTGCGATGAAACCTTGATGAGTTATTGTGTACACGCCAGCGAAGGGCTTCGACTTAGTAATACATTTCTCAACATGTAGCGCACGAGTAGATTCAACAAATGAGCGACAGCGCACGAATCGTTTTAACAAAAACCCGTATACGTGCATATACCATTCATCCGATTGCGATGAAACATTGATGAGTTATTGTGTACACGCCAGGGGAGGGTTTCGACTTAGTAAATCCATTTCACAATAGGTAGCACACGAGTATATGCAACAAATTGGTGACGACGCGCGAAGCGTTTCAACAAAATCCCCTATGCGTTCATATAACCTTCTTCGATTGTGATGAAACCTTGATTAGTTATTGTGTACACGCCAGGGTAGGGTTTCGACTTAGTAAATCCATTTCTCAAGTAGGAAGCGTACGAGTAGAATCAACAAATGAGTGACAGCGCACGAATCGTTCAAACAAAATCCCGTATACGTTCATATGCAATTCATCCGATTGCGATGAAACTTTTGAAAGTTGTTGTGCACGCTCCCACGAATGATTCTAAATTAGAAAATCCATTTTACGATAGCTTAGAGGCAGTGAACGGAAATTGAAAAACATGTTGTGTATCCAAAATCACTTCAAGAAACAGAATGTCAACGCCAACACTTTCTTTGATTGGCATTGCAACGCATGCCGGGTACAGCTTGTTGTTTATGAAATTAGTTTTCTGAGAATATTTCAAAAACTGCTGGTTTTAGGGCCTTAAAATGTGGTTTTCCGAGTTTCGTTTCTCACATTGAGGGGCTGAAAATGAGCTTTGTCTCGCCATTCTACGCCTATTTCAGCATGTATTTTAAGAGCGTAGGTACCCTTATATGAGAGGTATGGAGAATGGTTACATCAATGATTAGTGCCGTGCCTCTGATGGATATCTGTATCAAATTTTACGTTGATTCACCCAGCCGTCCTCGAGATATAAGGACACAAAGTTGTCTACAGACAAACAAACAGACAGACAAACAAATATTTTATATTTGTGCGCATCCGTCATAAAACAGCCTCAAACGCGCAAATATCACAAATGTCCGAGGAAATTCAGAAAAAAACAGACAAACTTTCATTTTTTAGCCTATTTTCAATTTTGAAAAAATAGGCTTATGAGATCACCTTTTGTCCGTGTGTGTGTGTGTGTGTGTGTGTGTGTGTGTCCCTAATAAAATCTAAACGGCTGGAGCGATTTGAATGAAACTCGGTAAGTTCATAGCACTATTCCCGGCGACCTCGACCGCGCCCTTCAAATTTTGTTACGTCTCACCAATCCAACATGGCGGCTGTGCGAAATATTTCACTAGCATTCAATATCTCCGAAGCCATTACTGATATCGCCTTGAAATTGTGTACAGTGATAAAGGGCACTACTAGAAGTTCACCTATGAGACTTTCAAAAACCTGGTGACTACAAAACCAACACGGCGGTCAAGCGAAGTTGAGACTTTAAATAGACTTTTCTCGCGAGTTAACTATCCAAACATAATGATACTTGGTACAGCAAATGTTTATACACATTGTAATGCACTGCAGTCTAATTTAGTTCAATTGTTTACATAACCTCAAAATAGCGGCTGTGCGAAATATTTCACTGACATACTATATCTCAGAAACTATTACAGATATCACCTTGCAATTTTGTACGGAGATAAAGAGTACTGATACAAGTTTACCTATGTATATTTCATAAACCTGTAAAGTACAAAACGAACATGGCGACCAAGCGAATTTGAAATGTTTTAATAGACTTTTCTCGTGATTTAACTCTCTGAGCGCAGTGAAATGAGGTACGGTAAATGATTTTGCAGATTGTAATGCACTGCCATCTAATTTAATTCAATTGTTTACATAACCTCAAGATGGCGGCTGTGCGAAATTTTAAAATTAAGTTTTTATTTCTTGTGTCGTAATCATGCGATCAAGGTGAAAGTTTGAATAATGAACCTAGGCAATAATTGTCCTTGAATGGTACATAACTCTATGGCCAATACATATAACAATCCTAAATGGCGAGCTTCCGAAATATTTAGACAGTTCTCAATATCTATGAATATTTTACAGCAACCAAACTGATTTTTTTTATGTTCATAGAGACTATGAACATATGTTCACCTAAAGGACTTTCAGTAACCTGGTGAGCACAAATCCAACATGGCGGCGACGTGAAGTATAAATATTTAAATGGACGTTTCTCGCGAATTAACTATCCGAGTGCCGTGACACGTTGCACGTTAAATGCTTATACAAATGTTGATCCACTGGCATCTAATTTATTTCGATATTGTTTGCATAATCACAAGATGGCTGCTGTGCGTAATATTTCACTAGCATTCAATATCTCCGAAGCCATTACTGATATCGCCTTGAAATTGTGTACAGTGATAAAGGGCACTACTAGAAGTTCACCTATGAGACTTTCAAAAACCTGGTGACTACAAAACCAACACGGCGGTCAAGCGAAGTTGAGACTTTAAATAGACTTTTCTCGCGAGTTAACTATCCAAACATAATGATACTTGGTACAGCAAATGTTTATACACATTGTAATGCACTGCAGTCTAATTTAGTTCAATTGTTTACATAACCTCAAAATAGCGGCTGTGCGAAATATTTCACTGACATACTATATCTCAGAAACTATTACAGATATCACCTTGCAATTTTGTACGGAGATAAAGAGTACTGATACAAGTTTACCTATGTATATTTCATAAACCTGTAAAGTACAAAACGAACATGGCGACCAAGCGAATTTGAAATGTTTTAATAGACTTTTCTCGTGATTTAACTCTCTGAGCGCAGTGAAATGAGGTACGGTAAATGATTTTGCAGATTGTAATGCACTGCCATCTAATTTAATTCAATTGTTTACATAACCTCAAGATGGCGGCTGTGCGAAATTTTAAAATTAAGTTTTTATTTCTTGTGTCGTAATCATGCGATCAAGGTGAAAGTTTGAATAATGAACCTAGGCAATAATTGTCCTTGAATGGTACATAACTCTATGGCCAATACATATAACAATCCTAAATGGCGAGCTTCCGAAATATTTAGACAGTTCTCAATATCTATGAATATTTTACAGCAACCAAACTGATTTTTTTTATGTTCATAGAGACTATGAACATATGTTCACCTAAAGGACTTTCAGTAACCTGGTGAGCACAAATCCAACATGGCGGCGACGTGAAGTATAAATATTTAAATGGACGTTTCTCGCGAATTAACTATCCGAGTGCCGTGACACGTTGCACGTTAAATGCTTATACAAATGTTGATCCACTGGCATCTAATTTATTTCGATATTGTTTGCATAATCACAAGATGGCTGCTGTGCGTAATTTTGAAATCTCGTTTTTACTTCTTGTGTTCTAATCATGCTATTGAAATTTGAATACCACACGTACACAATAATCTTAATGTAATAGTACAAAAATAAAAATCCAACCTGGTGACCATCTGAAATATTTAGACGGTTCACATTATCTACGAATCTGTTACAGCAATTAAACTGAAATTTTGTATGTTGATAGAGGCAATTAACATTAGCAGGATATATGAAAATAGGCTGTATAGTTCTTCACGGAACTACTTGTATATATAGAGAGATTTACATTTCGATCTCTTCGAACATAAAAATTGTTATTGTTTTGGATCCTTAAGCTGTATGTTCCCCCTTAGATGTTAAAACGTAAAAACAAATATTCCAACATCTATTTCGCATGCACTATTGTATTGAAATGCAGTATATTATAAGTTGAAATAATAATTAATATGTATCATAGATATATATCATGGTTTTGCCGTCCAAGACAAGAGATATATCACAAAGTTTGTATTATCTAATAATCTCTACTTAGTATAAAACCAAGTCCCCGATTCCAGGATGTCACGAGTAATCTCGAAAACCACTGGATGGATTTTGATACGGTTTTCACCATTCGGTAAAGGATATTTCGAGGAAGGTCTCTGTAAAAAATAATTTATTTATGGTCAAAGAAGGAAGGCAAGCAGTAACGATTTCAGTGATAAAGTCGAAAAAGAACTGGTATCCATGAGGTTTCTTAAGCTTACGCTGGGCAATCCGTTAAGAATAATACTTTGAGTGTAAGAATTGTTCAGCATGAAAAGTTCTACAAAAAAGTCCATGAGAGCATATCTCTTTCTTCAGTACATCGCCCACTATAAGTGATTTTACGTTTTCATTTCTTCCCACAATCTCAATTCAATTACTGAGGCGACAGTTTACGAGCTAACTAGGGGCGAGCCTATTACCTCAGTTACAGCCTAGCTAGTGGGCGAGCCTATTACCCCAGATACAGCCAACAGCGAACTGTCGAGTCATGTTGAGTTAAGACTTCAGAGAAGAGTTGTTGTGTTTGGAGTTTCCCTGGAAGTGCAACTCTGCCTTTCTTCATTTCGCCTGTGAACTTTCCGTTCCGCAAAATACACAGTCAAGTTAAGCTTGGAGGGAAGGGGGATTTGAGTTTCATGCACCTCGCCATTCTTAAATTCCGTCTGACAAGAATTCGTTGCACATGCATCTCCTTGATAATATAATTAATAGTCCTGTCAGTGATTTTAACCCATCATGCCGAGTCGCCAAATGGATATAGGTCGCAGTTCATTGCCATCGATAACAAAAAGCGCTTATCACGTTAGGTAATGCATTCATAACTGTTCCCGGGTGTATCCGGGGCGGGTTGCTTGTTATCTAATAATACATTGAAAATTGAAATATTGGTATCATTATGTCATTTTGAGGGTTTGTGACATCGTGGCCATCGGCCCTGTAACTGTACACATTCGGGGTCATGGTTGATTATACTCAATGAGGGATACATTAAAAAAACATCTTTCTCCATTTCTTTTCATTTAACAATGAGCATCAATCTCTAACACTTCACTTCTCGGGATCTTATCACACAAAACCAAATCATTCTTGGTAATAAGAATCAGACAAAGTCAACAGATACTTCTCTTTTCCACAAAAACCTTATCTAAGTCCAAGACCGAACACAATAATCATCTAACCTCTTCCCTCATACATTTCTACAATCTCCATACATACTCTTCAAGATACTTACGACTAATCAGACCTCTAACAAAATTTTTACAGCATGGAATGTAAAATAATAATCAAAGATGTATCAAAAAAACAAAACAGCATCAAAAATAGAAATAACAAGATGTTCAGCAAAGAACATATAGCCAACTTTCTCCTAAATGTATGGATATCTTTATGACTCTTTGTCCTCATCCCTAAAACAATCACCCCAACCACAATGTATTGTTTGTTTTCTTTTATATTGATAATAAGCCAGTAGGTGTCAAGATCAATATTATATACTTTATGATGATTGAATAACAAAACTACTAACTTATTGTAATGCATTCACGTCCGTTAATCTCTATATTAAGCCAGCCTGCAAAATTAAGAATCTTCCGCCCCAATCATCTTCCGCCCCAATCACAGTAGGTGCTGCTGCGACCTATCAGTGAATTAATCTTTATCTTGTACGCCTATGCACTGCCATCGTAATGTACTACGATGGCAGTGTTCTATGGGTGTTGAATGAGTAGGCAGTTTAAAGTAGCCAAGAGGGAGGCGATCCAGCTGGCAGTGTTTAAAGGTATTCGGAGCGCGATCGTGGCTAATAGTTGAACTACCAGTATTACAAAATTGCCATACTTCAGGAGGCCAGCTCAGGCATTTACACAGCGTTATGTTTGGAACAATATTACCCACATAACCCACAAGAGGACAGCACCGTACAGAGGCATTAAGAAGGCTGTGGTTAATGACAACGTGTATCTAGTTCTTCTATTCTCCTTTTTCTAATGTCTTCTGTTTATGAGCGATGCTGGGACTGTGATTTTATTAATATACGAGTGTATACTTTATCCTCTCCTTTGAGCTAAATGACATTTTATTCAGTATCTGTGGGAAAAGCTCGTGCACATCATTTGTAAAAGAATTCAAGAAAAAAAAACCTAACTGTAGCAGTATTCGATCCCCAGTCAACTGCGTGTCAGACTAACATGCTAGCCCAGAGCTAACCGTACCCATGACGTCAGGTGTTCTTAACTGACATATTAGATACAAACTGTTGGCAAATAATGACTTTAAATAAACGATTTCTTCACTGCAGTACATCTTCATTAAAGATCATTTCATACAAAGTTTATATTATTGTATCAGTACGGTATATCACATACAACATACTACAACTACTGAAATATAAGACAGGCACATGAGGACAGCTGCCATCTTGTCGTGTGACACAAACGGCTCAGCTCTTTTAAGCCACTCATACTGTATAATATTATAATATTAAATTATAATAAATAACGGATCACGACCTTCAGGATAGCTTAAACCCCCTAGGCTCGATAATCGGAATTGGTGGGTCTTAAGCTATTTATTAAAATGGTTGCATAATTCACACGGACGCCATCCTGACATGGCATGGCCGATGACCTTGAATTTTGGAAGAAAGACGCGTCCTATATAAAGGTATGTTGTTACCAAATTTGGTAGAGATCGGATGATTAGTTTAGCCGTAATTTGATTTTACGTTTTGAACATTTGAGTGGCCGCCATTCTGTTTTGGTAAAGATGGCGGCGATATAAAGTATGACACTGAGGTGTCCTTTACTAGTGCTACCTCTGTACCAAATTTCGTTCAATTCGGTTTCACCATGTTTGAATTGATAGGGGGGACAGACATTCAGAGTACACACACTCACACACACAGACACACACACACACACAGACTCACACACACACATACACACACACACACAGACTCACACACACACATACACACACACAGACAGACACACTTTTTTCGCCCTGTATTGATCTCATAAGTCTACTTTCATTTTTTGCAAAAATCGAAAGTAGGCTAAAAATACAGATGTGGAACTTAATTTAGCATGGCCCCCTTCTACCTCACTGCCAGACCATTACAAGGAATACCATGGCTCAAGTCTCAATACTCCCTGCAATGATCCAATAGCCAAAAAGGTAGCCATGCTATAACCAAAAATCACAGAAATTGTACTGTGACAGCCCCTTATGCTTGTACACAAGGATATCACAGCTGAGCGGCTTCTTAGGGAAGCGTCGTTCATTATCTTAACAGCCAAGACAGTTTGTAACTTCCTAAATATTGATTTACGGAGCTGAGATTCACGTCTCTAGCAAAGTCAATATTGTCAAAGTACGTTCCAGTTGCTTGGAGTAGAAACTGTGCTATGATGTGTCGGAAAAATTTCAAGTCCTTATTGAAACAGTGCAGTGAAGCAAAAGGAAGATCTCGCGGTTTCTAAACAGGTCATGTTGAAGTCCGTAAGTAGGCTACTTTGAGAGATCAAAATGTAACATTCATGTGTCACAATACTCACACACCTGAGAGAATAAGGTGTGAGGAAATTAGCTGCTGTTGATGTTAATTTCTTTTACTGGCTCGGGACATCTTGGTCATCAAACCCGTGTACTTGGATTTGTGTTGAATTTATCTGATAATTTTAGTTTCTGTGGTGACTGTAGTAGTGTGTGTAGCTGGAGTTTATAGGGTGGGGATAGGGTAGGTGACCCTAGACTTGAAACAAGATGTTCAGTAAAGAACATATAGCCTACTTTCTCCTAAATGCATGGGTATTGTTATAACACTTTGTCCTTTTCAAGGAGTATAATTGAATGTTGGTTGTAGTAGTTTGTTGAAATACAACGTGCTATAGGGATATTAAACATGAATATGAGGTGCCCTTTGCTAATGCTACCTCTGTAAAAAAAATTCATTCAATTCGGTTTCACCGTGTTTGAATTGATCTGGGGAATGGATTTGCACACATACATGGCCGCTATTTGCAAACTATTGGGCTGACGACCTTGTAGTCAGTCATAAGATGCTTTCCACAAAAAGGCATGTTGTTGCAAAATCCGGTAGAGATCAAATTAATAGGATGGTCGACATTTGATTTAAGCTTTTAACATATGGGTGGCCGTCATTCCGTTTCCGTCAAGATGGCGGCGATATAAAACTTGACACTGAGGTGCCAATTGCTACTGCTACCTCTGTACCAAATTTCGTTCAATTCGGTTACACCGTGTTTGAATTGATAGGGGGAATCGATTTGCACACATACTTGGCCACCATCTGCAAACTATTGGGCTGATGATCTAGCAGTTTGGTCAGAATATGCTTCCCACATAAAGATGTGTTGTTGCAAAATTTGGTAGAGACTAGATTATTAGGTTGGTCGTAATTACATTTTAGCCTTTAACATTTGGGTGGCCGCGATTACGTTTCCGTCAAGATGGCGGTGATATAAAATATGACACTGAGGTGGCCTTTTCTAGTGCTACTTCTGTACCAAATTTCGTTCCATTCGATTTCACCGTGTTCGAATTAATAGGGGGAATCGGTTTTCACACAAAGACGGCCGCCATCCGCAAAATATTAGGCTAATGACCTATTAGTTTGGTCAAAGGATGCTCCCTCCATAATGGTATGTTCATGCAAAATTTGGTAGAGATCGGATGATTAGGTTAATCGTAATTTGATTTAAGCTTTGAATATTTGTGTGGCCGCCATTACGTTTCCGTCAAGATGGCGGCGATATAAAACATGACACTGAGGTGCCCTTTGCTAGTGCTAGCTCTGTACCAAATTTCATTCCATTCGGTTTCACAGTGTTCGAATTAATACGGGTAATCGATTTTGACACAAAGATGGCCGCCATCCGCAAACTATTAGGCTAATGACCTATTAGATTTGTCCAAGGATGCTTCCTCCATTATGGTATGTTGTTGCAAATTTGGTAGAGATCGGATGATTAGGTTAGTCGTAATTTGATTTAAGCTTTGAACATTTGGGTGGCTGCCATTACGTTTCCGTCAAGATGGCGGCGATATAAAACATGACTCTGGGGTGCCCATTGCTAGTGCTACCTCTGTACCAAATTTCATTCCATTCGGTTTCACCGTGTTCGAATTAATAGGGGTAATCGATTTTGACACAAAGATGGCCGCCATCCGCAAACTATTAGGCTAATGACCTATTAGATTTGCCAAAGGATGCTCCTTCCATAAAGGTATGTTGTTGCAAAATTTGGTAGAGATCGGATGATTAGGTTAGTCGTAATTTGATTTAAGCTTTGAACATTTGGGTGGCCGCCATTACGTTTCCGTCAAGATGGCGGCGATATAAAACATGACTCTGGGGTGCCCTTTGCTAGTGCTACCTCTGTACCAAATTTCATTCCATTCGGTTTCACCGTGTTCGAATTAATAGGGGTAATCGATTTTGACACAAAGATGGCCGCCATCCGCAAACTATAAGGCTAATGACCTATTAGATTTGTCCAAGGATGCTCCCTCCATAAAGGTATGTTGCTGCAAAATTTGGTAGAGATCGGATGATTAAGTTAGTCGTAATTTGATTTAAGCTTTGAACATTTGTGTGGCCGCCATTACGTTTCCGTCAAGATGGCGGCGATATAAAACATGACACTGGGGTGCCCTTTGCTAGTATTACCTCTGTACCAAATTTCGTTCCATTCGATTTCACCGTGTTCGAATTAATAGGGGCAATCGATTTTCACACAAAGATGGCCGCCATCCGCAAACTCTTAGGCTGATGACCTATTAGTTTGGTCAAAGGATGCTTCCCCCATAAAGGTATGTTGTTGCAAAATTTGGTAGAGATCGGATGATTAGGTTAGTCGTAATTTGATTTAAGCTTTGAACATTTGTGTGGCCGCCATTACGTTTCCGTCAAGATGGCGGCGATATAAAACATGACACTGAGGTTTCCTTTGCTAGTGCTACCTTTGTACCAAACTTCGTTCAATTTGCGCTCACCGTGTTCGAATTGATAGGGGGGGACAGACATTCAGAGTACACACACTCACACACACACACACACACACGCAGACTCACACACACACATACACACACACACACAGACACAGAGACACACTTTTTTTCGCCCTGTAGTGATCTCATAAGTCTACTTTCATTTTTTGCAAAAATCGAAAATAGGCTAAAAACAAGATGTTCAGCAAAGAACATATAGCCTACTTTCTCCTAAATGTATGGGTATCTTTATGACTCTTTGTCCTCATCCCTAACACAATCACCCCTACCACAATGTATTGTTTGTTTTCTTTTATATTGATAATAAGCCAGTAAGTGTCAAAATCAATATTATATACTTTATGATGATTGAATAACAAAACTACTTACTTATTGTAATGCATTCACGTCCGTTAATCTCTATATTAAGCCAGCCTGCAAAATTAAGAATCTTCCGCCCCAATCACAGTAGGTGGTGCTGCGACCTATCAGTGAATTAATCTTTATCTTGTACGCCTATGCACTGCCATCGTAATGTACTACGATGGCAGTGTTCTATGGGTGTTGAATGAGTAGGCAGTTTAAAGTAGCCAAGAGCGAGGCGATCCAGCTGGCAGTGTTTAAAGGTATTCGGAGCGCGATCGTGGCTAATAGTTGAACTATCAGTATTACAAAATTGCCATACTTCAGGAGGCCAGCTCAGGCATTTACACAGCGTTATGTTTGGAACAATATTACCCACAGAGGCATTAAGAAGGCTGTGGTTAATGACAACGTGTATCTAGTTCTTCTATTCTCCTTTTCCTAATGGCTTCTGTTTATGTGCGATGCTGGGACTGTGATTTTATTAATATACGAGTGTATACTTTATCCTCTCCTTTGAGCTAAATGACATTTTATTCAGTATCTGTGGAAAAAGCTCGTGCACATCATTTGTAAAAGAATTCAAGAAAAAAAAACTAACTGTAGCAGTACTCGAGCCCCAGTCTACTGCGTGTCAGACTAACATGCTAGCCCAGAGCTAACCGTATCCATGACGTCAGGTGTTCTTAACTGACATATTAGATACAAACTGTTGGCAAATAATGACTTTAAATAAACGATTTCTTCACTGCAGTACATCTTCATTAAAGATCATTTCATACAAAGTTTATATTATTGTATCAGTACGGTATATCACATACAACATACTAAAACTACTGAAATATAAGACAGGCACATGAGGACAGCTGCCATCTTGTCGTGTGACACAAACGGCTCAGATCTTTTAAGCCACTCATACTGTATAATATTATAATATTAAATTATAATAAATAACGGATCACGACCTTCAGGATAGCTTAAACCCCCCTAGGCTCGATAATCGGAATTGGTGGGTCTTAAGCTATTTATTAAAATGGTTGCATAATTCACACGGCCGCCATCCTGAAATGGCATGGCCGATGACCTTGAATTTTGGGTGAAAGACGCGTCCTATATAAAGGTATGTTGTCACCGAATTTGGTAGAGATCGGATGATTAGTGTAGCCGTAATTTGATTTTACGTTTTGAACATTTGAGTGGCCGCCATTCTGTTTTGGTAAAGATGGCGGCGATATAAAGTATGACACTGAGGTGTCCTTTACTAGTGCTACCTCTGTACCAAATTTCGTTCAATTCGGTTTCACCGTGTTCGAATTGATAGGGGGGGACAGACATTCAGAGTACACACACTCACACACACACAGACACACACACACACACACACACACACAGCCTCACACACACACATACACACACACACACAGACTCACACACACACATACACACACACAGACAGACACACTTTTTTCGCCCTGTGTTGATCTCATAAGTCTACTTTCATTTTTTGCAAAAATCGAAAGTAGGCTAATAAGGTATATTCTAGACCACGCCAACGCGAGCACTTAGCCGCACCGAGCTATTCTCCTCCCACCCCTCTTACCTCCCCGTGCAGTGGCGGTAACACAGTCAGACTTGGATGATGAGCAATGGATCACTGACCTCGCTTTCATGAAAGACTTCAGTACTATGGGTGACCGTATTGAAAGTTTCAAATTGCAGCTTGTGCTTTAAGTCAATTTCAAGAAGGAAATTGGGACAATTTTCCCTTTGTGAAATACTTGAACACATAAAAGCGTTAGAGTCATTGCATAAATAATTTGACAGATAGGTTTGAAGAAAACTACAGTGCGATTCAATTTTGACAGACCGCTATTACCATTACAATGGTGATTTGATTTAATTCTATAAAGGCGTTGAGGAACAATGATTCATGCCCTTGCCCTGAAATTTGTTGCTATGTTCGGAACAACTTCGTTTGTGAACAAATGTTTTTAATTATGACATAGGAAGCTTATAGTTTTACGTGATCGTTAATCTGTCTGGCTGCGTGGCTCAGGGGTAACGTTCTCGCTTACTGAGCCCAAGGTTGCAGGTTCGAAACCTGGCGCTATCAGCTGGCATTTGAGGGTGCGCAAATGCGAGGGAGCCGTGTCAGTACATTTACTGGCACGTTAAAGATCCCCTTCGGGGCAAAATTCCGGCACCCCGGCGTCTCTAAAAGCCAGGGTAGTTAAAAGGGACGTAAAACCAATAACCTTATTATTATGTTCGTTAATCATACGATTATGAGCCACGGGGTTTCAATTATGAATATTAGCAAAAGAAACACAAGGTCAAGTTCTTTCCTTGGAAGCTATTGTAGGCTATACTTCGGATTGAAACTGCCAAAACGATTGTTCGAAATATCGGAAAATTAGTGGCTTCAGAGCGATGCCAAAGATAAACAAAGAATGTTGAAAACTTGTGCAAAATCAGGAGCGCAAAAAAAATATTATATCTGTATGTACACAAAATTGGCATTTTTAGCCTACCTTTCACATTTTGCAAAAATGAGGAAAAAGTAGACTTATGAGATCGATCCGGGAAAATGTGTATTTGTATGTCTGTCTTTCTGTCTGTCTGTCTGTGTGTGCCCCCCCCCCTCCCCCCACCCCTATCAACTCCTAAAAGGCTGCAGCAATCGAAACCAAATTTGGTATGAGTAATCATCTATACCGGAACATCTCATGAAAATTATGTCAGTGCTACAACTGCTGAAAAACCGCATTTGAAATTTGAGCGCCATGTTGGATATCTTGGAAGGTATCAATGATAACTATTCCAAAATTGGCACAAATATAGATAAACATTTTTCAGTTTAATTTCCAGGAGGCCATATATGACAGTGTTGCCAACAATATTCTAAGCCTGCTGATAGGTCCAACATCTAAATGCATGTATCTTCTATACTAACAAATGGATTTCAACCAAACTTCGTATGTACTATGTGTACATAAACAGATATGACTGAGCATATTCTTAAGAGCCACCAGGGCTTCCAACTGTTGATAAATACTCTCTCTATTTTTGTATCCAAATACCAATATATCAGAAAGTATGCGAGCCAACAGCTTTAAACTTTGCACACGTATAGTAGCTGACATTCTAGATTAATTTGGTGCAACTATTGTATGTCAGTGCTACCAACATGATTCTAAACCTGCTGATAGGACCAATTTTTAAATACATCTAACTTCTATACTAAGTAATGGATTTCATTAAAAGTTGGCACAACAATAGATCGTATTATTTCAGATTATTTCTGACCAATACATGCATGACATTGTTTCCAACATGATTTTACGCGCGCTGTTAGATCCAATGTTTAACTGCATGTAAGGTCCATGCTATCCACTGGACTTCAACCAAATTTTGTATTCTGTACCTTAAGAGATGGAACTAAGAATATATTTAGTCACCAGGGCTGCCAACTGTAGTGCTCTATTAGGCTACATTAGGCTACATTTCCAGGTATACAGTATTTCGAACTAATTTGTAATTTCTATATTACCAACATAATTTCGTCATTATTCTAGATAGATCCATATAGATTAATCATTGGCATGAATCTTAAATTTTAAGAAAAGTAGGCTCTTTACTTCGTCACGGAACCTCTTGTTATTATTATTATTCATTTTTATACCGGTACGCAACCAACGCGCGCTGATTTACACAGCCCAATTCACCAAACAACAACAACACGACTGCCACCTCACAAAGCGCTGCCACGACACGTTTCTCTCCAACAGTAGAGCTCTTGCAAGTGCCGGTCGGTGCTCGCGAAGCACCTGAGTTGGCGTGGCCTGTGTTATCCCATTATTTGTTTGGGCGGAGTATGAAAAACTCGGGAAAAATACACACAGTATGGCCACAGTCAGTTCCGGGATTGGATTATCCTATCCATAGACTTGCTGCAGCTGGCGATCGTGGTCCTGGTGCACGAAATAATGCGCACGGCAACTCTGCGGTGTGGTTATTTATGAGAATGGTTATGTGGAATCTCCGCGGTCATCCGGCATTTATGGATGTTTGAACACGAGACACCGGTGCCATAGATTTACTAACACTTTAATTATTACCTTCAGGGCGAAATTCTGGCACTCTGGCGATTCCAAAATCACAGTACTTAAAAAGAACCCTACACTTTTATTCCTTTTCTTTCCATTCTTTTCCTTTTCTTTCCTTGCCTTTCCTTTCATTTCATTTCATTTCATGTTCTTTTCTTTCCATTCTTTTCCTTTTCTTTCCTTGCCTTTCCTTTCATTTCATTTCATGTTCTTTTCTTTCCATTTTCATTTCCATATTTGTTTATTTTTAGCCTACTTTTCACATTTTGCAAAAATGAGGAAAAAGTAGACTTATGAGATCGGACAAATGTGTGTTTGTCTGTCCTTCTGTCTGTCTGTCTGTCTGTCTGTCTGTCTGTCTGTCTGTCTGTCTGTCTGTCTGTCTGTCTGTCCTTCTGTCTGTCTGTCTGGCTGGCTGTGTGTGTGTGTCCCCTATCAACTCCTAAACGGCTGCATCAATCGAAACAAAATTTGGTAGGAGTAAAGATCTATACCTGAATATTTCACGTCCATATTTGAAAATGATGTCAGTGCTACCAACTGCTGAAAAATCGTAATTGAAATTTGAGATCCATGTTAGATATCTTGGAAGGTATGAATGGGAGCTATTTCAATATTGGCACACATATAGATAATAATATTGCAGTTATATTTCCAGGAGGCCATACATGTCAGTGTTGCCAAAATGATTATAAGCCTGCTGATAGGTCCAAATTTTAAATGCATATAACTTCTACACTATCAATTGGATTTCAAACAAATTTCGTATTTGATATGTGTACATAAACATATATTACTGAGCGTATTCTTAAGATACACCAGGGCTGCCAACTGTTAATAAATGCTCTCAATTTGTTTTAATCCAAATACCCATATATCAGAAAGTATGCAAGCCGACAGCTTTAAACTCTGCACACGTATAGTACCTGACATTCTATATTAATTTGGAGTAAGTTATATACGTCAGTGCTACCAACATGATTCTAAGCCTACTGAGAGGACCAACTTAAAATACATGTAACTTCTATACTATCATTTGGATTTCAACAAAATTTTGTGTGTGCTATGTGTACCATAACAGATATTATGACTATGCTGATTCTTAAGAGTAACCAGGGCTGCCAACTGTTAATAAATACCGTCTCGATTTTTCTCACCCTAATATTAACATATCAGAAAGTATGCAAGCCAATAGCTCTAAACTTTGCACACGTATAGCACCTGGCATTCTAGATTAATTTGGAGTAACGAATATAGGCCTACGCCAGTGCTGCCAACATGATTTTACGCCTGTTGATAGGTCCAATTTTAAAATGCATGTAACTTCTATACTAACTAATGGATTTCATTCAAAATTGACACAACAATAGATCATATTATATCAGATTATTTCTGACCAATACATGTATGTCAATGTTGCCAATATGATTTTACGCGCGCTGTTAAATCCAAAGATTAACTACATGTAACCTCCATGCTATCCATTGGACTTCAACCACATTTTGTATTCTGTACCTTAAGACATGGAACTAAGAATATATTCAGTCAACAGGGCTGCCAACTGTATTCTCTATTAGGCTACGTTATGCCTGGTATACAGTATTTCGAACTAATTAGAAATTTCGATATTAACAAATTAATTTCGTCATTATTCTAGATAGATCCATAATATAGTTTAATCATTGGCATGATTCTTAAATTTAAGAAAAGTAGGCTCTTTAGTTCGTCACGGAACTTCTTGTTTATTATTTGTTTTAATTTAATTTTTCTCTCTTTTTAGCCAACTTTTCACATTTTGCAAAAATGAGGAAAAAGTAGACTTATGAGATCGGGCAAATGTGTGTCTGTCTGTCCTTCTGTCTGTCTGTCTGTCTGTCTGTCTGTTTGTCCATCTGTCTGTACGTCTGGCTGTGTGTGTGAGTAGGAGTATAGATCTATACCTGAATATCTCACGGCCATATTTGAAAATGATGATAGTGCTACCAACTGCTGAAAAATCGCAATTGAAATTTGAGCTCCATGTTGGATATCTTGGAAGGTATGAATAATAATAATAATAATATCGTATGGCCTCGGGTGCCTGGTGCAAGCTTTGTTAGTTGACACCCAGAGGGTAGCTTGCATGTCGAATTTCGTCGTTCCTTTGAACACTATGAAAGTCAAGGAGGTTAGATATCTAAACTCCTTGACACTACAGCGCTGTCAAGTAGAGAATGGAGGAACTTTGTGTTGGCGGAAAATCCCGAGATTAATTTTGCCATTGAACACGGCCTACTGAATTCAAATGGGTTCTTTAACATGCCAACAACGTATGGCATGAGTGTCGTGATTTTTGTCGCCTTTCAAAAATCACTTACCACGGTCAGGGGCGAACCTGCAATCTTGGGGTTGGTAGTCCGACACTATAACCACTCACCCACCGTGGCAAGGTATGAATGGGAGCTATTTTAAAACTGGCACACGTATAGATAAATAGCTGAAGTACCCGTGCTTCGCTACGCGTCATAAATAAATTAAAATGTGAAAGTAACAGTTAAACCAGTGGATAGGCGAGGTGTTGTGCAGAGGGAGATTAAGTATGGAACATTTTGTCCAACTACACCGCTCGGCGTTGACCGTGTTTTATAGCACAAATTTAGGTTTTACTCGCTAACCGTTGGATATACCTTTCGGATAGAAAATGTAATTTTAAACCTCGTATATGCCATCAAAAGTTTGCTATTTCTTAGCGTTGACTTTTTATTTGAAATGGAAATATGAAAGTATGAGAACAAAGGGTGTAGCGACGTCACTAAAATGGTCGCCATAGTGCAAAGTAATGAAATCAAAAGTATCCTATATGTTAACCAGGTAAATCAGCTACTTCCATGTAAAATTCATGTAAGTCGGACCAGTGGTTCTTGCGTGATTGAGTAATACACAGACACACACCATCTTATTTTTAGCCTCGCTTCGCTCGCGTCATAGTCGTGTCATATTGTAATTCAATGACATGCAGGTTTAACCCCGTTAACACCCCTTTAGAACCTGAACATCCAAAAATCCCTCCTTAGTAGACATTTTCGACACACAACAAACATATCCCCTTCTTCTAACTTCAATAGTTTTGATTGGTCGATGAGAGTGAACATCCAAAAATCCTTCCTTAGTGGAGGTTTTTCTTCCAGAATTTCACCCCTCCCCATATGCCCCTTAAATTGGATTTATGAAAAAACGGTCGAACACCTACTCATTTTAATTATTTATTCATTTATTTATTTATTTTTAAGCTGATTGGAACTTGGAGAAAATCAAGCTCCTCGTCTATGTCGTTTAAGAGGTACACGCTCCGTTAGGAATCTCTCAACCCCCACTTTTCATCCCTTTTACCTCATAATATACACCACATCGAAAAACCATTAGACGTGTGTCAGCTCATTTTAAATGATTAGTATATATGCCAAGTATCACATCCCCAAATGAAACCACTCATGAGATATTGTTATTCAATGAAATGCACGTTTACCCCCTTAACACCTCATTAGAACCTGAATATCCAAAATTCTTTCCTTAGTGGACGTTTTCGACTTACAACGAACTTATCCCCAAAATTTCATGTTTCTAACTTCAATAATTTTGGCTGGGCGATGATGAGTGAGTGAGTCAGTCAGGACATTTTCTTTCACTAATTTTTGAGAATTTCACCCCTCCCCAAGAACCCCTTAAATTGGATTTATGAAAAAAAAAACGGTCGAACACCTATTTACTTATTTAAAGCTGTTTTCCCCCTGAGTTTGATGAGTGAGTAAGTAAGTCAATCAGTTAGGACACTTTCTTTCCCGTTTTTCCCCCCGAATTTCACTCCTCCCCATGGGCCCCTTAAATTGGATTTATGAAGAAATGGTCGAACACCTATTTACTTATTTTTAAGCTGCTTTTTCCGCTGAATTTCAAACTTATAGCCTATGTTGAATAAGAGATACAGTACACGCTCCGTTAAGAATCCTTCAACCCCCAATTTTCTCTCCTTTCACCTCATAATATACCCCATATCGATAAACCCATTAGACATATGTCTGCTTATTTTGAATGCTTAGTTTGTATGCCGAATATCACATCCCCAAATTAAACAACTCGTGAGATATTGTTATTCAATGAAATGCAAGTTTAATCCCCTTAACACCCCTTCAGAACATGAATATCCTAAAATCCATCCTTAGTGGAATTTTTCGATATACAACGAACATATCTCCAAAATTTCAAGATTCTAACTGCAATAGGTTTGCTGGGGGATGATGAGTGAATATCCTAAAATCCTTCCTTAGTGGCCTTCTTTCCCCAGAATTTCATCCCGCCCCATGAGCCCCTTAAATTGGATTTATGAAAAAACGATCGAACACCTATTTACTACTTAATCAATCTGATTTTTCTCCCTGAGATTCTTACTTTTTGCCTCTGTCTTTTAAGAGATACTTGCTCCGTTAAGAATCCTTCAACTCTCACTTTTCACACATACACCTCATAATATACACCACATCGAAAAACCCTCAGACATGTATGTGTCTTCTTATTCTTAATGATGAGTTTATATGCCTAGTATCCCATCCCAAAGGAAACCAATCGGGAGATATTGATATTCAATTAAATGCAAGTTTACCCCCTTAACACCCCTTTAGAACCTGAATATCCAAAATTCCTTCCTTAGTGGACGCTTTCGACATACAACGGACATAGCCCCTTAATGTCAGTTTCTAACTTCAATAATTTTGGCTGGGGGATGATGAGTGAGTAAGTCAGGACATTTTCTTTCAATTATTTTTCAGAATTTCACTCCTCTCATGAACCCCTTAAATTGGATTTAAGAAAAAACGGTCGAACACCTATTTATTTATATTTTAAGCTGTTTTTCCCGCCGAATTTCAAACTTCTCGCCTATGTCGTTTAAGAGATACACGCTCCGTTAATAATCCCTCAACCCCCAATTTTCACCCCTTTCACCTCGTAATATACTCCACATCGATAAACCCTTAGACATATGTCTGATTCTTTTAATGATTAGCTTATATACCGAATATCACATCCCCAAAGAAACAACTCATGAGATATCGTTATTCAATGAAATGCACGCTTACCCCCTGAACACCTCTTTAAAACCCGAATAACAAAAATCATTCATTAGTTGACGTTTTCGATATACAGCGAACCTATTCCCAAAATTTCATGTTTCTAGCTTTAATAGTTTTCGCTGGGCGTGATGAGTGAGTGAGTAAGACAGGACATTTTCTTTCAATTATTTTTACCAGAAATTCACCCCTCCCCATGGGCCCCTTAAATTGGATTGATGAAAAAACGCTTGAACCCCTATTAACTTATTTTTAAGCTGTCTTCTTCCCCTGAGTTTGATGAGTGAGTGAGTTAGTCAGTCAGTTAGGACACTTTCTCTCCTTTTTCCCCCAGAATTTCACCCCACCCCATTGGCTCCTTAAATTAATTTATGAAACAAGATGTTCAGTAAAGAACATATAGCCTACTTTCTCCTAAATGCATGGGTATTGTTATAACCCTTTGTGTTTTTCAAGGAGTATGATTGAATGTTGGTTGTAGTAGCTTGTTGAAATGCAACGTGCTACAGGGATATTAAACATGAATATGAGGTGCCCTTTGCTAGTGCTACCTCTGTACCAAATTTCGTTCAATTCGGTTTCACCATGTTTGATATGATAGGGGGAATCGATTTGCACACATACTTGGCCAACATCTGCAAACTATTGGGCTGATGTTCTTGCAGTTTGGTCAGAATATGTTTCCCACATAAAGATATGGTGTTGCAAAATTTGGTAGAGACTAGATTATTAGGTTGGTCGTAATTACATTTTAGCTTTTAACATTTGGGTGGCCGCGATTACGTTTCCGTCAAGATAGCGGTGATATAAAACATGACACTGAGGTACCCTTTGCTAGTGCTACCTCTGTACCAAATTTCGTTCATTCGGTTCCACCGTGTTCTAATTAATAGGGGGAATCAATTTTGACATAAATATGGCCGCCATCCGCAAACTATTAGGCTAATGACCTAATAGATTGGTCAAAGGTAGCTCCCTCCATAAAGGTATGTTGTTGCAAAGTTTGGTAGAGATCGGATGGTTATGTTAGTCGTAATTTGATTTAAGCTTTAAACATTTGTGTGGCCGCCATTACGTTTCTGTCAATATGGCGGCGATATTAATCATGACACTAAGATGCCCTTTGCTAGTGCCATCTCTGTACCAAATTTCGTTCCATTCGGTTTCACCGTGTTTGAATTAATAGAGGGAATCGATTCTGACACAAAGATGGCCGCCATCCGCAAACTATTAGGCGAATGACCTATTAGATTGGTCAAAGGATGCTCCCTCCATAAAGGTATGTAGTTGCAAAATTTGGTAGAGATCGGATGATTAGGTTAATCGTAATTTGATTTAAGCTTTGAACATTCGTGTGGCCGCCATTACGTTTCACTCAAGATGGCGGCGATATAAAACATGACACTGAGGTGCCCTTTGCTAGTGTTACCTCTGTACCAAATTTCGTTCCATTCGGTTCCACCGTGTTCGAATTAATAGGGGGAATCAATTTTGACATAAAGATGGCCGCCATCCGCAAACTATTAGGCTCATAACCTATTAGATTGGTCAAAGGATGCTCCCTCCATAAAGGTATGTTGTTGCAAAGTTTGGTATTGATCGGATGGTTATGTTAGTCGTAATTTAACTTAAGCTTTGAACATTTGTGTGGCCGCCATTACGTTCCTGTCAATATGGCGAAGATATAAAACATGACACTGAGATGCCCTTTGACCTCTGTACCAAATTTCGTTCCATTCGGTTTCACCGTGTTTGAATTAATAGGGGGAATTGATTTTCACACAAAGATGGCCGCCATCCGCAAACTATTAGGCTAATGACGTATTCATTTGGTCAAAGGATGCTTCTTCTACAAGGGTATGTTGTTGCAAAATTTGGTAGAGATCGGATGATTAGATTAATCGTAATTTGATTTAAGCTTTGAACATTTGTGTGGCCGCCATTACGTTTCCGTCAAGATGGCGGCGATATAAAACATGACACTGAGGTGCCTTTCGTTAGTACTACCTCTGTACCAAATTTCGTTCCATTCGGTTGCACCGGGTTCGAATTAATAGGGGGAATCGATTTTCACACAAAGATGGCCGCCATCCGCAAAGTATTACGCTGATGACCTATTAGTTTGGTCAAAGGATGCTCCCCTCATAAAGGTATGTTTTTGCAAAATTTGGTAGAGATCGGATGATTAGGTTAGTCGTAATTTAATTTAAGCTTTGAACATTTGTGTGGCCGCCGTTACGTTTCCGTCAAGATGGCGGCGATGTAAAACATGACACTGAGGTGCCTTTTGTTAGTACTACCTCTGTACCAAATTTTATTCCATTCGGTTGCACCGTGTTCGAATTAATAGGGGGAATCGATTTTCACACAAAGATGGCCGCTATCCACAAACTGTTACGCTGATGACCTAATGGTTTGGTCAAAGGATGCTCCCCCCCTAAAGGTATGTTGTTGCAAAATTTGGTAGAGATCGGATGATTAGGTTAGTCGTAATTTGATTTAAGCTTTGAACGTTTGTGTGGCCGCCATTACGTTTCCGTCGAGATGGCGGCGATATAAAACATTACACTGAGGTGTACTTTGCTATTGCTACCTTTGTACCAAATTTCGTTCAATTCGCATTCACCGTGTTCGAATTGATGGGGGGGACAGCCATTCAGAGTACACACACTCACACACACACAGACACACACACACACACACATACACACACACACACAGACTCACACACACACATACACACACACAGACAGACACACTTTTTTCGCCCTGTGTTGATCTCATAAGTCTACTTTCATTTTTTGCAAAAATCGAAAGTAGGCTAAAAACGGTGGAACACCGATTTACTTATTTTTTAAGCTGATTTATTTTCGCTGAGTCTCAAATTTCTCGCCTATGTCGTTTAGGAGATAGGCCTACACGCTTCGTTAGGAATCCTTCAACCCCCAATTTTCACCCCTTTCACCTCATAATAATAAACCACATCGAAAAACCTTTAGACACATGTCTGCTTATTTTTAATGATTAGTTTATATGCCTAGTATCACATCCACAAATGAAACCATTCGTGAGATATTGTTATTCAATAAAATGCCTGTTTAACCCCCTTAAGACCCCTTTAGAACCTGAATATTCAAAAATCCACCCTTAGTGTATGGTTTTGACATACAACGAACATATCCCGAAAATGACATATTTCCAACTTCAATATTTTTGGCTGGGCGATGATGAGTGGGTGAGTGAGTCAGGACATTTGCTTTCAATTTTTTTCTTCAGTATTTCACCCCTCCCGATGAACCCCTTAAATTTGGTTTATCAAAAAACCTGTCGAACACATATAAGTTATACTTATTTTTAAGCAGATTTTCCCTTTGAGTTTGAAGAGCGAGTGAGTCAATCGGTTAGGACACTTTCTTTCCTGTTTTTACCCAGAATTTCACCCCTCCCCATAGGCCCCTTAAAGTGGATTTATGAAAAAACGGTCAAACACCTATTTAATTGTTTTTATGCTGATTATTTCCCGCTGAGTTTTAAACTCCTCGCCTATGTCGTTTATGAGATACAGGCTCCGTTAGGAATCATTCAACCCCCACTTTTCACCCCTTTCGCCTCATAATATAAATCACATCGAAAAACCCTCAGACACGTGTCTTCTTATTTTTAATGATGAGTTTATATGCCGAGTATCATATCCGCCAATGAAACCAATCAGGAGATATTGCTATTCAATTAAATGCAGGTCTACCCCCTTAACACCCCTTTAGAACCTGAATATCCAAAACTTATTTCTTTGTGGGCGTTTGCGGCCCTTGAGTAAGCTGCATACCAAATTTTATTCCAGTCCGTTGGGTGGGTTCTGAGATTTCGTGATGAATGTGTGAGTGAGTGAGTGAGTGAGTGAGTGAGTGGTATTTGACAAATATCTAGTAGATAGTGTCAAGTCTTTGTTATGCTATACTCGGTTGACAGTGCTGTGTGAGCAGTTGAGTAACTAACGGGATTTCAAGTAAAGATCCTAATTTTCTATACCGGTAGTGCAGAGCGCAACTCGAATCCAGTCGGCCGTGTCTCGACTTGAGCTATGTTGCCATGGAAACTATCTGCCTTGCCATTCCTTCATGAGTATATTTTATGATTTGATTAGCCTGTGCTTGGGTGCAAAAGGGCCGAAGTAGTGGTTTTGTGGGGGTTCTAGCACCTCCACCTCCACATTCCTCCACTCAAGATGGCGGCGGTGTGATATCTCTCGAACCCATGGTTAGATTTTAACAAATGAGGTGTTGTTGAACTCGGGCTGACACCCCCTTTCCAATGGACAACATATTTCCACCCCAAAAATAAAACCTACCCTACTAGGGGTGAAAATTGTAATTTTTAGAAAATCTAGCTTTCCAAGTGCAACATGTGAGAGTTTGAATGCCAATATGGATTTAAATGTTGTTCCACATGAAGTGAATGTGTACGGTCGATAGCCACTATGAATTAACATGCTTGTTTTTGTTTTTTTGTTTTTTACGCATGCCCACTCATGGTTTTTGTAAGAGGGTGGGGGAGCCGATCCCTGTGGATGGGTTGTTGTTGACAGGTCCTTGTTGATAGGTCATTGATGACAGGTCCTTGTGGACAAGTCTTTGTGGACGAGTCCTTGTGGACAGGTCCTTGTGGACAAGTCCTTGTGGACGAGTCTTTGTTGATGAGTCCCTTTGGACTGATCCCTTTGGACGGGTCCCTTTGGCCTGGTTCCTACGGACTGGTCCATGAATTTATTTAAATTATGTCAAAGGGCCTAACTACATATTGCATGTAAAGCAGTGTGTTGAACTGACGTTGTTCACTAATCCCCCACTACTATAATGGGATAACGATATGAAAGGAAAGTGACGAAATACATGTGAACACGTCTGAGATGACCTTATTACCGTCCTCCTTGTGAAACAAGTCACATCCTGTTTGGTTCATACGTGAGAAAATGCGAGTTCATGTGTAATATGATCTAACACATAGGTGTTCACCTGTACACGCGCACGATAAGAGCTAACAAGTCACAACCTGTTTTGACAGTGGTGGGAGGTGAAGGGGGGGGGGGGGTCAGGGGGGGGGGAGTTGGTGTAAGAGAGAACACAGGTGAAGAGAGAAAGAAATATGTATTGCTCATAATACATGTATAGCTGAGGACTGTACATAGGACTGTAGATTAAGTACAACAAGAGTGAATAAATAAATACAAGACACACAGGTTCACACAACATGTAATTTATTAATCCAAGAATTAAAGGCTGAGCTAAATCCCAATCATTTTACATATAGTTTATTTCCTTTTTGTTTCAACACTTTTTCCACAAGGTAATGTTTAGGAAACGCTGTCTTTTGGAGTTCTTGAAGATAAAACCTGCCTTTTATGGGTTGATGGTTGAGGTCCTCGAGTAAATAGGTGACTGGACTGTTCAGGTTGACTTGACGAATTCGAAATAGTTCAGTCCCCCAATTTGGTGTGTAGCCCTTATCGAAGACGGACTTGAATTTGCTCACACGAACATGGTCCCCAATGTTAAGGCGATGACGTTTAGGGTCTGCTGTTTTACGGGGTTAACAGTTTATCCAGTTGTGGAATATTTTTAGTTACAAGTCGTGGCTTGGTCCCAATGGTTCTGTGTTTGGTGTCATTGTAACGTGACACTAGCTCAGGTAACAAGTCCAACCAGCGATAAGTGCCCTGAGTGGTAAACGCTTTCCACATATGGGTTTTCAATGTTCGGTTGAACCGCTCGACCACGCTGGCTTTGAGATTGCTGTACGTGGTGTAATGGTGAATATCCTTAGATTTAAGAAAACTGGAGAAATCCTTGTTGAAAAATTATTTTCCCTGGTCGGTTTGTAGCAGCTGAGGTAGACGTTTAGATTGTTGAATAATATGTTGAAAGGCTTTGGTGACTAGTGGACTAGACTTGCGACGCACAGGTTCAACAAACGCCATTTTGGAATAAACATCAATGACCGTCAACATATAGCGTACACCATCGTTAACGCTAGCATAGGGAATCATTTCAACCAAGTTTGCTTGCCAAAGTTCATCCACACCCTGTGAAATCACCTTGAGTCGCTGATAGTGACGTCTAGCTGGACGATGCAACTCGTGAGCAATACCTATTTTAATGGGTGAGGGCTTAAACAATAATTTTGGCAATTCGAAGTTCTTCCTCAATTTCTTTAATTTCCCAATCGTGACCAGTATGGCCGGCTTGACGTGAAGCATGCAACAGCTGTAGTCGCTGGACGAGTTTATTTGGATTGTGCCAGTAGGTAACATCCACAAGGGGGTTTAATGGTTTAAATGTCACCCCTGAAGCGGACACTTTACGACGACCACTTTGACTAGTGGGGAACATTTTTGCAATGATGGTTTTATATTTTTGAGATATATTGGCATTCACTTGTTGAATGGGATCATACTGTCTTTTGTGGGCATGGGTGTCCAATAAAATGGATATATATTTACCAAGGTCCTCTGGCGTATAATCTTGAGATGAGGGAGTCCGAGAGAATAATAGCTTTAACAGTCCTGGTGTTAATTTATAGTTGATCTTTTTAATGACAGCTTTAGTACGACTAAATTTAATCGATGAATCACCAATTTTAAAACTATCATCCTCATAGCGAACGCCATATGTGGTATCTGTGTTTCCAATAAATAGATTGGTGAAATAGGGTTCCAGTGTTGATCCATAATATTTTATTAAAATGTTTTTCAGTTGAGCTTTATGTTGAGGGGTGGCCAAGAGTTGTGAAAATGGAGACGATCTGGAAGGGCAAGGTGTTTCGACCATGGCCAAGGATTTCCTCTTTCATAAAAACTGTGCAAGGGGTGATGCCCTTTTTTTGAGGCGTAAACACTTGTTCCTCTTTATCCTCAACTTCGCTAACACTAGTTAAATCTTCCTGTTCCTGTTCCTCTTCCTCAGGGTCCTCGTGGTGCGTCTGAGTGGCTTGTGAAACGGTAGGTAGCGTTTCAGATAGTTTGAAACAGGGTTTCAACATGGCTTTTAGCGGAGGTGCTAAATATTGTTGAATAAACAAAGCATGATCCGCACGCGAACGTTTCAATTAACGAAACTTTTGGCGAATAGTATTTTTTGCTCTAATAATATGCTTTTTCAATTGACTCTCTGCTAACGCCATGATGTCGTGACAAATGACTTGAGAGGGAATGATACAGTGCCTTAAATAGCAATAAAATTATCAAACCCTAAGCGATACCGCCCTTGGTTGAGTTCACTTTGTTTGTCAATCACTAAACAGGCATGACGTTGTGTGTTCCAGCACTTGCCACACAATTCTGTAAACATTTTAAAGGTCATATCCGGATTCACAAGTTCATTATAAATGTAACGACTGTTCCTTTCGTCCTGGCGAAATAACACAATGACATTGGCATTGTCACGAATCAACTGTTTGGACATTTTAGAATACGTTTGTCCAAGATAGTAGCAATCGATATGTTTGTGTCGACCCATGCTGAAATAGCTTTGAATGATACCTTGTCGTTCAGTGGATATATCATCGAAAATCATGAGTGAATCAGGCTTTACCTCATCCTCCGGTGAAATAACATTTTCTTGCGTGGAAAATGTAAAATACCCCATATTCTCATTTTGTAATCCAGACATGACTTGATCCAGAAACACGTAGAAGGGTTGGTAGAGAGATTTTGCGAAAATATAAATATTTTGAAAACACAGACCATTGAGCGCTGTAATAAGTGTCAGCAAAAGATTGGTCTTTCCACCGCCGGAAGGTCCCACAATGATGCAGCGAATGGAAGATGGAAACAGTGAACCATGGCGTTGTTCACGTGATGTAGGGCAGAGATGGGAAACCATGTCCCTCACGGGGAATGACTCTTGCTGTTTAATTATCTTCATTTCAACTAAGACTTAGAGAGGCTAGCAGGCTGTCTATATACATCGCACCGAGCCTTGTCATAGAAACAGTAGACTCGTACTACGGGTTGACGATGGATGTCTTTGGACGTGCGTTGATGGTCAAAGCTAGGTCTGTTCCCATACATGATCCTAAACAAGAAACAGATCCTGCTAATAAACACTATGTGGATAGGTCTGTAGTGCCACGCACAAAACAGGGAGATTATGACTTTAAAGGAAAGCGGTTAACCCATGTAAAACATCCTCAAGTGTCCACAGACGTTACTACAAAAAAATATGTGGATAACAAGGTGTATGAGTTTTATGATAAAGTGCCTCAGCTTACGGTGGATGGCTATAGCGCTAATCATCACCGCATTATTCACGTGGAAGACCCACAAGAAGATGATGATGTCTGTACCAAGCGATACGTGACCTATGAAATGAAAAGTCTTTATAAATTTATCCCATCTGTATTTTTAGTGTATCTGACAAATGTAAAACCTGTGAATGATAGAAACCATATACCGCTAGTTCATGACCAGCACTTGACCTATGTGCTTGCTTCGGGTTTAAGCCACTATCGATTACACTATGATGGAACCATTCACATCAAATACGCCATACCTGATGAGAACCATTTAGAAATAGAGATAAATGGTCATAGGATGTTGGTCCATAACCATGAAATGGTCAATGCAGGAGACGAATTATCCTTTCACCTCATGTTGACATGGGATGAAAAGCAAGCTGGAAAAACCATAAACGATTTCCCACTTTATGTAGAATTGGAATATACAGCCATGAAATAACAATCTGACGTTGGTTGTGACTTAAACTTTCTTGTGAAAAGTTGTTGGTCATCATCATCATGGTGAAACAAAGATATGTGGTGAGAAAGACTAAAAATATGACCCTGTCCTTGGCAAAGCCTGGGCTTAAGACATTCGTGGACAAGCCCTTGCGAAAGAAAAAAATGAAAAAATAATGTGTTGACCATAAGGAAAGCTCTTCGAGTAGCACAACGACATGTTATTCCAAAACGTCAACGACAGAGTTCAAAACAAGGGCAAGTGATTCCCGTCCCCAAACGAGCGGGATTTTTACCTGCATTATTCGCTGGTCTGGCTGCTCTAGGTTCAATTATAGGTGGCGCCAGTGCAGTGGCAAAAACTATTAAAGCCGCGCAACAGGGCATGCAACGACTCAAAGAAAGTCAGCGACACAATGAAACAATGGAGGCCATTGCTATGGGTGCTAGAAATGTCAATTTGAAGCCAGCCTTTTATCAACAAGTATTTGGAATTTCACCTTTTCGAAATAAAATAAAAACATCTTTAACCTCAGCCATAGCAAGACATGCCCTGACGCATCAGCAAGTGGAAAGCTATGCTAAACAACTGAAGCTTTCTCATTTTCGAGGTGTGTTTATGCGAAACCAATTACCCTCACAACCCTGGAAACATGAATGTGCTGTTGTCAATTTGGATGATCACCGAGGACCTGGAACGCATTATGTAGCTTATGTCAAAGTGGGATCCACTGTATGGTACTTTGACAGTTTTGGGAATTTGCCCCCGCCCATGGAACTAGTGGCCTATTTTGGAAACAGGATCAAGATATATTATAATGTGAAACGAGAGCAAACGTTTAACAGCCAACAGTGTGGACGTTTGTGTTTAATTTTTTTATATAAGACGCAAAATAAGCAAAAACGTCAACAGTATGTCGGTGGAAAGTAAGACGTTTACACTGCATGGACGTGGACCTGAAGTGAGCATAGACTTTTACCCACCTATCGAATTGAGTGAAAAACCCTATGGTTTAGGACTTGTTTCTCTTGAAACGTACAATCGAATATACAACATACGTGAAAATGTGAACAACAAGTTTTACTATGATGATTCTGTGCTCACCCTGAACTCTGGTGGATACACGATAGATGACATTTATGAACACATTTATGTGGTGTTGATCAATGAATATGGTTTAAAGTCATTTCTCGATGGAACGCGCAAGTTTGAACTTGTAGGAAATACCAACACTCATCGCTGCAGTATTTTTTCTACATTCAAAATTGACTTTAAACCACACCCCGATTCCATTGGTCCATTACTAGGATTTAAACCAATGTGTTGGAACCCAACAAAAAACATGATTCGGACCATGAAGTGAAATTCATTGAGGACCATCATGTGTCGGTGACATGTAATATTTTTAGCCAATTGTACACCAATCAAGAACCATCGCATTCGCTTTATGACTTTATTGTGACATCGCCCAATGGGTATATTATTCGTGAAAACCCTCCAGTGGTGCTTTTTCATTCTGTGGCTGTCGATAGTATTAGTAATACAACATTAAGACTGATCAATAGAGATCAACAACTCATTGATCTAGATTCTGCCACACCAGTGACTTACAAGTTGGTGCTAAAGCCACTATGAAGTTTGTGTATAAAGCAACAACACCGTCTTGGAATGGTGTTAGTTGTTTACCACGTGAATACACGTTAACATCTCAGAACAAGCAGCTTTTACAGCATTTGGGTTACCACATTAACCCCCGCGATGAATTCTATCCTGGAGGTAGTGAACCACATCGAGGAGCAACCAGGAGTGGTAAGAATTGATCTGCATTCTTATCAAGCTCAAACACCTGGATTCAATAACAATGATGAAATTCAATTTGTTATCAACAACCAAGATATTTACACTCTACCGCATGAAAGTTTTATTCAGATTGAAGGTCGGCTCACCAAAGCCGATGGCTCTACACCCACTACATCCAAGTTAGCCAACCATGCTTTCGCCTTCCTGTTTTCTGAAGTGCGTTATGTGATTAACGATATCGTGGTGGATAGCACTCGAAATGTGGGTATTTCCAGTGTCAAGAAACTATATCCCTCTTATAGTGAGGAAGAAGCTAAAACACTTTGCATGGCGGGTTGGTGCCCTGACTCGATCAATGACTGGATGGTACACACCGATGGCACCTTTACTGGATATTTACCTCTTAAACTGATTTTAGGCTTTGCTGAAGATCACCAGCGCATTGTGGTCAACGCAAGGCAAGTGCTTTATCTGGTGAGAGACAGGAGTGATAATAATGCACTCAAGGGAGCCGACAATGACCCCTTTGATTCAAAAATTCAACTACAACGCTTGCTATGGAAAGTGCCTCATGTGACCCTTAACGATAGCAAAAAACTGGACATACTCAAAATGGTAAAGAGAGATATACCTCTACCCATGGAATTTAGAAGCTGGGCACTCCATGAGTACCCGTTATTGCCCACCACCAACACACACACAGTTGGTCTATAAAAACAGCCCGCTATACAGAGAGACCTCTCTACATGATTGTGGGTTTTCAAACGAATCGCAAGTATCAACAAATCAAAGATGTCACGCAATTTGATCACCTGCAATTGAGAAATGCACGTCTTTTCCTCAACGGTGCTGTGTTTCCCTATGAAGGGTTGGATTTAGATTTTTCAAAAAATAAGTTTGGCCCCCTGTACGACTTGTTTTCTAAATTTAGATGGTCGTATTATCAAAAAGAGAATTGTCCAATGTTGTCACCCCAAGCTTTTAAGACAAGGGCGCCACTGATTGTCTTTGACTGTTCATACTTGGAAGAGTCTGTCAAACCGTCCAATATTGACATTCGACTAGATTTTGAAACGCATGACAATGTTCCAGCCAATACCACGGCCTACTATTTGATTATTCATCACAAACAAGTCAACTATTATCCACTGTCCAACCAAGTGACAAGTGTATAAATAGCAGGTCAACCCACATCAAACCGCTCAGTCATGTCTTGCTTTCAAGCCTCAAGAGAAGTTACATCCATGAATTTAAAATCTGAGGAACAACGTTTCAAGACCTTTGCGACGTGGCCGGTGCCTTTTATGAACCCTCAAGCCTTAGCGACCGCTGGATTCTACTATTTCAAAACAAGAGATGAAGTGAAATGTGTGTTTTGTCCCATCATCTTAGACCAATGGCAAGAGAGCGATGAACCCATGCAGGAACATCAGCGCTGGTCACCTGCCTGCCCCTACCTGTGCAGAATGGATGTGGGTAATATACCCTGTCATTCAAGTTACCCCTCACTCATGCCTCTGAGTGATGAAAAAAGTTATGATACGTGTGGACTTTATGGTGTCAACAGTGCTTCAGTGAGCAGCTCACAGTCAAAAACACCCAGTTTAGAGACATTAGAATATCATCGGTGTTATGGACACTATAAACACAAAATACTTTTTTGTTGTATGAGATGGTACCGCCTCCATCCTAGAATGAAAAAGAATGTAAAACTTGTTATGCTATTAAAATAATGTAATAAAAATTGGTTGTTGTTATATTATTATTTCTTATGCCCCCCTGTCATATCCTAACCTCTATAGTGACTACTCTATGTTTTTATTTTCTTTAATAGAATGGAATGTAAGTAAATGACATGGGTAGGCCTACACTTTAATGAACAATTGTCAGTCTGTGGTCAGTTGGACTTGATCCAGACAAGAGTGAACATGTTCATGTCCACTCATCATTAACTTTCCTTTTATAACACTAATCACAATGAGAGCTGCCAACCTCTCCCCACTGAGACATCACAGGATGTCAAACGTTGTTTAGCTTTTCAACGATACTTTATCCACTACACGTCTTAATGCAGGATGACTGTGGTGATAAGAAAGGTGCATGCTTGATCCAAAGGATTAATAGGTATATCACCACGCTGCAAAGGTTCTTCAAGACAAGTTCCAGGACTACACAAATAATAACCAGGAAGGTAGATTTCGTAAGTTAAGTATTGAATTACTTTATCAATGACGCCATTGCCAGTACAGGTCTGGCATATCCTTTTCCATCGATGGTAAAAAGGTTTGATCTTCCTCCTCCTCTGTGGGTGATGTTTGTTGTTGCTGCTTTTTTTCTTCATCACACCCGTGGTATGAGGAAACAAAGTCTTTACACTGACTTTTATGACCATGATACAGTTTGACCAGCTGGCAAGTAGCACACTGTCGCATAGAGGGTATTTTTGCCATAGCCACTTGCTTATGGTGATCATAATCCGTACATGGTTGCAATTCACTTAACACAGGGTCTTGAGTCCGTGATTTTGGTACATGTTGCCAGATTTCTTTCACTGCATTTGCTGCGACATAATAAATGAATGATTTTGGAAGAGCCAATAATTCTTCTTTGGTAAAACTGTCTAGTTTCTTTTTACACACAGAGAACTTTCCAATCGCTTTATCGGTAGCATCCCCTTTCTCCATGGTATCACGTTGATGTTTACACGTCGCTTGTAGAAATCTCACTGGTGTCATCAACAGGTAAACCTTTAGTTTTAATTTCATTTAACAACTCCCTGCAGGCATTGGTGGTTAGCCAATGAAACACTTGCCACACCTGTGCCAGGACTTTATGGGTAATATTGTCACAGGGGCAGCGGTCCATGAGTGTTTGCAGCGAGGGACAGCCCATGTCCATTAAATCGATACATTGACAGTAAGACGCCAAAAATGGTTGTAGCCATTGACGTTTTTCACTACCTTTCACAAATACTACATGGGCAGAAGACAAGTGGGCTCTCATGACCATGTCCAGGTGCTTATATGAAATGGTTCCTTGCTTCCAGTCTAGTTGCATATGAGTTTCAATCCACTGAGTTTGTTTACGGTTTTTATCACACAATAAATCAATCGCATAAGGTGGTTTAAACACCAAATGGGTAGCTTGTGATATAAAAAAGTGGAACAATCGATGATGGCCACTTCTTTAAATATAAATTTGTTATCTCCAATTTTAAACATGTTCACTCTTGTCTGGATTGTCGACTGTCCTGGAACTTGTCTTGAAGAACCTTTGCAGCGTGGTGATATACCTATTAATCCTTTGGATCAAGCATGCACCTTTCTTATCACCACAGTCATCCTGCATTAAGACGTGTAGTGGATAAAGTATCGTTGAAAAGCTAAACAACGTTTGACATCCTGTGATGTCTCAGTGGGGAGAGGTTGGCAGCTCTCATTGTGATTAGTGTTATAAAAGGAAAGTTAATGATGAGTGGACATGAACATTGAAAAGGATTGAGGAATTGGTATTTCTTTTGTATTCTATTTTTGTAAAGCTCTATTTGTTGTGAAATAAAACAAGGTTTACAAGATCACAATGTCCTTTAATTTTAAAAATGGTGATAGCCATTTCTTCATTTTCATTTTATCTTACATGAATATTTACAATTTCCACTTCCCCTTTTTTACATTCCCCTTGTTTAGTTCACACATTCTGTACATTTTTGTTGTTGTCAAATAAAAATCAGGTTCACTAGATCACTATATCTTTTATATCTTTTAATTCTAAAAATGGTGATAGCCATTTCTTCATTTTCATTTTTTCACACATGAATAATTACAATTTCCTCTTTACATTTTTTACATTCCCCTTGTTTAGCTCACACATTCTGTACATTTTTTAGCCTACTTTCGATTTTTGCAAAAAATTAAAGTAGACTTATGAGATCAACACAGGGCGAAAAAAGTGTGTCTGTCTGTGTGTGTGTATGTGTGTGTGTGAGTCTGTGTGTGTGTGTGTATGTGTGTGTGTGAGTCTGTGTGTGTGTGTGTGTGTGTGTCTGTGTGTGTGTGAGTGTGTGTACTCTGAATGTCTGTCCCCCCCTATCAATTCGAACACGGTGAAACCGAATTGAACGAAATTTGGTACAGAGGTAGCACTAGTAAAGGACACCTCAGTGTCATACTTTATATCGCCGCCATCTTTACCAAAACAGAATGGCGGCCACTCAAATGTTCAAAACGTAAAATCAAATTACGGCTACACTAATCATCCGATCTCTACCAAATTCGGTGACAACATACCTTTATATAGGACGCGTCTTTCACCCAAAATTCAAGGTCATCGGCCATGCCATTTCAGGATGGCGGCCGTGTGAATTATGCAACCATTTTAATAAATAGCTTAAGACCCACCAATTCCGATTATCGAGCCTAGGGGGGTTTAAGCTATCCTGAAGGTCGTGATCCGTTATTTATTATAATTTAATATTATAATATTATACAGTATGAGTGGCTTAAAAGAGCTGAGCCGTTTGTGTCACACGACAAGATGGCAGCTGTCCTCATGTGCCTGTCTTATATTTCAGTAGTTTTAGTATGTTGTATGTGATATACCGTACTGATACAATAATATAAACTTTGTATGAAATGATCATTAATGAAGATGTACTGCAGTGAAGAAATCGTTTATTTAAAGTCATTATTTGCCAAAAGTTTGTATCTAATATGTCAGTTAAGAACACCTGACGTCATGGATACGGTTAGCTCTGGGCTAGCATGTTAGTCTGACACGCAGTTGACTGGGGATCGAGTACTGCTACAGTTAGTTTTTTTTTCTTGAATTAATTTACAAATGATGTGCACGAGCTTTTCCCACAGATACTGAATAAAATGTCATTTAGCTCAAAGGAGAGGATAAAGTATACACTCGTATATTAATAAAATCACAGTCCCAGCATCGCACATAAACAGAAGACATTAGAAAAAGGAGAATAGAAGAACTAGATACACGTTGTCATTAACCACAGCCTTCTTAATGCCTCTGTACGGTGCTGTCCTCTTGTGGGTTATGTGGGTAATATTGTTCCAAACATAACGCTGTGTAAATGCCTGAGCTGGCCTCCTGAAGTATGGCAATTTTGTAATACTGGTAGTTCAACTATTAGCCACGATCGCGCTCCGAATACCTTTAAACACTGCCAGCTGGATCGCCTCCCTCTTGGCTACTTTAAACTGCCTACTCATTCAACACCCATAGAACACTGCCATCGTAGTACATTACGATGGCAGTGCATAGGCGTACAAGATAAAGATTAATTCACTGATAGGTCGCAGCACCACCTACTGTGATTGGGGCGGAAGATGATTGGGGCGGAAGATTCTTAATTTTGCAGGCTGGCTTAATATAGAGATTAACGGACGTGAATGCATTACAATAAGTTAGTAGTTTTGTTATTCAATCATCATAAAGTATATAATATTGATCTTGACACTTACTGGCTTATTATCAATATAAAAGAAAACAAACAATACATTGTGGTTGGGGTGATTGTTTTAGGGATGAGGACAAAGAGTCATAAAGATACCCATACATTTAGGAGAAAGTAGGCTATATGTTCTTTGCTGAACATCTTGTTTGTTGTGAAATAAAAATAAGGTTCACAAGATCACTATATCTTTTTAATTATTCCCCTTGCTTAGTTTACACATTCTGTACATTTTTGTTGTTGTGAAATAAAAACAAGGTTTACCAGATCACAATGTCTTTTTAATTTTAAAATGGTGATAGCCATTTCACTTTTTCACACATAGATATTTACAATTTCCACTTTACATTTTTTACATTCCCCTTGTTTAGTTCACACATTCTGTAGATTTTTAAAATCTTCTTCGTAATATACAAAAACAAACATTTTACACTAAAATGTATTACTTATCTTATTTTTACTAAACTACAGTAGCCTAACATTATACATTTTACTTATAGTTTTTACAAAAAAATATTACAATATAAAAAACACACTACAAATATTACAATATAGTGATAATTAGACTTAAGTAATGTAATAGTCGTCAATGCGACTGTTTCCCCAAGCAAGAGTATCAAATGTGTTGGGTATAATGAATCGTTCGTTGTCTCCATTACTTAAAGCAACTTTGTTCAGCAAATTGGTATGTAGCTGATGATTTTTACTTCTAAATACACACATTTTCTTATATAATACAGGTGGGTTACTAACTATACAGTTTTTATAATCACTTATATCTAACTCTTTACTAACAACATTCTTTTTCACTCCTTTTAATTTGTTTACTACTACATCATCAATTGTCATATAGCTGTATGATTTAGATTTTGTGCCTACAAAGGTGTCTATAATAACACCAGCACATTCATCCTTAAATTTCTCAAGAACCTTTTTGTTTACTAGAGGTAAATGGTAAATATTATCCTCGGGGTAGTCACTTTTATCAAACCTATTTAGCTCAGTTTTGATATTCTCACAAAAATCATCAGTTTTAAACTCATAAATAAAAGAATCTGTGTCTGTGTAGAGTAATTTAGCATTATCAAGATAGTTTTTCTTTACATAATCATAGTGAAATTCATACATAAGTGTTAGTGACAATTCCAGAATGGTGTAACCCACATATATGGGTTTGTTGTAAGTTACTTTAAGACGATTCATTTGTGTTACAACCAAATCCTCATGAATAATAGAACAGCTATGAAAATTAGGCTTGCTTATTAAGTTGCTCGCTCCATACCTTTTACCATCATTCTCCCACCTTGTTATCAGCTTTACATCAATTCGTTTATCAACATTCTCCAAGGTCTTTCCAAAAACACTATTATTCATGAGTTTATAAAAATCCTTTTCAAACGCGTTTGTTGACTGTGTTCTTAAATTATTGTTTAGATCAATATACGGTTTGAGCCATGCTGACTGATGAAATTGCAATAAGCGATGAATTTTTGTTAATTTCAATCCATGCTGTAGACACTGTTTCAAGTTTTGATAATGTATTACATATTTACATTTATCATTTACATTAGCAATTAACATTTTTGTTCGTGATTTGATGTATGAAGATTACATATTCTCAGGACAAAATGGTAAATCATTATGATCATCATGTAACTCTTTAGGGTACTCAAGATTTACCTCTAAAATATATCCTTTATCATCGTTATCATTAAGAGTGTCAACATGTAAGACATCAATTTCAGGTTGTGTCAGCCAGCGAAAATCTTTCAGTGGTAGATATTGACTCATAGCCCAACCATATTGGTTATTTGCATCGAGGTAGACAATATACTTTGACTCTTCACAAGGGTTGTAGCTAGGCATGTATTTATTATTTGCTTTAGAGTACCGTCCACTACATTGGCTTAATCCACCTCGAATTGATGATTTTATAAAATTGATCATGTCTATATCAGTCATTAATTCGAAATTTACTTTCGTTTTTTTCAACATTGAACTGAAACTTAACCCAGGAGCAGTGAAATACTGACAAGGATCAAGGTCATAAGTTTTCATACAAACATTCCGAAAATTATCAAAAACATCTGCTAATAATAACACATCTGTCTTCAAATATATGTCTGAAAATTCTCCTAAAGTTTGAATGTGGAACTGTGCCCATACACGTTGTGCATGTAAATATTCCTGATCACTGATATGACTTGTGTTTAAGGAACTGTAAAATGCATCTTTCGATGGTAAAGTACACTCCTCAAGACGTTCCACACAGTTAATATATTCATAAGGGAATATACCCTTTTGACGAATCAAATTAAAATCATCTTCTTTAGGAAAGACACGTTGAATTTCATGAAACTGATCTGATTTTAAATTACTAGCCAGCTTATCAAGACTACTCGGCATAAAGCGGAATGAATCTAAAAAATCGCAGTTTAATGGGTTTTTTATTGCTAGTTTTGATGTATTTTGTGAACGATATGTATTGTTCCTTATTATTTGCAATCACATCAATTTTCACATCTGAAGCTTCAAATTGTTTAACGATAAAGTGGTTATCGTATTTGCTACCGTTATGTAGAATGACCGGAATGAATTTACTTACCCTATAATTTAAATTACATTCTTGGTGAGCAGCTCCTCGATATTTTCCTGTTAAATGGTCATGATCGCGTACCCTGTCTGTATATAAACATTCACCACATATAAAACAATTAGTTTCAGTTTCAAAATTCATTTGCTCTGATGAAGTTAGTGGCTCCATTGGAATGATCGTATTTAAAATAGAGGATATACGGATGGCAACTTTTTCAAGTCTTTCCATAAAACCTTTAGATGCTTCAGGTCCTCTATACAGCTCAAACTTATTTAAAGAGTCATCGTAACTACATTTAATATAATATGCAAAGCTAAAAGGTTCATAAATGTGAGTAGTGTTGGTAAAAGGTTGGGCTGGATTCGATGAACATGTATTAAATGGTTTAGCAAAGCTTCAAAGTCAGCGTATATAACAAATGGTACTCGAAGCTGTTTCTCATAATCCTAAAATTATAGAATGTTATTTTTAGGAGTCGGTAATACCGTACACACATGATTACATCCCCATTTTTGATGTTGAGTTAGTTGATCCTCTTTCTGGAAATGTAGCAAACAACCATCACACAACCTCTTCTTAGATTTATGTTCTGATACTTGACTACCAACAAGTCTACTTAAATGTTTTATCCACCAATAGTGAGCATTTTCACCTTTAGTTTTGTATAGTAAATTTACATGAATATCCTTTTTTTCCTGAGTATAATATAGAGGACCTACTATTCTCTTATTTTCAATTCCATAAACATTAATACTTACATTGTTCAGCTTTTCAAAACGTCGAATGTCTTTTATCGCCATAGGAAATTCTATTTATTTTAAATCTAACACTGAAGAATAGTGAGGATAAGATGACATTCTCTCCACAACCTTTTCTGCTGGATGGAGAGCTGAGGTTACAGCCCACGCAAAACATGCATGGTCACTATTCATAACTTTTACACAAGCTTTCTTCCGTTTAATCCATGCAGGTAAATCAATATATGATGATGCTCGAAGGGGATTATATTTATTCATGTTGGTTTCTAAATAAAGTACTTCAAGCAATGCCCAGCCCGACTCCCTTTCCTGGAACTCTTCACTCTTCACGATGATAGCACTTGAAATTTTTGGTACGTATCAATAATATTAGTTGATTCACTAACAATTACGTTTTTTGTATTAATAGATTTGATATCCGTAATTTCACCTTCGCTCCCAGTTTTTACATAGAGTCCAAAAAGTCCAAAATTCATTTTAATTGTTTTATGCTCTAATAAAACATTACCTACCAAGCCAAACACAGTGGGTTGAACATTTTTTAAAAATGATTCAATACTTTGAGTTTTTTCTTTACTATAAAGTCTATAACTAGCAATTCGAATTTTAAATGCACTACCAATTTGTTGAATATTTCCAGAATTTCTTTCATGGCAAGCGTTATTTTTATGATGAATACTGCGTAAATGTCCATGAATGATTGAAGAAGTTATATCAATATTACATACATCACAATGTGTTATCGAAGGTTCACCATTCTTCTTTCTTTTTGTTACACAACCATTTTCACAATCTTGAGAACGTTTACGCTTTTGAGCATCACATTCGTTTAAAGGTTCCGTGCTAGTTGATGGTTTTACAGTTTTTAATTCCTGTTTTTCACCATGCACTTCATCCATGTGGGATTGATATCGCTTTACAACAGAAAAACCAAGATCACAAACTGAACATGAAAAAGGTGCTGAACTGACATGCTTTAAATTTACATGCCGCCTAAGACTATCCTGTCGGTTAAATGTCATGGCACAATGACTGCACACAAACATTTTAATGTCATGTTTAGCATTTGCGTGTCGTTGAAGGTTGTCAGGTCTTGAAAACTGTTTCTTACAGTCACCACACTTGAACATTATGATCACTTTCGAAATTACCTTTAAAAGAAAGAAATCATAAATGTTAATAAATGATAAAACAAAGTACAATATAAATAGTTTAATTACATTCCAGTCAATGGTTATAGCAGGGTATTTAAATAGATCATCTGTGAACTCTTAGCAAGTCTAACTTCATGTAGTTCTAACTGAGGGTTACTATATACCGCTGTCACTGACACTTAGCGGTGAACATTGGAACTTGATAGAGTGGTAGAAACCAGTGGTCGCCAGTTAAGTGAGCTAAGTGTGACGTCATAGCCAGTCTTAAAGCAAGTCTAAACTTGTAGAACATGTCACATGATAGAAACCAGCGATCGCCAGTTAAGTGAGCTAAGTGTGACGTCATAGCCAGTCTTAAAACAAGTCTAAACTTGCAGAACATGTCACGTGATAGAAACCAGCGATCGCCAGTTAAGTGAGTTAAGTGTGACGTCATAGCCAGTCTTATAACAAGTCTAAACTTGTAGAACATATCACGTGTTAGAAACCAGCGATCGCCAGTTAAGTGAGCTAAGTGTGACGTCATAGTCAGTCATAATGCAAGTCTAAACTTGTAGAACATATCACGTGATAGAAACCAGCAGCCACCAGTTAAGTGAGCTAAGTGTGACGTCATAGTCAGTTATAAAGCAAGTCTAAACTTGTAAAATATGTCAAGTGACAAGGTTAAGTTAGGTAAAGTTAGGTTATGTTAGGTGAACTGAGGTTAAGACTTTAAATATTCCCTATGTCACTGACACCTAGCAACGAACATTCGGACTTAATAGAGCGGTAATCAAAATCTAACCTACAAAATTATCTTTACACACCATGGTCAAGTAGTTCCAACTTTCACTACCAAATATACAATTTTCACTGACATCTAGTAGTGAACATTGGAAAATATCACTCAAACTGTTTAAAAGTTCTTAGAGGGGCACTTAACTTTATATAATTTATCAACTGCTGCCACTGAATGAACAGATTGTAGGAATCTGGTAACCTACAGGTACTCAATTATCTGTAAACAAATCAATCAATCAATAAATACATTCCAATCAATAACTTCATCATCAATTAGTAATAAAAGACTACAATAATATGTACTTACCTTGCAAAATAATTTTATGATTTTCTACCAAAAAAAAGGCTTTTTTTACAACTCTTGAGCAGTAATAGAGCACTGTTCACTCAAAGCGAGTAATAAAGACTGACAGTAGGGAAATATATGACACCTCTCTTATATAAACTCTCATCGCTCGTGTCAGCAGTTTTTTGCACATCATTGCAATTCCTTTCCCAATACAGCTGAGAGTCCAAAGTACACTAGGAACACCTGTGTGGTATCCAATTACTGCTGACTTTGCATGATCATCACCCATTTTCTTAATCAACACCTAGGGTTTCAAATTACTGCAGCGTCAGTCATAGCAACAGCAGTGTGCGCTCTCTGCCATGTCAGCAACATGACACCAGAAGGAGCACCTGTGTTATATCCAATAACTGCTAACTTTGCATGATCATCACCCATTGTCTTCATGAACACTTGCGGTTTCAAATTACTGCAGCGTTAGTCATAGCAACAGATCTGCGCGCTCTCTGTCATGTCTGTAATATGACACAGGAAGTAACAAGTCGGTTTACTGCACGTACCATCTCCTCAGTTTTAACATCTTAAGAACGTGTATTATTCTCTTTCAACTACAAATGACAAATCCATCCACCGAGTTAGATCCCTTGTATGTTCACATGTATTTCGTCACTTTCCTTTCATATCGTTATCCCATTATAGTAGTGGGGGATTAGTGAACAACGTCAGTTCAACACACACTGCTTTACACGCAAAATGTAGTTAGGCCCTTTGACATAATTTAAATAAATTCATGGACCAGTCCGTAGGAACCAGGCCAAAGGGACCCGTCCAAAGGGATCAGTCCAAAGGGACTCATCAACAAAGACTCGTCCACAAGGACTCGTCCACAAGGACCTGTCCACAAGGACTCGTCCACAAGGACCTGTCATCAATGACCTGTCAACAAGGACCTGTCAACAATAACCCATCCACAGGGATCCGCTCCCCCACCCTCTTACAAAAGCCATGAGTGGGCATGCGTAAAAAACAAAACAAAACATGCATGTTAATTCATAATGGCTATTGACCGTACACATTCACTTTATGTGGACCAACGTTTAAATCCATATTGGCATTCAAACTCTCACATGTTGCACTTGGAAAGCTAGATTTTCTAAAAAATTACAAATTTCACACCTAGTAGGGTAGGTTTTATTTTTGGGGTGGAAATATGTTGTCCATTGGAAAGGGGGTGTCAGCCCGAGTTCAACAACACCTCATTTGTTAAAATCCAACCATGGGTTCGAGAGATATCGCACTGCCGCCATCTTGTGTGTAGGAATGTGGAGGTGGAGGTGCTAGAACCCCCACAAAACCACTACTGGCCGAAATCAGAAGAATGAGACAGACTATCGAAAATTCATGTAGCCAGCGGTTCCTTCTGGGTCCTAAACTATGTGTATGCAAAATTTGGTTGAGATTGGTGAAACGGTGTAGATTTGTATACGGAATCAACCCACCCACCCACCCACATACATACAGACTTTCTCTTTTATATATAAGATAATATTGCAGTTTAATTTCCAGGAGGCCATACATGGCAGTGTTGCCAAAATGATTATAAGCCAGATGATAGGTCCAAATTTTAAATGCATATAACTTCTACACTATCAATTGGATTTCAACCACATTTCGTATGTGCTATGTGTACATAAACAGATATGACTGATCGTATTCTTAAGAGCCACCAGAGCTGCCAACTATTAATAAATGCTCTCATTTTTTAAAATCCAAATACCCATATATCAGAAAATATGCAAGCCGACAGCTTTAAACTATGCACACATATAGTACCTGACATTCTATATTAATTTAGAATAACTTATATACGTCAATGCTACCAACATGATTCTAAGCCTGCTGAGAGGTTCAAATTTAAATACATGTAACTTCTATACTATCATTTGAATTTCAACCAAATTTCGTGTGTGCTATGTGTACCATAACAGATATGACTATGCCTATTCTTAAGAGTAACCAGGGCTGCCAACTGTTAATAAATACGGTCTCTATTTTTGTTACCCTAATATCAATATATCAGAAAGTATGCAAGCCAATAGCTGTAAACTTTGCACACGTATAGTACCTGGCATTCTAGATTAATTTGGAGTAACTAATATAGGCCTACTCCAGTGCTGCCAACATGCTGCTGATAGGTCCAATTTTAAAATGCATGTAACTTCTATACTAACTAATGGATTTCATTCAATATTGACACAACAATACATCATATTATTTCAGATTATTTCTGACCAATACATGATTGTCATTGTTGCCAACATGATTTTACGCGCGCTGTTAGATTCAATGTTTAACTGCATGTAACGCCCAAGCTATCCATTGGACTTCAACGAAATTTTGTATTCTGTACCTTAAGTGATGGAACTAAGAATATATTCAGTCACCAGGACTGCCAACTGTAGTTCTCTATTATGCTACATTATGCCAGGTATACAGTATTTCGAGCTAATTAGAAATTTCAATATTACCAACTTAATTTCGTCATTATTCTAGATAGATTGATGTGGATTAATTATTGGCATAAATCTTAAATTTTAAGAAAAGTAAGCTCTTTAGTTCGTCACGGAACTTCTTGTTTTTGTTTTATTTTGTATTCATTCATTTTTATTAGCTTGCCACGGTGGGTGAATGGATAGCGTGTCGGTTTACTAACCCCAAGATTGCAGGTTCGTTCCTGGCCGTGGTAAGTGATTTTTGAAAGGCGGCAGAAATACGACTCGCATGTCATACGATGTTGGCATGTCAAAGAACCCATTTGAATTCAGAAGACCGTGTTCATAATGGCAAAATTAATCTCGGGAGTTTCCGCCAACACAAAGTTCCTCATTTCTCTACTACAAAGCGCTATAGTGTTCAAGGAGCTTACAGTTAGATATCTAACCTCCTTGACTTTCATAGTGATTCAAGGAACAACGAAATTCGACATGCAAGCTACCCTCTGGGTGTCAAATTACAAAGCTTGCACCCGGCACCGAGGCCATACGATATTATTATTATTATTATTATTATTATTATTATTATTATTATTTTCTATTTTTGTTTCTTTTTTCTCTTTCTTTTTCTTTGTCTTTGCCTTTGTCTTGGTCATTTTCATTTTTTTTTTCATTTTCAATTTTTTAATTAGAATAATTAATTATTATTAAACATTAATTTTTAATATTTTTTAAATATTTTTTAAATTTTCTTTTTCTTTTTCATTCTCTAATTCCTTTTTCCTATTTCATTCAAGTTTCGTGTTCAAGTGGATATGGCGCTTGACTTGAGTTCAAGAGGCCTCATGTTAGGATTCGTACTGCTAATACCCCTGGTTCGAATACTGAAAGTTTGTAACGTTTTTATCATTCATTGTATTCTCATCACGGCAAGCAGGCCGCCTGTGAGCGACAACTCAAATAACCTGCACCTTGCCTCTCCATATACCACACATTGTTATTATTTATTGCACGTTATAATATGGTCATACGAAAAGTTATAAGAGCCTTTGGCTCAACGAAGTCCCAAAAAACTTAGATTCCGATGAGATTTCTGACCTTGATGTATTAGACCACTTTTAATTTTGTGACATAGTTAATTCTTAGGGCGGCTTCGGTGGCGTAGTTGGTAGCATGCTGAGCTTCTGTGCTCAAGATCGCGGGGTCAAACCCATCCGAAGTCGTCCGATTTCTTAAGAGCGTCAAAAACCCCTCAGTACGCCTTCATTCGGAGGGGAAGTAAAACCAGCGGGCCCATGTCATAGATTTATGGCATGTAAAAGAACCATCCACTAACTACACTTGTGCAAAGCTAATATTTGTAGGTTAGATTAACGCTATATTAGTTCCAACGTTCGTCGCCAGGTGCTGGTTGCGATGGCGTCTAGTAGCGAAGTTCGCAGCTAGGTGTCGTGGATGGCAGCATTTGTTAACAAAAGTAGGAACTACTTTAAAAAAAATTGATCGTCTGCGGTCCTTACCTGATTCACAGATAACACACACTAATAGAGCCATCCCAATTTACACCAGTTATCATACAGATTCTACACACACCCAAAGTACACGGGCCACATGGCTGCGTTGTCGCAGCCCCTTAACTAAGGAACCAACCAACCAGTTCATGCTTGGCACTCTCCAACCAAAGGTAATAGCCTCGAAAACCAATGTCACAAGAGAGAATGGAAATATTGTAAGTTGGGCACTCAAAATATATTGTGAAGGAAAGCGGATGTCCATAAATAACTCGTTATAAGTGCTCTTAAATCAATAATGAGCATATCGCCAGGAAGTAGCAGTGTGTCTGACAGTTTCCTCACAAACCTTGTTACCGTTGTGATGACAGGCGCTGCCTCCTCACTTCCTCCATGTTATAACAGAATTAAAGCTCACTATTTTAATTTTTATGCTTAGCTGTTAAATGAGAATTTCGCGATGTAATCCCCTTGGCGCCAATGATGATGAAGATAATAGATAACGAGAAATCATCTCAGTATTCAGCCGTGAAAATAAACAAGATGTAAAATGTGAATCTCATTATATTTTTAATGAACGGTTTGATCGCTACGCGTTGCTGCGAGACGGGATTATTTAGATCTATACTTCTGACAACAAATTGCATTAAAGAAATCGTTCCAGTCGGTCACCACATTGACATTATGACCACGTTACAGTAGGCTACCAGTTGAAATAAGAACGGTTGATTCAGATTGAAAACGGAAATCCACAGCCTGCTTCAAGGCGACCGCCAAGGTCAGGGAATGGAATGAATGAAGCCCCCATCTAGCTGCGAGGATATGAACAGTGCCGACTGCCGAAGCCTGTCGCACTCCCCTGGGGCAATGATTAAATGAATGACTGATGAAATGAAATGACAGTGGAGAGTGTTTCTGGAATGAAATTTGTGACAGGGAAAACCGGAGTACCCGGAGAAAACCCTGTCTGCCTCCACGTTGTCCAGCACAAATCTCACATGGAGTGACCGGGATTTAAACCACGGGCCCAGCAGTGAGAGGCCAGCATGCTGCCGCCTAAGCCATGGAGGCTCTGATTCAGAATATAAATAACAAAATAATGTAAACAACATAATTCTTGAAGTTAGTCACAATAATAAGTCAATAGATCTCAGGCTAATTTACTTAAACTACATTAACAATAATGCAACAACCATGGAAGTGAGCAATAATATCTGTAAATAAGATGACAAGTTACACTTTTTTTTTACAAACTTATGTAATCTAAACATTGTATTGTATAATGAAAATCCACAGCCTGCTTCCAGTCGACCGACCGTGTCAGGGAATGGAATGAATGAAGCCCCCATCTAGCGACGTGGATATGAACTGTGCCGGCTGCCGAAGCCTGTCGCACTCCCCTGGGGCAATGATTAAATGAATGACAGATGAAATGAAATGATAGTGGAGAGTGTTGCTGGAATGAAATTGTGACAGGGAAAACCGGAGTACCCGGAGAAAAACCTGTCTGCCTCCGTTTTGTCCAGCACAAGTCTCACATGGAGTGACCGGGATTTGAATCACGGACCTAGCAGTGAGAGGCCGGCGTGCTGCCGCCTAAGCCACGGAGGCTCACTGTATTGTATAATATACAATATATATATTATATAGATTTGTGCATATGTGTAATTCATAAACCTCATACATTAATAGTAATAACTAGCGGACCCGTGCGAGAACTCTCACATAATGGGTTGTGTGCGCCCCATGTGTACAGACTACCCACCCAGCCCTAGTGCTATACGGGCTGTATGCGACACAGTTCTTTGTTTAAAAGCCCTTTATAAACAAATAAATATATCTCTGTTGATGTATCAAGAAATGCAAGATTTTTCCTGCACTATTGAGACGATTTGGAAGATTTTGGTACAAACCACACCTTCTAACTCCCTCTGGTTTAGGAGCTTGAGTTTTGTGAAACATACACCTTAGCGAATTATATAATATGATGATGATAATTGTTGTTTTAAGGGGCCTAACATCTAGGTTATCGGCCCCTGAGTATTATATAATAAGACTAGCGGACCCGTGGGAGAAATCTCGCATGTTCATAAGTTATGTTTTTATTTCAACCAAATGATTATAGAACACTATTTACATTTCAGTTAGAATTCCAAGCTCTACGTTATCTAACTTCAGAAGGCAATCACTGAAAATTGGATCATCATAACACTCACCAGTTATTCGATATTTATGAAAACATATTGGTCAAGATTTCCTGCTTTATCTTGTTGGCTGAGGATCCTCTTTCTCCCTTATCAGGACAGCCCTCGTTGGAAAACTTCTTCACGCCCCGCTGACAGTGAGGCTCCCTTGTTCCTAAGTGCAACGATCAGTGTTAAACTCCTTCATACTGTACACTGCCTGCAAGCTTTGTTACTTGACTCTCAGAGGGCAGCTTGCATGTCAAATTTTGTCGTTGCTTGGAGCGCTATGAAAGTCAAGGACGTTAGGTATCTAAGCTCCTTGACACTATAGCGCTTTCTAGTAGAGAAAGGAGGAACTTTGTGTTGGTGGAAAATCCCGTGATTAATTTTGCCATTATGAACACGGCCTACTAAATTCAGATGGGATCGTTAACATGCCAACAACGTATGACATGCGTGCCAAAATTGGTGTTGCCTTTCAAAACTCTCTTACCACGGCCGGGAACGAACCTGTACACTTGGGGTTGGTAGTTCAACACGATAACCACTCACCCACCGTGGCAAGCTATCATGCATTAACTAAGCCTAAGTCAGCAGGATCTGATGATGATTGCTTAACGATCGAAACATATCATCCAATTAAGTACACCACCCACCGCCTCCCCCCCCTTCCACTCCCCCCTCCCCAAAGAAAATGTTTGTACATAAACGCGTGTAATTTTGTGATAAATATCTTATGTAATATTTTTTTACATGTTTGGGTGTTTAAATACTTGTTTTCCTGCCTAATGTTATTGAGCACAATTTGTGTTGACCGACTGAGAAGCGTTATTTAATAGAACTAGGAACAACGCTCTTGAGTTTCTACGTTCGTTGCCAAGAGCCAACTGCGGTGACGTCTAGTAGCTAAGTTCTGAACTTGCCTAGTAGTCGTTGACGGTGGCGCTTGGCGGCAATAGGAGGAACTATTTGAAAAATTCTAAGTTTCAGTCTGTACTTAAATTAAAAAACAGATAACACACTCTAATACAGTCATCACAATTAACATCGGTTATCAGACAGATTCTACACACACCCAAATACACGGGGCTACATGACCGCGTTGTCGCAGCCCCTAAACTTAAGAACCAACCAACCAATAGAACTAGGCAACACTGAAAACTGGCTTCTAACAAATGGCATGTTACAGGCATTGTTAATTGGGTTGCTTAACCATTATGTGGAAAGGGTGAAGGGACAGATAAGCGTACAAGAGAGCTGATAAGCTAGCGCACTACTGTAGGGTGTTTGTATCTTCAATTTGTTATGCAACAACTCTTACCTAAAGTCTGTTCGCCAAGTCGAGATAGTGCACGTAAATACTTGCACGTGGTCACTTGACTGCCTGGACAGGGAAACACGCCCAGTTTACGTCATCGGCTCTGCCGGACAGGGGTAGCCAAGAAGCTCCGAGATCATTAGTCATGCCGTAGCCCTAGAAAAGACAAGACTTGCTGCACTTAGTGCTGTGCTGTACTGTATACTGTTGCCTGTCATAAGCAGTTAAGCACTAATTAATTATTTAATTAAATACATAAACGAACAATAAATAAACCGTGCTGTAGCCTATAACCGATAAGTCAACCAGCTTCACATGTAGGCTATTCTCAGCACTGAAGTTCACGTACGTACAACAGACACAGCTCTATGCACCCCTTGCGGGCAGCCCTGCAATCACGTGTAAAACAGTGTTTACTTCCACTATCTCGACTCGGAGAACAGACTTTAGACGTCGTGTTGCCACAGTATAGGACTCGGCAGAGCAGTTGTTATGTATTTTAGTGGTCGAATGCACGCTTAATATAGTCGAAGCAAGAACACATAATAAATACTTAAATCCTTATATATGTATCTCTACTCTAGTACACATATGATATGATAACCAAGGAGTAGTATTCCTTGATAATATGGATGTATCAATAGCACCATGACAACTGTTGTGCCTTGGTGTTTGGAATAGTCAGGGAGAGTCTATGAGAACGTTACCACTGTGAAACGCAGCCAGTGAAAATACAAAATCATTATATCACTTAAATATCAACTTGTGTTGAACATTATTCTAATGAATTTTTGGTCTTGGTGTTTAACACATGTGATTATTTAATTATTGTACACTGTGGCAGTATCATTGTCGTTTTTAGCAATATGTCATTCCCTAGTCAAACGCGGTAGACTGGTACCGCACCCTCAGGCAAAAAGAATATCATATCTCAAGCCGTGGCCTTAGACTGGATACCATTCCGATATGCAATTTTCTAGTGAGCCATCGGCTCATGTCTTAAGGAAATTGTTATAAGTGCTTTAGTACAGTTTCCAAGAGCAATGAGGTTTTATTTTAATATTTCCCGAATGAATTAATGTTTGAACTCTTCTAACTCCGGAACGAAGTGTCAGAAGAGGATAGGATTTAGAATTAGACACATGTATATATTGGCATTCACTCGCGAGTGAGTATGAATTTGTCGTCCTACTGATGCTTCCTCAGATGACTCATCAGTCCAATCTGAGAACTACACACTCTACTGCAGGGATGACACACATACATTGAGCAATCAGCTGGCAAATGATCATTCCGCCTCAAGATCTCACGCTGTTTTCTCCTCTTCCCCCCCCCCTTCCCCCCCCCCCCCTCCCCCCTCTCTCCCCGCCTAAAAGACACATGTATTCCCACACTGTATCGCCTGAATTGGAGGTATCGCAATTTTGAAACATTCTATAGGGACTATAACCACACCTGGTGAAAAATTAAATCTGCCAGCAAAGAATCTCAAAACCACTTCCAATTAAATATGTTAACACCATTATTATTGCAGCCCAAATGAAGTTGTCCTATGCATAACATTAACGCCTGAGAAGACCGCCTCATGGAATGTGCTGAAGCAGTGGCTCATTTCAAGCATGACGGAGTAAAATTATAACACCAGTAGGAAATAAATTAACTTTGCATCCGTTTATCTTTATAAATACTGGCTGCAAACACATTTGTCGTGCCGGAGAGTAAACATGATTATAATTCATGTTACATTTTAGCTCACATTCTCTCTTCATTTTTGTGTAATACCAGACTGTGTTTGAATCGTAAGCCTTTCCATTCATAACCTAATGTACAAAGCTACTCGAATAAGCTAAATGAATACATTTACTCTATTACTATTATGATTTTCTTTTGTATGGACGCCTATTTTTACAGAGAGCAGAAAACGAACACAAACGACATTCTACTGCAAGCTGGTGTACTATTTCATGTTAAAGGGAGGTTTAAAAGCTTTCCAACTGTTGAGCAAGTGTTGCGAATGACAGATATTTAAACACCTGTTGGGGCGTGGTGGCGCAGCGGTCAAGCTGTTGACCTCTCACCACGGTGGACCGGGTTCGATTCGCGGCAAAACATGTCAGATTTTCAAAGTGGTATGGATTCCACGTAATAACGGAGGTCCCGTGGCTCATGATCGCGAGATTAATGGTCACGTAAAACTACAAACTTACTTTACTGAACACGTGTCACTGTATTCATGGGAAGTTCCAATGCTTGCAAGTTTCTCTTCAGATGAGAGGATAAGTGGTAAACTAGTCGTCTCTTCTTGATTCTTTTTCTTTATATCTTCTACTAACTCACTGTATTTGCAGATTATTTGTCTGTACTCTTGTTCCATATTGTGTGTATTTGGCACTGCCATGTCGATCAAATACATGTGTGTTTGGATTTTGTCCACAAAAATGTCTGGTCTATTAGCTGGAATGGTTTCTTGTGTGTTGACACATCTGTCCCAATAGATTTTATGGCTGTCACTTTCAAGAACTGGGCATGGTGTATACTTACATACTATGGTATCATTGAATCTATTAATTGATGTTTCTGACCAAGTTTGCAGTGAATGATTTTGGCGACATTATTGTGGCGTTGGGTGTACTCTGACTTGACTATAACCTGACAGCCAGATGGTGGTGAATTATCTCACAAGTACTGTGACATAATCTGCATGTACGATCCTCAATATTGTCATCCTTTACAATGTATTAAGTAGTTCTTTGACAGAATATTCTGGTCCTGAAGTACAGGAATAAATTATTATTATTTTCTGAGTTACTTACTGCTCAAGTTGTTGTTATTGCTTTTGAGCCGATATAACCGGCTGTATTTACTTTGGTACTGAACCCGTAAATCCGGAAAGTAGCCTGTTGGAATATCCATAGCCCCAGCTGGATTGCCTATTTCTAACAGCACCGGCAAATTACTTCATTAGAAATCGCTCCAACATGGTTTTTAGGGATTTACATACAGCAGTTACAAGAAAATTGTGGATAAACAACAAACTACACGGGGCACACTTACCTTTACTTACGTGTCTCGGGGAATGGTAACTCTGCTTCGCCTACACTGAATCCACAATACTCCAATCCTTATATGTATAATGAATCACACGTCAACGACGAAAGACAACGAACAAGTGTAAACTAATCTAATATAAACAAAAATAACAATAAACTATTCTAAATAACAAAAAAATAACCATACAATCATACACACTTCTCTTCCACTACACATCTTACTGCAATTACTGTGTTATAAATTACAAGCATAACAATTTTGAAATAACTAGACCTACTGTACGTGAAGAAAACGTTTAACAGAGGCTCCTGCATTCATAACATTCCTTACAACTGGTTACCTCTTCCGCCACGCGTCTAGAAATCCACCTGCATTGGCCTGATTCATTCATCAACGCTAGTAAAGTGCTGCGCTATGAAACTGTTCCATTTACAAGTCAGTGGCTGACCATCTGGCTACACTTTATAACATGACCTCGACTGCTAACGGTTCATTTTTCTGTCCATATTTGCTTGTATTATTGCTGTCTGGCTCGCGTCATAAAGCCTCGAATAAAAGGCACATTCTGCCATTATAAACAAGATGTTCAGTAAAGAACATATAGCCTACTTTCTCCTAAATGTATGAGTATAGTTATAACTCGTTGTTATTATCAAAGAGTATAATAGAACTATTCTTTGTTGAAGACCTTAGAAACGATTTACCTCTACCAAACGCCACAACCTAGATAAAAACTGCTACCATCATTGAAGAAAGAAAGATAAGAAGTATCTAAAGAATGTTATGGATCTGGAGACATAATCGACCGGACTGGCGGCGTGGCTCAGCGGTAACGTTCTCGCTTGCTGGACCGTATGTTTCAGGTTCGTATCCTGGCGCAGTCAGCTGGCATTTGAGGGTGCACAAATGCGAGGGAGCCGTGTTAGTAGATTTACTGGCACGATAAAGATCCCCTTCGGGACAAAATTCTGGCACCCCGGCGTCCCTAAAAGCAACAGTAGTTAAAAGGGACGTAAAACCAATAACATTATTATTATTATTATTATTATTATTATTATTATTATTATTATTATTATTATTATTATTATTACATAATCGGCCTGACGCGGGCAACATCCAACTTTGAGTTGAGGCATGTCTTTACACGTCTGGCTACGTTTGACTTTCACAACCCTAATTGAATTAACAAATCTTTCTATGACCCTACAGAGACGTGTGTATACCAACTATGTGGATATTATCGATTGCTATTTGGCTGAAATAAAAGTATTAATTAATATCCTGAACTAGCACCAATGGTAGAGTTCAGATACTATGTGAAATCGTTTTGTTCTTTACTTCAATTAACATTTTCAAATAACGCACATTAGGCTGTTACAAACCCTTTAAAATAAAAAGTAAAAATGTATCGTAGTATCATCTTGTCATTCTTCAAATTCGATGCGCATAGAATGCCAATGGTATAGTAATCAATGGAGCCCCACGTAGACTAGTCGTGACATCTAGTGGTGAAATATCGAACAATATAATCCTAATAGAGCGAGTGCATTCTAGCGGCCAGAAGAAGAAACTTTTCAATAAAATCTGGAAGTTAATAAGTAGGTCTGCGTGCAGTTACCTTTTTGGCAGCTAGATGTCTCGAGTAAATCTGCTGACGAATTATGTTTTAATTAAATATATATTTTACACCATAATATGCACAATATAACGCTTAATTTTAAAACATCTGAGTCATTACAAAACAATAAACATATAACTTTTCAAGCAAAAAACCTAGCTCTGATCGGGTTTGAACCATAGGCATTTGAGCGACAGGCTAACGCTCTACCACTGAGCTAATTGTGTCAACGAATATCGTTCTATATAAAATGACATACATAGAACTTGTTAGCAAATAATGATTTACACTAAACGATTTCATCACTGGAGTATATTATTTATATATAAAGCATTTCATACAACGTTTATTTATTTTGTATCAGTACGCTATATTGCATGCAATACTCAAATTAGTGAAATATAAGTCAGGCACAAGATATCCGCTGCCATCTTGTCTCATTACTGAATCGGCTCAGCTTTTTAAAATCACGTCTGCACTATAGTATTACAAAATAAACTTTTAATTTCGAACGTGCCTCTTCCTTTAGAACAGTTAAAACGATTCTCGGCTCGATAATCGGAACTGGTGGGTCCCATGATATGGATTATAAAGTTTGCATAATTCGCACGGCCACCATCCTGAAATGGTATGGCAGACGACCTTGTAGTTTGGTCACAAGAAGCATCCTATACGAAGGTATGTTGTTACCAAATTAGGTAGAGATCGGATAATTTGGTTAGTCGTTATTTGATTTTACGTTTTGTACGTTTGAGTGGCCGCCATTCAGTTTTAGTAATGATGGCGGCGATATAAAACATGACACTGAGGTGTCCTTTGCTAGTGCTACCTTTGTACCAAATTTCGTTCAATTCGCATTCACCGTGTTCGAATTGATAGGGGGGACATACATTCAGAGTACACACACTCACACACACAGACACACACACACACACACAGACTCACACACACACATACACACACACACACAGACTCACACACACACATACACACACACAGATAGACACACTTTTTTCGCCCTGTGTTGATCTCATAAGTCTACTTTCATTTTTTGCAAAAATCGAAAGAAGGCTAAAAACGCTCATAACTTAAACAATTCTCTACCAATCATACTAAATTTTAATACACACTTTCATTCATACTCCGTAATCGTTCTAGACCGACTAGGTTGAACAGTCACTCTTAACTGGTGGCAATAATAAATACAGAAACATTCGCTCACAAAAACACTCTATTCCAAAAACATTCTGTTAATTAATTCTATTAAAAATTATTTAAATAATTAAATCATTACTGACAAGAATTTACAAGTATTTTGTTCATAATAATAGACAATATTTAACGTTGCTAACACGTTACCTTCGAGATTCTGGATTCTCTGTTACTATACAACTTGCAATTAGTTATTTACAATGCTTCTCCACATAAACATTTTCTAACACTCTTTACCTTTCATATACTGCTCACACATCGTCTTATATATATTTATTTACATTGTCGATCTAATACAGTCGACTGACCAGGGTTAACTGAACGTATTTATACAATTCCGGGTTTAATAAAGTTTAATAATAGTATCAATGACATGAGTAGATAATCGTTCTCTAATTGCTTTCCGCTTAAACCCTTCTGTCAACACAGCTAAAACGTTACTTCACATGAACTGGATTTCTTGTATACAAGACTCTTATCATGATCTATGCCTTTTCTTATCAAAGAACAATAATTCTTTGACGTCCTTTAAAATGCGGAACCTCCTTCGCACGAGCTCTCCATAGCTCTATAAATCCTCATATAACAGTGTATATGGCATAAACAATTATCATCCACTATGTTAAACAATAACCAAAAACGGATTGTTATTAACATTTCTTCTGTCGGAACTTCTCTCAAATAACGGCATGACCCACAGTGTCGTTACACATGACTACTGATTTACTATTATACATCCTTTAGTTCTTCAAATGAAACTTCCGATAATAATGAACGATAATAGACTGTCGTGATTGACCTCCTAAAGTTTACTACACAAAAAAATAATTAACTGTTAACTCGCCTGTCACAAATACAAGTAATAAAAATAATACTTCTGTCTCACCTCACTTATCAAGCTTTAAATTGCATGTCGATGCAATATCAGGTATACATTATGATGTGATATTACACAAATAGTGTAAAATAACACACATGTTATTTATAGTGTCAAATAGAATTCAATCTTGACTGGGATAAACTAGCTTTGAATTCCTAGCCAAAGATTTGAATAATCTTCTATCAATAGATATTTCTTCTGACAATAAAGGAACAAATCTTTCAGCTTTACAAATAACGAAAAGGTTTATCAACTTCGTAATGTCTTTCCACTCTACACAAAGAATGTCTATAGGGATTAAGACTTCGGTCTTATCAAACGACTAGTATTTCCTAGATCGCCGATATTTTATGTACAATAATGATATGACAATATCATTCGATGTTTCTTCTGCTCTTGAAATTGAAGTTGATACATTAAAATGCTCAAATTAAATTTAAAAGAATTTAATTTGCAACTATGACACAATGTCTGAATTCTTGGTTCAAATAAAACTATTAAAATTCGATAGTCGAAACGACTCGTCTTCTATGAGGCAATATGATTCCTCAAACAAAAGTTTTTATTGTCAGTTCAACAACTGATCCGTAGAATAAAATTGTAAAATAGATGAAAGGCAATCATCTCTAATAATCTTGAAGCATAAAAATCTTAATACACATCTGAAGTGTAAAATACATGAGAACACTGAAATACATAAAATGAGAAATATGGAGTAAGAACGTCGGCTCAGAATGTCACTAATCAAGCTCTATACTATATGTAAATGACACTGCTACCTTATTTGGACGATATCTTGAAGATCTGGGTAAGTATTTACACAATACTTTGGGTGTTTCCTCAGTTCAAGATACTGAGATGGATCTCCATTCGAACCTCGGACCTGCGACCTCAGAGATAGGAAAACGTTCCCTCTCCGGTATTCACTAACCCCCGTCTGGGCTCGAACGACATCCTTCTGGCAAATTCTTCTGTTGTTGCTGGGATACCCTAGCATCTTGACAGTCATCTTCTGTAAAATCTTCATTCTCCGTCGCAAATATATCAGCATCATCGTTGAATAATAATTTATAGAAATATTCATGTAGGTGGTAAATGAATTATCTCTATTGCTAATTGATGATGATGATAATTGTTGTTTTAAGGGGCCTAACATCTAGGTTATCGGCCCCAATTGCTAATTGATGTTACATTAGTGTTCGTAGACTGACGAAATTGTACAAGGTGGAACGTACACTACGTCTGTATTCTGCAATACGTTGTCTATCGAAGCTCCATTGTTTTATCTTAACTCTGCATTAAATATGTCTCTGGCGCGTGACTATTTAGTTCATCATTTCAACAATATTAACAATGTCGAATGAAACTAATCGAAGAATAACGAGAGTCATTATGATAATGTTTATTCGCAAAGTTCTCTACTCTACTGTTCACTTGAACTGCATTCGCCAACTTCACGTTGCAACTAAAATGATATTCCGCTTATATTTCCAACACTTTTGAAAAACTGTCTTAACAGGCTTATTTCGTCGAAATTGTGTGACTTAGAACGCTCGACTTTCAATAGAATCTAGTATTCGACCTGTACTTTCTATGTATTCACTTGACTGAAGTCTAGTCTCAAATATATATGAGATATTCTACTTTCAATATTCCTCTCAACTTCGCTTATAATTCTAGTGCGGTAATCTCCAATGTTCTACCCTGCAAACCTAGCGTCGCCATGAGTCGACAATCGCCGCACTCGGACAAAGCTTTGGGATCTCCGTTAACCCAATAAAAACACTTCCTCACTCTTCAAAGACTGCTGGAATAAGAACCTCGATCCTTGGATCTCCCTCTCCAAGTCGAAATTTTGGCGGCCATATCAATCTCCCACCATAATTTTAGCGCGTGGATTACTAATGCTTATTACTGCGTAGATTAACCGATCTGCGGTTTTTAAAGTATCAGATATATTTTCTTTTAATGTTCTCTTCATTACCAATTAATAAAATCTTCTTCTAAGGGCCTAAATTCATAATTTCACCAAATTATGTTGTTGAAGTTAATCCCGTCTTCAATAAGACCTCTTCTCATTGGCTCTGGGCTGGGATCCAATAGCAAAATTTATAACAATATCTATTATATTTCATGGCTAAATCACTGTTGCTATGCCGATTTCAGCCTTCTAGAAGCGTCCATTGTGCAATATATCACGTGACCGGGCTCTCCCACTGCCTCGAGCTTGTAACACGACTCTCTTGTGTCACACTTCCAGGATTTATATTTGCTGGTTAAATTGTATCATCGGGACGGAAAATACTCTCATTTTGTCCCAAAATAATTCAATTTCCGGGGGCAGTACCCTCTGGCTATTCTGTTAGTCGGAAACGCAAGGGAATCCGGCGAGATTTCTATGATTGTCGCGAGAGCGCAGCAGCTCTCAAAAGGTAAGAAGTAAGGTATGATAGTTCAATTGATACACTGCTAGACGGCGCTGATGTAGACGGCTCAAGTATTGTCTATAAGATGGAGATTAGTTTGTTATTCGTCAGTGTCATAGTGACAATTATTATATGTTTAACATCAACTGAAAAAGAGAGTGGAAACATGTCGTAGTACGGGAAGGATGTGAAGGAGCTTTGCTCCGAGTACCCGTGGTGGCTAGTTAGCCTGGGGTTACTCGGATATTTTATTTGTGCTTTGTCAACATCTAAGAAAGCACCCAATACCTGCAAAATGTCGAAACAGCTGTTATTTTATTATGAATTGATAATTTACGTGGAAAAGTCTACATATGGTGTGACATATTATGGAATGTAGGAGTGGTTGTTATTGAGCTATTGTGATCGTCAAATGGATACATGCATGCTGTATGAAGGATGTCTTTCTTATTATTTATTATAATTGTGTTCGGAGAACACTTGGAAGATGTACTTGACGTATGATGTAGAAAAGCAACATGGGATGGATGTGAAATGAAGGTTGAAAGTATTGATGTTGTGAACGGATGATCAAACAAGAAGGTTATGTAATAAGCTCAACTATATTCTGCTGATATGAAGAGATGTGTCGTATGAGAGTATGAAATTTTACTACGTCACCCGCATTTGTCAAGAGGTGTGGTAGACTAACATTTTGTGTGTTGTGGACCTAAGGAGTTTCTTGTCAACCGTCGTTATATTTAAATGTCCATTCCTCCTAGGCCACGGTAGAATATTCCATAAAGGATCTCCGAAATATAATTTATTTATTTATTGTCCCAAGTCATGAGGCCTAGTGCAACGTCGCCATTTAATATCTGATGTTACCTTGTTTTATTAATCTTCTGTTGGTGACTGTTGTCTGTGATCGATAGTCTCAACAAGAGAGGATCGCTGGAAGACATGTTGGAAAGAGTTGGTTGTGTGAAAAGCATCTCAGTGACTTTGATGGTTAATTATCTGATAATATTAACTTACGGTATTGATATTTTGAACTTCACGGATGATACTGACGTTAAGAAGATTGTATGATCGAGTTGGAAATATTTAATCATGCTCTTATACCAAATCGTAGGATGTTGGACTACGTGATTGGAAGTACTGTAATTGGATATGTACAATGCGTATGGATGTTTTGAGGGATCGCAGCGTCGTGAAGATTAACTGCAGAGATTGATAACACAGAAGAGGAAATGGATATTCGAAGATTGGTATTAGTAGGCTATTCCTTTGTGTAACGGCCTAGGTTGCATGTTCTGATACTGGGTAACAGCTGATGTTCATAACGTTGCTCCACTAAGGGTTTCTCGTCTTAAACAACTACTAAAGGTAAATAAGTTTCCACTTCTTATTTTATAGTGATATTTATTTTGTTTTATTTAGGTTCATCTACTCAGATGTTATTGAATAGATGTGATTGTATGTACAGAAGTACAAATGTGTATTCATGTCTATGCTTGCGCTCGACTACACAATCTCAGTTCCTGGTAGCAGGGTTATGTATGCAAAAGGTCCACTCCTTCCATTAGATGTCTCTTGATGTATTATTTATTTATTAGGGCGGTTTTAGCTTTATTTAGGGGCTACGATTGGTAAGGAGGCATTTTCAGGAATTGTACACACCTTATGATCCATATGCGGCTGATTGAAAACTTTTCCAGTCCAATAACGGACATTTTCCTTGGTCATAGTAAAAATAATTTTCGTTTAACTAGCAACTATCCGCAGTCTCTGCCCGCAGTGTAGCATGTTGTTTATTAATCTGTTTTCTTTTGCCTTGTGGAGGGCAAAGACTGTATGTGGTTGTCACCATAGGTTTGGTAGTGTTTTGTTGAGTTACCGTATTTGTGTTATAAATTTGGATCTGACGATGCTCACTTGACGAGCGAAGCATGTCATCCCTCAGTGTTCTCCTTCTTCAATAGTCCATAACAATATACGAGGGCAGATCATAAAATAATTTGCACTTCCCAGTTATGGTCATTTATTACACCACCTATATAACAGCAACACGCCTATAACGACATACAATGTAAAGTCACTTTTCCACATAGTTTCCAAGAGACTCCAAACATTTCTGCGAACACACAACCAACTTGTCGATGCCGGATGCATAGAAAGTTCATCCAGCGTTCTGCAACCACACGGAGACAGCGGCCTTCACCTCCTCATCGGTCTGGGAATGTCGACCAACGTTCTGTCTAATGATCGCATTCACACTGTTGACATTTGCACGGGTCCTGGACGTTGCGAGCCTGCCCTCGCGATATCCGTGCGTCCGGCTTCGAATTGTTGACATTACTTTACGATCCCTTGCCGGGAAATGGCCCGCTCCCCATACACAGCACTAATTTCACGATGAATGTTCGTGCAATTCTTCCTTTTGGCCCATAGGAATCGGATTGTCGCACGCACCTCATATTTGGAGTGAACGTCCAGTCGACGCGCCATTGCTTTTGGCCGCTATTCACACCATACAAGACGAGACACCGCAGCGGCCTGCCTAACAGATGTGTGGGCAGTGTCTGTCCCTTTCTCCGCTGTGCCCACGTTTGCTACACTCAGCGCGCTGCTGCAGCGCGTTAGTGCAACTAACTTTTTGATCCACCTTAGTATATAATCTTAGCCACATGTAATTTATTTCAGATTACTTTTTTCACATATTCTAGTAATTGGAGCTAGTTTGTGTGGACGGACTGAAGGTAACAATATCAATTGATCAGTTTCCAAGAGTAAGGAGGTTTTAATTTAATATCTGTGATTTCTGGGGTCTAACAATTCTTGTTTCTCATCGTGAAGGGTGCAAAATATACTCACTCCGATTCTTCTCCGATAATCTCAATATGTTACCTCTAATATGCATGTCTTACCTTGTGACCCATTAAAACATGGGAGAGGCGGCTTCGGTGGCGTAGTCGGTAGCATTCTGAGCTCCTACGCCCAACATCACGGGTTCAAATCCGGCCGAAGTCGTCGGATTTTTAAGAGCTTTAAAAATCCCTCAGTATGCCTTCCTTCGGAGGGGAAGTAAATCCGGCGGTCCTATGTCATAGATTTATGGCATGTTAAAGAACCTTCCACTAATTTCACCTGTGTGAAGCTAAATTGTATATGTTAAGAATCTAAACAACGCTCTTAGTTTCCTACGTTCGTTGCCAAGAGCCGACTGTGGTGGCGTCTGGTAGCTAAGTTCTGAACTATTAGTCGCCGATGGTGGCGTTTGGTGGCAAAAGTAGGAACTATTTGAAAAATTCAAAAGTCTACAGTCCTTACTTGAATTTAAAAAAACAGATAACACACACTAATACAGTCATCACAATTAACACCCGTTATCAGACAGATTCTACACACACCCAAAGTACACGGGGCTACATGACCGCGTTGTCACAGTCCCTAAACTTAACCAACCAAAACATGGGAGTTCAAATTTTAATTCGACCTTTACGTCACGTTCGAATGCCTTATACACCTTGGCGAGACTTAAGCCACAGCAGTTAAAAGGGACGTTGAATACACGGCATTATTTTCGCCTGAAGTTAGAGCAGCTTTATGAAATATAGGTATATGAAATATACAGGGTGTCTTTTCTGTACCTTTGGAGAATGATAGGTCGTGTAGAGGACGGGTATAGAAGTAATTTGAGACAGGGAACTTGGGGTCGGAGCGGCCTCCTTAACCCCTAAAATATGGGTTGATTCAGGCCCTCCACCCTGTAAGTTAGCCAACCGATCCAAGCCTCTATTACCTTTCTCAATCCTTTAACTTTTGGCATGATTCATTTCACCATGTGACGTTAGCGTAATGGATAGCGTTGCGGTGCGAAAGGCCAGTAGTCCCGGGTTCGAATCCGAGCTTGGGCAAAATCGTTTTTTTTATGTTATTTGTCTTATTGTAGTCACATGATTTAATTTACCGAAGGTATCAAGCTTACAAACCTTACATCTAAATAACATTTTAATTTTTTCCCAAGCCCGGGATCGAACCCATGACTACCGGCCTTTCGCACCGCAACGCTATCCATTACGCTAGCGCCACATGGTGAAATGAATCTTGCCAAGAGTTAAAGGATTGAGAAAAGTAATAGAGGCTTGGATCGGTAGCCCAACTGACAGGGTGGAGGGCCTGAATCAACGCTTATTTTAGGGGTTAAGGAGGCCGCTCCGACCCCAAGTTCCCCATCTCAAATTACTTCTATACCCGTCCCCTACATGACCTATCATTCCCCAAAGGTACAGAAAAGACACCCTGTATATATTCAGGCATTCCCTTAAGAACGTATTCTCTGCCATAGTGTGTTTCACTTGTAATATAATGTGCCGAAATTAGATATGGCTTACGAGGTTAGCTTCTCATAATGTAGATGACTGCTGTTGCTGCTGCTACTATTATTACAAATATTACTACCACTATTATAGTATAACTAGCGGACCCGTGCGAGAATTCTCGCATGTGTATAAACCACCCACCTGGCTTTACTGTTATGCGGGCTTCTATAAATATGTTTATTTGTTCAAGCGCACTTTTTAAACAAATTGTGAATATTTATGAAATAAGAGAGCAATTCATCACTGCTGCTGGTTGTGTGCGCCCCATGTGTACAGACTACCCGCCCGTCACTAGTGCTATGCGGCTGTACGCGACACAGTTCTGCCAGGGGCTATCGTCTTGTTTATTTGTTTAAAAGCACTTTATAAACAATTAAATATATTTCCGTTGACTTTTCAAGAAATGCAAGATTTTCCCTGTGCTATTGAGACGATTTGGAAGATTTTGGTGCAAACGACAACTTCTAACTCCCTCTGATTTAGGAGCTTGAGTTTTGTGAAACATACACCTTAGCGTATTATACAGTATATAATTGTGTGGTCTAGATCATTCGGGTTGGGACCTACTAGGTGACCTACTCTTAGATATCGACGTTCCACTTACTCTGTCACCTAGCTGCAAAACTGGAGTTCTCTTGGTGGCCTGTAGCTTAACTGTGTTTATTTTCTTATCTTGTTATCACAATGGGATATAAGGCATGTTTTATGAGCTCGGAGTGCCATCCATTTTATCACTCCCTTCGAAACAGGGACTTTCTTAGTTTGGAAACGAACGCAAGAATTTGAGTTAGTGAGGTGGACACTATCACTGATCTAGCAAAGGATCTATCTACTGTAGTCTACTCCAAAATGCAAATTCCAACCAGTGTAGCTTAGTATTGAGTCAGATGGCATTGGACTTTCTATGTTACTGTCGGTCAATCTTGATTGACTGTATGCAATGTTTCATTTTAAACTCTGGTAAATTCGGATGATTGTTTTTGCTAGCGTTTACCCGTCTGAACCTTCATCCATGTTTCAATCTCCAATTACGAATGAACACCCACGTTACCAGACAGATTTCACACACGTGGTAGGCACGCGGAGATTGGGACTTAGACTATAGGAACACTAGCAGTAGTAGCCTACTCGGCTTCGCCCGGTGGATTTATTTGTTTAATGAATGACTAGCTGAAGAACCCGTGCTTCGCTACGCGTCATACATAAATTAAAATGTGAAGGTGACAGTTAAAACAGGGCATAGGCGAGGTGCTGCGCAGAGGGAGATTAAGGATGGAACATTTTGTCCAACTACACCGCTCGGCGTTGACCGTGTTTTATAGCACAAATTTAGGTTTCACTCGCTAACCGTTGGAGATACCTTTCGGATAGAAAATGTTGCTTTAAACCTCGTATATGCCATCAAACGTTTGCTATTTCTTAGCGTTCTCTTTTTATTTGAAATGGAAATATGAAAGCTTGAAACCAAAGGGTGTAGTGACGTCACTAAAATGGTCGCCATCTTTAAATAGTGCAAAGTATTCAAATCAAAAGTAACCTATATGTTAACCAGGTACCTAAATCAGCTACTTCCATGAAAAATTCATGTAAATCGGACCAGTGGTACTTGGGTGATTGAGTAATACACAGACACACACCATCTCATTTTTAGCCTCGCTTCGCTCGCGTCATAGTCGTGTCATATTGTTATTCATTGAAATGCAGGTTAAACCCCGTTAACACCCCTTTAGAACCTGAATATACAAAAATCCCTCCTTAGTAGACGTTTTCGACACACAACAAACATATCCCCAAAATATCATTCTTCTAACTTTAATAGTTTTGGTTGGCCGATGAGAGTGAACATCCGAAAATCCTTCCTTAGTAGACGTTTTTCTTCCAGAATTTCACCCCTCCCCATACGCCCCTTAAATTGCATTTATGAAAAAACGGTCGAACATCTATTTATTTTATTTATTTATTTATTTATTTATTTATTTATTTATTTATTTATTTATTTATTTATTTATTTATTTATTTATTTATTTATTTATTTATTTATTTATTTATTTATTTATTTATTTATTTATTTATTTATTTATTTATTTATTTATTTATTTATTTATTTATTTATTTATTTATTTATTTATTTATTTATTTTTAAGCTGATTGATTTCCTCCGAGTTTCAAACTCCTCGCCTATGTCGTTTAAGAGATACACGCTCCGTTAGGAATCTTTCAACCTCCACTTTTCATCCCCTTCACCTCATAATATACACTACATCGAAAAACCATTAGACATGTGTCAGCTTATTTTTAATGATTAGTGCTACGCCGGCCGAGGTGGAAGGTAGGGTTGGGCCAACATACCTTGTTTCAGAGGTCCGCACCGCTAACTGCAAAATCACCGCTAGATGACATGCCCCAACAGAAGAACACCTAATGGGGTGGAAGAAGGTGGAGAAGGGGAAACGCACAGGCTCGTCTACAGACACGATCTGATAACCGACAGGACTGCCACCAACGAAATGATGCCACAACAGTTGCTTAATATTTAAAAGAAAATTTAATTACCAAAAGGGGCCAAGAAAATAAGAATTAATAAAATCCTTCAGCCACACAAAAAATTTAAAGACTATTACTGCCACAAAAAAAACCTCTCTGGTGATCCACATGGCTTAAGGCCAAAAAAAAATGTTATTACATAAGTAGGCAAGAGACGACTTAACATGCTTGCCGAGCGAAATGAAAAGATTTAATTTAAAATTAAAATAATAAAGCCTGAAAGATAGAAAACCAGAATACAGGTATTACCAAATGAGAAAGGCCTTGATAATTTACTAAGGTACGCAATACCGACCCGACATGCAGACATCAAGGCCACGGGGAAAAACGAACAATATAAAATTAAATTAATAAAATAAAATAGGATCAAATAACAAATCCACAATTTACATGACAGAGAAAAACTCGGGAACACTCACAAAAAACACAAAAGTTAAACCAACAAGATTAACAAAAAAACATACTAAGCTACCACCACAACACATTTGAGTCTCCCGCTCGACGCCAAGAGAATGCACTCACATGACCAGAATGCGCTCGGGCAAAACAAAAACAAACATGACCACCAAACAGATTACCGCATGTCCAGTCGAATCACGGCAAACAACTAGCTTAAAATTAAATTTAAAGTCACCAGAGAGAACAGAACCGGAGGAAAGAATTACGCCTTAACATTATTGACACAAGGCAATTTAGGCTGCAACGGATCGTAAATTAAATTAACAATAGGGCAATTCCAAGGATTACCAAAAACTAAATAAATAAAAGGAATTACAACGAAAAATAAACAAGAAACGTGTCTCCAGAAGGTACGAAGGAAAACAACAAAATTTACATATCTGGCAACATTAGCAAAACAGAAAAATTAGGCCTACCAGGCGAAACAAAATAGAGTGTTAAAACATTTATATAAGGCCAATATCGGAGCTCCCAAAACAATATAGATATATATATATATTAAATAATAACGTACCTTAAAAACTTCTCTGTGGAGACACAATAATAATAAAATAATTAACACACAAATTAAATAATATTATAAGGCACTAGATTGCCTGAAAATGGCTAACCCGCACATGTGCCGTTTTGGAAACAAGCACTCCTGTTTGCATCTCGGTGCGATTAATATTTCACACTTCTTCTTCACGGCGAAATGGCGAAAATACAGCCTTAAGAGCATAGGCATTTCCTTTTTAGCGTATATCCATATTTTGTAGAGGCTAGGGGCCAAAAGCCCCCAGCACACGGAGAGACACTCTTTGACCACCAGCCGGCTTGTTGTTTTCTTGACGACAGACTATGAAGATGCCAAGATGGCGGAGAATACAAAGTCAAATACTGCACTGCATTCATGTTAATTGTAATTGTCCAATCACAGATTGACACATCAAGTAACAATGTGCATATTATATAATTATTTTGGCGGCATGATGTATATATAGTCTTTCGTTCAATGACGTAGAATACAATATCCTTCAAATATGTCTCGATTAGGATGAGATCGGAAGACACCACTCACACACTCTAGCGGTCGAAGATACAACCTCGGCTAGAGGCGCCGAAGTCCGATAGATACTGCCATCTCGAGTTCATTTGCGGAACCAAACCATCAGGCGGGCGCTTTAAATGGCAGGGAACACATGTATATAGGGGAGATGGATTTTAAAAACGTTGGGACGGGCTTTGCACGTAACAGTCTCCCTCCCTTAAGCGTGAACACCGTTCACGAATATGCCTAGGCAAAGGCAGTACTCCATAACTAGTCGATTCACCAAGCATGTTTCCAGAAGAATAATGTTCACCAGTTAACTCCAATTGATGGATAAAATCCGCATCGTTTTGGTTAGGAAGAGTGCAGGGTCAGATTATCAGTGAAGGGATAATTGATCACCTCGCAAACCACTTAGTTAACAGCTTCACTGTGTCCATAAGTCCTCAGAAACGCAGAACACCAGCACCTGCAGTGCTTTCAGAATCCGAGACGCGTTAGGTACATTTTCAATAAGTCCAATGTTGTTAGCTTTAGACGAAGTAGGTGGATGCAATGTGCAGGATATCATGCGACGAGTGGGCAGCCATTTACAAAACAGAAGTTAATCTAATTTCAAAAATAAAAGTTTACAGAAATTACTAATTCTTAATACATATTATAAATGAGAAACAAGGTTGAATTTATATGAAGAAAATCCTGACCATAACCTAGATCCGTGCTTACAATATATCATTAACAAGGTTACCTTTTTACAGACTAGTAGTACTTTTCCAGTAATACACGCGTTGAACGATCATACATTTAGAAGGAAAGACGGTAGAGGAATGACCTCTCAAATTCCCAAGCAAACAGGTATACAAGATCACCAAGAGTTAGGTCTCCCACCGAGAACATCAAAATTAGTTACAATTTTACAATTTACCTTTAAATGGGAATTACCCAACAGTTACAAGTTGTATCCCAGAAGAGTTTGCAAACCCAATTAAAATTCCAGAAGGAACAGATGCCTGAGGCTTCAATGAAGGTTAGGGGCACTCTACATTATACAAAAATCAGTTTACAAAATTTATGGTAGCATTTCCTCATTACAAACCTCTCCACCTCGTTTTATGTGCGACAGATGCACTCTGGAAATTTTGTTGGACTTAGGGTTTCGAATAAGAAGAGTAACTGGAGTCAAGAATGCCTCTACATAACAGGGGCCCTTGAAGCGAGGGGTCAACTTGCTAGAAACTAGATAACTGACGCCCTTGGGCTCGAAATTGCGGACGTACACAACATCCCCCATTTCCAAATCAGTTGGTTTGCGACAGGCATTGTGTCGCTTGGCAAGTTGGTCATGTGATATCTTAATACACTCTCTAGCCTTGTCGAATTTCGCCCTCTTATCCTCGGGCGTGAAACTGTCTGGAAGGAGATCGTGCAGGTTCCACAGATTAGACAACGGAGAATTAGCCATAAAGGAAAACATTAACGAAAAAGGGGTTCCTTGCGTGCTCTCATGCACGGCGGTGTTGAAAGCAAAATTGAGCCAATGCAAATTAGAATCCCACTTGGAATGGTCGTCGTGGTGGAAAGCAATCAGAGCAGAACGGAGATTACGATTGACTAGCTCAGCGAGAGACGGGTTAGGAAAATAGGGAGTGGTGGTTACATGCGAAATAGCATAATCAAACAAGAATTGACGGAACTGATGTGATACAAAGCACTTGGCATTATCTGACACCAGGAACTGACATGGCCCAAAAGATGAAAAGATGGAATTAAGACACTTTATGACAGAACTGGTCGTAGCCTGTCTGGTGGGGAATATCCAACTAAACCGGGTGAAACCGTCAGTGCAAACAAGCGCAAATTGGTTTCCCCGACCAGATCGAGGGAACGGGCCAACATGGTCGATAAAAAGCCTCTTCATGGGTCTAGATGCCGGTTCAGATGACAACAGGCCAACCTTAGTAGAAACTGGAGGTTTGCTAATACTACATGAAGCACAATTTCTAATGAGCCTCCTGATGTCGCCATCCATACTTTGCCAAATGAAAATCTGTCTGATCTTAGCTCGGGTCTTTAATACTCCTAGGAGGCCACCAATAGGAGATTCGTGATAGTAACGAAAGATTTCCGGAATGAGGACCGACGGGAGCACAATTTTAGGTAGACGGTCATGACGAGACGAACAACACAATACACCATCCTTTAGAGAGTAGGGCTTGATCACTTCCCCAGAATTGATTCGGTCAATTAGGCTAGATAAGGAGGGATCTTTTTTCTGGAATCTCCTCACATCTTCAAAAAGCACAGGGGAATTGCTGAGAACGACATTGACATAATTTACAGGTGATACAAGGTTTACGGGTTCACATTCTTGAATATCCTCTTCGGCTGTTTCCTCTTACATGCGGCTTAAAGAATCAGCTACCGCATTTTCAGACCCACGAATATGTTGGACGGTGAACTGGAATGACAGGATCCTGGTTGCCCATCTGGCAATCCTACCAGTTTTACGGGGATTCCCTAACACCCAGCTCAAGGCCTGGTTATCGGTCTCAAGGAGAAACTTAGTGTGCTCAAGATACATACGGAATTTTTCCAGGGCGAACAACATTGCTAGACCCTCAAGTTCGTATATGGAATACTTCCTCTCTGCGTCCGTTAAGGTACGAGAAGCGTATGCAATGGGTTGCCTACCCAGATCAGACTCTTGCAATAGGACACAACCAACACCACGACCAGACGCATCAGTCTGCACAATGAATTGCTTCACAAAATCCGGAATGGCTAATACAGGGGCGTTAGAGAGCGCCAGCTTTAGATCTTTAAAGGCTGCCTGCTGAGAGGGACCTCACTCAAATTTCACAGCCTTTTTGCGTAATTGATTTAGAGGAGCAGCACGGTCGGCAAAGTTACTGATGAACTTACGAAAGAAGTACACCATTCCAATAAAACGAGCAACACCTTTGGCGTTCTTGGGCGGTTTAAAATCTCTGATGGCCTGAGTACGAGACTGGTCCACGGAGATACCAGATTCGGAAACAATATGTCCCAAGAAGGAAATTTTGGGCTTGGCAAAGGAAACCTTGGACAATTTGACGGTAAGGCCAGCGTCACGCAACCGATCAAGTACAACCTTCAGATGATCAACGTGTTCCTCGAATGACTCAGAATAGATCACCACATCATCAAGATAGTGGTACACAAATTTGAATTTAATTCTGAAAACACCTTGTCCAGAAGTCTGCTCAACACAGCGACTCCGGGAGATAGGCCAAACGGGACACGGGCATACTCAAACAGGTTCCAGTCAGTGGAAAAAGCAGTAACATGCCTGGATTCCGGAGAGAGGGGAATTTGGAAATAAGAGGAAATCAAATCGAGGATCGTGAACACCTTCGCGTTGCGAAACCAACTAAAGCATGTATGAAGATCCGGCAAAGGGATGGATTGTAAAACAACTTTTTGATTAAGAGCCCTATAGTCGACCACCGGCCGAAAACCACCGTTAGGTTTTGGCACAAGGAATACAGGGGATGAGTAGGCAGAGATAGAAGGTTGGATTACACCTTCTTCCAACATCTTGTCAATAATCTTCCGAAGTTCAGCCATCTTGGGCGGGGCAAGGCTATACGGGCTGGAACGCACCGGCACAGAATCGGTTAGCTCAATCTTGTATTCCATCAAATGGGTTACACCCAACTTGTCAGTAAATACATCACTATACTCCTGACATAACCTCTTTATGGCATCCTTTTGAAGACTCGTTAAATTTTCCAGATCGAGATCCTCAATAGTCACAGGTTCACTAACTGAATTGACAACAGGAGAAGATAAAACCGGGTTAAACGATAATTTAATTTGCGGATTAAACTTAAACCATAAGTTGCGAGCACCAAAATCAAGAAGCATACCAACGTGGGACATGAAATTAGCTCCAATGACCACAGAACAAGAAAGATTTCTGGCAACAAAAAATTTAAACTTCCAAGAAAAAATTAGAATATGGATTTTGACTGTCATACTACCCAAAATATTTAAGTTTGAGCAATTTGCCGAAATAAAAGATTCATTGTTAGGCTCTAACACAGGTAGATTGCAAACACTCTTCATAGATAAAAACCAGACCTCGCTTATAAAGGATGCAATACTACCAGAATCAAGCAATGCAGAAACCGGCTCGTCATTAACACAAATTTCAATAAACGGGGATATTCCTTTAGCCACAGGAGAAATTCCAAATCATTATTCACTCTAAAACTATTACAATTAGATGACGAGGACACCCGCACCACAGGTTTCACATTATGTTTAGAATTAGGCTGACTTGCCACGACATTGCTCACCGACAGGTTAGGTAGGTCAGATACATAAGCAGAATTAGCACGTGAAGATTTAGTTTTCAACGGGTTGTCAAGATTTTCATTAGGAGGGCGACCAGAAACTTCACACGGTTTTCCCGAATTCTCATGCCCAGAAATATCCATAGAAGTAACACCCGAATTGGTCTCCAAAATATCCCGTCATTGGCGATACACAACTTGGTTATTCGGACACACCTTCTTAACATGTCCCACGCCACCGCACGTGTGGCACTTAACATTGGGTCTAGGATGAAACATAACCTTAGGAGGGGGACGAGACATCAAGGAAGGAGGGGGACGAGACATCAAGGAAGGAGGAGGAACATTAGCTACACGAAGGGAATCTGCATGTTTCACAGCCATAGCCTCTATAACTACCTGTTTCAGCTCGACAAATGACGAAGGCCTGGTACACATAGTCATGTATGACCTATATTGAGGCGAAAACCCATTTACAATAGACGACACCAATTGTCGTTCAGTTAAAGGGGATGCAAATACCTGGGCATATACCTTAATGTCACTGACATAGTCGCTAAGTGACTCGTCCAACCTTTGGACACGATATAAGAACTTTTGCTCGAGAGTACTAAGGGCACTAGCAGGGACAAAAAACCACAACACTTCCCTAATGAACATGGCTAAGGACATGCGGAGGTGGATAGCTTCAATCAGCTTATCGCGCAGCATACCGGATGCAACAGGATACAACAGTTGGAAAATCTAATTTTCCGACATCCCAAAAATCGAGGCATTGTTACCCAATTCGACCACTTGCTTAAAAAATAGGAAAACCTGGGTAACGTCATCTAGGTTGAAATTCTTCAACTTAGTTAGGAAACTAGAAATAGGGTGAGGAATCGACCCATAATTAACGGTAGGCGAGTACGTAGCATTCGGAAAAGAGACATTATTACCAGGGAAGCTCGCTCGCACACCCTCTACAGGAGACAAAACATTTACATTGCCAGAGAAAAAACTGGGATGCAATGGGTCGGCAGGACCCAGGAAATCATTAGGTGACCTAACATGAGAAGAATGACCGAATCCAGGGGTAAGTGGTCTGGACGAGCCAGAACCAGGCAATAGAGGGGCAGGCAAACCACTACCAGTAATCGATCCCAAAACCTCAGACCTAGTAAACAGAGGTGACTCACGTTCAACCCCAGAAGAACGCTCCAAATTCACAAGGTTATCTCTTAAGTCAAATCAAAAGCACTATTATTGTCGGCCATTTTGAAAAACACAGAATGCAGGCAGACAATACAGAAAGAAACAAATTTTAGGAATTACGAGGACAGTTTACAATTTCACAACAATACCATAACTACCAATTACCAACACCATAGACTAGGTTGACACTCGAACACTGCCACAATATTATACAAAATCATGCACAATGCTGCCCAGAACTGCAGACGCCATCGCTTGCTTGGCTCGAGAAGAGGAAGCTAATTTACAATAAATTGCTACAAACCACATGGCGAACAGCTTCAGACAGGGCTCCTCGATGTCTTCACTCGCAGCATGTAGGCTATCAGAATATTAACAAACCCACATTTCCCATGCCAAGAACACATGCCAGTCACTCACCAAGCTTCTTTTTCACTGGGAATGTTGCATTATAAGTAGGATAAAATTCAGCACCAAACACCTCGCATGGAACAGGTCACTTACATATCACCACATGGATATTCAGAGGCAAACATGAAACCGAACAAACGACAAGGATTAGCATTAAATAACACTAAGTGCACTGACATGACACATCCCATCAGCAACCGCTCTATCAGCATCAGAAGGGTCCATAAAATGAGCCTGCGAGAATGGTGGAGGGGTTAGCTGCAGAAGCGCTACACGAGCTCGGTCTGCTACCACTGCTAAGCCGGCCAAGGTGGAAGGTAGGATTGGGCCAACTTACCTTGTTTCAGAGGTCCGCACCGCTAACGGCAAAATCACCGCTAGATGACATGCCCCAACAGAAGAACACCTAAAAGGGTGGAAGAAGGTGGAGAAGGGGAAACGCACAGGCTCGTCTACAGACACGGTCTGACTACCGACAGGACTGCCACCAACGAAATGATGCCACAACAGTTGCTTAATATTTAAAAGAAAATTTAATTACCAAAAGGGGCCAAGAAAATAAGAATTAATAAAATCCTTCTGCCACACAAAAAATTTAAAGACTATTACTGCCACAAAAACAACCTCTCTGGTGATGCACATCGCTTAAGGCCAAAAAAAAATATTTAATTACATAAGTAGGCAAGAGACGACTTAACATGCTTGCCGAGCGAAATGAAAAGATTTAATTTAAAATTAAAATAATAAAGCCTAAAAGATAGAAAACCAGAATACAGGTATTACCAAATGAGAAAGGACTTGATAATTTACTAAGGTACGCAATACCGACCCGACATGCAGACATCAAGGCCACGGGGAAAAACGAACAATATAAAATTAAATTAATAAAATAAAATAGGATCAAATAACAAATCCACAATTTACATGACGGAAAAAAACTCGGGAACACTCACAAAAACGCAGAAGTTAAACCATTAAGATTAACAAAAAAAACATACCAAGCTACCACCACAACACGTTTGAATCTCCCGCTCGACGCCAAGAGAATGCACTCACAAGACCAGAATGCACTCGGGCAAAGCAAAAACAAACATGGCCACCAAACAGATTACCGCATGTCCAGTCGAATCACGGCAAACAACTAGCTTAAAATTAAATTTAAAGTCACCAGAGAGAACAGAACCGGAGGAAAGAATTACGCCTTAACATTATTGACACAAGGCAATTTAGGCTGCAACGGATCGTAAATTAAATTAACAATAGGGAAATTCCAAGGATTACCAAAAACTAAATAAATAAATAAATAAAAGAAATTACAACGTAAAATAAACAAGAAACGTGTCTCCAGAAGGTAGGAAGGAAAACAACAAAATTTACATATCTGGTAACATTAGCAAAACAGAAAAATTAGGCCTACCAGGTGAAACAAAATAGAGTGTTAAAACATTTATATAAGGCCAATATCGGAGCTCCCAAAACAATATAGATATATATATATATATTAAATAATAACGTACCTTAAAAACTTCTCTGTGGAGACACAATAATAATAAAATAATTAACACACAAATTAAATAATATTATAAGGCACTAGATTGCCTGAAATTGGCTAACCCGCACATGTGCCGTTTTGGAAACAAGCACTCCTGTTTGCATCTCGGTGCGATTATTATTTCACACTTCTTCTTCACGGCGAAATGGCAAAAATACAGCCTTAAGAGCATAGGCATTTCCTTTTTAGCATTTATCCATATTTTATAGAGGCTAGGGGCCAAAAGCCCCCAGCACACGGAGAGACACTCTTTGACCACCAGCCGGCTTGTTGTTTTCTTGACGACAGACTATGAAGATGCCAAGATGGCGGAGAATACAAAGTCAAATACCGCACTGCATTCAAGTTAATTGTAATTGTCCAATCACAGATTGACACATCAAGTAACAATGTGCACATTATATAATTATTTTGGCGGCATGATGTATATATAGTCTTTTGTTCAATGACGTAAAATACAATATCCTTCAAATATGTCTCGATTAGGATGAGATCAGAAGACACCACTCACACACTCTAGCGGTCGAAGATACAACCTCGGCTAGAGGCGCCGAAGTCCGATAGATACTGCCGTCTCGAGTTCATTTGCGGAACCAAACCATCAGGCGGGCGCTTTAAATGGCAGGGAACACACGTATATAGGGGAGATGGATTTTAAAAACGTTGGGACGGGCTTTTGCACGTAACAATTAGTATATATGCCAAGTACCGACAGTAGTGGCTGCGCTCGCTGAAGCGCTGCGTTAGGTCATGGGGCCAAGCTCTCTGCTGACTCGGTAGACGCGTGGGTTCGAGCCCCACCGTCGGCCGTCCTTGAAATGGTTTTCTGTGGTTTTCCATTTTCAATTCCAGGCAAATGCTGGGACGGTACCTTTCGACAGGCCACGGCCGCTTCCTTCCACATCCTTGCCCAGTTTCATTCGCCATCATTCATTTCATCTCTCATTAACTCCTCTCATGAGGTTGGTGTCAGGAAGGGCATCCGGACGAAATAATCATCCGCCACAAAGACTTCCATCGCATCTCATCCCCGACCCCGTAGGAAAAACGGGAATAATAAGGGGTAGACATACACAGTATATATGCAAAGTATCACATCCCCAAATGAAACCACTCGTGAGATATTGTTATTCAATGAAATGCATTTTTACCCCCTTAACAACTCTTTAGAATATGAATATCCAAAACTCTTTCCTTAGTGGACGTTTTCGACATACAACGAACATATCCCCAAAATTTCATGTTTCTAACTTCAATAATTTTGGCTGAGCGATGATGAGTGAGTGAGTCAGTCAGGACATTTTCTTTCATTTATTTTTGATAATTTCACCCCTCCCCATGAACCCCTTAAATTGGATTTATGAAACAAACGGTCGAACACCTATTTACTTATTTAAAGCTCTTTTCCCCCGAGTTTGATTCCTGTTTTCCTGTTTTTTCCCCCAGAATGTCACCCCTCTCCAAGGGCCCCTTAAATTGTATTTATGAAAAAACGGTCGAACACCTATTTACTTGTATTTCAAGCTGTTTTTTCCCGCCAAATTTCAAACTTCTCGACTATGTCGTTTCAGAGATACACGCTCCGTTAAGAATCCCTCAACCCCCAATTTTCACCCCTTTCACCTCATAATATACACCACATCGATAAACCCTTAGACATATTTCTGATTATTTTTAATGATTAGATTATATACCGAATATCACATCCCCAAGAAACAACTCATGAGATATCGTTATTCAATGAAATGCACGTTTACCCCCCTTAACACCTCTTTAAAACCCGAATAAACAAAAATCATTCCTTAGTTGACGTTTTCGACATACAGCGAACATATTCCAAAAATGTCATGATTCCAAATTTAATAGTTTTCGCTGGGCGTGATGAGTGAGTGAGTCAGACTGGACACTTTCTTTCAATTATTTTTACCAGAATTTCACCCCTCCCCATGGGCCCCTTAAATTGGATAGATGAAAAAACGCTTTAACACCTATTAACTTATTTTTTAAGCTGTCATTTTCCCCTGAGTTTGATGAGTGAGTGAGTTAGTCAGTCAGTTAGGACACTTTCTCTCCTTTTTTCCCCTAGAATTTCACCCTACCCTATTGGCCCCTTAAATTAATTTAAGAAAAAAACGGTCGAACACTGATTTACTTACCTTTTAAGCTGATTTTTTTCGCTGATTTTCAAATTTCTCGCCTATGTCGTTTAAGAGATAGGCCTACACGCTCCGTTAGGAATCCTTCAACCCCCAATTTTCACCCCTTTCACCTCATAATAATACACCACATCGGAAAACCCTTAGACACATGTCTGCTTATTTTTAATGATTAGTTTATATGCCGAGTATCACATCCACAAATGAAACCACTCGTGAGATATTGTTATTCAATTAAATGCACGTTTAACGCCCTTAAGACCCTTTTAGAACCTGAATATCAAAAAATTCTCCCTTAGTGTACGATTTTGACATACAACGAACATATCCCCGAAATGCCATGTTGCCAACTACAATATTTTTGGCTGGGCGATGATGAGTGAGTGAATGAGTCAGGACATTTTCTTTCATTTTCTTTTCTTCTGAATTTCACCCCTCCCGATGAACCCCATCAATTTGATTGATCAAAAATCTGTCGAAAAGCTATTTACTTACTTTAAAGCAGTTATTTTCCCCCTGAGTTTGATGAGTGAGTCAGTCAGTCAATCAATTAGGACACTTTCTTTCCTGTTTCCCCTCACCCCCCCCCCTGAATTACACCCCTTCCCATGGGCCCCTTAAATTGGATTTATGAAAAAACGGTCAAACATATATTTACTTCTTTTTATGTTGATTTTTTTCGCTGAGTTTCAAACTCCTCGCCTATGTCGTTTAAGAGACACACGCTCCATTACGAATCTTTCAATCCCCACTTTCCACCCCTTTCACCTCATAATATACACCACATGGAAAAACCCTCAGACATGTTTCTTCTTATTTTTAATGATGAGCTTATATGCCGAGTATTACATCCCCCAATGAAACCAATCGAGAGATATTGTAATTCAATGAATTGCAGGTCTACCCCCTTAACACCCATTTAGAACCTGAATGTCCAAAAATCCTCTCTTAGTGGGCATTTACGGCCCTTGAGGAATTTCATTCCAATCCGTTCGGTGGTTTCTGAGATTTCGTGATGAATGAATGAGTGAATGAGTGAGTGGTATTTGACAAATATATAGTAGATAGTGTCAAGTCTTTGTTATGCTAAACTCGGTTGACAGTGCTGTGTGATCAGTTGAGTAACTAACGGGATTTCAAGTAAAGAACCTCATTTTTATACCGGTAGTGCAGAGCGCAACTGGCATCCAGTCGGCCGTGTCTCGACTTGAGCTATGTTGCCATGGAAACTATCTGCCTTGCCATTCCTTCATGAGTATATTTTATGATTTGATTAGCCTGTGCTTGAGTGCAAAAGGGCTGAAATCAGAAGAATGAGAAAGACTATCGAAAATTCATGTAGCCAGCGGTTCCTTCTGGGTCCTAAACAATGAGTATGCAACATTTGGTTGAGATGGGTGGAACGGTGTAGATTTGTATACGGAACACACCCACATACCCACATACAGACTTTCACTTTTATATACTCGTATAAGACTCGCTTTGTTCGTTGGGGGCTCCGCGCCCAAGCCCCCGGTGCGTTTGACGATCCGTGTATTTTTAGGGAAAGTAATGGTTTGAAGTGTTTAAAACATATCGTTCTGAATTAAAGGTTTTTTATGTTTGCTGTGACTTTGTAATATAAATAAAGACGAATATGTTGCATGCAGATTTTCCATTGATGTAAATTTGTTAGTTGATTCGTGGGTGTCACCTACCAAAATAAATTATGCCAATGGTCTGAATAAAATCTTAGTTTTGCTCTGTTATAACTTTTCTATAAGTTTATAGTGTCTTCAGTGTACGAAGTCCCACACATTTGTTGCGTGTCAAATTTTCGGATTTTTTTGCACTTGTCCTAAAGTCCATAAAATGCACTACTTAATATATGATAATGTTTTGTTACGAGTCCAAATTTTAATTCTCTATAGTGTTATTGCCTCTTTTGACATCTCTTTTCCCACTTTTAAAATGTATTTCCAATTGAGGATGGAATGTGCGCACTGATATGTTTTAAGTCTGTTAGGACATGGCTGGTCCTCTAGTATACTTCTAGTTATAATAATATGGGGGTGGGGAGTTTTGCTAAGGCATGTCCCCTAGCCTACTGCCAGTTATATCATGACAGGAAATTTCGTTAACGCAGATCCCCTAGCCTACCTGTAATACCGTTTTCAGGAGTTTTATTATGAAAAGTCTTTTAGCCTACTGCCAGTTACTGTATATCATGCCGGAAAGATTTGATAAAAGCAGGTCCCCTAGCAAAACAGTCTGTTTTAGATTGTGTGGTGTAGCTAACGGGTTCCAAAATGCCGATGCGCTGCTGTTCAGAACATGTAATATATTAACCCATTAACATATCACAGAAATTGTAAATTTCTTGGAACTAAGAAACGAACACGAATGCATAACCTCCAGCAATTAGTTTACAACATTACGCATATTTGCAAATATTGATTCTTTTCCCCATTCAGTTCTATATGTGTTTGGCAATAACATTCGACTTTCTATTCCGATTAATATTATTATCATCATTATTATTATTATTATTATGAAGGTGACGTGCTGATGCTGAAGTCATGTCTCTTGCCTCTTACCAAGGCTGATTGGGTTCAATTCTCATCGAATGCATGAGAGATTTACCATCTGAAATATCAAGTGCTGTGGTTGGGATTCCACACAAAAAGAGGAGGTCCCGTGCCTCATGTTAAAGAGATTAACGATCATGTCAAATTTCAAACCTCCTTCCATTTTCACTAATATGATGTGTAGACTATTTGGGTACCCGATTATTAATCACAGGAAGAACAAGAAGTTCCGTGACGAATTGAAGTGCCTACCATTCTTAAATTTAAGATTCATGACAATGATTAATCTATATGCATTTATCTAGAATAATGACGAAATTATGTTGGAAATATCGAAATTTCTAATTAGTTCGAAATACTGTATACATGGCATAATGTAGCCTAACAGTGCACTACAGTTGGCAGCCCTGGTGACTGAATATATTCTTAGTTCCATCTCTTAAGGTACAGAATACAAAATTAGGTTCAAGACCAACGGATATCATGGACGTTACATGCAGTTAAACATTGGATCTAACAGCGTGCGTAAAATCATGTTGGCAACAATGTCATGCATGTATTGGTCAGAAATAATCTGAAATAATGTGATCTATTGTTGTGCCAATTTTGAATTAAATCCATTAGTTAGTTTAGAAGTTACATACATTTTAAAATTGGACCTATCAGCAGGCTTAGAATCAAGTTGGCAGCACTGAAGTATATTAGTTACTCCAAATTATCTAGAAATACGTGTGGAAAGTTTAGAGCTATTGGCTTGCATACTTTCTGATTTATTGATATTAGGGTAACAAAAATAGAAACTGCATTTATTAACAGTTGGCAGCCTTGGATGCTCTTAAGAATACGCATAGTCATACGTGTTATGGTATGTAACACATACGAAATTTGGTTGAAATCCAATTGATAGTATAGACGTTACATGTATTTAAAGTTGGACCTCTCAGCAGGCTTAGAATCATGTTGGTAGCAGTGACATTTATAAGTTACTCCAAATTAATATAGAATGTCATGTACTATACGTGTGCACAGTTTAAAGCTGCCAGCTTGCATACTTTCTGATATACTGGTACTTGGATAAAATAAATTGTGAGCATTTAACAGTTGGCAGCCCTGGTGGCTCTTAAGAATACGCTCAATCATATATGTTTATGTACACATAGCACATAGGAAATTTTGTTGAATTCCAATTGATAGTATAGAAGATATATGCATTTAAAAATTGGACCTATCAGCAGGCTTATAATCATTTTGGCAACACTGCCATGTATGTCCTCCAAGAAATTAACCTGAAATATTATTATCTATACGTGTGCCAATTTTAAAATAGCTCCCATTCATACCTTTCAATGTATCCAACATGGAACTCAAATTTCAATTGCGATATTTCAGCAGTTGGTAGCATTGACACATTTTCAAATATGGCATTGAGATATTCAGGTATAGATCTTTACTCCTACCAATTTTTTTCCATTGCTGCAGCCGTTTAGGAGTTGATAGTGGTGGACACACACACAGCCAGACAGGCAGACAGACAGACAGACAGAAGGACAGACAGACAGACACACATTTGCCCGGATCGATCTCATAAGTCTACTTTGTCCTCATTTTTGCAAAATGTGAAAAGTAGGCTAAAAATACGTACATATATTGAATATCAGTTTCTATGTGGTAGAATGTAAATTAATTTTCTACAATATTGTGCACCTCTAAATATGCCCCTCTAAATATGCACCTCGATTAACGTCCTAATATGATAATTTTAAAAAAATACAGCAGTATGATTAAAACCAGTTATATTAAATACATTTGTGCAATACAACCGTAAAGTTAAGGCAGAAAAATAAAAAAAGTACCCTGGAAGTCGGTAGGAATCGCCACATTCATCTGTGAATTCAAGTTGCTCGTTCCTTTCAAAAAAACGGCTAAGAAGAATCAATTACTGGCAAACGGAAATATTCAATTGACGAAAAATAAAACCCTTCATCAGAATTAAAGCACACAGAAGAAACAATTAGGTATTATACCTTCTTAAAAAAGCTTACAGGCTGTAACTCACATTATACAAACTACACGAAGAGTATAAAGTTAGACTAAAAAAAAATCACGTATTGTTTCCGACCACACAAAACCCCTCTATAAATATTACAATACATAATCAGATCATACTGGAAAGAAACCAATAAACAAAGGTATATAGTTGAGCATGGGTCCTAGTGGAAAATAATTCTATTACCTGAAACCGAAAATTGATGAGACGAAAAAATACATCAAAATATCATGTTGGTTTCCGACCCTACAAGACGTAAAAAATATAATAAAAGTATTAAAAATACTACTTTTTGAAATTGCATTCGAATCAATTTTTAAGTTATTCGTGGGACAGAAAAATTTCGGCCAAACAGTACTAAATCATTAATAACTCCATAATAATACGTCTTATGATGAAATAGCAAGAGACAAAAAAGATTTAATGTGTTATTGTCTACAACATAGGCCATGTACAATATCACACTCAGAGAAAAATTTCGGCCAAAATCATTAATAACTCCCTAATTAAACGTCGTATGATGAAATAGCAAGAGACAAAAAAGATGTAAGTTAATGTATTAATATCTACAACATAGGCCATGTACAATATCACACTCAGAGAAAAAAAATCGACCAAAAAGTACAAAATCATTAATAACTCCCTAATTAAACGTCGTATGATGAAATAGCAAGAGACAAAAAAGATGTAATGTGTTATTTTCTACAACATACGCCATGTACAATATCACACTCAGAGATATTACAGGAGATTTGTAGCTTCCCTCTATTTTTTTTTTTTGTCTTTTGTAGGGTTGAAGGTTTGAAAATGTACCTTTTCGGAATTTTTCTGTTGGTTGCAAGATGAAAGGAGGGTTTTTGCCAAATATCAAGGTTGTAACTCATTTGGAAGTGGGTAAACACTTATGTCAGTGAGTGAGTGAGTCAGCATTGTGGCTATATATAATATAGTAATATAGATGAGCATGGGTTCTAGTGGAAAATAATTCTATCACCTGAAAACAAAAATTCATGGGACGAAAAAATACATCTAAATATCATGTTGGTTTCCGACCCTACAAGACGTAAAAAATATAATAAAAGTATTAAAAATACTATTTTTTGAAATTTTATTCGAATCAATTTTTAAGTTATTCGTGGGACAGAAAAATGTCAGCCAAACAGTTCAAAATCATTAATAACTCCCTAATTATACGACGTATGATGAAATAGCAAGAGACAAAAAAGATGTAATGTGTTATTGTCTACAACATAGGCCATGCACAATATCACACTCAGAGAAAAATTTCGGCCAAAAAGTACAAAATCATTAATAACTCCCTAATTAAACGTCGTATTATGAAATAGCAAGAGACAAAAAAGATGTAACGTGTTATTTTCTACAACATACGCCATGTACAATATCACACTCAGAGATATTACAGGAGATTTGTAGCTTCCCCCTATTTATTTATTTTTGTCTTTTGTAGGGTTGAAAATTTAAAAATTGTACCTTTTCGGAATTTTTCTGTTGGTTGCAAGGTGAAAGGAGTGTTTTTGCCAAATATCAAGGTTGTAACTAATTTATATATAAGACTAGCTGAAGTAGCCGAGCTTCGCTACGCGTTATAAATAAATTAAAATGTGAAGGTGACAGTTAAAACAGGGGATAGGCGAGGTGCTGCGCAGAGGGAGATTAAGGATGGAATATTTTGTCCAACTACACCGCTCGGCGTTGACTGTGTTTTATAGCACAAATTTAGGTTTTACTCGCTAACCGTTGGAGATACCTTTCGGATAGAAAATGTTATTTTAAACCTCGTATATGCCATCAAAAGTTTGCTATTTCTTAGCGTTCTCTTTTTATTTGAGATGGAAATATGAAAGTTTGAAACCAAAGGGTGTGGTGACGTCACTAACATGGTCGCCATCTTTAAATAGTGCAAAGTATTGAAATCAAAAGTAACCTATATGTTAACCAGGTAAATCAGCTACTTCCATGAAAAATTCATGTAAATCGGACCAGTGGTACTTGCGTGATAGAGTAATACACAGACACACACCATCTCATTTTTAGCCTCGCTTCGCTCGCGTCATAGTCGTGTCATATTTTTATTCAATGAAATGCAGGTTAAACCCCGTTAACATCCCTTTATAACCTGAATATACAAAAATCCCTCCTTAGTAGACGTTTTCGACACACAACAAACATATCCCCAAAATATCATTCTTCTAACTTTAATAGTTTTGGTTGGCCGATGAGAGTGAACATCCGAAAATCCTTCCTTAGTAGACGTTTTTCTTCCAGAATTTCACCCCTCCCCATACGCCCCTTAAATTGCATTTATGAAAAAACGGTCGAACATCTATTTAATTTATTTATTTATTTATTTATTTATTTATTTATTTATTTATTTATTTATTTATTTATTTATTTATTTATTTATTTATTTATTTATTTATTTATTTATTTATTTATTTATTTATTTATTTTTAAGCTGATTGATTTCCTCCGAGTTTCAAACTCCTCGCCTATGTCGTTTAAGAGATACACGCTCCGTTAGGAATATTTCAACCTCCACTTTTCATCCCCTTCACCTCATAATACACACTACATCGAAAAACCATTAGACATGTGTCTGCTTATTTTTAATGATTAGTATACATGCCAAGTATCACATCCCCAAATGAAACCACTCCTGAGATATTGTTATTCAATGAAATGCACGTTTACCCCCTTAACACCTCTTTAGAACCTGAATATCCAAAACTTTTTTCCTTAGTGGACGTTTTCGACATACAACGAACATATCCCCAAAATTTCATGTTTCTAACTTCAATAATTTTGGCTGCGCGATGATGAGTGAGTGAGTCAGTCAGGACATTTCTTTTATTTATTTTTGATAATTGCACCCCTACCCATGAACCCCTTAAATTGGATTTATGAAACAAACGGTCGAACTCCTATTTACTTACTTAAGGCTGTTTTCCCCCTGAGTTTGATGAGTGAGTAAGAGAGTCAATCAGTTAGGACACTTTCTTTCCTGTTTTTTCCCCCAGAAGTTCATCCCTTTCCAAGGGCCCCTTAAATTGGATTTATGAAAAAACGGTCGAACACCTATTTACTTGTATTTTAAGACGTTTTTTCCCACCGAATTTCAAACTTCTCGCCTATGTCGTTTCAGAAATACACGCTCCGTTAAGAATCCCTCAACCCCCAATTTTCACCCCTTTCACCTCATAATATACCCCACATCGATAAACCCTTAGACATATTTCTGATTATTTTTAATGATAAGTTTATATATCGAATATCACATCCCCAAAGAAACAACTCATGAGATATCGTTATTCAATGAAATGCACGTTTACCCCCTTAACACCTCTTTAAAACCCGAATAAACAAAAATCAATCCTTAGTTGACGTTTTCGACATACAGCGAATATGTTTTATCCCTTTTGGTGGTTGGGATAAACACGGTAGTGTTAGTGTACTAATTTAGAAGACTGCTTGCGGATGAGAGTAGTGTCCCGTAATTGGGAGAGACTACCAGTGTAGTGTGTTGGTGTAAGTGCTTAATCTATTGGGGGCGTCCCTGCAGGATGCAATTATCTGTCAGGGGATGGATGTCTAAGTGCCGGCTGCTAAACTAGCTTGCCAGCTGAGTAGGATGGGCAATTCAATGAATGTGCAGAGTCAGTGACTCGACGCTCCGCAGTCGAGTCGCGTGCTCGAGTACAATAAAACCTGACGATGCAATTACTGGCCGCTACGGTCAGGGGCAATTATGACTAAGGTCAGGTTGGGTATGAGGACGTAAAGTGGAATGTGATTAGTAATAAGCCTGTAGTTTACTGACCATGTATTTATTGGCCAGTAGATGTAATGTGATGTCCCTCTTGGGGAGTTTAAACAAATATGAAATACAATTTGTGAAGTGTTCAAATGTTTAGGGTAGGTGTTTACAAGAATAAGGAGTCAGCTCCGTCGCCTTAAGGGCGCGACTAAAATCGCTGCAGTGTGTACGTGTTTATGCTATAGAAAGTGTGTTACATATGTGTGTGTGTGAAAGATATATTTACAAAAGGTATGTGCACTTCGTTGTGGACCTGTGGATAAAATATATTAGTGATGTCCAGACGGGGTTGCGTGCATTGTATTGCCGCTCGGGTGATCTGTAATAGAGCAAAACACTATTATGTCATTCAAATGTACCATTTATCGGTGCGTGCCGATATCATTTGCCTTTGGCACCTTATATTATTCTACCTTAACCTAAGCCGGCTAGGGTCTTATCATACCTACTTATTCTACTCTTTTATGTACCTGTGCAATTGTGAAAATACAGGGATTCTGGCGAGCGTTTAATGTGTTCACAGTTCCCAGTTTCTGTGTAGGTGTGTTGTTCCTTTCTTCCTTCTGTGAGGGTGTGTCTGCAAACCTAACCCTTCGTTTGCACTTGTGACCACGTTTTTTGTTCCAGGCGGTCGCGAGTTCGATTCCTGTTGCTGGCTCCCCTATGCCAAGTGAGCTCGCGTCCTGCGCCTGTGTGGGGTCACTTCCCGCCCCGTGTTGTGGTGTAGGGGGTATGGTTTCCCGTCTGGAGGGTGTGGATTTGCCTTCGTTTTGTTCGCGCGTGATTGTGAGGGGCGTATAGTGTTCCGCCCTAGGGTTCCCCGTAAATAGTATGTGCAGGGCCCTGTCAAATCCCGTGGTTGTGAATAGTGGCGGCGAGTGTACGTCAGTGTATACGTGTATGTTCATCTCAAGTACCTTGCCGAGAGCGGTCACTTCTACGGCGCCGGCATAGGTACCATCCCTACCCATGTATCTTTGGTAGTCTGCCCCGGTCTGGAATGGGTTTTCCTGTTCGTCCGACACGAAATCCCTGTACTCTTTCCAGATGGCCAGGATATGTTGGACCGTTTTCCGTCTGTAGTCCCTGTGGTGATCTTCGGTATGGCGGACTAAGAAGCTAATGGCCCTGAACAGACAGTTACCGTCCCCTTGTACGGGGTGTGTTTGGAAACGGTCCGGGGGCGGATCGTCAGCCCTTGTTTTAGTTGGCTGCTTCTTCCCCCTGCTCTTGCGAGTCTGTTTAGGTGAGGGGCCTCTCTGGTGTTGTGTTAGGGGAGGTACCTCCGCCGCTTTTTTTTTAGCTAGCCGAACCTCCCCGTTTAGGCGTTTTTCGAAAACGTGGGAGTGCGTCTCCCCGTGCTGTATGTCTGTCCCCCCTCGGGGTGGCTGTGCCAGCTCCCCTCTTGCGGTGGGTAACTGGGTGTAGGAATCATTGCCCTCCTTATTGTCGGGCGGGGCGCCTCGTTCCTAAACTCCCTCGGGTGTTCATCGGGGAGCGGATAGTGTTCTGGTCCCTTTGTGTATGTGTCCCGGACCTCCCGTCCTTTCTGTGGGATTGTTGTTTTGCGGTTATTGACGGGTGGTCTGTTTTCTTGTTTCCTCCAGGGTGGGGTGTACGTCTGCTGCTGCGTGGGCGGTTTTTCCCGGCGATTCCCCTTTTCCCTGTACTGCGAAGGTGCATATCCCTGTCTGCCTGGGGGCGGGTTTTCCCGATAGTCCCCATTTCCCCTATATTGTGGAGCTGCATAGCCTTGCCTGCTTGGGGGCGGGTTTTCCCGATAGTCCCTATTTCCCCTATGTTGTGGGGATGCATAGCCTTGCCTGCCTGGGGGCGGGTTTTCCCGATAGTCCCCATTTCCCCTATATTGTGGGGCTGCATAGCCTTGCCTGCTTGGAGGCGGGTTTTCCCGATAGTCCCCATTTCCCCTATATTGTGGGGCAGCATAGCCCTGTCTGCTAGGTGGCGGGCTGCTTCGCCGGGGGATGCTGTGGTCGTACTCTGAAGGGTAGTACTCCGGTGTGTATGGGGATGATGGTCGCCGTGAGGGGTATGTTGGCTCTACGTTTGAGTATGAGACCGGAGAATACCTCGGAGGGTAATGTGGCCTGTCCTGCGTATATGGTGTTGTCGGCCGCTGTGGAGGGTAGTGTGTTTTCTCCCGCTCGTAGTGTCTCCTTTCCGTGTATCCCCTTTCCCTTTCGGGATAGTACAGTTCTTCCGTGTCAGTATGTTCACCCCTAAGCGGTCTCCCGCCTGCTTGGATGGCAGCTATCGTTAGCTTCTCCATCCTGTCCACTGCGGGCTGCTTCGCCGGGGGATGCTGTGGTCGTACTCTGAAGGGTAGTACTCCGGTGTGTATGGGGATGATGGTCGCCGTGAGGGGTATGTTGGCTCTACGTTTGAGTATGAGACCGGAGAATACCTCGGAGGGCAATGTGGCCTGTCCTGCGTATATGGTGTTGTCGGCCGCTGTGGAGGGTAGTGTGTTTTCTCCCGCTCGTAGTGTCTCCTTTCCGTGTATCCCTTTTCCCTTTCTGGATAGTACAGTTCTTCCGTGTCAGTATGTTCACCCCTAAGCGGTCTCCCGCCTGCTTGGATGGCAGCTATCGTTAGCTTCTCCATCCTGTCCACTAACTCATCCATCTTCTGACTGGTGTCGTCCTTTTGTGGATGAAAATGCTGATTCACGGCTTTCTCCGTAACTTTTTCCGTGATCTTTCTCCCTGCCTCTATTGTTTTGATATTGTTGAGCATGTGTTGGACCGTGGGGTTATTCATTATACATAAATTGTCCACGATGGATGGTCGAAAGGCCCTGCATTAGCAGCTTAACTTTTTGCTTATGCGTCATAGCTGCGTTGTATTTGTCGCACATTAGCAGTTTTGCGTTTACATATGTCTGTGCGCTCTCTGTAGGTCCCTGTGACCTCTGTCAAATTTGGTCATACAGGTCCTCATCATCTGGTGTGAGCTGGAATTCACTTTTCATCAACAAAGTGATTTCCTCCCATGTGGCATCTTCTAGATTGTCCTCATGGAGCTCATACCATGTCATGGCCGCCTTCGTTAGGTATGCAGGGAGGAGCCGTTTCCTGACTTCGTCGCTCCAGCCATTGATCCGAGCCGTTCTATTGAAGGCCTTGAGGTATTCCTCGGGATCCTGGCCCTCCCCAGTGAACTTGGTGGGGTGGATCATTGGATATTCCGTGTGCCTGTTCATTTCCTGCTCGTTTATCTCTCGTTGGCCGTGTAAGGATTCTAGTCCGTTTACGCTGTCCGCACTGCGATCGTGTGACGAGGTGTTTGGGTTTGTGTTGTTTTGAGGGGAATTATCCTCAGTCCCCGTGTATGACGCGTGTGTTACGTTGCCAGGTGGCTCGTCACCTGATATGTCGTCACTGATCGGTGGTGTAATGTCGTACTGTGTGGACTTCACTACCTCCACTGTCCTGTCTAGATCCTGTTTCACTGTCTCCAAAATAGTGTGTATATCTAGGACCACCTCTGTCGTGTAATTGTCTGCCTTAACAGCGTCTATATCCAATAACTGTGTGATGCGCGCGAGCAAATTATCAGTCTTCTGCTCTGTGATTTGCAGTTGCTGCAAAAATAGGGGGTGGAGTGTTGGCAGGCAATCTGCATCACTAGCGCTAGATATTGGTGAATGTTGTCCCTGCGCCCCGGTCTGGGTCTGGGATCGTGTAAAGTGTGTGACTTGTGCTGCCGCTGCAGGATATTGAGCGCGGATTTCTAATGCCTTTAATTCAAGTTCCTGAAGGAGGTTTATTGCAGTGTGTTCAGTTATTAAGTCGCTGTTCTTAATTTTTAACTTCGGCAGGAGTGGAGTTGTGCTAGCTGACAAATGGTGCGCAAAGTCTCTTATTGTGGTTCTAAACGTGGTCATTTAATTTCCACCGACCTTGCCCTATGGGGAGGTTGGGGGTGGGTGTAATAATACAAATCCCCGTGTAATAAAGGGGGGAGAGAAAAAGAAAATGTGTGGGGCGTGTTCTGGGAGAGAAAAAAATAGTCTCGCTTGGCTACTTGCGGTATGGATCGCTCTACCACGGGGGCTCGTTGTTTGAGTCCCTTACCCTTATTTTGCGTGGTAGCGGCGCCTCCACCAAATATGTTTTATCCCTTGGTTGGGGGTTGGGATAAACACGGTAGTGTTAGTGTACTAATTTAGAAGACTGCTTGCGGATGAGAGTAGTGTCCCGTAATTGGGAGAGACTACCAGTGTAGTGTGTTGGTGTAAGTGCTTAATCTATTGGGGGCGTCCCTGCAGGATGCAATTATCTGTCAGGGGATGGATGTCTATGTGCCGGCTGCTAAACTAGCTTGCCAGCTGAGTAGGATGGGCAATTCAATGAATGTGCAGAGTCAGTGGCTCGACGCTCTGCACTCGATGCAGTCGAGTCGCGTGCTCGAGTACAATAAAACCTGACGATGCAATTACTGGCCGCTACGGTCAGGGGCAATTATGACTAAGGTCAGGTTGGGTATGAGGACTTAAAGTGGAATGTGATTAGTAATAAGCGTGTAGTTTACTGACCATGTATTTATTGGCCAGTAGATGTAATGTGATGTCCCTCTTGGGGAGTTTAAACAAATATGAAATACTATTTGTGAAGTGTACAAATGTTTAGGGTAGGAGTTTACAAGAATAAGGAGTCTGAGCACCGCTAGATCTCACCTGGTGAAGAGCTGGAACGGACGTCGTCGGGCAGGGCCGCTAGCGAAGAACAGAACAGAACAGATAATCCCTCCTGTCCGGGTTCCATTCTTATATGTTTCGGCGCTGCTTGGTCAGCATTGCATCAGTGTAGCTGCCCCAAATAGTTGTTAGTGTAAATGTTTATGTGAGTTTTGCAAGCCGTTGGCTAACCTCCTAGGCTTAGGTGGTCGCCGCTTGCTGTGTAGAGATATATTCTGGAATTATAATGTTTCCAGTTGGGGTGGTTTTGGTAGAAGATGGCGGGGTGGTTCTCAGGGGGTACTGCCCCCGGGCTGTACAATATATTCCCAAAATTTCATGTTTCCAACTTAAATAGTTTTCGCTGGGCGTGATGAGTGAGTGAGTAAGACAGGACATTATCTTTCAATTATTTTTACCATATTTCACCCCTCCCCATGGGCCCCTTAAATTGGATTGATGAAAAAACACTTGAACACCTATTAACTTATTTTTTAAGCTGTCTTTTCCCCCTGAGTTTGATGAGTGAGTGAGTTAGTCAGTTAGGACACTTTCTCTCCTTTTTTCTCAAAGAAATTCACCCCACCCCATTGGCCCCTTAAATTAATTTATGACAAACGGTCGAACACCGATTTACTTACTTACTTTTTATGCTGATTTTTTTTTCGCTGAGTTTCAAATTTATCGCCTTTGTCGTTTAAGAGATAGGCCTACACGCTCCGTTAGGAATCCTTCAAACCCCACTTTTCACCCCTTTCACCTCATAATAATACACCACATCGAAAAACCCTTAGACACATGTCTGCTTATTTTTAATGATTAGTTTATATGCCGAATAACACATCCTCAAATGAAACCACTCGTGAGATATTGTTATTCAATGAAATGCAGGTTTAACCCCCATAAGACCCCTTTAGAACCTGAGTATCCAAAAATCCTCCCTTAAGGTACGGTTTTGACATACAACGAACATATCCCCAAAATACCATGTTTCCAACTTCAATATTTTTGGCTGGGCGATGATGAGTGAGTGAATGAGTCAGGACATTTTCTTTCATTTTTTTTTTCTTCTGAATTTCACCCCTCCCGATGAACCCCTTCAATTTGATTGATCAAAAAAACTGTTGAAAAGCTATTTACTTACTTTCAAGCAGTTTTTTTCCCTGAGTTTGATGAGTGAGTCAGTCAGCCAATCAGTTAGGAAACTTTCTTTCCTGTTTTTTTTTCCCCAGAATTTCACTCCTCCCCATGGGCCCCTTAAATTGGATTTATGAAAAAAACGGTCAAACACTTATTTACTTTTTTATGCTGATTTTTTTCCGCTGAGTTTCAAACTCCTCGCCTGTGTCGTTTAAGAGATACACGCTCCGTTAGGAATCTCCAATCCCTAATTTTCACCCCCTTTCACCTCATAATATACACCACATCGAAAAACCCTCAGACACGTGTCCTCTTATTAGCCTATTTTTAATTTTGAAAAAATAGGCTTATGAGATCACCTTTTGTCCGTGTGTGTGTGCGTGTGTGTGTGTGTGTGTGTGTGTGAGGAGTGTGTGTGTCCCCCCCTAATAAATTCTAAACGGCTGGAGTGATTTCAATGAAACTCGGTAAGTTCATAGCACAATTGCGGGCGACCCCGACCGTGCCCTTCAAATTTTGTTACGTCTCACCAATCCAAAATGGCGGCTGTGCGAAATATTACACCAGAATTCAATATCTCCGAAACTATTCCCGATATCACCCTGGAATTTATTACGGTGATAAAGGGAACTACTAGAAGTTCACCTATGTGACTTTTGAAAAACTAGTAACTACAAAACCAACTTGGCGGCCACGCGAATTCGCGACTTTTAAATAGACGTTTCTCGCGATTTAACCAACCAAACGCAATAAAACTTGGTACAGTGTATGTTTATACACATTGTAATGCACAGACATCTAACTTAGTTCAATTGTTTACATAACCACAAGATGGCGGATGGGCGAAATATTTCACCGGCATTCTATATCTCTGAAACCATTAGCGATATCACCCTGAAATTTAGTACGGAGATAAAGGGCACTACTGGAAGTTCATCAATAAGACCTTCAAAAACTGGTTTACTACAAAACGAACATGGCGGCCAAGCGAATTTGAAAATTTTAAATAGACCTTTCTCGCGATTTAATGTTCCAAACGCAATGAAATCTGGTACAGGAAATGTTTATACACATTGCAATGCACTGGTATCTAATTTAGTTCAATTGTTTACATAACCTCAAGATGGCGGCTGTGCGAATTTTAAAATTAAGTTCTTATTTCTTGTGTTGTAATCATGGGATCGATGAGGAAGTTTAAATAATGAACCTACGCAATAATTTTCCTTTAATGGTACATGTCTCTATGGCCTATACATTTAAAAATCCAACATGGCGACCATTAGAAATATTTAGACGACTCTGAATATCTACGAATGTATTATAGCAATCAAACTGATTTTTTTTATTTTCATAGGGGCTATGAACTTAAGTTCACTTACAGGACTTTAAATAATCTTGTGATCACAAATCCAACATGGCGGCGACGCGAATTATAAACATTCACATGGACGTTTCTCGCAATTTAACCATCCGAGTGCAGTGAAACTTGGTACAGTAAATCCTTATACGAATATTAATCCACTGGCATCTAATTTATTTCAATTGTTTCTATAACCACAAGATGGCAGCAGTGCGAAATTTTTAAATCTCCTTGTTACTTCTTGTGTTCTAATCATGTGATTGAAGTTTGAGTACTACACGTACACAATAATCTTCATGTAACAGTACATAACTCTAGGACCTACATATTGTACCCATATATAAATGGCTCAATATATAAAATCCAACATGGCGACCAATCGAAATATAAAGTCGGTTAACAATATCTACGAATCTATTACAGCAATCAAACTGAAATTTTGTATGTTGATAGTGGCAATTTACATAAGTAGGATATATAAAAATAGGCTGTATAGTTCTTCACGGAACTACTTGTTCTTAATGATGAGTTTATATGCCGAGTATCACAACCCCCCCAATGAAACCAATCGGGAAATATTGCTATTCAATGAAATGCAGGTCTGCCCCCTTAAGACCCCTTTAGAACCAGAATATCCAAAAATCCTCTCTTAGTGGGCATTTGCGACCCTTGAGGAAGCTGCATACAAAATTTCATTTCAATCCGTTTGGTGGTTTCTGAGATTTGCTGATGAATGAGTGAGTGAGTAAGTGTGTGGTATTTGACAAATATATAGTAGATAGTGTCAAGTCTTTGTTATGCTAAACTCGGTTGACAGTGCTGTGTGAGCATTTGAGTAACTAACGGGATTTGATGTAAATTACCTCATCTTGTATACCGGTATTGCAGAGCGCAACTGGCATCCAGTCGGCCGTGTTTCGACTTGAGCTATGTTGCCATGGAAACGATCTGCCTTGCCATTCCTTCTTGAGTATCTTTTATGAATTTATTAGCTTTTGCTCGAGTGCAAAAGGGCCGAAATCAGAAGAATGAGAAAGGCTATCGAAAATCCATGTAGCCAGCGGTTCCTTCTGGGTCCTAAACTATGTGAATGCAAAATTTGGTTGAGATTGGTGGAACGGTGTAGATTTGTATACGGAACAGACCCACATACCCACATACAGACTTTCACTTTTATATATAAGAAGTTAATGAGTGCTACTACTGAAATGACACATCAACCATACAAACTAACAGAAAAGGATAAGTTAAAAATATAACATTTTGTGGTGGTGATGATAAGTAACATATCCAGTACATTTTCCCCTATTGATAATTATAATAATGAACAGGGAATCGGCTATTTACTAACTACAGTACAGACACGTGTAATCTCAATATATATAAAAATGAAAGTTTGTTTGTTTTTTCTGAATTTCCACGGAAATTTGCGATATTTGTGCGTTTCAGACTGTTTTATGATGGATGCGCGCAAAAACAAAATTTTTGTCTGTCTGTCTGTCTGTTTGTTTGTTTGTTTGTTTGTTTGTCTGTGGACAATTTTTTGTGTCCTTATAACTCGAGAACGGCTGAGTGGATCAACGTGAAATTTGATACAGATATCCTTCAGAGGCACGACACAAATATTGATGTAACTCTTCTCCGTACCTCTCATAAAAGGAGCCCTACCCTCTTAAAATACATGCTGAAATAGGCGTAGAAGGGTGAAACAAAGCTCATTTTCAGCCCCTCAATGTGAGAAACGAAAGTCGGGGGCCCTTTAAGGACCACGAAAACCACATTTTAAGGCCCTAAAACCAACAGTTTTTGGGATATTCCCAAGAAACTAATTTCACTTAATAAATTAATGAAGGAATGCATGCCGGTAACAATGGCAACAGAATCTCAGAGGTCCATCGATTTCTGTAAGACGCAATGCAATTCCATTTATTACATTACTGTGAAGGTTTGCAAACGGCAATAAGGTTATGAAAATGAAAATCCACAGCCTGCTTCCAGTCTCCGACCGGGTCAGGAATGGTGTGAATGAAGCCCCCATCTAGCGGCGAGGATATGAACTGTGCCGGCTGCCGAGGCCTGACGCAATCGCAATAAGGTTATAACGGATCCAAATTAAGCTGAAATATTCATCAATACATATAATTCGCTTAAGGGGTCAAGGGGTACTCTAGTATTTTTAACGCGATTTACACGTGCCGGTATGGTACGGAAGGTCTATTATATCCCTATCCCTATTATTATTATAATTATTTTAATTATTATCATTATTATGGCGTACAAGCCTCCGTGGCTTAGGCGGCAGCACGTCGGCCTCTCACCGCTGGGTCCGTGGTTCAAATCCCGGTCACTCCATGTGAGATCTGTGCTGGACACAACGGAGGCAGACAGGTTTTTTTCCGGGTACTCCAGTTTTCCCTGTCAAAATTTCATTCCAGCAACACTCTCCACTATCATTGCATTTCATCTGTCATTCATTTAATCATTGCCCCAGAGGAGTGCGTCAGGCCTCGGCAGCCGGCACAGTTCATATCCTCGCCGCTAGATGGGGGCTTCATTCATTCCATTCCTGACCCGGTCGGAGACTGGAAGCAGGCTGTGGATTTTCATTTCATTATGGCGTACAACGACGAGACAAAGCTCATTTTCAAACCCTTGGTGTCAGAAACAAATCTCGGGGCCCCTCAAGAGCCGTAAAGGGTCCCCGAAAACTAAATTTTAAGGCTCTAAACCCAACAGTTTCTACGATATTCCCAGAAAACTAATTTCATTTAATAAACTAAAGAAGGAATGCAAGCCACTAACCATGACATCAGTATCTCAAGAGGTGGCATCCAACTTTCCATCTATTTCTGGAATAAGTAATGCCACTCCATTTATTACATTTCTGTGAAAGGTTGCAAATGGCTATAAGGTTATCACGGAACCAACTAAAACTGTAAAATTCATCAATGCGCTTAAGGGGTTCTAGGAGTACTAGATTTTTTTCACACGACTTACACGTGCGATATGTCGTACAGAAGGTCTATTATATCTCCAAACAGCAACATTATTTTCAATAATTCCTGATTTGAAATAGTAGACGGAATTTTGCTGATTTTAGGAATTTGGGCCATTGGAGGCTAAAAAAAAACTGAATTTTCATGCACCACAAGCCTTTATAATTTATTAAAGGGGTCTTCCAGTAGTTGGGCACTCGACACAACGGTTAGGGTCAGTTCATGTGTGACGTGTATTGCGATTCGTCTACGAGGTTTTCAATTTTATTTTCACGCCAGGAAGAACACGTTAGGTAAATTTAGTTTGAGAGCACAATTTAACTATTCATTTTTCTTCGCCAACAAACAGGTTCCAAGCCCTTAAACATTGCAACAGTAGCTCAATTGATAACGTCTGGTTATTAATACCGAAGACAGTTCGAAGAATGGGTACTTCTGCTAGTCTATATATATATATATATATATATATATAACAAGAAGTTCCGTGACGAACTAAAGAGCTACTTTCCTTAAAATGTAAGATTCATGCCAATGATTAATCTATATGGATCTATCTACAATAATGACTAAATTAAGTTGGTAATATCGAAATTTCTAATTAGTTCGAAATACTGTATAGATGGCATAATGTAGCCTAATAAGGCATTACAGTTGGCAGCCCTGGTGACTGAATATATTCTTAGATCCATTTCTTAGGGTCCAGAATACAAAATTTGGTTGAAGTCCAATGGATAGCATGGAGGTTACATGCAGTTAAACATTGGATCTAACAGCACGCGTAAAATCATGTTGGCAACAATGCCATGCATGTATTGGTCAGAAATAATCTGAAATAATATGATTTATTGTTGTGCCAATTTTGAATGAAATCCATTAGTTAGTATAGAAGTTACATGTATTTAAAGTTGGACGTCTCAGCAGGCTTAGAATCATGTTGGTAGCACTGACGTATATAAGTTACTCCAAATTAATATAGAATGTCAGGTACTATACTTGTGCATAGTTTAAAACTGTCGGCTTGCATACTTTCTGATATATGGGTATTTGGATTAAAACAAATTGAGAGCATTTATTAACAGTTGGCAGCCCTGGTGGCTCTTAAGAATACGCTCAGTCATATCTGTTTATCTACACATAGCACATACGAAATTTGGTTGAAATACAATTGATAGTGTAGAAGTTATATGCATTTAAAATTTGGACCTATCAGCAGGCTTATAATCATTTCGGCAACACTGCCATGTATGGCCTCCTAAAAATTAAACTGCAATATTATTATCTATACGTGTGCCAATTTTGAAATAGCTCCCATTCATACCTTCCAAGATATCCGACATGGAACTCAAATTTCGATTGCGATCTTTCAGCAGTTGGTAGCACTGACATCATTTTCAAATATGGCCGTGAGATATTCAGGTGTAGGTCTTTACTCCTACCAAATTTTGTTTCGATTGCTGCAGCCGTTTAGGAGTTGATAGGGGGGGGACACACACAGGCAGGCAGACAGACAGACAGAAGGACAGACAGACAGAAGGACAGACAGACAGACATTTGCCCGATCTCATAAGTCTACTTTTTCCTCAATTTTAGCCTATTTTCAATTTTGAAAAAATAGGCTTATGAGATCACCTTTTGTCCGTGTGTCTGTGTGTGCGTGTGTGTGTGTGTGAGGTGTGTGTGTGTCCCCGCCTAATAACTTCTATACGGCTGGAGCGATTTCAATTAAACTCGGTAAGTTCATAGCACTACTCCGGGCTACCCCGACCGTGTCCTTCAAATTTTGTTACGTCTCACCAATCCACCATGGCGGCTGTGCGAAATATTTCCCCAGCATTCAATATCTCCGAAACTATTCCCGATATCACCCTAGAATTTTTTACGGTGATAAAGGGAACTACTAGAAGTTCACCTATGTGACTATTGAAAATCTGGTAACTACAAAACCAACATGGCAGCCACGCAAATTTGCGACTTTTAAATACACATTTCTCGCAATTTAACCAACCAAACGCAATAAAACTTGGTACAGTATATTATACACATTGTAATGCACCGACATCAAACTTCGTTCAATTGTTTACATAACCACAAGATGGCGGATGTGCAAGCTATTACACCGGCATTCTATATCTCTGAAATTATTAGCGGTATCACCCTGAAATTTAACGGAGATAAAGGGCACTTCTGGAAGTTCATCTGTAAGACTTTCAAAAACCGGTTAACTACAAAACGAACATGGTGGCCAAGCGAATAAAAAAAAATAATAGACATGTCTCGCGATTTAATGTTCCAAACGCAATGAAATCTGGCACAGGAAATGATTATACACATTGTAATGCACTGGCATCCAATTTTGTTCAATTGTTTACATACCGGCAACCTCAAAATGGCGGCTGTGCGAATTCTAAAATTACGTTTTTATTTCTTGTGTCGTAATCATGCGATCGAAGTGAAAGTTTAAATAATGAACCTACGCAATAATTTTCCTTTAATGGTACATGACTCTATGGCCTATACATTTAAAAATCCAACATGGCGACCATTAGAAATATTTAGACGACTCTGAATATCTACGAATGTATTATAGCAATCAAACTGATTTTTTTTTATTTTCATAGGGGCTATGAACTTAAGTTCACTTACAGGACTTTAAATAATCTTGTGATCACAAATCCAACATGGCGGCGACGCGAATTATAAACATTCACATGGACGTTTCTCGCAATTTAACCATCCGAGTGCAGTGAAACTTGGTACAGTAAATCCTTATACGAATGTTAATCCACTGGCATCTAATTTATTTCAATTGTTTCCATAATCACAAGATGGCAGCTGTGCGAAATTTTAAAATTTCCTTGTTACTTCTTGTGTCCTAATCTCGCGATTGAAACTTGAATGCTACACGTACACAATAATCTTAATGTAACAGTACATAACTCTAGGACCTACATATATAAAATCCAACATGGCGACCATCCGAAATATTTAGTCGGTTCTCAGTATCTACGAATCTATTACAGCAATCAAACTGAAATTTTGTATGTTCATAGTGGCAGTTTACATAAGTAGGATACATGAAAATAGGCTGTATAGTTCTTCACGGAACTCTTTGTTGCAAAATGTGAAAAGTAGGCTAAAAATCAATGTTACGTGATAGTTTGTGAGTCTGCGGGTCTGTGGATATGTCTCCTATGCGTTCATAGACCACTCATCCGATTGCGATGAAACTTGGGTGAGATGTTGAGTACACTCCAGGGAATGTTTCTGGCTTAGTACATCCATATCAAAATAGGTAGCGCACGAGTAGATTCAACAAATGGGCGACGATGCGCGAATCGCTTCAACAAAGTCACGTATGCGTTCATAGACCATTCATCCGATTGAGATGAAACTAAGGTGAGATGTTGAGTACACTCCAGGGAAGGGTTTTGGCTTAGTAAATCCATTTTACAATAGGTATCACACGAGTAGAATCAACAAATGAGCAACGACGTGCGAAGCGTTTCAACAAAATTCTGTATGCATTCATATACCATCCGATAGCAATGAAACTTGCGTGAGATGATGTGCACACTCCGGGGAAGAATTCTGGCTTAATAAATTAATTTTACAATAGGCAGCACTCGAGTAGTTTCAACAAATGAGCGACAACGCACGAAGCGTTTCAAAAAGGTCCCGTATGCGTTCATATACCATTAGTCCGATACTCCAGGGAAGGTTTCTGGCTCAGTACATGCATCTTATAATAGGTAGCGCAAGAGTAGATTCAACAAATGAGCGATGGCGCGCGAATCGTTTCAACAAAGTTCCGTATGCGTTCATATACTATTCATCCAATTGCGATGAAACTAGGGTGAGATATTGTGTACACGCCAGGAAAGGTGTCTGGCTTAGTAAATCGATTTTACAATACGTAGCTTACGAGTAGATTCAACAAATGAATGACGACGTGCGATGTGCTTCAACAAAGTCCCGTGTGCGTTCATATACCATTCGTCCGATAGCGATTAAACTTGGGTGAGATGTTGTATACACTTCAGGAAAGGTTTCTGGCTTAGTAAATACACTTTACAATATGAAGCGCATGATTAGATCCAACAAATGGGCGACGTCGTGCGAAGCGTTTCAACTAGGTCCCATATGCGTTCATATACCATTCGTCCGATTGTGATGAAACTTGAGTGAGAAGGTGTGTACAATCAAGGGAAGATATCTGGCTTAGTACATGCATTTTACAATATGTAGCGCACGAGTAGATTCAACAAATGAGTGACGGCACGCCAATCGATTAAACTAAATCCCGTATGTGTTCATATGCCATTCATCCGATTGCGATGAAACTTTGGTGAGTTGTTGCGCAAGCTTCCACGGATGTTTCTAATTTAGTTAATCCATTTTATGATAGTTTAGGGCAGTTAACGGAAATTGCAAAAAAAATAATAATGTTTATCCAAAAGCACTTCAAGGAAAGAATTGCAACGCCAACAGTTTCTATGATTGGCATTGCAACGCATGCCGGGTACAGCTTGTCTTATATATATATATACATATATATATATAAAGGAATGTCTGTGTGTTCGTCTTTTATGCGTTCATAAACCATTCATCCGATTGCGATCAAATTTAGGTGAGTTGTTGTAAACACTTCCGGGAGATTTATAGGCATAGGTAATCCTTTTCAAAATAGATAGCGCACGAGTAGTTTAAACAAATGCGTAATGGTGATGCGTTCATATACAATTAATCCGATTGCGATCGAATTTTGGTGAGTTGTTGCGCGCAGTCCCGGAAAAGTTATAGGCGTAGTAAATCCGATTTACAATAGATGGCGCACGACTAGCTTCAACAAAATGGCGTGCGTTTGTTTCAAAAAAGTCCCACATGCGTCCATATGCCATTCATCCCATTGCGATGAAACTTGGGTGAGTTGTTCTGTACACTTCAGGTAAGGTTTCTGGCTTAGTAAATCTACTTAACAATAGGTAGCGCACGAGTAGATTCAACAAATGAGCGACGACGGGCGAAGCGTTTCAACAAAGTCCTGTATGCGTTCACATACCATTCGTCCGATATCGATGAAACTTGGGAGAGAGGTTGTGTACACTACAGGCAAGGTGTCTGGCTTAGTAAATCCATGTTATAATAGGTAGCGCACGAGTAGATTCAACAAATGAGCGACGAATCGCGAAGCGTTTCAACAAAGTCCCGTATGCGTTCATATATCATTCGCCAGATAGCGATGAAACTAGGGTGAGATGTTGTGTACACTTCAGGGAAGGTTTCTGGCTTAGTAAACCCACTTAACAATAGGTAGCGCATGAGTAGATTCAACAAATGAGCGACGACGGGCGAAGCGTTTCAACAAAGTCCTGTATAAGTTCACATACCATTCGTCCGATAGCTATGAAACTTCGGTGAGTGGTTGTGTACACTTCAGGCAAGGTTTCTGGCTTAGCAAATCCACTTTACAATAGGTAGGGCACGAGTAAATTCACTAATGAGCGACGACGCGCGAAGCGTTTCAACAAAGTCCCGCATGCGTTCATATAGGCTACTATTCCTCTGATAGCGATGAAACTTGGGTGAGATGTTGTGTACACTTCAGGGAAGCTTTCTGTGTTAGTAAATCCACGTAACAATAGGTATCGCACAAGTAGATTAAACAAATGAGCGACGACGCGCGAATTGTTTCAACATAGTCCCGTATGCGATCATATACCATTCGTCCGATAGCGACTAAACTTAGGTGAGTTGTTGTGTACACATCAGGGAAGGTTTCTGGCTTAGTAAATCCATGTTATAATAGGTAGCGCACGAGTAGATTCAACAAATGAGCGACGACGCGCGAAGGTTTCAACAAAGTCCCGTATGCGTTCATATACTATTCGTCTGATAGCGATGAAACTTGGGTGAGAGCTTGTGTACACTTCAGGCAAGGTTTCTGGCTTAGCAAATCCACTTTACGATAGGTATCGGACGAGTAGATTCAACAAATGAACGACGACGGGCGAAGCGTTCCAACAAAGTCCTGTATGCGTTCATATACTATTCGTCCGATAGCGATGAAACTTGGGTGAGATATTGTGTACACTTCAGGGAAGGTTTCTGGCTTAGTAAATCCTCTTTACAATAGGTATTGCACAAGTAGATTAAACAAATGAGCGCCGACGCGCAAAGTGTTTCAACATAGTCCCGTATGCGTCCATATACCATTCGTCCGATAGCGATTAAACTTGGGTGAGATGTTGTGTACACTTCAGGGAAGGTTTCTGGCTTAGTAAATCCACTTAACAATAGGTATCGCACAAGTAGATTCAACAAATGAGCGACGGCACGCGAATCGTTTAAACAAAGTCCCATATGCGTTCATATACCATTCATCCGATTGCTATGAAACTTCGGTGAATTGTTGTGCACACTCCAGGAAAGTTTTCTGACAGTAAATCCTTTTTACAATAGGTAGCGCACGAGCAGATTCAACAAATGAGTAACGGCGCGCGTATCGTAAAAAAAAACTCCGTATGCGTTCATATACCATTCATCCGATTGTGATAACACTTTAATGAGTTGAGTACAATCCTGCGAAGGTGCATGAACTAGTAAATCCGTTTTTCAATGAGTGGCGCACAAGAAGATTCAACAAATTAGTGACGGCGCGCGAATCGTTTAAACAAAATCCCGTATGCGTTCATATGGCATTCATCCGATTGCGATGAAACTTTGATGAGTTGTTGTTTACACGCCAAGGAAGGTTTTCGGATTAGTAAATCCATTTTACAATTGGTAGCGTACGAGTATATTCAACAAATGGGTGACGGCGCTCGAATCGTTTCAACAAAGTCCCGTATGGGTTCATATACCATTCTTTTCATTGCGATGAAACTTTGTTGAGTACGCTCCCATGATTTTTTGAGATAGTAAATCAATTTTGCAATAGTTTACAAGTGGTTAACGAAAAAGAAAAAAATATTGGTAATCCAAAAGCACTTCAACAAGCAAAGTTACAACGCCAACACATTTTTTGATTGGCATTGCAACGCATGCCGGGTACAGCTAGTTTACTATAAATTGAAGGGAAAAAAATTGTTAGAAAAGTAGAGGCCAATAGTATCGTCCTTTGACACATAGCGCCGTAGGAAAATAATCAGAGCACTTCGGAAAACTTCGGCTGTCCCGAGCTTCTGAGAGAGCAATAGTGTCATTTTTCACCATATAGCGCTGTAGGGTAATGAACGGAGTACATCAAGAACATTTGAAAGCACGAACACTCATTGCACCTGATAGCCTCAATATACTGCACAGAGGCCTAATATTTTCATGATGATAACTGTTTTAAGGGGCCTAAGAATTTTCTTATGCACTAATTACTCCCCGTGACTACAATTTGTAAGCAGCGTATGATGTAGCTATTTTCGCAATTCTGCACCAGAATACGGGTAGGGGCGACGTGATTCAGCCCGCATTGCTAGCCAACAATAGACTCATTTAAATACTCTTACAGTTGCAGCTCAATTCCCAGGATCTCTGAACCCCTACTACAACACCGAAATACTACAGACACGGTTGGTTTTAGGGTCATAGAACGTGTTTTTCGGGCCCATTTGTTGCTCTGTTATTTATTTAAACAACTCGACACCGTTTCAGCAAACTGACCAGATTTTACGTCCAGTAATTTGTTTCTTGCATCGCGAAGCTTAATTTGAGCATTATTTATACAAAGCTACACCATTTCACCGAAATGAGCCAAATTTTAAGTTGCGAGATTTTTTTTGCGCATTGCAAGGCTTAAAGTGTGCCTAGATTGGTCCTTCGACAAATTCGATATTTCGTCCCAACGGCTTAAATGCAGGGAATGGAGAGGTCTGTCCAAAATTTCAAGTTGACAGTGTTACCTGCTGGGTTTGGGAAGGTAAGTACGTATAATTTGGTTCAGTTCGGTGAAAAGGTGTATATTTGTGCCAAAGGGCCTAAATGAAGAGAATAGAGACGGCTGTCCAAAATTTCATGTTCCATAGGGCATGTACGTAAAATTTGGTTCAGATCGGTTAAACAGTGCAGATTTATGCTTAAGGGCCTAAATGCATGGACTGGAGAGGGCTGTTCGAACTTCAAGTGGATAGTGCTAGTTCCAGGGTTCCAAAGGGTAAGTACGTAAAATTTGGTTCAGATCGGTAAAACGGTAAAAATTTGTGCCAAAGTGCCTAAATTCAGGGAATGGAGAGGTCTGTCCGAAATTTCAAGTGGCCAGGGTTACTCGCCGGGTTCCAAATGTAAGTACGTAAAATTTGGTTCGCGTTTTATCAAGGTTTTACATTTCGTCATTCATTTACTTACAAAACAAACAAAGGATTAATCGTTTTATCAGGGTTTTACATTTCGTCACTCCTTTGTATTCAAAGAACACCAAAAAAGGATTAGTGAATGAAATTTAAATGCTTACTCTCATAAATTTATTTTAGGTTTAGTGAATAATTCCCAATACAATTTGTGCATAATCGTGTTGACCGATTGAAAAGCACTTAAAGTTAATTTACTAAGGCTACACTGGAAAATGTCTTCCAACACGATAACGTATTAGTGATTTAAACAAAGGTTTTCATTTCATCTTTCTTATATTGACAATGAACAGAATCATAGAACATAGCCTATATTTCTCAATGCATTGAGACACGGTAGGTGCCATTGGTTGAAATATAATTAACTCACTTAAAGGATGGCATTAAAGGTTTATTCAAATTTATACATGAAATAGCCACTATAACTTAGATGCAACTCGTACTTTTGTATTCCTCCAAATAAGTCACATGGTCACTAATTGTAATTTCGTCACTCGGGCACTAATCAGTAGGCCTAGTTTCAAAAGCATTCCATAGCCGTGCATGGCTATCATCATAGAGTTTGCAAGCTCAAGTCTTATCATGAGCCTTCAGCTGATTGTGTTTGTCAGCTGTGTGATCAGCATTGTGAACGGTACCATGTTCAAAAATGCACACAGCGACCATGCTCAATTATTAATTATTGCACGATGTGAATATTCTTTTGTTGAAGTGCACAATTTGTGTTTAATACAGTTATTATTAAAACCATTCGGTACATATAACAGTTACACAGAAAGAGTGTTTCTAAATAGCATGTAAGCTTGTAATTGCTTGATGACCAATATGGGGAGTAGTATAGATCACGATACATTACATAACAAAATTCCCCTAGACACAAAATGGTGGCATTCATGACGTCATGGACGACACTTAAGGTTTAAACGTTGCATATTATGTTAAATTCTATGTGTTAATGAGGCTTTACATACAAACACAGACCAAACCTGGAGCTTACGTCCCAGACCCCGTTGCATGTAGTACAAGGAGCAATTTTTGTCCAGATAGTCGTCTAACCTGGTAGCGTCCAATGGTTTCATCCAGACCATCATCTAACCAAGTATTGACCAATGGCTTTGTCCCAACATAGCTTTAAAATACTGTAGTACAGTGAAAATTTTCCATTAAATCGAACATTTAATAGTACGTTATGCAACTCGCCTATATTGGTAATTAAGCCACTCGCATGTAAATTATAAAACTCGCATACGCTCGTTTTATAAACACACTCGTGGCTTAATTACCATTATAGGCGAGTTGCATACGACTGTTTATGTTCGACGATAATTATTATAACTATTTTATGTTCGAACATAAATATTCATAAATATCTGTCGAGATTTCGCCAGTTTTATGTACTAAACAGAGCGCATGAGACGCAGAGAATGCCTTGTATTTGACCATGGCATCTTCGATTACCCTACTATGACACTAGGCCAGGCAGTGAAATTTAAATTAGAAGGCCGTGGAACTCAGAGCATCTAATTATCTAATTGGTCAAACAACTGTTTCTTGAGCTCTGATTGGTAGAGAAACTGTTTCATAATGAAAAATAATGTTATAATGAGCCTCATTATAGTACAGTTTTCTGACATATAATAGTCAGGGTCGAACATAAAAGTAATTTAAGAACATTCGTAACTCAACACCACACCACGCCTTTGAACACATGTCACTACATCGGCATGTGACGACGCACTGTTTGAAACCTCATACAGCTGACAAATATGGCGGCATTTCTAGCCGAAACATCAAACAAGCGAACACGTATTCCGTGACATCATCGACTTCACTACAAAATTTCCCCTAGACACGTACGTATCGCGCTATATAGCCTACTTGAACCCTCACTTATACTCGAGGTAAATGCCGGGATGTTTCCTACTTAAGGCCACGGCCATTTCGTTCCCAATCCTCACATGAATTACAAATACACACACTATTACAGACAAATGCTACACTCACCCTACGACACGGTGTTAAATGACCACGATGTCCAAGCTCCTCAAAATGAAACAACAACTGTTTTACTTGAACTGGAACATGATAACAAGGTAGGTAGTGAGAGCTCCAATGACAGCACAGAGCAGAGTAGAATCTACGGTGATAAGGCCACATAACATGAAATTCAATCTGGAGGTAACGACTTGGCTAGCAAATAAAGTCAGCTCCTCCGATACCTTGGAATTTAATGGTTCGTCTAGTAACATCCTATTGATCAGTGCAATTGTTCTTGTTGCTTCAGCACACGAAGAGTGGCAAACTGTTATAACAGCTATCAATAACCCAAAATCCATGCTCAACCAATAGAAAGTCGTTATGGGATGTAGTAAACCGCCGTCTAGGAACTGCCTCCCAGACTCTATTGCCTTATAGATAGTCCAGGTTAAATCCAGGAACAATGACCCAATTGTTAGCAGCAATGGGAAGCCATAAATAGCACTGATATGGTCAGTGATATCACATAGCTGCAGGTGAGCCTCACGTAAACATCGATATACTGCACTACCTTCACTATTATAGTTCTTTAAACCTAAACTTGGTAAAGTCTGTTCATGTCCCTTGTTTATTTGAATCGGAGAAACTTGAAACAGCTTTTTCCTGGCAAGATAAATGTTATGCTTTGCTGGCTGATGCTCAATACACTGGCTGGGAGTTCCTTCTACATTTGGTTCCCCTTTAATATTAATTGAGAGCAAGTGATTTAGTCTCCAGAACCTTTGTTTTGATAACAGTGCAGAGTTGAAAAATTGCATAACAATAAGAACATTGACGAAATGTACAAGATAAAAATTTATGAAAATATACCAATGTTCCAATTCACTCCAAGCAAAAAAACTACATACATACAGACCCATATAAATAGTTGATACAATGACAAACTGGTAAAGAACTGATTTCCTTGATGTTTGCAAATCTTCTTCTCTTCTCTCAAGTAAAATAATGTCAACTTTCTTCAGAGTTAACATTATGTCATAATACTTAGGAATGTTAACAGTGCAGTTCATGACAAGGGTGCTCAACACCCCACCAAAGACAAGGCATTCAAGAACCACATCTGTAGCCACAAATGGTACGCTGTGAAATTTGTAATGGTGTGAAAAATCCCAAACAAACCTCACAATCATGCTTATAATCACCAAAATGAACACAAAACATGTATATATCACACCATAAAGGGAGAGTTCAATGCCTTCTGTTTCTTGGTTGTAAATATAGGGAACGAGGCCAAACGCTTTCTTCACAAAATGCATTGGCTTTACTCTTGAAAATACATCCAAATCCATTGCGATGTATATTGGTTTCTTGTTGCTGTATTAGCTTCTATATTCAGAATAAGGTTAGTAATAATAATATAAATAATGCAATACGTACAATATTTCACAAATCTCACCAATATGTTTACTCCAGTCACATTAACTCAACGCTGGCAAATTAACTGGGTTGTAACTAGAATAAAAACATTATAATGAACTTCTCGATAAGTGAGAATCGAAACTGCATTCCAGCAACACAGCAAGTATTGAATAACAATTCCACAATCACCTATGTATCTCTTAGCTGGACTTTCACAATTACTATAGATAATGAGGCGTATGTATCGTCATTCAAAAATACTGAAAATGATTTTTTTTTTCAAAAGTATTTTTGAAACTTAATTGATCTCTCCAATTCTAAGTAAAAGTTTTTCGAGTGTTAATATTACGGAAGTTAATCAAACTCCTTCGCCCGAAGTATTAACATCTATTAATAGAACATGACACGTTTAGGATGTTTCGTTACAAAAGAAGCCCTTGCAATCACTAGCAGTCGTGCTATCTTCTTGGGAATACGCTGCTTACAATATGAACATCAATACTACAGAGCGAAGAGTGACGACGTACTATTTATAAAGTAAGGAAAATGTGTAAACGTTTTATATCGATTCCCTAACATATGCGCAGTTATATTGTCGATAGCCATCTATCTCCTTGAATATACTCACAGAAGTAAAATTATTATCATGATACACGCACAGTTGGCAAAAGAGGATTTATATACCTGATAACTGTTACCAGTGTCTGAAATGAATATCTCTCGAGGAGTATACTTATGACTGACAGTTCTGTTTAATGTGTAGCTTCTTTACTTCATTAAGGACATCAGGGTTATCAATCCCATATTTGTACCTGTTTGAAAAACATTTATACCAACTTATGATGTGTTACATTGGGCAAATTGTATTGTTAAGTGCCACGAGAATTAATAACAGCATAATAACAGAGGTTATCAAAATAAATTCATATAGGCCTACACACACTTACTCATTTATATGGAGGTGATACGATGTTCAAGCTCCTACATCACCACCAATAACAATAACAAGGTTGACGGAATCAATCAGCAACGACCTCAAGGTAACCACAATATGTCTCACTAGATAGGAGACCCTGCGGGGATCGATAAGTCTTTGTTGTTTTTGTTGCTATGATTGTTGTTGTTGTTGTTGTTATAGTTGATTTACAGTTAGAGGCATTGCAACATCATGTTCAAATAATGTGCGTAGAATCTGTCAGATGACCTGTACCATTGTGATGGCTGTATTAAGAGTGAATATTTGTAATTGGGTTAGGATTAGATAGGAGGCAACCATGGCCTCAATTTAGGTACCATCCCGGCATTTGCCTGGAGTAGAAGTAGGAAACCACGAAAAGCCACTTCCAGGATGGCTGAGATGGGAATCGAAACCACTTCTTCTCGTTTTCGCCTCACGAGGCTGAGTGGACCCCGTTCCGGTCCTCAGACCAGAATTAAATTTCTTGATAGAGCCGGGAATCCAACCCGGACCTTTGTGGCAAGTAATAATACTAGATATTACACCAGGAAGTGGACCCGAGAAATCTAGCTGGGCATATAAATATATCATGAGATTGGTTTTGACGTATGGTAACCAAACGTGATACAAGGGATCTTTTACATGGTGGCTGATACGACACTGAAAATCATAGGCTTTCCTTCTTTCTTCAAAAATTTTACAATTGTGAAACTGAACCCATAATTTCGGAAGCTAGGGCCGACACTTTTTCCGTCATCTAAAGCGCTGGCATAGGTACAATGTATTGTGATACGAGATCACATAGTGAATATGTCTCAATGGGTTGGGGTAAAACCCTGTGCGGATATCCGCAAAAGTTTTCACCAAGCGGATATAGTTTGCATGGCTGTGCGGATAAACTGCGGATAATGTTAGGAGAAAATTTGCGGATAATATTTAGAATACAATTCGAAGTTATTTAATATCATTATTAGGACACGGATGTTTATGACATATCATATTTTTCCGTTATGTATTTTCATGACAAATGTAAGATGATGATTTAAGGTAATCTCATTAAAATTATGCCACTAAGCATAATTAACACTACGAACAGGAAAGAGTTGCAATTCTGGCTGTATAACATTCATTTTAAACATAGCGCTTGACATAAAAAGCCAAAGGGAACGACTTTTTCCTCAAAATGCCTAAATATGTAATTTATGCTTTATGTAATTAACAAGTAGTTCCGTGAAGAACTAAATAGCCTATTTTCATATATCCTACTTATATCAATTGCCTCAATCAACATACAAATTTTCAGTTTGATTGCTGTAATAGATTAGTAGATATTGAGATTCGTCTAAATATTTTGGATGGCCACCATGTTGGATTTTTATATTATAGGCCTAAAATTTATGTACTATTACATGAAGAGTATTGTGTAGGTGTTTTATTCGAACTTCAATCGCATGATTAGGACACAAGAAATAAAAGTGGGATTTAAAAATTATGCTCAGCCGCCATCTTGTGGTTATGAAAATAATTTAAATGAATTAGATGCCAGTCGATTAAAATTTGTTTAAGCATATAACGTATCAAGTTTCACTGCACTCGGATAGTTAAAACGCAAGAAACGTCCATCTGAATATTTAAATTTCGCATCGCCGCCATGTTGCATTTGTGCTTGCCAGGTTATTGAACGTCCCATAGGTGAACTTATGCTTATAGCCTCTATAAACTTACAAAATTTCAGTTTGATTGCTGTAGTAGATTAATAGATATTGAGAACCGTCTAAATATATCGGATGGTCGCCAAGTTGAATTTTAATATATGTAGCCCATAGAGTTATGTACCATTTGATGATGATTATTGTGTACGTTCATTATGCAAATGTTGATTTCGATCGCATAATTAGAACACCAGAAATAAAAACTACATTTTCGAAATTCGCACAGCCGCCATCTTGAGTTTATATAAACAATGGAACTAAATTAGATACCAGTGCATTACAATGTGTATAAACAGTTGGTGTACCAAGTTTCATTGCGTTTGGATAATTAAATAGCGAGAAAAGTCTATTTAAAACTTTCAACTTTGCTTAGTCGCCATGTCCGTTCTGTACTTAACCGGTTTTTAAAATTCTCATAGAGGAACTTCCAGTAGTGCCCTTTATCTCCGTACAAAATTTCATGGTGATACCGGTAATAGTTTCAGAGATATAGAATGCCGGTGAAATAATTCGCAAAGCCGCCATCCTGTGGTTATGTAAACAATTGAACGAAGTTTGATGACGGTACATTGTAATGTGTATAAACATATACTGTACCAAGTTTCATTGCATTTGGTTGGTTAAATCGCGAGAAACGTCTATTTTAAAGTTGCAAATTCGCTTGGCCTCCATGTTGGTTTTGTAGTTACCAGGTTTTCAAAAGTCACATAGGTGAACTTCTAGTAAAAAAAATCCAGGGTGATATCGGGAATAGTTTAGGAGATATTGAATGCTGGTGAAATATTTCGCACAGCCGCCAAGTTGGATTAGTGAGGCGTAACAAAATTTGAAGAGCACGGTCGGGGTCGCCCGGAGTAGTGCTATGAACTTACCGAGTTCCATTGAAATCGCTCCAGCCGTTTAGAAGTTATTAGGGGGGGTACACAAAAATCCATCAACACCATCACACACACACGCACACACAGACAGACAGACACACGGACAAAAGGTGATCTCTTAAGCCTATTTTTTCATAAATGAAAATAGGCTAAAAATATTATTGTAATGCCAGTGGATTTGGATAACAAACTTGCGAATGCGGTAAAAAACAAGTAGTTCCGTGAAGAACTATACAGCCTATTTTCATATATCCTGCTCATGTTAATTGTCTCTATCAACATACAAAATTTCAGTTTAATTGCTGTAACAGATTCGTAGATATTGAGAACCGCCTAAATATTTCATATGGTCGCCAGGATGGATTTTTATTTTTGTACTATTACATTAAGATTATTGTGTACGTGTGGTATTCAAACTTCAATCGCATGATTAGAACACAAGAAGTAAAAACGAGATTTTAAAAGTGATCTTGTGATTATGCAAACAATTGAAATAAATTACATGCCAGTGGATCAACATTTGTATTAGCATTTAACGTGCAACGTTTCACGGCACTCGGATAGTTAATTCGCGAAAAACGTCCATTTAAATATTTATACTTCGCGTCGCCGCCATGCTGGATTTATGCTCACTAGGTTACTGAAAGTCCTATAGGTGAACATATGTTCATAGTCTCTATGAACATTAAAAAATTCAGTTTGGTTGCTGTAAAAGATTCAGAGATATTGAGAACCGTCTAAATATTTCGGAAGCTCCCATTTAGGATTGTTATATCTATAGGATTGTTATATCTATAGGAGAGCCTCCGTGGCTTAGGCGGCAGCACGCCGGCCTCTCACCGCTGGGTCCGTGGTTCAAATCCCGGTCACTCCATGTGAGATCTGTGCTGGACAAAACGGAGGCAGACAGGTTTTTCTCCGGGTACTCCGGTTTTCCCTGTCAAATTTCATTCCAGCAACACTCTCCACTATCATTTCATTTCATCTGTCATTCATTTCATCATTGCCCCAGAGGAGTGCGACAGGCTTCGGCAGCCGGCACAGTTCATATCCTCGCCGCTAGTTGGGGGGGGGGGCTTCATTCATTCCATTCCTGACCCGGTCGGAGACTGGAAGCAGGCTGTGGATTTTCATTTTCATATCTATAGGCCATAGAGTTATGTACCATTCAAGGACAATTATTGCCTAGCTTCATTATTCAAACTTTCACTTCGATCACATGATTACGACACAAGAATGAAAACTTAATTTTAAAATTTCGCACAGCTGCCATCTTGAGGTTATGTAAACAATTGAATTAATGTAGATGGCAATGCATTACAATCTGCAAAATCATTTACTGTACCACATTTCACTTCGCTCAGAGAGTTAAATCCCGAGAAAAGTCTTAAAATATTTCAAATTCGCTTGGTCGCCATGTTCGTTTTGTACTTTTCAGGTTTATGAAATATACATAGATAAACTTGTATCAGTACCCTTTATCACCGTACAAAATTGCATGATGATATCTGTAATATTTTCGGAGATATAGAATGTCAGTGAAATATTTCGCACAGCCGCCATTCTGAGGTTATGTTAACAATTGAACTAAATTAGACTCCAGTGCATTACAATGTGTATAAACATTTGCTGTACCAAGTTTCATTACGTTTGGATAGTTAAATCGCGAGAAATGTCTATTTAAAAGTCTCAATTTCGCTTGACCACCATGTTGGTTTTGTAGTCACCAGATTTTTGAAAGTCTCATAGGTGAACTTCGAGTAGTGCCCTTTATCACCGTACACAATTTCAGGGCGATATCGGTAATAGTTTCGGAGATATTGAATGCTAGTGAAATATTTCGCACAGCCGCCATGTTGGATCGGTGAGACGTAACAAAATTTGAAGGGCACGGTCGAGGTCGCCGGGAATAGTGCTATGAACTTACCGAGTTTCATTGAAATCGCTCCAGCCGTTTAGATTTTATTAGACACACACACACACACACACACGCGCGCGCGCGCGCGCGCGCGCGCACACACACGGACAAAAGGTGATCTCATAAGCCTATTTTTTCAAAATTGAAAATAGGCTAAAAAGTCCTCTCGGCACGCCGGAAGGCGGAGGTAGATTTCACCGGACAAACTTGGGGACAGGCGAAAATAGGCAGAATATGCAGGTTTTGGTAGAATCAGACCTCATTTATTGCGAGAAAGTATTTTATAATTGGAGATTAATTAACTTTGTTTTTCGTCATTTTATGCATATTTTAAACATTTTATTGTCTTATAATGACGGTAACCTTCTTGTCATTTGGAGTCCATTTTTAGCCTACTTTCGATTTTTGCAAAAAAAGAAAGTAGACTTATGAGATCAACACAGGGCGAAAAAAAGTGTGTCTGTCTGTGTGTGTGTATGTGTGTGTGTGTGTGAGTCTGTGTGTGTGTGTGTGTCTGTGTGTCTTTGTGTGTGTGTGTGTGAGTGTGTGTACTCTGAATGTCTGTCCCCCCCCCCCCCTATCAATTCGAACACGGTGAATGCGAATTGAACGAAATTTGGTACAAAGGTAGCACTAGCAAAGGACACCTCAGTGTCATGTTTTATATCGCCGCCATCTTTACTAAAACTGAATGGCGGCCACTCAAACGTTCAAAACGTAAAATCAAATAACGACTAACCAAATCATCCGATCTCTACCAAATTTGGTAACAACATACCTTCGTATAGGATGCGTCTTGTGACCAAACTACAAGGTCGTCCGCCATACCATTTCAGGATGGCGGCCGTGCGAATTATGCAAACTTTATAATCCATATCATGGGACCCACCAGTTCCGATTATCGAGCCGAGAATCGTTTTAACTGTTCTAAAGGAAGAGGCACGTTCGAAATTAAAAGTTTATTTTGTAATACTATAGTGCAGACGTGATTTTAAAAAGCTGAGCTGATTTAGTAATAAGACAAGATGGCAGCGGATATCTTGTGCCTGACTTATATTTCACTAATTTGAGTATTGCATGCAATATAGCGTACTGATATAAAATAAATAAACTTTGTATGAAATGCTTTATATATAAATAATATACTCCAGTGATGAAATCGTTTAGTATAAATCACTATTTGCTAACAAGTTCTATGTAAGTCATTTTATATAGAACGATATTCGTTGACACAATTAGCTCAGTGGTAGAGCGTTAGCCTATCGCTCAAATGCCTATGGTTCAAACCCGATCAGAGCTAGTTTTTTTGCTTGAAATTGTATATGTTTATTGTTTTGTAATGACTCAGATGTTTTAAAATTAAGCGTTATATTGTGCATATTATGGTGTAAATTATATATTTAATTAAAACATAATTCGCCAGCAGATTTACTCGAGACATCTAGCTGCCAAAAAGGTAACTGCACGCCGACCAGATTTTATTGAAAAGTTTCTTCTTCTGGCCGCTAGAATGCACTCGCTCTGTTAGGATTATATTGTTAGATATTTCACCACTAGATATCACGACTAGTCTACGTGGGGCTCCATTGATTACTATACCATTTGCATTCTATGCGCATCGAATTTGAAGAATGACAAGATGATACTACGATACATTTTTACTTTCTATTTTAAAGGGTTTGTAACAGCCTATTGTGCGTTATTTGAAAATGTTAATTGAAGTAAAGAACAAAACGATTTCACATAGTATCTGAACTCTACCGTTGGTGCTAGTTCAGGATATTAATTAATACTTCTATTTCAGCCAAATAGCAATCGAAAATATCCTCATAGTTGGTATACACACGTCTCTGTAGGGTCATGGAAAGATTTGTTAATTCAATTAGGGTTGTGAAAGTCATACGCAGCCAGACGTGTAAAGACATGCCTCAACTCAAAGTTGGATGTTGCCCGCGTCAGGCCGATTATGTAATAATAATAATAATAATAATAATAATAATAATAATGTTATTGGTTTTACGTCCCTTTTAACTACTGTTGCTTTTAGAGACGCCGGGGTGCCAGAATTTTGTCCCGAATGGGATCTTTAACGTTCCAGTAAATCTACTAACACGGCTCCCTCGCATTTGTGCACCCTCAAATGCCAGCTGACTGCGCCAGGATACGAACCTGAAACATACGGTCCAGCAAGCGAGAACGTTACCGCTGAGCCACGCCGCCAGTCCGGTCGATTATGTCTCCAGATCCATAACATTCTTTAGATACTTCTTATCTTTCTTTCTTCAATGATGGTAGCAGTTTTTATCTAGGTTGTGGCGTTTGGTAGAGGTAAATCGTTTCTAAGGTCTTCAACAAAGAATAGTTCTATTATACTCTTTGATAATAACAACGAGTCATAACTATACTCATACATTTAGGAGAAAGTAGGCTATATGTTCTTTACTGAACATCTTGTTATACTTGTGGTCACACTGTCCTTATGCAAGGTTTCGATACTGATGTGTAACAATGTAACAGTCTGTTACTTCTTCACGCAAAATTATATCTCCCGCAGAGATTTTGGTTGGTTCCTCAGTTTAGGGGCTGCGACAACGCGGCCATGTAACCCCGTGTACTTTGGGTGAATGTAGAATCTGTGTGATAAACGGTGTGAATTGTGATGGCTGTATTAGTCTGTAATTCAGGTAAGGACTGCAGACGGTCAATTTCAAGCAGTAGTTCCTAATGTTGCTACCAGATACTACGGTCAACGACACCTAGCTGTGAACTTGACTACTAGATATTACCGCACCCAGCAACTCGCAACGAACGTTGGAACTTCCTCTCCAAAGGAAAGCATACTGAGGGATTTTTAGTGCTCTTAGAAAATCCGACGATTTTGGCCGGCTTTGAACCCGCGACCTTGGGCATAGGAGTTCAGCATACTACCAGTTACGTCACCGAAGCCGCTTCACACTTAGATGGAAATCTGAATCTGATCTCGTGCAAGTGCGTTGTCATGGTGACGTCTGATGGCTCATCCCTCATCAATTTAGTAGTGTTGCCATGGCAACCACTGATAGCTCTTGGCATTTTCTTATAATTCCGAGATCATTTTTCTCATCCCTTGGCGTAATGATGGGTCATATCAAAAATTCATTCAGACAAAAGTTTTAGGTAATTATTAGGGGAATATTGTCCATTTTGTATGGTTTTGATATTGTGCCTATTAAGAGAGATATGATTAATGTTTCCCGAAAAACCCACTTTTTCCCACCCCTTTGGTCAATGGTTGGTGCTATAAAAAACTCTTCAAACATAAATGTTTGGGCTTTATCCGACACATAGTATGAACTTTGAACGGATTCGCTATTGCTATTTCACATATTAAGCGAGTTATAGCAATAATTCACTTTTTCGAAAAAAAAAGCCCCCCCCCCCCCATTTTCACCCCCTTAGACCGATTTAGCCCAGTAACGAACTCGACCGAGATAGGTATACAAATTCGGTAAAAAATTCAAAGTGATTGGTGCATAATTACGGCAGTTATCGTGTCCACAAGAAACTGATGTATATATATATATGTAATGGTGGGTCATATAGGAGTTCAGCATGCTACCAGTTCCGATACCGAAGTCACTTCCCACAGACAGATGGAAAACTGACTCAGTGAGGAAAGCAATGGCAAACTGCCTCACTCCTCTTCTTGCCTAGAACGCCTCAAAATAGCGCTGCCTTGGGTTTTTGTGGGTATCTACTCACATAACGTAACGGCGGTACTTTTTGAGGATCCAACCAGCCTTCGGGCTGACTACCTAACAGACAGACAGACATACATAAATTATATATAAACTTTTGAACTGACGGTGGTTTGGGGGTCAGGGGGATGTGAAACGCGAAGATATGTCGAAATTTTCCGGAAGTCGAAACATGGGACCCATTGCAATAGTTAGCTTTCTAATGAAATCTACCTAATACTACCATCAACGACACCTAGCTGCTAACTTGGCTACTAGATGCCACCGGAACCATCAACTCGCAACGAACGTTGGAACTTCCCCTCCGAAGGAAAGCATACTCAGGGTTTATTAGCGCTCTTAGTAAATCCGACGACTTCAGCCGGGTTTGAACCCGCGACCTTGGGCATAGAAGTTCAGCATGCTACCAGTTCCGATACCGAAGTCACTTCCCACAGACAGATGGAAAACTGAATGTCATCTCGTGCAGTGGCGTTGTCATTGAGACTGCTGATGGCTCATCCCTTATCAATTAAAAGTAAAGTTGGCATGGCAACCTCTGTTGGCACTTGGCATTTTCTTATAATTTAAATAATTTTGCTCACCCCGTGGCGTAATGGTGGGTCATATCAAAAATTCATTCAGACAAAAGTTTTAGGTAATTATTGGAGGAATATTGTCCATTTTGTACAGTTTTGATATTGTGCCTATTAACAGAGATATGATTAATGTTTCCCGAAAAAACCACTTTTTCCCACCCCTTTGGTCAGTGGTTGGTGCTATCAAAAAACTGTTCAAACATAAATTATAGGGCCTTATCGGACACATACTATGAACTTTGAATGGATTTAATATTTCAGATATTAAGAGAGTTATAGCGATATTTCAATTTTTCGAATAAAGCCTCCCATTTTCACCCCCTTTGACCGATTTTGCCCATTAACGAACTCGACCGAGATTTTAAGGGGATACTCTTAGAAAATCCGACGATTTTGGCCGGCTTTGAACCCGCGACCTTGGGCATAGGAGTTCAGCATACTACCAGTTACGTCACCGAAGCCGCTTCACACTTAGATGGAAATCTGAATCTGATCTCGTGCAAGTGCGTTGTCATGGTGACGTCTGATGGCTCATCCCTCATCAATTTAGTAGTGTTGCCATGGCAACCACTGATAGCTCTTGGCATTTTCTTATAATTCCGAGATCATTTTTCTCATCCCTTGGCGTAATGATGGGTCATATCAAAAATTCATTCAGACAAAAGTTTTAGGTAATTATTAGGGGAATATTGTCCATTTTGTATGGTTTTGATATTGTGCCTATTAAGAGAGATATGATTAATGTTTCCCGAAAAACCCACTTTTTCCCACCCCTTTGGTCAATGGTTGGTGCTATAAAAAACTCTTCAAACATAAATGTTTGGGCTTTATCCGACACATAGTATGAACTTTGAACGGATTCGCTATTGCTATTTCACATATTAAGCGAGTTATAGCAATAATTCACTTTTTCGAAAAAAAAGCCCCCCCCCCCCCATTTTCACCCCCTTCGACCGATTTAGCCCAGTAACGAACTCGACCGAGATAGGTATACATATTCGGTAAAAAATTCAAAGTGATTGGTGCAAAATTAAGGCAGTTATCTTGTCCACAAGAAACTGATATCTATACATATATATAAATATATATATATATATATACATACATAAATTATATATAAACTTTTGAACTGATGGTGGTTTCGGGGTTTGGGGGATGTGAAACGCGAAGATATGTCGAAATTTTCCGGAAGTCGAAACATGGGACCCATTGCAATAGTTAGCTTTCTAATAAAATCTACCTAAAAGGCGGATGTGGGGTGGATGCGGATAAAAATCATGCGGGGCGGATGCGGATAACGTTTTGTTTATCCGCCCAGCGCAATCGTTGGGGGAGAGGGAGTGTATAGATACTGTATTGTGCCTATCGTATAGGCCAGCTGCTGTGCATAAACAAGGTAGAATGCTACTACAAGATAACTCATCGTAGTTAATAATACAGTATTATCAGTTGATCTCGTTGTACGAGGAGAAGAGGACATGTACTGTAAGCAAACCGTTAGCACACTCGTGTCTCATATACTGTACTTCCTACTTCCCTTCCGTCGGTCGATGTGACTCAGCGGTAAGGCGTTGATCTTGATGAGACTGAGCTCGCATTCAAATCCGGCCACTGACCTCGGTGTATGTTGCCTTCTATTATAAATTCATTTAATTTCTACGATATAATGTGTACGTTCTATTAATCTTTCCTTGAAATAAAACAAGGCGTGGTGGTGCAGTGGTCAAGCTGTTTGCTTCTCACCAAGGTAACCGGTTTTGATTCCCGATCAATACATGTGAGAATTTCGAATTGCAATGCAATGTCCTGTGGTTCGGATTCCACGTAAAAAGGGCGTCCCGTGGCTCATGATCGCGAGATTAACGGTTAAGTAAAACTACAAGCTTCCTTCCTTATGTTTTCCTTTAAATAAAGTCCCGGGGTCTACTCAGCCTCGGGTGGTCCAAATGAGTAGAGGGGGTTCGATTCCCACCTCAGCCATCCTCGAAGTGGTTTTCCGTGGTTTCCCACTTCGTCTTCGGGCAAATGCCGGGATGGTACCTACGTTAAGGCCACGGCCACCACCTTCCCTCTTCCTAGCCTATCCATCCCAATCTTCCATCCCTTCCCGTCCCTCATGAGGCCCCTGTTCGCTTTGCAGGTGAGGCCGCCTTGGCGAAGTCCTGATCACACCTCCCCAGTTGTATCCATCCCGACCAGATATTACAAGCTCCAGGACACTGCCCGTAGAGGCGGTAGTGGTGTGTTCCCTCGCTGAGTCCGTGGGAACCACCAACCTAGAGGGTAAATTGACTTAAAAAATAAAATAAAAAACTAGAGGGTAAATTGACTTTAAAAAAATAATGTCCACTTCCTGGTGTTGCGGCTAGCATTTTGGCTGTCACTGTGGAGGCCCGGGTTCAATTCCCGGCCTTGCCAAGAAATTTAATTCTGTTTTGAGGGTTCGAACGTGGTACACTCAATATCGTGATGAAAAACTGAAATGAGGTGGGTTCGATCCACACCTCAGCCATCTTGGAAGTGGACTTGCGTGATTTCCCACTTTTACTGAAGGCGAAAGCCGGGATGGTTCCTGACTTAGAGAGGTATTGAGAACCAATGAAAACTTTCGTGAGACCGCCATATTGGATTGTTTTACATGTAGGCCATAGAATGATGTATTAAGAAGTACTGTAAATATTATTATGATGATTCATTATTCGAACTTTGAATTTCATCGCATACGGTAAATAAAAAACATGATCTTAATACAGTATTAAGAAAATAGCTCTCATGTTGAATTTTGTAAACAACTGAGCAACACTAGATGCCAACATATTTAGCTCTAATCAAGGGATTGCTGTGCCAATTTTCATTTGGCTAGGATGATTCAATCGTCAGAAAATTCATTTTAATATTATTTTGAAATTTGCGTGGCCGAAATGTTGTTTTGGTGTTTTCAGGTTTTTGAAAGTTACGTACGTGTACATATTTAATATTCCTCTGTCACCATACAAAATTGCAGTATGATTGCTGCAATAGATTCGTAGATATTGAGAACTGGTGAAATATTTTGCATGACAGTCATATTTGATGTATGTAGGCCATCGAGTTATGTACCAGTTGATGAAGCAGAATATTGTAACGTGCACGGGGTTCGTGCGGTTTCCCGGCGGCCGCCGCCCCGTTCTCCAGGTGTCAAGTTGGCGGGGTGTCTGGGCCGCCAACCCGGCCAGGGCTAATTGGGTAAGCTCCTCCCCAAGGCCACCACTAGAACGTACTCGCTGCTGAAAGAGGTGGCCTGATTGGGAACAGCCAACTAGAAAGGACTGGGTGGTGCCAGCATAGAATCCACTAGAACACTCTCAATGCCGCGAGAGGTAGCGACGCCCAGAACATTCCAGTCCAGAGGCCGATTGTTTATATACCAGTGATGTGCACGAGCAGGGAGTCAGTGTGAGTCCTGAGTGAGTCCGCGCTGTCGGTGTGTGCCGTGCCGAGCGACCAGTGGAAATAAATGTGAAGCAGTTTGCCGTGCCTAGCGTGACGAGTGGAAATAAATAATGGAGGACTGTAAATAGTGAAGACGGGGTGTGAAGATAAATGTGGAAATAAATAATGTAAATTGTGACTGTGGAAGATAAATAGTAACTATAGGAGATACTTCCTTGCAGTGAACATTGTAAATAAATAGTGACTTGTAGCCGTGTAAAGTGAGATTCTGTGTATGTGTGTGTGGAAGTAAGTAGGCCTAATTTGTGTAAATAATTTGATTTAGTGTTAACTAGTGTAAATAATATTAGTGTAAATAAAGATTTAGTACATTATAGCCTGACCTATTTTTACGAACCCTAAAAACGTTACAATTGGCGTCAGATGTGAGGGTCAGGCTATAGTGAGTGCTTCTGTATGAAACAGGGCGTACTTTTGAAGAGGCCTACTTTAAGGAAGTGTATAGTTAATTGCTAAGTGACTGGTGTGTACCATCTGTAGGCGTAGTTCATCGTGTGCTGACTGTCCGTATGTCTCGCATTTTGGACTGTAAAATGGCGACGAAGAAAGTAAGACTCTCAGAACTGAAGGTGTCAGAATTGCGTGAAGAACTGGAAGAGAGGGATGCTGATGCAACAGGAACCAAGTCTACGCTACAAGTGCGGTTACGTCAGTTACTGCTGGACGCTGGTGAGGATCCAGACACATTTCTGTTCGAGATTCCTTGTAGCATGTGGGAGGTGTTGGAAAATGTTGAAAAGAAAATGTCAGAACATTTCGAAAACCTTGGAAATAAAATTACAGAACATTTCGAAAACCTTGGAAAGAAAATGGCGGCAACTCCAGAAAATTTGGAAAAGGAAACTGAGGAATGTTCTGGAAATAAAGTGGAGCATTGTGGGCATGAAACTAGTCAAGACGAGCTGAAACCAGTCCTGAAGTCAAAACCAGAGTGTAACGAGCTTGGAGGCGGTATGGAAAGTGGCGCTGCAGAGGGTGCTGATAACCGAGCCGAATGCATCGTGGAGTCCGGAGGTCGGAATGCTGAGCGAGATGGGGACGAGCCACTGGGAAGCATCACAGGCCTGGAAACCGGATTGAGGCTTAGCAGCTCTGACGACAGGGGCAGTGTCTCGAGTGGAAGGACCCCGCACGTCGATGAGGCTACATCATGGCAGATCTGCGGGACCGGGTTCGACACTGTGGCAAACCATGCCGGGTGCACGCTGGAGGTCGGAACAGTTCAGCTCATCACGGGACTTCAGGAACAGATGGCGGAAGTGCTACACGACATCCAGTCGGGGATCGCCTACAACGGGATCGTCGCGACGCTGGAGGAGCATCATGTGGGCCACCAGCTACGGCTAGAAGATAAGGACAGGTGCGCGAGTAAGTCACTTCAAGAACTCGCGCTAGCTGGCTTGCCTCCCGAGCACGTACAACGAGAGGCGGCATACATCTTCGCGGATGAGCATCGCGACGCCATGGTACCTCAGCGTTCGATGCTCAGTGGAAGGCGATACCTGCGGCAGGCAAAAACCATCACGTGGGGAATGGCGGCGGCGAAGAGGACAGTTTGGTTGACTCCACCGAAGAGGAGTTCAGCCGCAAGAGACGATGAGGCGGTGGAGGTTGGCTATCCTCCACCAAAGCGACGTAAACCACCACCGGGACGCCGTCGCAGTAGAAAGGTCACCTGCTTGCTACGGGCTGTACGATGTCATCTGTCGCGAAAATGCAAGCAAGGAGCTGTATCCCACCTACCGAGACGAGAGAGAGCCAACCCAAACAGGGGCTTGTCAGCGCCGTCAATGCAACCCCGTCGGACCTCGGATAGCCTCACGATAAACAACTCGAGGCGAGTTGCTTTGAGGAGAGGGGGCAGTGTAACGTGCACGGGGTTCGTGCGGTTTCCCGACGGCCGCCGCCCCGTTCTCCAGGTGTCAAGTTGGCGGGGTGTCTGGGCCGCCAACCCGGCCAGGGCTAATTGGGTAAGCTCCTCCCCAAGGCCACCACTAGAACGTACTCGCTGCTGAAAGAGGTGGCCTGATTGGGAACAGCCAACTAGAAAGGACTGGGTGGTGCCAGCATAGAATCCACTAGAACACTCTCAATGCCGCGAGAGGTAGCGACGCCCAGAACATTCCAGTCCAGAGGCCGATTGTTTATATACCAGTGATGTGCACGAGCAGGGAGTCAGTGTGAGTCCTGAGTGAGTCCGCGCTGTCGGTGTGTGCCGTGCCGAGCGACCAGTGGAAATAAATGTGAAGCAGTTTGCCGTGCCTAGCGCGACGAGTGGAAATAAATAATGGAGGACTGTAAATAGTGAAGACGGGGTGTGAAGATAAATGTGGAAATAAATAATGTAAATTGTGACTGTGGAAGATAAATAGTGACTGAAAGAGAAACTGACTTGTAGAGATCAGTGTACATAAATAGTGACTTGTAGCTGTATAAAGTGAGATTCTGTGTATGTGTGTGTGTGGAAGTAAGTAGGCCTAATTTGTGTAAATAATTTGATTTGGTGTTAACTAGTGTAAATAACACTATTGTAAATAAAGTATTAGTGCATTATAGCCTGTCCTATTTTTACGAACCCTAAAAACGTTACAATATGAAGATTTATTATACAAACTTTACCGACCGCGGTGGCCGAGAGTGCTTACGCGCTCTCTCGTGCATCGCTGGCATCGGGAGCGCGTGGGTCAAAACCCACCTCGGCCGTCCTGGAAACGATTTTCGTGGTTTCCCATTTTCACCACCTGACACATGCCGGGACGGTTCCTTTCAATAGGTCCACGGCCGATTTCCTATCGATATCCCTTCCCTGATCGGTCCTGAAAGAAAAATCCATGGCCATTGGCTGCATTAATAAAATTATTATACAAACTTTAACTTCGACCACTTGATACCTATACAAGAAAATTAAAAGAAAATGTATTTAACATTTTGAACAGCAGCCATCTTGATTTTCCAAAATGATCGAATTATGTTAGATGTTTATAAATTAAGCTTTAAATTAAGATATACGGTGTTATGTTTCACTGCGTTTGTATGAATAACTCACATGAAAATATCATTTACATGTTTAAAATTAGCGTAGCCGCCCTTTTGTTTTTCCATTTATCACGTTTGCAAAAGCCATATAGTTGATTGTACTATATTGGCCTTTATCAACTATAAAAATGTCCGGTTGATTGCTGCAATAGTTTCGAAGATATTGAATATCGGTGAAATATTTTGTGTGGACGCCATATTAGATTGGCGGATAATGTTTGGAGTAAACCTGCAGATATTTTTTGGATTACAAGCTAAACTTATTGAATATCATTCATTACTAGAACCCGGATGTTATGACACTTATTTCTCCGTTATGTTTTTTTTTTCATGACAAATGTGAGATGATGAATTAGCTTATATAATTTAAATTATGTCATTAAGCATATTTAACACTCCGAACTGGAAAGGGTTGCAATTCTGGCTGCATAACATTCATTTAAAACATAGCACTTGCTAGCGACTTTCTCCTCAAATGTCTAAATATGTTGCTTTATAGGCCTACTTAACCTAATTAAAAATATTATTGTAATGCCAGTAGATTCAGATAACAAACGTGTGGATGCAGATAAAAGTCAAACGGATGCGGGACGGATGTGGATAACAGTCGTGCGGATGCGGGGCGGATGTGGAAAACAGTCGTGCTGATGCGGGGCGGATGTGGATAACAGTCGTCCGGAAGCGGGGCGGATGTGGATAACAGTCGTGCTGATGCGGGGCGGGTGTGGATAACAGTCGTGCGGGGCAGATGTGGATAACAGTCGTCCGGAAGAGGGGCGGATGTGGATAACAGTCGTGCTGATGCGGGGCGGGTGTGGATAACAGTCGTGCGGGGCGGATGTGGATAACAGTCGTGCGGATGCGGGGCGGATGTGGATAACAGTCGTGCGGATGCGGGGCGGATGTGGATAACAGTCGTCCGGAAGCGGAGCGGATGTGGATAACAGTCGTGATGATGCGGGGCGGATGTGGATAACAGTCGTGCGGGGCGGATGTGGATAACAGTCGTCCGAAAACGGGGCGGATGTGGATAACAGTCGTGCTGATGCAGGGCGGATGTGGATAACAGTCGTGCGGGGCGGATGTGGATAACAGTCGTCCGGAAGCGGGGAGGATGTGGATAACAGTCGTGCTGATGCGGGGCGGATGTGGATAACAGTCGTGCGGGGCGGATGTGGATAACAGTCGTCCGGAAGCGGGGCGGATGTGGTTAACAGTCGTGCTGATGCGGGGCGGATGTGGATAACAGACGTGCGGATGCGGCGCGGATGTTGATAACAGTCGTGCGGGGCGGATATGGATAACAGTCGTCCGGAAGCGGGGCGGATGTGGATAACAGTCGTCCGGAAGCGGGGCGGATGTGGATAACAGTCGTGCTGATCCGGGGCGGATGTGGATAACAGTCGTGCGGGGCGGATGTGGATAACAGTCGTCCGGAAGCGGGGAGGATGTGGATAACAGTCGTGCTGATGCGGGGCGGATGTGGATAACAGTCGTGCGGATGCGGGGCGGATGTGGATAACAGTCGTGCTGATGCGGGGCGGATGTGGATAACAGTCGTCCGGAAGCGGGGCGGATGTGGATAACAGTCGTGCGGGGCGGATGTGGATAACAGTCGTGCTGATGCAGGGCGGATGTGGATAACAGTCGTCCGGAAGCGGGGCGGATGTGGATAACAGTCGTGCTGATGCGAGGCGGATGTGGATAACAGTCGTGCGGATGCGGGGCGGATGTGGATAACAGTCGTGCGGATGCGGGGCGGATGTGGTTAACAGTCGTCCGGAAGCGGGGCGGATGTGGATAACAGTCGTGCTGATGCGGGGCGGATGTGGATAACAGTCGTGCGGATGCGGGGAGGATGTGGATAACAGTCGTGCTGATGCGGGGCGGATGTGGATAACAGTCGTGCTGATGCAGGGCAGATGAGGATAACAGTCGTGCGGAAGCGGGGCGAATGTGGATAACAGTCGTGCTGATGCGGGGCGGATGTGAATAAAGTCGTGCTGATGCGGGGCGGGTGTGGATAACAGTCGTGCGGGGTGGATGTGGATAACAGTCGTGTGGATGCGGGGTGGATGTGAATAAAAGTATTGCGGATGCGGGGTGGATGTGGATAAAGTCATGCGGATGCGGGGCGGATGTGGATAACAGTCGTCCGGAAGCGGGGCGGATGTGGATAACAGTCGTGCTGATGCGGGGCGTGTGTGGATAACAGTCGTGCGGGGCAGATGTGGATAACAGTCGTCCGGAAGCGGGGCGAATGTGGATAACTGTCGTGCTGATGCGGGGCGGATGTGGATAAAGTCGTGCTGATGCGGGGCGGGTGTGGATAACAGTCGTGCGGGGCGGATGTGGATAACAGTCGTGTGGATGCGGGGTGGATGTGAATAAAAGTAATGCGGATGCGGGGTGGATGTGGATAAAGTCGTGCTGATGCGGGGCGGATGTGGATAACAGTCGTGTGGATTCGGGGTGGATGTGGATAAAAGTAATGCGGATGCGGGGCGGATGTGGATAAAAATCGTGCTGATACGGGGCGGATGTGGATAACAGTCGTGCGGATGCGGGGCGGATGTGGATAACAGTCGTGTGGTTGTGGGGCGGATGTGGATAAAAGTCGTGCTGGTGCGGGGCGGATGTCGATAACAGTCGTGCGGATGCGGGGTGGATGTGGATAACAGTCGTGTGGATGCGGGCTGATGAGGATAACAGTCGTGCGGATGTGGGGCGGATGCGGATAAAAGTCGTGCGAATGCGGGGTGGATGTGGATAACAGTCGTGCTGATGCGGGGTGGATGTGGACAACAGTCGTGCGGATGCGGGGAGGATGAGGATAACAGTCGTGCGGATGCGGGGCGGATGCGGATAACAGTCGTGTGGATGCGGATAACAGTCGTGCGGATGCGGGGAGAATGTGGATAAAAGTCGTGCGAATGCGGGGTGGATGTGGATAACAGTCGTGCTGATGCGGGGTGGATGTGGACAACAGTCGTGCTGATGCGGGGCGGATGCGGATAACAGTCGTGTGGATGCGGATAACAGTCGTGCGGATGCGGGGCGAATGTGGATAAAAGTCGTGCGAATGCGGGGTGGATGTGGATAACAGTCGTGCTGATGCGGGGTGGATGTGGACAACAGTCGTGCGGATACGGGGCGGATGAGGATAACAGTCGTGCGGATGCGGGGTGGATGTGGATAACAGTCGTGCGGATGCTGGGCGGATGTGGATAAAAGTCGTGTGGATGCGGGGTGGATGTGGATAAAAGTAATGCGGATGCGGGGTGGATGTGGATAAAGTCGTGCTGATGCGGGGCGGATGTGGATAACAGTCGTGTGGATTCGGGGTGGATGTGGATAAAAGTAATGCGGATGCGGGGCGGATGTGGATAAAAATCGTGCTGATACGGGGCGGATGTGGATAACAGTCGTGCGGATGCGGGGCGGATGTGGATAACAGTCGTGTGGTTGTGGGGCGGATGTGGATAAAAGTCGTGCTGGTGCGGGGCGGATGTCGATAACAGTCGTGCTGATGCGGGGTGGATGTGGATAACAGTCGTGTGGATGCGGGCTGATGAGGATAACAGTCGTGCGGATGTGGGGCGGATGCGGATAAAAGTCGTGCGAATGCGGGGTGGATGTGGATAACAGTCGTGCTGATGCGGGGTGGATGTGGACAACAGTCGTGCGGATGCGGGGCGGTTGAGGATAACAGTCGTGCGGATGCGGGGCGGATGCGGATAACAGTCGTGTGGATGCGGATAACAGTCGTGCGGATGCGGGGCGAATGTGGATAAAAGTCGTGCGAATGCGGGGTGGATGTGGATAACAGTCGTGCTGATGCGGGGTGGATGTGGACAACAGTCGTGCTGATGCGGGGCGGATGCGGATAACAGTCGTGTGGATGCGGATAACAGTCGTGCGGATGCGGGGCGAATGTGGATAAAAGTCGTGCGAATGCGGGGTGGATGTGGATAACAGTCGTGCTGATGCGGGGTGGATGTGGACAACAGTCGTGCGGATACGGGGCGGATGAGGATAACAGTCGTGCGGATGCGGGGTGGATGTGGATAACAGTCGTGCGGATGCTGGGCGGATGTGGATAAAAGTCGTGTGGATGCGGGGTGGATGTGGATAAAAGTCGTGTGGATGCGAATAACTTTTTTATTATCCACGCAGTGCTCTATAGTCGGGCGTAGCACTCATCGGGTTAATTAATTTACACAACACATGCCGGATAAAATTTCAAGAACTGAATTTTTGCCACAAATATGTACTGTAGTAATTACATCTTTTGAAACTCTTTACTTTCGAAGTGAAATGCCATGTCCTGTGGTTCGGATTCCACGTAAAAAGGAGGTCCCGTGGCTCATGATCTCAAGATTAACGGTCACGTTAAACTACAAGCTTCCTTCCTTCCTTCCTTGAAACTCTTTACCTTATTAATTTATCATGTTTATTATCAACACCCAATATTGCGGATTTAGCCGATTCTCCCCTACTTCGTGTCTACTGATGTTCGCTGCACAGTACTTCTCTGGGAGAATTGAAAACTGTTTAAACTGACGTAGGGAGTAGTGTTGCTTGTTAGGAAGATAAATGCTGGCAATCCTTTCAACAGTAAACATGCATGAAAGGTTAAAGCAGCCCATTCGTTTACAAATCACTTCTTCAAATGTGTGTTTCCTTTTTCTACGTCGATTTCTTCGACAATATCAACCAATAGATCTTAAATTTCCGTGAACTCGATGTTGACTTGGAAGAGACATTAGGCCCTGTTACCATTACTCATGCCATCAAAGATCAATATACACTACAGTATAAGGTCAGTGAAGCCATTCGCGTTAAATCGCACACTGCGTCTCAAAGTGCCACCGACGTACTTCTATCGTTAAAATATTAGCCCTTGTAACGACCGGGAGTACTAATGAATACACTCATTCAACATACTACACGCATTTTATATCTTTCCTACACACACACACAATTACAATAGAGTAGCCTCTTCTTTTCTAATGATCTACCCCTCATAGTTCATGTTGTCACCACAACCAAGGAGCATATAATAAGCAAACACAACATCCTCCCACCTAATTTAACTGATAAAGTTAAATTAAACAAAACAAAATATACACAAAATTGAAGCCAATATAAAAATGTTCAATCTAAATATTTCCTGGGTAATTTGGTGACTCTCCCTCCTTTTGTCACAATCGTTTCACTTCTTGAGCCAGTCTCTGAACTTTCTTGAGGAACATCATTGGGTCGTCTCACCTCAGCAGCACCTTCTTTCACCTTAGCTCGCTCCATCAGCATCACCCTTATACCGGTACCAGTTGAACTATTGGCTTCTTCTTGAGCCTCAAGTAAGAACTCTCCTGATGAGGTCCGAAGTCGTACAAGTCTTACAACACCATCCTTTCCGGGCAGTAACTCTGTTACTTTTCCTAAAGGCCAGTCCAACCTTTTATCTCTGTCATTGCCAACCAAGACTACATCTCCAATTTGTATTCTAGAGCAATCCTTTTCTCCAGTTTGTTGTTTCAGTTGTCCCAGATACTCGGCTCTAAGACGCTTCCTCAAATCTTCCCTTAGTTTTACTCTGTATTTCACCCTTCTGTTCAAATCAGTTGCCTCGATTACATCACATTCAGGAATTCCTCCTTCCCTGACATCCTGAATAAACATTGCAGGTGTTATAGGAGCAGGCTCCAGAGTATTATCTGACATAAAAGTTAGTGGACGAGAATTTAGGATGCTTTCGCAGTCATAGAGGAGAGTTTCCATCTCAACATAGTTGAGTGAAGATCTTCCAAGCACCTTCCTCAACAATCTCTTCGTCATACCCACAATCCTCTCCCACCATGATGAATTTCCATGTGATCCTTCGAACTCGACTATATTCTACAACCTTTCGCCACTCCAACTTGCTAAAGGCATTATCTGCTCCTATGGAATTAGTTCCATTATCACTAAATATCATAACGGGTCGGCCTCGTCTTGCCACAAAACGCTGTATAGCCTGTAGAAAATCATCTGTGGATAAGGAAATAACTAATTCAAGATGAACTGCATGGATCACGCCACATGTGAAGATACAGATCCAGGCTTTCTTGTGATCCTTAAGAAAAAGTGGTCCAGCTAGATCAACTCCTGTGATCTCGAACGCTGCAGCATCTCTTACTCGTTCCGCTGGTAGAGGAATAGTAGGTGCTTCTAGTCTCTGTACTTCCTGCCTCTTGCAAAATACACACTGAGATGTTACAGATCGAATAGTTCGTCTCCCTCCCACAATCCAAAAATGTTCACGCAAGATGGCGAGAAGTGCCTGAACTCCCACATAGCATTGTTCCTCATGAACGCTTCTAGTGAGAAGAAGCACTACAGGATGATCCTTTGGCAACAGAACAGGAAATCGAAAATCCACACTATCAGGCCTGTTGGATATCTTTGTCTTCAAGCGGTTGATTCCACTGTGGTTTCGAAGGGTTGCAAGCTTGAAACATTCTTATCTGAGACTCCTGTAAAGGACTCCAGTTGGACATACTTCAAAACTCGAAGTTCAGCCTCTTTCACCAAGACAGCAGATAAAGGACCCCTTTTCTTTGCACTGGATTTCACGTTGGATGCTCTAGCCTACCATTATGGACAAATCTGTACATCCAGCCAATTATTCTAATGATTTTGTTGCACTTGGAGGAATACTTGTAATACCAATCCTTTGGGAAAGATGCATCTTTTACAGCGATCATGGAAGAAAAGACTGTCTTTCTCCTTTCCTTACTTATGTCTCCTTCATCATAATTTGAGTCTACAGAAGGCCAGTTATCCTGAGGTCCATACAACCACTCAGGTCCCTCCCACCCTTAGGTACATATTCCGGCGCTAACAACGGCCAACTGAGTGTGCATTCCAGGGCCGGTCTTAGGGGTGTGCGACATGTGCGGTCGCACAGGGCGCCAACGGTTTGGGGGGCGCCAAAGGCGTCCCCCAAAGATAGGCAAATTTCGATTTATTTCCTGTTGAACAAATGGCAAGATAGGTAAATGCAAGTTCGTCAAACAAATAAGGTAAACAGTTTTTTTTTTTTTTTTTTTTTAAGTTCAACCGATGTTATCTCTCACGACTGAAAACCCTACGCGCACCGTAGATCGTGACGGACCGAAGTTGAACTGGGTGAAATAGTGATTAGCAAACACTATATCTTTCTCTCCCTTGCCTTGCCTTTTCACTATCGCGGAAACGCAACCGGGCTCGACTCCCGGGCCCGGGACCAACCAAATCGCCCTTCGGCAGCGCTCGGACATTTCCGTGATACTTCGGTCCGCTGTTGTAGCAGAGCTGTAGCAAGGCGAAGGAGAGAGAAAGAAAGCGAGGATGGCAGGGAGAGAGGGGAGTGAGGTTGGAGGAAGGGGTGCGGGTGTGGCACGAGCTGGAGACAGAGGCAAAGAAAGAGAAATCATAACAAATTGCACATGTGGCTGGGCGTCGACCCGCTCGTAGATGGCAGGACGTATTAGCACAATACACGGGAGTGTTATGGCCCTTGCTAATTGACGTTCATTCGAGTGCGTGGTGCGGATGGTGTAAAGTCAGCACGAAGAACAAGAAACCCTACAACGGCCTCCTCCGGTAAAGCTAGTGGAGCTGCAAACAAGAAACGAAGGTTGCAGCATGCAGAAGAAGACAAGAAGGCTTTTACAAAATTCGTCCGACCTTAACATCAATAGACGGGAGATTTTCTCAAACAAATCCTACTGATCAGTCCAATAATGTACCCGTCAAGTTGCAGAGCAAGATGAAGGTATATATTTTAATCTCAACAAGAACATTTTATTACTCTCATAAAAGCATGTTACACTGTAGGCTATATTTTCCTTAAAGGACATTCCTCATTGGTCGTAATCTAGGTCATGGTCGTAAGGTCGCAAAGACTGTTTTAAGCACTGCTTGTGCGGATAACGCTAAGTAAACGCTGACCGCAATGTTATTTACCTTCTAAAGTGTGCTATTTTAGATTTATTCGGTAATTCTTGTTTAAGCAATCATAAAAAACAAAGTAAAATTACATTGTTAGACCGGTCCTTAAAATCGGAAACAGTTCCCTTATTACCACAAAAACCTCCAATGTAGAATGGGCTTAATAATCCGTGTAGGCAGATGTGTTTTGACTTGGTGCCGGCCTGATTGTTGATCTCTTTTCAGGTGGGGTGACGGGTGTGAGCACCTTAATAGGAGTTGACTGACTGTGGCACTGCTGGTGGTGGGGATGGTATTGGATCTTGTGACAGAGGTGAAGGCGGGAAGGATTCGAGGAAACTATTCGACCCTGGTGATTTTACTGGTGATGGACATACAGTCGAAAGTGGTGAATGTGGTAGTTGCAGTGCTGATTTAACTTGTGACGGTGAAGTCGGTGAAGGTTCTGGTATCGGTACTGGTGCTGGGAATGGATTATGCATTGTGCCCTTCATTAGTGATGGCAGCCAATTTCATGACCCTGCCTATTGGACTCCGGTCCGAAGCACGGAATGTACTGATAAAATTATCGTTCAAGGGCCAGTTAAAATAAAAGATCGGAACTTTAAAAAAGATGCTGGAGGTGGCCGTCATTTTACTATGTGTCATTGTTATCGCGAGTTGCCGAATGGTGAAAAAGTACTAAGACGTTGGCTCCAATATCCAGACTCATAAAAAAAATGCTTTTGTTGTAAGCTCTTTGACAGAAAGTCCACAGCAGCTCTCGTCACTTTGGGATTCTGTGACTGGGCACATCTTTCGCAAGCCTTAGAGTCTCATGAAAGATCCCCTTCTCATTTGAATGTCCTTAATTATGGGCCGAACAGAGTTGAGTTTATCCTCGAAAAAGGTCGTTGATGATGCTAATCAACGAATTATGTGTGCTGAGATAGAACATTGGAGGTCCGAACTCGAACGATTGTTATCGATAACAATGTTTATAAGTAAAAACAATTTGTCGTTCAGGGGTTCATCTGACAAATTTTTCGAGAAAAACAATGGTAATTTCCTTCAACTTGATGAATTTTTGGGCAAAAACGATTCGGTTATGATGGGTTCTGAAACAAGTCATCACTATTGCAGTAAAAGAATCCAGAACGAGCTCATACATTTGCTAGGTGATGCGATTTTGTCGGATATTTTAGCTCAAGTGTCTAAAGCTAAATATTTCTCCGTTATTGCCGATTGCACACCAGAACTTTCTAAAAAAGAACAAATGTCGATCACTTTACGGTTCGTTCAAACATCTGACGACGGTGTAAATCTGACCGAACACTTCGTTGGTTTTGTGGTGGCCGAAAAAAACTGTTGGTGAGGCACTTGCGATCTGATCATTAATACTTTGACAGAATTGGGGTTGAAGCTAGAAGACCTTAGAGGTCAAGGCTTTGATAACGGCGCGAATATGAAAGATAAACATAAAGGAGTTCAAGCTCGCATTGTAAAACAGTTCCGCGCGCAAAATATGTTCCATGTGGTAGCCATTCCTTTAACCTAGTTTTATCTGACTCAGCCGAATGCTGTCCTTACTGCGTTACTCTGTTTGGCATTATTCAACGCATATATGTTTTACGGTATTTTCGTAGTCTCCTGGAGAGTGGTCTATTTTGTTGGCTCACATTTGTAATTTGACTCTAAAAGATTTGAGTGACACTCGCTGGGAGTGTCGCATAGATGCAGTGAGGCCTTTTAGATACGATACGAATGGGGTAGTGGCAGCCTTAAATGCCATTAAGGAGAACCCTGCTTTTGATTTGGGGCTACGCCATGAAGCTGAATACTTGGCGAAAGAAAATTGTGACATTCGAACTTGTCGTTGCTGTTGTAGTATGGCACGACATTTTGTTTCAAGTAAACATAGTTAGCAAAGCCATGCAAGCAGAATCAATTGATATACAAAAGGCGTCTTCTTTCGCGGAAGGTTGTATCGCGTACCTTGAAAAGTATTCCCAAGAAGCGCTATAACTGCGGCTAAAGAAATCATTGCGACTGTGTCTCTTGAGGTCGAAGAAGGTAGACGGAAAAGGAAGACTAGATCCCCTAAACGGTTGATTGAAGATGACTCGGACCGAGTCTGTAAAGAAGAGATTCTTTTTCTTTAAAGAACATTCCGATATGTGGGGATTTTTGTACGATATGAAGGCAGTGCGTGGGTCTATTAAAGATAGTAGTCAACTCTTGGATCGTTGCTTGAACTTGCAAAAGCAGCTTTCTAGTGGAAATAATGAGTCTGACATAAGTGGGATGGATCTATGTTCTGAGCTGCAACATTTGAGCCCATGCCTAACACCAAACGCAAAAAACCCTCGCGCTGCGTTGTAGTTCATTTACAGCACGAATATGATTGACATTTTTCCAAACGTCGATGTAGGTTTGCGAATTCTCTTAACCTTGCCGGTAACTGTCGCTTCGGGTGAACGTAGCTTTTCAAAAATGAAGTTGATTAAAACCTACCTGCGTGCTACAATGGGCCAAGAGAAATTGTCAAAACTTGCTTTAATTTCAATAGAGAACGATGTTGCGCGTTCACTCGATTTAGCCCAGTTAGTAAAACAGTTCGCTTCAGTCAAAGCACGGAAAGCTCCCTTCTCATAAGGTTTTGGGTTTTAGTGTGGTTTTTCCCGTGTGTCGTAGTCGTTTGAATTAGTAAAGCTTGATTCCTGTAAGTGTATTTTTCCAGTGATTTTGTTATGTTGACATTTTGCATCACAACTGAAAAAATCGTTATTGTAATATGTTACGTCTCACCTATTAGATAATAAAGTCCAGTAATTTTGCATCATGCGAGCGTACAGCCGATATTTTGTATGTTACCTTGACTAGTTTCTTACTACAGCGCAAGTAAAGCATGTTCAAGTAATATAGTAAATGGGTAAATGTACTTTAGGTTCATTTTATTTAATTTCATCCGATAACTCGGTGCCTTGCCTTTGCCTGCATTTTCTACTTTATATTTTCAAGATTCCTCTATGATACCGTATAATTTTTGCCACAGTTAGGCAACCCTCTTCACACAGAGAGGCGCAAAATCGAATTTCGCAGAGGGCGCTGAAACCCCTAAGACCGGCCCTGGTGCTTTCCCTCCGGTTCTTTTGACTTTCCCTCCGTGCCAATGCCGGAATGGCTAAAATATAATCCTAAAATCACAATCAATCAGTAATTTAAAGAACTTCACACTTTGTGAAGCTAATGTTCAGCAGTAAGAACGGCACGGTTATTTGCTGCAAACAAGTCTTCATCGTCACAAGGTTCGCTAAGATTACTGCAAACCAACAAGTGTTCCGAATCCTGCCTTGCCCCACATTCACAAATTTCATCATCACTGATTCCCGACTTCTTCAGATTTATCTTGCCCCTAGTCACTCCTGTTCTCAATCTGTTGTGGGACTTCCAAGTCACGTATTGGAGATGACTGACTGATGATAACGTTCCGTTTGCTGTCCACAATTCTCCAGGGCACTTTGTTCTCCACAGCTCAGTTCGGCGGGCTTCCGCTGAAGTTGTAATTGGTGCTGTTGTAAGGAGGAAGCTTTTCCTGGATTTCAAACGTGATGGAGGAGTATGAGTTCTAAACATTGGATGCCTTGGATCTGTTTCTTGCTTCTTCTTTTCAATCTCCGGTAAGGACTGCAGACGATCAATTTCAAATAGTTCCTACTTTTGCTACCAATTGCTACCGACAACGACACCTAGCTGTGAACTTGCCTACTAGATGCCACCACAACCGGCATCTGGCGGCGAACGTTGGAACTTAATAGAGCGTTAATCAAATCTAACATAAAAATTTAGCTTCACACAATTGTAGTTAGTGGAAGGTTCTTTTACATGCCATAAATCTGTGACATGGGCCCGCTGGGATTACTTCCCCTCCGAAGGAAGGCATATTGAGGGGTTTATAACGCTCTTAAAAATCCGACGACTTCGGCCTGGTTTGAGCCCACGATTTTGGGCATAGAAGCTCAGCATGCAACTAACTATGCCACTGAAGCCGCCCAAGAATGCTAGCCACTGCTCCACAACCCAGACTGTGACATACAAATTTAAAATTCCGTTGAGTGAGAATATCCAGGTCGTGGCATGGCTGGCGAGCACAGCAGGAGATTCGTATTCGAATCCCGAATGCGTTCACATTTTCAACAGATAAGCTTATGTATATTCAAATGAGCGTTATTACTTAAAGTCATTTCTATGTTTCTATGATTATAAGATATTTCAGAGCAGGGTCAGCCCGGAATATATCTCGCATTGAGCCCTTGCATGAGTGTCCAGGCAGTCGCACACTTCCCCTACTACATTCACCTTTTTGACTCATAGAGTCACCCATTTTTCCGTATTGACTTGCTATAATAATCAAAAGATTTCCTTAGTTCCGCCTCGTCAATACAACTTATTCAAATTTTTGTGATATAATCACATGTCACTTAATTTACATCGGTACATGTTTCGATGCCTATTTGCATTGGCATCATCATCAGCCTTTCAATGTATTGGCAGCACTTAAAAATCACTTTGTACATTTGTACATGTTAACATGTTATCACATCCAATGTACAAAGTGATTTTTAAGTGCTGTCAATACATTGAAAGGCTGATGATGATGCCAATGCAAATAGGCATCGAAACATGTACAGATGTAAATTAAGTGACATGTGATTATATCACAAAAATTTGAATGATTGTATTGACGAGGCGGAACTAAGGAAATCTTTTGATTATTATTTACTAAATTCGCAGCGAGACTCTCTACGCTTTGCCTCATTTGTGGAAAAAGCCAGCCAGGAATGAGCGGCTCGTCCAAGACTACACGGCCTGGTGATGGCGAAATGGCTCCAACAACGAAAGCCCGTACAAGTCACTTCTAACTTGTACGACTTTTCTTAGTAGCATAACTCAAAATGCTAACAGAAGAAGGCGTTTCATTAGCAAACTAAAAAGAAGAAATGTTCTACTTCAGTAACAACGGAGCAAGCACAATTGATCTTGTATTCAACAAAGGCGATGGAATATACATCAAGAAACAGGAAGGACTCGGGACATCTGGAGCAGCTCCCATATGAAAGCATATTCCAATAGAAACTGACATCATTCTAATTCATCAGACACCGGCACAACACATCACCAGAAGGAACATCTCCAGAATAATCAACGAAGAACAGATCAACCCTGAAGGTATCACCAGAGCTGAACTATCGTACTTGTAAACGAGGGGCACAAAAACCAAAGCACTAAAAATAGTCACTCATTCTATACAAAAGCAGCTTCGGTGGCGTAGTCGGTAGCATGCTGAGCTTCTATGCCCAAGATAGCGGGTTCAAACCCGGCCGAAGCCGTAGGATTTTTTAAGAGCGTTAAAAGGCATACGCCTTCCTTCGGAGGGGAAGTAAAGCCGGCGGTCCCATGTCATAGATTTATGGCATGTTAAAGAACCTTCCACTAATTACACCTGTGTGAAGCTAAATTGGATACGTTAAGAATGTAAACAACGCTCTTAGGTTTCTACGTTCGTTGCCAAGAGCCGACTGCGGTGGCGTCTAGTAGCTAAGTTCTGAACTTGGTCTAGTAGTCGTTGACGGTGGCGTTTGGCGGCAAAAGTAGGAACTATTTGAAAAATTCTAAGTTGCAGTCTGTACTTAAATTAAAAAACAGATAACACACACTAATACAGTCATCACAATTAACACCAGTTATCAGACATATTCTACACACACCCAAAGTACACGGGGCTACATGACCGCGTTGTCGCAGCCCCTAAACTTAAGAACCAACCAACCATTCTATACAAAGAGCTTCTCTCCCTTCAAAGGAAAGAACGTCCCAAATCTGGTTTGATAAAAAATGCTTCGCCACAAGAAAAGAAACTCTACAAGCACTATACAAGGCAAGGACACAGGGCACAGATGAAATTCTACAACTATATGCACATCACAGGAAAACATAAAAAGCAAATAATCAGAACATATCGAAAGAGAGGCAAAAAACTAGCAAGGAAGGCCAAGTAGCCCTATGAAGAAACATAATGCTTATTCCCAATGAAATCCCCCATGCACAAATGGGAAGAACATTTTATAGCCCATCACAACCTAGAAATCAGGAGATGCAACTTCTCATTAGATGGTCCTCCTCCAGACATGAACACAAAAATATCCATGGAAGAAAGCAAAGGCACCGTAAAACATGGAAAAAATAACAAAGCCCCTAGCCTGGACTATATTTCACAGAACTCCTAAAACAGATACACGATGAACTCTTAGCATTTTGGAAAAATCTCTTTAATGCCTGCGTAGGAACCAGGACCATTCCTGACACCTGGGGAACTTCCACTATAAAAATACTCTACAAGGGAAAAGAGGGATAGCAAAGATCCTTACTCATATAGAGGGATTGCATTGCAGAACACCATCTTCCATATATTCATAAAGCTTCTCATAATGAAACTAACACCAATAGCAGAAATTCCAGGATGCCAATTTGGCTTGACACCCAAAAAAAAGCACAACACAGGCAGTGACTTACCTTTTAAGTGAAGTGGAAGAAGTAATAATAAACCCAAAGGAAAATATTACACAGTATTTATGGATTACATAAAAGCATTTAACTCAATACATAGGGAACTACTTATACAGAAGATCAAAGGTTTGACCACTGGATTACGCCCGTACCAACCCCATTGGAACACATCCTAGTATTCAACCCGAATGAAATTGATGACGGGGCCGGCATCACCACATCAAAATTTATCAGGTAGGCTTTGCAGGGTGGCCATATAACCTCACTTCTAGGCTATTCAACATCGCCACAGCTGACATTATGAGCATAATAAAGGACACCCCCACTACGACACTCTTACTCTATGCAGATGGCATGGTACTGTATTAACTTAGGGTCCTCACATAACCTAGAATTACACAGAGCACTGATAGAACTAGAAAGATGGGTAAATGAAAATCACATTGAAATTAACCATCAAAGAACAGTCCAAATTGCATTCTGAAAAAAGAGGAAAACCAACGCTTCAGGACACACTCACCTGGTACAATGAACCACTAAATGTAGTAACCAAGTTCAAATATCTGGGCATAACCCTGCAGACTAGAGCAACTTCCTTCAGCTATCATATACAAGAGAGGTCAGCAACATCCTTCAGAGTCATATAAGTTACAAGATCCAGAACCTAACCGCCCTATCTCTAGCTAGAAGTAGACTGAAAACATCTGGAACGAAGTAGACTCATGAAAAGGTTTATTGGAAAGAGAAAGAGGCGAGGATCCGCCCCAAAGCCAATGGAAAAAATGGACCTAGCTCAGAAATCCCACAGGATCGTCAACTCCTGGGCTCACCATCTGTGAGCCCTTGAGGGTGTAGCACTATCCTTGGGTGCACCTTACGAGATGGGGCTAGACACACCCTGTCTCCTTTAGGACCTTGTACAGAAGGCAGGAGATACTATGAAAAAAAATAGAAGAGGTCTGACCTCTCGAAGAATGAGGGAAAGATGAGACAAGGGCCAATTAAGGCTGAAACATTAAAGACACCCTGGGAGTTAAGAATGCATCACACATGTATTAACCAATAATACATAGAATCATTTTTACTCAAACACAACACATTTATTCATTACTAGCATTCACAGTACAATGGTTGTCGCAACACCAAGGAATAATATATCATAGAAAAACAAGTGAACATAATCAGATGCAACAACTCCCCCGTCTAAGCTAGAGCCAATTTGAGAGTAAGTCTATCAGGTTTCTTTCCAACTCTAGAACTACGACGTAACTCAGGAACTTCCTGATTAGCAGGGTGGACGGATTCAACATGTGGTTCGGGTAGGACTACTGCACTTATTTTATCTTTTGGAGGAGTTAGTGGAAACAAAATCTCAGGAGTGTTATCATCATCAGGATCAGACCATAAATCAATTGCATCATCGAACATGACATTTAAATACGCCCCCAACAAGCAAAGGTCTAGTTCAAAAAACGTGAATAAAAATTACCGGTACATGAACAAAAACAAATTCTCTAATGATCTCAATCAAATAGACTCCTTAGATGATCTAAACGAAACTTACATCGCCATGAAACACAAAATCTTGACACAGACACCCAACAAAGAAAACACTGACTTACCTTTGAGGGAAATACACCAGAACCACAAAAACCCATGGATAACAACAGAATTAATTCAACTAATAAAACAAAGGGACCTACTACATGCTAAACTTAAAACTAGCATTCACAGAAACAATAACCTCTTAAAGGAAGAGCACATAATATGTAGGAACAAAGTGACAGCTTTAAAACGGAAACTGAAATCCTCATACTATGAACACAAATTAACATTGAATGCCAATAGCATAAAAGATACTTGGAAAGTAATCAATGAAATGATCTACAACCGCACAACTGAAAACAAAGATGGTCCCAGTGAGATAATAATTGACGGTAAATCTTTCACAGGAAAAGAAAATATTTGCAATGCTCTAAACACTCACTTTATAAACATAGCACACAAATTAGCCATAAACATCCCCCCAGGGAAGAACGTTAATGAAATTAATGTCAACATAGATTCCATATTTATGACCCCGACTAATGAGATGGAAATTCGCAATATTATATTAAGCCTTAAAATGAAAAGTAGCCAAGACAAAGATGGTATGTCAGTGAAATTGTTAAAAAACTCCATTGACATGCTAAGTAGCCCACTAACTACTTTAATAAATGTATCGTTAGAGACTGGTCTGGTGCCTGATGATCTAAAAATAGCACGAGTCATACCAGTCTATAAAGGAGGTGACAAAAGCAATCCGGACAATTACAGGCCCATTTCCATCCTCCCACCCATATCCAAGGTACTCGAAACAGTAGTAAAAAACAGAATTGTTAATTTCTTAAATAAAAATGATTACTTCTACAAAGGGCAATATGGATTCCGAGAAAACTCAAGCACAGAAATAGCCACAATTGATATTATCTCTAACTTGCAGGATGTCTTAGACAATAAGATGACAGCGAGTGGCCTTTTCATAGACCTGAGAAAGGCGTTTGATACTGTTGATCATGAAATTCTCTTAGGGAAACTTGATAAAGCAGGTATCCGAGGAGTAGCTTGGACATGGTTTAAAAATTACCTATCTAATCGTAAGCAGTATATTGAAATAAATGGCTACAGAAGTGAGGAAGTTAATATTACCCACGGTGTGCCCCAAGGATCAATACTGGGTCCTTCCCTCTTCTTAGTATATATTAATGACATAGCAACACTCCGTTTTCGTGGTAATATAACGTTGTTTGCAGATGACTTAAGCATCTTTTACAATGCGTACACCACCAACACGTTGATTACACACATGCAGGAGGACATGAATACCATACTTGGCTGGACCCAGTCAAATAAATTAACAATAAATGAAGATAAAACAAATTATTTAATAATATCAAAGCGTAGAACAAAGTTAGACATCACTCAGAATATAATGCTGAATGGAAAAGCAGTTAAAAGGGTCTCATCTGTCAAATACCTAGGCTTAATAATAGATGAAAATCTCTCCTGGCAAAAGCACATTGATGCATTAGTAAAAAAAATATCACCTGCCGCTGGGATGATAAAAAAATTGAGCTACTATATCCCAAAATATCTACTCAGGAAAGTGTATTTTTCCTTAATCCATAGCCACTTACAATATTTGAATACAATTTGGATAAAATGCTCAAATTACCTAAAAAAGGAAATTGAGGTAATTCAGAATAGAGCCATAAGAAATATTTATAACTACCCTTTTTTAACACCAACCAAACACCTTTATATTACGAGTAAAATTCAACCAGTAGCCCTAAATGCAGAAATCAAATCAAATGTCCTAATATACCAAATCCTACACAACAGAATACACACAAATTTAAACTTCACTAAACAATCTGATTTACACGCTTACAAAACTAGACATGCAGATGACATAACACTTTTCCATATCAATTCCAAACAATATGGCAGTAATAGCATTAAGTATAGTGCCTTTGTAAAATTCAATGGACTACCAGAAAATATAAAATTGCACCTAGCCTACCAATCTTTAAAAGGAGGCTAAAACAGTTTATGTGGAATGATTATAAAATGTCAGTTTGAAGAAATTTCATAATCTGAGAAGACAAAAGAAGAACATATTGTGTACAAAAACTTATGAAAGCTACAAAATGTTGTATATATTTTCATACTGAAAACTTTGTAAACTAAACATTGTATTGTAATTTGTCGCCAACAAGATAAAACTGTACAATTCCTTTGTATATGAGTCCTTGACTCGTTAAGGGATTAATAAAATGCATTATTATTATATATAACGAGTAGATATTGTCGTTGAAGGGAGGAAAGAGTGTAATGTAATAGGTATTATGTGTGTATATATGATATGTGTAAATTGTAATGTTGGTACTATATCTTATGTTATGTTATGTTAGAAATAAATCAGTCATTGGTGCAGACATTGCACTAGTTCCAGGAATGGCACAATTATTAGCAGATCTAAATTCCAGGAGTTGATCTACATGTTTCCTGTGAGTGATACCGTTAGCGTCTCTCACAACATACATAAAGTTTCCTTCCCATTCATTTATTATACCTTTCTCCCAGGAAACAGTTTTATTACCAATTCTCATACGTACCAGGTCTCCTATCTGGAATGAGCATGTTTTGTCCATCAATAGCTTAGGTCTACTTTTAGGTTGGACATCAAAGAACTTAACCAAACTTAATCTAGTCCTCAGACCTCTACCAAACATAAGCGTAGCTGGGCTTTGACATGTGGAAGCATGTTCAGAATTACAATAAGCAAGCAACCAAGTATGCAGTTAATCTATGGTGATTGTTTCATCGAATTTGCTGGCTTTAAATGCATGCTTGAAACTTTGGGCTTCTCTCTCTGCCTTCCCATTAGAGTTTGGGTGGTAAGGAGCAATTGTCAAATGCCTAATACCATTTTTGGCACAAAAAGATTTAAAATAATCACTGATTAATTGGGGTCCATTATCAAACGCAATAACTCTAGGCAACCCAAATTGAGCAAACAAAGGAATCAAAGCATCAACCAAGGCTGATGTTGTAGTAGATGACATTTTGATAACTTCTGGCCATTTACTATAGGCATCGACTACAATCAAGTACATGGCTTTGGAATATTCTGCAAAGTCGATATGGAGTCCTTCCCAAGCCTCCCTGGGCCATTTACATGGGTGGTAGGGAGCTTTAGCTGGTGAGTTACTAACCCTGGAACATCCATTACAATCATCAGTAATTAAGCCTATTTCTTTATCTAATCCAGGCCACCATACGAAGCTACGGGCAAGAGCCATCATTTTAGTAATCCCTAAATGACCTAGTGGAGTTCTTTCAAAATCTGGGGTCTTAAACTAGCTGGAATGACAACTCTCCCCCCTTTTACAATGCAATTATGGTCAATAGAGTATTCATTTTTATACTGGGAATACTCTTTCAGGAAATTTGGTAATACAGCAGGCCATTGATCATTTTTGACACAATTCAGGACAACAGATACTATTTTGTCTTTGGCCGTTTCATTAGCAACTTCTTTTGCTGTAACAGGAGCACTATCTAGCATGAGAAAATTTATATGCAAAACAGTTTCATTAGGTTTAGTCTGTGCAGGCAATGGCAATCTAGATAGGCAATCAGCATTACAGTTCTCATCCGTTTTGCGATAGATAGTGTCATAGTCATATTGAGACAAGAGTTCAGTCCACCTTTGGCGCCTTTTGTCACATATTGAGGATAGTGAAGTTTTAGGACTAAAATTATAGATAAGTGGTTTGTGGTCTGTCACCAACGTAAAATGACGCCCTCTTAGATACAAGTCACATTTCTTCATGCCCCAAATAATAGCCCTGGCTTCCTTATCCAAAATACAATGTTTTTTTTCTGCTTCACTCCATGTAGAACTAGCAAACAATAAGGGTCTTTCTGTCCCATCTGTGAATATGTGAGATAGACAAGCTCCCATAGCTGTTTCAGTTGCATCACAAGCTAAAACTAAAGGCATTGCTGGATTATAATGACACAAAACCTTATGAGACAATAACATAGATTTAGCCTGTTCAAAAGCCTTATCACATTTGGCATTCCATTTAAACTTTGGTTGATTTGCACACTGGTACAGAGGACCTAAAATGCTAGACAGGTTTGGTAAAAACGTACCATAATACTGTAATTCATCAACCCACAAAATGACAAAATCTGGGTCTGAGTAACAGGTTTAGGTGCTTTTTGAACAGTCTCTACTTTCTCGTTAGTAGTGTCCAATCCATTCCTATTGATAATGTGCCCACAGTAGGCTACTCAACCTCATCTTTAAAAAAAACAACTCTTCCCTATGTTGACAGTCAGTCCTGCTGTTTTATATCTTTCAGTCAATACTATTAAATGGAACCAGTAGCTTGCCACGGTGGGTGAGTGGTTATAGTGTCGGACTACCAACCCCAAGATTGCAGGTTCGCTCCTGGCTATGGTAAGTGATTTTTGAAAGGCGACAAAAATCACGACACTCATGTCATACGTTGTTGGCATGTTAAAGAACCCATTTGATTTCAGTAGGCCGTGTTCAATGGCAAAATTAATCTCGGGATTTTCCGCCAACACAAAGTTCCTCCATTCTCTACTTGAAAGCGCTGTAGTGTCAAGGAGTTTAGATATCTAACCTCCTTGACTTTCATAGCATTCAAAGGAACGACGAAATTCGACATGCAAGCTACCCTCTGGGTGTCAATTAACAAAGTTTGCACCAGGCACCCTAGGCCATACGATATTATTATTATTAATGGAACCAGTGTCCTGCAGGGGATGACCCAGTGATGATAGTATCATCAAGATAACAGAAGGTTTTCTTAAGACCTGAATGAAGAATATTGTCCATCTTGGCCTGCCAAATAGCCGGAGCTGAAGCAATACCAAAAGCAAGCCTCGTAAACTTAAACAGCCCCCAAGGGGTAACAATCGTCTGCAAGTTTTGAGATTGCTCATCCATTTCTAGTTGTAAGTAGGCACAATTTAGACCGAGTTTGGTAAATTTCTCGCCCCCTCCTAGCTTTGCAAAAATTTCATCAATCTTTGGTAAGGGGTATTGGGGCACTACAAGGTTAGGGTTGACGGTTACCTTAAAATCCCCACATATTCTCACCTTCGGTGCCACGCTATTAGCTTGATCTATGATAGGGTCAATGGGTGTAGCCCACCTTGTTCGAGCCAACTCCTCTTCTGTTAACTTGACAAGTGTTCCTTCACCCACCATATCCTGTATTTTCCTTTCTACCAGAGATTGGTGAGCTAGTGGGATAGATCTAGCTTGAAGAGCTACAGGTTGGGCCCCCTCTTTAAGTACTAGGGTCCCCTTGGCCCCTTTTAAGGTCCCTGGTTGTTTAGTGAAAACCTCAGGATAAGCCTTTACTAATTTCTCCACTGAGTTGATTTCAGGGTGAAAGACTTCCAGTTGTTTCACCTGATGCACTTTTACCACATTTTCCCAGTTTAATGGAAGGAATCTAAGCCAATTCCTACCAAGCACAGTGGAGCTAGCTGAGGATTTCACGACATACAAAGGCAATAAATGCTTTACATTTTCAACCTCAGCTACAACATTCACTAAATACACAGAACCCTTTACAGGTGTGTTGTCATATTAAATAATATTTGTTTTCACTTTACGCAGTTTGTCTTTAGGGAAATGTTTACACCATTCTTCATATGTCATACAAGTAGCATGTGCACCTGTATCTACCTCGAAAGGAATCTTTTTTCCATTCACTATTACCTTAACAAACCAGGCGTCATTGCCAACACTTTCAATAACACCTATTTTGTGCACTGGAAACTCCCTTATGGCAGTAGAACACTCAGACACATTACCACTTCCTACACACACTTTAGGATCACTTGAAACACTGACACACTCTTTATACGCACTATGTCGAAGACACAATTTTCTGACCATAATGTTTTTTAATGACACCTCATCTTCCTCACTGTTTTCATCAGTCGACTGCTCTGCTTCATCTTCGGACTCATCTAGCACTAGCTTGTAAACCCTCCGCCCTTTTGTCTTGGAGTTGAAGCGCCCTGAATGTATTTTCTTACTTGGCTGGTTGGACTTCTTACTCGAATATGGATCTTTTGAAGAGCTACCTCCTCGATGGCACATAATGGGAACATGTCCTTTGACTCCACATGTTCTACAGATGTTATCTCGCAGATGGCACTGTGATTTTAAGTGCCCTGCCTTTCCACAGCAATAGCAACGCCTGTCCCCAGGTTGGAGATTTACTTGATGCACTTGACTTGTTGAGGCATCACTTCGGTCACCTCCCACCATAGCTGCATCCGCAGCAGCAGTCTCCATAGTCAGTGCTATATCCTGGCATTTTGTGAAAGTCAACTTCTTCTCACCAAACAACTTCTTCCGTATAGCTTCATTGTTCAAACCACATACTAATCTGTCTCTTAGAGCTTCATCGAGGTTGTCTTTAAACTCACAATATTGAGCTAAGCATTTCAGCTTAAAAATATATTGAGGAATTGTCTCATTAGGCGACTGGTTTCTGGTATAAAACTTGTACCGCTCTAGGATCACAGATGGCGTTGGCTCTAAATGTTTTTTTACTAATTGCACTAGGAAATCAAAATTATGAGTTTCAGGTCTTACGGGATACGCCAAATCCGTAATGAGAGCAGCATACTCAAATCCAACGAGACTCATCAGTTGGTTTGTGTGAAGTGATTCGGGAATGTTGTGTACTACAAACTTATTTTTCATGATGGATATATATACATCCAATTTTACTTGTTGGGTGAATTCTGGCATTGAAATTACTCCTGGGTTATTTACCGACACTCGAATGTTTTTATTGAAATTGTCCTTTTCTTCATCTCCGCTATTTTCACCGCTAGTGAGAGTTTCTTGGACGGACGCCATGTTGAACTTTTGGCGCCGATCTCACACACAATTGGAAAATTCTCAACTCACACACACAGGCTGGTAAAAATATCAACACACACTACGAGTTTATCCTCGTCGCCACTGTTAAGAATGCATCACACATGTATTAACCAATAATACATAGAATCATTTTTACTCGAACACAACACATTTATTCATTACTAGCATTCACAGTACAATGGTCGTCGCAACACCAAGGAATAATATTTCATAGAAAAACAAGTGAACATAATCTGATGCAACACTGGGAACCAGATACGCTCATTCCATTGGGGTCGAAAGAAAACAAGAGTGACAAGGGAGGTGGACATATCTATTCACACGGTTATGCTCTATGAATGTGAACTCATCAGGTTACAATGACCCGAGTGCAGTAATAATAGGTGTGTTTTAAAAGAAATATACTGGTACTACAATTGGTTGGTTTGTAAAACCTCGCAACTAGTATGAGTGTTCCAAGCGACTGAAGATTAACAAAGGATGTAATACCTTAGACGTGAGCGAACAGACTCCAGCAAAGGAAACAAAAGTGGAGAAAGAAGATTTCTCTCACTGATTAAAGTGGCGACGAAGGATTAAAAAGACCTGTCGTCGCATGTTAAAGCGCACAGGACCACAGAGCGGAATTGTCACATAATGTTTTAATCACAAGATTGTTTTTAACTGCAAGAGTGAATGGAGGTAGAAGAAGTACTTATTTCCTTAAATAATAAATTACTTTTCCACATAAATTCCTCCACACATGTAAAATCGCGTCCTGTGGTTCGTATTCTATTTAAAAATGGAGGTCCCGTTGCTTATGATTGCAAGATTAACAGTCACGTAAAACTACAAGCTTTGTCTAATTCGTAATTCATAGATAATGAGATATGAAAATTATAGAATAATGAGGAATAGAACTAAACAAATCATCCGTAATCTTAAGTTTAAATATGTTCGTGAATCAACAAGGAATCTAAATACGGCTAGTGCTTGGAGGCATCTCCGAGCCATGGGCATAGGCAAAACACGGGAACAGCTTCAGGTACCTGGCATTCCACTTGACGACTTAAATGCGTATTTCACGGAAGAGAGAGTTCAGTCTAATCCGCTTAACATACCTCATGTAAATAATGACCCATCATTTGTCCCACAAAGTCGCCCATGCTTTGCTTTTCGTACTGTCAGCACTAATGAAGTTAAGAAAGTCTTGTATTCTATTAAATCGAAAGCTAGTGGTGTCGACGATATTCCTATAACTTTCATACATAATATCATTGGCGCTATTCTACCCATTCTCACCCACATTTTTAATCACTGTCTCAAAAACGGCACATTACCTGCAATTTGGAAGTACGCTAATGTAATCCCACTTCCCAAGAACCCAGGCTCTAAACTTCTATCCGATTACCGTCAAATTTCTATTCTCTCCGCTCTTTCCAAAGCGTTAGAACGGTTGGTACATACTCAAATACTGGAATACCTGCACGCTCACTCTCTTCTGGATCCACTTCAATCTGGCTTCAAGAAGGGCCATAGCACAGCAACTGCTTTACTAAAAGTGACTGATGATATCAGACAAGCAATGGACGAAAGACAAGTGACAATACTCACACTCCTTGACTTCAGTAGGGCTTTTGACACGATACATATCCAGACATTGTTGAAGAAACTTGCATGCCTGTTCGGTAATGAGGCTTTAAAATTTTTCACCGCATATCTTACAGATCGCATGCAACGTGTAATAACACAAGATACTGCTTCACAGTGGCGACTCAGGAAGGCAGGAACCCCTCAGGGTTCCGTTCTTGGTCCTCTTTTGTTTGTCCTTTATATTAATGACATCTCCTCAGTAATAAAATATAATAGATATCATCTTTATGCGGATGACCTCCAAATTTACTGTCACGTTGGTATCAAAGATATAGCTAACGCGATACGAGATGTAAATACCGACCTGCAACAACTCAGTGTGTATGCTAGCGATAACTCTCTCCTTCTCAACCCCAAAAAGACCCAAGTTATTATAATCGGCTCGCAGGGATTATTGAATTCCATGTATAAAAACTACACTATCCCTCCTGTGACTTTAAATGCAACCGTAATCCCGTTTAGTAAAACAGTGAAAAACCTCGGTATGACTCTGACTGAAACTCTTGACTGGTCTGCTCATGTAAGTAATACTTGCAGGAAGATGTACGCGACGCTACACCCACTCAAACGGCATAAGGACATTTTACCACAAGACGTGAGGATTAAACTTATTGTGACTTTGATACTACCAATACTTGACTATTGCGACGTAGTCCTTGTTGATGCAACTAGCGAACAAACTAAAAAACTGCAACGAGCATTGAACTCTAGTCTTCGGTTTGCTTTCAACTTGAATTACGATTCTCACGTAACCCCTAGCTACAAAGCTCTTTCTTGGCTGAAACCTGAAGGGCGTCGAAATTTTCATATTTTGACGTCGGTATATCGAACCCTAGACGAAAATCTCCCACTGTATATTTCTTCGAAATTTCATTTCCTGTCCTCATTTCATAATATTAATACTAGATCTGGCTCTTCCCTCGCTATTCCCGTTAACCACTCTTCCAAGTACAATAAATCCTTCGTTGTGACTGGGTCGCGACTTTGGAATACACTCCCAGCTGACGTAAGGAAATGCAAGACCTTCACAAAATTTAAGACTGCTTGCAGAGATTTCCTTTTGAACACCGCTGACTGTTTCGTGTGACTGGTGATGGATGATAGACAGCATGATTGAGCCATTATGGTATATAAATAAAAATTAAAATACCCAGTTATTTACTAGATCTAACACTATCACTTATTATTATTATTAGTATTATTATTATTATTGTTTCAGGTAACAATTTTATATGTTTCTTTGTTTGATGTGCATTGCTATCTTTATTTTCATGTCCTGTATTATTCTAACTTAATTTCTAGTTTACGTATCTTATTCAATGGTAGTATTTGTGTATTTCATTATAACTATGTGGTTAAGTGTAAGAGAGGGCCACGAGCCCTAACTTCGCCACTGCAAAAGACATAAATAAATAAAAATAAAATAAATTGTTTTTGATAGCTGACCTTGCTGTATGGAAGTGAGACCTGGATATATTCAAGATATCTCATACATAAGCTAGAGGTAAACTGATATAAGGGTAGCACGAATGATTGCTGAGACAAATAGATAAGAGGAATGGCAAGAAGGTACTCATAACAAAGAGATAGAGGATAAGTTGTAAATAAACACACTAGATGATTCCGTTCGTATGAGCTGATTCAGATGGGGGAATCATGGGGAACAAGTAAGCAATGCCGAACTCAGCTGAGGTCCTTTGGTCGCCAACCCTCCAGGAAAGATGACAGATGTCCAACTAGTCATGAGCCCCTGAGGGACATGAGGGTTTCTAATGCCTTCAATGTGTTATTACGAGAGATAAATATGTTAGGATACTTTTTCAAATATCCTTGTATTATACAATAATTTCCTTACTCCTAGCATCATTTCTTTCCAGTTGGGAATGGAAACCCTTGACCAATTTCGGAAACATCATGAACTGAACTCTGAAAACCTCAAGATAGACAATCAAACCTTCAAGGGCTTTGCAACGTGTGCCTACCATAATTTTAAAACCTTTTAAGAAAACTTTTAAAGTGTTTCAGTGTATATGTGATTTTAATGTGTGTTTATGTCAACATATTATTACACTCAATGCTTTTACAAAATGATTTTTAAGTGCTGCCTATACACTAATAAGGCTGATGATGATGATGATGCCAATGTTTATAGGCATCGAAACATGTACCGATGTAAAGTGTGGCAAGTGATTGTATCACGAAATTTTGAATATATTGTATTGACGAGGCGGAACGAAGTTAACTTTTGATTATTATAGTAAGTCAATACGGAAAAATGGGTGACTCTATGAGTCAAAAAGAGAATCTAAAAGGTTTTAATGAGTTTGGCTGTACAGGATAAGAGAAGCAGAGGTAGACCTAGGAGGTGATGGTCAGATTCAGAGTTGAACGATTTCAAAATGTGAGGTGTAGAAGCAGAGAAGTCCACAGTGCTAACTGCTAATAAGGGATCATGGAGGTGACTTGTTCACAAACAGAGGCTTGTAGACAAGACTGGACACTGAAAGGCAAAACAGTCTTAAATGAAAATGTATGTATGAAGAACATAGAGACATGCACCTTACTTTAGAGGATATCCTTGTCTTGTGCATTCCTACTTTATTTATCCTGTCATTATAATTTTTACATTCCCAGCATTACTTTCCCAATTTGTCTAGTTTTCACTCCATCCTGCATTATTCACTTCAAAACAATAAGAGACAGTCAGTCTGAAAGACTGGACTTTATATCATTTTAAATGCTACAAATGTTGAAATATGCTAGAAAGGCTGGAGGCTTCTCACTTCGCTCGAAGCCAAAGACTCTTGACTCTTGATCAAGAAAAAAACAGAACGCTAGAAAGTTACAAGACATGAGGGAGCTGGAGCGCACGGTGAAAGGAGGGAGCTGGCTGGATGACGTCACGCTCGCTGTGTTGTTGCCGTCTCGTAACTCCAGAGCTCACCAGTGAACTCAGTACACATGCACCAAGCCGTACTATGTCACACACCTCAGTGCATTCTTGGTATATTTCGTGATGTCGCCGTAACGTAACGACGAAGTCGACTAGATCATTTAAAATGATAAAAACCTTTTCACTGCTAAGAAAGTGTTTGACTTGCAATGCCACCCTCACTGACTTATTTTTAACGGATAATATAAATACATAGCCCAATGAATGAAAATTATTTTGAAAAACAGAGATGATCGTGATTGTCATCTTGCCTTAAGTTGATATACTCATTATGTTTATGGAAGGTTACTTTCCAGCACAATTATACAAGTACCTTGAGTACTGTAACTTCATAGCTGTCTAAGATGAAAAATAGTATATTAAAACCAATTGAATTATTTTATATAAACACCGAACACACATTAAAAACTCCTGTGTGATCTAACTGATCACTTTGTAACATAAAATATAACATTACTAAGAGCAAATTTATGGTTGTCCAAACTGTTGTTGTTGTTTGAGTCTTCAGTCTTTTGAATGGTTTGATGCAACTCCCCACGCTTCCCTCTCTTGATCTAATCATTTAACCCTCTTAGTGCCAGGCGAAAAGGTAAAGGTGAAGTCTAAAAGTGCCAGTCTGTTTTAATGGAAAATGTAGGCTTTCAGAAAAAAATATGTATATCCCCTGTTTTGAAACATACGAAAGCGAAATTTAGTCAGGGAGTGAAAAACATAGCTGTCTAAATTCAGGAAAATTTTCAGGTCATTATGAAATTTATTTATTTCTTTATTAATTAATTAATTAAATTAATTTCTTTTGTAAAATAAAAATTAGAAAGTTAGATTATTCCTATTACCACACGCTTATAAATGGAGTAAAAATGAACACTGGAGAGCACACATACATAACAAAAGAACCAGGAAATGCAGTTTTCTAGTTTAAAAAATATCAGCAGGGGTGTCAAAAATTCGAAATTCTAAAATCTAGCATATTCATAATATACCGTACACCAACAATTGCATTGTTGATATAAATAAAACAAGTAGTTCCGTGAAGAACTATACAGCCTATTTTCATATATCCCACTTATGCTAATTGCCACTATCAACATACACAATTTCAGTTTGATTGCTGTAATAGATTCGTAGATATTGAGAACCGACTAAATATTTCGGATGGTCGCCATGTTGGATTTTATATATGAATGAATGTCCTAGAGTTATGTACTGTTACATGCAGATTATTGTGAACGTGTAGTATTCAAACTTCAATCGCATAATTAGGACACAAGAAGTAACAAGAAGATTTAAAAATGTTTCACAGCTGCCATCTTGAGGTTATGGAAACAATTGAAATAAATTAGATGCCAGTGGATTAACATTCGTATAAGGATTTACTGTACCAAGTTTCACTGCACGCGGATGGTTAAATTGCGAGAAACGTCCATGTGAATATTTTTAATTCGCGTCGCCGCCATGTTGGATTTGTGATCACCAGGTTATTTAAAGTCCTATAGGTGAACTCAAGTTCATAGCCCCTATGAACATTAAAAATGCAGTTTGATTGCTAAAATAGATTCGTAGATATTCAGTATCGTCTAAGTATTTCGGATGGTCGCCATGTTGGATTGTTAAATGTATAGGCCATAGAGTCATGCACCATTAAAGGAAAATTATTGTGTAGGTTCATTATTCAAACTTTCACTTCGATCGCATGACTACATCACAAGAAATAAATACTTAATTTTAAAATTCGCACTACCGCCATCTTGAGGTTATGTAAACAATTTAACTAAATTAGATACCAGTGGATTACAATGTGTATAAATATTTTCTGTACCAGGTTTCAGTGCGCTTGGAACATTAAATGGCGAGAAAGGTCTATTTAAAATTTTCAAATTCGCTTGGCCGCCATGTTCGTTTTGTAGTTAACCGGATTTGAAAGTCTTATAGAAGGACTTCCAGTAGTGCCCTTTATCTCCGTACAAAATTTTAGGGAGATACCGCTAAAAGTTTCAGAGATATAGAATGCCGGTGAAATATTTCGCACATCCGCCATCTTGTGATTATGTAAACAATTGAACGAAGTTAGATGTCGGTGCATTACAATGTATATAAACATATACTGTACCAAGTTTCATTGCGTTTGGTTGGTCAAATCGCGAGAAACGTCTATTTAAAAGTCGCAAATTCGCTTGGCCGCCATGTTGGTTTTGTAGTCACCAGGTTTTCAAAAGTCACATACGTGAACTTATAGTAGTTCCCTCTATCACCATAGAAAATGTCAGGGTAATATCGTTAATAGTTTCGGAGATATTGAATGCTGGTGAAATATTTCGCACAGCCGCCATGTTGGATTGGTGAGTCGAAACAAAATTTGAGGGGCACGGTCGAGGTCGCCCGGAATAGTGCTATGAAATTTCCGAGTTTCATTGAAATCGCTTTTGCCGTTTAGATTTTATTAGGGGGGGACACACACACGAATCACACACACACACACACACACACACGCACACACACACGGACAAAAGGTGATCTCATAAGCCTATTTTTTCAAAATTGAAAATAGGCTAATAAAAATAATTACAGTGAAAATAAATAAACAGAAGGGCACCCTGTAGTTTTATCTGTCACATTTGTGGTTGTGTAACCTGTGGAGGATTGTCCTGGTCATCATTCCTTTCTTCCCAGTCACTATTATTATCAACATCATTACCATCACTATCACTTGTTTGGTTATGTACGATCGCATTCAGCGCAGGTAATTCATTGTCCGAAGCGGAATCGGCACTTGATTAGTCACACACAAGATCGCAATCACTGTCCACGAAGTCCAAGAGTTCACCACTTGATTCATCAATCATTAATGGGCGCTTTCAGCGGGCTCAGCAATCTGCTACCCTGCTAGGTACCTGCTGACTTGTTGCTAGGCTAGCAAGCGTGAGCCCGCCTGAACGCTTTGCTACAAGCTGACGCGGGAACTTTGAGCAATGCACAGAATTCCTTTGAAGCTACCATACTTATTGGTCTATGGTCTATGATAAATACATAGAAAATAATAACTTTTATGCGACAGAGCTGTAGACAGCCCTGTTAATGCGCGGTGCTAGGCCGTGGAGCCAAGCTATCTGCGGACTCGGGAGACATGAGTTCAAATCCCACCGTCGGCCGTCATGTAAATGGTTTTCAGTGGTTTCCAATATTCAGGTCCAGGCAAATACCGGGACAGTAAGTTACCTTCTAATAGGCCACGACCTCTATCTTCCATCTCCTAGTCAAGTTTCATTAATTTCAGTTCTCTTGAGGTTGGCGTCAGGAAGGCCATCCGGCGGTATAAACCAACCGCCACATAGACTTTCATCGTATCTCATCCGCGACCCTGTTGAAAACGGGAATAATAAGGGGGTAGCCATCCTGACGATAAGAATAACTCTTCTTTTGAAATTCAATTTTATTGTAGGCTAGTCCACTCCTTTAATTAGGCTGATTTCTTATTTAAACATCCGTCGAAATTTGTAAAGAAATATTGAATTAGCCCTTCAGTTATTTAATTCTCCTACGTGTTACGCGGGGTAGATGACCTCGCTGTTCCACCCTTTAAAAAATTATCATAAAATACCCTACTATCAAACAAGCCAATTGTTTGGGGCAACATAACCCACAAAATTAACATGTATTAATTCCATAAAATCCAATCAAAGAAGTTTTTTCATATTACTGCTGCCCATAGTGGTAAAACACAGCACTGTATGTAAATAATTGTAGTGCTAGGCTATTGGCAAGCTATTTTTGCTTTAGCTTAAAATTAATAAAATGAGGGATATCACTTTGTTGCCCCAAGCCGTTCAGTTATTTAATTCCCCCATATATTTCAATAAGGTAGCATATCAGATGCGATTTAAAATTTATATACAAAAACTTTTCCTACAAAAATGTGTCGAGTAATAAATAACTTAATTCTTGTAATATTTCTTTAAGGGGGCAGATGACCTCATAGTTCCGCCTCTTAAAACAACAATAACTATTTCTTTAAGGTTTGGGTGATAAAATATTAATTGTTGCTCCTCTCCCAAACTAATTGGACAGAATCATGTTGACTGACTGAAAAGAATTCTTTTAATGAAAATTTAATAGGAAGTTTTCACAGCTAGGGGAGACGTTCTCTATTCAGTCAACTAAGACTTGACCAAGTTTTAGAAAAAAAAAATCCTGAGTGTCTCCTTTGTTATCTAAGAAAGAATCAATTTTCAGTCGCTAAACACAGTATGTGCCCGAATAATTTGTCACACTAACTGGAAAGGATTTAATTTACCACATTGCTGTGTTGACTGTCTGAAAATAGATTCTTTTAATATTATAAAACTTGAGGGTAAGTCGATACTCACCATAGAATACTGTAATATTGGAATGCAAGAGAAATATACATGTCCTTAATGATATGGATTCAAAATAAGGTTGAATATTTGGAATGGTTTCCCTATGTTGGCTGACAGACAGAAAATATTTACTAAAGTAATATTCAATGCCAGCTATTTGTATTGAATTGTGCTCTTACCTGGGAATCTACCTATTCGTTTATCCACATTTTGTAATAAGGGTATAAGATAGGGAGACCAGAAAAAGAGTTGAAGTGAACATATTTTTTAAACCATTTATTAACTTAATTCATATTAATTTATTCAAAATTCATTGCTATTTTTTCTCTTTTTAGACTTTGGTTCCATCCTACCACCATTTTATAGACATTTAATGCAACAGACATTAAAAACCACAATTAGAAGAAGAAAAAGTTTTATAATTTTAAATATAAATGAGACAGTATGAAATTCATGGGTACTCACACATCCCAAGGGAAAAGATGCGAGTTCCAACACAATTATCATCTTGGCTCTATTATACAACTTCAACAACACTGAAATAGAATTTAAGGAACCTAACAGGTTCATTCGCCGAACGTGCAGAACTTGATCAATTTGATTCCCCGCCATGCGCCGCAAGTCAGCAGAAACAAGCTAGCAAGCCAGCAGAGAAAAAGTTTGCTGGCTCTGCTGAGCCCTTGCTACCTACGTCACATCCGCTAGCAAGCCCGCTAGCAAGCCCGCTGAACGGCAAACTCAGAATCTGCTGACCGTTTGCTGGCCAGCAATGAGCCCGCTGAACGCGCCCAATTATTCAATTTCTTCCTCTCTCAAACAATGCTTCCTTCCCTTCGACGCCATGCTTTTACGAGTGGCGCGTAAACAAGTCAAGGAACTTCAAATATCGCTCGAGTATATCGATAGGCAGAAAACAAAAGATGTTTGCCAGAAAGTGGTAGCTAGAACTCTCTTTAATGGTCACGTCAAGTTTAGATGCCATTTACGGTCTACAAGCTCCTCTAAGAATACAAAAACGAAGCGTCTCTCAGAGCGACGCTGGCAAGTTTCGTTCATTTTATGAGGATCGCTCACAGCGACTCTGGCACTAAGAGGGTTAATCTCTACATAGCTACCACACCCTACATCCGAGCATTTATTCTAACCTTGGTCTACTCCTACAGTTCTTATCCTTGCTTCCATAACAAACTTTGTTATTCCTAGATGACTTAGTATGTGTCCCATCAACCTATCTCTTCTCTTCATTAGCAGTCACCAGAAACATCTCTCCTCTCCCAATCATCTTAATACCTCTTGATATGTAGCCCTATCTACCCATCTAATCTTCAGAATTCACCTGTAACACCACATTTCAAATGCTTCAATTCTCATCCTTTATGCTGCTCCAACTGTCCATGTTTCACTTCCATATAGCGCCACGCTCCAGACAAAGGCTTTCAAAAATTACCTAATACCTAAATCTATATTCAATGTCAACAGATTCCTTTTCTGTAGAAATGCTTTTCTTGCCTGTGCTAACCTACTCTTTGCTTCGTCCATCACTGGTTATTTAACTTCCTGAGTAACAGAAATCTCCTACTTACTTTAGATTTTCACCTGCCAATTTGACGTCTATAGGGGTTTCTGATTTCTTTTGACTACATTCCAATACTTTTGTTTTACATTTATTGATTCTCATCATGAATTCCTCCCTCAAGACTGAATCCATACCATTTAAAAACTCCTTCAAATCCTCTGGTGTGATGGCTAAGATGAGGATCTCATCAATAAATCTCAGTGTTGAAATTATTTCTCCTTGAATCTTTACTCCTACTTCAATTTTTCGCCAATTTCCTTCATTGCTTGTTCAATGAATAAATTGAAAAGTATGGATGATAAGTTGCAGCCTTGCCCTACACCTTTCTGAATACCAGCTTCTCTCTCTTGTCCTTTGGCTCGAATAACTGCTGTCTGGTTTCTGCATAGATTGTAGAGGGTGTCTTCCTGATTGTGGTCATTCCAGATTGCGTTCACCTCATTAGTAGTCCAGATTGCGGTCACTTTCATTTTAGGGAAGAGCTATAAACATTTTTTAGCATCCAGATTGCGATCACTTTCCTTGGGAGATCAGTCCGGACCCTACGCACTTGCAGGAGTACCCTACCTTGACCACATCATTGAGGGCAAGGTAGGGGGAAAGCTTCCTTCAAAAATACCATCTTATAATTTGAGTAGTTTTGACAGTCAACTTAATGATTTTGACTTATCAAAAGTCACAGATTTCAAATCTGGAATGTTAATAAACCTAAAACTACAAATGTATGATTTTGTGTGTAGGAGGGGGCGGGGACAAAAATTGATTACAAAGGGGATTTAGAATCAAACCCCGAACAAATTACTTTTACGAGACATATTTTTCGAGGTAATGAAAAGGATATTTTTCACGATATATAATACCTATTGTAAAAATAGATATCTCGTGCCTCAAATGGGAGAGGAGGGGCAGAAATTTAAGAAACATACCCTTTAAGTATAACATTTCCCATTACAACAATTTTGTTGATAGTGAAGGTAGTTGATTCCGATCCTGAAACGTTTCTATTAAGACTGAAAATTTTATAATCATTGCTTTACGAAGTGCCGTCAGATTGGGAGGGGGCTTGATTTTTTAAGCAAAGTTTTAAGGGGTGTGCTCAGCTGAACACTGAACTGTATTCTTTGGTTAGGTAGTGAAATATCAGTTTCCCCTTGTTATCCACAAAACTTACGGAAGGTATGAGTCAGTCGGGAAGAACCAAGAACGAAGGACTGGTCTCCCAAGAAAAGTGATCGCAATCTGGACGCTGGAATCTTTATAGTTATTCCCTAAAATGAAAGTGACCGCAATCTGGACTGCTAATGAGGTGAACGCAATCTGAAATTACCGCAATCAGGACACAACCTTGTAGAGCACCCTCCTATCCCTGTAGGCTACTTCATTCCAATTGTTTTCAAAATGTCAAACAATTTTCTCCAATCAATGCTATGAAAAGCCTTTTCTAAGTCTACGAAGCCATGAACGTTCTCTTGTCCTTCTTTATTCTACCGGTAGGCTACCTCCAAAATCAGCCTAAGACTTTGTACAGCTTCCCTTGTTCCTATGTTTCTTCTGAAGCGAAACTTGTCTTGACCCAACTCTGTTTCTATCTGTTTTACCCTCCTCTTGTAAATTATTCTAGTCAGGATCTTTGAAGCACGAGTGATCAAGCTGATTGTACGGTAATCTTCACATCTGTCAGCTCCTGTTTTTTCCTTGTGTTCTGAAATGCACTCAATTGTGCAAAAGTTACACACAATATTGAAGGACCAACAAGGCGATCACCTTACATGGTTCCTGTGGTTACAGAAAGTACTAGCCGTCCACTATACACCATAACTACCATGGATATAAGAACTACTGGGCTGTTCATTCATGATTTTTAAAAAAAGGGAGCACAGCTGTCTTGAAATCATTTAAATAAGAAAATTTATATTTTGATTCTAATGCTATTAAAATATGTAGCCTACCGGTATCTAGTAAACTAAATGATAGAATGATTGCTTTTGCTTCATGAAAAGAAAGGAGAGTGATTACATATGGTGTTTCATAATTTACCTAGCACACGCGCATACTTTACAAAACAGAGCGTGTGTCCTGATGGGTTATGAACAAATAAAATGAATGAAAACCACTAGCTCTTATAGCCTATTAATCATTACATATTTTTTGAACTTTGAGTAAAGGCCGTTGGTCTAGTTTCAGGGTCCGCAATATTGTAGGACCTGTTGCCCCACGCCTAACATGCCACAAGGGAATGGTCAGGTAGAAATGTACAATGGGATCAAATGACAAACAATCACTTTTAGGTCCAAAAACCAGTTTACTAAATGGAAGATTGTTCTGCAAAATTCTGTTATTTAATTGTTTGATAATTGTTGTTTTAAGGGGCCTAACATTTTGGTTTTCAGCACTGCAAGATTCTAATATATCGTCACTCTGCATGCTACAATTGCAACATCTCATGAACACCTATCAACAAAATATTCCGATGGACCTTCCCTGCCCTTGTGATTCTTGACTAGTGGACCAGTGTCATCGAGAAGGTTAATCTGTAGCAGTAAATATAAACCATTTGTGGAAACCGTATGGTGCTGTGGAGTGCAGAAAGTCGAGGCACCTTGCTTCTAACTGGAGGGGAGTGGATTTGATTCCCACCCAGGTAGTGGACTTAAGAAACAAAACTACCACTTCCATAAATGCAAATGGCCCTGACGTTCACAAAGTCTACAACAGAAATCAATGATAGAGTTTTGAAGGAGGCAATTTTCTGTTCCATTCTTTATCTTGTTTTCTTTTTGATTTGTAGTGGAACAGCCATGATATCGAGAGACTGAGGTCTCCACCTATCCAAAAATATAGTTAATAAGCTGTGAAGAAAGTATGGGAGTTTTTCTCAAGAGAAAAAGTTAGTGCAAATCACAGGAGTGATGACAATAGAGCATTCCAAACAATGAGAAAGAGCTCATTGGGAAGGTTCATCAAATATTTCCCTGGAAGAGAAAAGAGTTGATGATCCTTTGCAAGAATATGATCAACCACTAAATAACCTATGAAAGTATGAGATGTGAAACAAAAACAAATTTGGAACCCTACAACAAAAAAGAAAACCACCAAACAGACTGCATCACTGGCTTGGATAGATTTAGAATTTTTGACTTTGCAACATCAGATTGTGGTTAACTCACTTAACAGGACTTGTGAATGAGTATCTCATGCCCCTAAATGAAGCATCAATGGAAGCAGTTGCAGACTTGTGCCCGAGAACTGTTTCATATATTTCTGTTATTTATAGCTTTTTATAACTTACATATTTTATTACATATTTTTTGAACTTTGAGTAAAGGCCTTTGGTCTAGTTTCAGGGTCCGCAATATTTTATAACTTGACATACACAGTTCAAAAGAATTAGCGGAACATGTTCTGTAACGCCTGGTACAGGAACATTATTTTGGCACAGGGTGTACAAATGGTCATAAGGCATTCCTTGAGGTTAGAATAAAGCAATGTGATGCGTCATTTAGATACGTAACCATCATACTGTCAGGTGACCCCTCCAAACAAAGTGCGTATCGGTGTGGCAGAGTGTGAGGTATACAGACTGAAGTTATCAGTTGTGCCAGTCGTATTCACCCGAGTACATGCTATGAGATATCTTACTTAGGTACGGGTCGCAAAGGCTGTCACTTTGCTGCAGGACAGATGAACTTTTCGTCGTGTTGGCAGAGACCTCAATGTCACTCCGTTTGTGATTCATCGCTTGTGGAATCGCTACAATCAGACTGGTCGGTGCACAAGGTGGGTTGGAAAAGGTCGTCGACACATTACGACCCCACAAGATGACCGATGTCTGGCCGGTCATATTCGTGTTGTGCCATCATCAGGCCACTGCCAGAGAACTACAAAAAGACCTCAGTAGGACCACTGGAGTCACAGTGTCTCATTACAGGTTAAGGGAAGTGTCCTTACGGCCCCGCTTAACGCAGCAACTTCAAGCAGCTTGCCTATAATTTCCCTGTACCCACGTCAAGTGGCAACTTTGCCCCTGGAGACGAGTGTTATTAACAGACGAGTCTAGATTTCCCTTCACGCAGTGTGATGGACATCAACGTGTATGGAGACGGCGTGGTGAGAAGTACATGCCAAATGTTGTCCAGCAAGTCGACAGATTCGTGGAAGGTTCTGTGATAGCTTGGCATCAGTATTGATGGCCATATGGATCTTTCCGTCGTCCGTGGTAATCTTACTGCTGCGGCGTACATCATTAGATCCTGATGCACCATGTGGTGGCTGCTGCGTATGATGTTGGCCCTGCGTTCACTTTCGTGCATGATAATGCCAGGGCTCATGTCGGGGGCATTACAAGAGATGTATTGCAAAATCTGGATATTCAAGTGCTGCAATGGCCAGTGGTGAGTCCCAACCTTAATCTCATCAAGCATGTGTGGGATATGCTTGACAGAAAGGTTCATGGCAATCTTGTCCCACCACACTCTCTCCAAGACCTCGGACATGCCCTCATGGACCAATGGGACCTGATACCGCAAAGGGGCCTCCATAGACTTATATGGAGCATGCCAAGGAGGTGCAAAGCTGTGATTGATGTTCATGGAGGGAGTACATGATACTGAAGCTCTCGAACGATGATAAAATCAAGCAGCATCTGTTGCCACTTTGTTTTCGCCCCCAGTTTGACATTTCCGTTTCTATTGAGCAAAATGACCATGAATGCAATGATGATTAGTTGTATACTTCAACAGTAAGGAATAAAAGTTTATTTGGTAGTATGCCTACTTGTGATTCATTGTTCTATGGAGCACAGCCTATTTTTCAAAGCCTGTTCTACAAATTCTTATGAAATGTGTATATCTCAGAATTTATTGCTTGCATTGCATTAGAAGTACCCATGTGTTCTGCACCTACAAATCCCAATGAGATTTTAGAAGATAGTTCAATGATAAATGAACAATACAGTCTCACAGGAATTGACCTTGGTACATGATGGTATTAATAAACTGAAGACCCAGACACATAGTCATAGCTAGACATTGCAGTCATATAGCCTTCTGTACTTTTGGGTATGTGTGATATCTGTGTGCTATTCTGTGATATTGTGATGGCTGGACTAGTGTGTGTGGGTGGAAATCAAACCCTCCTCTGTCAGTTACAGCCTCACAAGGCTGAGTGTATCCTGTTCCAGCCCTCATACCAGAATTAAAATTTCTTGGCAGAGATGGGAATCGAACCTGGACCTCGGGGCAACAGTCAAGAACGCTAGCAGCAACACCAAGAGGTGGCCTTTCTTTATTCCATTGGAAGCCATTTTTCTTAATGGACTTTATACTTTTCAGTCGGTAAACACGATTGTACTCAATTGTAATGAGTGTTATGCTGTAACCCCGAAGAAGATTAGATTCACTTGTGTAGCCACTTTCCATCATCAAGCAATCATCATCAGATGCCTTATCTCAGGCTATAGAATCTATGTCTACAAATATTTGGGTTAAAGTATTTACAATATGTAGCCTACACTTATTTTGTTGGTTGGTTCCCCCGTTTAGTGGCTGCGACAACGCGTTCATGTAGCCCCGTGTACTTTGGGTGTGTGTGGAAACTGTCTGATAACCTGTGTTAATTGTGATGGCTGTATTATTGTGTGTTATTTGTAATTCAGGTAAGGACTGCAGACGATCAATTTCAAGTAGTTCCTACTCTTGCTACCAAATGCTACCATCAATGACACGTAGCTGTGAACTTGGCTATTAGATGCCACCACAACCAGCACCTGGCAATGAACGTTGGAACTTTAAGAGCATTAACAAAACCTAACCTACAAATTTAGCTTCACATAATTGTAGTTAGTGGAAGGTTCTTTTACATGCCATTGATCTATAACATGGGCCCGCTGGCTTTACTTCCTCTCCAAAGGAAGGCGAAGGCATACTGAGGAATTTGTAACGCTCTTACAAACGCCGCCGACTTTGGCAGGGTTTGAACCCGATCTTGGGCATAGTTGCTTAGCATGCTACCAACTACACCACCGAAGCCGCCCTTACACTTATTTATTTAGTCACAGTGTTTTATAAACTTGCGCAACTGGTCAAAATTGTTAGTTTTGATTATTATTAGTGGCCATTAACCTTCAGATTTGCTTGTATAGTGTGATATCTGTAGTGGCTAGTAAATAGTCAGGTTGGTGTTCATAACGCTCCTAACCAATAGATACAGCAAAGGACAGATAAATAGGGCCATATGGAATGTAGAAGAGAGCCGAAAAACTACTGAAAAGAACAAAGAGAGGCCCCATCATAAAGATTTTCTGCTGTACGTAGAGGGGGTGACAGATAGAATCACCAGGTTGCTAAGAAAATGCATGACAACGGTTATGCAACAAATAAACAAGCTGACGCTAGTGGTACGTAAGTCAGCCGGGACAAAGCAGCCAAACCAGGATGCAGGAGTTCACAAAGTGTCTTGTTCATGTTGTGGCGGAGAAATCTAGCGGGAATAACTTTTACTTGTATATGTTTTATCTCTGACTTTGTTTTATTGCTTCATTATTGTTGGTCTCCTAGTCAGAATTCCTCACTAGTTCTTCTTATAAAATGTGTATGTCATTCCCTCTTAATAAATGTGCCAAACAAATGTGAGTACGAAATCATTGAAACCACAATGTAAACAGGTATAAGGGCAAACAAAAAGACGCGTTATCATTAGGATATCACAGCACATTCAAGACGCAAAACAAATACACTACAGATCTTCAATAGCTGAACATGCTGTTGTCATGAGACATGCCATAGCAATATGATAAGGCCAAAACTATTGCCAAAGTTCCCAGATATCAAAACAGGATAATTAGAAAGGCAATAGAAATCGTAAAGTATCCCAATAATTTCAATCGGGAAGACGGATTCAGGCTTAGCAACACATGGAAAGTTCTATTAGCGCATGATTGGCCGTGGCTCGGACCAATCAGGGAACAGCGTGACGTCAATGGCAAACAAGCATTCATGTCCAACAAACAACCAACGCTCTGTTTGATTACAGACACGAACTCGTACCCATGATTAAGTCTGCTGCCATGACATTCGAAATATCGGAAACAATCACTCACACACAACATGGCTCCATCCTGAAAGCCTACATAATAAATTGGATTAAGGTACTTAGCTTTTTGTTAGAGCGATGTGGTATCTGTTCTTGTGCTGCTGTTATTACTAACACTGTGGATCCAAGTGAATTTATTGATCTCATGTAATTATTTTCATGGTTAGGGCATAACACCGATACAATTGGGTACAATCGTGTTGACTGTCTGAAAAACATAAATTTTGTCATGCTTACTTCTGTCGAGGAACGTTGGATTCTCAACCAATCTCAGCGCAGTGGGTGGTCTTATCAGCGAAAGAGTTGAAACCCAATTTATGAAAGAATCACTTGGCCGAGCTTGTGGCACGCCACAGGGCCCTGCTGTAGTATTGAAAGCGTGCACATAGTATATACTTGACCTTGCAATAAGCGTGCAGGTGTTCAGTCGCCAGTCTGAACCTCAGATGCTAACATGGTGAGACAGTTATCACTATAACATCGTATTTTTGTATGTGAAACTTATTTTAAGTACGAGTCGGCTCGGCAGGTACGTGATGCATTTGATCAGCAATTTCTTGATGAAGTGCCACCTTCACTATCACAGATTCACGTAATTGAAAAATAAGTTTGACACTACTAGCTTAGTGCTCAATAAAAGACATAAAGTAAAAGATCAGAAACATTACAGTGGCAGAACTCACTCGTGTCAGCCAGAATGTGGTTGCCAGATACAATGCCTGCATTACCCAGGAAGGACGACACATCCAGCAGCTTTTATAAGGTAATATTTCATATACTGTAGGATTGTATACACACATAAAGCAGGGGACCACGGTGTGCCACAAACTCGGCAAAGGCTACCGCAGCAGCGGATAACAACACCGCCACTTGGCGTTCTTACTTTATATGAAACAACCTGTGTATAGCCCTTTAATACACTCAGACATGGCCAGATACTCCGCACCTGTAGTACTCAGAGGAACTGTCCTCTGCAGTGGTGGCTTGTGCTTGTTTGTTAAGAGGAGGAAAGAAGTTGTGGTGAAACCACATAACTTCTCCTTCTCCACTGCAAGACTCCAGTGTGCCTAATCACATTGCACCACTCACACACCACACACCGATATCTGAGCGGCTTGTCACGAAAGTGCAGCAACGTTCATTCGCACGAAGTCTATAGACACGCAGTTCTAACGCAGTCTGTGTTCTGGCATATTTTGAGGTTGAATTATAGTTTCACACATGTATGCATTGTCTGATTAATGTGTTAATTTTTCTTATGTTTATGCTATGTCTCTAGAATTCACTACCGACCTTTTCCAGAGGAAGAAGGGCAGCTTGCAGAACTTAGCAGAGATCGAACACTTCAACTGAAGGTATGGTAAACTGTCACTTATCACGCTTCGGTTGTTAGCAAAGAAAGAGTACCCAGTAATAGCAGTTAACACCCCGTATCATTTCTTTTTTGTCTTCAATTCCACCACAAAATGAACTTTTTTGTAAGAAGCAACAGGCCCGGATTTCTTATTGATAACTCAAATTTGTCGTAAGGCATAAAACCAACAAATAACCTGTAAATTTAGTTTAAGTTCTTGAAATTCCTATATATTCTGTTTTTGCTTCTTAAAAATAATTATTCAGTGAAATTATTTCAATAAATTACTTTCATTAGTAATAGTGGGTAATTCATGGTTTCGGAAGAAAAACAGCAGGAAAATTACGAGATATGGGTGGGGTGATAGAAGAACAAAATCAGTAATTGACTACTTCCTGGTTGAAAGGACAAATCGCAGAAAGCTGATGGATGTGACAGCTTTACCAGGAGAAGCATTTGATGGGGACCATAGAACTGTGGTGGCAAAATTTAGATGGGGAAAATTGGAAAACCTAAAGGAGATCAGAGAAAGTAAAATAAAAGTATGGAAATTGAAAGACAAAGCTGTACAGGAAGATTTTCTGGAGAGATTGAAGCAACAAATCCCAGTCACTGAAGTGGAAAATGTAGAAGAGGAATGGTCCCACTTTAAAAAGGCATTTGCTGGTGCAGCAGAGAGTGCTTGTGGTAGGACGTCCACAAGAGTGAAAGAGAAGGAGACACCGTGGTGGAATGAGGAAGTGAGGAAAGCAGTGAAAGAAAAGAAGTCTGCATGGAAAGAATGGAACCGAGATCAAACAGAAGAAAGCAAAAGGAAGTATCACGACAGCAAACGGAGGTGTAAGAAAGTGGTAGGAGAAGAAAAGAAGAAAAGTTGGGAAGAATTTACACGAAGAATGGAAACAGATGTAAGTGGCAGTAAAAGGATGCTGTATGGGCTTCTAAGAAGTAAGAGGAAAGAAAGAGTTACTACAAAGCTGGTGAAAAAGGAAGATGGAGAGTTGTTAACACACCCGGAAGAGATAAAGGGACGATGGAAGGAGTATTTCGATAAGCTATTGAACGTGAGCAATTGTACTGGTGAGATCGAAGTGACACAGCCTGACGACTCTATAACAGAAGATGATATAACAATGCTGGAGGTAGAATTAGCAGTACAGAAGATGAAGATGGGAAAAGCAACAGGGGTGGATGAGATCAGTGTAGAAATGATAAAGGCTGCTGGACCTGTTGGTATGCAATGGCTGTATCGACTGTTAAAGTGTGTGTGGAAACGGAAATGTGTACCAGAAGACTGGGTGAACGGGCTAATAATACCAGTGTTTAAGAAAGGGGACAAGAAAGTGTGTGATAACTATAGAGGGATCACCCTCATATCACAGATAGTAAAAATACTGGAAAGGATATTAGAAAGAAGAATGAGAAGAAAGGTGGAAGGAGAGTTGCAAGAGGAACAGTATGGCTTCAGGAGTGGAAGATCCACAGTGGACCCAATCTTTAGCTTGAGGCAGGTGATGGAAAAGAACTGGGAATATGGAGAGGATTTGATCATGACTTTCATAGATCTAGAAAAGGCATATGATAGTGTCCCCAGAGAGAAGGTATGGGAAACCATGGTTAAGAAGAGACTGGGAAGAGAAATGTTGGAAATGGTGCAAGCAATGTACAACAACTGTGTTAGCAGGGTTCTGACCCCTGTTGGAAAGACAGATTGGTTTAGGAACAAGACTGGACTAAGACAGGGGAGTGTGCTGTCACCTCTTTTATTCATAATGGTAATGGATGAAATTGTAAAGGAAACAAAGGAAGCATATGGACATAAAGAAATGAAGTTACTATTATTTGCAGACGATATTGTGGTCTGGGGAAGGAACACGGAAGAAGTGCAAAAACAACTAGATGCACTGAACGAAAATATTCAGAAGTATGGCCTAAAAATCAGTATAGAGAAAAGCAAGATCATGGTGATGACAAGAGGGGAAAGACAAGGAAAGGGCATTGTGAAAATTGGAAGTCAGAGTTTGGAAATTGTGGACACGTTCAAATACCTAGGAAGTGAATTGATGCAAACTGGTAGGTTGGACATGGAGATTGGCAGGAGGGTACAGCAGAGCAATGCATTCTATCAAAGTGTAAGAAAACTTGTTTGGGATAAGGAAGTACCAAGGAAAAGCAAGGAGGTAATGTATAAAATGTACTATGTACCCATATTAACGTATGCAGCTGAGACTTGGACCCTGACGAGCAGGCAAGAGAGTAGAATCCAAGCCAGTGAAATGAAATTCCTAAGAAGTATGATAGGTAAGACAAGGAAAGACAGAGTGAGGAATGAAGATGTTAGGAAGGAAGTTGGGATGGGAAAACTAAATGAGAGAATTGAGAAGAATAAACTAAGGTGGTTTGGACATGTAAAGAGGATGGAGGAAAATAGAATACCAAGACAGATGCTGGAGGCGAAGTGCAAGGGTAAGAGAGCAAGGGGAAGACCGAGAACAAGGTGGATTGATTCAGTGAAGAACAGCGTGAGAAAAAGAAATCTGGACTGGGACAAGATCGTGGAAGAAGAATGGTGGAAGGAAAGAGGAAAGTGGAGAAGTGCCATAAATACCCCGACCCAGCAGGAGCTGGATAAGGGGAAATGATGATGATGATGATGATGACTTTCATTAGTAATACCAATAGGACGACCCAGGAAGAGATGGTTGGATTAGATCAAGGAGGCTCTGGAAACTAGAGGAGAAAACTGGGAAACAAAAACAAGTACCAAGATAGAGCAAAAGGAAGGCAAATCCTTCATAAACATCCTACCCAGCTAGCCGGAAGGATATGAAGATGATGATGATGAGCAGGGCCTGGATTCTGATGACATGTCATCTTTAAAATGGTTCACCACAGACATTGCTGACTTATATACAAATACTGCTCATGGCCCCTACATTACAGAATGCATATTTTTGAATTCATTTCTTCGTCATTTTCTTGCTTTTTGCATCATTATTATGTCATTTAATGGAATTTATTAGAATATTTTATATGTTTTGAGTCATTTTATCAAATTTTAAATGGTTTATCATGTATATTTTGCATATGCGTATTAACGGAACTGAAGGTGAGGATAAATACGAAGACATGAGAATATTCACAACTTTGTTCAACCCTCATTTCTTGGAATATCCACATTCCAGAAGACACACTGCACTTGCAACTAATCCGGAAGCAATGTTGAAATTGAGGAGGTAGGAAGACAGACAACAGTAGCCCCAGTAATACCAGTCTGGTTAAGTACCTCTGTTCAACCATATGTGTGATAAGTGGATTTGTGTTATCGGCCGCGATTTTTATTCGAGTGTATTAAAAATGGTTGACAATCGTCTTTCTTTTTCCTGTTGGGAATCTACGAATGGTCAGTCATCTACTGTAACGTGGAGCGAGGTAAGCCTGTATAGCCTGCCATGTATTTTAAGTACACATTTTTCTTATTACCTCTAATCCGATAATGAATTTGAGTACCTAACGGCGAAATTCTCTCTTTTTTGTTCTTCAGATGTTGCAGCCTTAAAGTTCCACATACCCTGAAATGTTATTTTCCTTGAAAAAGAAAAAGAAGAAAGAACACAGAACTTGGAGTGACAAACAATAGACTGAAATAATAACCAGTATTGGGGTGCGACGTGTAGACAACCTCCACGTGGTGTACCCTGGGCAACGGACTGCTAATGCAGGACGGCTAATAGTCTACACAACAGGCGACCAAACTAGATCTAAGATCTCTCACGGTCAATCAAGACAACATTAGATAAGAAAGATGAATACCAAAGGCACTTCTCAGAGCCAACTGACTAGAACGTTTGGAACCAGCGTTCACATTCTCCAAATTAACGCAGAAGGATTGTCAAAGGATAAACTAGCTACTAACCTCAAAATAGGCATCTTTACAGTTCAAGAAACTCATATCACAGAAGATTTGGAAAGGAGGGTTAAGATTGCAGGATGCAGATTGATAGCGAGACTCTTCTCCCCTGTCCACGGATCAGCTATGTTTGCACGAAACAACCTCCGCAATCATTCAGATGTTAACTGTCAAAAAATCAATGACATAGAAATAATAACAGCCAAACTAAATTACCTAACCATCATGTCAGTTTACAAACCACCTTCTTCCAATTGGACAACCCCACCCCTACCTCCATTAACCGCACCATGTATTTACATACTTGCTACATGGCGTGATAGCCAAGATCATTATCTCAGTTTTGATGCTAAAGAAACTAAGACATTTCACTCTGCTAGATGGCAATCTGACACCAATCCTGATCTGGTCTTTGTCTCCACAGATGAAAGGAAACTCCCACTAGACCATACAAGAAAACTCCTTCAGAAACTCCCTAGAAGCCAACATTGACCCACACTCATCAATATTGGCCTAGAAATTCTAGCTATCAGGTCAATTCATAAACCAAGATGGAATTTTAAGAAGGCGAACTGGGACAAATACAGTTCGGAGGTGGATTGTAATTCACGATGGATACCACCAAAGGCAGAGAACTACAAGAGATTTGTGGGCGTTGTCATCGGCACAGCTAAGCGGAACATTCCCCGAGGATTCAGGAAACAATATATTCCATGTTGGGACAAATCCACCCAAATTTTATATTTGAACCATCAAAAAACTGCTGATCCTGAAGTGGGGAAAACAATATTGGAAGAATTGAATGAAAGTAGGCAGGAGAAGTGGAAAGACCTAACTTCTCAAACGAGCTTCACTCACCCCAGTAGGCCAGTAGGAAAGCATGGTCTCTTCTGAGGAAACTTGGAGCTGCTTCCAATGTATATAAAGAGGAACCTGGTATCACACCAGTGGATGTGGCACTACACATCAAATCGAGAGCTGATAAAATTCCATTAGACATGGCCATGAATAATCAAACAGAAAGAGAGCTTTCTAATATAAACACCAACCTCCAAAATGACCCTTCTCTCTCTAATTGATTCAGTGACAAAGAAATCGAGTCAGCTATTAAAATGCTAAAATTGAGGAAGGCATCAGGCTTAGACGGCATATTCCCAGAGTTCATAAGATATCTCGGAAAACTGGCAAGAACATGGCTCAATAACTTCTTCAGTGATATCCTGGATACTGGGATCATTCTCCCAGAGTTCAAAGTGGCTCACACCTTGGCAATCATCAAACCTGGAAAACCAGCAGATGTCCCTTCAAGCTACTGACCTATTGCCCTACTCAGTGTTTGCTACAAGCTCTTAAAACGTCTAATCCTGAATCAAATTCAGGGAATTATAAATAATGTAACTCAATCATACCAGGCAGGTTTCAGAACCCAACGGCTGTGAACAGGTATTGGCATTAACATCTTACATCGAGGCAGGATTCCAGAAGAAGTTAAAGACATCAGTCGCTTTTGTCGACCTAACAGCGGCATATGATACGGTCTGGCTGAACGGATTATTGCTTAAACTTAAAAGACATAGGACTACCTAACCCTGCCCAAAACTAACATTACTCCTGAAGAATATGCTGACAAGTCGGTATTTCAAGGTCTCCATAGGACAAGGACAAGCAAGTCGTTTTCAGTAAAAAATGGCCTTTCTCAAGGTTCAGTATCAGCTCCATTGCTTTTCAACTTATACACCAGTGATATGCCTGACAGCATCATCAACAAATTCTGCTATGCTGACGACTTAGCTATTGTTGTACAAACCTCCACGCTTGAGGAAGGAGAAAGCACTCTCTCCAGTGATTTGCAATGAATGCATGCATATTATACAAATGGAGACAGTCCCAATCCCAATAAGACAGAAGTGTGTGCATTTCATCTGTGCAACCGCATTGCCCACCAACAGCTAAAAGTGAACTTCTGTCAGCAAAGAGTTAAGCACAATCTCAGCCCTATGTATCTTGGCATCACCTTGGACCATTCCTTAACCTTCAAGAAGCACTTGGAAAACACAGGCCAAAAACTCAAATCGAGGAACAATATCATGAAGAAATTGACTGGTACATCATGGGGTGCTGATGCAACTTCACTGCGCACGACTGCCCTCTCCAGGGTTTATCCTGTAGCAGAGTATTGTGCCCCAGTGTGGCACCGAAGTGCTCTTACTAAAAGGATCGATGTTCATCTGAATGAAACTATGACGGTCATAACAGGTACACTGAGAACCACCCCAACTCCCTTATTACACACTGTCAGTAACATATCACCTCCAGAACTAAGATGACAGGAAGCAACAGTGCGTGAGTCGAGAAAGCTACATCAACAAAATCACCCACAGGATCTCCCAATTCATGTAGTTCTTAATGATCTTCCCCCCAACTCATCTTAAATCAAGGAACCCAATATGGCATAACATACCTGACATTAATTCCACGGAACAATGGCACCAAAACTGGAAGTCTGCTCTTGTGAAACATTAAGGTATTCTAGATCCTACTATAAGACGTCCGGGTTTCTACCTGAAGAGAAACCAGTGGGTAAAGTTAAATCGCCTAAGAACAGGTCACGCCAGATGTAACACCATGCAACATAGATGTGGACTTCATGATTCTCCTGCCTGTGACTGCGGAGCTCCTCCTCAAACCGTACAGCATATTGTTCAAGAATGTCCGCTGAGGAAGTATGCTGGATCACACAAGATGTTATTTCTGCTGCACCTCCCTTTCTGGACTGGCTTCAACAACTGGATATTTCGTTATGAATGCAAACGCAACCAATGTTCTTGTGATGTATATATTGTACATATGATTTACTTATTTATACATGTATTATATTGTAATTCACCTTGTTGCTAGCCATACGATAAATAAAGTAAAACAACCAGTATTTTTGTGCAAGTAATTTGAATTTGTCAAATAATAATTACATTATATTAGGTACGGTACCTATTAAAATCATTTCAACATACAATGGCGTAGTCTGTGTGATCAAATTATGTCAGTTTCTTTCAAATTTTTAGGTTAATTTTTAAAGTTTTCTGGTCATTTTATGGATTTTTTTGCAGTCATTTTATAGGTTATTTTTTAAACTATATAAGGTCATCAAAGTAATAGCTACGCTGTGATTGAAGATAGCAAGTATTAGGCACATTCATCAAAAGGGGAGGATAAGGTACAACCTCGATAAATTGAAGGAGAAGGATATGGAGGCGCAACATCATTTCTCACTAGAGTTGAGAAACCGATTTCAACAGCTGAGAGAGGAAGAAGAAGGAAAGGATATTGAACATAACTGGAAGAACATAGAGAGTATCTATATCAATACATGTGAAAAGGTTTTAGGCAAGAGAGAGAGAGGAAGGGAGGCATGGGTTACTTCTGAGACATGGGAAACCGTGAACAGCAGGAAGGAATGTAAGAAAAGACTTAACAATGCAAGAACTCACGAAGAGAAAGTACAAGCTAGAACAGATTTCAACCAACTTAACAAAATAGTGAAGAGGAGTTTTCGATGTGATAAAAGAGTATTTATCAATAATTTAGCAACACAAGCAGAGATGGCAGCGCAAAACAACGATAGTAGAACCCTATATCACATAACCAAAAGATTAACAGGAAAGTTCTCTAGTTTTGATAAACCTGTGAAATATTAGAAAGAAATAAAGGGATTCTGCCTTTTCAATACTTATATTAAACCTACTCACAGGTACATGTTTCGAAGGTTGTTAACTCCCTCTTCCTCAGCCTGTACAATGAATATCAAAGATTAATTACCCTACCTTTATAAGTACATGACTGACATGAAAACAGTATTGCAAAGGCAGAATCCCTTTATTTCTTTCTAATATATAGTTAGTCAATACGGATCTCAATTACTGACATTATGAAACCTGTGAAAGCCAAAGATGGGAGATTACTGTCTACACAAAAGGAACAAGTAGAAAGATGGAGAGAACATTTTCTGGAGATCTTGAATCGGGGAATAAGCGAGGAAAAAGAGACAGTGGACATGATAGAGGAAGAGCAGGAAGATAGGGCTATAAGCACAGAACCACCATCAAAAACAGAGATACAAAAGGCTATCAAACAACTAAAGAACAGTAAGGCGGCAAGTATGGACAACATTCCATTGGAGGCCAGAAAGTAGATACGGACACTACAGTTGAGATTCTGCTCCCATTTTTTGAGAAGATCTGGGAAGAAGAGAAGATTCCTACAGACTGGAAGAAAGGACTGTTGATCAAGCTTCCGAAGAATGGAGATTTATTGGAATGTGACAACTGGAGAGGGATTACTCTCCTTTCAATCCCAAGTAAGGTACTCTCCCGAGTAATTCTAGAATGGAAAAAACAGAGAGTTAATTTAAGGCTGAGGAAAGTACAAGCAGTATTTAGAGAAGGCTTTTCTTGTACAGACCAGATCAATACACTGTGCATAATTATAGAACAATCAACGGAACTGCAATCGTCACTGAACCTACTATTCGTTGATTTTGAAAAGGCGTTTGATAGTGTAATGAGAGAGAAGATTTGGCAAGCCATGAAAGAGTTTGGGATTCCAAAGAAAATTATAAAGATTACTCAAGAAATGTATGAGAAATACACCTGTCAAGTTTTACATCAGGGGATGTTGTCGGAGCCCATTCCAGTAAATACAGGAGTTAAACAAGGATGTTTGCTGTCTCCAATACTATTCCTCATGGTGCTGGATCTTATCATGAAGAAAGCAATGAATCGCCGAAGAGGTATCCAGTGGGGACTTACAGACAGGTTGGAGGACCTGGATTTCACAGACGACCTGTGCTTGCTAGCCAGCAGTTACAAAGATATGGAAGCAAAGCTGAATGATTTAAGAACTGAAGCATCTGAGGTGGGATTGAAGATCAATGGAAGGAAAACCAAGGAGATGCGCCATAATAACCGAAATAAGGCACCATTTTTCTAGGGAATAAAGAGATCGATCAAGTCAAACAGTTTTGCTACCTGGGAAGTATGGTCACCACTGAGGGAGGTACTATGGTGGATATAGGAAATAGAATAAATAAGGCTAAAGGAGCATTTGCAATGTAGAGACCATATGGAAAGCAAGGGAACTTAACACCTATACCAAACTTCGCATCTTCAATTCAAATGTCAAGTCAATATTGCTCTATGGGTGTGAAACTTGGAAGACCAACAAACAACTGATTAACAGACTCCAAATATTTGTGAATAGATGCTTGAGGAATATCCTGAGGATATGGTGGCCACAAGTTATCTCCAATGAAGAGCTATGGAGAAGAATACAGCAAACACACAGCGTCGTAGGAAATGGAAATGGATTGGGCATACAATATGGCGAGATGGAGACAACATAGCAAGACAAGCCCTGGAATGGAATCCACAAGGTAGTAGGCGAAGAGGCAGTCCAAGGAACACCTGGAGGAGGAGCGTAATAACAGAAGGAATGGAGAAAGGAGAGAAGACCTGGAACGAGATAAGGAGGATGGCGCAGAACAGAGTCCGATGGCGGAAATTCATTGATGCCCTATGCTCCACTTAGGAGATAAAGGAAATAAGTCAAGTAAATCACAATCCGTGCCCTGATAATGAGTAATACCACTAACACTCTGAAGTATCGTGGCACACCTAGTTAATCTCGCAGATAGGGGCAGATGACCTCGTAGTTCCACCCCTTAAAACAACAATAACTAACTAATAACTAACTAATCTCGCGGCACACCTAGTTAATCATGCTGCACACCAATTGAGAACCACTGCCCTAAAGAATCAACAACTTTTATATTGTCAGGTTCTGATCATTATAATTCACCATCTCGACTTGTTTGAATTTGAAATTCTCATCAGCTTAATTTACAAAAATGCATTACAAGTCTAATCGGTTTTCCTTACAGATTTTTAGCCTACTTTTCACAATTTGCAAAAATGAGGAAAAAGTAGACTTATGAGATCGGGCAAATGTGTGTCTGTCTGTCTGTCCTTCTGTCTGTCTGTCTGTCTGGCTGTGTGTGTGTGTCCCCCTATCAACTCCTAAACGGCTGGAGCAATCGAAACAAAATTTGGTAGGAGTAAAGATCTATACCTGAATATCTCACGGCCATATTTGAAAATAATGTCAGTGCTACTAACTGCTGAAAAATCGCAATTGAAATTTGAGCTCCATGTTGGATATCATGGAAGATATGAATGGGAACTATTTCAAAATTGCCACACGTATAGATAATAATATTGCAGTTTAATTCCCAGGAGGCCATACATGGCAGTGTTGCCAAAATGATTATAAGCTTGCTGATAGGTCCAATTTTTAAATGCATATAACTTCTACACTATCAATTGGAATTCAACCAAATTTCGTATGTACTATGTGTACATACACATATATGAATTAGCATAAATCTTAAGAGCCACCAGGGCTGCCAACTGTTAATAAATGCACTCCCTATTGTTTTTATCCAAATACCAATATATAAGAAAGTATGCATGCAGACAGCTTTAAACTATGCACATGCATTGTACCTGACATTCTATATTAATTTGGAGTAACTTATATACGTCAGTGCTACCAACATGATTCTAAGCCTGCTGAGAGGTCCAAATTTAAATACACGTAACTTCTATACTATCATTCGGATTTCAACCAAATTTCGTGTGTGTTATGTGTACCATAACAGATATGACTATGCGTATATTTAGGAGTAACCAGGGCTGCCAACTGTTAATAAATACTATCTCTATTTTTGTTACCCTAATATCAATATATCAGAAAGTATGCAAGCCAATAGCTCTAAACTTTGCGCACGTATAGTACCTGGCATTCTAGATTAACTTGGAGTAACTAATATAGGCCTACGCCAGTGCTGCCAACATGATTCTATGCCTGCTGATAGGTCCAATTTTAAAATGCATGTAACTTCTCTACTAACTAATGGATTTCATTCTAAATTGACACAACAATAGATCATATTATTTCAGATTATTTCTGACCAATACATGTATGTTATTGTTGCCAACATGATTTTACGCGCGCTGTTAGATGCAATGTTTAACTGCATGGAACGTCCATGCTATTCATTGGACTTCAACCGAATTTTGTATTCTGTACCTTAAGAGATGGAACTAAGAATATATTCAGTTACCAGGGCTGCCAACTGTAGTTCTCTATTGGGCTACATTATGCCAGGTATACAGTATTTTGAACTAATTAGAAATTTCAATATTACCAACTTAATTTCGTCATTATTCTAGATAGATCCATTTAGATTAATCATTGGCATGAATCTTAAATTTTAAGAAAAGTAGGCTCTTTAGTTCGTCACGGAACTTCTTGTTTTTTTAACATTGTGATATTTATCATTATGTCTAGCCTATCTCTGTTTTGTTTATATAGCCCAGAGCATTTTGATTCACTGTAAATTTTGTTTTATGAGGATGAGCTAAAAGCAAACTTTATCTTTGTGTCTTGCAATGCTAGGGGCTCCTCGCATCTCTCAAAGGGGGCGAGGTCAGGAGCACTGTTCAGTACACTCATCAGAAGAGGAGTCTATTGCTAACAACAAATTTTGCAACTCGACAGCAGAGAACATGTGCAGTCTGTGTTGGGAACCTGATCCAGTTTTCACAGTGATGTTTCAACTGGTGGATGTGGGATTCAGAATATGTTCAGAGGGAATCTTGGACCTTTGCACATCTGTAGTGGTTCATGCTTAAATTCTCCGGGTAGGCTTATTACGTTAACATGTTATCTTAACATGTGGACCAATCCGGTGCAAAACAGATGTTGCATGTAACGTTATTCGAACTAAGCTGTTTTGGCTTCGTGCATCGTCAGTAGGGAGGAGACAGGCGAAGGTAACAGTTCAACTGAGTTAAGTATGTATGTCTACCCCTTATTATTCCCGTTTTTCCTATGGGGTCGGGGATGAGATGCGATGGAAGTCTTTGTGGCGGATGATTTTACGGACGGATGCGCTTCCTGACACCAACCTCATGAGAGGAGTTAATGAGAGATGAAATGAATGATGGTGAATGAAACTGGGCAAGGATGTGGAAGGAAGTGGCCGTGGCCTGTCAGAAGGTACCGTCCCAGCATTTGCCTGGAGTTGAAAATGGGAAACCACGGAAAACCATTTCAAGGACGGCCGACGGTGGGGCTCGAACCCACGCGTCTACCGAGTCAGCAGAGAGCTTGGCCCCATGACCTAACGCAGCGCTTTAGCGAGCGCAGCCACTACTGTCGGTAGTTAAGTAACCATATACAAATAAAATTCTAGTGCATGCTCTAATTTTATTTATTTTTATTTTATTTATTGTATTGTGTTGTTCTAAAATTGTATACACATGCTTAATACCAGCCCTCATACGTCATTCACAAACCTTTAAAACAAAACAAACTAACCTTATAACATGATTCAAATTGCGAATCATATTATAAACATCAATTAACCCTCTACTTGTGAGGTGGTATTACTGTGACGTACATTGTGAGGTGAGGTCTGAGTAACCGGCGATTAATCTTACTTGTTCATAGGCACACACAATAAAACTATTTACTTGAAATTTGTCATGTTGGTACTTCAACTACTCTAACACACGATACAAATACAAACATTTCTTATAATCAAAGTAGGCGATAGGTCTTTCGTACTCATATTACATTTGTTATGCGAAAAAATGAAAGGTTTCTCTGAATATTAGATTCAATTAATTTTAAAAATGAAAACTTTACAAAATATCACTATACAATAATTATTATTTAGAAACAAATATACATGGTTGACAATAATGAAACAGCAAAACATTCTTCTTCAGTTGGAAGTGTATCTCTTGCCTGCATGGTCAGCGTGGAACGTTAACAGTGAGGTGTGGTCACTGATACCATTCGAAAACTTTACAACGCAATCGCCCGAAACTAACAGTAGCTGGAGCTGCACTGAGCTATGCAGTGACTCAAAGCCATGTGCTCGGAAGGCTCACAAAAAAAAAAGGCAGGAAGTAACAATAGAAGGGATAAAAATATCACTTCAAAATATTCTTGCGATCACCTTGACCGCACCCCACAAGTAGAGGGCTAAACACACTACAAGTTGTTAGATAATATACTATTTGTATATAAATTTACACCTCATCACAGTGATTAGGATCTGATGATGACCACTTGAAGGATGAAACGCTTAATCCTAACATTTCCCCCATTATATAGTGATCATAATCTAATACATGTATTGTTTCCAGGAGTTTTATTTACATAATTATATACATTGTACTCCGCCCACTCATTGGGCAAATTCATGTTGACCGATTGAAGAGTTACAGATAACAGTTTGTACAGGTTACACTGAAAGAATGGCGTCAAATCTTTAGATGTTAAGACTGTGGCTTCCTGAGCCTTTTCAGGGAAGCAATGTAGCTCGCTACACCTCGCCCTTTAGCTCTGTTACTTCTTCTTCTGGTGCCGTCTTGGTTCAATAAAGGTTGGCGATCATCCTGGCAATGAGAGATTTGTCGTTTTCCGCATGAAATAGAATGATGTATCCTATTGGTACCAACCACGCATGTTACGCAACCAAGGCATCCTTCTTTGCTCACTTCTACATGTGCCTTCAATTTTCCCTTGCTGAACAAGTTGCAAGACTCTCTACTTTTTACCATGCATGCTGTGTCCAAAGTGCTCCTTGTTACACAGGGAAGAATTTGACGCTCAAGACGCCACCTAATGTGGTTACAATACCTGTTTCCAAAGTACAGGTGGCCGAGAAGTCCCTTTACATGTTATAGCATAGGGCAATAAATTTAGACATCTATTATAAAAAATGAATTGCTGTTCGTTAGTCTCGCTAAAACTCGAGAACGGCTGGACCGATTTGGCTAATTTTGGTCTTGAATTATTTGTGGAAGTCCAGAGAAGGTTTAAAAGGTGAATAATTATGTAAGTTGTAGCGCACGAGTAGATTCAACAAATGAGCGACGACGGCCAAAGCGTTTCAACAAAGTCCTGTATGCGTTCACATACCATTCATCCGATAGCGATGAAACTTGGGTGAGAGGTTGTGTACACTACAGGCAAGGTTTCTGGCTTAGTAAATCCATGTTATAATAGGTAGCGCACGAGTAAATTCAACAAATGAGCGACGACGAGAGAAGCGTTTCCAATAAGTCCCGTATGCGTTCATATACTATTCGTCTGATAGTGATGAAACTTGGGTGAGATGTTGTGTACATTTCATGGAAGGTTTCTGGCCTGGTAAATCCACTTAACAATAGGTAGCGCATGCGTAGATTCAACAAATGAGCGACGACGGGCGAAGCGTTTCAACAAAGACCCGTATGTGTTCATATACCATTTGTCCGAAAGGGATGAAACTTGGGTGAGATGTTGTGTACACTTCAGGGAAGGTACATCCACTTTACAATAGCTATCGCACAAGTAGATTCAACAAATGTGTAACGGCGTGCGTATCGTTTAAAAAAAATTCCGTATGCATATACCGTTTATGCGATTGCAATGAAATTCGGAGAAATGTTGTTTCCACTCCGGCAAAGATTTCTGATTTAGTAAATCCATTTTACAATTGATAGTGCACGATTAGATTTAATTAATGGGTGACAGTGTGTGAATCGTTTCAACCAAGTCCCGTATGCGTTCATATAACATTCATCCGATTATCATAAAACTTTGGGGAGTTGAACACAGTCCTGCGAAGGTGTATGAATTAGTAAATCCTTTTTTCAATGGGTGGCGCACAAGTAGATTCAACAAATGAGTGTCGTCGTGCGAATCGTTTAAGCAAAAACCCGTATGCGTTCATATGCCATTCATCCGATTGCGATGAAATTTTCATGAGTTGATGTGTACACGCCAGGGAAGGTTTTCACTTAGTAAATCCATTTTACAATAGGTACCATACGAGTATATTCAACAAATGGGTGACGCCGCTCGAATCATTTCAACTAAGTCCCGTATACGTTCATATACCATTCATTTCATTGTGTTGAAAATTTGGTGAGTTGTTGAGCACGCTCCCATGATTTTTTTGAGATTGTAAATCAATTTTACAATAGTTTAGAGGTGGTTAACGGAAAAAGAAAAACAATATTGGGAATCCAAAAGCACTTCAACATACAAAGTTACAATGCCAACACTTTCTTTGATTGGCATTGCAACGCATGCCGGGTACAGCTAGTGTATTATAAATCCCTCCTTATATTATTCTGCTAAGGTCCCATTCCAGTTTTGTACCAAAAATAAGGCCCTATTAACACCAACCTACACATATGGGGTACCTACAGGTTCCGCATAACCCAATGTGTGCGCGAAACACATTCACTTACTCCTTAAATGCCTCACAATTAAATACCATTTTGCACTCGAGAAAAGGCTTATAAAGTCATAAAATAAACTCATGAAGGAATGGCAAGTCATGTCGCTTCCAGGCAACAGTAGCTCTTGACGAGACACGGCCGACTGGATGCGAGTAGCGCTCTCCACTACCGGTATAGAAAATGAGGCTCTTTACATGAAATCCCATTAGTTACTCTACTGCTCATACAGCACTGTCAACCCAGTATAGCTTAACAAAGACTTGACACTATTTGTACCTATGCCTCACGTTCAAGTACGTAGCACAGTGGCTCAAAACACAATGACTCAGTTGTAATATTACTGCTTGAGGTTAGCTGTCCGTGATGGTTTCAATTTATTGCACTATTCAGGTAAATTGTTTCAGCAATATGTTGTTGATTGCTATTGTAAAGTAGAGGGGGCAAGAATTACGTATATAAAATCACATCAGAAAGAATTGCGCGCTGAAAGCTATAAGGGCCTTATTGATTATATGCTGAACAACAACCAAGGCTTCCAAACAGGCATCCCTGTCATATTGCCATCAACGTTTATGGGTAGCCCACAAAATATGATTCAAAATTACCAGGACGCCATGTCAATTGTCAGTAGATTTGGGAAACCTGATCTCTTCGTTACCGTTACATGCAATCTCAAGTGGAAATAAATTACTGACAATCTTCAGCCATTTGAACAAGTATCTAACAGGCCTGATTTGGTCACAAGAGTTTTCCACGCTAAACTCAGACTCATTTTAGACGATCTCCTGAAAGGACACGTTCTCGGAGTTGCCATTGCAAATGTTCACGTGATCGAATTCCAAAAACGCGGACTGCCCCATGCATATATTTTGCTCATTTTACGAGAGGCCGATAAAATTAGGGATCCTGAAGCTGCTGATTCTAAATCCATGATACATGGACCCTGTGGTCGTTTAAATTAACAGGCACCTTGCATGGATGGCGACAAATGTACTAAAGGTCTCCCTAAAGAATTCGCATCAGAGACAGTCATGAACGTGAACGGTTATCCTCTGTACCGTAGGAGGAATGACGGTCTTACAGTTCTAAAAGGTAATTGCGCCCTAGACAATAGGTGGGTTGTACCTTACAACAAATGGTTTTCGATAAAATATAATGCTCACATTAATGTAGAAATATGTTCAACAATCACTTCCATTAAATATCTGTACAAATATGTGTACAAAGGCCACGATTGCGCCGCCATGCGTTTGGCAGCAGCACAGGATCCAGGGGAACAGCTGAATCATGACGAGACCGAAAGATTTATCAACTGTCGCTACGTGAGTCCTCCCGAGGCAATGTGGCGCCTCCACGAACGTCCTTTGTACCAAAAATCGCACACAATAGAGCGTCTGCCTGTCCACTTACCACAGGAACAGTTAGTGTACTTCCATGTCGGCGATGATCCTATACCTGACCTGGGAAATGAACGAAACACAAAGTTGACTGCATTCTTTCAACTGTGTGAAGACAATATTTGCGCGAGGGAGTACTTCTACTCGGAGATACCACAACACTTTGTTTGGGGAAATAACCAGTGGAAGCCAAGGCAAAGGTTCACCAAAACTCTGGGTAGAATCTACACAGTCAATCCAGCCGATAAAGAGCGCTTCAGCTTGCGCCTTCTTCTCCTTCATGTCAAGGGACCCACCAGTTACGAATCTCTCCGGACCGTCAAAGGTGTGGACTTTCAAACTTTCTCCGAGGTGGCCACTCGATTAAACTTGCTGCAGAATGACAGAGAGTGGTTTCAATGTCTCGCGGAAGCTCCGACGTTTCAAATGCCGAGGCAACTACGGGATCTCCTTGGTACCATTTGCGTGTTCTGTTCACCGGTAGACGCTCTGCAACTTTGGGACACTTTCAAAGGACATCTGGCAGAAGATTACTTGAGGGACTGTGAACCTGACTTTGCGCATAACCTGGCTATGCTCCAAATTCAGCAATTCCTCCAGGTTCACGGACGCTCCTGTCAAGACTACGGCTTACCAGTGCCCCATCTTCAAGAGCTCCCCAATCCAGACCCAATCAACCGTCAAGCTGACGCAGAAAAGGGACACATAATGTACAACCAATTAAATGACCAGCAATGAGCAATTGTCGATGAGGTTCTAGCGAGCGTTCATTGCGACGTACACAATTCATTTTACGTCAATGGTCCAGGTGGAACTGGCAAAACATTTGTCTACCAGACCCTCATACACACTTCGTGGCCAGGGAAAAACTGTTCTGTCTGTGGTTTGGACTGAAATAGCGGCGAGGTTGCTAGAAGATGTCCGCACTGTCCATTCCGTCTTCAAATTTCCCGTTCCCATTACGGACATGTCTGTCTCCTCAATCAGACATAAATCCATTGAGGCGCATACAATTAGAGATGCAGCAATCATAATATGGGACGAAGTTTCAATGGTCTCTAAAGAAGCACTGTCTTCATTGCATCGACTCCTGACGGACATCACAGGGCTAAACATTCTTTTCGGAGGAAAATTTATCGTTTTTGGAGGGGATTTCCGAGAGGTCCTTCCAGTTGTGAGGCGCGGAAATAGAATCACCATCATAGAGACGTGTGTCAAGCCCTCGCCACTGTGGTCGCAAGTAGCACTTCGCCACCTCACCACCAACATGCGAGCAGCTGGTGACCAAGAATTCTCTCATTGGTTACTCCAGATGGGAAATGGAACCTTGCCACTACATGACACCGTCAACCCCACCAGTATTCGAATACCCAAGCAATGCTATTGCTCTCCTCAGGACCTAGTACAACACACTTTCGGAAGCCAAATCGATGCGGACAAGATCCACACCTTATTACGTACAGCAATCCTCTGCGCTAAAAAGGAAGATTGCGGAAAAATCAATGATCAGATCATTCAGAACTTACTTACCGCCGAAAGCAAAACCTACCTCAGCTTGGATTCAGTTCAAACACAGGATCCACTAGATATTCTACTATATCAGACTAAGTTCCTAAACAGCATTGAACCCTCAGGATTGACTCCACACAAATTGACTCTTAAGATTAATACCATAATTATGCTCATAAGAAACCTCAACTCCAAACGCGGATTAGTAGACGGATTACATCTAATCGTCACACAGTTGAATGATCACAATATTATCGCAAAACTAGTAGGTTCCAATGAATTAGTTATAATTCCTCGAATTAAATTGACGCCATCCGATCCAACTATACCATTCAAACGATGTAGAAAACAGTTCCCTGTAAAGATTACCTTCGCAATGACAATAAACAAAGCCCAGGGTCAAACTCTAGATAAGGCAGGCATTTACCTACCAAATCCAGTATTCTCACACGGACAATTATATGCCGATTTCTCTTGGGTTCATCATCATCATCATCTTCATTTCCCCTTTTCCAGTTGACACTGGTAGGGGGCAAATATGGTTCCTCTCCACTTTGTTCTGTCGTTCCACCATTCCTCTTCCGACACAGTGTTCCAATCCAGGTTCCGTTTTTTAATACTATTCTCCACCGAGTCCATCCAACGCATTCTTGGTCTTCCTCGTCCTCTCTTCCCTGTCATCCGACGTTCCAGTGCTCGTCTTGGTAGCCTTACTTCATTCATCCGTTTGACATGTCCAATAAATCGCACTCGTTCCAGATTCCGTGTTGACCATGTTTAACAAGAAGTATAACACAATTTTCATTCGCCAAATCAATACTTTACTAACAATACTATAGGTACTGTCCCCGATAATCCGGATAGTAGGCTGTCAGATATCCGCCCCCTCAATCGGATTGCCAATAATCAATCGCACCGGCACAGCTACATCAATGAAAATGGCACTGACAGATACTATCGAGATTAGAGCACAGTAGTTAACAAGAAATTATTGTGGAACACACCAAAATATACGGGGGTTCATACTTACCTTTACTTACCTCTTCAAATTAATCTCGGGTCTGGGTTGTCAACTGGATCACTTAAAGTATGCCCTCACAATAACCTCCACCATGATATTTAAAATGAACCAAAACGAAGACAAGAAACTTTAAACTGTACAATAATTTATTTCACATAAAGGGAATCATTTTAACAAAAATTCAACAAAATACACGTGGCAATCAGAAGCCATTTTCAATATAATCATGTCCTCCTGTAGGACTTGTAGACTTTACATACAAAATCTTAGCTCTCACTAGCTTATGAGAACGTAATAATCATAATACACTTGGAATGGATAAGGGAGTTGGGAAGAGACATATAGCAATTGTTTTCCTTTTAATAAACATCACACTTTTATTTATAGCCGCAAGGCTACTATGCAGGCGACCTTGGCCTCTAACAACCAGTTGTCTGGCCAGCTGCGATCCACCCTACATCATGTCGCATGCCAACCTCGTCAAATGGACTCACCTGTCCAGCCAACGTTAGCATCTGCTAGTTACATCAGAGCCTAGCTCCTTCTCCAAACACTTTAAATGTCCTCAACTCAACTCAAATATTATCACGCAAATCTTTTAAATGCTCATTCACATATCCATGGATTACTCTGATAATCCCAAAACTTGTTTAATTATGTAATCCAAATGTATAATTAGCGTTGTTTAGAGTATAACAAAACGCTTAATGTTTATAACAAATGCTCATGAATTAGTTTATAACAATTTAAATTGTTTATAATATTGTCAAATGACAATTGAAAAATTTATACACGCCTCTATTAATCCCTTTCGTTCCACATTATTATTAAAGATTTTTACATAATTATTTACAACATTTATAATTTATTTTAGAAATACATTAAACCACACGTTTATCCGGTTGATAATTACATAAATCGTGATGATATAATCGACCAATGAAGGTTAGTTATATTTAAACTTCAAATCCAGGTTTAATAAGTTTCAATAATTATTATTATTATTTGTGACGGTAACCTCCATTCAAAATCGTTATCTCAAATTGTTTAAACACTCTTGTTAATTATAACAGTAATTTCACATGATTAATTTTCAAAGGACCTGGACAACACTCAGCGGAAAAATACCTCGCTCCAAACGCACAAACTTGCACAAAAATAGGCCCAGAATTCATCATATATCTCAATATATATGGCATCAAAATCTTCCACAATACATACAAAAAACCTCCACTTGCAAATTCTTCAACATCATTAATATTACTGTGGGAATCTCCTTCGCTTATTCAAGGGCATTATTCATCAGCGACTTTTACACGTCCACTGAACTAACGATTATACATCCATAGTTCCTCCTTAAAATTTTTATATTCATTAATTGTGTCAAACTGTTATTATATTTAACCTTCGTGGGTTTCATTCATGAATCGATATGAAGTAAAAATTTGCCAATCACAAATAAATTTAATAGCAAATACGATTATACACGCCTCCCTGGTCTATCAAAATTGAGATTAATATCTTCAAAGTAACGCAGTATAAAAATACTATCTTTAATCAAAGTTCATCTAAACTGCATAATAGTCGAATAGAATCCAATTAGACTGTGGAATGCAAACATTATTGTTCCAATCTAGAATTGAGAAAAACTCCTATCAAATGTTCATTACTATAGTGTATTCAATAAATCGTAATCAAAGTTCATATTTCATAAAATTGTCTATAATGCAATGGTGTTTCAAAACTGACGATAAATGTCTATGTTGCAATCATGTTCATCAAACGACTAGTATTTCCAAGATCGTCGATACAGTAATAGATTTTAACGCTCTAAAATCTTTTAATTATTCTTCTTTCTTGATGATGACAGAAAATTGGTCAAAGTAATTTACTGAATAGAATTACTTTAATAAAATGACACGCTGTCTGAATTCAAATCTGCCATAGAAAATCGTTAACTTTACAGTCAAATCGTGACTACAAAAAAATATGCAAATTACTGAAAGAATCTATTAATATCAGTCTCAACTGATCCAAAATTATTTAAATATGTCAATGACATAACAATGTCTTAATAAATCGTCGAAAAAGGCATAAATCTTCAAAGTGTACGGAGTACAAAAATATCAAGCAAGAATATGGGGCAAAATATGTGACAAAAAAAATATGGGAAAAATGGTTGCTCAGATATCGCTAAATGGCTCAAATAAAACAAGAAACGTTCACGACTACCTTATCTGTTGATTGAAGTTCTAGAAGAAAATTTCCAAAGAAGACTGCTGATGGTTCCATTTCACCAACGTAAAGATTTGCTCCGACCTCGAACCTGGAACCAGCGCCCTCGGAGAATAGAACTGCTTCCTCCTCCGGAAATTGCACTGCTCCGTGTAGACGATAGACATCCTTCGGGCAAAACTCTTCTTTGTGAGCCGGGTCCACCCTGGCCTCTCTTGATAGTTCCCTGAAGTTCTGGTAGAAATTCGCCATGAAGTTTGTTACAATTACTTCCGCAGAAATATTCATAGTTGTGGAGTATGAAAATATTTCCACTGCCATTTGATATAATTCAGCGTTGGATCACGATGCATGAGTGTAGTTGGATGTTCACTACATGCTCGCTTTTGTAGAATGGCGATTAACGAAGTTCCATGCTGTTATTTCACTCCATTGATATATGTCCCAATTGCATTAAAGTCCTTAGCCTTCCATCTCCATTTCCGTTATAATAGTTGAAAGAACTGCCATATTATATTGTTGCATATTAGAATGTAGCGTTGTATCACCAAATGCAATATGTAGTATCACGGTTACAATACACGTGTCAGCCGTAGCGTAGAATGTGATGTTATAAAAGTGCTTCTCAGGTGGCGAGAAAATCACTTTTGTCTGCCGTCTTAAAATGCCAATATCTTCCAAATTATAATCGTGAAAATGTTCAACCTTACTACACACTTTAATACTGTAATGCACAATAGAATTAGCATACAGGCATTAGTCAACTCTTGATATATATTCTTGTAGACTCGTTAATGTGTGCGTTTCAACTTTGCCTAGTTTCAAACCGTAAAATTGTACTGCTTGCACGTTCGAAGCTTGTTCGATGCGGTGGCTTTACCACGCGTTCTAATGGCGACTTGCTTCACTTATTCACTCGAGGTCTGACCATATGATAATCAGAAGAACGACTATAAGACACGAAAATTGAGATATGAGATATGAGAGCTTCTCTCTGCTGTGCAAGGCCTTTTATAAACTTCTTAAGGGGCGTATCCATCCCTTCCATAGCTTGTTCCTCCGTCAACGCTAGAAGTTCTAACTTTGGCTATACTTGACGGATTTTCAAATTTCAAAAACTCAAAATTAATTTCTTCAAAATTCCAAATCAATGCCATAACTTAAAATGGATTTCCACAATTCTGCATTCCAAAAGTAATAAAATATGGTAGTTTCAGTAATCTCCGTCTCCCTCCAAACTATCATTCATTGGTTCGAGTCTTTCCTCCAATCGCGTAACTTCTTCCTTAGCACAATTCCTCGTTTCCCTGCGACTGCGTCGTAGATCTCAGATCTTTCTCGAACAAAATCATGACGTCACCAAGAATCTCAGTTCAACCAGCTTACTTGCATGGAGTCTGCGTCATCCGTGCCTACGTCATGAATATCCACGTCACAACTATGACAGCCATAACTTTCTTCATATTTGCCAATACAACCATCGTGGTCTCAATATAATTCAATTTACGGGGGCAGTACATGTTTCGGAAACTGGATATGTTTCCTGCTTCAGCCCATATGTTGGTGTGAAACATCATATGGCATCGAAATCCTAACCAAAAATAAAAATACAGGAGGTTTGGATAACCACCGCCATCACCAACAACGTTATTCGCGTGGGAGAAGAAAACCTTTGAGACGGGAAGTGTTCTCGATGCACCACGTAGCGGAAGGCCTACGACTCGTATCAAAACTTGTGCCGCTGTGGCGGAATCGATTGAACGAACGCTGGTGAAGTCAACCCATAAGCGGTCTGCAGAATTAAGCGTCCCGCGATCTATGATGAAAGACCATATGCGCAAAGACTTGAAACTTTCATGCTTTCGGCCATCCTCAGTGAACTAGTTGAGTGATCGTGACTTGGAGCAACCTGTGCATGCATGTGAATGTTGCTCGCACGTTTCCCACAAGCAGATGATCAATAAAACATTATATTCTCTGATAAGTGTGCGATTTATCGTAGCTCACAAAATCGTAGCTCACGAAATCGTAACTTCTTTATTTGGGCAAAAAGCAATCTGCACTTTTATAAGGAAATTGAGTGCAAATCGCTGCATGATATGCTTTGGGCAGGGTTATCGGCAGACCATCTGCTTGGACCTTATTTCTTCGATGGTCCTGTGAACCAGCACAGCTACCTGCAAATGATTAACACGTGGTTGCTTCCACAATTAAGTGCTAAATGTGTAAGTGACATCATGACACTTCAACAAGATGGTGCTCCACCACATTTTGCTCTGAGTGTCCGCAACCAGCTAAATGAACTTTTTCCAAACCGCTGGATTGGGCGTGGATCACGAGACCTTCCAGCACCTCTGCCATGGCCTCCACGAAGCCCAGACCTCAGCACACGGGACACTGCACTATGGGGAATAATAAAAGAAAATGTTCGTAAGCGACGGTACGTAAACAACAATCAACAGAAAGATGGAGTTCGCATGGCATGCTGCAGCGGATGCATACAAGAACATGGCGACAGATCAACGTCTGCTTCGAACATGGAGGAATACATACTGACGTTGATCGATGAATGAAATTGTTAATTGTAACCAGACATTGTTTACTCCAAATAAATGTTGAAATAAAAAAATCCTGTTTTACTCATAACAATGTTTCCATGACTAACTGTCCTATGCTATAACATGCAAAGGGACTTCTCGACCACCCTGTATTTATTGGCAGTTCCAAATATATTGACTGTCTTAGCTGGATCATCATCGTTAGTGTTCTGCTCTAAGGCAGGTCTTCACATGGTCGCTCTCCATGCAATCTTGTCTCCTGCTACCCTCTTCGCTTTCTCATAGTGGCTTCTATTCTTATGCTATCAACCAACTGGTATATTCTCCATCCTCTTCGGCTTCTTCCATTCACCGTTCCTTCCATAGCATCCAACAGTGTGCTTAGATATAACTGGTTACAGTATATTAATTCTCCTTCTTGCGTTGCTCCCAATTATATTTTGGGGTCCGCCACTCTGCACCTCGTTCTCCATTTTTTGAATCTATAGGACAAAGACCTACGATGTGCATATCGTTGTGTAGGGTATCCATCCAACGCCTTTTTGGTCGCCCTGGAGGTCTTTGTCCATCAGGCTCGAGAGGAGGTGACTTTCTAAAATGGACTCTGCATTTGCTCGGGCTACATGCCCGTACCAACGTAACCGAGCCTTCCTCATTTTGGATGCAAGAGGGGCAATTCCAAGAGTATTGTGGACGTATTCGTTCTTAATATGATGCAGCTGTGTAATTCCCAAGGACCATCGTAGCATCCGATTCTCCATTGTGTGCAAGGCTTGTTTATGTTTCTTTGTATTAAGCCAGCTTTCGGCTCCATACAAAGCAACAGGGCGGACGACTGATTGATAGATCTTAGTTTGAGGCGCAAAGGGATCTTGCGGTCACAGAGAATGCCTGTGATCATCTGGCACCACTTCATCCATGCAGCATTCACTCTTGCACGGGCATCTGAGACTGTGTCACCATCAGGTCTCACAACGGAGCCAAGGTATCGGAGATTTGAAGCCTTTGGTAGTGGGGTGCCATCTACTATGATGGTCCCATCTGTCTGGGAACCACATTCAAGGTACTCTATCTTAGTAAGGTTGAGCCATAGTCCAAATTCACAGAGACTCACATTCCAAAGGTTAACTAAGTGTTCTAGATCATTACGGGTCTCGCTTTCAAGCACCGGCGTACAGTAATGTCCATGGTGGTTGCCCCTGCAAATCGGCAGTCACTCTATCCATACATAGGATAAACAGGAGTGGAGAAAGTGCAGATCACTGGTGAACCCCAAGTCGAATATCGAACTGTTTGGCGAAGCCAGCAGCACTGCATAATACTAGTTGTATTACAGTAGAGGAGTACTGTATATTAATTATGATCAATATTAAAAATGGGGTAATTTTGGAAAATGAGTTTTGAGTCATTACCCCATTTTTCTTCTTCTTTCTCTGAATTGGCCAACTATGGACCGCATGAATCTTAAGACTTTGTGGCTTTCCTTCTCTTCTCTTCCCAGAACATCTTCGTTCTTTTGCTTCTGATCCTTCTCTCCTCCTTGGAAATGATCCTTACAGGTTTCTTATGTAGCGATTTCTCTTCATACACTTTGAAATCATTCACTCTTCTTCTGAATGCACTTCTATCACAAATTGACTCTGGAGTAATTTCAACTTTTGCTGGATCCCTCTTGCCCTCATCTACTCCACTTAGAGGCAGTGGTGGCTGGGGAATAATTGTTCTGGGTGTTGCACTATTTTCATTAAGGGAGGGGGGATGGGGGGGGGGGGGGGGGGGAGGGGATGGGGGGGAGTAGGTGGTAGAGTAAAAGACTGCTTGATATCAGAGAAAACTGTATTTAATTGAGCAATAAAAATGGATGTACCCCATTCATGATGAATGCCGCAGTTCAGAGAACATCACATTTTTATCGGATTAAATGAATTAGGCTATAACTTAATCTACATGGAAACCTTCATGAGATCAAAACAACGTAAGTTATATATGAGGGCGAGAAAGAACCGCAAGAGTCACAAATACGTGCAAATTACATTGCAAGACATAGTATCGGCAGTTGACGGACCATCACAGATGTCTCCATCGGCGCCTCAGCTCCCTTGTGTCAATCAGCGGGCAACGGCCAGACGAGTTAACTGTTTGGATAGGACTTACTCGGTCTAGCATCTGTACTATACCCTTCACTATTGAGATCTGGTCGGTGCTCGGGCCTGGCAACGACCAAACGGACAAGCGCTACTAGGCAGTTGGCGCGCTTCGCTTTCTCAGTTCACAGTAACTTACTATAAGATTTCCTGATTTATTAAAGAACAAAATTAAGAATTCCTATACATACCCAAGGAGTTTTGATTTAAATGGGTCAATTTTTACTGCCCAATCAAGGGATAAAGTCTCTGCCCTTATTAAGTTCCCATGCATTATGAAGTTGTCACAATAACTGGGGCAGATGACCTAGCTGTTCCTCCCCTTAAAACTCCAATAACTAACCAACATAACACTCGTACATTTTTCCAATAATACTTGGAGCTTGTTACACATGTTTTTTTGACTTAACTTTTTACATTACAATAGCCAAATGAGTTATTGTGACTGCTTTGAATTAATAATGCCATAACATAAATTTAAATTGACCCATTTAAATCAAATCTACAATTTGTCAATTCGGATCTAAAACAATGGATAGTAATTCAATTGATACCCAAGGAAGCATACAGCCTTTATTACTAAAAATATTATTACGGCATTAGTTACTATTCTATATGGCACTCGTGAAACCGGTTCTGCTATATGGATGTGAGTCATGGGCGACTTCCCAAGCACTGGAAGAGCGCATTTGTGTATTTGAGAGGAAAGTACCCAGAAAGATATATGGTCCTATTTAGTAAGGAAAGAAGATGGGAAAGGAGGGAAAATGAGGACTTATACCAACGGTTTGGAAAAGCTGATGTGGGTAGGATCATCAGAGGAAGACGACTCCAGTGGATGGGACATATCATAAGAGCTGTGGAATATATCCCTAACAGAGTGTTTAATGCTCAACTGATTGGCAGATGCCCAAGAGGCCGGCCGAGGACGAGATGGAGGGCTAGGGTGATGAGAATGTTGCAGCAGCTGGAACCAGCAGCAGTCCTAGATGTTGCAATGGATAGTCATCATCATCGGCTTTAACTCAAATCCGAGTATAAATCTTCTTCCTTCAGTCCAGTTTGTGGATGTGTTTACGGTGACCAAAGAGTCCAATCCTGGCATGGAACAAGCGACCAGACAAGTCACATAGTATTGCTGGAGGAGGACGTGGTTGGGCTGCTCGAAGTTTCCTAGCTTGACGCTTGGCCTCTTCATGTGTGCGTCGATTCCTTTCAAACGTCTTTACAGTATCCGAGATGGTACGGCGCCAAGTTGAGCGGTCTTCAGCCAGCATGTCCCAGGTTGGTGAATCAAGACCTGTCAATTTCAGGGTCTGCTTAAATTGGTCCTTGTAGCACCTCTTAGGACAACCATGAGGCCTGGTGCCATAGCATAACTCACCATATAGCATCTGACGAGGTAATCTCACATCATCCATCCGATGGACATGACCAATCCATCTAAATTGGTGACCTATTATGGATGATTCTATGCTGTTGATTTGAGCCTTTTCCAGAACAGCAATATTGGTAATGCGGTCTTCCCATTTAATCCACAGGGTTGATCGAAATTTTTGTAGGTGGAAACGCTCAAGCCTCCTGAGATCACGTCGGTAAAGGGTCCACGTTTCACAGCCATACAACAATGTAGAAATGACTACTGCTTTGTACAGCTTAAGCTTTGTACTCATGGACAGATCTTTATTCATGAAGACCCGGTGTGCTAATCGTCCATATGCTGCATGCGCTGCGCCAATTCTCTTATCCACATCCTGCTCACAGGTACAGCTCACAGAAATGGTACTGCCCAGGTACGAGAAGTGGTCTACCTGTTCTAATGGCAAAGTTGAGATGGAGATATTGAACTGAGGAAGAGGTGTGCCTGGTGAAGGTTGTGCCAAGACTTTAGTCTTATTGACATTTATGGTAAGACCAAAGCGATCACATGCACTTTTGTAACAATTAACTGACTCTTGCAGCTCTTCTGGTGTGAGAGTTGGCGACGCAGCATCATCTGCATACAACATGTTAGTAACCTTAGTAACCTGAGTTTTCCTCAAGGAACGGAGACGAGTTAGGTTGAAAAGCCCTCCATCAAAACGATACTTGACCTCCACACCTGGAATGTTTGTGGGTGAATCATAAAGCATTGCAGCTAAGTACAGCGCGAAAAGCGTTGGAGCCAATACACATCCTTGTTTCAATCCATGGGTAATAGGAAATTCATCGGAAATCTTATTCTGATGGCAAACCTGACCTGTCATGCCATCATGGAGAGCCTTGATTAGATCTACAAATCGCTGAGGGCAACCAAACCGCTTCAGCACCGCCCACATGGCTGCAATGGATGGAAGTAAATGGAATGGCATTTGTAACAAATACTTGCGATTGTGATTGGGATAATGATCCTTCCTGAGTGATTGAGTAGGATAGTGTTATGGAATGGTGTATATTTGATGTGTGTGTTATGTTTCATTGCTTTCTGTCATGGGCCTAAATGGCCTGATAGATACAATGAATGATGATGATGATTAATTACTTTTCTTCTGAATCTGGTCGTTGTACAACACTGAAACCTTATTACCGGGTGCCACTGCTTAGGGGTAGCCTTTAATCCTATGATGTATTGGAAGATCTTTTTGGTCAATCAGTTTATGTCCATTCTTACCAGGTGGCCACAGAATATCAGCCTTCTTTTCTGCATTGTGTCTGTGATATTTTCATCATAATTGTAGAACTCTTCGTTCTTCCTCTTCTTCCATGTCCCATCAGTAGACTTCTGTGGTCCACGAATTTTCCTCAAAATCTTCCTTTCTATTTTGTTCGAGTTCTTGTAGCTCGCTTGTTTTATTTAAAAGTAGACACTCTGAAGCATACAAACCTTCTGGTTTTAATATTGAGATAATAAGATTGCCATAGGAAATATGTAATATTATTGTAAATGATCTTAATCCACATGCTGCCAAATTATTTTCTTACTTAACACTAAAAAATTTGAAGAAAAAAAAAATCCCCTGATAAATCTAATCTTTTTCTTTTCATCTCAAATGATTTTCTGAATAATACATACACTAAACCACTGAAAAGTAATGGTAATGATGATCATTGTTGGTGTATTACGGGGCAAAATAGAGAGGTAATTTGACCCAAAAGTAATGTTATGACAAATATTTCTGTGGCGTATGGATACATTGCAAAAACCAAAATTAATTGTATATGCTTATTTATTAGAACAGTTTCAACGAATATTTGCTCTATAAATGTTGACATTATGTGGAACTACAGTGCATGAAAAAGTATATATTAAAAGTATTTTTTTAAGTCTGAACTTCCTGATGTTACCACTAGGCAGCAGCACACTACAGAGCGGTACATACAATACTCTGTCTTGCACTTTAGTCGAACGTGGCATCAAGCGGTTATAAACATCTGAGACCGTGGAATATTGTCGAATACGGTGTATTATTATTCGACTAAAGTTGAATATGTCAGCATAAGGGTTAATTAATACATGTGATTATTTTCAAAAGTGTTTATTTACTTATAAAGTTACATTATATATATTATATGTAATTATATTATGCCCACTCATTGGGCAAATTCATGTTGTCCAACTGAAGATTTACTATTAACACTCAGGCACTCGTGTGGGTGTTGTTTACACTGTATGTTTATTAAATTTGATACTAAATTTATGTACCATGATTCTCTCATCACTTTGGATGGCAAGACCATTCTCAACACCCAAGCACGAGCAAATGCTGCTTGGCTGAAACGGCGCCAAGTCACTGGAGTACTGTGTGATAAGAAAATATCTATCCACCTGAAAGGAAAAGTTAACGTGCCAGTGGCACGCTATGTCACAGAATGTTGGCTAGCCTCAACCAAACACAAAGAAGCCCTTTATGGTATGGAAATGAAATTGCAGTGTTGGTCCTTGGATATTACAAGACTTGACCATGTCAGAAATGAACATTTAAGGGAACAAATGGGAGTTGCAACAATTAAAGACAAAATGAGGGAAGCGCGTCTACGCTGGTATAGGCATGTCACTAGAAGTGATGAAAACTCTGTGATAAAAGTGGCCCTCCGGTATGATCCAGGAGGACATCGACCCCATGGGCGCCCTAAGAAACGATGGATGGATGGAATCAGTGAAGACCTACTGGTTTATGGCCTCAAACCTGAAGATTCCCTTGACAGGAAGAAGTGGCGAACAACAACCAAGCAAGGGGACCCTGTGCCAACATGGGAAATATGCTAGGAACAAAGAAGAAGTATGCTTAAATTTGATGTAAGACCATTCTAAGCTTGTGAAAACTTCTGATGGCCTTCCTAGGCTAGTATCATGGCTACACTGGTAGGGGAATGCTTCTATAGTACCTGTATTTGAATTATGAGGCAGTTACGAACTAGAAGGCAACACATGCACTTGATGACAGTGGTGCTCACACAGTTAGGCCTCATAATAGACCATATTATATCAATCCTCAAGATGTTGCTCACATTCTCAAGGAATCTGATATTGACGAACGAAGTCAACATTTTGAAAATATGGATGACTCTAACTATGTTGCATAGTAACTGATAGATAAGAACAATCCCTTTTCGATGAAGAATTTTCAACTGTTGGTTATTACACTGAATACCTCACCGTATTTATCCGTAAAATTATTGAAACAAAATGAATTGGCAATCTAATAGCCCTACCATTAAAGATCACAAAGAAAATCATCATAACAATGTTGCTTGGGTCAATAAGAATTTTATGATTGTTGTCACTGATAGTTCTTGTGATCAGTGTTTAATGTTTATCTGAGACAATATGTCCATATGTAGTTAGGAAATGTTTGTCGCTTCTACATTTGCTAATTCAATCTTGATAACTACATTTTGCCGATTAAAACTCTTTGTTATATGGTGGTTACATTTATATACCGTATTACAGTGAGGGCCTTCTCTATAGAATGGGGACTCGCAGTCGCTGTGTGACAGACAGGCAGCTTGTCGAACAAGGCACGGGCGCTAGCTGCAGCATAGCGTCCAACTAGTTTAACACATTTAATAATCATATGAATTTCAGAGTAGTTGCTGGAAATGCTGTCCTTCATATTCTAAACACACATTGCACTAACGTGGGAAGTTTTAGTACACTCCCTGTAATTCATCCTCACTGATATTTCAGTTTTTTTGTTCTCGAAAGCCTCCAGAGTACGCAGATTTTCTGTATACCTTTTGTTTGATGTTCCAGCTGAAACATACGAACACATTTACTGGAAAACTTCTTCTTCAGAATATAAGTTTTCACTAGGAAAATTCGATGTTTTGTTCAACGCCTAACCATGTTCACAGGATACGAGACAAGCTACATTACTTCACCACAAGTCTTAACTCTCCAGACTAAGGTATCTTGTCAGATGGGAACGTAATCAATGCTATGACCATATGCGGTGATTCCCATCTCGCTGTTGTGTAACGTTAGATGTTAGTTAAGTGGCGTTAACTAATCGCTCTCCGCCCATCACACGACTCAGGTGGTGTATTCTTAGGAATACACGTTCAGTCAGAGTCAGTTCTTGCTGCTCTTTGTTTAATCTATTTTATGTTCGACCCTCACTATTATGTGTCAGAAAACTGTATCATAATGATGGTCATTATAACACTGTTTTTCATTACGATACAGTTTCTCCAGCCAATCAGAGCTCGTTCATTGACCAATTAGGTAACGATACCTTCGCGCATGCGCTCAAAATCCAACATGTCGGACATAAACATAACATCAAACTATAATAAATTACCGACGTGGAATACGCACCGTCCATATTATGTTCGCGTAAATAAACTGGCGAATATGAGACAAGAAATAGCACTGTACCTTAATATCACCAACCCTAATTTCTACACAGCGCATTGCCTTCAAACGAATCCGGTGACAATATTACCGAGGGACGGCAGATGTAAACATATGGCCTGCATATGGCATTGCAAGAACACAGAGCGCATGCGTCGGTCACTCAGAGATCTTGAAAGACAGAGATATCACACACAGCGCTCGCTCTCTGATCACAAAATTCAAGTGGCTGACTGTCAACAGATATTTACGAATATCTATGTTAAAACATATAATAAAGTTATAATTATCGTCGAACATAAACAGTCGTATGCAACTCGCCTATAACGGTAATTAAGACACTCGTATGGAAATTATAAAACTCGCATACGCTCGTTTTATAAAAATACTCGTGTCTTAATTATAGCCATTATAGGCTCGTTGCATAATGTACTATTATTTAATTTCCTTTTTTGCAAACACCAACAATGATCCCTTTCCTTCTTTTTTCTCTTTGAGCAGGAATTTATTTTGTCTTTGAGTCTGTTCTAAATGTATATCTTCCATGGAGAACCTAGCGGCATCTAGCAGCTAACTGCCGACGTTCTTCAATTTCTCTGAGTTCAAGAGGACTTCCTCACCAATCCACCAGGCATCGTCCTTGTCGCAAGCTAACATATCTTTGAAGACACTGCTCCATGAAGAAAGATTATTTTTAACCCTCCGTTAAACGCGTCCTGGAGTGTGAGTCCGCACTTTACTTTTTTTTTGCTACCAGAAGGCTAAAAATGGAGTTGGAAGGGAGTGGCTTCTACTAGCATCATTTTACAACAATTTAAGCACTCTGGTAATGTGATATTGTGTCAATAATAATTGAGCTGTTGCTGGTGGAGGTTTATATCGTCACGCGCAGACTTGCGGAGTCTCAGTCCGTAGCGTGTTTGGTGGCTCATAAATCGTCCTCTCATTTTCGGTAAGTAATGCATTTTTTCATTGTTTTATATTATAATATCTATATCTTATCAATGATATATTATACAATTACTTAATATACTGGTTGCAAGTGCTGCAGTATGTGTATTTAGAAGTAGTTTCTGTACTTCATGATCTGTGGTGGAATATGGATGACAATAATGACCTATGAATAATACCCGTGTGTCCTCTTTATCAGGCAGATCGTTTGATTTATTCCTGGAGCAATGGATCACATCGAACAGTGGTTGGACGACGATGAAATTGGAGCGAGTGATGACAGTGATTAGGATGCCGTGAATCATAGTGATCATAATTCTGACAGTGAGCAGTCTCAAGATGAAGACATGACTGAATGTGAGCAGCAAGAAATAGCCTATATTGTGAAACACTTGCCTGGAGTAGTAGGAGTCGCTAAGAATGCTAAGACAACTGTTGAAGCACTGCAACTAATTTTTACCGATGAAAACGTAACATGCATAAATCGTTACATATCAACAATCCGTCCAAAATACTCTCGATCCCGAGATGCAGCTTACACTAATCTTAAAACTCAGCAATTCTTCTAGGTTTGTGCCGTGTCTTGTGTGGGGGTTTCGCCTAGGACACCAAGCTGGCTCATCAGTGGGCTCTTGGTGTCCCCTAATCTTGTTGAGCTGAAGGCATGTTTAGGTCTTCTGTTTCTTGGTGGGGCACTGAAAGTCTCCTACACCAATTTACAAGATCTCTGGCAAAATGATGGTACAGGTGTCGAATATTTCAGGCTATCAACGGGCATAAACCGTTTCTTGTTGAAGTGTTTGAAATTTGATGACATCAACTCCCGAGTGCATCGTAAACAGGCGGACAAACTCGCTGCTGTGCGGTATTGAGTAGATACGTTCATAGGTAACTGCAAGAAACGCCACAGTTTGGCGGAACTAGTGACAAATGATGAAATGTTAGATGCATTTCGGGGAAGGTGCAGCTTTCGCCAATATATTCCGACCAAGTCAATATGGAGATATACTGAGGAAGACAACCTGAGGGCCCATATCAATGCGAAAACACGCCACACCAAATCGTAAAGAGATTGGTGAAACCAATATCAAAAACTGGTAGAAATGTTACTTGCGACAACTGATTTGGGTCTGTTCCTCTTGCTCAAGATTTGCTTGCAAATGATAAATTGACACTTGGTGGAACAATTTGCAAGAATAAACGTGAAATCCCACCATTTATGACCACTCCTTAGAACCGACCAGTGGAATCAAGCATATTTGCTTTTGTAGACTATTTTCACGTCAAGTAATTTTTATTGTATAACATAAAATGTATAATAAGTAATTTGCTCAATTCTGCGATAAAATATTTTGATGAAAATATCATTTTGTATCAATTTATGAACAAATAGTCATACGCTGGTCATCATACGGTAAACCAGATTGAGGACCGGAAGGAATAAATAACGAAAGGAACCACACAAACAGTTGCGAACTGTCAGTCCGCGCGCGCGTAGTGGTGTAACGGCTGGGCACGCGTGTAGCGGAGGGTTAAAAGAGTTTTTATCTTTTTGTTATGTTTACCCTGCTGGCATATGCTCCCTTGTCTTTTACCCCCTCTCCCTCGTTCTCCCTGATCCCTTCGCGCGCCATTCAGCAGCTCTCACTTCTTCTAGTCCAGTCGTCAAGTGTACAGTGCAGAGCCCTCCCAAGGGCAACTCTCCTGTCTTCATGAGACATTTTAAAAATAGACACCATGTCTACTTTTTAAAGCTAGCGGTCACAAGGAACCTTCACCTGATCCTCATGAAAAAGCTAAGTACAAATCTTCAATAATTTTAGACTCATTTTAATGGTTTTAAGATGCTAAATGCATTTAATACAATTTTATAGACAGTGTGTGGAATTGCTCACTATTGTGCAATAACCGTCTTCATGAGATTTTCTTTGTCAGGCTTTAGCTATCTAAGCTGGCTTTATAACATGAAATCCAGTATTTCTTGTACGAAATAAATGGGAATACCTTCCTACAACGCGGGATTTAATTCAAAATAACCGCTGTCTATAAACTTAGCTTTTTCCACCGTGGGAACTCTCTTGCCCTATTTAACTGTCAGCATAGTTCTGGAACTTTCCACGTGAATCAATCTTTCTACCAGTCAAGCAATCCAGTATTTTACACACCAAATAAGGGAATACTTTTCCACATCGAGGGATTCATGTTAAACTAACCGCTGTTCAAAACTTAATTTGTTTTCCACCGTGGGAACTTTACCGCATCAGTTAACTGCAACCCACCAACTTTCCAATGCAATAAACTTATTCAAACTCAAATTAAACTAAGTGTTCTCCATAACTGCAATAACTTTCTCTTGTTCTACGAACTTACATACACTACAATAGTGAAGTTTTTCAACTTATCAACAAACTATCAGTGCTTCGAATTTGTGTGTGCTAACTATCTTCTGCGCCGCGTTCAATGAGAGCAATAAATTCTGGCCAGGACTTTATCCTAAAGTTCCTAACTCCATTTCCTAAAATACCCTTTACTAACCCAATTTAGTTTAAGATCTTCATCTAGCTAAAACACAAAGAGGCCTCGCTTATAATTAAGCGCCCTCCCAACTTTGTTCCATTTCTCATATAGTCATTCTGCATAAACCTGTGGCTAGTCCACATTTTAATATGTATTGTTCTTCCCTTCTAAAACTAGGGAATTGTACTTTTTTCTAATTATAAAAGAGTTAGCTAATTGTGTAATCCAGGCTTCACAAAAAGTGACCTGCCCTATTAGAGTTTAAAATCTCTTAAGTTCTGCATAGATATCAGTAATTTTAGAAACTACTTATTAATCTTCTTTTCTCTTCCTGCTCTTTCAGGAATCTAATCTATTTGTTTATGGCCTTTTCGCCTACTAAAAAGGCATTCTACTCCGTTGGTGTTCTATCTAACAAAATGTTGCATTGAATAGCAATCTTATAATTAACCCAAAAGGTTCAAAACTTTTTCTATAAGTTTGTCAAACAACTTTTGTAAGTAGTTTGCTCTAATAGGGGTCTCAGACTTCCACTTTGTAAACCAATTATTTTAGCTTGAAATAGCTCAAAATTAAGATTTAAATTTATTCATTATCAATGTTAAAAGTTCATCTAGTGTTAAAATAAACCATTCCTAACTTTTCGTTTTATCTCTCTCGCTAGAATCACGGTTAGGCAGGACCCTCTCTTCCCTGATTCTTCTCCTAAAATTATTGCTTATTTCAAAATAAAAAGGGCTATCTCTAGAATAAGAAAACCTTTACCACTTGTTGCATTGGAAACAAAATTTCAAATAACAACGTTTTCAAAGTTTCTCTTAGCTGTTACAGCTAATCCTAGCAAACCATCCAAGCAAGCTTGCTACTTGTAGAGATTTTCTCTCTGACATGTTTTGATTTCAAAATCTCAGTTTTGTTTAAGTTAGGTCTGAGATCTTTCTCTGTTCTAAGCTTTTAGTCGGCATCCTGCTGGGTAAAAGCTTAGCCTATCTTCAGTGCAACAAATGGTATTTTTGTAGGATTTTCATAAAAAAACAGTAAAATTATTCCTAAAAACACTAGAGTTGCTTTATTTCTTCCCGCTTTGGGGGCATTCGGCCGTTCCGTCGGAGATCCAAGAGTGCCCAACAATAAAAAATATCACGGCAAATTCAAATTATTCCAGCCTTTCCAAATACCTAGTAAAATCATACCCTTTTGAAGGGAAAGATAGTAAATCTTTTTCCTTTGGCATACCGTGTCTTGCCAGAATACCACCCATCCCCATAGGACCGGAATATCAGCTCGGGAGGGAAAGAGCACTCACCGATCGCTTGCAGGCAACCTCAATTCATGCTGCTCTCTCCGCTTGCCTTGTACAGGTCCCCCTAGAGTTAGGTATTTCATCGGTCTTGCACCGCGAAATTCCTCTTTATATCAACATTTACTTAAAACTTAGTGTTGGATTCTCATCCTATCTGCCAATTCTTGTCTCTACTCCTAAACCCACCTTCTGTTCTCTCTCATCATCTTCCCTTACGTACCGTAGTGTTAATCCTCAGCAAAAACCTACCATCAGGGAAGGCTCGATTCTAGACGGAACACTCTCACTGTATTATAAAATTATTTGATAACCATACCGTTATGTATTTTATCGCCTTATAATTGGAGATTCATGAGCGATGTAAATCCTCTGCTTGTGTACTGGTGTGATGACAACTTGCACAATCTACCGATGGTTGAAGAAACTTTCCAAGAGGGCCTCCACATCAGAGCCTTTAATTAGGAGCTACACCTGCTATAATTAAATAAAGTATAAAGTTTCAAATATCAAAATCACTTTATTTGCAATGAGGTGTCAACCTCGGTGGCAATGAGGTACATAATTTACAAACACTACACAATATTAAAAGAATACAGTAACTTAATGTACTATTCACACATTGATTGAACTCCCCTCTCACAACTGCTGTAGGAATTACATAGCAAGTATAATGTTTCTAGGAATACAGCACTAAGTTATACCACTTCTTTCTTTTCCCTGGTTTTGTCTATTCTGCTCTTGAATAACTGGACTGATTTTGGAAAGGGATCAAACACCGCCCTTGGTAAACTGTTCCATTCCTTCACACCCTTCCCAATGAATGAAAATTTACCCCAATTGCTTCTGCTAAAGTGCCGTCCAATTTTGAATTTGTGGTCTGCCCTGCCAATATAATTACTTTCCAATTGAAGCCTCTCACGGATTTCCCCCCATGCTTCCTCTCCTGTATATGCTCTATATAACCCTACAAGTCTGTTTTTCTCCCTTCTCTTACTTAATGTTTCCCACCCAAGCTTCTCTAACATATCTGATACACTGCTTCTTCTCCTAAAATCCCCTATCACAAATCTTGCTGCTTTCCTTTGAACACTCTCAATTTCTTTTATTAGGTATTCCTGGTGTGGATCCCATACACTGCTTGCATATTCCAATATTGGACGAACCAAACTTAGGTAACTTTTCTCTCTTATTTCTTTGTTGCATCCTCTAAGTAGTCGCATAATGACATGCAACGATTTGTATGCTTTCCCAACAATGTCTCCAACATGACCCTTCCAGTGCAATTTACTATCAAATCTCACACCTAAGTATTTGCACTTGTCATCTTTTGGTACGATTACCCCATCCAATGTATATTGAAATTCAGTTTTTAATCTCTTGTTTGTGAATATTGTGACAGTTGATTTACCTCCATTAACCTCCATGTGGTTCTCTTCAACCCAATGTTGGATACTGTCGAGGTCCCTTTGTAATATTTTACAATCCTCTATATTATTTATTTCCCTATAGACGATAATGTCATCTGCATACAATCTTATTTTTGATGCTATATTGTTCCCTAAATCATTTGCATATATTAGGAAAAGTGGAAGGTGGCTGAAGGGGGTGGAAGAAAGCGTGAAGAAGAGAGGAGAAGACTGGACAAGGGTGGAGGCTGAGAGATGGTGGGAAGACAGAAGACGTTGGAGAGGCTTGTGTTCCAAACAGACCCGGCCAGTGGCTGGTAACTGTGCAAGATGATGATGATGAGGGAAAGCAATGGACCAATTTTACTACCCTGTGGAATTCCCTTCATAACTTTCTCTTCCTGTGATACGTAATTCCCTACTCTGACTCTCTGAACCCTTGAATTTAGAAATGTTCCTATCCAACGTACAACCCTCGAGTCCAATCCCATTCTCTCCACTTTCTTTAATAATACTCCATGTTCCACTCTGTCAAAAGCATTGGAAAAGTCATTAGCTATGCAGTCCAACTCTCCCCCTAGATCCAACCGATCTGATATGTCCTGCTGAAATCCCACCAGTTGTGCCTCACAAAAAAATTTCTTTCTAAATCCATACTGGCTCCTCAGGAACCAATTTTTATCTGCACATACCCCTCTAATATATTTTACTATTAAACTCTCCAAGATTTTACAAACTACACTGGTCAGACTTACTGGTCTGTAGTTCTCAGGTTTACTTCTATCTCCCTTTCCTTTATAAATTGGTATTATTATAGATTCCTTCCATTCCTTTGGTATTCTACTATTGTTCATGACATAGTCAAAAAGAAACTTTAAATAAGGCACTATGTACCACCCCATTGCCTTTATTAATTCCCCAGTAATTTGATCACACCCTGCTGCTTTTCCTTGCTGAAGCAGTTTGATTTCTCTAAAAATATCCTCATTTGTAAAGGTGAAGCTTCTTGTGTCCTTATGTGTTTCACCCTCTCCAGTCTCATTTACGGTTTCCAACTCCTGACAATCTTCCACTGAATCTATGAATTCCCTACTAAATAGGTTTGCTTTCTCATTATCTGCAAATAAATGCTCACCCCCTTCTCCCTCCATTGTGGGAATGTGGATTCCGTTTCCCTCTTGGTTTTTAATATATGAATACAGCTTTTTCCATTTCCCTATGTGGTCTTTACCCTCATGAAGTATGCCATTCATGTAATTTTCCTTTGCTTCCTTTTTCAACCTATTGAGCTCCTTTATTAGCTGCTTTCTGGTTTCTCTGTTTCCCCTGCCCTCTTTGATTTGACTGTTTACCATTCTACATTTCCTTTTTAATTTTTGTATATCCTTTGTATAGTAAACAGGGTCTGAGGTTGTTTTTCCCTTCTTAATAGGTACAAATATCTTCTCACCCTCCCAAATGATTTCCTTAAAATTTGCCCAGAGTGTATCCACATTACTCCCTTCACTTATCCAAGAATTAAATTTTGATTTCAGGTAAGCTCCAAATTCATTGAATTTAGTTTTTCTGTATAATTTCTTGTCCTGTGTGACCCTCCTATTAAGCCTTTTTGGTACCAGACCAACGTCCATTATTGCAGCCTTATGGTCACCTATTCCTTCAATTACGTGGGTTTTTTCAACAAGTTCCCCTGGTTTTATCAGGAATACATCCAGCAAGTTGCTGAGTCTAGTTGGTGCTTGCACTACTTGTGTAAATCCTCCCTCCCAAACTAATTTAATTGCAAGTTTCTGTTCATGGGCTTCTGTTGCAGCTCCATTCCAATCAACTTCTGGCAAGTTTAAATCCCCCCCAATTATTATCATGTCATTATTGTTTTTATGAGTGTAATCTATTAGTTTCTCAAATATTTCCATGTCTCTTTTCTCTCTCCCAGGCCTATATTTCCCACCTCCTTCATATTGTCACAAACTAATTTTATCACTAATATTTCATCCTTTTCGTCGGTAAACCATTCATGTGAGCAGTAAGTTTCCTTCACCAGTATAAACACCCCCCTCCCTTCTTATTTCCTCGGTCTCTACGATAGACTACATACCCTTCTGGGAATACTTCTCTATTTCCTACCCCTTCTCTCAGCCATGATTCCACTCCTATCGCCACATCAATTTCATATGCTTCCATTGCTGTACTGAGTTTTATTTGCTTGTTTACTACACTTTGACAGTTTACCAAGAGCAATCTTAGACCCCCCTCCCCCTTCAAATTTTGATGTTGTGCAATTAGTAATCCCTTGCTCCCCTGACTCGAGTCCTGTTTTTCGTGGTACTGATTTACTGTATCTTTTCCAGTGCACTCATTTACGCCCCCCATTTTCTGAATTCGTTTCCCGAAAGCATTTTCTTAGATATCCTATTCAGCAGTTTACCGAACTTAGAGGTCCCTTTCCTATTGAGGTGTAACCCATCTGTACTAAAATCATAGTCATTAAGCCATCCATTTGCATCGACAAAAAGGACGTCTCCATTGCGACACAGCCAGTCTAGTGTGGAATTTACAGCATCCACATAGCGGTAGTCGACATCATTTCTATATAACACTCCACTGAGACAAAGCTTTGTCTCCGGAAACTTCACTTTTACTGTCGCAATAAGAGTATCAGCCTCGGCCATTATATCACTGGGTGTTGAGTTTAGAATGTCGTTTGTACCAACGTGGATAATTAACGTCTCGGGTGTTTCCTTTATTTTATTATTGTTCACATGTGCTGTCAGTTGTCCCACTTGCATGCCCGGATAGCAATATGTGATTCCTTCTTCAATTTCAGGCCCAACATTCCTCACCAAAGAATCACCTATTATTACCGTACGGGCATGTTTACGCCTCGATCGCCGACGGGATTTCCTTTGACTTTCCGAGACCATAGGAAGGTTACATTCTGTGTTTACTACGTCATCTTCTGACCCTAAGATCTGAAATCTATTCGCTGTTGCGATGCCTTTATGTGAAGTTCCATTGCCTGTTACATGAGGCCTAGTATGCCTAAGATTTTTTGACTTGACCTCTGTATAATCCCTACCATGTTCTCCCGGTATCTTAATATTTGCCCTACCTTCCTTTAAGCCCTTCAGTTCCAGGAGAGCATTTTCTAAGTCAATTGATATTATCTTGATTATTTCGTCTTTTGAGAATAGCTCGAGCTCCAGAGATTTTATTCTGAACCATAGGCTAGATGCGATGCGGTCGAAGTGAGGTTATCTGAGACTTCATCGTCTTCCGAATTTGGCACTTCACTTGCGAACGCATTCTTAAACACGCATGTTTCACAAACTTACTATCGTTTTTAGATCCATTACACATCACACACACGTTATTTTCGAACTTTTCGCTCGGAGAAAAATCTCGACCGATAACCGCCATGTTCAAATAAAGCTGTTAGTCGAAAGCAATAATATTATTTACCATAGCAAATGATATAACTCATGGACAAAGCAATAATATCAAAGCCATTACCCTGATGATCACAAATAACTTATTTGTTAACTTAATCTAAGAGTACAGTAAAATAATATAAATAATTGCATTATAATTAACAGTACATTATTTTCACCCTTCATACATTTTAATCAACACCTCCTCTAATCCAGGAATTGTGTCTTGAAGTCAGTTTTTCATTAAGTTTACCAACTTGTGGTGAAGAGTTCCTTTTAGTGATCTGTTTGTAGGTGGTATGATGTTTTCTTCTTCCTTGTATAGGTGTTTCTCTGGGTGCCTTTGAGTTTTTTTTTTTTTGGTGAAAACAAATTAATTGGCTGAGTTGGTGAGATACCAGCATCTAACAGTATTTTGATGGCATAATTCTTATTTTTCATTCGCATGAGATGTCTTGTTACTTTCAAATATCTACAGTGTCTTCTAATTTCATGCTATCCCATTGCAACTTGTATCTATATGTTTTTCTCCTTTCTTTATTCTATAACAGTCTTTGCACCTGCCTACATTAGTACATGTGAGTTAACATTACCACATGTCATGTAGAGCTAGTAATGTGGGAATTTCTGCTGAGATCACAGCCAAAGAAGAAAGAGAACACAGTGATTGAACAATGCATTTTGTTTTCACATTCATTCTTAATTCGTTAATATAAATACATTATAAGTTCGGTAAACGACTTAGGCTATTCACTAATTGGTCAGAGCCCTATAATTTAGGATGTTTACTTTTTACATTATCTAGATACTACCAAAAGCATGTAGGTCTCATCTTGGTGCAAAAAGCAATGCATTTTCCTATGCGTTGTAGACTTGTGAGCACACTGTTCAATGCTCGCCAACCTGTATTTGTCAGAGATACTTTTACATAGGCCTACCTTGCATATGATGGGTGTGAGGCTGACTGGTCTATTATCCATATTCTCTTTTTCCCTTAAAGACTGGTGTAATGTAACCTCCCTCCATTTCATTGGTAGTGAAAGTTTTATTGCAGCCAATGGCTATATTAAGGAGAATAAAATACAAAACAAATCAATATCATTCTGTTGTGTAAAACACTCTCAAGAATTTATGTGCCTGTCAGCATAAGACAATATGGTATCCACCACACAGCTCCCCACAACAGTAGCATACACAATCTGAATCTGGGTGATGAAACTGTGATCTTCCGCATAATCTATAGTGGAAGCCATTTACCACGAATCTAGTCATTGCATGCCATAGTTCATAATTTGATCGTTTTCGTGAGTGGTCATCACATGGGTGGTGTAAAAGTTATCGAAGATTGTCACCCTCTTTGCTGATAATTCTTGCAAGGCATTCTTGTAACTGGTGGGGGCTGGTAGCAATAGGTTAAACCGTAGTTTGTCATTGCAGTATTATTCCCTACCAGCACATATACCAAATTTTGACGGACATATGAACATTATAAGGAAGATTCCTTTTTCTCTTTCCAGGTCTAAGAATTGTTTCTTTCTAAGATACAGTATATTCATAAGTTTTCTAGGGCATATGTAACTACGAATGGCTGTTTCGAGGGACAGTTTGCGGGCCTGCATTAAGTCGTTCATTGATTGCAATGCTGCATTTACTTTGTTTTTCACATGTAGAATATATAAATTTCCATGATTTGGAATGTTATGCCAAAATATTTAAAAGGGGTCTCGGCAGAACCCTGTCTTGACTTGTGTAGAAGGATGGCATGTCTTCCACCTCTTCATAAAGATATCGACATGGTTTTATCCTTGTTTAGATTGAGTTAATTTTTCTCTGCTCATTTCATCAGTTTGTTGAGGGATGTTTGTCACATTTCCTGAGACGTTGATGTTATTATGAGGTCATCCACATAAATATACATTTGCAGCTTTTCCGAGGCCACACACTGGGTAACATCTGCTGTAGCTATTATGAATAAAAGGGGGTAGACTGTCTTAGAAGGTTAGAGTGGGAAAGACCATCGTCAATCACTGAGGATGTCCTTGATATTCCTAGATATAATGTGCGTTCAAAAAGTAACGAGCCGGAGGCTGGAATGCGCAAACCAGTGACGACATCGGCTAACCGTGGCGTGTGTAACGAGGTGTGGTTCCAACCAGACCGTGGAAGGTCACAGCCTGTCACTAGAGGGCACGCGTGCACGTCACATGACGATACAAAGCGAGCAGCAGCATGCATCATTCGTCCAACACTGCCAGTCGCTTTGCAAACAGTGGCATGGAGGCGTCAACCGAAGAGCAAAGAGGTGTTGTTCGGTTTCTGACAGCAGAAGGAGTAGGGGGAACGGACATTCATCGCCGAATATCACAAGTGTACGGCAAGGGTCAAGGCGTGGCACAAGCGCTTCAGGGAAGGATGGGTGTCGTTAGCCGATGATGTTCGGTCTGGTGCACCCCCCTGCATTACCGATGACAACATCCAGCTGGTTTATGCACTCATTACCCAGGACCGTCGAGTGACAGTGAACGCCATAGCCGCTGTGGTCCCTCCACGACAATGCATGACCTCATACGGCCAACACAGTCGCGGCACTCCTGCAGAAATTCAAATGGGAGGTTCTTGGCCACCCTCCATACAGTCCAGACCTCTCTCCCTGTGATTATGCCATGTTTGGTCCCCTGAAAAAGGCTCTGCGGGGCCAACGATTCACCTCGGACACCGACGTCCAGCTGTACGTGCGGAACTGGTTTACATCGCAGCCCAGGGAATTTTATGAGACAGCCATTCACCGCCTCGTGTCACAGTGGGACAAGTGCCTCAACAGCCAGGGCCAATACTTGTAACATACAGGTACTGGTTTCTGTAATTATGCCTCCAGCTCGTTACTTTTTGAACGCACCTTATATAATATACTTTTGATTACCGATCAGTAGGGGTGTTTTTTTTCTTTTCGCAAATACAATAAAGCGCCAAATGCTCATAATGGCTTGTACTCTTTCTTGTAGTTTCACTTTTCACGACCGGTCAACCACATTTTAATGTGATTTGAGAAAGCAACAAAATGAGAAATTGAATCAAAATGAGAAAATTATACCAAAATGATACATAAATGCGAAATTTCTTATGGAAACTTCAAGTGAAGAGTTTGTACACCCTTGAAATGTTTGACAGCTTGACCATCGGTTTTGATTGCGGAAAGTAATCCCTTTTGATTTCATTCCCTTCGTCTAGGTCAAGTCAATGAGTGCTAAGATGGTGAGACCGAAACTGTCTATAAAATACTCATAGCTCTAAGATTTCATGAACATGCTCTTGCTCACTGTGGTGGATATTGAAACAAGACTTAAGTTGATTTTGTGTATTTACTTTGTAGTATTCGTTTTTTTTTTTCTTTTCTTTTTCAGCGTTGTGCTTTAGTCAGTAACAATTTTGTTCTGTGGTACTTTATCCTAATTCATTTAAAATAACGACGCAGTTTACTGTAGGCTACTTGATCCATTTTTATTTCATTATTAATATTTTAGCAAATGTGATTTTAATTTCACATTAATGGCATTCATCATGTCAAATTTAACTCAAATTAACTTATGTGTTTTCTCCAAATGGTATAAAATGCTAAATTGCGAATGTACAAGCGCTACAAAATGCTAAATGTTCAAATTAAAATGCTAAATTCCTGATTTCTAAATGCTAAAAATCTATACCCCTACCGATGTATGTTTCCAGTTCCTTTGTGATGATATTTCTATTGACAGTATCAAATGCTTTTGTAAAGTCTATGTAGATAGCATGTAGTTTTCAGTTAGGCCTTGATAGTGTGGTTTCTATGTGGTTTCTGGGCAGCCTGGAGAGTGGACCTGCCCCACCAAAAGTCAAATTGTTCCTCCAGAAGATTGTCATCTACCAACATTGCGAGTCAGTTCGTTAGAAGGTCCGCTAGTATTTTGCCAAGTGTGCATTCCAGTGCGATTCCTCTGTAACTATTGGGGTCATCAATGTCTTCTTTTCTTTTGCAAAATATTTTTATTGTTGATTTCCTCCAATTTTCCGGAATGCTTCCTAAATTCAGACATTCATTAAATATTTCCACCAAGAATGAAGCTAGTTCTTTTATGTGATCGTCAAAATTTCCCGTCAGGGCCACATACTTTCTTGGCTTTGCTGTTATTTTGCATTCATTATGTCTTCTACTAAGAACAGCTCTGCTGCTTCTGACAACTCATAGGTTGTACTGGGATTCACTATGGAGTAAGTATTTCTTTCCTGCATTACTCCTATGAAGTGTCTCTTCCGTATGTCCATCGACACATGTCAAGGTAATCTTGGCATTAAATGGGTTTGTAGGATTGTTAATCATTGTGGATCCATATTGACGAACAATTACATGAAATAATATATCAAAGAAATTGAGATTTTCCACCTAGTCAATACTTGTAGTGCAGGTAAATGGGTTTGTCGCTGCTTCTTCCTCTAATTTCCTTTCTTCTTCTGTTTGGCGGGTCCTTTTAGCATTGCTTTCTGCCTCCTTATTAAGCCTCCTTCCCCTAGCATAATCTTGTAAGTTTGTGTCTAGCGACTTCGGTGGCATAGTTGGTAACATGCTGGCTTCTATGCCCAAGATCGCGGGATCAAACCCGGCCGAAGTCGTCGGATTTTTTAAGAGCATTAAAAATCCGTCAGTATGCCTTCCTTCGGAGGGGAAGTAAAGCCGGCGGTCGCATGTCACAGATTTATGGCATGTTAAAGAACCTTCCACTAATTACACCTGTGTGAAGCTAAATTATATATAGGTTAAACATTCGACAAACACTCTTAGGTTCCGACGTTCGTCACCAGGATCCGACTGCGGTGACACCTGGTGATCAAGTTCTGAACTAGTAGTCGTTGACGGTGGCGTTTGGCGGCAAAAGTAAGAACTACTTGAAAAAATTCAATATCTGCAGTCCTCACTAATACACACTAATACAGTCATCACAATTAACAGCGGTTATCAGACATATTCTACACACACCCAAAGTACACGGGGCTACATGACCGTGCTGTCGCAGCCCCTAAACTGAGGAACCATCCAACCTAAGTTTGTGTCTGTTGAAACAGTTAAAACTAAGTGTAAATATTTTCACGCTTCATTCCGAGCTGTGTGACATTGTCCTTTGAACTGTGCGTACCCTCAATATGATGCTTTGTATTAGTAATTTTTTCTAGCAAGGTCAATGCGTAGTTTATATTTTCTTTGGTTAGGGCTGCCATCCCTGAGTGTTTGTCTTCTTCCTTGAGCAATGTCGGGTTGATTTCCCTGGAGAATGTGATTGAGCTAGGCATTGATCTGATTTCCAGGTTGCATATAATAAAGGAGGTCACTATTGGTAGGTGTTTCCTAGCAATATTCCTGCTTGACCACTGTGAACCTGGCTTTATATTTCTCATATTATTTGTGAAGACTAAGTCAATAGAGCTGGAACCTTGTAGCTTACAAATGTCTTCATATGGCTATTACAGTATTTATTAGAGTCCCTCAGTCTGAAGATAATCCAATACCAGTTTTGCGTTATATTGTGGCGCATTGATGTGGCAGTTAAGATCTCCTGCGAGAATTACTGGATTAGTATGGGTTGTTTTGTGTAAGCATTGGCTTATTTCATCTATGATTATGCCAGCTGACCAATCCGACTGGAAGTATACTGCGACTTGATCACAGTGTCTAATCTTAACTACTAGGGTATTCTTCAATTTGCGTATTATTTCAAACAGAGACAGCTCTGACTTGAGCAAGCAAGTGATTCCTCATATTGGCCCCCCTTGGAGTCCTTGCTCTACGAATGAGTGAAGGGCATAGAACCCACTGATATTCCAATCAGAAGTTAGAAAGGTTTCTGTCAGCATCACAGTATTATGATTCTAGCATGTTCTCTCGGGTCATTGAAAATGCAACTTTTACACCCTCCATAGTAACATGTTTAGTTGCTCCTGTATTAAGTCTTTGTTATTACTATTGCCACATGTCATACTGAGTAGGTAAGCTGTCTACCATTATGCTGGATTGATTCCAGTGATTGCACCATCATGAGTAATATGTTCAGGGGAAACAAAATCTCTGGAAAATAACTTCCCCCCATTCCATCACAACCATTTTCCCTATTGCACTAGATAATATTATCCTCTTCTTTCTTTTCTGGCCTTTGTCCGCTAGTTGATGTGCATCAAAAGTACAGCATGGTTCCCCTTGTTTTGTTCGCAATTTTCCTGGTTTTATTAAATATGTACAAAGAATATTGTGCCCCTACTCCCCGTGTTCATTCTGTTTGAGCCATTCTCAGGAAAGATTCTTGAAGGATGCATTGCGACTGTAAGGGCTTCCTAATTCTTACCATACAAAATACTTCCGGATCCTCTATAACTACTTTCACAAAACGTAACTGCTAGGGCTAGTGCGGTCGCACACGCAGTCGGTGGCCACCCCCTGGGGCAGTGCTTCCTGTAACAGTTCTCCGATATGGAGATGGACAACCTTCCTGCATGTCCGGGGTGCTCAACTCTCTTCTTCACCACGTCGTGGCTATGCTGTGATCGGTGTTGCTCTCCCGTATCTGCTGCTGGAACAGACAAATGACACAGTCAGGGATATGGTGTCTAGTCTAACTGTTATCTATCAACTAGCTATGCCTAGTTGGATCTAACTAATGTTTTTGGTTTTCCATAAGCTTACTTTTAGGTTTTAGTGTATGTCTGTAGCTAGAGGGGGTTGCTTTGGGGGGGGGGGGGCACATTATTAGTAGTGTTCAAGTTTGGCCTGTGTTGAGTCCCTTTTGCTGCTGTTGGGCGAGTTCTCCCTGCCATATTAGCTCTATTGCCATCACCTCCACAGGGCGTATTTAGGTGTGGGGTACTCGCTTCCACGATCATTGTTGTACCTGTCAATACAGTGTACTAGTGGGTTGACCTTGCTAGCTAGTGTGGTGTGATAGGTGAGTTTTAGAACGTGTAGCTCCAAGCCTGGCATGTATGTTATTTGCATACCAGTACCATGCGGGAGTCTTGTTGCTAGCTGCAAACATTTGTTTTGGAAGAGGTTTGTCTTGCCTGTGTATCCCCAGCCAGGGGAGGCATATGTCATGATTGGTCTGATCTTTGACTCATACATTTTCATCCCTATTTTGGTCCCAAGTCTGCTCTTTCTATAGCAAAACGGGTACAATTGCAGCATTCGCCTGTTCATCTTCTTTTTGGTTTCCTTGACATGGTGTTGCATGGTTAGTTTTATATCTAGGTTTACAACTAGATACTTGATCCATGACATACCACTGGATGTTGCGGTCTGAGGTTGGCTGCCTGGTGAGACTGTCTGTTCTTCCGTGTAAACAGTATTGCCTGGCATTTGCCGGCATTTACCTTGATTCACCATTCGGTAAGGCATGGTTTTAGTCAGTGCAGTGCGTCATGTAACCTTTTCCATTGGCACTGGATTTGTGTATGTTGAGCGGATATGGCCGTGCCGCCAGCTTGCAATTTAATAGAGCTGTAACTCGTTCCTCTGGCATGGGCATATCGTTCATATAGACTAGAGGATGAAGAGAAGCAAACCTTGGGGGACGCCTGCTCTTATCCTTCTTTTGTTTGACAGTATATTGTGTATGTCAATCTGGAACTCTCTGTCAGAGTATGGAGGATGAAGATTGAACAGGGCATCCCTCCACACCCACACCACGACGGTGGCATTCTCGATTAGTCGCATCAACTGACTGCAGTGTGGATGAGTGCTTATTCCTGAAACCGAATTGTTTGTTTTTATGCAGTGCTTGTACTTTGATGCGGCCTACTATTTTCTCCAATGGTCATGGTGGGTCGCTGGTGTTGAGTGTTCAGTGAAGGATGACAGGGTATGGGGGATGAAGATTGAACAGGGCGTCCCTCCACACCCACGAATGAAAAGAACATTGCTCGAGTACAGGACATCAGAACAAAGAGTTCTGAACATGAATAATGGTAATAAAAAGAGGTTATGAATAAAATACTACCATTCCTAGAAACAATATCACTATATTAAAAGGTGCACGGACAGAAGGTCCCACACGCAAATCAGAGAAGCTGAGGTAAACAGCGAAACTCCAAACACATGTACTCTTCTCTGAAGTCTTAATAAAGAAAAATAATAATATCGTATGGCCTCGGGTGCCAGGTGTAACTTTTGTTATTTGCCGCCCAGAAGGCAGCTTGCATGTTGAATTTTTGTCGTTCCTTGGAATGCTGTGAAAGTCAAAGAGGTTAGATATCTAAGCTTCTTGACACTATAGCACTTTCTAGTAGAGCAAAGAGGAACATTGTGTTGGCGGAAAATCCCAAGATTTTTTGCTATTATGAACACGGCCCACTGATTTCAAATGGGTTCTTCAACATTTCAACAACGTATGACATGCGTGTCGTGATTTTTGTCGCGTTTCAAATATAACTTACCTCGGCCAGGAGCGAACCTGCATACTTGGGTTTGGATGTCCAACACGATAACCACTCACCCACCGACACAACTCGACAGTTGGGTGCTGGCCGAAGCTGGGGTGATAGGCTCGCTAGCTAATAATCTCGTTCCGAAGCTATTAATTTAAATTTCCACTGAATGGTGATTGTTGGAAGAAATGAAGACGTAAAATCACTTATAGGCTTAGCGGGTGATGTGTTAAAGATAGAGATATGCTGTCACGGACTTTTTGATGTGTAACATCTTTCCACTCGGTTGCTGGATATTTTTGTGGGAGTGATTTGAAAAATGGGACGGAAGTGGATCGGAACGATCTAGCTGTCAGTCGTGGATCGAACGGAAGTGTGCGTCCTACACTTCCGTTCGATCCACCACTGCCAGCTGGATCGATCTATCCAGCTGGCAGTGGTAAGAGGAAACAATGAGGAATGTATATGACATACTGAACGGGAAACGCTCATCAAACTCTGGTGTCTATGAAATTGAGGAATTATGGGCAGATGACCTCGTAGTTCCGCCCCTTAAAACAACAATAACTAACTAAATTGAGGAAATATCGCTGACCCAATTGTAGATTTCCGACCAAAGACTCTGCCATTTGCTCGTTGTTATTCTTGTATTTATATCAGTGTCATTCGGTACGGTACTGTCTTTGACCGTCTTAGTAGAGCAAACGTGTTTGTCAGCGCCGGAATATCCCAGGTATTAAAAGCTTTCATAGTATTCCTACTGAACTGTTTTGATATCAGTATTTTTTGGTAAGTTCCCATTACATTCTCCTTTATACTTTTGCTGTGGAATGCATCGTGCATACAATAGGATGGAGAGTGCGCCCGCTATGCTTCTACCGGCCGACCGTGGTGTAATGTTTTAAAAATTAAATAGATATCTCTAAGAAGATATAATCCGGGAGGGCGCCATTTCATAGGTTATACACTATAAAATATATTTTAATATGCTGCACGAGAATACTCTTATCCCCAGGCGTGACGTGTCTCCGACACCAACCAGGACACTACAGTAAACAAGGTAGCATAACGAATAGAATAAGAAGTGATAACACTGGCCTAGTACGCTTGGTCCGCCGCAGCGCAGCGCTGGCTCCGATCTGTGATGTAAGTTAGCATTGGCGCTTACGAGACTTTTAAAACATTGCGACCTGTTTTACATGTTAAATCACCGCAAGATATCCTCATAGGCGCTAATAAGTCCGACATATCCACTTACTTTACTGTGCCCAATTATAATTTAATAAGTCGTCTCCTGTAATAGTCCAGTTTCGACAATAAGCGAAGACAAAGAGCAAGTTCAAAATGCAATTAGTTTTGCCAGCTATCGGTAAATTTAAAAAAAGAACGGAAAAATTAACCTCGCTATCAGAAAGGATTTCTTCACATTGTTACACATTTTACATTCCCTTAACAGACTTGCAACACAGAAAAAAAAAGCCGTACGAACGCAACTTTCAACTTTACCGTAGATCACTATACAATTCAATAATAACCAAAAATTTCACTCCACAAACATCAAAATCAGTAAACTACCATCATTTCAGAAGAACTTAACATTAAACAGACATAGAAGGCATAGTTATGACCCCTTCATAGAGTAGGCTATTGCCTAAAACTGATCACGCCTCCTTCAGCATTACGGTACATATATGTTTTTTAACTCGTTGCCTTTTTATTCTCAACAAGAGCATTTTTATTTACACCATACCGGACAAATAATTAGGCAAATTAGGAAATATATGTGGAACAGAATAGTCTTTCAATCGCCAGTTGGTTTTTGGGAGAAGTACTACTTCCTTCCCTTCTATCACAAATTTGTCAAATTTAACAATTAAATCTTCTGAAAAGTGAGCATCACAGATGTAGGACTTTTCAGTAAGTTCCCTATCCTTCCCTGGTATGGCCCCTTTGCACTTGATAAAACGTTCCTTATCTTTAGGAGGTTTGAAAAACCGTCTGACCTCTTTACAGTCCCCACAGCTAGATCTGCATTCTGGTACATTAAACAAGGCATCTTCACTACTCACATTAAGCACTCATGAAAATGTAAGAGCTAAACTGCTGTTGACTTACATTAAATAACAATAAAATTAACACACGAAGATAACGTCAACAAACGACAAGAAATTAAATTCCATTTCAGTTAATGCTTCCTACAATAGCATTTCAGGTATTAATACTATGAAGTAATAGTGTAAGCACTTGCATATCAATAAACGTTTGCACAGAACACCACCAAAACACTCCGATCGATTAAATACTTAATATATCGCACATAAACACATAAAAATATGTGGAAATCAACAATCTCAAATCGACTGTAGCGCTGCGTAGCGGCGAGTGCCAACCCGATCCTTATCCATTACATGCTATTGAGGGAGAAGAGATCACACTTTATATTCTATTCGTTATGCAAGGTAGATTAATGTACGCAGTAACATAACCACAATTCATCGTAATGCCACTTACTATTTTGTAGTACCAAGGGATGTAAATATAAATTGTATCAATAGTGCCGTCACAACAAGATACAATTTCCAGTTTCATACCATCATTCAAATACTCATTTTATTCTGGTTTCCCTTCCAAGAACAATTTATTTTAGAAACTATCGTCATATGACCAAGAAGACAGAATGATTCAATCTATTGGCAACTCAAACTAACACTTGGGGCGCTGCGGTCGGTCTGGATAAGTAGGGTTTAAAATACTCAATAACACGCGTTTGATATGGAACACTTTTTATTTTTCGGTTATAATCAGTAAATGTGGTCTCTAAAGTAATGACAGTGTTATTTTTAATTGTATATATGTATAACTGTGCGATACACGTGATCTAATTTGTGTGTTCCACTGGATTTTTTGGTGTCATTTGCATATTATCAAGCATAAGTTTTTATGGTTGATGTAGATCAGCTGATTCAAATTTACACAGAGCTACACTTCGGACATTATTTCGGTACTATTATGCGCAATATAATGTAAATGTCAACGCCGAGGACATTCAAATAGAGAAATACGGTACATAAACAAATAAATAACACGCCGAAGCTGTGCTACTTTTATCATTCCGAGACTAGCATCCACGCAAACCAGACGCCACTGTTCCAAGCTCCGACTTATATCGTGAATTGATGTCAAACTAATGATCCGCCAGCCTTTCCGCCAAGCCTACACCTCGTAATCGCTAAGTTCTTCGATATTCGAGCTATTCCACTACGAGTCATATAGGCCTAATTTGCCTTCCCGTGGGCACTGTAGAATGAGTGATTCCGCTACCATTCAAATATTCAACACCAAACCCACCTTTTAACCATCCAAATCAAGCAATTCCTGTCGCCCCCCGAGTTTTAATACAAGTTAAACTCATCCCTTCTCCCTACCAAGCAGCCAATAATTAATTATTTAATTAATTATTCAAGTAACTTCAATCTTACCAGCGCGCCCATCGTAACAGCTGTTTTTAAACTGAATAACCTTCGCTGGCTTTACGTCGCAGGTCTTCTGTCTGTCTACCTCGACAAGTGTTAGATCCTTCCCGGGGTGGAAAGGTATTATTATTATTATTAGGTATTATTATGTATCATCACATTTCGGCTAGTGCTATTTGCATCTTTTGGAAAGTGATGAAAACGTATATCCGCAGCCCTCTTATACATCGACTTACAGCCGTAAACTGAGCAATACACTTTGCTTTTACTCATTTTTCACTCTATCAACGAGTAAAACTTATTACTTATGTATAAAGACACGAACAATTTACCACGATCTGTTTACCAATACAAGAAACCATATACAAACAGTCACCACGTGACAAATGTACCCTACTTGGTAAGTTTCTCATTTTTACCGCTAGATGTCATATCAGATAGCTGGAGTTGCCAATAACTTCATTCACGTTTATCTTTCATATGTCTTTCATACAATAGCTTTCTTTTATCACCGCCAATAACCTCTAACCTCCCCTCTTTTATGTCTAACTCTCATTGTCTCTCTCTATCTCGGGATTTTTTTCAGAGTAAGCACTCCTATTCCACTAGTTCAACTTACAACCACACAAGCGCTCCAACCTGCGCTAACCATTTTGCTTCCTAAGGGCTGGGTTCACCAACGCAGCGTTAACAGACCGTCAGTAAATGCGTTGTTAACTTTAACATCGGCATTAAGCTCGTTGGCGTTTCACCAGCACATTCGCGGATTGGCATTACCAAACGAAGCGTTATGTTTAAGGGCTGTACAAAACTCATTGATAGATGATGATTGTGGCGGTATTTGTTTATTCTTTGGTGTAATCGAGCAGGCCGTTAACTGAAAAGACTTAAAAGTTACATGCTCCTTGGTTAAAAAGAAACATGGGTGATGAGGAAAAGAGCAAGAAGAGCCGGGGACTGTGAAATATTCGTTAAATGAAAGAAACATAACTATCCACCCTTATCTACTCGGTGGATGAGCATCGTGAAATCGTTGAAAATAAGAGGACTGATGCTGTAACGTTTAGGTAGTCTTTTATTAAATTAAATAGTATGTTTTATAACGTAATTCATTACACGTAAAAATAAATAAGAGTAGCCTACTGATGTTGAGACGTCTAGGTAGTCTTTTATTAAATTAACTACATGTGCTACACCGTAATGCATCACACGATATTACATATAAATAAGGAATGGTGCATAGGCCTAGGCTATCTTACTTATCAGATGGGAATTCCAGTTTAGGTTCTGTCATCTGTAGAACATTCATCAACACAGAAGGTTTTGACAACCGAAATCTCATAATAAATTCTATGTCGTCGCATTCATTCAAGTAACTCCTTCGTTATTTATAAGTTAGTGGTCGAAGAACATCTAGCAAGTCTTCAAAAACATCGTCATCGTTGAGAATAAAGTTTAATGCATGACTATTCCAGCTTTCGCCGCACGCCATTTTGGATTTGATTGCTACGTAAATCGACCGTCAAGTCGTTAATTCCATGTTGACAGAGCAATTAGTTTTGACGGCTTGTTAGGGAAGCTAATGGATTGTTAAAGTTTGGTGAACCACAACATTTCGGTAATCGTCCGTCAACGGCCTTAAAACGAACCATGGTGAACCCGGCCCAGGGGCCGGGTTCACCAACGCAGCGTTAACAGACCGTCAGTAAATGCATTGTTAACTTTAACATCGGCATTAAGCTCGTTGGCGTTTCACCAGCACATTCGCGGATTGGCATTACTAAACGAAGCGTTATGTTTAAGGGCTGTACAAAACTCATTGAAAGATGATGATTGTGACGGTATTTGTTTATTCTTTGGTGTAATGGAGCAGGCCGTTAACTGAAAAGGCTTAAAAGTTACATGCTCCTTGGTTAAAAACAAACATGGGTGATGAGGAAAAGAGCAAGAAGAGCCGGGGACTGTGAAATATTCGTTAAATGAAAGAAACATAACTATCCACCCTTATCTACTCGGTGGATGAGCATCGTGAAATCGTTGAAAATACGGGGACTGATGCTGTAACGTTTAGGTAGTCTTTTATTAAATTAAATAGTATGTTTTATAACGTAATTCATTACACGTAAAAATAAATAAGAGTAGCCTACTGATGTTGAGACGTCTAGGTAGTCTTTTATTAAATTAACTACATGTGCTACACCGTAATGCATCACACGATATTACACATAAATAAGGAATGGTGCATAGGCCTAGGCTATCTTACTTATCAGATGGGAATTCCAGGTTAGGTTCTGTCATCTGTAGAACATTCATCAACACAGAAGGTTTTGACAACCGAAATCTCATAATAAATTCTATGTCGTCGCATTCATTCAAGTAATCCCTTCGTTATTTATAAGTTAGTGGTCGAAGAAAATCTAGCAAGTCTTCAAAAACATCGTCATCGTTGAGAATAAAGTTCAATGCATGACTATTCCAGCTTTCGCCGCACGCCATTTTGGATTTGATTGCTACGTAAATCGACCGTCAAGTCGTTAATTCCATGTTGACAGAGCAATTAGTTTTGACGGCTTGTTAGGGAAGCTAATGGATTGTTAAAGTTTGGTGAACCACAACATTTCGGTAATCGTCCGTCAACGGCCTTATTAATTGGTTTGTTAACATTTTAACGAACCATGGTGAACCCGGCCCTAAAACTAGCCACAATCGCAAAGAATATGAAGCTAACCAAATACAGATACTGTATATCACTGCCTGCACGATTTCAATAAATATAACATTTCAGTGGGGCCAAAATAAAATCAGCTGATGTTGGGCAAAACAAAGTTGTCTCCCATAAGAATAGCATCATGAAGTGACTTTAAATCCCGCTTCAAGCGTATTCGTTGTGATTAACCGACTATTTCTGTTGAAGGTGGCGTTAAATACAATTCCTTCTGAATATTGCTGTTTTTTAGGATGGAAAGTGTGAAGTATCATCACTATATGCGATATTTTGGTGAGTTGACATGTCAGTGTTGGAATGCATAAAATGGTGACGTGTGTACATGGTTAGGAAATTATAAGACGGTGAATACAATATTTTACGTGTAATTTTTAACCGTAATAGACTCGAAAAAGCATAGGCCTACTGGTAACATGTATGACTCTATTATGCTGGTTATGCTTTATAAATCAAGAATGTTGGCCGATAATCACCCGATCGGATCCATTAACCTAATTATAACTATCATCAATGAAAATTTCAAAACACGATCATTTTATGCATCTGTTAACCTTTTTGGCCTGCCCTAAGAACCACCAGTACACTTACGTTATAAATTTCACAGGCCTGCACAGTTAGTTTATACAGTATTACAGTTATGAATGCTTATGATGATTGTTTTAAGGGATCTAACACCTACATTATCAGTCACTATCAGACACTTGTCACAAATTGTTTAACAAGTCTAAATGTTCAGACTATATCAAACTATAATAAATGTGTTAATGAAGCCTAATGAGTAGTACTAGACAGCAAAATATCCAGAATTACATATATTTCCATGCTTAGAATATAGTCGACCAATAATATGACGAATGAATTGACTACACATATATTTCATCTCAAGTTGATAGTAGGGTAACAAGTCAGATGTTACACATCATATGCGACTACTGTAAGGCTCGTATTTTTGTTGTTGTTGAACTTTTCATGCTGAACTATTCTTACACTCAAAGTATACGGCTATGCCATTATTTTAAACGGCCATAGCACCAATAGCTACTTACGGAATCCACATAATTTGGGTCAAACAAAAAGAAAACGACCTATTAACATTAGAGAAAGTCAAAGCCCGCTATATGAAAAGTCTTGGGTATTGGGAAGACAGCGCTGTCCAGACTGTCTTAAGCGGGCCACACACGCTGAGATCTGTGTCGAGAGACTGTCTCATGAAACGGGTATCTGATACCAGTTGTGTCGTGTGTAGCTTTGCCACAGCTGGTCTCACATGGAATCATGACGCAACGGAGCAGGTATCACGTCTCTCGCTCTGGACAAGAGACCTTGAGATAGATACAAGCAACACGATACAAGTATCAACAAGTTTATACGTGTGTAGGAAAGTATCGCGTGTATCACAGAACACGGCCGACTAGATGCGAGCTGCGCTCTTTACAGGCTTTGACAATCCCAGTTTTTAGAGCCCATGCATAACGTGTAATTGGAAAATTTCTAGTCGTCGCCGATAGAGCGCACTCCCATCCCATTATTGGCGCGATTAATAAACAGCTGTACAGTACGATTATTAAATGTGTAATCTCGAGAACCACTGGATGGATTTTGATGCGGCTTTCACCATTCTGTAAAGGTAATCTCGAGGAAGATTTCTGCAGAAATCCATCCAGTGGTTCTCGAGATTACCCGTGACATCCAAGAATCGGTGACTTTGTTTTACACTAAGTGGAGATAAGTCTTTGTCGTGCAATGCTTGGTTAACAGCGCTGTGTGAGCAGTTGAGTAACTCACAAGATTTCATCAGGACCTTCTATAATACCGGACTTATCCATCCTAGTGTAACTGATGAGTCGCTCCAAAGAACAACCTCCCTGATATTGAAATGTGTTGCCTTGCAGTAGTAACGGAGAAGTTTTGCCCCCATTAACGCACCCAGAAGCTCAAGTCGAGGGAGTGTGACCTTCTTCACTGGCGCAAGTCTGCTCTTACTGCAGATCAGATGGACGTGAGCGTGCTTGTGATGGGTGTTTCTCATGTACAGAACGGCGCCGTACGATCTCTCTGACGCGTCACAGAAGCCTTGTGATTTAACTTTATTTGATGTTCATATCCACCTTGGTATGGTGATGCGTTGCAAGTCAGGTAGTGTGGACAACCAGTCTCGCCAGCGAGTTGCCAGGTCGCGAGGCAAGATGTCATCCCATGCAACTCCGCGTGTCCAGGTATCTTGGAAGATAATTTTTCCCACTACAGACACCGGTGAAATCAAACCTAAGGGGTCGTAGATACTAGCAGTGGCCTGTAACAGAGTCCGTTTAGTTGCTATCGCTGTTTCCAATTTGCTTGTAACTTCCTGTTGGGTGAGAGAAAACGTGTCAGTATCTGTGTGCCAGGAAATTCCCAATACATGAGCATTGTGTGAGATCTTTCGTCCTTCTGCCTTCCATATGCCCGTTAGCTGAAATGAATTTGTTGCCCATTTAGCAAGTGGAAGCTGGATTTGCCTCATGAGGGATGCGAGCTCGAAGTACAGTGCAATTACGTCGTTGTTGTCATCTGCACCTGAAGCGAAATCATCCATGAAGGTGTTTTGATCTATGAGCGATGCGGCGATAGGAAACTGGGCTTGGTGAATAGCTGCTAGTTCTCTGATTGTAGCCGATAGTAGAAACGGACTGCACGTCAGACCAAATGGGAGCTTTGTGAACCTGTAGACGGCTCTCTCTCTAGAGGTGGTAGGGCTGTCCGTTCCATTATTAATGATGCGCTAGGCTATGCTAAAATTGTGGTGATATGCCTTGAAACTGTTGTGTGACTGTATGCAAATCCAATTATTATAAAGATAAGCCATTGGTGCCTATTTTCTAATTTCCCATCAGGGGAATTCAATCCACACCCAACTTCACGGGGATGATGACCAAGAAGTCCCAAGCCCATAAAATGAATTAACAGCAGACAAAATCACGTCATGATGTTATTTTGTGTTGGGTTGGATTCTGACACACGTCATGCGTTTGACAGAGTGCCATTTAATCTCATGAATAGGAATGAATGAATACGACTATAGTCTGATTTACAAAAGATGCTCGGTGAAAGCTGTCATCCGCTTGAAGGGTGAGGTGAGGAGTGGAGACGAGAGGGGTAACGGTCTCCATAGCAAACGCAGGCAATGTTGCAATGTATGCCGACACAGCAGTAAGCACATGGTTTGACTCAGTGTGTCTTCACTCGTCACGGTCATTAGACCGCCAGGCAGGGGAGCTAACTTCCCTAGTATTTGTGTCTTCCTGCAAGCCTCTTGGAATGTTATGAGTCATGATCTACCTCAGTGGCAACGCAGCATTTCCCCACGTGCTAGCTTTGACAGCTGTCAGCGATCATTATTGGTAATTCAGAGTATAGCGTACTTGTTGACGGATTTACAGGAGGCAGTCGTGACCTTATGATATGAATTACCTAGGCATTTATATTCAGTATGTGTGGGAACCCATGGTACCACTTGCTGGGTAGCTAAGCGAATAATCGAACCCAACATTACCACTTGCTGGGTAGCTAAGCGAAGACTCGAACCCAACATTTCCCAGTTTACCTCACTAGGCTGTGTGTACCCCGTTCTTACCCACAGACTAGAATTAAGATTTCTTGACAGTCAGGAATCAAACTTGGACCCCAGAAGTGACAACCAAGAACTACACTACCTGGTTGGTCACATTTATTTTTAAGAATAATATGTCTGTCTGTTAGGTAGTCAGCCCGAAGGCTGGTTGGATCCTCAAAAGGCACTGCCGTTAGGTTATGTGGGTAGATACCCACAAAAACCCATGGCAGCGCTATATTGAGGCGTACTAGGCAAGAAGAGGAGTGAGGTAGTTTGTCATTGCTTTCCTCACTGAGTCAGTACAGCAGTACTAACCCTATGAGTAGAACCTTTCACAGCATCCACAGGCACTTACTGTGCCCTGTATGTCATTACTAAGTACCACCCATTCCTCAGTAGCTTCCATATAATCACAGCCATGAGTGAGACTGAGACATCGGTGAAAAGCCTCATTTTACTCTAGCCTGTGTAACAGAAAATTGCAAATGTACTGCATTCATCAAAAGATGGCAAACAGGCCCCGAATAATATGTAACTTACTAAAAAGAGATTGAAATTCCTACATGAACATTTACAACTTTCCCTGTTCACTCAGCTAAGATATTCTGCAGATCTCTCCTGTGGGCCTCAACATTGTTATTTTATTCCTTTCCCGATGGAACTCCGGTACGGTAGTACCTTATTTTAACTCCCGGAGCACCTCCCCATGCCTGTCCCTTACACAGCTACACACACTACTACAGTCATCACGTAATCGGAGGAATTCAACCCACACCCAACTGCATGGGGCTGATGACCAAGATGTCCCAAGCCCAGACAAAATCGCGTCATGATGTTATTTTGTGTTGTGTTGGATTCTGACACACGTCATGCGTTTGATGTCCGACCACTAACTACGGCGGCCATCTTGGATTGCAGTGTCAGGTCCGGTAGTATAGAAGGTCTCATGTAAAAGGTCTCATTGTCTAGTTCGGTTGTGGAGAGCGCAGGGCCTATCAAATCCAGCAAAGTATAAAATGTTTGAACTTCCATCCTCAAATAATTAAAGAAATCTTCTTTAACTCCGTTAAAAGTGAAACGTGAGGGTAGTTTGCTCTCTTTGTTAACCATGTTTTGGACCACATTCTTCGTTTTTCCCCTCGATTTTTCATTAAACAAACACCAAGAACTATCCCCAAAGCAAGCATTTCGTCTACTGGAGGATCGGGCGCCATGTCATTTCCACTAAAACCACAGTATAGATATCAATACAGTAAGGACACATCAGGCCTTTACCAACGCCACCTAGAGAGAAAGCCTTGCGATATGAAGTTGACAAGGTAGTGACGTCACAGAGGCCCGGCCGTGGACATTGAGACATAACATTCTAGTTTGCAGGTTATGGTGTGTTTTCCGCGTGTTGTGTGTCGTGTTTACAGTCCCAGTTACTGATTTGCTCAGATTTCCTACCCAGTTATACTTAATGGTTATCAGTGCAGTGTAAAGTTATGCCTAATAAGTGCAGCGTTCCAAATTGTAAAGGCAATTACGCCAATGGACCGAAAGTAAACGTTTTCTCTTTTCCTAATGATGAAGGTGAAAAGTCGAAATGGATACGAGCCATTCACCGCAAGGATTTTATTCCTACGAAATATTCCATGGTACGTGTTAAATCAATACTTATGCTCCAATTCTCACAAGTTTAGTATAATGGGAGGAAGGAACTTTGTAACCAAGTCTCTTTTCTTGTAGGTCTGTGGCATCCATTTCAAGCCACATGAAATTCAATGGACCACTAGTATGTATGATGAAAAGAATGGAAAGCTAGTTACTGCTCCGTTGTATAAACCGAGACTGATTAAAGGTTAGTAAGCAAATAGTCCTACCCCTAAATTATAGCATAGGCTAGCTCTTCTGTTCAAGAAAATTCATTTAGATGTAGAAGTCAGAATTTTCTAACCTAAATTATGTGCTACAGGCTAATGTTGTAGGTTAGGTTTATTTGTTTTATGGGGCTATCAATTTCAAGTGGGAGGTATAAGTGGGTGTTAATATGGATAGTATTCATATTTATATTGCAAGCTAACTGCATGAGGTTAGAGACCGATAACCTGTAGCAGGCCCTGATTAATCTAGGTTTTTTTTTCTATTGCAGTAATCTAATTCATTAGGCTACATTTCTTATTGGGGTGGGGGAAGAGGTGTGTGTGAATCAGGTTGGAGATTGAATAAATTTAGAATAAATAGGGTAATTAATGTAATGCAAGGTGATAAAATGATTGTATCGTAAGTTAATATTCGAATTAAATTCCTAGGAGCAGTCCCGTCTCAGTTCCCCAACTGCCCAGAGTATTTAACTGACACTGCAACTGTCTGCCGAGAAGATCCAGATGATAGGAGGCGTAGGATTGATAATGAAAGTTTATCGAAGGCTCTCGCTGAAAGTATGCAGACATTGGCGGAGAATCTGGAAGCAGTTTCATTTAGAAACTTTCAGGAACTGAAGGTGAAGTTAAACAGTGTGAGTCTTCATCCTGAGTGGAATTGTATTAGGGAGGAATCTTGTATATATTTTATTTTAATGAAGGAAAATCCTAGTCCACACTTGCGTTGCTGCATTAAGATAACAGAAGGTTTGAGTGCCTCCTTGTATGTATCGAATACAGAAGTGAAACATTGTAAAAACATGTCTTTACCAAGACAGTTAGGTACAGTGCTAGAAATTGAAGAACTTATAAGGAATGCCCATTCAGTGTATGCTGATCCTGATGCATATGAACATCAAAGTGTTGAGGATACTGTATCTGTTATGGACAGTTTATTTAAGAACTTGGAGAGTAAGTTCCCTGAGAAGAAGGATACATTAGACTTCTTAAAAGAGCAAGTTCACTTGCTAACAAAGCGTAAAGTGAAAAACTATTCCTGGGAATTGCTTGTATTCTCATCGCTGGTTCATTCTATTTCTCCTCACTGCTATAGATTTATAAGAGGTTCAGGAAATGTCACTCTTCCTGCACCCCGTACCTTGAAATTAGTGTGTTCCAAGCTTTTGACGAATCCTATACAGGAGCAAAGTGATAATTTTCTTTTGTATATGAGAAATAAATTTTCACTCTTATCAGAAGAAGATCAACTAGTCTTCCTTTCGATGGATGAGGTTCACATTAAACCCCAGTTAGACTACAAAAAGGGTAGGGTTGTAGGTAGTGCTGTAAATAGCGATGAGTGTGCAACAAGTGCTTATGTGTTTATGGTCCACAGCTTGCTTTCTTCATACAAGGATGTTGCTCACATCATGCCCGTTGTGAACATTCGAGGTGAAGCATTATTCAATATGATGAAGAAAGTCATTCTTGGACTGGAAGAAGTCGGATTTGAAGTTCTAGCACTGATTTCAGACAACAGTGCTATTAATAGGAAAGCTGTATCTCTCCTGAGCGATCCACCCGAATTAAATTACATTTATAGTCACCCCAAAGATGCAAACAGAAAGCTTTTCTTTGCAATTGACACTGTGCACATTCTCAAATGTATTAGAAATAACTGGCTGAATGCAAAGCACCAAGAGTTGCATTTTCCAGATTTGACAGAGCATGACAGACTACAGATTGCATCATTTGGTTCACTGAAGGAGTTGCATGTGTTAGAGAAGAACAATCTCCTGAAATATGGATTTACCTTGACTCTGAAATCCCTGTACCCTACCAATTTGGAACGACAGAATGTTCCACTAGCTCTGCAAATTTTTAATAAACCTCTAGCTGTGGCAATAAGGGAGATTGGGCCGAAGAAGAACTTGCCCTCCTGGGACAGTACTGCACAGTTTATTGAGTTGATTTGCAGATGGTGGGACATCATGAACGTTAAGACCCTATGGAAAGGAAAACGCCTTAGGAATCCTCTTCAGGAACCAATAACGACCAACTCTTCTCATATCGAGTGCCTCCAGGAAATCGTGTCATGGCTAGATAGGTGGAAAACAATTGCCTCGCCTGGAAAGCTGAGCAAGGAAACACATGCGGCAATCACCCTTTCTACCAAGTGCATGATTGAAATGGCACAATTTTGTCTCTCTGAGAAAGGCCATAGCTTCTTCCTACCAGGCAAAATACAGACAGATAACCTAGAAGCTCGATTTGGAAAATATCGACAACTGGCAGGGAGCCAGTACAATATTTCCCTGAGGCAAGTGTTTGAGGTGGAGAATAAATTGCGCCTTCAGAGCATCCTGGACCTCAATGCTGCAGTGAGTGAGTATTTTGAAGAAGACAAGACATGTGACATAAGTGCTTTTGATGCTTGTGTTGCTGATGATAGTGATATAGAAGTCCTACAAGATGAGTATTGGCCTCTCTTACACTATATCAGTGGTTATTGCTCATATGGTTTTTTAAAGCGATATGATTGCAATTATTGCAAAGTCTTTCTTTGCGATGAGGCAGGCCAGAGTGATCACGCCAGCCTAATAAATGCCAATAACCGAGGAGGACTATGCTATCCCCATGCAGATGTAGTCAACTGTGCTGCATTTACTTTTGTTGTTATGAGTAAGCTACTCAATAGCTACAAGACAGAATTTTTGCATCACTGCAACCAGCAGAGTGTTTTGGTGAATGTAACACAAAGATGTCTGCCCACTGTACTGTTTATGGGGCACAGCTGCCCAAAGCACACCAGGGCATTAATTGAAAAGACTGTACTGGGCACTGCCAGTAATATCTTGATTAATAATTTTGTACACAATGTTAACGACAGGTTTTCACCCAAAACTTTGGCTCAGCATAAGAGGAGGAAGCTTGTCCAATAACTGTTCATGGCCGTTCAGTAGAAATTAGGAATTTTACAATATTCTTTCATTGTATGTACAGTTTCGTTATCATTGTGCGCCCTGGTAAACACGGCAAGCTAAGCCGGCGTTGACTGGCGCTGATCGCGGGCACGCGTACAATGTTCAGTCGGTGGTTGGTGCACACTTGAACACTTTTACCAACCATGTTCAATAATATGTACAGTGCTCATAGTCGATGCTGAAAATGTCCTCCCTCTCTTGTAACACACACCTGACATCTCCTGATGAAAGAATGGACAACAATCTCAGCAATTCTGATAGGTTTGTGCCGTGTCTTGTGTGGGGTTTCGCCTAGGACACCAAGCTGGCTCATCAGCTGGCTCTTGGTGTCCCCGTTCTGTAAGAACACAACGTTGTCTGTTAAAATGTTTATTATTTACCGTGCCTGTTTTCTTGAATCGTTTCGCGAGCCTCCTATATTGTACTGGCATTACGCACAGGTCTTCTTGGAAACTTGATTCGACATTTTAATCTTGTTTAAGAACAAGACTTTCTGCTTTTCATATACGAATTATGGATATACACACGTTCGCGTTGTGTCAATTGGTGTCTAGGCATGACCAACAATCACAGTAATCACAATACTCACTAAACGTGCAACACTAACTTCTAAGCTTTGCAGATACACATTCATATAAATGACAAAACACGTGTGATCTAATGATATGAGTCAGCGGAGCAGGGTATTGTGAGGTCCACTCGCTCCGCACCTGACCAGCCAAATGACGCCATAGTTTGCCGTGATTTCCAGGGCGCACCATGATAATGACCCTCTGGTTCAATTAATATTGTGTTACTTGATCCACTTCTTTACATGGCTAATTACTAATCTGTAAGTATAGCAGTGGCGGCTGGTGGATAATTGTTATGGGTGTTGTCCTTTTTCATTAAGGGGGGGGGGGAGATGATAAAAGACTGCTTGATATCAAAGAAAACTGTATTCAATTTTGCGGTAAAACGGATGTACCTCATTCATCACGAATGCCGCAGTTCAGAGAACATCACATTGCCACTGGATCACCGGATTAAATAGTTAGGCTACATGAAAACCTGCAAGACATGGTATCGGCAGTTGACGGAGCATCTCAGATGTCTCCGTCCGCTCCTCGGCTCCCTTGTTGCAATCAGGAAGCAACGATCAGCCGAGTTAACTATTGGGATAGGACCTACTCGGTCTAGCATCTCTGCCATACCCTTCACTATTGAGATCTGGTCGGTGCTCGGGCCTGGTAACGACCACTCCTAAACGGTTGGCGCGCTTTGCTTTCTCAGACAGTTCACAGTAACTTACTATAAGATTTCCTGAATTATTAAAGAACAGAATTATGAATTCCTATGCATATAAAAGTAAACGTACAGCTTTTATTACTAAAAATATTATTACGGTATTAATTGTTTTTATTGAATTAATCTGGTCGTTGTGTATCACTGCAACCTTATTACCGGCCGCCACTGAAGTATAGGATGAACAATGAATTGGCATTTTCAATAGGTGACCATTTCTTGAAATTATTGAGGCATGTAGTGTTGGCATACCAAACGTTGAACTGATTGCAAGAAGTTGTCCTATAGTGGAGATGTCAGTTTAAAATGCAACTAATAACCTCTGTGTACAGTCACATTAAACGTCCAGTCCAGAAAGTGGTAAATAGCTCTACAACCAGCAGAGTGTTTTGGAGAATGTTCGTTGTAAAGCGAAGGTTAGAATGGAGAGGGTAAGTGTACGCTTTAAATGGGATATTTCATGCAATTTTAACATACAATTTCTAAGAGGGCTTTTGTTTCAATTTCACAGATAAAATGGAACACAATCTGAAGAATGTTTCACTGGAACAAATTTTTATTTGTTCAGATTTTTAACAATGGACTGAATGAAGTCTTGCAAGTTTCTTTACATCTAGTTTCATTGGATGAACGTTAATGTAGGCCTACTTTAAAAGTTTTAATCTAATGTAACATATGTGCTAAAGAGTATTTTTAGGAACTGTTCGCATAAGGACTGTTCAAGGTGCAAATGCCTAAAAATGTATCCACCCTGTAAATAATATAATATTAATTCTAAATGAAAGTAGAATGCAGCTTATACACTTGCATCAACATTGAAATTAGGAAACCTGGTCAATACTGCACCTCATATAAGTTATGTGCTAAAGTACATAAATATGTGTTTATATTTATTGATCTTTTTATAAATGGTTGCTATGTTCTGACAGAGCTTGCATCTCGTTGAACTGTCAACAAGGCATACTCTAGCAGCACACACTGTTGATTAAAAAAAAAACATTCATCGGGACGTGTTATGCTGTAACCATTGTCAAAAACCATTGATCTGGATGCGTTAGGCAGTAACTATTGTCAAAAACCATTGGATTAGACAAAACGAAGGTTAGAATGGTCGGGTGTAGGTGCGACCTTGGCCGCGCGCAGCTAGTGGGACACGGTTGACACAAAACGCTCGGTGCGTTAGGCTGTAAACATTTTCAAAACCACAGTTGTGCGGGGAAAAGTTGATCATAGAATCGCTGATTGAAATTACAGATCGTTATGAGGCAATTTCCACAACCCATGGTGAATAAACGATTCAATTCAGTGCACGATGTAATGAACTAAGTGTGCGCACTAAAGATGCGCACTAGCGGCTGAACTGTCATCGTACTGTTTTGATGACGATTGATTTGAACAATAGCGCTGACAGCTGTAATTTTGGCTATATAAGTCGTGATCCTATTTGGGATGGCAGGATGGGTCACAGACAGCGGAGGAGGAAATAACTATTAAAACATCGCTCCTTGATTTATTTCTCATCGTTTCAAAAGGTATTTTGGCTAATTCATGTATTGTAGAGAATTTTATCGCGCGTTCTATCTTCATTCATAGCTACCGTTGATTTCAATTTGAATTGTCACTACTGAACCTCATATGTGCTAAAGTTCGTAAATATGTGTTTTTATTTATTGCTATTTTAAAAACGGCTGCCATGTTTCTACAGCGCTTGCATCTCGTTCAACTGTCATCACGGCTCACTCTAGCTGCACGCTCCGGTGCGCACACATTGTTCCCAACATGTGAGATACAAAATCACTGTTGATCAAAGAAACCATCGGGATGCATTAAGCTGTAACCATTGTCAAAACTCATTGATCTGGGCGCGTTAGGCTGTAACCATTGCCAAAATACATTGGATTGGACAAATCGAAGGTTAGAATGGTCGTGTGCAGGTGCGACTTTGGCTGCACGCAGCTAGCGGGGCACGGTTGACACAAAACCCTTGATCTGGACACGTTAGGATGTAACCATTGTCAAAAACCATTGGATACCACAAAACGAAGGTTAGAATGGTCGGTGTAGGAGCGGCTTTGGCCGAGCACAGCCAGCGGGTCACGGTTGACACAAAACCATTGATCTGGACGCGTCAAAAACCATTGGATTGGACAAATCGAAGGGTGTTGGTGCAGCATAGTACCGTAATGGCGAGGTTGGCAATACCGGTTTGATGATGATTGATGTGGACAATGGTGGCCACAGCTGGAATTCTGCCTACATAAGTCGTGATCCTATTTGGGATGACTGGGTGGGTCACAGACAGCAGAGGAGGAAATATCTATTAAAACATCGCTCCTAGATTTATTTCTCATCGTTTCAAAAGGTATTTTGGCTAATTCATGTATTGTAGAGAATTTTATCGCGCGTTCTATCTTCATTCATAGCTACCGTTGATTTCAATTTGAATTGTCACTACTGAACCTCATTTATGTGCTAAAGTTCGTAAATATGTGTTTTTATTTATTGCTATTTTAAAAACGGCCGCCATGTTTCTACAGCGCTTGCATCTCGTTCAACTGTCATCACGGCTCACTCTAGCTGCACGCTCCGGTGCGCACACATTGTTCCCAACATGTGAGATACAAAATCACTGTTGATCAAAGAAATCATCGGGATGCATTAAGCTGTAACCATTGTCAAAACTCATTGATCTGGGTGCGTTATGCTGTAACCATTGTCAAAAAACATTGGATTGGACAAAACGAAGGTTAGAATGGTCGTGTGCAGGTGCGACTTTGGCTGCGCGCAGCTGGCGGGGCACGGTTCACACAAAACGATTGATCTGGACACGTTAGGATGTAACCATTGTCAAAAACCATTGGATACCACAAAACGAAGGTTAGAATGGTCGGTGTAGGAGCGGCTTTGGCCGAGTGCAGCCAGCGGGGCACGGTTGACAAAACCATTGATCTGGACGCGTCAAAAACCATTGGATTTGACAAATCGAAGGGTGTTGGTGCAGCATAGTACCGTAAGGGCGAGGTTGGCAATACCGGTTTGATGATGATTGATGTGGACAATGGTGGCCACAGCTGGAATTCTGCCTACATAAGTCGTGATCCTATTTGGGATGGCTGGGTGAGTCACAGACAGCGGAGGAGGAAACATCTATTAAAACATCATTCCCTGATTTATTTCTCATCGTTTGATGAGGTATTTTGGCTAATTCATGTACTACCGGTATAGAGAATGTTATTGCTCGTTCTACTTTCATTCAGTGCTATCAATATAATAGGGAATACAACAATTTTGTATTGAAAAGTGGAAAGAAGCTTTTGAAAAGGCTATATTTATTTAACTAGTGAAGGATAGATATGGTCATCTCTTAGTTTTTTTTTGTTTTTTTTTTACAAAACAGCACAGTTTGTGTAACATAGAAAATATGAGAACAACATGTTTTTGCAGATGACTCACTGTATTCTGTTGAGAACAAAGTGCTAAGATCACTAGTAATTAGCATGTTTTATGTATTGTCGGATAAGCTTATGCCATGCCTGATATTGTAAACATTGCCATATGAAAACTGTTACTGTAGGATTACTCTATATCAAGTGTTTGTTTGTAAATTATTACATTATCATGCCCTTTTATGAATCAACAACAAGTTTCCTCTTTGGTAAATGTTCTCATGTGTCATGACTGCTGCTTTGTTCCATTTCAGTAGGTAACCTTTTCTGTCATAGGCATTCCATTGCTAGCCTGTTTTCTTATCACGGATGAAAACTTTCTGTGGCTACTTGTTTTTTTGTGAGTGGGTTAGGACATCACTGTCATCAGCCATGTGTACTTGGATATGGATATTTATTTAACTAGTGAAGGATACGTATGGTCATCTTTTAGTTATTATTATTTTTTACGAAACAGCACAGTTTGTGTAACATAGAAAATATGAGAACAACATGTTTTTGCAGATGACTCACTGTATTCTGTTGAGAACAAAGTGCTAAGATCACTGGTAATTAGCATGTTTTATGTATTGTCGGGTAAGCTTATGCCATGCCTGATATTGTAAATATTGCCATATGAAAACTGTTACTGTAGGATTACTCTATATCAAGTGTTTGTTTCTAAATTATTACCACATCATCATGCCCCTATATGAATCATCAACAACAAAAAGTTTCCTCTTTTGTAAATGTTCTCATGACTGCTGCTCTGTTCCATTTCAGTAGGTAACCTTTTCTTTCATAGGCATGCCATTACTACCTGTTTTCATATCATGCATGAAAACTTTCTGTGGCTAGTTGTTGTTGTTGTTGTTGTTTTGTAAGTGGGTTATGACATCACTGTCATCAGCCATGTGTACTTGGATATGGGTAGAATTTGTATGTATATATTGTGATGCTAGAATTGGGAAGGTTAGGTACGGTATTGTAGTTTTAAGGGGAGGAACTACGAGGTCATCTGCCCTTGGAAAGGAGGTGACCATGGTCTTCTGCTAGGAACAATCCCAGCATTTACCTGGAGGAGAAAGGAGAAATCGAACCCACTTCTTCTCAGTTCAGTTTTAACTCATGAGGCTGAGTGAATTTCGTTCCACAATCAAATCAGAATTGTATTTTTAGGGGCAGATGACCTCGTAATTGCGCTCCTTAAAACAACAATAATTTCTCGGCAGAGATGGGAATCAAACCTAGACCTTTGGACAGATATGATTGACTATACTGTAGATATTAATTTCTGCTTTAACTGTTACAGATTAATTGGTTATTTGTTGTGTCTTTTCTTCTCGTTGTGTAGTTGACATCTCACGTTAAAATGGGGTGAATATTTGTCAAGTTTTTTAATGAATTCTTCTATATATCGCATTTATTGAGACATCAGTGTTTTCGGTCAAGTTCACACTCGCAAGGTTCGAAATGCATACTTATCGATTATGATCGAAAACGTCGATTTATTAGCTAGAGTAATGTATCGATCGCATCAACTTCTGACCATATGTTTAATTTATGGTTTCGTTATTTATTTATTCGCGTCTGTAGAACGTAATTTGATACATAAACACTCAGTCGCGTTTCCTCACAGGTTGTTCATAGCAGCAGTGCTGGGTAGCGCGCTCGCTGACGGCCGGAAGGCTATGACGTCATAAATCGTATCGCAAGGCTTTCTCTCTAGGTGGCGTTGCCTTTACCATGTAATTTTTTCGTCATGGTTTTGAATCGGCCGGTTCCGGAAGCACCGCACGCACGCACGCATGGCGGTGACGGTTCACCATGTATCCGCGAGAGAGCAGTCTACCCGTATTCATTGAGTGCGGCCTGTCGATTTTGTCTGAAGAAAACATTGTTTGTAATTATTAAAATCAACTCAGAAATATAATTTTGCATTTTAACCAATGGCAGAAATGTGGGAAACCAACATCTGTGCGGTAATTTTTTGCGCAGTTCTTGTCACACTGGACATAACAGCATTCTGGTTTCCTCGTGCATTGGAGCGGTAAATACAAATATCACACGTTTCATCGAATAATTCTGGTTTTAATACCCATGAGATGTCAGTCCCTCAAACACCTATCCATTAATTCACAAATTCCTCATTCCTAATCCAGATATAATGACTGGATAAAGGCCTGTAATCAGGAGGATTTACTGGCATACGTGGCAAATCTACACGTCAATATATAGGGTATGTAGCCTTTATTTCTCAAAGGAAGTGTTTTAAACCACAAGGAGGGCAGTGCTAGGCTGAGATTAGGTAATAATGCCCAACAAACATTAAATCTCCACCCTAGAGAAGCTATTGTCTCCTTTAAAGTGTCCGTTTTCTAACCCCACTTAGCCTAGGAGGCAAATGGTTTCCTGACTGAAGTTAGTTGATGTGTTTTATTAAATGTAATTTGTTAAGCTGCAGCCCTTTACAGTGAATTAAGTGCTTTAATTACAAGCTACAATGCAAATCAGATTTAACATTTGCTCCCTCACCTATGGGACTTTGTGCTATTCCGGAAGAATTCTGGAGAAGTTTGGATTGTCGTGTACCCAAAGCTACAATCCCATGAAATGACTAAAGGTACTCCAGTTCCTCAAAATTGTAGATAGTGTTGCTTTCAGAGACAAACTATTGAGGTTAGCAACCCCTCACTACACTCGGCATGGCATTAAGGCTGTGTGACTTAAAAACCAGGGCTATTAACCTTGATGTTCCTACCTCATAGACATATCACAATGCCCTTAATTTTATTTAATTCTGAGACCACTAAAAGTTTGCCCACCCATGTAAATGATAAAACCTACAAATTTCTTCTGAAGTGATACCTGCCTCTCATTCCACACACGCCCAAATACACGGGGATATATGACCACGATATCTCAGCCCTTAAAATAAGCAACAACAACTGTATCTTCGATACACACTAATCAAATTCCTGGATACTTCTATACTTTCAGCAACGATCCGAGTGATGATTTTTCTTCACTATGACACATGCAGAACATGGTGCCACTAAAGCAATACCGTATAGGTCCATGTTATTTGAAAATGAATACCGGTACATAATAATCATACAAGAGTGGAGCCTTGCATAAGTGAGGAGATGTAACACCAAACTCTGGGTGTCAACAAGCCGTACACTATCACTCGGGAATTGAGAAATTGGGTGGGCATATTGTGTGATAACCTGTGTTACTGTGGTGGCTGTGTGTGTATTTGTAAATTGGGGATAGGATTGGGAAGGAGGTGGCTGTGTCCTTAAGTTAACAACCATCCCAGCATTTGCCTTGAGTAGGGAAACCACTTCCAGGATGGCCGAGGTGGGAATCAATCCCTCCTCTTCTCAGTTTTGCCTCACGAGGCTGACTGTAACCCATTCCAGCCCTAAGGCCAGAATCAAAATTTCTTGGCAAAGCCGGGAGTCAAACCCAGACCTACGGGGGTGACAGCCAAGGAAGCTATCTGCTGCACCACGAGGTGGTCTCGCGAAAATGTAATGTATTGGTCATAAATATAGGCTATATAAATCTACATGAAAATAGCCTACTGCCTATCCAAATATTTTCATAAATTTGAGTTTCATATACCATTTTAAAGCTCAATGGTTTTAAAATTTACAGTTATCTTAAGTAATAGCAACAGATTTCAATGTTTACATTAAGCCACATTGTTCAAACCTGTTCAGGGATGTCGGAAGTTCTTCAGATAATGTCAAGCTGCACCTCACATCCTATTCTATTGTTGGGCAAGGACTTGATTCTCATCATTGCAGAAATAATCTGTTTAATACTAGCTGTAAACATGGCCAAGGTTTCATGTGATACAAGCTAAAGGTGTAGAATTTGGTATAAATGTTTATCACAAGTATCCAGCACCAGTACCTCTATGTCAATGTTACATAGGCATTGTGCTTTCTACACTTGTCATAGTATGTGGTACGGTATAAATTTCAGAATGTGCATGAATTTTAATTTCTACCCTTGAGTATTCATATTTATGTGGGGGTCAGGAATCGTATGGATTGTGAAGTGATGCTAGGAAAAGTTGTCTCCTTTCTTTTTAAGGATGTGTGAAGGACTGAGTGGTGTGTCTTTATAATGACATACTAAAATTGTAATGGCTGATGAAGGATGTAATTAATATCCAGAACATGTCCTACTATTTGCACATTATTTATTCATTTAAGGGTTGATTAGGCAGAAAGATTTACAGAAGATTACAATTCAAGAAATATTATACTCATCAGAGTTAATTAGAGATGATTGAAACTGGGCAAGGTACTGGAAAAGCCTGTGACCTATTAAAAGGAAAGGTCCCAGCAGATTTCCCCTATATTGTTCAACCAGCCACATCAGGTTACGACCACTATATTCTTCCTGAAGTAACTCCACAGAGAGAATGATAAGTGTCAAGAACAAACTTCTGCTTGCAATCGGACATTTTTTCTGCATTACAGTATTACTTACTTGTTTACATGGTTTATGTAGAAACAACTCGTACAAATATAACAGTGAATTCTTCTAGGTATTATGCCATGCCTGTGCCCCATCATATCCATAGTACCGTACTACCGTACCTAGAAGAATTTTCAGTAATTTATTTTCTGGCCATGAAAGCCTAAACATTCCAACTCAAATAGGCATGTTTTTCTGCAAATGTTTGGGTATTCTGATATATTTTCATGGAAACATTTGACTTTTTTCTAAGAAACATTATTTTTTCCTGTTTTCAATTTTCAGAGGTGAAGCTCACCAATTTTGTGACTATATCCTGAAGTGGCTTGGCCTAAAAGCCTACAGTATATAAAATATGGTAGTGAGTGTTTAATCGTAAAGAGGTTTTCTCAATAGTGATTTTTAATGCCCTGGCATTGTCATTGAGGAGCAAATTTCACTTCCTAAATACTGTAACATTTAAGTTAGTCCAACACGAAAGATATTTAATAATACTATACCTGCAAGGTTTTAGATACCTACTAAGAAAAGTAATGTGCAATTTTTGAATGGAGCTACCTAGGCAAATCTTTACACCAAAAACCAACATATTGTTTATCGCTACCTTTTAGTAGAGAAACTAGAATTCATGTCAGATAACCTGCAGCTTCTGTGGCTGATAACTATAGTTTTGTCTTGTTGTCAACAAATGTGATAGACAGGTCAGAAGCAGTTCATTATTTCAAAAACTGACACTCTCTATCAGAAATCAAAAAAGGAAAGGAAGCTTGTAGTATAACGTGACCGTTAATCTTGAGATCATGAGCCACGGGACCTCCTTTTTACGTGGAATCCGAACCACAGAACATGGCATTTCACTTCGAAAATCTCACATGCATTGACCGGGAATCGAACCTGGACCGCCTTGGTGAGAGGCATACAGCTAGACCGCTGAGCCACCACGCCCCCAGTATCAGAAATCAAATCAGTGATCTGAGATCATGGCGATATCAGGAATGTTTGTTTATTGCATTACAACAAAGGATTTGGAAGTAATCTCATAAAGCAATAACTTCTAAATCAAAATAACTTACAATTTTATTGTTGAACAGCCAATGGACTTAACATAGTCCTCCATGGTTTTAGACAGGTGCAACGATCCATTAGTTCTGGGTTATCCCATCCCGTTAGAAAATGGAAGGATTGGGGTTTGAGACCTAAGGATGTTGTACAACATTAACTGCAAATCACATCACCACACTGAAGACCTGGTTTGTGAAATAAGTTGGTTCATGTCCCTTCACCTGTCATTTCAAGTTAGCTTCCTTGTTTCTCATCTCAAAATGCTGAGATGGTGGCTTTCCCATAGACCACAGTCACTTCCCCATTCCTTTCTTAGCCTCTTCTACTTTCCATCTACGTTGAGGCTGCATGGATGATCCTTTTCTCTAGAATGAAAGGGCTCCATGACACTGTCAATTAGGATGAAAAAGACTTTGGGAGTGAAGTAAGGGGATAAAATAAATATTCATATCCAAGAAATAAAAATAGCCAAACATATAAGCCCATTGTTTCCACAGCTACTGCCATGGTCTAGAAGTAAGCATAGCAGCTGCCTTCTAACTGGTTGGCCCAGTTTTGAATCCTGGTTTTGCCAAGCAGAATTTAAATTTTGGCCTGTAGTCATGTGTACTTGGATGTGTGTATCATTTGTCTCATAAACTGCCTTATTGTGATGGCTGTATTAGTGTGTGCATTTATAATTTTAGGTGAGGATAGGGAAGGAGACGACTATGGCCTTACGTTAGGGGTAGCCTACCGTCTCGGCATTTACCTGCAGTAGAAGTGGGAAACCAAGGAAAACCACTTACAAGATGGCCGAGATGGGAATCAAAATCACCTCTTCTCAGTTTTGCCTCACAAAGCTGAGTGTATCCCGTTCCAGCCCTCAGACCAGAATGCTAGTTGCTACACCACAAGGTGATCTAAGTGAAAAGGGATGGATTCTAATCCACCTCTTGGTCCTAATAGAAGTGAATTTCTATGGTTTCTAATTGCCCCAGAGGTCTGGGTTTGATTCCCGGCTCTGCCAAGAAATGTAACTCTGGTCTGAGGGCTGCAACAGGGCACACTCAGTCTCGTGAGGCACAACTGAGAAGAGGAGGGTTTGATTCTCACCTCAGCCATCTTGGAAGTGGTCTTCCGAGATTTCCCACTTCTACTGCAGGCAAATGCTGTGATGGTTCCTAAGTTAAAGCCAATGCCGCCTCCTTACCAATCCTCACCGGAATTGCAAATACACATACTAAGACAGGCATCACAATAACACAGGTCATCAATCAAAATTCCACACTCGCCCAAGTACACGGGGCTAAATGACCACGATGTCCAGGCCCCTGAAATGAAACAACAGATTGCAGTCGATGTACAGAAGTTGTCTAACATGGTGGCCAGGTTGCTCCTTAGTGCCTCTTGGTCTATTGGAATGGCTGTAACATCCGGTGCATTATCATACCACAGTCAAACTGTTCCTCTATTGGAGCAAGAAGATTGGGATTCTCTGCCGTCACTGTCTCATGAAGCCATAGCCAGGTGGCTATGCTAATGCTTGTTGTTTCATGTAGGAGGTTGTACATCATGGTCATCAGCTCAGTGTACTTGGGCATGAGAAGAAACCCATACAACAGGAGCAATCGAGTGTGGCAACGGGTGGGTGAGAGATTTCACAAGCTCTTCATCCAGGAACGCCTCCAACAGCAAGGAAATTGTCATGTTTTGTGGTGGGATCATGTTTGGTCGACGTACGCCTCTAATTCCTATCCACGGTAACATGACCGGTCTGGTATACAGAGACAACATCCTCAAACCTGTCGTTACAGGATTCGCTGCCACAATGGGTGAGGGCTTTACACTAGTGGACGATAATGCCCATCGAGCTAGGGTGGTCATCAGTTCCTTCAGATGCAAGGCATACGGAGAATGGAGTGGCCTGCATATTCTGCGGACATGAACAGTATCGAACATGCATGGAAAGAGATTAAGAGGTCAGTTTCGCACTGTCCCAATCCTCTAACAAACAAACAAACAAACAAACAAACAAACATTCAGCAACTGATTGAAGCTGCTTTCCAAGAGTGGGATAATCTGCCAGAAACCAGGTTGGTTCGTTGGTTCTTAGTACGGTATGCCGCTCTTTGTCGACAAGCATGCCTTAGGGCTCGTGGTGGCCATACATGGTATTGATATGCCCCAACATGAAAAAGATTGCCACTTTTGTTATGCTTTTAGTGTTTGTCTCTTTTGCACAGCATATTGTGTGTTGTTTTTCTTAGTATGCCATTACATACTACCTTACCAGGGAATTGTTACTGCTAGACGTGGAGCACGGCTGTTGTGTATACATTACGTCAGCTCGCCTCGTTATGGCTGCCGCGAGCGGTTGCTGGGCAAGAGGGGGAACGCATGCACAGCCGTACAATGAGAACACAGCGCACGGCCCAGCACGAATCATGCACACAAATGACATGCGATGAAGTTTCGCTGGCAACAACTGCACGTCTATCACAGGCGTGTGGCTGAGCGGAGCGCATTAGTTCCGATTTCCGCCACCAGTAAGAATTCGCTGGTAGGATAGTACACATAGCAAAACACTAAATCGCAATATGCAAAACCTTTTTTTGAGTACTGTTCAAGTTGCAAACACTGCTAGTCACCACAACACTCTAGGGGCAGATGACCTCGAAGTTCCGCCCCTTAAAACAACAATTACATTACATTCACCACAACACTGATTATCAAATACCATGCACACACAAGAACACGGGTCATAGACCAAAGAGGTCCTAATTGGAACTATAATAATATATACAGTACCGGTATGTCAAAAAATATGGTTATATAAATTACTCCAGATTATAGCTTACCAAGAGGCATACATACAGTACTTTGAACCAGCCTTGGTGGCCGAGAGCGCTAATGTGCTACCTCGTGCCTCGCTGGCATCGGGAGAGCGTGAGTTCGAATCCCACCCCTACCATCCTGAAAATGGTTTTCGTGGTTTCCCATTTTCACTACCAGTTCCTTTCAATAAATCCACGGCCAATTTCCCACCAATATCCCTTCCCTGACCCGTCCTGAAAAGAAAAGTACACGTCCATTGGCTGCATTAATAAAATTATCCACACTTTGAAACTTAAGTGTTTAAAATAAGACTGCTGTTACGACTTGAAACTGAATCCCAGCACTCTTCGCAGATTGTGAACTGATAACAACACGATAGCCCTTTGTTAACTCTTGGGCCTAGTAACTGAAGCTATGGCATGTAGATAGGCCTCCTAATGACCAGTATTAATTCTGCTATGATGTATGTCGCTTACAGGTACCAACTGGAAAGACCTGCCCCAGGCCTCTCCAAAAGCAACACAGCATTATGAGCCTAACATTTCTCTCATCCAGGTGTAAAAACCATCCATCGCATGGAAAACTCATCCTACATTATCTCCATTTCTGCAGAATGGGGAGAATAAGGGGTTGACATACCAATGACAAGTAAAAAGTGCGGTGCGGATAGATGGCAACTTATTAGTCGTGACGAGGTTAAAGTTAGGTCTGATTGGTGTTAAGCTATGGTTTGAGCAAGTTTAGGACTGAGCGTTTTACTTGATTGATTGGCGACACCATTGCACATAGTGTTATTTACAAGTTATATTACTTTATTACATTCACTAGCGACAGAAAGCAAAGCAAACTTGTAGCTTCACGTGGCTCTCGTGATCATAAGCCACAGAACCTTTCTTTTTTATATTTGGAATTTGAACCACTGGATGCAACTCTGAAATTCTAACATGCATTAACCAAGCATCAAAACCCAGTCCAAAACTATAATATGACGACTTTAGGATCTCCGAATGGAGATCTGGGTGTGACCTTGGCTTCTAGGATTAAAGAAGCAGGCCTCTGTACGAAGGGTGGTTGGCCGGTTTACTTACTGTAAACCCTGAGCTTGTATTTCAGCTTTACTTTACTTATTTTTAGGCCATCTGTAGGCTAAACAAAACAATCTACCGTTAAATGTATAGTCTATTTGTTGAATCTGAAAGCTACTTGTTGCTCCTATAATAGCCACACAAAGACGTGGAACTAATAAAGGTAATGAAAAGAGATTCCTTAGCACATGACTTACAGTACCGGTATTGAATTCTTCTTGGAACACAAGATAATGAACGGAAGTGTGAGTAGGCTAAGAAATGAGGGGTAAGAAGTAGCCTAGGCATATCATGAAATGTGAAAATAACACTGCATAATAAGGCTGTCCCCATCCATCAACATGACTTTTTATTGACTAAATAAATTCCCGGGTATTTACGTTAGGAAGCTAAGAACATTAAAAATCAACACTTATTTACAGTTACTGTAGAAAACTTGAATTGCATTATCTCAGAATACAAAAGTTTAAGAAACAAAATCCATATTTCCCCCACTTTTCAATATATCGTGTGTTAATTTTATCATTAAAAACATATCATAACCTTTCATCGTTACGATGCAATCACATGAATTAAAACACAGTAGTATTAACACTTTCTATTTTCTTGTTATTTATTTTCTTAAAATATCTGATTATAAAGAGAGCCAGTGTGTTGAAATAGAGTTAAATAAATGACATAAAATATACATTCATCAATCAGCTGTTTATCATGTGTTTGTCCAAAGTGGTGCTACCTAGCGGCTTACAGGTATATTGGTGCTCCCCCTTATCAATTGTTTTTTTGAAAATCCGTTCTTCCGGTTTTGCCGAAGTGTCCATACTGTATTGGTATCTATACTGTGCTAAAACTAACAACAAATCTCGGCATGTGTAGCGCCACGGAGACGAGAGACCTGCTGGCTGCTTTGGGATGCGATCCAACTGGCAGTGGTCTTCACAAAAGAAATGTTCTACATAGAAGACATTAGACTGCAGATGCTACTGCCGCGCACCGAGGCCTATGAGAGTGCCCTTCAAATACTACAAGAAAAGAAAAACGCTATCTGGGATGATTTCTACTCAACTGACGCCTTAATGACTGACGAATAGAAACAGGCAAACTATGAACTCCGACACGTAATGACACGATACGCTACACATGGCTTTCACTACAAGTTCTGCCAAAACAAAAGATTCCACAACGAACTGAAGAATGTGTGTGTGATCTATGCAGTGAATGCTGTTCTCGAAATCACGCAAAATATTGACTACAAAGACATAATATCAAGAACCCAATTGGGGTTGGAATAATGTACTATAGGTTACTCAGTTTTGTATTTTGCACATTGTGCGCTGTTTCAATAATAATATAGTATACCGTTTTAGATTTTTAACGGTTTACCGAGCGTAAGCTTAAAAGGCGCACAGACGGCAGGTTTTCCTTCGACTCGATACACTGAAATCGTTGCTGCTTGGCCTCATTTGGTCATAAATGAATGTTTTTCTACAGAAGCCTTCCTCGAGAAACTCTTTACAGAATGGTGAAAAGCGCATCAAAATCCATCCAGTGGTTATCGAAATTACCCGTTACATCCAAGAATCGGGGACTTAGTTTTACACTATGTAGATATGTAGTTTTTATTCAAAATAAAATGTCTTAATAAGGACCTAGAAAGGAGAGCTTGATGGCACAGTAGCTTAGCTGCTCGTCCTTCACCCGGATGGCCGGTGTTCGAATCCCGGTGACAGCGTGGTAAAATTTTCACGTGAAATAACACGTGGCTTCAGGAAGGGCATCCAGCCTGAAAAACCCGACCAAAACCAAAATGAGTCTGGTTGGGTCCGGCGACTCCAATTAATTGGGAAAAGCCGAAGAAAGTTCTAACAAGGACCTAGAAAATTCTATGTGTACATTGCACTATTTTGGAAATCGTTAACTTCTTGAGTGTGAGAAAGCCGAATTACTTCATATTACTATGTTCTGAAATTCCCAGAATAATGGTTATTCCCCAGTTACTATAACCCCTCCCATTGGTCGAATTTGACTACGCTACTGCTCTAATAGCAGACCGGGTTCTCAGGCATAAGAGAATGAAAGAGTGCAGAAGATTCTTGATCCTCACCACTCCAACCTAAACACTGTCTTATAAATGAAATAGGGGCAGATTATCTCGCTGTTTATCACCTTAAACAACAAAATATAACTAACTCACTTCAATATGAAACAAATTACTGAGAAGTTAGTCCAAGGGCTCATTACGAGGTGAGCATTCCCTTCCAGTCTTGTCGTGTTCAATTTAAGATTGTCTCTGGCAAGGAAGGTAGAAGAGGAGAAAATTAAAAGAATGCTGCACGAACTGATCGTAAAACTCTCTTGATTGTGACAAATGGCATTGGAAAACAAGTAAACAAGAGTATTAGAGCCACGCGAAGGCGTCTGTAGGACTATGGAACGATGTGTACCCAAATGTGGACTGGAAACTTTTTGGAGAGTTCATATATTATTGTGTTTGAGCAGATATTGATATCAAGTAACATGAGAAACGTTCTGGACCGCTGCACACCAGCACCACAATGGTTTCCCTAACTACCTTACTTGTATGACACATTGCCATCTTCGCTAAGGATTCTACTGTATGTTCTATTCTCACTCCACCACTTACATGCCCAAGATTTCCCTACTCCTTTTACAGACTTACGACTGACTAGGAAATTTCAATTTTCAGATTTCTTATAGGCCTATTAAACTGTGATAACTAAAATGTAAATTTTAAATGAAACAAATTTTGAAATTCCAAATTCCATAGGTCTATTTGAGTCATATACGATTTTACTGAATGTTTTCTTCATGATTTTACTTCCGTGTGATACCTTCTTTAATAAATCATACCGGGTTATTTCTTTATTGTTATGTAATTGAACTTTATGGCTTTTATTATTCTTATTCTTCTTTCCGATGAGGCCTGCTAGGGATCACGTGCCACTTTCAATTCTTCACACTTTGTTGTTTTCTCTTCCGTTCCCTCCAGTACTCCTTCATCCGTTCACTATGCTGCTTCTTTCTGTCCTCGGACCACTTCGCACCAGGTTTCTTTGGCAATCTTCCTTGGAATCCTTTCATACTTAATACCCTTTTTCTAAAGATCTCTCTGTTCACCGTTTCTTCTTCACTTATATTATTTCTTTCTAAATCTTTCTTTACTTCTCGAATCCAGCTAGTTGTTGCCCTTTTCTCCCAAAGGTGCTTGAATATCCTTTTTGTTAATCTGGAATCATCCATTCTGTAAATATGTCCAAAAAATTGCAATCTCCTTTTCCTTATCGTTTCTGTTATATTTTCTATGTTCATGTATATTTCATCATTAGATCTTAATTTCCATACTTCTGCTGTTTTCACTGGGCCTAAAATTTTCCTCATGATTCTCCTTTCTAGTACTTCAAGTTTATCTAATCTATAGTTTAGTACCAGACATTCGCTTGCGTATAGGCATTCCGGTTTCACCACTGTAGTGTAGTGCCTTATTTTGAGATTTTTAGATAAGCACCTTTTGTTATAAAAATTCATAGTGATACCATATGCTCTTTCCATCTTGTGTACCCTTTCTTCTACCGAAGATTTTTCTAAACCATTTTCTTGAATTATTTCTCCCAGATATTTGAATTTCTTTACTTTTTCCACTGGGCCAATATCTGTTGCCAAATATTTTGAAGCGTTTTTGATGTTTGTAATAAATTTAGTTTTTTCTACGGAGATTCTCATACCTGTTTTGTTGGCTATTTCTTCCAAGAGATTGATTTATTATTATTGTTATTATTATTATTATTATTGTACAAGCAAATTGACCACTTATGATCACGCTACAACTTCATATCTTTTTCCTCTGTGCCCAGTTGTTGTTATTTGAGTCTTCAGTCTTTTGACTGGTTTGAAGCAGCTTTCCATGCCTCCCTGTCGTGAGCTAATCGCTTCATCTCTATATAGCTACCACACCATACATCCGAGGCAATCTGTTTATCATATTCTAACCTTGGTCTACCCCTACAGTTCTTGTCCTCGACCCTTCCTTCCATAACTAAGCTTGCTATTCCTGGAGGTCTTAGTATGTGTCCTACTAACCTATCTCTTCTCTTCATTAGCAGTCGCCAGAAACATCTCTCCTCTCCCACCCGTCTTAATACATCTTCGTTTGTAACCCTATCTACCCATCTGTGCCCAGTACTCCATGAGTTTGCTGGCTTGCTTCCGTTGTAGATCTGCCATTCGGGATTGTATGATCACACATAACTCATTACACTCCTGATACTTTCAAATCCTCATCCAGGACGGCTGTGGGTGTTAGCACCAGTGGCGAATCCTTCATGTAGGACGTAAGGATCATCCTACAGGCAGCTCTCAGTTAAAACTGTTTTAAAAAACTAAATTGATTGTTTTGTAAAATAGCCTTTGGGGCTACCTCGTGCGCCCTCTTGATAAGCTCTGTCTCACTGTCACTGTCACAAGTTGTAATTTGTTCTACATTTCACCCCTAAATAGGTGTAGAAAGCTGAAGAAAAAAAAATACAGTCAGTCTGAAAGACTAGACGTTATATCATTTCAAATGACGCATGCTACAAATGCTACACATATTAGAAAGGCTCAGGAGGGATTCTCGCTTCGCTCGAAGCCCCAGGACTCTTTCAACAGACTCCATTACCCATTAAGGCTTCCCGCGTGGGCACCTCTTTAAGGGTCAGTTCCAACGTTCACCACTAGGTATCATTGATATCTGGTGGCGAAAGTTGGAACTACTTGAAATTGAACGGAAATTGTAGCTCACCCTTTAGGGTATCCGCTGGAAGCAGCTACAGACTCAGGCGAGCCGAACATGTCCTCGGACACTCCCGGCACTAAAAGACATACGATAAATAAATAAATAAATAAATACACCTCTTTAAGGGTCACCCTGTATTTGAGTCTGACATCTTTTACAACTCTTTAAGAGTCACCCATTATTTGAATCTGATATCTCGAAAACCTCTTTAAGGGTCACCCTGTATGTGAATTGAATCTAACATACTGTACACCTCGTTAAGTGTCACCCTGTAATTTGCTCTGGCATCCTGCACACCTCTTTAGGAGGCACCCTGTATTCTTATCTGGCGTCTTGTATATCTCTTTAGAAGTCACCCTGTATTCTTGTGTGACATCTTGTACACCTCTTTAGGAGTCACCCTGTATTCTTGTCTGACATCTTGTGCACCTCTTTAGGAGTCACCCTGTATTCTTCTCTGCCATCTTGTACACCTCTTTAAGAGTCACCTTGTATTCTTATCTGGCATCTTGCATATCTCTTTAGGAGTCACCCTGTATTTTTGTGTGACATCTTGTACATCTCTTTAGAAGTCACCCTGTAATCTTGTCTGACATCTTGTGCACCTCTTTAGGGGTCACCCAGTATTCTTCTCTGCCATCTTGTACACCACTTTAAGAGTCACCTTGTATTCTTATCTGCATCTTGTATATCTCTTTATGAGTCACCCTGTATTCTTACCTGGCATCTTGTCCTGTATTATGCTCTGACATCCTGCACACCTCTTTAGGAGGCACCCTGTATTCTTGGCTGACATCTTGTGCACCTCTTTAGGAGCCACCCTGTATTCTTCTCTGCCAGTTTGTACACCTCTTTAAGAGTCACCTTGTATTCTTATCTGGCATCTTGTATATCTCTTTAGGAGTCACCCTGTATTGTTATCTGGCATCTTGTACTGTATTTTGCTCTGACATCCTGCACACCTCTTTAGGAGGCACCCTGTATTCTTATATGGCATCTTGTATATCGCTTTTGAAGTCACCCTGTATTCTTGTGTTCGCTTCGCTCAAAGTCCCAGGTCACTCGACGCCCCAGGACTCTTTCAACAGACTCCAAAAACCATTAGCTTCTGCTTCCCGCGTGGCTGCATGACGTCACTTCCTGCGCGGCTGCATGACGTCACGCACTCGCTTCCCGCGCGGCTGCATGACGTCACTTCCGTCTCCGTCTCCGTAACGCATAACGTTGGACCCAAGCATAACGACGAAGTCGACAAGATCATTTGAAATGATAAAAAGCCCTACATCCTCAAAGCAAGTGCTTATTTATAGCTTTAGAAATGTATGAGAGCCCTAGAGGGGGAAGGGGCATGTTAGGTCTGTTTAATGGCGCTCTGAGGACGTCGACTGAGATCCTCAAGTCTCGCTATTGGTTGAATCTAAACCAACACTACGGACTTATTGGTTACGATTTCGCGCGGTCAGAATGGATAGTTTGTTTTCATCGTATGCACATGTTTGGAGTGGTGGTATTCGATTGTATTGTATTGTGTAATGTGTTCGTAATATTGCTGTGCGACTGAATAATTCAGACCAGGGGTTCCCAACCTTTGCCAACTGACGCCCCCCTTTTCAGATACAGGTGGTCATCGCGCCCCCAAGCCCAGCCCCGCCCCCCGTCGCTTCTATAACCTCTTAGATAAACTGACGTGGAGGATATAGACCTAACCTAACACCACTACATAATGGAATAATTATAAAAACAATAATACTGGAAAATGAAAGCAACTACTACATCGTTGATGAGTTGAAACATGTCGCGTATGGTCATAGTTTACTTCCACGCAAGTAGGTCCACAGAGTGTGCAATTAAACCTGTGTTGAGTGGTCTTGTTCGTGCATCTGCTCTCTGGCTTGAATTTGCTCTTTACAATAAAGCAAATTCCTTATTTCACTTCCACCTCGCGGCTCCGCAGAGGTTTGTGCCAACAGTTGATAATTAACAGTGCTTTTGAACGATTGACTTGGCACGACAATAACTTGGAGAGATTTGAGAAATATTTATTATACAAAATTGTAATATTCGAACTCAGCAATTCTTCTAGGTTTGTGCCGTGTCTTGTGTGGGGTTTCACCTAGGACACCAAGCTGGCTCATCGGCGGGCTCTTGGTGTCCCCGCCCGGTCCCCCACAGGAGTAACGAACTGCGCGCTACCTCCCTTTGTATAGAGTGCAACTGCACTACTTTACTGCGAGAACTAAAAGTTCAAGCAGCCTTAACCTCCCTATGAAGGCTTCCAAAAATATGGTATATTGGCCGATGAGCCAGCTTGGTGTCCTAGGCGAAACCCCACACAAGACACGGCACAAACCTAGAAGAATTGCTGAGTTTTAATTCACCAGCCATGAAAGCCAATATACCATCTTTTTGTAATATTCGAGTTTAAAAATATTATTTGGAGATCACTTCACGCCCCCCACCCCCTGATAAAGCCTCAGGCCCCCCAGGTTGGGAACCCCTGATTTAGACTGAATGTAATATCTCAATTTAGCCAAGCTATAATAATTATCTTAAGTTAAGCCTATCATATTACGTCCTACATAATATAACAATCAGCAGTCGCCACTGGTTAGCAGTTGGTTTTGGTGGTCGTCCTGCTGCCAAGCAGCTACTGAACACATGCACCAATGCACCAGTGCTTGACGTTGTCAGGAGTGGTCTGAATAACAGTGTAATTAGGTTGTGGAAGGAGGTGTTACGGAGAACTTGTCACGCGTCACGCTATGGTACCCAGGTAGAAAAGTATGGACCTGGTGGATGCCTGGCGAATGGGATGTATCGGAATGTGCTGGACCGTCAGTAAGATTTAGTGGTGATGGCGGCATCGTTTTGTGTGGTTGTTTCTCCTGGTTTGGCCATGGGGCATTAATTTTCATCGTGAGATTGATGTACTCAGACAAATAATGTTATCAGAACATTTTAAACTATGACATTCTTCTTACACTGTGGCACCAAACTCGAGTGGGCACTTTCCTGTGTCAGCACAATCACTATTGCCGTTCTAAAACTTGATGATTTGTCAGGGATTGGTGGTAGAAGAAATTGTAAAAAAAAACCTCTCATATAGGCTACAGAACTCAAAAACGTATTAATCATACATTTTTATACACACAATATGCAAGTATATATATGCACAGTATATGATGAATCAATGACAGGTATATGCTTGGTTTTAATATCTTAGAAAATATTGGTGATTTCTTGGAAGAAGAAAAAAAATGCTTATAACATTTATTCAGAAGAAAATAAATACATTCTTTATCACACTAACAATTAAAAAGGTTATTTTAATATAAAATGCATTAAAACAAAATAGTCTATTATACATCAAACCTATTATGGCAATAATTGAGACACGAGCATGTTTATAAAACGAGTGAAGCGAGTTTTGTAATTTCCATACGAGTGTCTTAATTACCATTATAGGCGAGTTGCATTACGACTGTTTATGTTCGACGATAATTATAACTTTATTTTATGTTCGAACATAATAGTGCTTTATACAATTCTTTAAATTTGTCGCTACTTGAAAACTCTCAAATATACACTCTATCTCTGCTATAAAATGTAAACATATTGTGTATAATTGAAGCATATTATTTTGCACCTAATGTCTATATGAAAAGTCACAAAATTTGAAGATTTTTTTGAATCCCAATGCTACCAGAAATCGGAAATTTATTCAATGTTCTACTGTATATTTTTCACATGCCAAGAACTCAGACTACATAATATTTTTTTTTTTAAATAATGCAGCCAATGGTAATTTCTTTTAAGGAAATCGGACATGGATCTTTGAAAGGAACCGTCCCAGCATTTGTCTGGTGGTGAAAATGGGAAACCATGAAAACCATATTCAGGGTGGCCGAGGTGGGATTCCAACCCATGCTCTCCCGATGCCAGTGGGGTACGAGGTAGCACGTTAACGGTCTCGGCCACCGCGGCCGGTAGAACTAAGACTACAGCGCATCAGAGACCAGCTATTCACTTTTAAGTACATTTATGAGATAAAGGACATGCAAAAACGAGGTAGCTGATATTTGATCTCTCTAGCCAGAACAGTTAACTATTTTTCTGTCAAAACAAGTTATAACAGGTTTGAAGCCATTTTTCATAGTTGCCTTATAAACAATTGAATGGTAAATAATTGAATCGGTCAACACTAATATTTATGACCTTTTACGTAAGGCGGGGAAATATGAGGTTTCACTAGAAAAAAATCTATATGTGATTACATAATGATGATATTTGCTGTTTTAAGGCGCCTGTGTGATATTAATATTTGTACTGATAAGTTTCGTTCATCAGGAGAACATCGTCAGACCCATGTAACTCAAATTAAATAAACATTCAAGATGAAATTACTCAATGAAACAGTATTGAAACCTACAATGCTTAACAGAAAAATTCGCAGCCCTCCAACACTAATCCACTAATGCGGCTAAACCTCAATTAAGTGCGGCTTGTCTTGCACTAAAATACGTGCTAATCCTCCGATATAGAACTATTTATTTTCATATATACAAAAATTAAAAGATTGAAAAATTACAATACCACCCACAAATTGTCGCCCTCCACCGGCCAATCCACGTAGGGGTGACTACTACTGCTGTGACCTTCGCGATGCCCCCAACCTAGAACTATAAACACATTAATGATAATAGCCTAATGCAAAATTCAAGCATTACAAAACCTTTGTCCTCCCAGAAGCTCTATATACAGTACATCAGAAATTATAACTTTAGGAGGCCACTCAAAAATTGCAGACATTGAAAAGCAAGAACGCAAAATTCTTAGAAAAATATTCGGCTCTACACAAGAAAATGGAATTTGGATCAAGAGACGAACTGCAGATCTCTCTGTCTCACATATTTAGAAAAATATTCGGCTCTACACAAGAAAATGGAATTTGGATCAAGAGACGAACTGCAGATCTCTCTGTCTCACATATTTAGGTTGGACAGCAATAGACTAAGAAAAATATTATTCAATATAGTTAACACTTATCACTTGAATTTGTTCAGCTGGTTACAAATTTGTATTTATTTTTCTGGAAATGTATGACTCAATTATACCAAGATTTTTTTTGTGACCCTTGGAATATCTCTTTCAATGTTTTGTTCATTAAAAATAGCGTGAAAATATCTATCGATGTTGAAACCACCAGGTGGTGGTTGGAAACCTGAAGTCAAAGCAAGTGGAAGTTTCATAAAATCAGCTTGAGTAGACTTGGCATAGTTCCTCTTGTTTCGTCCGGAACATAGGGCATCCGTGAAACGTCTCCATTGTGGTCTCCGACTTGCCTGTGCTTTAACTTCTTCGAAGGTCCTCTTCTAGGTCTTTCTAGGCTTGTAGGTTACCTGGTCAAATCTGTCATCGTCTGGTGAACCAGAGTCTTTTGCGACTACAGATCACTGGATATTTCTGAAGCACTGCCACTTCCCGAATCAAGATCCAAAAGACAATAATCTTCACTTGAATTCAAATAATTCACAATGGTACTAATACCAGGAAGCTCTCTTCGTTCATTCGTGTTCAGTCATATTTGCGTCTTACCACTGTCAACACGGTGCTCGATATTTATTCCGCAGATTTCCTGCCCAATGCACCCTAATAATTATGTTCAGAAGGCTATGGAATCTTTAACGTTTATGTAGATATATTTGAGAATCGATAGCTGCTGTTAAAACGCGTTGATCTTGAAGTAACAATAATGTCGTTATGTTGGAACATTCCCAACATACGAGCTTAAAAGATTAATACAAAAATTCGAGTATACATTGGCTGGAGGAAACAACGGGGGATCTGAATGAGATGAAATAATGAAATATCGAGAAATATTCAGAACGTCTGTAAATAAGCACACATTTAGGGTGAAATCGAGCAGCAGGACTGCTACAAGATGGACAGAAGAACGCAAGAGGCAATACAGTGGTTTCATGAACAGATTTTGGGAGAAGAAGAAGGCAAAAGTCAATCAAGCCAACTAACAAGTGCCAACGCACTCTAAGAAAGAATAATAATAACAATCTACGAATACTCCGTTAGATGTTGTGAAATGTTAACTTATATGATTGAGTACTGTCTCTTCATGGTGCTCTGTCAGTCATTGATTGTGGACACTGCTGCTATGATAGGCTACACCTTAGCGATTAGTCTTCAAACTAGAACTAAAAAACATAATAAAATAATAATACTATGGCATTTTTGCTTTCATCAAAGAAAAATAAAAGACAAAGGGAGCCTGATGCATAGAGATACAGAAGGATCTGCATGAGATTGTCATGTCATGTGAAGATATCCAGGAGCGTGACCAGCTTTAGAGAAAACTCTTCAAACATCAGAGTTTCCAACCCAAGCCGACGCTGAAAACTGGAAAGGTAAGGATAAAACAGAGAATGGAACAACGCCATCTACGAATGAAAAAATACTGGACTAGTTTTAAAACTAAAAGAAAACAGTTGAAAAGGCCTGGTCCTTAGTTGGCCGAATCAAAATAAGTAGAAACAGAAAAATAATAATAATTATCATAATAATAAAAATAATTGTCTACGAATACTCTGTCAGTTGTTAATCGTTAACTTATCTGAATATATTCTGTCTCTTCAAGCTGCTCAGTCAGCCAATCACTGTTTTAGTCGTGTTGACTTGCTGAAAGTTATAATTCAGTCAAAAATCAATTATCTCTTAGAATTGCAACACAATGACCAAATACGTTGCTGCAGCTCCAGTAAATGTGCATAGCAATGGAAGCTCAAGTTTGAACAATCCACAAGCATTGAAGTTTAGCTCCGAATGAGTTAACTGATGTGAGAAAGCCGTCAACTCTTCTGATATTAACGTTTTCTGCGGATACCCTAGATTGATTTTAGTAACGATACTTGCTGTTCTCTTGGCTCTAGAACTTGTGATTTGACACGAAAGCGAAATAGTACTAAGTTGGAAAATATGTACCATTAGCCAAGCAATGAATGCAATAATTTGCTTGTAGTCATAATTTGGGTACGTTTTACGAAGAAATATAATCTGATTGATATCAAAAAGGTTACATGTGAAAAAGTAGCTAATTTGCAAGAGCAGTTGAAGCCCAAATATTGAATTAAAAGTGATTCCTAATTCCACCAAACTATGGTGAATTTTTCTAAGTGACCTCAGTAACTTAACATCGTCATTTAAACTATCCGTTTCCTTAAAATTGATTACATTGTAGTTGGACATGGACATAACACAATTTGATGTAATGTGATGGGAGTCTTTAGTTGCATTGATACTGTTCGTTGTCGATGAATGTGCTTTTTGATTTGATCCAGAATTAACTTCAAATACATTTGAATCCAAAGATCCTTCTGAGCGATTAAATTTTGTCATGATAACCTGATTAAGGGTTTCAAAGCGTCGACCAATTTGAAGTACTATATTAACAAATGCCAAGTGACACACAGAATTTGAAAAGTGTGATAATGTTAAAAATACGTAATAGTATTTGTCTTCATAAATATTCCAAATATAACTGCAATAAATGTGCAGAGAAAATAAATACAATGTTAAGAAGAACAGCTGCAATTTTAAACTTAGTTTCAATTTCTTATATTCAGAATGGTGTCTTCCAAGGAGTGCATAATCTATCTGTTGAACTTTGCAGTAAAGTTCTGAATATGTGGTTACCTTCATCGAGAGATTCTTTATAATCGATATCATTGATGGAACATAGACCAGACCAATAAGAAATTTACTTAAGATTGTAACTGGTATGCTCCTAGTATCATAGAGAGGATGTGTTATATCCCACATCAAATTGAAGATAAGCCCTAAAGAGGTAATTAAAAATATTAGAATAGAGTATATTTTGCCCCTTGTTGTTCTGAAGATTGTTCCATGCTCATTTGAGTTCATGGTGTCCTGAACATAGCTGAATGGTGCTTGGCCCAAAGCTCTGAGCACGTAGAGTAGAGGAGCTAGCGCTGAACCCAGGTCGTCAGCTGAAGACTGGAGCTCTATCACCTTCGATCCTCGGCTTCTTAACGAGTCCATCGTAGTTACCTGAAAATACAAGTGAGAAAAAACGAAATTGAAGTAACAAGTTTACAAATAAACTGTACAATACAGGAGAAAGGAAAGATAGATTTGGAATGAAAACGAGAAGCTAATTCTCTGGGCTGGTGGACCATCTACTCTTCCTTTTTCCTGTCTGCCATTCATAGTCTTACTTCCTTCCAAGTTTCTCATTCCTTATTCTTCGAGAGTCGAGATAATTTCTTTTCTCACTTTCTTATTGAGCGGTAATGATAAAATTCAGAAAGATGAGAGGATTCAAAGAGAGACTTCACATATTCAAGATAAAATTATCAGTTTCGTGAATTTTGTATTTTGGGATGCAACGAAGCAATTGGCATGAACTATGCTAGACGATAAAAGGACCTCATTTTTCCAAACCACCAGTGTATTAAGGTGAATCATAAGTAGAGCTGCAACGTTAAACTTATACAATATTTAAATACATATTTGGATGTGTAAATAGAACTTGAATTTTAATTTTATTTGGACGATTTGCTGTATTAACTCTGTAACTTCAAAGAAAAACTTGAAAACATTATGAAACTTGTTAAAATGAGTCTGGTCCTGACGTTAAGTGGCTAGCATGCTAGGATTTGGCCAGAATGGCTCCGGGTATGATTCTCAGCCCGACTGTGGAGATTGTAAGCTCCTATGGTAATCGATTTCGTGAAAACATTATTCAATAAAATGTAAAATACTAAACGAAGAAAGTAAAAAGAAAAGAATATAAAAAGTCAAATTTAAATGGAAGGGAAGATCAGCCGTTGTATCATAGTAAATATAAGAGTTCGATTATCACTAACGACGTGGTATTAAAAATGAAATTGGATGGGATTTATGCTAGGAAATAACAAATAATTCCGTGAAGAACTAAATATCCTATTTTCATATATCCTACTGGTCTTACTTAGGACACGAGATATGAAAATGGGGCTTTAAAAAATTGCACAGCTGCAATTTTAAGTTCTCCTCAAATTTCATTAAATCAGACGTCAGTACATTAAGGCTTGTATAAAGATATAGCCTACCGTTATGGAATGATCCATAGGTGAACTTATGTTAACCGACTCTATCAACATACACAAAGTTTGATTGCTGTAATAGATTCGTAGATATTGAGAGCAGTATAAATATTTTGGATTGTCGCCATGTTGGATTGTTATATATGTAGGCCATAGAGTTATGTACCATTAGATGAAGAGTATTGCGTAGGTCCATTATTCATACTTTCACTTCGCATGATTAGGACACAAGAAATAAAAGCTTAATTTTAAAATTTCGCTCAGCCGCCATCTGGAGGTTATGTAAACAATTGGACTAAATTAGATGTCAGTGCATTACAATGTGTATAAGCATTTACTGTACCAAGTTTCACTGCGCTCGGATGGTTAAATCGCGAGAAATGTCTATTTAATTTCTCAACTTCGCTTGGCCGCCATGTTCGTTTTGTACCTAACAGGTCTTTGAAGGCGAACTTCTAGTAGTTCCCTTTATCACCGTACAAAATTTCAGGCTGATATCTGTTACTGTTTCGGATATATAGAATTCCGGTGAAATGTTTCGCACGGCCACCATGTTGGATTGGTGAAACGCATTAAAATTTTAAGGGCATGGTCAAGGTCGGACGAGGTAGTAGTATGCACTTCCACAGTTTCATTGAAATCGCTTTGGCCGTTTAGATTTTATTAGGGACACACGCACACACATATACACTACACACACGGACAAAAGGTGATCTCATAAGCATGAAAATAGGCTATAAATGGGTAGGCCTATATTGATTCTTTTCAGAGCTACTTGTTTATTTCTGTCATCTGTTAGTAGGCAAGCATGCAAGTCGGTGAGTGAGTGAGCGAGTGAGTGAATGCGTATGTGAGTAAGTAAGTAAGTAATTAAGTAAGTAAATAAGTAAGTAGAGGTACTGGTAATGATCATCATCATAATCCTTCTTATCATGAGATGTTTTGTGTGTGCAATTGAAAATTCTTACAATCTTTTTTCATTAGAAATGCATTTGAGGCAGCCTGAAGGAACGGGGCAGATGACCTCTTAGTTCCGCCCCTTAAAACAACAATTTTACTTATTTTAGCCTGAAGGAAGTCTTTAAATAACTAAATACAAAGAAACAAATTAAAGATAAAAATTGTGTGAAGTGTTTGCATGTTTTCGAAAATACTGTACAGTACTTACTGTATGTCGTAGAGCCTCCGTGGCTTAGGCGGCAGCACGCCGGCCTCTCACCGCTGGGTCCGTGGTTCAAATCCCGGTCACTCCATGTGAGATCTGTGCTGGACAAAACGGAGGCAGACAGGTTTTTCTCCGGGTACTCCGGTTTTCCCTGTCAACATTTCATTCCAGCAACACTCTCCACTATTATTTCATTTCATCTGTCATTCATTTTAATCATTGCCCCAGAGGAGTGCGACAGGCTTCGCCCTGCACAGTTCATATCCTCGCCGCTAGTTGGGGGCTACATTCATTCCATTCCTGACCCGGTCGGAGACTGGAAGCAGGCTGTGGATTTTCATTTTCACTTACTGTATGTCGTACATTGCTTGCACTTGGAATTACTCGTACAGATAGGCAAGGGATCACTGAGCTACGGTTATCGGACAGAATATACACACAACCAAAGTACACGGGGCTACATGACCGCGTTGTCGCAGCCCCTAAACTTAAGAACCAACCATCACTGAGCTACGTTGAGGTGGAATAGCTGACAGTGCGGTCTGAAGTAATACGCTCGGTATTGACCTCAAATAGCCTACACTTAGCGAAATTGACACAAAGTTAACAAAATACTCCTGACAGGCCATGCTGTCAAATTCCGGTGAGACGTTTTAATATGACTTGTTTGCATTCCACTGAGAAGATTATTATCTTTCTTAAGAGCCCGTAGTCTCTTACTCGACTGTCTATCCGTCTGTCATTCTGTCACAGCTATTTATTTCCGGAACCACTCAATATATCGGTTTACATTTACATTTTTAATACATTTGAATTCCATAAGGTCAGTCAGAAACGCAATGATGAGTATTGTTAACAAATACTTGCCTAGCAAGTGACCCTAAAGCGGAATAGAGTAAGGCAAACATTTCAATTACTATCGTAAAGAAATCACTATGGTGAGCTTCCACAGTACCTCAGTTATAGTGACAGTTTCTTGAATGCAAAGTCTCAGGTTAGATTTCCGACCGAGGAAGTTCATTGCACTCCGAAGTGTTCGATGTTGGAGGGTAAAAGATCTCTCGTATCAGATTTGGGGTGTACAAGACAAAATTAATCTACTTTCAGTAAGATATCAGCCGACCGCCTCGATGCGTAGTGGCTAGCATTCTTGGAGGACACAACAGATGCCAGGGTTCGAATCCCGGCTTTGCCAAGGAATTTAATTCTGGTTTGAGGGCTAGAACGGGGTACACTCAGTCTCGTGAGGTAAAACTGATCAGAGGCGTGTTCAATTCCTACCTCAGCCATCCTGGAAGTAGTTTTCCTTGGTTTCCCCACTTCTACTACAGGCAATTGGCACCTAACTTGAGGCCACGACCGCTTCCTACCCAAATCTTACCCCAATCACAAATACACACACAGGCAGTGACATCACAGTAACACATGTTATAAGAAAAATACTACACACACCCAAGTACATGGGAATACACGACTACGATGTCACAAAGCCCCTAAAAGAATCAACAACAACAGATTTCAGCCAATAGAACTTTGGTTTCCCTGGTAGGTGACAACGTAGAACCGTATATTTTGCTTTGTATTCCCAAGGTAAAATAACAGCCTTGCCATTTACATTATTTAAGATAGTGGCTGACCGTACAAAATAAAAATTTAAAAAACATCAAAACCAATAACGCAGGATCCAATTGTGCAATCAACATGACTCTTTGTTAAAGAAGAGTACCGGTATCAAATAAGACACCTCGTTAGCAATAGTCATAAGACTATCACACAGCATGTATCTAGCGACTGCCATCCTGAAAACATAAAGCATTAATATCGATAATCCACAATCCATTACAGTTACAATAACAAAACGCAGTAAGCAGGTAGTCAAACATAAGAGGCTTTCTCTGTAGAAGGCAAGAAATAAACGATTCCATACACTTAAGGTGGTGGATCAGCGTACCCTTCTAATGCTAGTATCAATTCCTCTGGAAGAAATACCCGAATTACAACGAAATTATAAAACGAGGAGTAGAAAGAGGGATATAACTCTTAAGGCTAAATATACCGTTTTTTAGTTTGTATTTCTGACACCACGTAGCAGCACGAAAGTCAGACAAATTCTTTTTCAGTTTTCTCTTGAACGAATGCTCGTATTTGCGATCTGAAAACCTCAATGTATACTAGACAGCAATTGAATTGATATTAATTCGATGCATTTTCCAAAATGTGAAAAACAAAAAAGTTACTATCAGTTTTTTATATCTCTGCTTAAAATATGAAAAAAATCCTGGTAACACACACATATATGTTAAGTGGCCCTCCTGGCTTTGCTTTGAAATTTCCACAGGCATATTGTACAGCCCAGGTGCAGTACCCCTAGGACCTAGGACCTAACCCACCCCTTCATATTTCACCATAAACTACCCTCACAGTCATGCCATAAGCCTCTCACACACTTCTTTGACACGAGCAGGCACAGCGGTATTGCTGCCAGCCACGCTTACACAACTTACAAACAAACACAGTCTCTGGAACAGCAACAGTGCTGAAACGCCGAGTAAGCAACTCGGGGAAGCCTTAAAAGATAGACCCGGGAGAGCCCAATTGTCTATTCGCGGCCAGCGGCTCTGCATCTCCGGGTCCGTCCCAGCTCCATCACGACGTCATCAGGTGAGAATTAGTAGTGTGTTCAGATCTCCTAATTACTTGTCACACCTCACCCGGAACACTTTTGTATTTGTACACTTTGTTTCATACTCGTCCACTATTTAAAGGGACAGCATATTATCGCCACTGACCAATAAATACTTGGTCAGTAAACACATACTTCTTGTAATCATTTCACACATCATTACATCCTTACGCCCCACCTGCACTTGTTCCTAATTGCCCCTGACCGTGAATGCTGAGAACTGCATCGTCAGGAAACCCATTGTGTTAGCATAACAGACAGGCAGCAGCCAAGTGTTGATTCCGCACGTGAGCTCGTCTTCACTCGCTCACACTAATTGGTAAGCTAAGTTAATAGCTCCGTCTTAGACATTCATCCCTCAACAGGTAGACGCACCCCGTAGGAACGCATCCCAACAGCTCACGTCCTTTCACCAACACTTAAACTAGTAGTCTCCCCCGATTGCGGGAAACTACATCCTTTCGGAAACTACCCCAAATTAATACACCTACACTACCCTGTTTATCCCACCCCCCAACACCGGGATAAAACAGATTGGTGGAGGCGCCACTACCACGAAAATTAAGGGTGGGGACTCAAACAACGAGCCCTCGTGGTAGAGCGATCCATACTGAAAGCAGCCAAGCGAAATTTGAAAAAAAAAAATAGAGAAAGCATTATTTTTTCTCTCTGCGAATATAAGGGGGAATTTTTAGCCCACCCACCCTCCCTAAGGAAATACCATCACGCTTCACACGCCCATAGGCACACACATTTATTTTAACACACCCACACAGTTCAAGATGGCCCCCCTATACCGTTTAGCCATGCTAAACGATATTGGGAATACCAAGATTGAATTGCCTGGCATAAGGTCTTTGCGACCAGGCAGGATTACCTCCAAAAGTATCAACAGCTCCTCCACGCACAATATATACGCGTGATTAAGTCGCTAGTCCGGCCAAGGAGCATGGCGCAAAACAGAAAAATGAGAGTCAAAGTGCCCACTCTGCGTAGACAGTTGAATCGCTCCCATTGGAGGCTACACTGTCTACATGACGTAATGTTCCAACAATACGAGGCACTGAACATACAACATAAACACGTAGGGACTAGCGGTACCAAAGTCACCGAACAGGCCATATGCCTTAATGGGCAGTATGTCCAAATTTGGGAAGATTATCGAGAACTGCAAGCCAATAATGCCATCTTCGAATTCACGGCAGGGCCGCCAGCAAAACAGAGACAGGACATATACATAAAAACGTTAACGCAGCAATTTGCGAACATGTCCATCACTACACATACCACAACACAAGGGAAGGAGTCTGCCGTGGCCATAGGCCAGAAAACGGTCAGGCTAGCCTCCAACACACTGCAGTTACACCCACACACAAGCACTTGTCCCGCAGCTCCGGTCCAGGGGACAATTTTGCCAGACCGAGGGACAAAACCTAGACCATCCCCCTCAGAACCAATGAACGAGAGGGAGTTGACGCCAGAGCTCTCAGACATACACGATTACACAAAGAGGAACCTGGACGAACCTACATCATGGGCAGATGATACAGAGAACTTGCCACAGCACAGTAAGCCCATACAGACCCACACACATAGACAGACACAAAGGAAGGAGTCTGCCGTGGCCATAGTCCAGAAAACGACCAGGCTACCCTCCAATACATTGGAGGGACGCCCACAGACAACTACACGACCCTTACCGCCAGTTCAAAGGGCGATTTCGCCAGAATGGAGGCGGACGCGGACAAATGCACCCCCAGTGCAAATAAATACTGGGGGTTGCTTACAATTCACCAGGCTGTAACACACACGCCTGTGCGTAACATTATCCCTCATACACAGTCTACACGGGGCATAAGGGAGGTTTTACCACCCACCCCAAGAGGCCAAGGCGACAGGAGGACATACACCTCCACAGACACGGATAGGGTAGTGCAAGGGCGATACAGACTCTCAAAAACAGGCACACCTAGGCCAACAAAAGGTCAATACAGTAAACGTAAGCCCAGGCTCACCCTACTGCAGAACCCACAGGAAAACAGTGGGGACCCACCCCAATGGAGGGTGGAAGCCTATGCCGTCATTTCAGGACGAGCACAGTCACCCCGTCGGGCGACAGCGCTCGGGCGAGGATAAAAACATTCACAGGGGAAAATCCACTCCCAAGATAGAGAAAAACTGGCCAGAAATAAGGCAGTTTGTAGGCACAGTAGAATTAAAGCCAGGGACATAGATACGAGGGGACAGACAATTACACGGACGACATCGCACAAACAACATAAAGACACAATCCCATAGAAAAACCATAGAATCCCATATAGACACTGTGTTCCATAAAGTCATGATTAAGAATTAATGTATGCATAAGAGGGTTTACATTGTATGTATATGACTTGCATGGCATCATCGTGTACACGTCTTAAATAGACACTAAGGATGACATATGAATTACACTAATGTCATTCACCACACAAACATGAACACGGGGAGGTTCTTTTACATACAGGGAATACACAAACTGACACATAAAAAAACCCGGGCAATTGGTTATGGTTTCCAATTCCGGCCGCAAAAGGAACGTGTCCGAGTTCCTGCTACCACGTTGGACAGGTCCCTTCAAGGTTTGCAGGAAGGTATGTGATCTAAACTATATAGTGAACTTGCGGCATGGACATAAACTCATTAAGGACACTATACACGCCCGCCGTATGAAGGCGTACCACACTCGAAAAACAACACTCACAAATAAGGGCGGAAACGCCGCAAAAGGAAAGGAAGCGGCTCCACTTGCAGACAAGGTAAGAAGGCCAAGAGATAGGCCTGGAACCACGAGGACCTCACCAGGATCCAACCTGCCACAGACACCTAGCTGCCACACATGCAACTAGAGGCCAGGAGATACAAGCGCAAGAACGCTTGAGCCACACAAACATGAACACAGGGAGGTTCTTTTACATACAGGGAATACATGTACTAACACGAGAACACACACAGAGAGAGAAAGGAAAGCCCTGAAACACAAAACTACGAGGACACCAACACATAAATTACACAGATATAGACACTAACACCTAGCCGCGAGACATAACACTAGATGCCACACGGGCAGACAGCGGCTACAGATGACATAAAAGCTACACTACACAAAACTGACACATGTAGCGTCATCATATAAGAAACCAAAATATAAGGCTCGGTAATTGTAAAGAAACGAAGGGCCTTGTGGAAAACATATTTTGACACGCTCACACCATTGTAGCAAGGTTCCGACATGAGTGCTGTACACTTAAAATGTCAACAAGCGGACAGGAAATACGGTAACAACAGCAGGCTTTATCGCATGAGGTAACCTAATACTTTGCACACTCAGCGCGAATACGTGACGCACCAGGTGACCAGACCCATTCTACAGCCTTAGTAGAATTACGGTCGGCAAAGAATCATTCACTTTGGATTCAAAACCACACTACGCCCACAAATTAAGACCAGGGCCAACCAAAACTCACACAGACGACACACACGGGTCATACTTACACGTGCGTAGGCCCGTTCCATGGTATTCGCTATACTAACCTAATTAGGGCATTAGCGACCCCGGGACTACCAATAGGTGACGTACCGGGAACACCAGGCCTCTATGGAGACCACAAAATACTCTTTTGGACCATAACGCCCGAAATCTAAATACGAGGGACGTCCAAGAGTACACTGAACACCCACACTAGGTGAACACAGACACAGTAGACAGTCTATAACCTATGGTAGAGTAAACGGGACTAATACCAGTTACCCAATGACACTTAGCTTCGTATTACGATACCAGAGGCCACACAGACACACGCGCAGAAGAGGTACGCAATTTAGGGTCCGCATCACAGATAAGGACAAGCGAGCCCAACAGACATTAAACACACGAGGTGGAAACCCACATTTCAACACGGGACGGTATGAAAATTAGTGCGGGACACTTAGTAATGCCCCGGAAATAGGTCAGGACACGCTCCAAAAAGGGGAGATGATAGGCACAGGTACACGTTCAAACAAAGTAGGGTAACACCACATGTCGACGGCCAAAAATCATGAACATTCAGTACAGGGGCGGTAGATTACCCCGAACATAGGCAATAGACTTGCTAGACACAAATCATAGATAATTACATAACGCAGAGGTATTGCGGAAGCAAAGTCCAAACTAGCTTGGGAGTGAAAATATAACAGGTTAACACATTGTCCTTTCTAAAACACAAACATATATTAACACACGGACATTGGCAGACAGCACGTTTATTATTCTTCCGGCATGTCACTGAAGACATTGAGTACACAAAGGCGATAAAGAAATATACAGGAAATAATGCGCTGCGAGTAAGCGAATTCCAACGTGTCGCCACCCACCGTACGCGGAAATATTTTTGCAACAACGGAACGTGACAACACAGACATGATGACATGACACAAAGCAATTATAGGAAGCCATACATTGACAACGCGGATGTTTACACAGGAAGTGAAGACGGTATCACATTAGACTGCCTAAAATATTACACAAATATTGCAGACACACTATTTTAGGACTACCAGTAATAGGACGGGAACATACATACTGTAACGATAAGCAGCACGGGACAGCGTGTGCCGACGCCACGCGACAACTGATAAAGCCCGCTCAGATAACGAGGCACGCGTAGGCCACAGTCGAGCGGCAGGCGGTCTGCTGAACACACCGCGCTGCAGACTAGAACCACGGGCGCCTCCCTCCTATACGCGCCCAACACGTTTAGGTAGCGACGCAAATGCAGTCAAACTCACAGACTAGTTAAGGGCGGATAACTCAGAAGACATAGAGGAACCATCCCCCCCCAATAATTTCTTTTTTTTTGCTTTTGTTTTTTTACCCTAAAACTACTACAGGCAATTATGATATACCGGTTTATATTCACAAACCACATGCTTATTATCGCGACACAGGGGCAAACACAGATAAAACACACCCGAATTTTTATTAGAAGGCCTAGCATACAACAGGCATTGTAGAACTACCCAGCCCACGCGCAGACGGACAGGCGAACTTCCGCGATAGGGCAAACATTTTTAATATGAACACAGACATAGAGGGTAGTATACAGTAGTCACATAAAGGTACGGCTATATTTAAAACCAGACATATAGGCCTAAGGCATAACTATCCCCACCCACATTATAAATAGGGGACCAGATAAGACCGTGAACGGCACAGCGTCACCAAACTTAGAGATCATAGGGACAGCCAGAGGGCGGTACCCAGAGACATAGGTATTTTACATGACGTAGGGATGATAGGCCCACGGGCATTACACGGATTGGTATTTTGGTAGACACTAGGTGCTATATGGCATCTCAACTCAGCGAGCGTAAATCCCAAAGAGCGGAAGAAAACACATAACAGCCAAGAGAGGCTGACACACCACAACAGGAGTAGAGGTGGATAATGCCATCAGGATGGCCATAGTACAAGCCACGGGCAAACATCCCCATACCCTCCCTCCTATACATCCCAATACCTAAAACACTATCCAGCACAGACATACAGATACATAAAAACACCTACACTACATTAAAATTATACATAGGGGTTGGTAGACTTCATGCTCTTCACAAATTAAACTACACCTTGGACCAGAATGCCTACACCTGAATATTAGAGGTGATTCGGAAACCAATATTAAGCGCCGATGAACATCTCCATATAGAGAGATGAGGCCATACTAGATACTAACAAATATTTTATTCAATAATCCCGCATGCAGGGGACATAGACTTATTATACCTTAACACATGCCTTTTCCTCAAATGAGAGCATACATGCGCTCATATCCATCTCACTGCATGAGATATCCCGCCCACACACCAAGGGTGGTATTATTATCACACCTGCATGATATTTTCAATTTTGGACATCTGGGAAAACCCACCCCATCCACTCACAGTAAATACATCCTAGTAGCATCACCAGCTCCTGGCCACCATAAACATGGAGTCCAACGATGCATAACCCTCTCCCACCACGTTTTAACCCTACTCAGCAAATAACACCCTCTCGGATCCTAATAATAAGGGACCAGACACCCCATAAACCTACTGATATATCCAGAAACGTAACAAGGCATCAGCGCTGGAGATCCGATACGGCAATAAGAGGCCTAAAGTAGTCACTGCATTTCGAAGATTCTACAACCCCAAAACACTAAGAATTTTACCTAATTACACTGTACACAGAAATAAACCTAAATATCACACAAAACACTACATTATACCGTATCACACTTATTTATTAATCATTAAAAGGAATCTGAGGACACACTAGGTGGTGACAAACAGGTATATTGATGGGAGCAGGAACGCCACACGAGGGTGGAGCTGGAGAAGGCGGCGATGGATCCTGACCCAGCTAAGGTCAAAGCGCCGATGACTCAGTGCGGGCAAACTTCGAAATCCTGGGCGTACCTAGCCTGTCCCCGGGACAAAGAAACGTTACACCCATTATGCACTGAGGTCGTCGAAGCCAGACCTGCAGGGGAGACTTTTGACGTCTAGTAGGAGAATTAGCCAGCTCAGTATTAGACTCAGGGGACAAACCTAGAGACGACCACATTTAGGACTAGACCCATAGTTAGATGTAAGTTAGGTCAATCCTCGGAGGCGTAGAGGATAGTCTTCCATTCGTGTGAAGTGAAGAAGTGCCTCAGGGTTCAACGGGACCAACCCTTGAGCACGCCAAGTCCTCATTCCTGAAAATGGGGTGAAGATGATTTAATAAATGATATATAATAAATAATGAAGGATAAATAATGTGTATGGGATGAATGCGATTATTCGGTCCCGTGCCCACGTAAATGGACGACACCGAGTCTCCAGAGCTTAAATGGTAACGCAACGAGCGGCCAGAGATGTAAATGGGGAATGCAGCGAGCTCCCAGAGGGGGTCCGGGCAACCCATTAATAAATATAAAATGGCGAATAAAGCGAATATAACCTATATAAATAAGAACGAAATGGATATCCGCGCGCAGCGTTTGCACCTAGCAACGCAGTCACACAGGCCTCTATACACTACACACTAGTTATTATGGGTGGAAGTCGACAGTTAGCCATAAGGAAGCGGAATCTAAAATGGCCTTACGGTGAGGTGGTTTTGGAAATGACCGGCGTTTCCAAAATACACATGGGTGGTGTCCTGAGGGTGGCGACATGCCTCAGGCGATCGCTTCGATCAAAATTTTAGTATGTAAGGCAGTTGCATTTGGAAGGCAACCTAGTCTTAAGCAAATGTAACAAGCACTGTTGTAAAACAGTAGCTACAGCATATTTCGGCATTAGGTTAAGGACTATTTCGGCATGTATATACAAATATTTTTCTCATAGCATTAATTAGTATAATTTAGATTAAGTACACTCTACATATTAATAATAGTTCGGCACCGTCTAGGGTAAGACCGACACCACATAGGTTTAATTGGTATTGCTATGCGAACGCGACACAGAGCGTTCGGCACCGTCTAGGGTAAGACCGACACCACATAGGTTTAATTGGTATTGCTATGCGAACGCGACACAGAGCGTTCGGCACTGTCTAGGGCAAGACCGACACCACATAGGTTTAAGTGGAAATGCTATTCGAACGCGACACTGAGCGTTCGGCACCGTATAGGGTAAGACCGATAACACGTCAACGTTAAACGGTGCAGCAACCGAGGCTGACCAACCGCAGCAGTACACGAGTCGTCCGAAGAGGTCTCAAGGGCGGTGGCACCATCCAAGCCGACCCTTAAACAGCGCTGCGCGATATAGGCGCATAATAGTAATATTTGGCCAAGGGCATACTCATTACATGTCTCTGTATTTCAGCAAAGAGCTCCTTCACTGCAGCATCATGGGAACGCTGACAACATGATCATTATCAGGTAAAGGAGACGTCACGACACACAAATTCACTCATACACTTGTATACACGGAGGAGACACGACAAATACACAGGAAGACAGGCGTACATTCATAAGTATAACAGTAAGGTGTAGCCGGCTTAGGTTAAGCTAGAATTAAAATGTGCACAATAGATATAAGCATGCATACGAGATATTACCAAAATGTATGTGGGTATTATATCACAATTCTATTTCAGGCACACCAGGAGGCACGCCCTACGCACGTTCCACCGGAAAGGGGAACTAACTAATAAATTATTATTTTTCAGATCATCAGCACCATACACATGTCTTTTGTAAATATATTTCCAACACCAACTTGTACACACTCTCCTATGTCACAAACACATACACTGTTCAATAATTTCAGTTGCACTCCTTAACGGTGACAACACAGTGGTCAACGATGCACAGTAACCGTGGAATACTGAGTATCAATGAACACAAAAATACATTATACACGCAAATGAAGCGTGGATTCAGTGTCTAAGGGCGGCACAACGCTTGTAAACGCCGAGCCTTCGACGCTAAGGTGGAATTCATAACCATGGTGGGAAAACCACTAGGATATAAGATAAAGCAAAATGAAACAGCGGATTAGCCACTGAACCCTATCAGGAACGGCCGCTTAAGGATGCTTAAGAATGCGAAGCAAGGTAGGGAATTAACAGCGCGCAAGAGGTATAAAAATAACTGGCCACTTAAAAGAGCTCTATAAGGTAATATATAATAATTGTAATTTATTTTGTATTTTGTAGTTATACCATGATAACACTATACACGTATATGTTCCACATGGTTGGATAATATACCTATACGAAGAGTACTAACATGGCAACTATCATTATTACTATGGTCATTATTATTATTATGATTATTATAAATGTTATGATTATTATTATTATTATTATCAGTGTCATGCTTGTTACCATCATTATGATTACGAAAGTCATTATACAATGCTACCATAATTACCACAAGACTATCACCATCCTGTATACGGCACCATTATTGCCATCATCGCCACGGTGAATATTGTTACATTTTTTCAATGCATACTATCACACGTAACCCTATACATTTCAACACATGTACTTCCATTTCTACCCTTCTAACTTAAAATTTGTAAAGGTGTTCCATTTACCCCCAACAATAAACCATTCTGATATAACCCCTTAAATTTACACCCGGGGCATCTGTTTTTCTATCCTCTTCAATCTTTTATACAATATACATATTCACACTTTAAAAACACAATGTACATGCAGGGAGCAATTTTTTCCGCCACACAACGACGGACGGCACAACCACCCGTCCAACCATGTTTTTTTTTTCCTTCCTGCATGGCACACCAATATGCACACATCTATGTTTTCCTTCTTTTCATTAGCACCAATAACATCAAGAGCATAATAATAATAATAAACTATGTATATGTATATAACCCATACCCACCCTATCTGAACACACTCTAAACTCACATCGCCAACCAGACAGGACGACACGACATCTACACATCTACACGACACCAAAGAAGAAGATGAACAAGAAGAAGAGGAAGAAGAACTACTACACCGAAACACTTACACCATTTCCCGTTCGCGAGGCCGCGAACAAAGGCCGAGGAGGTCTTGTACAGCCCAGGGGCAGTACCCCTAGGACCTAGGACCTAACCCACCCCTTCATATTTCACCATAAACTACCCTCACAAGCATGCCATAAGCCTCACACACTTCTTTGACTCGAGCAGGCACAGCGGTATTGCTGCCAGCCACGCTTACACAACTTACAAACAAACAAACACACTATCTGGAACAGCAACAGTGATGAAACGCCGAGTAAGCAACTCGGGGAAGCCTTAAAAGGTATACCCGGGAGAGCCCAATTGTCTATTCGCGGCCAGCGGCTCTGCATCTCCGGGTCCGTCCCAGCTCCATCACGACGTCACCAGGTGAGAATTAGTAGTGTGTTCAGATCTCCTAATTACTTGTAACACCTCATCCAGAACACTTTTGTATTTGTACACTTTGTTTCATACTCGTCCACTATTTAAAGGGACAGCACATTATCGCCACTGACCAATAAATACTTGGTCAGTAAACACATACTTCTTGTAATCATTTCACACATCTTTATATCCTTACGCCCCACCTGCACTTGTTCCTAATTGCCCCTGACCGTGAATGCTGAGAACTGCATCGTCAGGAAACCCATTGTGTTAGCATAACAGACAGGCAGCAGCCAAGTGTTGAATCCGCACGTGAGCTCGTCTTCACTCGCTCACACTAATTGGTAAGCCAAGTTAATAGCTCCGTCTTAGACATTCATCCCTCAACAGGTAGACGCACCCCGTAGGAACGCATCCCAACAGCTCACGTCCTTTCACCAACACTTAAACTAGTAGTCTCCCCCGATTGCGGGAAACTACATCCTTTCGGAAACTACCCCAAATTAATACACCTACACTACCCTGTTTATCCCATTCCCAACACCGGGATAAAACAATATTTTCAACCAAAGCTATAATACTTTGCATATTCGCACTTAATTATGTGCCTCATTATACCACAGGGACTCTTTAATCACACAATTACTTCTTATTTCTTTACATACTTATGATCTTCTGATCACATCATTAAATCACCACATTTACCTTTACTAAATTTTATCATCTTAATTATATCATCGCAGCGTTATGAATACCTGTCATTTATTCTCTTTAACTGAATCATCGAAGCCTTATAACATAATGTCGCGTCTAGCTCAACCATTCTAAGCTATCAGTGCGTTTAAAGGAAAATTTAACTATCTTATTTAAGTGTTTAAATTGGGTGAACTCTGCAGCATTAGGTAAATTTCATTGCAAGGCTGTAGTTTAAATGAGTATTATCTGTCAAACATTTCTACCGAACTTACGGGTATTACGGTGTAACGGTGACCAAATTTATTAACAGCGTCTCATCCATATCTCACTAATTTACCGTTTTCATGATTTAGATTTTCTACTAATTAACGAGAATTACATCCACTATTTCTATAAGTACCAGTCGTTACTCTTGAAAACACAGGAAAAATGGTTCAATGTTTCATTGCCTAATTTATGACTATAGAACCCCCTTAAGTTATCACAATAGAATTTGATGAGTGCAATCCAAACCACTAATATCTACTTCACTAACTATTCTAGTTATTAAGAATCATGGTGATTTCGTCAGTACCTGCTAATTCTTCTTGACGATGTATGGAGTTACTGCAGTACAAATGGCGACTCCCCTCGTCCACGCCGTTTCTCGTGGTCAACTCGCGAGGGATCGTGAGCCTCCATGCTCGTCTCCAGGAATGTCAGCCATCTCCTAAACTTCCCATGTCGCGTGCTGCTTAGTGCTCCACCCTGCGGTATTGGAAGTCCTTCGCAAGATACGCACAGTCACTGAGTCTGATGATCGTCATGATCAAAATTTCCCAAAATTTCTGCTCGTCTAATATGGAAGTTTATAAGTTTCTTGATACAGTCGCGCAATCCGCACTTCGACAAACTTATTGGTCCACGAATTAGAGCCGTTTCCAAAAAGCAAAGTTCGTATGAAATATCCCGTGAGGTTTCAGTCACACCCCTCTCTACAACGAGTATGGCCTCGAAACACAGGTGTGTCGGGCGCGTCACAAGGGGTTGGCCTTGGCCCATATATCTCGGTACAACGACCTCGCTTCCTCGTAAACACTGTCTTGCCTCCAACAGCTTACAGATTTACTGATTCCATTGATATTTCAATGTTCAGCGCAGCCCAAATACAGGGCGTCACTTTCGTGAAAAAGTATAGGCTGTCATCGTACACGTATTGTCCGCACTTTTGAACTACGAAGCCTCATCATACTGCGTAAACTCTGTGTTCTATTAGTTATTTCGGCTGGTTGTAGAAATCACTTTGAACGTTTGCCCTGATGGCATAGCGATGTGGTAAGTCCTTCGCCACTAGACTATACTTGAGTATAACTTATGCACGGTCCCGGAACTGTCTTGACTAGTCAGTGTATAGGAAGCAAGTGGCTGTCTTCTTGTTATCGTCTCACATTCTAAGCTCGCTTTATGAGTACAGATCCCTCTGTAGAGTACTTCTTGGTCACGTGGCCTGCTTCTTCCCCTTCTCGTCTCAAACGTTACTACGTCATTAGAGACTCTTTCACAAATCCTCAAGCAATAACGGTAAAATCATGAGCCATATTGCCTTCCACAATTCAAGGTCTTCGGACATCTTAGAATTTAAGTGACCATAGCAGTGACGTCACAGCTTTCATACACGTCATCTGTCCGCCCTTAGATCACGTGGTGCGCTCTGACTGCTTGACACATGACATATCGGGGACAGTACATATATAGAATTAAAGTTCCTAAGATATTCTCATCTGCCTATTGTTAGCACAGGCACTAGTACTGCGTACTATAAACAAACAAAGGATATTACACCTAATTATTTCCTGTTCTTGAAATCAGTGCTTCAATTTTTTCCATTTCAAAGACAACGTTTCATGATTTACACACACTCAGTATTTTACTTCACCTCATGTTCTCTTTTATCCATTGATCTGGTCATCCTGAGATCAATGATCTCAGGCAGCAAGATTTTCTAGTAGCAGAATGTCAGTTACATAAGCATTTTTTGTCTCCAGAACTCTTCGTCCCTCTTTATTGTTTCTATGTGAATGCCCTTAGGCGTCCTTACCACAAAATAACATATTTCCCGCTATGTTACTTCCAATTGGCCCTGGTTCTGGAAATAAAACTCATGTGAGTGTTAGAGAGTTATCAATCTGTTCTCTTCTGAATGGCACTGTTCTTGACATTCTCTAGGCTTTCTTTTTCGGTTACTTGACACTTGACACTTGACTTGACTTCGACTATAGCGTCGTCTCCTATTAATCCGTCTGGGGAGGCACCTAAAATCCCATAAGTTTTATATACGAAAATACCACATTCTTCGACTTTTCTACCGATTTCTCCTCTAAATTTCGTGTTGCAATTCGCTCATTATCACAGTCATACTGCATTGCTTTTGAGTGAAATTCGCCGTACAGAATGTTTTTGCTACTGGAGCCCATTTCGAAGTAGGTTTCCTCTTGCATACATATCCAAAATTGGATGTCGTAAGTCTATCCATTCTAGCTGTGTGCCACTTCTCATTTTCCATTTGGCCCCTTGTCTCCTTTTCCAGTTTTTGTTGCTTGATCTTCTCACACTAAACTCTCTCAACTGTACCTCATCGAAATCCAACTGCATTGATCGGTTTACATAATCACGTGAGACAATACGTTTCATTTCATTAGACTGTTGTCGGGACATTCTTTTCCCTTCTCGCGACGCAAATAAACTTTTTCGGAAAGCTGCTCTTCTTCCCTTTCTGCAGAGTGCAGTGCCCTTCACTATTGAGGCAGTTTTTTTCTGAACTGATTTCATTGTTTTATAGTGCCAGTATGGCCCAAACTGAAAGAAGCTTTGGTTGTATGAGTGAAGGAACCTAGTTTCTCTCGATTGATCTGCTTACCTCCCGTGAATTTTGCAACAAGGGACATATAATTTTTGGCAGCATTGCTGGTGTTGTTTGATACTAGCTGGGAACTTTTTGCAATTAGGGACTGAAAGCAATAACGCATAAGTTTGGTTGCAGTTAGCTGTTTGTTTTCTCATTGCCCGCTGGTAGTTCAAAATTACTGTTTGCAGTCTTTATGGATCCCAATCCAATCCAGTATTTCCGGAAACCAATTTTCCATTTTCACAATCGCTACGCCATTATTTTTCCACACAACACAATGTTTTCATTTGAAGTCGAACTAGCTTCTCTGAAAAAAGTTGACACTGAATAGTTCGTGATTTTGTACTCCTACACTTATGTATTAGAAGTAAAAAACAAACTATACTCGTGGTGCGACAGCCCATGAAGGGCCTTGGCTTACCAAGCAACCGCTGCGCTGTTCAGCCATGTAGACTGCAGATTGCGGGTGACGTTTAGTCATCCTACTTGTAGGCTACAGGTAAAATATAAGTGAAATCATAACTGCTCAGTGCATTACAGATTCTCTAATGCAAGCGTAAAGAAATATATAATTTCAAATATGAACTAGGAAAAAAAACAACTTACGGGTGTGAAGAGGTGGCTATTTTGTGTGTGTGTGTGGGGGGGGGGGGGGCTGACTTCATTTTCTTGGTACTTAGTCGCAATCTGCCCTGGGATTTAGTGGAACGCCCTTGAATCGGTTTTGGTGGTAGCTCCATTTTTCAACAAAAACTAAAAAATAACTCCACGTGATGACCGTAATGCTCTCCACCAGTTGTAGCCTACCTATCTGTACATGTGTCTATTCTACCAGAAATACTGTCCAAAAATAAAGGACCGAAATTAGAACTCCTAACGGGCATTAAAAAGTAATACTGTTGCAGGTAAAATAAATTAAACAAAAAGTAAATAATGAGATCGATGAACTAAAAACGAGAAGTCGTAACTAGGAACTGGTAAAATATCCCGTAGCTGATGCTGGAACAGACAAATGACACAGACAGGGATATGGTGTCTAGTGTAACTATTTTCTATCGACTAGCTATGCCTAGTTGGATCTAACTAATGTTTTTGGTTTTCCATAGGCTTAATTTCAGTGTATGTCTGTAGCTAGAGGGGGTTGCTTTGGGGGGCGGGGGGGGGGGGGACATTATTACTGGTGTTCAAGTTTGGCCTGTGTTGAGTCCCTTTTGCCTCTGTTGGGCGAGTTCTCCCTGCCATATTAGATCTATTGCCATAGGTGTGGGGCAGGGCCGGGGTATGGGGTACTTGCTTCCACGGTCATTGTTGTACCTACCAATACAGTGTACTAGAGGGTTGACCGTGTTATAACTAGTGTGGTGTGATAGGTGAGTTTTAGAGCGTGTAGCTCCAAGCCTGGCATGTATGTTATTGGCATTCCAGTACCATGCGGGAGCCTTGTTGCTAGCTGCAAACATTTATTTTGGAAGATGTTTGTCTTGGCTGTGTATGCCCAGCCAGGGGAGGCATATGTCACGATTGGTCTGATATATGACTCATACATATTCATCCCTATTTTGGTCCCAAGTCTGCTCTTTCTATAGCAAAACGGGTACAATTGCAGCATTCGCCTGTTGACCTTCTTTTTGGTTTCCTTGACGTGGTGTTGCATGGTTAGTTTTATATTTAGGTTACAACTAGATACTTGAACCATGACATACCACTGGATGTTGCGGTCTGAGGTTGGATGCTTGGCGAGACTGTCTGTTTTTCCGTGTAAACAGTATTGCCGGGCTTTTGCCGGCATTTACTATGATTCGCCATTCGGTAAGCCATGGTTCCAGCTAGTGCAGTGCGTCAAGTAACCTTTTCCGTAGGCACTGGATTTGTGTATGTTGGGCGGATATGGCCGTGTCGTCAGCTTGCAATTTAATAGCTGTGACTCGTTCCTCTGGCATGGGTATATCGTTCATATAGACTAGAGGATGAAGAGAAGCAAACCTTGGGGGACGCCTGCTCTTATCCTTCTTTTGTTTAACAGTATTTTGTGTATGTCAACCTGGAACTCGCTGTCCTCTACCGTAGATATGACTTGGTATGTCTTATGTATCCAGGATGGAATTCATAATCAATTAGCTTCACAAGAAGGCTGTTGAACCTAGTCTTGTCGAAAGCCTCTGAATATCTAAGAAGACTGCACCTGTGTTGACGGTGGCATTCTCGATTAGTCGCATCAACTGACTGCCGTGTGGAAAGTGCTTATTCCTGAAACCAAATTGTTTGTTTTTATGCAGTGCTCGTTCCTTGATGCGGCCTACTATTCTCTCCAGTGGTCATGGTGGGTCGCTGGTGTTGAGTGTTCAGTGAAGGACGATAGGGTATGGAGGATGAAGATTGAACAGGGCGTCCCTCCACACCCACACCACGACGGTGGCATTCTGGATTAGTCGCATCAACTGACTGCAGTGTGGACGAGTGCCTATTCCTGAAACCGAATTAATTGTTTTTATGCAGTGCTCGTACTTTGATGCGGCCTACTATTTTCTCCAATGGTCATGGTGGGTCGCTGGTGTTGAGTGTTCAGTGAAGGATGACAGGGTATGGAGGATGAAGATTGAACAGGGCGTCCCTCCACACCCACGAATGAAAAGAACATTGCTCGAGTACAGGACATCGGACCAAAGAGTTCTGAACATGAATAATGGTAGTAAGAAGAGGTTGTGAATAAAATACTACCATTCCTAGAAACAATATCACTATATTAAAAGGCGCACGGATGGAAGATCCGAGACGCAAATCAGAGAAGCTGAGGTAAACAGCGAAACTCCAAACACATATACTCTTCTCTGAAGTCTTAATAAATAAAAATAATAATATCATATGGCTTCGGGTGCCAGGTGCAAGTTTTGTTATTTGACGCCCAGAGGGCAGCTTGAATGTTGAATTTTGTCGTTCCTTGGAACGCTGTGAAAGTCAAAGAGGTTAGATATCTTAGCTTCTTGACACTATAGCACTTTCTAGTAGAGCAAAGAGGAACATTGTGTTGGCGGAAAATCCCAAGATTATTTTTGCTATTATGAACACGGCCTACTGAATTCAAACGGGTTCATCAACATGTCAACAACGTATGACATGCGTGTCGTGATTTTTGTCGCCTTTAAAAAATCACTTACCTCGACCAGGAGCGAATCTGCAAACTTGGGTTTGGTAGTCCAACACGATAACCACTCACCCACCGACACAACTCGACAGTTTGGTGCTGGCCGAAGCTGGGGTAGGCTCACTCGCTTGCTAATAATCTCGCTCCGAAGCTATTAATTAAAATTTCCATTGAATAGTGATTGTTGGAAGAAATAAAAACGTAAAATCACTTATAGGTTTAGCGGGTGATGTGTTAAAGATAGAGATATGCTGGCACGGACTTTTTGATGTGTAACATCTTTCCACTCGGTTGCTGGATATTTTTGTGGGAGTGATTTGAAAAATGGGACGGAAGTGGATCGGAACGATCTAGCTGGCAGTCGTGGATCGAACGGAAGTGTGCATCTTACACTTCCGTTCGATCCACCACTGCCAGCTGGATCGATCTATCCAGTTGGCAGTGGTAAGAGGAAACAATGAGGAATGTATATGACATACTGAACGGGAAACGCTCATGCGAACTCTGGTGTCTATGAAATTGAGGAAATATCGCTGACCCAATTGTAGATTTCCGACGAAAGACTCAGCATTTGCTTTTTGTTATTCTTGTATTTATATCAGTGTCATTCGGTACTGTCTTTGACCGTCTTAGTGGAGCAAACGTGTATGTCAGCGCCGGAATATCCCAGGTATTATTATTATTTATTTATCGTATGGCTTTTAGTGCCGGGAGTGTCCGAGGACATGTTCGGCTCGCCTGAGTCTGTAGCTGCTTCCAGCGGACACCCTAAAGGGTGAGCTACAAGTTCCGTTCAATTTCAAGTACCAACTTTCGCCACCAGATATCAATGATACCTAGTGATGAACGTTGGAACTTTGTTAGAGCGTTCTGACGAAATCTATCCTAACAATTTTGCTTTACACAAGTTTAGTCTGTGAAAGGATCTTTCACATGCCATAAATCTATGACATGGGACCGCCGGCTTTACTTCCCCTCCGAAGGAAGGCATACTGAAGGATTTTTAACGCTCTTAAAAAATCCGACCACTTTGGCCAGGTTTGAACCCGCTATCTTGGGCACAGCAGTTCAGCATGCTACCGACTACGCCACCGAAGCCGCTATCCCAGGTATTAAAAGCTTTCATAGTATTCTTACTGAACTGTTTTGATATCAGTATTTTTTGGTAAGTTCCCATTACATTGTCCTTTATACTTTTGCTGTGGAATGCTTCGTGCATACAATAGGATAGAGAGTGCACCCGCTAAGCTTCTACCGGCCGACCATGGAGTAGTGTTTTAAAAATTAAAATGGTATCTCTAAGACGATATAATCCGAGAGGGCGCCTTTTCATAGGTTATAAACTATAAAAATATTTTAATATGCTGCCCGAGAATACTCTTATCCCCAGGCGTGACGTGTCTCCGACACCAACCAGGACACTACAGTAAACAAGGTAGATTAATGTACGCAGTAACATAACCACAATTCATCGTAATGCCACTTACTATTTTGTAGTACTAAGGGATGTAAATATAAATTGTATCAATAGTGCCGTCACAACAAGATACAATTTCTAGTTTCATACTATCATTCAAATACTCATTTTATTCTGGTTTCCCTTCTTAGAACAATTTATTTTAGGAACTATCATCATATAGCCATTACGATGCAATAAAGGAGACAGAATGATTCAATCTATAACTTCCTTCACGTTTATCTTTCATATGTCTTTCATACAATAGCTTTCTTTTATCACCGCCAATAACCTCTAACCTCCCCTCTTTTTTGTTTAACTCTCATTGTCTCTCTCTATCTCTGGATTTTTTTTAGAGTAAGCACTCCTATTCCACTAGTTCAACTTACAACCACACAAGCGCTCCAACCTGCGCTAAGCATTTTGCTACCAAAAACTAGCAATCTAGTTCAACATATCACCACAATCGCAAAGAATATGAAGCTAACCAAATACAGATATATCACTGCCTGCACGATTTCAGTAAATATAACATTTCAATGGGGCCAAAATAAATTAGCTGATGTTGGTCAAAACATAGTTGTCTCCCATAAGAATAACATTATGAAGTGACTTTAAAACACCGACTATTTCTGTTGAAGGTGGCGTTAAATACAATTCCTTCTGAATATTTTTTTTTGATAAAAAGTGTGAAGTATCATCACTATATGCGATATTTCGGTGAGTTGACATATCAGTGTTGGAATGGATAAAATGGTGACGTGTGTACATGGTTAGGAAATTATAAGACGGTGAATAAAATATTTTACGTGTAATTTTTAACCGTAATAAACTCGAAAAAGCATAGGCCTACTGGTAACATGTATGACTCTATTATGCTGGTTATGCTTTATAAATCAAGAATGTTGGCCGATAATCACCCGATCGGATCCATTAACCTAATTATAACTATCATCAATGAAAATTTCAAAACACGATCATTTTATGCAGCTGATAACCTTTGTGGCCAGCCCTAAGAAACACCAGTACACTTACGTTATAAATTTCACAGGCCTGCCCAGTTAGTTTATACAGTATTACACTTATGAATGATCATGATGATTGTTTTAAGGGGCCTAACATCTACATTATCAGTCACTATCAGACACTCGTCACAAATTGTTTAACATGTCTAAATGTTCAGACTACATCAAACTATAAAAAAATGTGTTAATGAAGCCTAATGAGTAGTACCAAACAGCAAAATATCAAGAATTACATATATTTCCATGCTGTAATATTTATCACTTGCTTTGTGCCGCTTGACAACCACATGTAAAGTTTTACGTTTTCCTGGAGTACCATGGTGAAACCACTGTAAACCTTTTACCAGATGGGCGCCATCGTGTCCAGTTACCATATGGATATCGAAATATAAATGTGACCAACTCACTCACTCACTCACTCCGTTGGCTTTTCTGGGACGTGACGATCCCGTGCCGCTCTCACTATCTGCCTCCATTTCCTCCTATCCAGCGCAGTATTCTCCCATTCAGTAATACCCATTTGTCTGCAGTCAGAGGTCACCTCATCTTGCCATTTACTCCTAGGTCTTCCAGGGGGTCTCGACCAAACTTACCATAATATACCTCGGCTATAAAGATTCTTGGAACTCGGCCCGTGGGGAAACTTATGCTTCCAACCAGAATTATATTTACCAAGAGAGGATAGAGGTCGTCTTATAGTTAATTCTAAATACTAGGAGGAAACACGCAGAATGATTTTAAGGAAGTGAATTTAATGATATTAATAACAATAACAATAACACCAATTATGCGGAACATGATGAGAGAAGATTTACTGACGTTATTATTAACGATGTGGCGTAAACAAGCGAAAAACGGAGTCATGAATTTAAAATTATTACCAAAATCTATGAATTTACATTTAAATTGCTCAAATCAAAAATTAAAATAGCGAACAGAGAAATACGTATTTCTGTCAGTTGCGCTCACCAGTGCTGGTTTCTTCTGGTCTCCTTTGCGTAATATAACGCAATGCTGCAGTCTGATGCTGGATACAGTTGCCATCACGAGGTTGTAGATAAAGTAATATATGACTGATTATAGTAGATGTAGTGATGAAGATCTAACTTCTAAAATCACTTTAATAATGATTAGCTCAATACACGACTAACATAATATGTAAGCCTGAACAGAATATGTCCTTGCATACTTTCAACATGTAAGCGAAGAACTGTTGAAGATATTTAACTGAAGTCATCCATACTCAAAAGTAGGAATCTCTCGAAGAAATAACGAATAAGAGGGGCCCTTGATTTTTTTTCGGGGGGGCCCCGAAAAGAGTACCCGCACCCCCCGCGTGGCACCCGACCTTACTACTGGTGCCTCCGACATGCAGTTAATCTACGATAGTAGAAGGAAAGCATAGGGGATTGGATAGAAAGGAGTCTTTTAGGACTTAGTGCCTGTCCCATCGCGGTCGCGATCTACCAGGCATAATTAATAGATATTAACATAGGTATATATTATATATGAGCACATATAAACATGTACTCATATATAAGGGTAAGATTGTAGGGCCAGGGAAAACCGCATAGGCAGAAAGGAAAGATTGCCTACACGTAAAACCTGGCGGCTTGGTTATTGCCACATGCAAGGATAATGTGGGTATGGAAATGAGTAGGTATGTTAGTTGGGAGAAGGTATCATGCACCAGATCCATGTCCGTCTTCTCGCCAGTTTGTCTCCGGGGAATCAGATAGAACTCGGCACTGCTGGGATCAGCGCGGGCCTTGCCGGCTACCGAGCAATGGTACAAGGATCCGGAGAACCTGCGCCACTACCCGATCTCCATGGGGTCCCTGGTACCGAGCCTCCTTCACCGGAGAGTGGAGGGGGGGCCTCGCCTGCCGAAGCAGGGGCCTAGTGGGCGGTCCATGGGAACGAGCCACCTTCCTCTCTGCTCTTGCCATGGACCTGTAGACTGGGCAACTGCGATGGGATGACGGATGGTCACCCATGCAGTTGGCGCACACCGGCGCGTCCCGCGGCACCGTGCAGCCGGTGTGGTGGTGGCCACCTGAGCACCGGTTACAGCGGACTGGAGAGCCGCAGGATCCCTGGGAGTGGCCCCATCTCAGACAGCGGAAACACTGTAAAAGCTGGCCTGAGCGGGGCTTCATATTATCTGGCTGTAGCGGCTGTCCCTGGCTGCGGCTGGTGGCCTCGCGGCGTCCTGATTCCCCCTCCTGGGGGCGCTGCGGGCGACGGTCCTCTGGGCTGCTGCGCTTGGTCTTCTTTCGCTGCTTTGGGGCCCTTGAGTCCAGAGCAAGGTCTTATAAAAACATGACCTTACCCTCACTCTAGTACCTTAGTTTCAATAGCTTCAACCAATCAGACTCCCTTTCGTCCGATAGCAGTCATCTCTTCCTCAACTGGTCGAATGCAATTCGTCCATTTAAAGCTTGGTCTGACTTCTCAGAATCGATGGTCTTGCAACCAAATAAGGATGTATATGTCGTTGAGTATCAAGATTTCCTTGTCTAGGGACGGACTTGACCTGCCTTGAACCTTTTTCTCAGAAAAGCCTCTCAAGTAGCGTCAGTTTCTTCTTCCTGGAATACCTTCCGCTGTAAGCTAGCAGACGCGTTGAACGATCGTTGCGACATATCTCCCTGATCCCCCTAACTGACTGAAAATTGCTACGTATTCAACCTGCTTTGCCATTTCGTTCAAATGATCATAATCTCTATATAAAAATGAATTGCTGTTCGTTAGTTTCCCTAAAACTCGAGAACGGCTGGACCGATTTGGCTAATTTTGGTCTTGAATTATTTGTGGAAGTCCAGAGAAGGTTTAAAAGGTGAATAAATATGAAAGTTATCGCGCACGAGTAGATTCAACAAATGAGTGACGGCACGCGAATCGCCTAAACAAAGTCCCGTATGCGTTCATGTACCATTCATCCGATTGCTATGAAACTTTGGTTGTATTGTTGTGCACACTCCAGGAAAGGTTTCTGACTTAGTAAATCCTTTTTACAATAGGTAGCGCACGAGTAGATTCAACAAATGAGCGACGACGGCCGAAGCGTTTCAAAAAAGTCCTGTATGCGTTCACATACCATTCGTCCGATAGCGATGAGACTTGGGTGAGAGGTTGTGTACACTACAGGCAAGGTTTCTGGCTTAGTAAATCCATGTTATAATAGCTAGCGCACGAGTAAATTCAACAAATGAGCGACGACGAGCGAAGCGTTTCAAATAAGTCCCGTATGCGTTCATATACTATTCGTCTGATAGTGATGAAACTTGGGTGGGATGTTGTGTACACTTCATGGAAGGTTTCTGGCTTAGCAAATCCACTTAACAATAGGTAGCGCACGAGTAGATTCAACAAATGAGCGACGACGGGCGAATCGTTTCAACAAAGTCCTGTATGCATTCACATACCATTCGTCCGAGAGCGATGAAACTTGGGTGAGAGGTTGTGTACACTACAGGCAAGGTGTCTGGCTTAGTAAATCCATGTTATAATAGGTAGCACACACGTAGATTCAACAAATGAGCGACGACGAGCGAAGCGTTTCAACAAAGTACCGTATGCCTTCATATACTATTCGTATGATAGTGATGAAACTTGGGTGAGATGTTGTGTAGACCTCAGGGATGGTTTCTGGTTTAGTAAATCGACATTGCAATAGGTAGCGCACGATTAGATTCAACAAATGAGCGACGAAGGCCGAAGCGTTTCAACAAAGTCCTGTATGCGATCACATACCATTCGTCGGATAGCGATGAAACTTGGGTGAGAGGTTGTGTACACTACAGGCAAGGTGTCTGGCTTAGTAAATCCATGTTATAATGGGTAGCGCATGAGTAGAGGCAACAAATGAGCGACGACGAACGAAGCGTTTCAACTAAGTCCCGTATGCATTCATATACTATTCGTCTGATAGTGATGAAACTTGGGTGAGATGTTGTGTAAACTGCAGGGAAGGTGCCTGGCTTAGTAAACCACTTAACAATAGGTAGCGCACGAGTAGATTCAACAAATGTGCGATGACGGGCGAAGCGTTTCAACAAAGTCCTGAATGCGTTCACATACCATTCGCCCAATAGCGATGAAACTCGGGTGAGCGGTTGTGTACACTACAGGCAAGGTGTCTGGCTTAGTAAACCCATGTTATAATAGGTAGCGCACGAGTAGATTCAACAAATGAGCGACGACGAGCGAAGCCTTTCAACAAAGTCCCGTATGCTCTCATATACTATTCGTCTGATAATGATGAAACTGGGCTGAGATGTTGTGTACACCTCAGGGAAGGTTTCTGGTTATAAAATCGACTTATCAATGGGTAGCGCACGATTAGATTCAACAAATCAGCGACGACGGGCGAAGCGTTTCAACAAAGTCCTGTATGCGCTCACATACCATTCGTCCAATAGCGATGAAACTTGGGTGAGAGGTTGTGTACACTACGGGCAAGGTTTCTCTCTTAGTAAATCCATATTATAATAGGTAGCGCACGAGTAGATTCAACAAATAGCGACGACGAACGAAGCGTTTTAACAAAGTCCCGTATGCGTTCATATACTATTCGTCTGAAAGTGATGAAACTTGGGTGAGATATTGTGTACACTTCAGGGAAGGAGTCTGGCTTAGTAAATCCACTTAACAATAGGTAGCGCACGAGTAGATTCAACATATGAGCGACGATGGGCGAAGCGTTTCAACAAAGTCTCGTTTGCGTTCATATACTATCGTCTGATAGCAATGAAACTTGGGTGGGATGTTGTGTACACTTCAGGGAAGGTTTCTGGTTTAGTAAATTATTTTTCCAATAGGTATCGCACAAGTAGATTAAACAAACGAGCGACGACGCGCGAAGTGTTTCAACATAGTCCCGTATACGTTCATATACCATTCGTCTGATAGCGACTAAACTTGGGTGAGTTGTTGTGAACACTCCAGGGAAAGTTTCAGGCTTAATTAATCCATTTTACAATAGGTAGCGGTCAAGTAGATTCAACATATGAGCGAAGGCGCTCGAAGCGTTTCAACAAAGTCCCGTATGCGCTCATATACCATTTGTTCGAAAGCGATGAAACTTGGATGAGATGTTGTGTACACTTCAGGGAAGGTTTCTGGTTTAGTACATCCACTTAGCAATAGGTATCGCAATTCAACAAATGAGTAACAGCGTGCGTATCGTTTAAAAAAATTCCTATGCGTTCATATACTATTCATGCGATTGCAAAGAAATTCTGAGAAATGTTGTTTCTACTACCGCAAAAATGACCGATTTAGTAAATCCATTTTGCAATTGGGAGCGCACGATTAGATTCAATTAATGGGCGACACACGTGAATCGTTTCAGTCCCGTATGCGTTCATATAACATTCATCCGGTTATCATAAATCTTTGGGGAATTGAGCACAGTCCTGTGAAGGTGTATGAATTAGTAAATCCGTTTTTCAATGGGTGGAGCACAAGTAGATTCAACAAATGAGTGTCTTCGCTCGAATCGTTTCAACAAAGTCCCGCATGCGTTTATATACCATTCATTTCATTGCGATGACAATTTGGTGAGTTGTTGAGAACGCTCCCATGATTTTTTTTGAGATAGTAAATCAATTTTATAATAGTTTAGAGGTGGTTAACGGAAAAAGAGAAACAATATTGGGTATCCAAAAGCTCTTCAACATACAAGTTACAATGCCAACACTTTCTTTGATTGGCATTGCAACGCATGCCGGGTACAGCTAGTTATGTATAAGTTTGTAAATCTTCCCTTTGAAATTAATTAATTAAATGTGAACCCTTCTACTTTCATCAACAACCAATATCCAATAATAATAATAATACAATTATAAAAGAAATAGTGTGGGTGGTTAAAATATTTCCCACTAAATTAATTAATTAATATTAATAATAATAATAATAATAATAATAATATTTCAACATTGAAGATATTACATTACGCCCCAGTTGATCGTACGTTTTTTTTAAATGTTACGAACAACTACAAGACACAACCTTAAAATAAACACAAATACACATTATATACAACCCTTCAAAAATACAACAACATGTGAAATACCCTTCCATACACGTTCTCTCATCGACAGTGTTTATTCATTGTTCTGGCACACTGTGCCTATATGAGTCTGTATAGGTGGTTCTGCCACTCGATAAAATACCCACATTTATAACCCTGAAAAATAAATACATTGATAAAAAAACATTATGTGCACTTCACACCCATTCTTCTTATGTTGGCAACTTGATGTCGTATTATAAGTTTATTTGCCGATTTCAATGATTAGTGGTTTGCGAATTTCTGGGGTTTCACTCGGTACAAGTGTTCTGTAGAATGTATCATTTCCCCAGAATTCTAATATGATGTGTCACATCTCCTTACACGTGACCACAATGTAATCTCACGTTACGATACTTCACACTCACACACACAAGTCCGATGATACGCTCCTGACGCCATTGCCGTATTCTCTGTTTAGGAAAAGTTACATAAACATACTACTGAAAAAAAAAGAACAAAGCTTAGAAATATCTATAAACCGACTTTTATTTCTGTGCATGTCATGTCAACAAAGTATCCCTTTGAATTTATGTCCTGTCACACTCTCAGTTGAGTCCACCTCAGAAAAAACCCGTATCTCAGAGCGGGACTCCCAATCACTCCATCTCTTTAAATCTATGTATACATCACCCTAAAATTCAGGTCAACAGCCGTACGCTAAATATGACCTATATTATGTACTCCGTTACCTTTGCTGCTGTTTCTTATCTGATTGAGATCAACACCTTCGTCCTGCCTTGTCTCACCAGAGCTAATTATGTGTTCTCCAACCCGCTCTTCCATACCCTGCTCTGACGTCACCTTACCTGAGTCAGACCACAGTCACCCACTCCGTAACTTATTATTATTACTTACAAAAACCAAATTTGCCAAAATGTTCACTTCAGTGCATTGTACTCCTTCACTCATAATGCTTAAGATATGTATTTCCTCAGACTATTGATGTTGTATGTACCGTACAGGCGTTTACCTTCCTCGTTCTCAAGGACGTATGCTGTATTGCCAATCCTCTTTGACACAATAAATCTTACCTGTTCACAATAAAGTGCTAAATTTAAAATGAGCGTACCCTTACCTGAAACTTGACCTTCCCTTCTGCTTTAAGGGCTGTAATAAATGAATGTACATACTGGCTATTAGAGTATTCAATTTTGCCATCTTCTAGCATCTGATATATTTGCTGTTGAACTGCCTCTTGATACCGAAAAGGAACGGGATATCTATGTCCAACGAACACAGAATAATTATGCACGTTAAACGTATGTTGGCCTTGACAATTCTCTCCTCAAAAATCCTCTTGTTGTCTAGCAACACATTATAAAGTTGAACACTACGTTGCTCTCCTAACTCATCACTAAATGCTGCAACCCGCAAGTAATCTTCCAAAGACCTGAACGTTTGCACATAACCCACAAAAAATAATGGTACAGGTTCTATACCCATAGACACCTGACCGACCTCCTCGACGCTACTGGCCGACACCACCGTACTCAACGTACACACCTTTGACGTCACACCATACTGCTTACCTGGGTTGTTAAACAGTATAATTATTTACTTTTCGTTCCAATTCACCTTTACACACTCTTGTTCATAGCATAATTGAGCTGAAAATCTACTAAGCCAATCTGAACCAACGATCAATTCATGTACAAGGTTCGGTATAATTAAGCAGGCCAGCCTCTAAATGTGACCGTCAATTTCTAACTCAACCAGTACTTGTTTAGAAATTAAATGGGACCTCTTCCCAACAGCAGTAATAACATAAGTAGATTTAATGGGCATCTCCTCAAAAATGGTACCTCTCTCCTTCATTTTAGAATAAAACATGGCACTCAAAGAACTCCGTGCGCATCCTGAATCAAATAATGCAAAGACGGACGCCCCTGACACAAAGACTTTTGCTACAGGATATACAATTTTGCACTCACTTAATTCCTGAACATCTGTTAACTCCCTTAGTAAATCATTTTTCACATCTAGGTCAAAATTTATTACAATATACATAAGAGTACCGGTTGGTGACACAACCTACCGTACTGCAACGCTACATACATGTTCTACTTGTGATTATTACTTCCTTCGTTCGCACTACCTACTTTATCTCTTTCTCTTTTTATCGTCACTCTCTCTTCTCTCCTAACTATTATTGTTTCCCCTTCCTCTGCACTACACCTATCAATGGTGACCTTACAGTTCGCTTCACCTCCTCTTGTCCCGTCCATCTCGGCTACGATTTCCATCCATACGTCACTATTTTCTTTCTCTCTTTCTTTCAGCCTGGCTTCCATCTCCTCTAAGAAATTACCATTATTCTGCTTTTTCTTTCTACCCATACGATGTCTATCTTCCTGCCTCCCCTCAACGCCTATGCTATCACCTTGCACAATTTCTTCTACTAAATCACTTTCATTCTGTTTTTTTTTCTCTGCGAGTTCCTGATTTCAGCTTTCTGCCCTTCATATTCTTTAACTGTTCCTTCCTTCCTGGGTGTGGCCTAACATCCGCTTCTCCACTTTCGCTAATATCATACTAACTTCCTCTATACTTGCTTTAAAGCTGTCCCTAATTTGAAAATTCTCATCATCTATTACTTTTTGCATTTAAATTTCCTGATTGCCTAATGCTTTCTTTATTTTACCTATCTCCATTCCTATTTTATCTCTAGTCTTTTTATCTTCTTTCTTATTATGTTCCAGAAACTCTGCCCTTACTTCCTGCACACTCTCTACCATCTGTTGACTAATCATGCCTACTTAAATTTTCTATAATTTCAATCTTCTTCTCAACTTCTTCCACTATCTTTTCTCTGAACTCCGACCACTTTTCCTTTATTTTCTCACACTCCCTACGCACCTCCTCGTTAATTTCCACTACCTTGTCTACTCTTTTGTTGAATTGCTCAATTTTATTATTAGTTTCCGCCCTACACTTATCTAATTTAATGTTAATCTCTCTATTATCATTTTCCATTTGAACATTAGTAGCTTCCAATTTATTATTGATTTCAATATTATTCACCTTCATCTCCTTTTTAATTTCTTTCTTAGTAGCTTCCAATTTATTGTTAGTAGAATCCAATTTATTATCGATTTGCATAAGTATCACCATTATCCCCTCATTAGAACTCTGAGCACTTCCTTATCAGCTCCACTCTTTGGAAATACCTCCGTCATTTCCATTGAGCTCGTACCCTGCGGACTGCCCTCATTAGTAGCTTCCACATTCCTTACTATCTCCTCACAACTCGTAACCTGACCGCTCCTAAGTTTCATAATTTCCTCTTCACTGGACATGTTGACACAGCAAAATATATATATATATCCCCCCAAAAACACACACTGCACAGAAATAAAAAAGCCTTTCCTCTCTCTATAAATACCACTGGTTTTCGGCTCCACGTTGGGCGCACAAATGTGATGTTTGTCACTTGCTTCGTACCGCTTGACAACCACATGTAAAGTTTTACGTTTTCCTGGAGTACCGTGGTGAAACCACTGTAAACCATTTTTCCAGATGGGCGCCATCGTGTCCAGTGACCATATGGACATCGAAATATACATGTGACTAAACTTACCATAATATACCTCGGCTATAAAGATTCTTGGAACTCGGCCCATGGGGAAACTTATTCTTCCAACCAGAATGATATTTACCAAGAGAGGATATGGGTCGTCTTATAGTTAATTCTAAATACTAGGAGGAAACACGCAGAATGATTTTAAGGGAGTGAATTTAATGACATTAATAACAATAACACCAATTATGCGGAACATGATAAGAGAAGATTTACTGACGTTATTATTAATGATGTGGCGTAAACAAGCGAGAAACGGAGTCATAATTTTAAAATGATTACCAAAATTGCCCAAATCAAAAATTAAAATAGTGTACAGAGAAATACGTAATTCTGTCAGTTGCGCTCACCATTGCTGGTTTCTTCTGGTCTCCTTTGCGTAATATAACGCAATGCTGCAGTCTGATGCTGGATACAGTTGCCATCACGAGGTTGTAGATAAAGTAATATATGACTGATTATTGTTGATGTAGTGATGAAGATCTAACTTCTAAAATCTCTTTAATAATGATAAGCCAATACATGACTAACATTATATGTAAGCCTGAACAGAACATGTCCTTGCATACTTTCAACTTGTAAGCGAAGAACTGTTGAAGATATTTAACTGAAGTCATCCATACTCAAAAGTAGGAATCTCGGGAAGAAATAACGAGTAAGTGGGGCCTTTGAGTCCAGAGCAAGTCTTATAAAAAAAATACGAGCCTTACAGTAGTCGCATATGATGTGTAACATCTGACATGGAAGAAACCTCACGTGAAATTGTTGATACACCGGTATTTTATAGTATTATTGGCACAAATATTAATCTATTGTAAAAGGGAGTGTTTTACAGATATTGTAGTTTATAATACGGAATTCATTTTATTAGATGATTTGTAGCGTCCACCAGCACTAGCCTAAATAAAGAATACGATATGGATCAACTAGATTAATAGACGCGACACCGCTCATAACCTTCAATTCCTTATATATAGGTCCTCTTGATTCACAGACCAACACGTAATTTCATATGGATTCTGTTAAAATGAGTCATATTGATATGATAAATATCGTTTAAAATGATAATCTGGTGGAAAAAATATCTACTCCGCCCAGGATTCGAACCCAAGATCTCTAGATTCACAGTCATACGCACAAGATGGTGACTTATTTCCACGTTCCAATAATACTGCATTACGGAATTAAGTTTCATTTATATTTTGGTTGTTTCGATAATGTTCCTGAGTGACATTGAGTTTAAAATGCCTTATGCCAATGCAATGCCGACTATTTACAATGTTTGATATTAAGGCATTTTACAATTTAAAAATACTGATACGAAGACTTCAAACATGTACCATGTCATTTGTTTAAATCACTTGACACCAGAGTTCGCATGAGCGTTTTCCGTTCAGTATGTCATATACATTCCACATGGCCAAGAGTGCGTCATGGTATCAATTTTCGACACCGCGCACTGATTGTTTCTCTTACCAGTGCCAGCTGGATCGATCGATCGAGTTGGCAGTGCGTCTTATACTTCCGTTCGATCCACCACTGCCAGCTAGTACACTTCCGTTTGATCGATCGAGCGGTTAGTGCAAATTTACGTTGTCCACCACTGCCAGCTAGTACACTTCCGTTTGATCGATCGAGCGGGCAGTGCATACTTCCGTTTGATCCACCACTGCCAGCTCGATCGTTCTGATCCACTTCCGTCCCCAATTTTCAAAATCACTCCCACAAAACTATCCAGCAACCGAGCGGAAGGATGTTACACATCAAAATCATGACCTTACCCTCACTCTAGTACCTTAGTTTCAATAGCTTCAACCAATCAGACTCCCTTTCGTCCGATTGCCGTCATCTCTTCCTCAACTGGTCGAATGCAATTCGTCCATTTAAAGCTTGGTCTGACTTCTCAGAATCGATGGTCTTGTAGCCAAATAAGGATGTATATTTCGTTGAGTATCAAGATTTCCTTGTCTAGGGATGGACTTGACCTGCCTCGAACCTTTTTCTCAGAAAGGCCTCTCAAGTAGCGTCAGTTTCTTCTTCCTGGAATACCTTCCGCTGTAAGCTAGCAGACGCGTTGAGCGATCGTTGCGACATATCTCCCTGCTCTCCTTAACTGACTGAAAATTGCTACGTATTCAAATTGCTTTGCCATTTCGTACAAATGATCATAATTACAGTATGTCTTAGTTTGTAAATCTTTCCTTTGAAATTAATTAATTAAATGTGAACTCTTCTACTCTCATCAACATCCAATATCCAATAATAATAATAATACAATTATAAAAGAAATCGTGTGGGTGGTTAAAATATTTCCCACTGAATTAATTAATAATGAATGAAAATCCACAGCCTGCTTCCAGTCTCCGACCGGGTCAGGAATGGAATGAATGAAGCCCCCATCTAGCGGCGAGGATATGAACTGTGCCGGCTGCCGAGGCCTGACGCACTCCTCTGGGGCAATGATTAAATGAATGACAGATGAAATGAAATGATAGTGGAGAGTGTTGCTGGAATGAAATTTGGACAGGGAGAACCGGAGTACCCGGAGAAAAACCTGTCTGCCTCCGTTTTGTCCAGTACAGATCTCACATGGAGTGACCGGGATTTGAACCACGGACCCAGCGGTGAGAGGCCGGCGTGCTGCCGCCTAAGCCACGGAGGCTCTGAATTAATTAATAATAATAATAATAATAATATCTCAACATTGAAGATATTTCAATGCTTAGAATATATTCGACCAATAATATGACGAATAAATTAAGTTCACATATATTTCATCTCAATTTCATAGTAGGGTAATATGTCGGATGTTACACATCATATGCGACTGCTCGTATCTTTTTTTTTTGTAGAACTTTTCATGCTGAACAATTCTTACACTCATAGTATACGGCTATGCCGTTATTTAAAACGGCCATAGCACCAATAGCTACTTACGGAATCCACATAATTTGGGTCAAACTAAAAGAAAACGACCTATTAACATTAGAGAAAGTCAAAGCCCGCTATATGAAAAGTGTTGGGTATCGGGAAGACAGCGCTGTCCAGACTGACTTACGTCTTCACAAAAGAAATGTTCTACATAGAAGACATTAGACTGCAGATGTTACTGCCGCACACCGAGGCCCATGAGAGTGCCCTTCAAATACTAAAAGAAAAGCAAAACGCCATCTTGGATGATTTCTACTCAACTGACGCCATAATGACTGACGAATGGTGCAGGCAAACTATGAACTCCGACACATAATGACACGATACGCTACACATGGCTTTCACTACAAGTTCTGCCAAAACAAAAGATTCCACAACCAACTGAAGAATGTGTGTGTGATCTATACAGTGAATATCACGCAAAATATTGACGACAAAGACATAATATCAATAACCCAATTGGGATTGGAATAATGTACAGTAGGTTACTCAGTTTTGTATTTAGCAAATTGTGCGCTGTTTAAATAATAATATAGTATACCGGTTTAGATTTTTAACGGTTTACCCAGCGTAAGCTTAAAAGGCGCACAAACGGCAGGTTTTTCTTCGACTCGATACAATGAAATCGTTAGTGCTTGGCCTCATTTGGTCATAAATGAATGTTTTTCTACAGAAGCCTTCCTCGAGAAACTCTTTACAGAATGGTGAAAAGCGCATCAAAATCTATCCAGTGGTTCTCGAAATTACCCGTTACATCCAAGAATCGGGGACTCTGTTTTACACTATGTAGATATGTAGTTTTTATTCAAAATAAAATGTCTTAATAAGGACCTAGAAAGGAGAGCGTGATGGCACAGTGGCTTAGCTGCTCATCTTTCACCCGGATGACCGCGGTTCGAATCCGGGTGACAGCGGGGTAAAATTTTCACCTGAAATATCACGTGGCGTCAGGAAGGGAATCCAGCCTGAAAACCCCGGCCAAAACCAAAATGGGCCTGGTTGGCTCCGGCGACCCCAAATAATTGGGAAAAGCCGAAGAAAGTTCTAACAAGGACCTAGAAAATTCTATGTGTTGGCCTAGATTGCACTAATTTGGAAATCGTTAACTTCTTGAGTGTGAGAAAGCCGAGTTACTTCATATTATTATGTTCTGCAATTCCCCAATTACTATAACTCCTCCCATGGGTCGATCTTGACTACGCTACTGCTCTAACAGCAGACCGGGTTCTCAGGCATAACAGAATGAAAGAGTGCAGAAGATTCTTGTTCCTCACCACTCCAACTTGAACACTGTCTTATAAATGAAATAGGGGCAGATTATCTCGCTGTTTATCACCTTAAATAAAACAATCCTCTCGGCATGCCGGAAGGCGGAGGTAGATTTCACTGGGCAAACTAGGGGATAGGCTATAATAGGCAAAATATGCAGGGTTTCGTAGAAGGATCAGTCCTCATTTATTGCCAGAAAGTATTTTACAATTGGAGCTTAATTAACTTTGTTTTCGTCTTTCTATGCATATTTTTAACATTTTATTGTCTTATGGGGACGGTAACCTTCTTGTTATTTGGGATTCATTTTTATAACTGTGGTCACACTGTCCTTATGCAAGGTTACGACACTGATGTGTAACGTTCTAACAGTCTAACTTCTTCACGCAAAATTTTATCTCCCTTAGAGATGTTGGTTGGTTCCTCAGTTTAGGGGCTGCAACAACGCGGTCATGTAACCCCGTGTACTTTGGGTGTGTGTAGAATCTGTCTGATAAACGGTGTTCATTGTGATGGCTGTATTAGTCTGTACAGTAATTCAGGTAAGGACTGCAGACGGTCAATTTCAAGTAGTAGTTCCCAATTTTGGTACCAAATACTACCGTCAACGACACCCAGCTGTGAACTTGGCAACTAGATGCCACCACAACCATCAACTCGCAACGAACGTTGGAAATTCCCCTCCTAAGGAAAGCATACTGAGGAATTTTTAGCGCTCTTAGAAAATCCGACGACTTCGGCTGGCTTTGAACCCGCGAACTTGGGCATAGAAGTTCAGTATGCTACCGGTTACGTCACCGAAGCCGCTTCCCACAGAGTCAGATAGAAAACTGAATGTGATCTCGTGCAGTGGCGTTGTCATGCCAACCTCTGATAGCTCATCCCTCCTCAATTTAGAAGCGTTGTCATGGTAACCTCTGATGGCTCTTGGCATTTTCATCTAATTCCGAATTAATTTTGTTCATACCTTGGCCTAATGGTGGGTCTTATCAAAAATTCTTTCAGACAAAAGTTTTAGGAAATTATTATGGGGATATTGTCCATTTTGTACGGTTTTGATATTGTGCCTATTAAGAGAGATATGATTAATATTTCCCGAAAAACCCACTTTTTCCCACCCCTTTAGTCAATGGTTGGAGCTATCAAAAAACTTTTCAAACATAAATATTTTGGTCCTTATCCGACACATAGTATGAACTTTGAATGGATTCGATATTTCAAATATTAAGAGAGTTATAGCGATATTTCACTTTTTCGGAAAAAGCCCCCCATTTTCAACCCCTTCGACCGATTGTGCCCATTAACGAACTCAACCGAGATTATATAGGGACACATACTATGTAAAAAATTCAAAGTGATTGGTGCAAAATTGCGGTAGTTATCGTGTCCACAAGAAAATGATATATGTACATACATACATATATATAAACTTTTGAACTGACGGTGGTTTTGGGGTCAAGGGGATGTGTAACGCGAAAATATGTAGAAATTTTCCGGAAGTCGAAACATGCTACCCATTGCATTAGGTAGCTTTCTAATGAAATCTACCTAAAATAATAACTAACTCACTTCAATATGAAACAAATTACTGACAAGTTAGCCCAACGGCTCATTACGAGGTGAGCATTCCCTTCCAGTCTTGTCGTGTTCAATTTATGATTGTCTCTGGCAAGGAAGGAGGAAGAGGAGAAAATAATTAAAAGAATGCTGCACGAGCTGATCGTAAAACTCTCTCGATTGTGACAAATGGAATTGGAAAACAAGTCAACAAGAGTATTAGAGCCACGCGAAGGCGTCTGTAGGACTATGGAACGATGTGTACCCAAATGTGGAGTGAAAACGTTTTGGAGAGTTCATATATTATTGTGTTTGAGCAGATATTGATATCAAGTAACATGAGAAACGTTCTGGACCGCTGCACACCAGCACCACAATGGTTTCCCTACCTACCGTACTTGTATGACACATTGCCATCTTCGCTAAGGATTCTATGTTCTATTCTCACTCCACCACTTACATGCCCAAGATTTCCCTACTCCTTTTACAGACTTACGACTGACTAGGAAATTTCAATTTTCAGATTTCTTATAGGCCTATTAAACTGTGATAACTAAAATGTAAATTTTAAATGAAACAAATTTTGAAATTCCAAATTCCATAGGTCTATTTGAGTCATATACGATTTTACTGAATGTTTTCTTCATGATTTTACTTTCGTATGATACCTTCTTTATTATATCATACCGGGTTATTTCTTTATTGATATGTAATTGAACTTTATGGCTTTTATTATTATTGTTATTATTGTACATGAAAATTGACCACTTATGATCACGCTACAACTTCATATCTTTTTCCTCTGTGCCCAATACTCCATGCGTTCACTGGCTTGCTTCCGTTGTACATCTGCCATCCAGGATTGTGTGGATTGGGCACACATAACTCATTACACTCCTGATACTTTCAAATCCCCAGCCAGGAAAGGCTGTGGGTGTTAGCACTTTGGATTTGGTGGTCGTGCTGCTGCTTAGCAGCCACTGAACACATGCATCAGTGCTTGACGTTGTCAGGAGTGGTCTGGTTGGTTGTTGGTTGGTTCCTCAGTTTAGGGGCTGCGACAACGCGGTCATGAAGCCCCGTGTACGTTGGGTGTGTGTAGAATTTGTATTATAACCGATGTTAATTGTGATGGCTGTATTAGTGTGTGTTATCTGTTTTATTTGAAGTAAGGATTACAGACGATAATTTCAATACTTTTGCTACCAAATGCTACCGTCAATGACACCTAGCTGCGAACTTGGCTACTAGATGCCGTCACAGGCAGCACCTGGCGGCAAACGTTGGAACTAATATAGCGTTATCAAATAATCTAACCTACAAATTTTGGCTTCACACAAGTGTAGTTAGGGGAAGGTCCTTTTCCATGCCATAAATGCCATGGGACCGCCGGCTTTACATCCCCTCCGATGGAAGGCTTACTGAGGAATTTTATCGCTCTTAAAAAATCCGACGACTTCGGCCGGGTTTGAACCCGCGACCTTGGGCATAGAAACTCAGCATGCTACCAACTACGCCACCGAAGCCGCCCAGTAGTGCTCTGAATAACAGTGTAATTGGGTTGTTGAAGAATGTGTTACAGAGAATTTGTCACGCGTCACGCTATGGTACCCAGTTGGGTAAGTACTGTATGGACCTGGTGGATGCCTGGTGAGTGGGATGTATCGGAATGTGCTGGACCGTCAGTAAGATTTGGTGGTGGCGGCATCATTTTGTGGGATTGTTTCTCCTGGTTTGGTCATGGGGCATCATTTTTCATCGAGGGATCGATGTAGTCTGACACATTTTATCGAAACTTTTTAAACTACAGTATGACATTCTTCTTTCACTGTGGCATCAATCTCGAGTAGAGCGGCTTCGGTGGCGTAGTTGGAAGCATGCTGAGCTTCTAAGCCCAAGATAGCGGGTTCAAACCCGGCCGAAGCCGTCGGATTCTTTTAGAGCGTTAAAAATTCCTCATTATGCCTTCCTTCGGAGGGGAAGTAAAGCCGGCGGTCCAATGTCATAGATTTATGGCATGTTATAGAACCTTCCACTAATTGCACCTGTGTGAAGCTGAATTGGATAGGTTAAGAATGTAAACAACGTTCTTAGGTTTCTACGTTCGTTGCCAAGAGCCGACTGCGGTGGCGTCTAGCAGCTATTTTCTGAACTAAGCCTAGTAGTCGTTGACGGAGGCGTTTGGCGGCAAAAGTAGCAACTATTTGAAAAATTCTAAGTTGCAGTCTGAACTTAAAAATTAAAAAACAGATACACACACTAATACAGTCATCACAATTAACACCGGTTATCAGACAGATTCAAAACACACCCAAAGTACACGGGGCTACATGACCGTGTTGTCGCAGCCCCTAAAATTAAGAACCAACCAAGCAACCAATCTCGAGTAGGCACTTTCCTGTGTCAGCACAATCACTATTGTCGTTCTAAAACGTGATGATTTGTAAGGGATTGGTGGGAGAAGAAATTGTATAAAATCACATAATGTACTGTGCCCATTCAGCATGAAATATGCAAATCACAGTATGCCAGCAATGCTCAAATCGGGATTCTCGGGGTTATGGTATGTTCTCCCACTCTGTGACTTACACATTTTGGATTAAATAGAGGATACACTTCCAAAAATAAACAAAATCAACTCCTACTATAAAACATTTAATTACTGAAATATATGGCGCTACAACAAATTAAACAAATAAAATACTGACCCATAATTCATACTTGTTCAGAGTGAACAAGGAATACATAATAAAACAAAGATTGAATCATAATAAATGGTTTCTCATAAACCAACAAACTTATATTACTTTTCACTTCCATATAGTGTCCTTTTAAAATTCAATAAAATCAAGAGCTCCAGTAGGCTCGATACTTTTTAATACACTGTGTTATTCTTTTACAACACATCACTTCCTATTATATGAGTATATCTTATAATAAAAAAATATAATTCTTATTAAAGTACTGTTACTCATTTACTTAAATTTTTGGGCTTTCACAATGTTCTCATGTTACCACCTCTCTCTCAAGCCAACAATTCACTACAGTGATTGGGAAACATCTGCGTACTCCCGAGCTACCGAAGACTACTTGAACAAGTCAAAAATTAAGATCACTCCCGAAATCTACTTGTCTTCACTAAACTCGTGAATTACTACATCATATCATCATAACATTAGGGATTTATCATTATTTGTCTTAAAAGACCATTATCTCATAAGAAAGCAACGATCTGAACTTGCAAGCGGTAATCTTCATCTAAAAGAACCTCGGTTCGAAGACCGGGTCGTTAAAACAAACTCTAAACACTCTGGTGGGCTATAACTTCAAACAGACGGCCTACCACAAAACATCAAGGGCATGGGTCTGGCCTTGGCCACTTAGCGTGATTTATTGTCCGGAGCAGGAACTCCACGGTCTCGCCCACAAGAGACAAGCTAACCTCGGCTTTATACAGCAGTTTCTTAAATGCAGTCCTTTGAACAAGCAAGGCTTTCATTTTACTTATTTTAACAACATATTTAGGTTGACAAGACCTATTCTCTTAAACTCGGCATTTATTAATTATGAAGTGTCCTCATTGGTGGGTAAGAATAATTCAATACAACAACAAATATTTAGGGGCTTCACATATACGAATCTGGGTTCGATTCTTTCAACTGCCTCGGGAACCATATCCCATACTGGAGGACTAATAACATTAGCGACTTATAGCAGGCCTCTTTACCTTACACCCGCGCTCATGATACAATAAATAGCACCCTTCTTCGATACAATACACACAACGGCCTCGTGATCACATCACTATTTAGAGGACTTACCATAGTTCAATTACCACGACCAACTGCCCCTCATAATTAATTTACCAAGTATATTTAGGTTCAACGCCTTCCTAGAGTGACAAATTACTTCAATTCGCTACATGGCGCTTATACATTACTGCCAAGTTGCCTTTCAAAGAACTGATAATTCAAAATCGACATTTGTTCTACATCTCAATTTTATATTAATCCTCTCCCGTGACAATAATCGCTTTATCTTAAGAACATGTGTTCACAACATGTATTACTTCTTTTAAAAGAGCTCATAAGCTACTACTTTCCTATAATTCATCATAATCTTCATTCATTTATAATTGTTATTATTATTATTACGCTTGCTTTCACATATTTAAATCATTTATCAAATACACTGATATTTTAGTTCATACATTTCCCCAAGGGATTTATTTATTTCATATAATTATTTTATACTTTCTCAATTTTAATCGTTCAGATCGCGCTATTTTTCTGTTATTTGTTATTCAAAAACATCCCTATTCTTTCGTTCCCAGGTGGATTGTACACAAATATTCCCCAACACATAACTTAATGAAATGGTTACTCACATGATATTACGGTCACCGACCGAATTCTCCAGCGATGTTTCATTTTTGCCCACTTAATGTGTTTAAGCCATCTTGATTAATCCCATTTCACACAATGACATTTCTTGATACACATGCACATTATTTACCTTAAACACTGGTAACATATTGAATACAATTTTGTATTCTTTTATAATACACAAATAAATTAACTGATAATTATTACACTAAAACAGATGTTACTATATTTACATTACACTGATTTTAATCACCGAGGCCTTGATTTTTGCCTTACACACGTGATTTCTGTCTTCCCCGTTTCCAAGGGTGAAACTCTTTGACGTCGGCTCCCTATCTGACAATATGATGAAAGTCTCGATCAATCTACCCCTCCCTGGAACGGTAATTCTTCAAATCCGGTTTTCTGACTATCGGCTTCTATTTTTACTAGCTCGAAGTCGTTTCTTTCTAGACACTATTTATTTTGTCTAGATAAAGTCTGTCCTGTTTACGGCCTCTCGAATACTTTATCGGTGACCTATGATTCTCTAGCATTTACTGCTATTCCTTAGTTTCGTAGCTTATTGCTTTTTTTCTGTTCGTTTGTCTCCTTTTAGACAACGCCTTGGATTAAATTCTCACTTCTTATTATTCTGCGCTCTAGTTCCTATCGTTTCGGTATACTAGGCGTTACTTATTTCGTTCGACCCTGATCGGGCTCCTTAACTTTGCTAGAAATGTTTGTTTCACTATCGTTGGTACTTCAAAACGTTACGATACTTTCTGTCGTTTAACTGAATTGTTATTTGAAGACCTATCGCCTGTTCTTTAAGTTCGCAGCCTAACTTTGACTGTAATACTGAACTTTTCACTATAAGACTGACGCTTGCTGAACTAAATCCTATACTAGGATTTTACTTTGTCTTCACATGGCGATACTATGATGATACTTCTCGGCCACTCCCATACGGGGTGCTCGTTGGTGATACAACGCATCACGACCTCTCGAGGTCTGGTAAGTACTGCATGATTGGCCTAGCTCTGCCAGGGGTTTTATACAAATCATTCATAACTAACTTTTGAAGCAATAGTCGCACACTTTTGAAATTTATATCTCTGAAAAGCTCGTTTTCTTAACGTAAACTGACTTCTTTACACATGAAAATCGATCGTACAATTCTGAGATATTAAATACATTTTGCTCTTCAGATACGTGGGTGTTGCAGTTGATTTTTAATCCCTACCACCTCGGGTCTCGGGGAACTTTTAATTACGTAATGCCGCGTTTGCACTTCTTTCCTGGGCAATTATTATAACATCTTTCTCCACACAAAAATCTCGATTCCAAAATGATTCACAATGATGTATTTCTTTTGTTAATAATATTCTCGCAAATGGCTTAAATCTAATTATTCCTCTCCTTGCACAACTGCGAGGATGCCATTTTACTGCTGCGTAAGATCAATTTCCGAAACCTCTTCTCGCTTACTCCCGTGGAAAGTTTTGATCGTTCTATTTATAGTCGTAACCGGCTCCCTATCGGTGCGTCACGCGTGTTATCATTTCCTGGGGCCACCTGGTCTCTTATTCTTGCACAACATTATACCAGCCCTCTACATAAAATCTTTCTAAGTTCTACTAAAGACTGTATCTTTCCTCCTTTCTTTTACCAATAAATGATGGATTCGGCGCTTGAACCAACAGTACATGGGTTCAGTACAGAACAAAAAACTTTTTAATCAGACATTTTTATACACATAATATGCAAGTATATATACAGTATATGGTGAATCAATGACTAGTATAGGCGAAACTTGGTTTTAATATCTAGGAAAATATTGGTGATTTCCTGGAAGGGGAAATACTTTTATAAATTGCTTCACTTAAATATATAAATTATAGAGTTCTTAAAAATTGCTTACGTTAATAACATTTATTTAGAAGGAATTAAAAGCATTCCGTAGCGTAGCGGTCAGCACGGTTAGCTGCCGCCCCGGAGGTCCTGGGTTCGATTCCCGGCTCTGACACGAAATTTGCAAAGTGGTATGAGGACTGGAACGGAGTCTACTCAACCTCGGGTGGTCCAAATGAGTAGAGGGGGTTCGATTCCCACCTCAGCCATCCTCGAAGTGGTTTTCCGCGGCTTCCCACTTCGTCTTCGGCCAAATGCCGGGATGGTACCTACTGTAAGGCCACGGCCGCCTCCTTCCCTCTTCCTAGCCTATCCATCCCAATCTGCCATCCCTTCCCATCCCTCATGAGGCCCCTGTTCGCTTTGCAGGTAAGGCCGCCTGGGCGAAGTGCTGATCACACCTCCCCAGTTGTATCCATTTCCACCAGATGTTCCAAGCTCCAGGACACTGCCCATAGAGGCGGTAGTGGTGAGTTCCCTCGCTGAGTCCGTGGGAACCACCAACCTGGAGGGTAAATTGACTAAATAAGAAAAATTTAAAACACTAAAAATTAAGCAATTAAAAAGGTTATTTTAATATAAAATGCATTAAACCAAAATAGTACATTATGCAACAAACCTATTATAACAATAGTCAAGACACGAGTATATTTATAAAACGAGTGAATCGAGTTTTTAAATTTCCATACGAGTGTCTTAAATAGTCTTCCATTATAGGCGAGTTTATGTTCGACGATAATTATGACTTTATTTTGTGTTCGAACATAATAGTGCGTTATACATTTTTTTTTAAAATTTCATCGCTACTTGAATACTCTCAAATATACACTCTATCTCTGATATAAAATGTAAACATTTTGTGTATGATTGAAGCATATTATTTTGCACCTAATATCTATATGAAAAGTCACAAACTTTGAAGATTTCTTTGAATCACAAAGCTACCAGAAATCGGAATTTTATTCAATGATTAATATTTTCACATGCCAAGAACTCAGACTGCGTAATTGATTTTAAATTAATGCAGCCAATGACCAATTTTTTAAGGAAATTGGCCTTGGACCTTAGAAAGGAACCGTCCCGGCATTTGTCTGGTGGCGAAGATGGGAAACCACGAAAACTATTTTCAGGGTGGCCTAGGTGGGATTCCAACCCACGCTCTCCCAATGCCAGTGAGGCACGAAGTGGCGCGTTAACGCTCTTGGCCACCGCGGCCGGTAGAACTAAGACTACAGCGCATCAGAGACCAGCTATTCACTTTTAAGTACATTTATGAGATAAAGGACATGCAAAAAAGAGGTAGCTGATATTTGATCTCTTTAGCCAGAGAAGTAAACTAATTTTCTGTCAAAACAAGTTAGAAAAGGCTTGAAGCTATTTGTCATTGTTGACTTATAAACAATGGAATGGTAACTATCATTATCGGTCAACACTAATAGTATGAACTTTTATGTAAGGTGGGAGATATGAAGTTTCACCAGAAAGAAAATCTATATGTGATTAAATAATGATATTTGTTGTTTCAAGGGACCTGTGTGATAGGAATATTTGTACAGATAAGTTTCGTTCATCAAGGGAACATCGTCAGATCCATGTTACTCAAATTAAATAAATATTCAAGATGAAACTACTTAACGAAACAGTATTGAAACCTACAATGCTTAACAGAAGAATTCTCAGCCCTCCAACACTAATTCACAAATTTGCGGCAAAATCTCAATAAAGTGCGATATGTCCTGCTGTAAAATACGTGTTAATCCTCCGATATAAAACTATTTATTTTCATATATACAAAATTAAAAGATTGAAAAATAACGATGCCACCCACAAATAGTTGCCCTCCACCGACCAATCCACGAAGGTGTGACTACTGCTGCTGTAACCTTGGCGTTGTCCCCAACCTCGAACTGTAAACACAATAATAATAATGAAAATAATAATAATAATTATAATCATAATAACAGCCTAATGCAAAGTTCAAGCATTACAAAACCTTTGTCCTCGCAGAAGCTCCATATGCATCAGAAATCATAACTTTAGGAGGCCATTCAGAAATTGCAGACATTGAAAAGCAAGAACGCAAATTTCGTAGAAAAATATTCGGCTCTACACTAGAAAATGGAATTTGGATCAAGAGACGAACTGCAGATCTCTATAGTCTCACAGATAGTGTCACATACTTCGGATGGACAACAATAGACAAAGAAAAATATAATCCAACATAATTAATACAAAAAATTCGAGTATACATTGGCTTGAGTAAACAAGGGGGGAACTGAATGAGATGAACATCGGAGAGAGAATAATGAAATACCGAGAAAGCTTCAAAACCTCTGTAAATTACCATACATTTAGGGTGAAAGCCTGCAGTAGGACTGAAAAGCGCAAGAAGCAATACAGTGAGTTCATGAAGAGATTTTGGGAGAAGAAGAAGAGGAAGAGGAAGAGTAAGAGGAAAAGGAAGGCAAAAGTCAATCAAGCCAACTAACAAGTTCCAACGCACTCTAACAAAGAATTGTATTATATACGCTAAGGTGTATGTTTCACAAAACTCAAGCTCCTAAACCAGTGGGAGTTAGAAGGTGTGGTTTGTACCAAAATCTTCCAAATCGTCTCAATAGTACAGGAAAAAACCTGCATTTCTTGAAATGGCTACGGAATTATATTTGTTTGTTTATAAAGTGCTTTTAAACAAATAAACAAGACGATAGCCCCTGCCAGAACTGAGTTGGGTCCAGGCCGCCTAGAACTAGAGCCGGGCGGGTAGTCTGTACATATTGGGCGCACACAACCCATTATGTGAGAGTTCTCGAATGGGTCCGCTAATAATAATAATAATAATAAACTACGAATACTCTGTTCGATGTTGTGAAATGTTAACTTATATGAATGAGTACTGTCTCTTCATCTGCTCTGTCAGTCACTGATTGGGGACACTACAGTTATGATAGGCTATACCTTAGTAATAAGTCTTCAAACTAGAACTAAAACGCATAATAAAATAATAATAATATGACATTTTTGCTTTCACCAAATAAAATAGAGACAAAGGTATCCTGCTACAGTGAGATACAGAAGGATCTGCTGAGATCGTGATGTCATGTGACGATAACCAGGAGCGTGACAAACTTAAGAAAAAACTCTTCAAACATTGGGGTTTCCAACCTAAGCCCACGCTGAAAACTCGAAAGGCGAGGACAAAACAGGAATGGAACAACGCCTTCTACGAATGAAGAAATACTGGAATAGTTTAAAACTAAAAGGAAACAGTTGAAATGGCGTGGTCATTAGTTGGCCGAAACGAAAAAAGCAGAAACATAATAATAATAATAATAATATAATAATAATAATAATAATAATAATAATAATAATAATAATAATAATAATAATAATTGTCTACGAATACTCTGTTAGTTGTTAAAAGTTAACTTATCTGAATGTATTCTGTTTCTTCAAGCTGCTCTGTCCGCCAATCACTGTTTTAGTCGTGTTGACTTGCTGAAAGTTATAATTCAGCCAAAAATCATGTTATCTCTTAGAATTGCAGCACAATGACCAAATACGTTGCTGCAGCTCCAGTGAATGTGCATAGTAATGGCAGCTCAAGTTTGAACATTCCACAAGCATTGAAGTTTAGCTCCGAATGAGTTAACTGATGTGAGAAAGCTGTCAACTCTTCTGATATTAACGTTTTCTGGGGATACTCTAGATTGATTTTAGCAACGATACTTGCTGTTTTCTTAGCTCTAGAACTTGTGATTTGACACGAAAGCGATATAGTAGTAAGTTGGAAAAAATGTATGATTAGCCAAGCAATGAATGCAATAATTTGCTTGTAGTCATCATTTGGGTACGTTTTACGAAGAAATATAATCTGATTGATATCAAAAAGGTTACATGTGAAAAAGTAGCTAATTTGCAAGAGCAGTTGAAGCCCAAATATTGAATTAAAAGTGATTCCTAATTCCACCAAACTATGGTGAATTTTTCTAAGTGACCTCAGTAACTTAACATCGTCATTTAAATAATTATCTCCTTCCTTAAAATTGATTACAGTGTAGTTGGACAAGGACATAACACAATTTGATGTATTGAGATGGGAGTCTTTAGTTGTATTGATTCTGTTAGATGTAGGTGAATGTGCTTTCTGACTTGATCCAGAATTTACTTCAAATATATTTGAATCCAAAGATCCTTCTGAGCGATAAAATTTTGTCATGATAACCTGATTAAGGGTTTCAAAGCGTCGAGCAATTTGAAGTACTATATTAACAAATGCCAGGTGACAAACAGAATTTGAAAAGTGTGTTAATGTTAAAAATACATAATAGTATTTCTCTTCATAAATATTCCAAATATAACAGCAATAAATATGCAGAGAAAATACGTACAATGTTAAGAAGAACAGCTGCAATTTTAAACTGAGTTTCAAATTTTTATATTCAGAATGGTGTCTTCCAAAGAGTACATAATCTATCTGTTGAACTTTGCAGTAAAGTTCTGAATATGTGGTTACCTTCATGGAGAGATTCATTATAATGGATATCATTGATGGAACATAGACCAGACCAATAAGAAATTTACTTAAGATTGTAACTGGTATGCTCCTAGTATCATAGAGAGGATGTGTTATATCCCACATCAAATTGAAGACAAGCCCTAAAGAGGTAATTAAAAATATTAGAATAGAGTATATTTTGCCCCTTGTTGTTCTGAAGATTGTTCCATGCCCATTTGAGTTCATGGTGTCCTGAACATAGCTGAATGGTGCTTGGCCCAAAGCTCTGAGTACGTAGAGTAGAGGAGCTAGCGCTGAACCCAGGTCGTCAGCTGAAGACTGGAGCTCTATCACCTTCGATCCTCGGCTTCTTAACGAGTCCATCGTAGTTACCTGAAAATACAAGTGAGAAATAACGAAATTGAAGTAACAAGTTTACAAATAAACTGTACAATACAGGAGAAAGGAAAGATAGATTTGGAATGAAAACGAGAAGCTAATTCTCTGGGCTGGTGGACCATCTTCTCTTCCTTTTTCCTGTCTGCCATTCATAGTCTTACTTCCTTCCAAGTTTCTCATTCCTTATTCTTCGAGAGTCGAGATAATTTCTTTTCTCACTTTCTTATTGAGCGGCAATGATAAAATCCAGAAAGATGATAGGATTCAAAGGGAGACTTCACATATTCAAGATAAAGTTTATCAGTTTCGTGAATTTAGTATTTCGGGATGCAACAGAGCAATTGCCATGAACTTTGCAAGACGATGAAGGGACCTCACTTTTCCAAACCACCTGTGTATTAAGTTGAATCATAAGTAGAGCTGCAACGTTAAACTTATACAATATTTAAATACATATTTGGATGTGTAAATAGCACTTGAATTAGAATTTTATTTGGACAATATGCTGTATTAACTCCGTAACTTCAAAGAAAAAAGTTTAAAACATTATGAAACTTGTGAAAATGAGTCTGGACCTGACCATAAGTGGCAATCGATTTCGTGAAAAAATTATTCAATAAAATATAAAATACTAAATGAAGAAAGGAAAGAGAAAAGAATATAAAAAGTCAAATTTAAATGGAAGGGAAGATCAGCCGTTTATCATAGTAAATATTAGAGTTCGATTATCACTATCGACGTGGTATTAAAAATTAAATTGGATGGGATTTATGCTAGGAAATAACAAATAGTTCCGTGAAGAACTAAATGGCCTATTTTCATATATCCTACTGGTCTTACTTAGGTCACGAGATATGAAAACGGGGCTTTAAAAAATTGCAAAGCCGCAATTTTAAGTTCTCCTCAAATTTCATTAAATTAGACGTCAGTACATTAAGGCTTGTATAAAGATATAGCCTACCGTTATGGAATGATCCATAGGTAAACTTATGGTAACTGCCTCTATCAACATACACAATTTCAGTTTGATTGCTGTAAGGAAGCTTATAGTTTAACGTGACCGTTAATCTCGAGATCATGAGCCACGGGACCTCCTTTTTACGTGGAATCCGAACCACAGGACATGGCATTTCACTTCGAAAATCTCACATGCAATGACCGGGAATCGAACCCGGACCACCTTGGTGAGAGGCATACAGCTAGACCGCTGAGCAGTCTTAATATTTTGGATTGTCGCCATGTTGGGTTTTTATATAGGCTATGTAGGCCATAGAGTTATGTACCATTAGATGAAGATTATTGCATAGGTCCATTATTCAAACTTTCACTTCGCATGATTAGGACACAAGAAATAAAAGCTTAATTTTAAAATTTCGCACAGCCGCCATCTGGAGGTTATGTAAACAATTGGACTAAATTACACGTCAGTGCATTACAATGTGTATAAACATTTACTGTACCAAGTTTCTCTGCGCTCGGATGGTTAAATCGCGAGAAATGTATATTTAATTTCTCAACTTCGCTTGGACGCCATGTTCGTTCTGTACCTCACAGGTTTTTGAAGGCGAACTTCTAGCAGTGCCCTTTATCACCGTACAAAATTTCACGCTGATATATGTTACTGTTTCGGAGATATAGAATGCTGGTGAAATGTTTCGCATGGCCACCATGTTGGATTGGTGAAACGCATTAAAATTTTAAGGGCATGGTCAAGGTCGGACGAGGTAGTAGTATTCACTTCCAGTTTCATTGAAATCGCTTTGGCCGTTTAGATTTTATTAGGGACACACGCACACACATATACACTACACACACGAACAAAAGGTGATCTCATAAGCTCTGGAGAATATTCCGTTCAAGATATTCACAAAAACAATCGTGGGGAGAGTCAGAGAAGAAATAGACGAGTATCTACCAGAAAATCAATTCGGATTCCGGAAAGGAAGATCAGCTGTAACCGCTATTGAATTACTACTCAATAACATCAGGGAAGCCCTTGAAAGAAGAGAAAAGTTCTACGTAGTGTTTATAGACTTCACAAAAGCATTCGACCTCATAAACCGGGAACTTGTGACACAGAAGCTGGAAGAAACCCTAAACAGGAACCATGTGTGGACTGAAACCATAAAAACGATACTACAATGGAACAAAATAAGAATCTCTGACAACATATCACTCTCAGAACCGATACTTCAAACGAACGGAGTATTACAGGATGACCCAATAAGCCTGTTACTTTTCATCCTGGCAGCAGAAGTAATAATGAGAATAACCCATAAGGATGACGTAGTATCGTACGCCTACGCTGATGATATAGTGATCGGATCAAAGGACATCAGAAAACTACAAAACGTGATAAAAGAAATGGAGGAATGGTGCTACAAACACACATTCGAAATTAATACATCAAAAACAAAAATGATGGTATTTAGGCAAGGAGGAAAGATCCCAGCAATGACATAAATCTTCATAAAGAGGCTGAAAGTAGCCATAGTAAACGATTTCAAGTACCTTGGCATTACTCTGCAAACAAATGCCAAATGCTTTACAAAGCATGTAATAGAAAAAACAACACAGGCAATACGGGCGATGCACGAAATCAACTACATTAGATCACTTAGCCTAGAGACGGCGATGGCACTATTTAGAGCAAAAATCAAGCCTATTCTAATATATGGGATGGAAATCATTTGGCCGTACCTCACAGAGAAGAACCTATCCTCTCTAGAAAGAATAAAAGCTCTATACATAAAGAGAGCGATCGGAGTATCCAAGACAACAAGATTAAGACTCGTCTACCTTCTAGCACGAGAATCCTTCCTCATTGAAGACTTCAGAACACACCTGAACCTGCCCAACACCAGAGCATCAGAAAATCTCCTAGCAACACTCAACAAAAAAAGAGAAGACACCCCAACAGAATTCTTTGGAACTGGAGCTATGATAGACCGGACGTGGACAACATCCAGCTTCGAGATGAGGCACTTTTTCACAAGACTGGTAGTACATGGTTTCCACCATCTAATTTGTAACAACACCTCATACCATGAACCGACAGAGACATGTAAGTGCGAACTATGTGGATACATGTGTGAACGTTACCACCTAGAACTCTGCACCAAAAGAACAAAAACAATTAAAGAATATGCAAACCAAGGCCCAAGCGCGCGAGTACAGTGTATATAAATGTATTATTTCTTTTCGTTGTGTATGGCTATTTAGCTGCAATAAATATATTATTATAAGCATGAAAATAGGCTATAAATGGGTAGGCCTATATTGATTCTTTTCAGAGGTACTTGTTTATTTCTGTCATCTGTTAGTAGGCAAGCATGCAAGTCGGTGAGTGAGTGAGTGAGTGAGTGAGTGAATGCGTATGTGAGTAAGTAAGTAAGTAAATAAGTAAATGAGTAAGTAAATAAGTAAATAAATAAGTGAATAAGTGAGCAAGTAAATAAGTAAGTAAGTAAATAAGTAAATAAGAAAATAAATAAGTAGGTAAGTAAATAAGTTAGCAAGTAAGTAAGTAAATAAGTAAATAAGTAATTAAATAAGTAAATAAGTATCTAGGTAAGTAAATAAGTATGTAGGTAAGTAAATAAGTAAGTAAGTAAATAAGTATGTTGGTAAGTAAATAAGTAAGTAAGTAAGTAAATAAGAAAGTAGGTAAGTAAATAATTAAATAAGTAAGTAAGTATGTAAATAAGTAAGTATGTAAGTAAGTAAATGATTAAGTATGTAAATAAGTAAACAAGTAAGTAAATAAGTAAGTAAGTAGGTAAGTAAATAAGTATAGAAGTAAGTAAATAAGTACATAAGTAAATAAGTAAGTAGGTAGGTAGATAAGTAGATAAGTAGACAAGTACGTAATTAGGTAAATAGATAAGTAGATAGGTAAGTAAACAAGTAAGTAGAGGTACTGGTAATGATCATCATCATTATCCTTCTTATCATGAGAAGTTTTGTGTGTGCAATTGAAAATTCTTACAACCTTTTTTCATTATAAATGCATTTGAGGCAGCCTGAAGGAAAGGGGCAGATGACCTCGTAAATTCCGTCCCTTAAAACAACAAATTTACTTATTTTAGCCTGAAGGAAGTCTTTAACTAACTTAATACAAAGAAACAAATTAAATATAAAAATTACGTGAAGTGATTGCATGTTTTCGAAAATACTGTACAGTACTTACAGTATGTCGTACATTGCTTGCACTTGGAATAACGCGTACAGATAGGCAAGGGATCGCTGAGCGACGTTGAGGTGGAATAGGTGACATGGCGCGGTCTGAAGTAATACGCTCGGTATGAACCTTAGCGAAATTGACACAAAGTTAACAAAATACTCCTAACAGGCCATGCTGTCAAATTCCGGTGAGACGTTTTAATATGACTTGTTTGGATTCCACTGAGAAGATTATTTTCTTTCTAAAGAGCCCGTAGTCTCTTACTCGACTGTCTGTCTGTCGGTCTGTCATTCTGTCACAGCTATTTATTTCCGGAATCACTCAATGTATCGGTTTACATTTACATTTTGAATACATATGAATTCCATAAGGGCAGTCAGAAACGCAATGATGAGTATTGTTAACAAATACTTGTCTAGCAAGTGATCCTATAACGGAACAGAGAAAGGAAACATTTCAATTATCATCGTAAAGAAATTATTATGGTGAGCTTCCACAGTACCTCAATATAGTGTCAGTTTCTTGAATGCAAAGTGTCAGGTTTGATTTCCGACCGAGGAAATTCATGGCACTCCAAGGTGTTCGATGCCAGCGGGTAAAAGATCTCTCGTATCACATTTTGGGATTACAAGACAAAATTAATATACTTTCAGCAAGAGTTCAGCCGACCGCCTCGTTGCGAAGTGGCCAGCATTCTTGGGGGACACCGCGGAGGCTTGGGTTTGAATCTCGACTCTACCAAGGAATATAATTCTTGTTCGAGGGATAAAACGAGGTACACTCAGTATCGTGAGGTAAAACTGAGCAGAGTTGGGTTCGATTCCTACCTCAGACATCCTGGAAGTGGTTTTCCGTGGTTCCCCACTTCTACTACCGGCAAATGTCAGGAGGGCACCTAACTTATGGCCACGACCGCTTCTTACCCAAATCTTTCCTCAATCTCAAATACACACTAGTAGGGCCATCACAGTACCATAACACATGTTATCAGAAAAATACTACACACATCCAAGTATACGGGGGTACATGACTACGATGTCACAAAGGCCCTGAAAGGAAAACAACAACAGATTTCAGCCAATAGAACTTTGGTTTCCCTGATATGTGACAAAGTAGAACCATATATTTTGCTTTGTATTCCCAAGGCAAAAGAACAGCCTTGCCATTTACAATATTTAAGATAGTGGCTGACCGTACAAAAAAGAAAACACAAACGCACGTGGTATCAGCAACGACTGGTTCACCGGCAACACAGCAATTTCTGCTCCCCGCGTAACCTCAGTTATTATTATTATTAAACATATCTACACATTTTATGAATTTCCTTTCAATTCCGTCTCATTTTTTAAACCTGTAGTTAAATTATATTGTTACAATAGAATATCAAATTCATACAAAGCAGGAAGAGCAATCACATGGCCCACTATAATTGCTTAGTCGAATAACACGTTATATTTATACTGTATGTTCCATGTCCTAAAATAACGAATAAGAAAACAGGAAAATTTGAGTGTGTGTATAAACTTGTAGGCTACACCAATTATATTTTTAATTTTGATTTTGTTTTCCATGAGGAATTGTTTAATATTCATCGTCAGATTAGCATGATTTCCTTTCATTGTCTCTATCTCTCTATATATAACAAGAAGTTCCGTGACGAACTAAAGAGCCAACTTTTCTTCAAATTTAAGATTCATGCCAATGATTAATCGATATGGATCTATCTAGAATAATGACGAAATTAAGTTGGTAATATCGAAATTTCTAATTAGTTCGAAATACTGTATACCTGGCATAATGTAGCCTAATAGAGAACTGCAGTTGGCAGCCCTGGTGACTGAATATATTCTTAGTTCCATCCCTTAAGGTACAGAATAAAAAAATTGGTTGGAGTCCAATGAATAGCATGGACGTGACATGCAGTTAAACATTGGATCTAACAGCGCGCGTAAAATCATGTTGGCAACAGTGTCATGCATGTATTGGTCAGATATAATCTGAAATAATATAATCTATTGTTGTGCCAATTTTGAATGAAATCCATTAGTTAGTATAGAAGTTACATGCATTTCAAATTGGACCTATCAGCAGGCTTAGAATCATGTTGGCAGCACTGACGTATATTAGTTACTCCAAAGTAATCTAGAATGCCAGGTACTATACGTGTGCAAAGTTTAGAGCTATTGGCTTGCATGCTTTCTGATATATTGATATTAGGGTAACAAAAATAGAGACAGCATTTATTAACAGTTGGCAGCCCTGGTTGCTCTTAAGAATACGCATAGTCATAGCTGTTGTGGTACACATAGCACATACGAAATTTGGTAGAAATCCGAATGATAGTATGGAAGTTACATGTATTTAAAGTTGGATCTCTCAGCAGGCTTAGAATCATGTTGGTAGCACTGACGTATATAAGTTACTCCAAGTTAATATAGAATGTCATGTACTATGCGTGTGCATAGTTTAAAGCTGTCGGCTTGCATACTTTCTCATATATATTGGTATTTGGATAAAAGAAATTAAGAGCATTTTTTAACAGTTGGCAGCACTGGTGGTTCATAAGAATACGTTCAGTCATATCTGGTTATGTACACATACAACATACGAAATTTGGTTGAATTCCAATTGATAGTGTAGAAGTTATATGCATTTAAATATTGGACCTATCAGTAGGCTTATAATCATTTTGGCAACACTGCCATGTATGGCCTTCTGGAAATTAAACTGCAATATTATTATCTATATGTGTGCCGATTTTGAAATAGCCCCCATTCATACCTTCCAAGATATCCAACATGGAGCTCAAATTTCAATTGCGATTTTTCAGCAGTTGGTAGCACTGACATCATTTTCAAATATGGCCGTGAGATATTCAGGTATAGATCTTTACTCCTACCAAATTTTATTTCGATTGCTCCAGCCGTTTAGGAGTTGATAGGGGGGGACACACACACAGCCAGACAGACAGACAGACAGACAGAAGGACAGACAGACAGACAGACAGACATTTTCCCGGATCGATCTCATAAGACTACTTTTTCCTCATTTTTGCAAAATGTGAAACGTAGGCTAAAAATGAAAGTTTGTCTGTTTTTTCTGAATTTCCACGGAAATTTGCGTTATTTGCGCGTTTCAGACTGTTTTATGACGGATGCGGGCAAAAATATTTTTTCGTCTGGCTGTCTGTCTGTCTGTTTATTTGTTTGTTTGTTTGTCTGTGGACAACTTTGGGTCCTTATAACGTGAGGACGGCTGGGAGGATCAACGTAAAATTTGATACAGATATCCATCAGAGGCACCACACTTATCATTGATGTAACTCTTCTCCGTACCTCTCATAAAAGGGGGCCTAACCACTTAAAATGCATGCTGAAATAGGCGTAGAAAGACGAGACAATGCTTATTTTCAATCCCTCAAAGTGAGAAACAAAACTCGGGGGCCCTAACGGGACACCGAAAACCACATTTTAAGGCCCTAAAACCTACAGTTTTTGAGATATTCCCCGAAAACTAATTGCATTTAATAATCTAATGAAAGAATGCAAGCCGGTTACCATGGCAACGGAATCTCAGAGGACCATCTATTTCTGTAAGACGCAATGCAATTCAATCTCTATATATATAAAAAAAAAGTTTGGCTGTTTTTTTTCTGAATTTCCACGGAAATTTGCGTTATTTGCGCGTTTCAGACTGTTTTATGACGGATGCGTGCAAAAATATTTTTTTTGTCAGTCTGTCTGTTTGTTTATTTGTTTGTTTGTCTGTGGACAACTTTGGGTCCTTATAACGTGAGGACGGCTGGGTGGATCAACGTAAAATTTGATACAGATAACCATCAGAGGCACCACACTAATCATTGATGTAACTCTTCTCCGTACCTCTCATAAAAGGGGGCCTAACCCCTTAAAATGCATGCTGAAATAGGCGTAGAAAGACGAGACAAAGCTTATTTTCAATCCCTCAAAGTGAGAAACAAAACTCGGGCCCCCGAAAACCACATTTTAAGGCCCTAAAACCAACAGTTTTTGAGATATTCCCCGAAAACTAATTTCATTTAATAATCTAATGAAACAATGCAAGCCGGTAACCATGGCAACGGAATCTCAGAGGACCATTTATTTCTGTAAGACGCAATGCAATTCCATTTATTATATTACTGTGAAGTTTGCAAGCGGCTATAAGGTTATCACGGAACCAACTTAAGCTGTAAAATTCATCAATACGTATAATGCGCTTAAGGGGTTCAAGGGGTACACTAGAATTTTTAGCCTACTTTTCACATTTAGCAAAAATGAGGAAAAAGTAGTCTTAAGAGATCGGGCAAATGTGTGTCTGTCTGTCTGTCCTTCTGTCTGTCTGTCTGTCCTTCTGTCTGTCTGTCTGTCTGGCTGTGTGTGTGTGTCCCCCTATCAACTCCTAAACGGCTGGAGCAATCAAAACAAAATTTGGTAGGAGTAAAGGTCTATACCCGAATATCTCACGGCCATATTTGAAAATGATGTCAGTGCTACCAACTGCTAAAAAATCGCAATTGAAATTTGAGCTCCATGTTGGATATCTTGGAAGGTATGAATGGGAGCTATTTCAAAATTGGCATACGTATAGATAATAATATTGCAGTTTAATTTCCAGGAGGCCATACATCGCTGTGTTGCAAAAATGATTATAAGCCTGCTGATTGGTCCAATTTTTAAATGCACATAACTTCTACACTATCAATTGTAATTCAATCAAATTTCGTATGTTGTATGGATACATAACCAGATATGACTGAGCGTATTCTTAAGACCCACCAGGGCTGCCAACTGTTAATAAATGCTCCTAATTTATTTTATCCAAATACCAATATATCAGAAAGTATGCAAGCCAATAGCTCTAAACTTTGCTCACGTATAGTACCTGGCATTCTAGATGCATTTGGACTAACTAATATACGTCAGTGCTGCCAACATGATTCTAAGCCTGCTGATAGGTCCAATTTTAAAATGCATGTAACTTCTATACTAACTAATGGATTTCATTCAAAATTGGCACAACAATAGATCATATTATTTCAGATTATTTCTGACCAATGCATGCATGACATTGTTGCCAACATGATTTTACGCACGCTTTTAGATCCAATGTTTAACTGCATGTAACGTCTATGCTATTCATTGGACTTCAACCAAATTTTGTATTCTGTACCTTAAGAGATGGAACTAAGAATATATTCAGTCATCAGGGCTGCCAACTGTAGTGCTCTATTAGGCTACATTATGCAAGGTATACAGTATTTCGAAATAATTAGAAATTTCGATATTAGCAACATAATTTCTTCATTATTCTAGATAGGTTCATATACTGTAGAATAATCATTGGCATGAAAAGTAGGCTCTTTAGTTCGTCACGGAACTTCTTGTTTCACTCGATTTTCACGTGCGGGTGTGGTATGGAAGGTCTTTTATCCCTATATAGTATTTCTTATATTATTATCATTATTATTATATTATGGCATACAACGACGAGACAAAGCTCATTTTTAGCCCCTCGGTGGGAGAAACAAAACTCGAGGGTTCCCGAAAACGACATTTAAAGGCTCTAAAACCAACAGTTTCTGAGATATTCCCAGAAAACTAATTCAATTTAATGAACTTATGAAGGAATGCAAGTCGGCAACCATGACAACAGGTTCTCAAGAGAAGACATCCAACTTTCCATCTATTTCTGTAAAAAGCAATGCCACTCCACTTATTACATTTCTGTGAAAGTTTGCAAATGGTTATAAGGTTATCACGGAACCAACTTAGACTGTAAAATTCATCAATGCGCTTAAGGGGGTCAAGGGGGTACCCTAGATTTTTTCACGTGGTTTACACGTGTGATATGTCGAACAGAATTATATCTCCAAACAGCAACATTATTTTCAAAAAATCCTGAATTGAAATGGTATTTTTTGCGGCTATTAGGAATTTGGGCCATTGGAGGCTAAGAAACCTGAATATTCATGCACCACAAACCTTTATAATTTGTTAAAGGTGTCTTCCTGTGGATGGGAACTTTACACAACGGCGAGGGTCAGTCTTTATGTGAGGTGTATTGCGTTTCGTCTACGAGGTTTTCAATTTTATTTTCACGTCAGGAAGTACCCGTAAGGTGAATTTAGATTGAGCACATTCTAACTTTTTTTTTCGACAAATGGGTTCATCGTAAGGATGATTTTGTTTGATACTGTGTGGTTGATATATCCATATTCGGACATCTGGGTGATATGTTGTAGGTTGGTTGGTTGGTTCCTCAGTTTAGAAGCTGCGACAACGCGTTCACGTTGCCTCGTGTACTTTGAGTGTGTGGAGAATCTGTCTGGTAACTGGTGTTAATTGTGATGGCTGTATTAGTGTGCACTGCACTGATCCGGTGCGACTCCTTGACGACGTCCCGAAGGGGCGGCGTCTAGGGGGAGCACTGGAACCTCCGGCCTGGTATGGCCCTATGTCCCTATTCAACTCTTGGTAATCAGTGGTTTCAACTTTTGGTGCTGATCTATAGGTATCTTGGTTTTTTAGGGTGGTAACAAACCCTCGGTTTGCTAGAGTTGAATGCGATATTTTCGTATGTGTCTATGGGCTTTCATGGTGCGACTTGGAAGTTTGACGAGTCCGCTAACCGCTGGGCACCATCCCGGGCAGACTGGCCTAGACCTGTCCCCCGAGCAGGCACACAGCGGCTTCGCGGGGCAAGGGTGGCGGCAGGGGGATGCATTTAGTGAGCGGTGGTGACTAGTTGTTGTAGAAGTTTAAGTATGTTTGTGAGGACTGCGTGTTGGGGCTGAGAGAAGCTTGGAGGGGAGATGGGAAGTGAAAGCAGTGGGGGAATGTCTTGCTGGTGTTGTGGCGGCCGCTGCCACTGCCTTTGATGTTGTTTTAGGGCAGTTTTTATACGTCTACATCCCGGGTACGAGGCCGCGTGCCCCCCTCCACAGTTTACACACGTGGGGGTTTCTCTAGGCACGGTACAATCCCTGTGGCAGTGAGGCCCGCCACAACGATTGCACCTGGCCTCGTACCTGCATTCGTATGCAGCATGCCCTAGGCGTTGGCAGTGGTAGCATTGTGTGATGAGTGTGGAGCGTTGTCTGGGCGGGAGACGTCTGTGTAGTTGTAGGGGGAGGGGGTTAAGGGGGTAGACTTGATTTAATTGAATAACAATATCTCCCGATTGGTTTCCTTTGGGATGGGATAATTGGCATATAAACTCATCATTGAGAATAAAAAGGCACTTGTCTGAGGGTTTTTCGATGTGGTGTATATTATGAGGTGTATGTGTGAAAAGTGAGTGTTGAAGGATTTTTAACGGAGCAAGTATCTCTTAAAAGACAGAGGAAAAAAGAATGAATCTCAGGGAGAAAAATCAGCTTGAAAAAGTAGTAAATAGGTGTTCGATCCTTTTTTCATAAATCCAATTTAAGGGGCTCATGGGGAGGGGTGAAATTCTGGGGAAAGAAGTCAACTAAGGAAGGATTTTTGGATATTCAATCATCAACCCCCAGCAAACCTATTGCAGTTAGAAACTTGACATTTTGGGGATATGTTCGTTGTATGTCGAAAAAGTCCACTAAGGATGGATTTTTGGATATTCATGTTCTGAAGGGGTGTTAAGGGGGTTAAACTTGCATCTCATTGAATAACAATATCTCACGAGTTGTTTCATTTGGGGATGTGATATTCGGCACATAAACTAATCATTCAAAATAAGCATACATATGTCTAAGGGTTTATCGATATGGTGTATATTATGAGGTGAAAGGGGTGAAAATTCGGGGTTGAAGGATTCTTAACGGAGCATGTACTGTATCTCTTATTCAAATTAGGCGATAAGTTTGAAATTCAGCGGAAAAAGCAGCTTAAAAAATAAGTAAGTAGGTTTTCGGCCATTTCTTCATAAATCCAATTTAAGGGGCCCATGGGGAGGGGAGAAATTCGGGGGAAAAAACAGGAAAGAAGGTGTCCTAACTGATTGACTCACTTACTCACTCATCAAACTCAGGGGGAAAAACAGCTTTAAATAAGTAAATAGGTGTTCGACCGTTTTTTTCATAAATCCAATTTAAGGGGTTCACGGGGAGGAGTGAAATTCTCAAAAATAAATGAAAGAAAATGTCCTGACCGACTCACTCACTCATCATCGCCCAGCCAAAATTATTGAAGTTTGAAACATGAAATTTTGGGGATATGTTCGTTGTGTGTTGAAAACGTCCACTAAGGAAAGAGTTTTGGATATTCAGGTTCTAAAGAGGTGTTAAGGGGGGTAAACCTGCATTTCATTGAATAACAATATCTCACGAGTGGTTTCATTTGGGGATGTGATACTTGGCATATATACTAATCATTAAAAATAAGCTGACACATGTCTAATGGTTTTTCGATGTGGTGTATATTACGATGTGAAAGGGATGAAAAGTGGGCCTAACGGAGCGTGTATCTCTTAAACGACATAGGCGAGGAGTTTGATTTTCTCCGAGTTTCAATCAGCTTAAAAATAAATAAATGAATAAATAATTAAAATAAGTAGGTGTTCGACCGTTTTTTCATAAATCCAATTTAAGGGGCCTATGGGGAGGGGTGAAATTCTGGAAGAAAAACGTCCACTAAGGAAGGATTTTTGGATGTTCACTCTCATAAAACTATTAAAGTTAGAAGAAGGGAATATGTTTGTTGTGTGTCGAAAAAGTCAACTAAGGAGGTATTTTTGGATATTCAGGTTCTAAAAGGGTGTTAACGGGGTTAAACCTGCATTTCATTGAATAACAATATGACACGACTATGACGCGAGAGAAGCGAGGCTAAAAATGAGATGGTGTGTGTCTGTGTATTACTCAATCACGCAAGAATTTTACATGGAAGTAGCTGATTTACCTGGTTAACATATAGGCTACTTTTGATTTCAATACTTTGCACTATTTAAAGATGGCGACCATTTTAGTGACGTCACTACACCCTTTGGTTTCAAACTTTCATATTTCCACTTCAAATAAAAAGTGAACGCTTAGAAATAGCAAACTTTTCATGGCATATACGAGGTTTAAAATTACATTTTCTATCCGAAATGTATCTCCAATGGTTTAGCGAGTAAAACCTAAATTTGTGCTATAAAACACGGTAAACGCCGAACGGTGTAGTTGGACAAAATGTTCCATCCTTAATCTCCCTCTGCGCAGCACCTCGCCTATCCCTGTTTTAACTGTCACCTTCACATTTTAATTTATTTATGACGCGTAGCGAAGCACGGGTACTTCAGCTGGTCATTTATAAAACTCTTCACCGTACTTCTCATAGAAGGGTTGGTATAGGAAAAAACTTATCAAAATACATGCAAAAATAGGCGAAATATAAAAATTATCCTGGAAGGATGACCAAAGCATATGTTGCGCTTCTCAATGTGAGACACAGAATTCGGGAGTCTCTAAAGAGTCTCCGAAAATCACATTTTAAGGCCCTTAAATTAACAGTGTATGTGATATTCCCAGAAAACTAACTTCGCTCTGATAAACGTATGAAGGAATGACAAGCCCCTAACCATTGCAACAGCAGCTCAATTGGTAACGTCTGGTTATTAATACCGAAGACCGTTCGAAGAGCGGGTACTTCTGCTAGTGTTATATACTGTCTACAGTATTTGGTGATAAATACAGAAAGTTACGTTTTGCTATACTTAACTTTGGTTGATATAAAATAGTGTAATTCGCTATAACACTAACTTACTGGTTTCATGCCCATGATTTACAACTTGAATTCTATTTCTGTCTTTAAAATGTATTTATATTTTTCAAAAATACTAGGCTCCAATTGTCTTAGAATATCTAGCGCGTTTGGTTCTGAATTTGTTCAATTTTTTAGAGGATCGACAGCGTAAAGAACTGTCATTAGGATATTGTTATAGCGGCCCAAGTATATTGGCTAATCCATCTCCAAGAAGGTTATGAAAGGAGACGAGCGCTTATGGGGAAAAGAACTTGCTCTGAACTGTTTCTCCTGCCGTTTATAATATTCAGCTGGAGCTGGCAACGCGTTCCCTCTATTTGAACTGGAACTACTGTAGTCTAACTTGAGGACAGCTAAGTTTCGAGTTTCGTATTCTAGTTTTGTTTCTATTACCAACTTTGAAGTGGACTTGGCCCAAGAAAGTTTGAGGACCAACTCTGATATTAAGAAGGAGATGGGACACGTAACAGTCTCATGCTGACTTCACACTTGGAGATGTAATCACCATCGTGTCTGGTGTCATAATGAAGGGATGTGCGAGGTCTTCCATGCATCAGCTCCGAGTGATGCTTGTCATGGTGTTTCTGTCCGTCTCGTACGTTATTACTCAGGAAGCTGGTTGAATCCTGGCCAAGATTATCCTTATTATGTGGGTAAAAGGAAACAAGGCAATGCCATGATGAGGGAGCTTATAATAGGCAAGATGACGCTTAGGTTGTTTGCTTTTGCCTTACTCACTAAGCCAGTGCATAGCTCTAACAGTATGAATAGCCCCTTGCACAACATTCTCAGGCACCGACTGTGTCCAAAAGGCACCATTCATACCTCAGTAGCTTCCATATAACTTAAACACAGGCATAAATGAGACTGAAAACCTAATTTTGGTTCTAGTCTGTGCCAAAAGACAAGTGAAAAATATTGCATTTTTCAAGCAAGTTTGTACTCTTACGTGGCTCTTCTTGCGATCACAAGCCAACGTACATATTTGTTTACGTGTATTCCAAACGTGACTTTTAACCACGAAACTTTGGTTGGTTGGTTCCTCAGTTTAGGGGCTGCGACAACGCGGTCATGTAGCCCCGTGTACTTTGGGTGTGTGTAGATTCTGTCAGATAACCGGTGTTAATTGTGATAGCTGTATTAGTGTGTGTTATCTGTTTTCAAATCAAGCAAGGACTGCAGACATTCAATTTTCAAGTAATTCCTACTTTTGCTTCCAAACACCATCGTCAAAGTCAACTTGTTCTGAACGTGGTTACTAGATGCCACTGCAGTCAGCTCCTCTCGACGAACGATGGAACCTAAGAGCGTTAGTCAAATCTAATCTATAATTTAGCTTCACACAAGTTTAATTAGTGGAAAGTTCTTATCATGTCATAAATCTATGACATGGGACCGCCGGCTTTACTTCTCCCCTCCCCTCCCCTCCCCCCCCCCCCCGAAGGAAGGCATACTGAGGGATTTTTAAAGCTCTTAAAAAATTCGATGTCTTCGGCCGGGTTTGAACCCGTGACCTTGGGCATAGAAGCTCATCATGATACCAACTACGCCACCGAAGCCACCCCAAGAAACTTAAACATTCATTAATCCCTATATCCCTATATATATATTATAATTGTGAAAATCTGTGTGTGTGTGTGTCTGTGTGTTAGTTTGTTACCTCTTGACACTAAAACGGCTGGACGGATTTGGATGAAATTTGAAACGGAGATAGCTTATAACCTGGGTTAACATATAGGCTGCCTTTCAACATAAAAACCGGACACAGCTCATTTTACGCCCCTCAATGCGAGAAACAATACTCGGCATGTCCCTACGGGACACCGAAAACCACATTTTAAGGCCCTAAGACCAACAGTTTCAATGATATTCGCAGAAAACTAAATTTGCTCTGATAAACTGATGAACTAATGGCAAGTCCGTTTCCATGGCAACAGTACATCGAGGTATGACATCCGATTTTCTATATATCCCTGTAGGAGACAATGCCAGTCCATTTATTATCTTTTTCAAGATATATAAAACCACAATAAGAACAGGGTAGCGCGCCTGCCTCTCATCCGGATGCCCCGGGTTCGATTCCCGGCTCCTTCAGAGATTTTAGACACTGCCGTGAGGACTGTGACGGGGTGCACTCAGCTTCGTGAGGACAATTGAGTAGCTGTCTGATAGTGAGGCAGCGCCCCATTCACGAAGAACAAGATTAACGGCCGAGGGGACACGATGCACTGACCACGCGTGACCACAATATCTGCAGGCCATATGGCTGGGAATCGGTCACATGATAGGCCTAGGCCCTTCAACGCTGTAGTGCCAGGGGTAAAAAAAATTAGGGAAAGCGCCTTCTAATACCACCTTTAATATTTAAACACGACAATAGCGGCTACTAAATACAGGTAGCGATATAGCTACGTTCAATTTTATAAACACTGGGCACACAAATCACGTACAGTTTAGTACAAATATCAGTCTGGTCGTTATTTCAGTAGCAACGAAGCTCTGTGGCGGCTATTGCCGTTTCCGTAACACTTAAGGCATCCCGGCGTTACATTCCTCAATGTGCACTTACAAAATTGTAAAGCAGTCTATTTTACTCAAAAGAATTTCTACGAGCGAGTATCCACTCCGGTAAAAAACACACTCACTACCTTTTCCAAAATTTACACAAGATATGATTTTGAAAGCACTCTTCTGTTTGTTGAGGTACAGAGATATACCACATGGAAAGATACAATAAAATGTTGGCAAATCTGAGTTCAAGGAACTGCTGTTCAGAATAGGCCTTGTGTTAAATCTGCAGAAGCTTTCGGTACAGGTTATGCGGCCCATGTTCGTAACATGGAATGTTTTCCTTTGACAATGCATCTACACCATGTGCGAGGGCAACGCATTTCAAAGATCTCTAAAAACACAATAATCAGGAAATTGGAGAAAAATTTAAAGTGGGAGCGAAGATTCAAGGAGAAATAGTTTCATCTCTGAGATTTGTTGATGACATCGTCATCTTGGCCGATACGTCAGAGGATTTGAACGAGTTTTTGAATGGTATGGACTCCGTCTTGAGGAAAGAATTCATGATGAAAATCAATAATTGTAAAACAAAATTATTGGAATGCAGCCGAAATAATTCAGAAACCTCTATGGACATCAAATTGGCAGGTGAAACGCTACGGGAAGTAGGAGACTTCTGTTACTTAGGAAGCAAAAAATCCAGTGATGGACGAAGCAAAGAGGATATAAAAAGTAGGTTGGCTCAGGCATGGAAAGCATTTCTACAGAAAAGGAATATGCTGACATGGAATATACATTTATGTATTAGGAAGTCATTTATGAAAGCTTTTGTCTGGAGCGTGACACTATAAGTAAGTGAAACTTGGACTAATGGTGCAGCAGAAAAGAGGAGAATTGAAGCGTTTGAAATGTGGTGATACAGGAGAATGATGAAGATGGGTCAGATGGGTAGATAGGGTAACACATGAAGAGGTATTAAGACGAGTGGGAGAGGAGAGATGTTTCTGGCGACTGTTAATGAAGAGAACAGATATTTTGGTAGGACACATATTAAGATACCCAGGAATAGCAAGCTTAGTTATGGATGGGGGGGGGGTTGAGGACAAGAACTGTAGGGGTAGACCAGGGTTAAACAGATTGCCTCGGATGTAAGATGTGTAGCTATGTAGAAATGATACGATTAGCTCAGGAGAGGGAGGCTTGGAAGGCTGCATCAAACCAGTCAAAAAACTGAAGACTCGAACAACAACAATCAGGAATTTTAATTACTTAGAGAGGCATGTGAGGCAAAAGAGTTGTTGGAGAATTTCCATCCCTGGGATGTAGGCCTACCACTGGAAGAGACTGAATAATGTACATCAGCGGCCAAGTTGAGAGATATTTCACTATAGGTCTATTAATAGCGACATGTTGACGTACAAATCATCAATAAGTGTGGCAAAATTACACCCTGAATAGCTTAAGGAAAATACTTTTCATTCCCCATATTCCGATAGATTTGCCATTCCAGTGTGCAAGAGTGCAGTTCCCTCTTCAAATAATATTCGCAATTTCTATTAACAAAGCGCAATGACACACACTTAACAGCAGTAGGTGTTCATTTAGACAAACACATCTTTTCCCATGGGCAACCGTATGTGGCGTGCTCACGAGTATCCGGACAACAAAATCGTTATGTCTCAGCAGAAGATGGCAAAACCAAAAACGTAATTTTCAAATGTGTTCACATAATGTAACATCGTACCCCGCAGACTTTCACAACTCTATAATATTCCCACTTTGCTGCTCATATCAATATACTGTATGTATCAGAATTTTCTGAATTAGAATGGACCCACCTGTAGCCGTGATTGCTGTAATAGAATAGACCAATTTCAGCAATAATGCATCGTCCCCATTGACTTGATCGCGAGCGAAGCCGCGGGTACCTGCTAGTATATTATAATTGTGAATGTCTGTGTGTGTGTGTGTCTGTGTGTTAGTTTTTTTTACCTCTGGACACTAAAACGGCTGGACGGATTGGATGAAATTTGAAATGGAGACAGCTTATACCCTGGGATAACATATAGGCTAACTTTCATCCGGAAATAAATCATTGTTCCTTGGAACGGGCAACATAACTGAAAAGTCACCAAAACTACTCAACCGGGCCAAAATATCGAAGTTGTCGCATGAAGACCGGACAGAGCTCATTTTACGCCCCTCGATGCAAAGAAAAATACTCGGTGTGTCCCCGCGGGACACCGAAAACCACTTTTTAAGGCCCTAAAACCAACAGTTTCAAAGATATTCGCAGAAAACTATCTCGCTCTGATAAACTGATGAACTAATGGCAAGTCCGTTTCCATGGCAACACTAACTCAAGGAATGACATCCGATTTTCTATATATCCCTGTAGGAGGCAATGCCAATCCAATTATTATCTTTTTCAAGATATATATAAACACAATAACAACAGGGTAGCGCGCCAGCCACTCATCCGGAGGTCCCGGGTTCAATTCCCGGCTCCGTCAGAGATTTTAGACACTGACGTGAGGGCTGCAACGAGGTACACTCAGCTTCGTGGGGACAATTGAGTAGCTGTTTGATAGTGAGGCAGCGCCCCGGTCACGAAGAACTAGATTAACGACTGAGGGGACACGATGCACTGACCACGCGTGACCACAATATCTGCAGGCCAAATGGCAGGGAAGCGGTCGCATGGTAGGCCTAGGCCCTTCATGGACTGTAGTGCCAGGGGTAAAAAAAATAGGGAAAGCGCCTGCTAATACCACCTTTACTTTTTAAACACTACAGTAGCGGCTACTAAATAAAGGTAGCGATATAGCTACGTTCAATTTCCTAAACTCTGGGCTCACAAATCCCGTATAGCTAAGTACAACTATCAGTCTGGTCGTTATTTCAGTAGGAACGAAGCTCTGTGGCGGCTATTGCCGATTCCGTAACACTTAAGGCATCCCGCCGTCACAGACCTCAATGTGCACTTACAAAATTGTGAACCAGTCTATTTTACTGAAAAGAATTTCTACAAACGAGTATCCACTCCGGCAAAAAACACACTCGCTACCTTTTCCAAAATTTACACAAAACATGATTTTTAAAGCACTCTTCTCTATGTTGAGGTACAGAGATATACCACATGGAAAGATACAATAAAATGTTGGCAAATCTTAGTTCAAGCAACTGCTGTTCAGAATAGGCCTTGTGTTAAATCTGCAGAAACTTTCGGTACAGGTTGTGCGGCCCATGTTCGTAACATGGAATGTTTTCCTTTGACTATGCATCCACACCATGTGCGAGGGAAACGCATTTCAAAGATCTCTAAAAACACAATAATCAGGAAATTGGAGAAAAATTTAAAGTGGGAGCGAAAATTCAAGGAGAAATAATTTCATCTCTGAGATTTGCTGATGACATCGTCATCTTGGCCGATACGCCAGAGGATTTGAATGAGTTTTTGAATGGTACGAACTCCGTCTTGAGGAAAGAATTCATTATGAAAATCAATAAATGTAAAACAAAATTATTGGAATGCAGCCGAATTAAATCAGAAACTTCTATGGACATCAAATTGGCAGGTGAAACGCTACGGGAAGTAGGAGACTTCTGTTATTTAGGAATCAAAATATCCAGTGATGGACGAAGCAAAGAGGATATAAAAAGTAGGTTGTCTCAGGCAAGGAAATCATTTCTACAGAAAAGGAATCTGTTTACACCGAATATACAATTAGGTATTAGGAAGTCATTAATGAAAGCTTTTGTCTGGAGCGGGACACTATAAGTAAGTGAAACTTGGACTAATGGTGCAGCAGAAAAGAGGAGAATTGAAGCGTTTGAAATGTGGTTTTACAGGAGAATTATGAACTTCAGATGGGTAGATAGGGTAACAAATGAAGAAGTATTAAGACGAGTGGGAGAGGAGAGTTGCTTCTGGCGACTGCTAATGAAGAGAAGAGATAGGTTGGTAGGACACATATTAAGACAACCAGGAATAGCAAGCTTAGTTTTGGATGGGAGGGTCGAGGACAAGAACTGTAGGGGTAGACCAGGGTAAAACAGATTGCCTCGGATGTAGGGTGTGGTAGCTAATTATAGATGAAACGATTAGCTCAGGAGAGGGAGGCATGGAGCGCTGCATCAAACCAGGCAAAAAACTGAAGACTCAATTATCAACAATCAGGAATTTTAATTACTTAGAGAGACATGTGAGGCACAAGTGTTGTTGGAGAATTTCAATCCCTGGGATGTAGCACTGGAAGAGACTGCATAATGTACATCAGCGGTCAAGGTGAGAGGTATTTTACTATAGGACTATTAAAAGCGACATGTTGACTTTCAAATCACCAATAAGTATGGCAAAATTACACCCAGAATAGATTAAGGAAAATACTTTTAATTCCCCATATTCCGATAGATTTGCCATTCCAGTGTGCAAGAGTCCAGTTCACTCTTCAAACAATATTCGCAATATCTATTAACAAAGCGCAATGACAAACACTTAATAGCAGTAGGTGTACATTTAGACACAACCATTTCTCCCCATGGGCAACTGTATGTGGCGTGCTCACGAGTATCCGGACAACAAAATCGTTATGTCTCAGCAGAAGATGGCAAAGCCAAAATCGTAATTTTCAAATGCGTTCACATAATGTAACATCCTACCCTAAAGACTTTCACAACTCAATAAAATGCCCACTTTGCTGTTCATATCAATATACTGTACGTATCAGAAATGTTAAGTATTTGAATGGACCCACCTGTAGCCGCGATTGCTGTAATAGAATAGACCAATTATCAGCAATAATGCATCCTCCCCATTGTCTTGATAGCGAGCGAAGCCGCGGGTACCTGCTAGTAGGAAATAATTCTTCAATAGTTAGCATCAAGAGCATTATGGTTTAGGGGTGAGTACTATAACCGTATGGATATGTCTCACTTGGTGCAAAACAAACATGCTCACAAACGTAATGATATCACTGTGTACAGTGTCGCCAATTTAGAAACTTTTAGGAGTTATTTAAAGACTAATTCTGAGAGAATAAATCTAGCAATGTTTGTAGAAGTTTAATAACGTGATACCGTCCAATCAGACAAGAAATGTAATTGTAAAATTGGTTCCTGCTTTCTTGTGGATATAATGTACCCTTTTGTCATCATATGGAACATGTGTTCGTATCCCAGCTAGTTCACGGTCTTTCGAGGTATGGGGTGTTCATCCCACTATACGACCACATGTTCAGGATTTGAGTCTGTCAGGTAACTACTCTACTTGAAAGAAACAACAAATTCCTAAATATATCATTTAATGGTATTATTCGTGGCAAAACAGAACAAAACACAATAATATCATGATTACTTTCCCATAACACAAAAACAAAATTTATATGTGAGTCTCTTCTCATAAAGTTTGGCGCTCTTCCGCACCCATATCTATCCTAGATATCCTAACACTGATACTCTTCGACATTGACGAGCGTTCATAGTGTCTTTCACATGGCACAATTTAACATAAATTTGCATATCACAACACAACAATCAAACACAAATTACAATTGAATAATCATTATGTGCAATTGTTAAAATACTTGTCTGTTTTGAAACGGAATATTTACCTTGAACAACATTGATTTCATTAGCTTATTCCTTGCTTAACAAGCGTTGCTTTTCCGCGCACATCGTTTTCCTTTCCCATGGATTTCAAACGCTGAAGTGATATACCTTCCCCTCCAAAATACAGATAGTTATTGAATTTTTAGCTTCACCATACAACAATCTTCTGGGTCTGGTCATGTCATTACTATTATCACAAACGTGTCATATCGTTAAATTATGCTACCCATCTGAGTAAATTAACATAAACTAGGCAATTACTCCTTACAAAATAAATTTATTTATTTGGTGCAGTTAAGTTGTCCTCAGACAATAACTTGGCCAAATCTTACCCGATTATTTGATCCAACATTCCATTCAAATGGATATAATGCATATAATTCATTTGATACCATAATATTGTTTTAGATCCCTTAGTTGGGGGGGGGGGGGGGGTAGTTTAGGGATCTAAATATTACTGTTATTGTATTAATTTGGAAGGTGATTCCTAGGAGAGGGTAGCTTCCCGTAGCTGGGTGAGCTTACCAGTGTGGCGTGTTGTTTGATGTTCAAATGCTAAGGGGTGTTCCTGTTAAGATGCAAGAGCCTACTAGGGGATGAACCTCTGAGTGCAGGCTAATAGGCCAGCCTGCCAGCTGGACGGAGTGAATGATATAACAGACGTGCTGGTGTCAGCGGCTCGCTGCTATGCAGTCGAGACGCGTGCGGGAGCACAAGGAAACCTGAGTTAGCAATAACTGGCTACTATTGTCACGGTCAATCGTGACGAGAGTCAGGAAGGGTATTAGGATGTAAAGAGGCGTGTAATTATGAATGCAATGTGTAGTTTACTGACCAAGTGTTTATTGGTCAGTGAGTATGAAATTGTAAGTCCCTTTTAGGGGAATGTAAATAATGTAAATAATGGTACAAGTTAAGTGTACAAGTTTGTGGATTGGTGTTACAAATTGAAGGATATCTGAACACTTGCTGATGCTCACCTGATGATAGTAGCTTGAGCAGGGCCTTCGGCAGCACACACTGTATGACAGATAATGCTCCCAAAAGGCCTCTCTTCTTATAGGTCCTGCCGTTGCACAGTCAGCATTCCATTGACGTAGCTGTCCCAGTTAGTTATAGTGTTAATGTTTATGAGTGTGATGCAAGTGGTTGGCTAACCTCCCGAGTTGGGTGGCCGCCTCTTGCCGTGTAAAAGTGATGTTCTGGTCTTATGATATTTGCCAGTTAGGGTGAGTTTTAGTAGAAGATGGGGGGTGGCTCTCAGGGGGTACAGCCCCCCGGGCCTGTACAAGTCACCTCCTTCGATTAGTTTGCGTCCCCGCGAACGGGAACGGAACGTGGAGTGGGGGTGTTGATGTGATGGATCGTTGTTGAATCCTCCTTGTACTTCTTCTTCTTCTTTTCTTCTGTGTTGATGTCGTGTAGAGGTAGCGATGTCGTGTTGATGTGAGATCAGCTTGTGTTCAGAGGGGTAGGTTTTGGGATATGCATATGATAATTTAAAACAGTTCATTAAAAAAAAGTTGACATTTGCAATGTTAAAAAAGTTCAACAACAAAGAATACGTGGTTTTGACATTATATTTATATTGGTATTGTGCAAGGAGGAAAAAACCCAGTGCTGGACGGGTGGTTGTGCCGTCCGGCGCTGTATTGGGGAAAAAATTGCTCCCTGCAATGCTTTAGTGTGAAAGATGGAAGAAATAGAAAAAAATAGGTGTCCCAGGGTATAAGTTAAAGGAAATATTATAATGGTTTATTGTTCTTGGGATGAAACGGGACACCTTCACAAATTTGGACGTTAGAAGGGTAGAAAGGAAAGTCAGTGTGTACATGTGTGTGATAAATAAAAATATGTGTGTTTACAATGTGTGGCATCATTGGTAACAAATTTTTTGTGAGGTGTTTCTTAACAGTATTACATTATTTTATTTTACATTAGTCACTTATATCTATCTTAATTATTTTATACCTAGACGGCCGTATCTACTGTACCTTGCGTGCACGCTACCCTTGTATTCATGTGCCGTCTCACGGCTAATCCTGTCCGGCCGTTTCCGGTGCAGTTTAGTGGTCGTGCTGCTGATATACCCCTATCCTGTGGATCATTCTCTGTGGGCGAATGCCTTCACACTTGACAGTAAGAGTCGCCGCCACAAATCAGCTGCGCCCTTAGTGTCGTATGTTACGTCACATCGTTGACGCTATTTTATTTTATCTGTCAGTAGGCCTGATACCCCACAGGTATCAACCCTGCCGTTCAGATTTCTGTGCTCTGGAGTGTAGCTGTGAAAGAATGGTAGTGAGTGTGTTGCATTATGTTAGAATGTGTACAAATTAGTGAGAAAAACTGATGCATAATAATAGCATGGCACAAAAACATGTTGCTGCTGTATGGCAGCGAAATCATCGTCACCAGTGTCATGTATCTGGTGTTGCCGTCTGTAAAGTGGAGAAGTAAAATAAAATAAAAACTTGTAATCATTAGCGTAATCTTCATGTCGCCTCTTGTGTCGGCGTGTATACTTTCTGAAATAAAATTTACAGGCGTTATAGTCTGTCAATACACTCGTGTCGTCCGTCTTGTTCTTTGTCTGGCGCCTTCTTATCTTACCTTACTCTATACCTTCTTATGCCGGCTGTGACTTTGTGTGTATAGTTCGGTGGTCCACCTTACCTGATACCATGATCATTTTTGGGTTCCACTCCTTGGTGCAGTGTTGGAGCTCTTTGCTGAAATATAAAATATGTTAGCAATCCCCTTGGCCAAATGTATATATTGCGCACCTATCGCGCAACGCCGTTTAAGGGTTGGGTTGCGGTGCTACCGCCCCTGAGACTTCTTCGGCGTCTCGTGTATTATCGAGGTCGGTCGGCTCCAGTGGCTGTACCGTTTACCTCGCTGGTGGGTCGGACGGCTTCAGTGCCTCCGCCCTGTTATGTTTTTATCGGTGATTTATCGATTTATCGGGCTTATCCTGGCAACGACTAGCCGCCAGGTGCCGAAAGATTTTGCCTTAATCCTACTTATCTTAATGTATTATATCCTATTGTGTTATCGGGCTTACCCTGGCAACGGAGTTGAGTCGCCAGGTGCCGAGCCCGTTATCTTAATCTTAGTTACTCACGTATTGTCGGGTTTACCCTGATGACGGGTTTGTTGGTCATCAGGCGCCGAAATATTTATTCTAAATTATTATAAATGAGAAAAAAAATTTGATATTCGTAAGCCGAATGGTTTTGCCTTAATCTATTGCCGAAATATGCTGTGCTATTGTTGAGCAACAGCGGTTAATAAATTTGCTTAATTCTAAGTTGCGTGTCAAATGCAACTGTCTTACATGCTAAAATTTTGATGGCGTGCAATGTATAGGGGGGTATTGGGATTACGGGTGCCTCCTAGGGCTTACCTGCGCCTTTGACTATCGAAATACGCGAGCATGCGTATAGTACCCAGGGACCTTCGCCCAATTTGCAGTGTGGTGTCGGTAATCCGAGTGACTACGCATGCAGATTGTGGTTTGGGCACTACGTTTCGTGCTCAACACGGCTCCTCCATTGGACTCGTACGTATAGTAGTTTGGAATTACCTTGCGCCTAGGAGGAGTTACCCCTACCTATTGACCTCCCTTGCACATTGTCATCCATGTGTTTTGTGGGGTGCTCCCCTTAATAACTAGTTGTCGACATTTATGCTAATGATTAATACTAGTAATTAATAAAGTCGCAGGCGACTGCGGTGCCACAAGAGCAAACGCCTTGCCCAGGCATCCTGTTCATTGCCGTTGTATTTGCATATGTTGTCATTGTTCTTCCTTTGTTATTCATTGCTGTATTCAGCATTGTTGGGTTGTGCCCACTAAAACCCATGTGAGGGCTCGCTGTGCTCCTCATTTAATATCTCTGGCCGCCCGGTGCGTGACCATTTACGCTCTGGCGACCCGTTGTCAGCCATTTATGTGGGCGCGGGCCCGAATGACCGCCTTCATTCCATATATGTTATTAATTATTTGTTTATTTGGTTTCTTCACCTGTGCCGCGTGGGGCAAGGACTTGTCGGATCTAGGATTGATCCCGCTGAATCCTGAGATCCTGCTTCACTCCTGCGAGTAGGAGACTAACTCCCCGCCATGGAAGTTCTACTTACTTACATGCTAAACTAGTAGTCTAGTCGTAATTTGGTCGTCCCTTGGTTCCTCTCCTGAGTCCGGTGCGGAGTTGGCTATTTCTCCCCTCGTTCGTCAAAAGTCTCCCCAGCAGGTCTGGCTTCGATGCCGGTAGCACATAGTGGGTGTAACATCTCTTCGTCCCGGGGACAGGCTAGGTACACCTAGGATTCCGAAGTTTGCCCGTGCTAGGTCATCGGCGGTTCGACCTTACGTAATTCGTCTCTTTGGTCTGGGTCAGAGAGCCAACTGGGGTAGGGCTTATCATCGCCTTCCCCAGCTTTGCTCCTGTGTGGTGCCTCTGGCCTTCTGCTTACGCTGTCATCATCATTCAGCGTGTCACAGTTTCCTTTTTTATATAAAAAATGAGTGTACTATGTAAATAATTTATTGTGTAAATTATGTAAAATTTTCAAGTGTTCTGGGGTTGTAGAATCTTCTAAATGCATGGACTACTTTAGGTCTGTAGTCGCCATGTCAGATGTCTGGCGTTGATGCCTGGTGGATTTTCCTGGAGGCGTTAGTAGGTTTCCATGTCGATGGGTACCTTGTTATTGGGATCGGAGGGGTGTTATTTGTTGAATAGGCTTAAAGCATGGTAGGAGAGGGTTGCGCATATTTGGACTCCATGTTAATGGTGGCCTGGAGCCGGTGATACTATCAGGATGTCTTTACAGTGAGTGGACGGGGGTAGGTATTTCCCAAGTGTGCAAAAATTTTCAGAAAAGTGCCATGCAGGTTCAATAATAATAACCCAGGTGTGTGGCTAGGATATTCCATGCGTGCGGATGGATATGAGGCGTATCCGCTCTCATTTAAGGATAGGTATAGTTCGAGGTATAATAGTACTATGTCCCTTGCATGCGGGATTATTTAATAAGAAAATATTTGTTAGTTTAAGTTTGGCCGCATCTCTTTATATTGAGATTACGCTTGCTATTCTTTCTGACACCCCCCTAATACTCGGGCGTTAGCATTGAGAGCCAGGGCGTAGTGAGCCCTCTCTTTAAACGCATGAAGTCTATCAACCCCGATGTATATTTTGGCATGTAGTTTATCTGTTTTTATGTGTTTATGTGTTTGTGTTGGATAATGTTGTGAGTGACGATGTTATGGAAGGAGGAAGGGTGGTAGAATGGTAGCCCGTAGGTGGTGCCTTGGCCATCTTGCTGGCACCATCCCTCTCTGTTCCTGTCATCCTCACTTGTTCAATATCTGTTTTCTATCCGCTCTTTGGGATAGTATAGTGTGGTGACGCTGTGACGTCACGTCCTAATCTGGTCTCTCATTTGTAATGTTCATGTAGCAAGTGAATTTGTAATGTAACTGGTCATGTCCTGAACGCCTATGGTGGTTTTGGGATTAAAAGTAAAAAGAGAAGTAGTTATTGGGGGGGGGGGGTTGTTACTTCAGAGCACCTGTCTGTATCCGCTCCTGATAAGTGAGCGCGTGTGGGAAGGACGTGGTCGTAATTGTGATTAGCGCAGCTGCGTGTGTGTGGCTATGTTCCGCTACATCACGCGGGCGGGTGGCCTGTTATCGGCTAAGTCCTATCGTGTGTCGCGTGGCTGAGTGTCGGACGGTGCGTGTGGCTTGTCAACATCTTTGTAGACATGTCCCTGTGGCCCTAAGATAAGTCCGGCCTATCGTGTCTGTACATTGCTAAATGTTATAACTGTTGTAACAGCGCTGAGTCCTGTGTCAATGTATGCCATTATTATTGGTTTGTTTTTGTCATTTCATGGTCACTTCCATTATAACAATAGTGTCTGTCGACGGCAGTGTTGCAATGCGGTGGAATCTGCAAGTCAGTGTTTTGTCATGTTTTGTTTCCATGTGTTTGTGTACGGGAAGTCTCTGACGTTACGTATGTCAGCTGCCGGAACGTGACTTTTGCCAATGTGCGAGTGTTGTCACTGTTTGGGATTCCGGGCGGGCCAGTGTGCTAATTTGTCCCGTTTTTGCTTACCGGTGTTGTGTATACATTGTTTTCTGCAAGACCTCTGCCTTGTGTAACTATGTCTAATCCATGTCTAGGAAATCTATTGTGGTCCCCGTGGAGGCCTAGGCTTTTCGGTACGACCCCTTATTGGGAATTCCTGGGTCGCCAATGCCGAGGTAGGCTGTTGTGACGAGTACCTTGGAACGAATCTATGTTCCAGTATGTATGGTAAAAGATCCTTCCTGTCACTAAAAACGTGTATCTGACCCACTCATGTGCTTGTCTGGGGCCAATTTCAGTCTAATTGGGAATCTGGATATTGGTTTTCCACGGCGTCCGATTTTTACTGGGCATTCGGACCCGCGATCCCGTGTAATTCTCCGTGTTCTATGTCTGTGTTGTCTGTTGGGATTTGTGTGACCCCAGTGTGGCTTTTAATTGTGTTTTTCGCGCCAAAAATACCGTTGGTTAGTTTGTTTTTGGCACGACTGTGTTGTGTGGTCGCGAGTTCGTACCCGCCTTGGTTGGAGGTCCTGGTGTAACAATTTTTTGTACTGTATGTCCCATGGCACGTATCGTGTGTTTGCGACACGCAGATGAAATTACGCTTTGGCGTGAAAAATTTGGGTCTTTTGGAATGCCCCTCGTATTATAATTTTGAAAGTTATAGGGTTTTGAAGCTAGCGTAAATGATTGTGTGTACTACCTTCAGAGCTGGGAGCTGGTATTTGTTTTGCGCCTGGTGAAGGCCGCGTGCCTATGCATGTGTTATCGCTGACCCGGCGATAGTATTGGATTACAGTATTACAAGGAAGTGTTTTGCCGGCTAGCTGTCTGGCCCAAGTGCCAGGCCAATGTGTGTATGCTTGCCAGCACGTTTTCGTAATATCTGCATATACAGCGTGTCTTGGGTCCCTCACAACGTGAAAGAACCTTCCGTTAGCTACATGTTGTGTTCCCAAATTTTGTGCTATGGTAGGCGTGGGATGAATATATTCTTGTTAGTGGTACCAGATGTCATTATGCGTGTGTGTCACTGGGCCGCTAGTCGCGTGTTTGGGGACTAGGTGTCTGATGTGGTTTAATTAATTTGTGTATGTGAATTCCCGTTAGTGTAACTGTCCCGTATTATTCTATCCTCCAGTTGGAGAGTTACCCGACCTTGTATTCCTGGTATCCAGGAGGTTGCGGGTTCGAGACCGTCTTTGTTCAGGATAATTATTTCTGTTGCCTTTTAGGCTCGTGTCTCCGGGATAGTTTTGTTAGTGTATTAACTGTTATGTGGCAATGTGAGTTGACTGTGTGCCCTCCAGAAATATGTGGGTTTTCCCAAAGTCTGGGATTTTCAGCCTGTGGTGTTTATGCTTAGTTTGCACGCTTTTATGGGAGACGAGAAAAATTCATGTTATAAGCAGTGTAATATATAACGTGTACCTTAGGATCAGATATATACAGTTCACCTTGGCTAATTCGCCTTTCACGGGATGAGTGAAAGAGGAGAGAAAAAAATGAGCTATCCAAAATTCAAATTAAGAAAGTTCTTTGGGAGAAAAAAAAATAATAGAGAAAATATATTGTATGATATTTACATAATGCTTTATGTTTACTATAGCAGGTTGCCAGACGGCGGTACCTTGTAAAGATTGTATCGTAAATAATTTCAAAAGTTTCAAAATGAATGGTAGGACCTGAGTGTACTATTCGCCTAATTGGCGACGTTAGTAAAACAGTAATCTAGTTACGTCTCAGGGAAATCTACCATTTTTGAAAAATAGTTTGAGATTCTTAACTATTTCTTACGATTAAGTCTCTCAGTCATCCCAAAAGAATCTATCAAACTGTAGGAATGGAAAATATAACAAGATAGTCATTTCTACTTGGAAAGACCCGCCTAAGCTCTATGCTGTGGTTTGTTGCTTAGGGTGTACTCGGCATAGTTCTTTCCGACCCTGAGCCGCGTGGCCCGACTGATTGGCTTCAGCTTGGCTTTGCATATTAAAAACTTTGAATTGCCCACAATATGTCCTGAATTAACCACGATTATAATCCCTTAATGGCCTAAAAATGCTAGGGGCCATGAAAAAAATTAGGAAAAATTTCAAACTACATAATTTTGAGTTGGCCACGTTCTGCTGTATATACGTGTGAAATCTACCGTTTACAGGGGTGGAATCTGTCCTCTGTGTATCCATTGTCGTGTTTCTTACGTGTAAAAGACCCTGCCCGTATATATATTTGTGATTCAGGTAACTGTGTGTGTTATACCCGTGGTGAAAGTCGTTATCCTCGTTCGAGCGTCATTGCTCGAGAAAGGGAATACTTTCGCCCTGTCACTAAGGTGTAGGCCCTTGAAACCCACTGAGGTGCTTCTTTGCTATTTTCTGGAGGAGTTTGTAGCAAAGTAAGCCTGGGCCTACTTTCACTGTAGTGCCTGGATGTTGGCCTGAATGTGGTTGTGTCTGGGAGGCTGATTACGCTCCACGCTACCCTAGCAGTGTTTATAGGGGTGTGTGTATTCCTGCCTGCCCGGCCTCGTGGGGTAGGTAATAAGACCTTTCTTATACCCCGTGTACTGTGTGTTTGTGGCTGGTCAGTGTGCGCAGGTGTGTGTTGTGCACCCTGAGGGCCTAAAGGCAACACCCTCTTATGCATTTGCATCTGGGATACACATGCTAGTGCCCACTTTCGTCCTGGCAAAATTGCCCTTTGAACTAGCGGCAAAGGCCGTTTAATTGCCTGTGATTGCCCTAGCGATGTAGTGGAGTATAGTCTAACCGATTTCTGGCCTATGGCCACGGTAGACTCCTGTCCTTGTGTTTGCCTATGTGTGTAGGCTTGTGTGGGCTTAATGTGCTGTGGGACGGGCTCTACGTCCTCAGCCCATGACATGATTACATCCCATTTTCCCCCTGTGTAATTATGCGTGCCCGAGAGTCCTGGAGTCAAGTCTCTCTCGTTCGTCCGTTTTGAGGGGGTTGGCCTAGGTTCTGCTCCTCGGTTGGGCAAAATTGCCTTCCGAACCCGAGCTGAGGGACGTATGTCCATGTGATTTTGGCTCTGTAATGTGTTGGAGTCTAACCTGGCCGTTTTCCAAACTGTGGCCACGGCGAACTCCTTTCCTTGTGTGGCATTACTTGTCGAGAGGGACATCCTCGCAAATTGCCGAGTTAGCGTATCTACGCTTATGTCCTCTCTCGGCTGGGCTTGTGGCCCTACCATGAACTCAAAAATGGCTTTATTAGCCTGAAGCTCCCTATACTCGTCCCAATTTTGGGCGTACTGCCTTATGAGGCATATGGCCTATTTGCAGATCACTGTGTTGGCGTGTTTGCGTTCTATATAGCTCTGTGGCCGCCATCTGGAGAAACGCCTGTTCGCGAATAAGCTCCCTGTATTGGGCGTATAAAATTGTGTAGTGAATCCTCATCCTGTCTAGGGTTGTGTTATCTGTTACCGGGCCATGTGTAGTAATTAATTGGTCGTATATTTTGTTCCTTTGGACATGGATCCTATTGAGGTGTTCATGTATGTGCCTTAAGTGCTTGTGTGTGCGTCTCAATCGCGCTGTCATACCCTCTGACGGAGTGCATGGCTGTTTGCCCTGTATTGCCCCAACCTTTGTTTGGAGTGCCCGTATTTGTGCCTGTCGCCCTTGTATATGCCTCTGGCACCTTAGTAATACTGAAAATAGTATTGGTGTACCCCTATTGGCTCTATGGCTTAAGACTTCTATTGCTTCTGCCTGTGGTGCCATTCTGAGTTAAGGGTGGGTATGAAAAGAAATGTGTGTGAGATTTCTAATTCTTTCCAGTGGGTGGGGGGTTGGTTTGACAAAAATTTCCCTAGTGTAGCTAGGGTGAAGGAAAAAACAATGCATTCTGCCAAAAAAAAAGACTTTTTCGCTTGGCTGCGTGCGGCAGGGGTCGTTTCTACTACGAGGGCTCGTTGTATGAGTCCTGCCCTTACTGTGCGTAGTAGCGGCGCATCCACCAATATGTTTTAGATCCCTTAGTTGGGGGGGGGGGGGGGGCGGGGGTAGTTTAGGGATCTAAACATTAGTGTTATTGTATTAATTTGGAAGGTGATTCCTAGGAGAGGGTAGCTTCCCGTAGCTGGGTGAGCTTACCAGTGTGGCGTGTTGTTTGATGTTCAAATGCTAAGGGGTGTTCCTGTTAAGTTGCAAGAGCCTACTAGGGGATGAACCTCTGAGTGCAGGCTAATAGGCCAGCCTGCCAGCTGGACGGAGTGAATGATATTACAGACGTGCTGGTGTCAGCGGCTCGCTGCTATGCAGTCGAGACGCATGCGGGAGCACAAGGAAACCTGAGTTAGCAATAACTGGCTACTATTGTCACGGTCAATCGTGACGAGAGTCAGGAAGGGTATTAGGATGTAAAGAGGCGTGTAATTATGAATGCAATGTGTAGTTTACTGACCAAGTGTTTATTGGTCAGTGAGTATGAAATTGTAAGTCCCTTTTAGGGGAAAGTAAATAATGTAAATAATGGTACAAGTTAAGTGTACAAGTTTGTGGATGGGTGTTACAAAGTGAAGGATATCTGAACACTTGCTGATGCTCACCTGATGATAGTAGCTGGAGCAGGGCCTTCGGCAGCACACACTGTATGACAGATAATGCTCCCAAAAGGCCTCTCTTCTTATAGGTCCTGCCGTTGCACAGTCAGCATTCCATTGACGTAGCTGTCCCAGTTAGTTATAGTGTTAATGTTTATGAGTGTGTTGCAAGTGGTTGGCTAACCTCCCGAGTTGGGTGGCCGCCTCTTGCCGTGTAAAAGTGATGTTCTGGTCTTATGATATTTGCCAGTTAGGGTGAGTTTTAGTAGAAGATGGGGGTGGCTCTCAGGGGGTACAGCCCCCGGGCCTGTACAATATCAAGCATATTTCAATTACTTTCAGAGATAACGAGATTCTTCAGTGTACCACTACAACCTTAAAAGAAGAAGTAAAAGGGTCGCGGTCAATTGACTCCCCTCGGTGTCAACACACTAAAGAGTCGTCACAGTCTGCCCTCTTCAAGATGGCTACCCGGTCGTCTGCCCTCATCTGCCTTCCTGACCGACATTCTACTAGTAAACAAACCTGGCCATGTGCCCACCCTTCGTGTAGCTCTCTCAGATGAACATGATGGGTCGTGACATTATGAAAGGAGTCGATCCAAGTATTTAACACCTACACTTAGGGTATCTAATGGGCTCAATTCGGCTCCTAATTAGTATTCATAGCTAGGGATGGATCTCCAATAGTTTCACCGTTTATGGATGTAATCAGTGGCTCTTCGACGCGTACCAGCCGAGTTTCAAACTGTTATCTTCCGCTGAATGGGTACGAATATATATTAAGAGAATCAACCTGTTTCCTATTCGAAGAAATTGTCTTACCTCCATGGGTAGATCAATTATTACACTGGCTTAACTAGGGTAATTGCACTCATTCCAGGTTCCGTATTGACCATGTTAACATGAAGTATAACATAAATTTCTCGCCAAATCAATACTTTTTACTTACTTAAAAATTCTATAGGTACATGTTTCGAAAACACACAATGTTTTCTTCCTCAGCCCACTTATTGGTGTTAAACATCATAAAACATCGATAACCTCACTAAATAACAAAAACACAGTTCACATTTCTTCTCTTGTTCTTACTTTGTTAGGCCTGTGTCATTCGACACATTAATGTCACTCACGGAATAAACACTTTTAGTTGAAGTAATGAATATTGACACATTGACACATTTACTCATTGCTAGTTTCAACGTGGGTTGCTGAAATGCACACAATTGTCGTATAACCTTGCCAAAAGCGGAGAAAACAACTAACCAGCACCCAGGAAGGTAATTGGGTGTGGCGTCATGAAAATAAATCGAGTCAGGAATGTATGTTGGAATTAAACTATTGCGGTGGGGGTTGAGGAGGAGGTTTGCGTTTTTTATTATTATTTAAATAATCTGCTAATAAATCTAACAATTCATTCGTTTCAAAATTAACCTCGTTTAGATTATTGCATTCCTTTGACCTCTGATAAGTAATGATATGAATATTTTCCAAAATATTCATATAGCTGCCCTTCGATGCGTAATGCAAAATTTTGACGTCATTATTTATGTCCGTGAACTTATGTCCTGTTTCTTCCATGTGTACCGCCATGGCTGAAAACTTCCTGTGTTTTGTGGCCGAAACATGCTCAGCATAACGAGTACGTATGCTCCTACCCGTCTGTCCCGCGTAATTTGAATTGCAAAAATTACATCTGAGCTCATAAACTCCCGATTTTAAATGTTTATCACTACTGTTGACTTTATTGGAGTTGAAAAATTTGTTGAAATTAGAATTATTGGTTTTAAAGGCGACGTTCATATTGTGTTTCTTTAGGATGTTGGTTACTGTGTAAATGCTTCGATTTACGTAGGTGAAGGTGGCAAGTGCTTTCTTTTCTTGTGTCCTCTCTAACTAATTTTGTTAAGGGTCTGTTTTTCAACTTGTAAATTAATCTGCTGACATAATTGTGGTTGTAACCATTGAGTTTAGCTATTTGATATATAATGTCAATTTCTTGCTTCCGGTCATGTTCAGAGGAAGGGATTCTTAACGCTCTATTAATGAGGCTTATGAACGTTGCATTCTTGTGTCCGCCCGGATGGTTAGAATCCTGCCGTATAACTGTACTCGTTTGCGATGGTTTTCTGTAAACTTTATAATGCAGACGATTGTCTTTTTTAATCACAGTTATATCCAGATAATTGATTTTATTATCGACTTCTGAATCTAAAGTAAATTTAATATTGCTGTCAATTATGTTCAAATCATCCAATATTTGCTCTATCTCTTGAACTTGGTTATTGATAATGATGAAGATATCGTCTACATATCTTCCCCAGAAAACGATGCCACTAATTTGGTTAATAATTTTCTCATGTTCAATGTGGTCAAGGTAAATGTTGGCCAAGACACCCGATAATGGAGATCCCATTGCAAGGCCTTCGGATTGTTTATACATTTTCTTGTTGAACAAAAAAAATGTTGTTGTAGGTGACAAAGGTTAAAATTGAAATAAATTCCTCGATTTCCACTTTAGATAATTCACTACTGTTAATTAATCTATCCTGAATGATCTTGATCGTTTTCTTGACCGGGATGTTAGTATACATGTCTTTAATGTCGATCGAATGCATAGTGTTATTCTCGTTTATTTTCAAGTCTATGGTTCTTTCACAGAAATGCATGGAGTTAACGAAAGAACAGTCGGCCTTGAGTTTGTAGTGTTTATTAAGAAACTGTTGGGCAAATTTCGCTAGTTTGTACGTTGGGCTATTCCTGAAGTATACAATAGGCCTAATAAGGGTGCTAGGTTTATGAATTTTCGGAAGAGATCTCAAAGCGGGAATGCCGGGGTTCATGCTTACTAGCTTATCTGCTTGCTTTTCATCTAAAATAAAAATAGTGTTCTTCAAAAGTTGTTTCAAACGTTTCTGAATGACGTTGGTAGGGTCCTTTTTGACTTCTGTGAAATTGCCAGAATTAAGAAATTGATTGTTTTATTGACGTAATCGTCTTCGCTCATTAATACTGTTGTGTTGCCTTTATCTGCTTTGGTTATAATAATGTTGTTGTCGTTGATTTTGGTGATGAGACTTTTGAACTTGTTGTTTAAATCGCAACATATATTGATCTTTTTCTTGCTTGAATTAATTATCTTCTTAATTTTCTTATTAGTTTCAAACCTGACGGCATTTAGTTCTTCAATGGGCAGTTTCCTAATGGCTGTTTCAGCTTCGGCTACTAGGACGGTTAGATCGTTTTTATTTAGCTTTTGCTCCCAGTTGTGTTTGGGACCCTTTTGGAGAATCTCTAGATCGCTCTGGTGGAAATTGACATTAGTTAAGTTTATAACTGGGCTTTGGAAAATATGGCAATTGTTCACATCAGGTGCGTTTTGGTTACTGGGCATTTTCTGCGAGTTGACTAAATAAAAGAATTTATTGTTTAAAGTATTGACCTTTTTTTATTACGCAAGAGTGCGTTATATGACTCACGATTATTTGGTAGTTATCCCATTCTTTCTTATCTATAGAATTAGCTGCCTCTAAGTGGGCGCGGTATAAGGCATTACTGATGTAGTTCTTTTTCATGAAAAGAAACTTTATTTCACGACTAAGAATTTTGTTGTTCACCAAGAATTGTGTATGTCTTTCGTATGGGTTGGAATGCCCTTTTCTTTGGTAGCCCTTAAGATGTTGAGGAATTAATTTGTGTTTCTTGCATTTCTTAAGAAAATCGATGTCCTTAATGACGTTAGCCAATTTAACTTTCAGATCTTTGTATTTGTATTTTAACCTGTTGGCCTGGCTAGCCTTATACTTAATTGCACTCATTCCAGGTTCCGTATTGACCATGTTAACATGAAGTATAACATAAATTTCTCGCCAAACCAATACTTTTTACTTACTTAAAATTCTATAGGTACATGTTTCGAAAACACACAATGTTTTCTTCCTCAGCCCACTTATTGGTGTTAAACATCATAAAACATCGATAACCTCACTAAATAACAAAAACACAGTTCACATTTCTTCTCTTGTTCTTACTTTGTTAGGCCTGTGTCATTCGACACATTAATGTCACTCACGGAATAAACACTTTTAGTTGAAGTAATGAATATTGACACATTGACACATTTACTCATTGCTAGTTTCAACGTGGGTTGCTGAAATGCACACAATTGTCGTATAACCTTACCAAAAGCGGAGAAAACAACTAACCAGCACCCAGGAAGGTAATTGGGTGTGGCGTCATGAAAATAAATCGAGTCAGGAATGTATGTTAGAATTAAACTATTGCGGTGGGGGTTGAGGAGGTGGTTTGCGTTTTTTATTATTATTTAAATAATCTGCTAATAAATCTAACAATTCATTCGTTTCAAAATTAACCTCGTTTAGATTATTGCATTCCTTTGACCTCTGATAAGTAATGATATGAATATTTTCAAAAATATTCATATAGCTCCCCTTCGATGCGTAATGCAAAATTTTGACGCCATTATTTATGTCCGTGAACTTATGTCCTGTTTCTTCCATTGGTACCGCCATGGCTGAAAACTTCCTGTGTTTTGTGGCCGAAACATGCTCAGCATAACGAGTACGTATGCTCCTACCCGTCTGTCCGGCGTAATTTGAATTTCAAAAATTACATCTGAGCTCATAAACTCCCGATTTTAAATGTTTATCACTACTGTTGACTTTATTGGAGTTGAAAAATTTGTTGAAATTAGAATTATTGGTTTTAAAGGCGACGTTCATATTGTGTTTCTTTAGGATGTTGGTTACTGTGTAAATGCTTCGATTTACGTAGGTGAAGGTGGCAAGTGCTTTCTTTGTTGTGTCCTCTCTAACTAATTTTGTTAAGGGTCTGTTTTTCAACTTGTAAATTAATCTGCTGACATAATTGTGGTTGTAACCATTGAGTTTAGCTATTTGATATATAATGTCAATTTCTTGCTTCCGGTCATGTTCAGAGGAAGGGATTCTTAACGCTCTATTAATGAGGCTTATGAACGTTGCATTCTTGTGTCCGCCCGGATGGTTAAAATCCTGCCGTATAACTGTACTCGTTTGCGATGTTTTTCTGTAAACTTTATAATGCAGACGATTGTCTTTTTTAATCACAGTTATATCCAGATAATTGATTTTATTATCGACTTCTGAATCTAAAGTAAATTTAATATTGCTGTCAATTATGTTCAAATCATCCAATATTTGCTCTATCGCTTGAACTTGGTTATTGATAATGATGAAGATATCGTCTACATATCTTCCCCAGAAAACGATGCCACTAATTTGGTTAATAATTTTCTCATGTTCAATGTGGTCAAGGTAAATGTTTGCCAAGACACCCGATAATGGAGATCCCATTGCAAGGCCTTCGGATTGTTTATACATTTTCTTGTTGAACAAAAAAATGTTGTTGTCGGTGACAAAGGTTAAAATTGAAATAAATTCCTCGATTTCCACTTTAGATAATTCACTACTGTTAATTAATCTATCCTGAATGATCTTGATCGTTTTCTTGACCGGGATGTTAGTATACATGTCTTTAATGTCGATCGAATGCATAGTGTTATTCTCGTTTATTTTCAAGTCTATGGTTCTTTCACAGAAATGCATGGAGTTAACGAAAGAACAGTCGCCCTTGAGTTTGTAGTGTTTATTAAGAAACTGTTGGGCAAATTTCGCTAGTTTGTACGTTGGGCTAGTCCTGAAGTTTACAATAGGCCTAAGAGGGGTGCTAGGTTTATGAGTTTTCGGAAGAGATCTCAAAGCGGGAATGCCGGGGTTCATGCTTACTAGCTTATCTGCTTGCTTTTCATCTAAAATAAAAATAGTGTTCTTCAAAAGTTGTTTCAAACGTTTCTGAATGACGTTGGTAGGGTCCTTTTTGACTTCTGTGAAATTGCCAGAATTAAGAAACTCGATTGTTTTATTGACGTAATCGTCTTCGCTCATTAATACTGTTGTGTTGCCTTTATCTGCTTTGGTTATAATAATGTTGTTGTCATTGATTTTGGTGATGAGACTTTTGAACTTGTTGTTTAAATCGCAACATATATTGATCTTTTTCTTGCTTGAATTAATTATCTTCTTAATTTTCTTATTAGTTTCAAACCTAACGGCATTTTGTTCTTCAATGGGCAGTTTCCTAATGGCTGTTTCAGCTTCGGCTACTAGGACGGTTAGATCGTTTTTATTTAGCTTTTGCTCCCAGTTGTGTTTGGGACCCTTTTGGAGAATCTCTAGATCGCTCTGGTGGAAATTGACATTAGTTAAGTTTATAACTGGGCTTTGGAAAATATGGCAATTGTTCACATCAGGTGCGTTTTGGTTACTGGGCATTTTCTCCGAGTTGACTAAATAAAAGAATTTATTGTTTAAAGTATTGACCTTTTTTATAACGCAAGAGTGCGTTATATGACTCACGATTATTTGGTAGTTATCCCATTCTTTCTTATCTATAGAATTAGCTGCCTCTAAGTGGGCGCGGTATAAGGCATTACTGATGTAGTTCTTTTTCGTGAAAAGAAACTTTATTTCACGACTAAGAATTTTGTTGTTCACCAAGAATTGTGTATGTCTTTCGTATGGGTTGGAATGCCCTTTTCTTTGGTAGCCCTTAAGATGTTGAGGAATTAATTTGTGTTTCTTGCATTTCTTAAGAAAATCGATGTCCTTAATGACGTTAGCCAATATAACTTTCAGATCTTTGTATTTGTATTTTAACCTGTTGGCCAGGCTAGCCTTATACTTAATTGCACTCATTCCAGGTTCCGTATTGGCCATGTTAACATGAAGTATAACATAAATTTCTCGCCAAATCAATACTTTTTACTTACTTAAAATTCTATAGGTACATGTTTCGAAAACACAAAATGTTTTCTTCCTCAGCCCACTTATTGGTGTTAAACATCATAAAACATCGATAACCTCACTAAATAACAAAAACACAGTTCACATTTCTTCTCTTGTTCTTACTTTGTTAGGCCTGTGTCATTCGACACATTAGTGTCACTCACGGAATAAACACTTTTAGTTGAAGTAATGAATATTGACACATTGACACATTTACTCATTGCTAGTTTCAACTTGGGTTGCTGAAATGCACACAATTGTCGTATAACCTTGCCAAAAGCGGAGAAAACAACTAACCAGCACCCAGGAAGGTAATTGGGTGTGGCGTCATGAAAATAAATCGAGTCAGAAATGTATGTTGGAATTAAACTATTGCGGTGGGGGTTGAGGAGGTGGTTTGCGTTTTTTATTATTATTTAAATAATCTGCTAATAAATCTAACAATTCATTCGTTTCAAAATTAACCTCGTTTAGATTATTGCATTCCTTTGACCTCTGATAAGTAATGATATGAATATTTTCCAAAATATTCATATAGCTGCCCTTCGATGCGTAATGCAAAATTTTGACGTCATTATTTATGTCCGTGAACTTATGTCCTGTTTCTTCCATGTGTACCGCCATGGCTGGAAACTTCCTGTGCTTTGTGGCCGAAACATGCTGAGCATAACGAGTACGTATGCTCCTACCCGTCTGTCCCGCGTAATTTGAATTGCAAAAATTACATCTGAGCTCATAAACTCCCGATTTTAAATGTTTATCACTACTGTTGACTTTATTGGAGTAGAAAAATTTGTTGAAATTAGAATTATTGGTTTTAAAGGCGACGTTCATATTGTGTTTCTTTAGGATGTTGGTTACTGTGTAAATGCTTCGATTTACGTAGGTGAAGGTGGCAAGTGCTTTCTTTGTTGTGTCCTCTCTAACTAATTTTGTTAAGGGTCTGTTTTTCAACTTGTAAATTAATCTGCTGACATAATTGTGGTTGTAACCATTGAGTTTAGCTATTTGATATATAATGTCAATTTCTTGCTTCCGGTCATGTTAAGAGGAAGGGATTCTTAACGCTCTATTAATGAGGCTTATGAACGTTGCATTCTTGTGTCCGCCCGGATGGTTAGAATCCTGCCGTATAACTGTACTCGTTTGCGATGGTTTTCTGTAAACTTTATAATGCAGACGATTGTCTTTTTTAATCACAGTTATATCCAGATAATTGATTTTATTATCGACTTCTGAATCTAAAGTAAATTTAATATTGCTGTCAATTATGTTCAAATCATCCAATATTTGCTCTATCGCTTGAACTTGGTTATTGATAATGATGAAGATATCGTCTACATATCTTCCCCAGAAAACGATGCCACTAATTTGGTTAATAATTTTCTCATGTTCAGTGTGGTCAAGGTAAATGTTGGCCAAGACACCCGATAATGGAGATCCCATTGCAAGGTCTTCGGATTGTTTATACATTTTCTTGTTGAACAAAAAAATGTTGTTGTCGGCGACAAAGGTTAAAATTGAAATAAATTCCTCGATTTCCACTTTAGATAATTCACTACTGTTAATTAATCTATCCTGAATGATCTTGATCGTTTTCTTGACCGGGATGTTAGTATACATGTCTTTAATGTCGATCGAATGCATAGTGTTATTCTCGTTTATTTTCAAGTCTATGGTTCTTTCACAGAAATGCATGGAGTTAACGAAAGAACAGTCGGCCTTGAGTTTGTAGTGTTTATTAAGAAACTGTTGGGCAAATTTCGCTAGTTTGTACGTTGGGCTATTCCTGAAGTTTACAATAGGCCTAATAGGGGTGCTAGGTTTATGAATTTTCGGAAGAGATCTCAAAGCGGGAATGCCGGGGTTCATGCTTACTAGCTTATCTGCTTGCTTTTCATCTAAAATAAAAATAGTGTTCTTCAAAAGTTGTTTCAAACGTTTCTGAATGACGTTGGTAGGGTCCTTTTTGATTTCTGTGAAATTGCCAGAATTAAGAAACTCGATTGTTTTATTGACGTAATCGTCTTCGCTCATTAATACTGTTGTGTTGCCTTTATCTGCTTTGGTTATAATAATGTTGTTGTCATTGATTTTGGTGATGAGACTTTTGAACTTGTTGTTTAAATCGCAACATATATTGATCTTTTTCTTGCTTGAATTAATTATCTTCTTAATTTTCTTATTAGTTTCAAACCTAACGGCATTTTGTTTTTCAATGGGCAGTTTCCTAATGGCTGTTTCAGCTTCGGCTACTAGGACGGTTAGATCGTTTTTATTTAGCTTTTGCTCCCAGTTGTGTTTGGGACCCTTTTGGAGAATCTCTAGATCGCTCTGGTGGAAATTGACATTAGTTAAGTTTATAACTGGGCTTTGGAAAATATGGCAATTGTTCACATCAGGTGCGTTTTGGTTACTGGGCATTTTCTGCGAGTTGACTAAATAAAAGAATTTATTGTTTAAAGTATTGACCTTTTTTATAACGCAAGAGTTCGTTATATGACTCACGATGATTTGGTAGTTATCCCATTCTTTCTTATCTATAGAATTAGCTGCCTCTAAGTGGGCGTGGTATAAGGCATTACTGATGTAGTTCTTTTTCATGAAAAGAAACTTTATTTCACGACTAAGAAATTTGTTGTTCACCAAGAATTGTGTATGTCTTTCGTATGGGTTGGAATGCCCTTTTCTTTGGTAGCCCTTAAGATGTTGAGGAATTAATTTGTGTTTCTTGCATTTCTTAAGAAAATCGATGTCCTTAATGACGTTAGCCAATTTAACTTTCAGATCTTTGTATTTGTATTTTAACCTGTTGGCCTGGCTAGCCTTATACTTAATTGCACTCATTCCAGGTTCCGTATTGACCATGTTAACATGAAGTATAACATAAATTTCTCGCCAAATCAATACTTTTTACTTACTTAAAAATTCTATAGGTACATGTTTCGAAAACACACAATGTTTTCTTCCTCAGCCCACTTATTGGTGTTAAACATCATAAAACATCGATAACCTCACTAAATAACAAAAACACAGTTCACATTTCTTCTCTTGTTCTTACTTTGTTAGGCCTGTGTCATTCGACACATTAATGTCACTCATGGAATAAACACTTTTAGTTGAAGTAATGAATATTGACACATTGACACATTTACTCATTGCTAGTTTCAACGTGGGTTGCTGAAACGCACACAATTGTCGTATAACCTTGCCAAAAGCGGAGAAAATAACTAACCAGCACCCAGGAAGGTAATTGGGTGTGGCGTCATGAAAATAAATCGAGTCAGGAATGTATGTTGGAATTAAACTATTGCGGTGGGGGTTGAGGAGGAGGTTTGGGTTTTTTATTATTATTTAAATAATCTGCTAATAAATCTAACAATTCATTCAATTCAAAATTAACCTCGTTTAGATTATTGCATTCCTTTGACCTCTGATAAGTAATGATATGAATATTTTCCAAAATATTCATATAGCTGCCCTTCGATGCGTAATGCAAAATTTTGACGTCATTATTTATGTCCGTGAACTTATGTCCTGTTTCTTCCATGTGTACCGCCATGGCTGAAAACTTCCTGTGTTTTGTGGCCGAAACATGCTCAGCATAACGAGCATAGATAGATAGATAGATAGAGGATAGATTAATTAACAGTAGTGAATTATCTAAAGTGGAAATCGAGGAATTTATTTCAATTTTAGCCTTTGTCACCGACAACAACATTTTTTTGTTCAACAAGAAAATGTATAAACAATCCGAAGGCCTTGCAATGGGATCTCCATTATCGGGTGTCTTGGCCAACATTTACCTTGACCACATTGAACATGAGAAAATTATTAACCAAATTAGTGGCATCGTTTTCTGGGGAAGATATGTAGACGATATCTTCATCATTATCAATAACCAAGTTCAAGCGATAGAGCAAATATTGGATGATTTGAACATAATTGACAGCAATATTAAATTTACTTTAGATTCAGAAGTCGATAATAAAATCAATTATCTGGATATAACTGTGATTAAAAAAGACAATCGTCTGCATTATAAAGTTTACAGAAAACCATCGCAAACGAGTACAGTTATACGGCAGGATTCTAACCATCCGGGCGGACACAAGAATGCAACGTTCATAAGCCTCATTAATAGAGCGTTAAGAATCCCTTCCTCTGAACATGACCGGAAGCAAGAAATTGACATTATATATCAAACAGCTAAACTCAATGGTTACAACCACAATTATGTCAGCAGATTAATTTACAAGTTGAAAAACAGACCCTTAACAAAATTAGTTAGAGAGGACACAACAAAGTAAGCACTTGCCACCTTCACCTACGTATATCGAAGCATTTACACAGTAACCAACATCCTAAAGAAACATAATATGAACGTCGCCTTTAAAACCAATAATTCTAATTTCAACAAATTTTTCAACTCCAATAAAGTCAACAGTTGTGATAAACATTTAAAATCGGGAGTTTATGAGCTCAGATGTAATTTTTGCAATTCAAATTACGCGGGACAGACGGGTAGGAGCATACGTACTCGTTATGCTGAGCATGTTTCGGCCACAAAACACAGGAAGTTTTCAGCCATGGCGGTACACATGGAAGAAACAGGACATAAGTTCACGGACATAAATAATGACGTCAAAATTTTGCATTACGCATCGAAGGGCAGCTATATGAATATTTTGGAAAATATCCATATCATTACTTATCAGAGGTCAAAGGAATGCAATAATCTAAACGAGGTTAATTTTGAAACGAATGAATTGTTAGATTTATTAGCAGATTATTTAAATAATAACAAAAAACGCAAACCACCTCCTCAACCCCCACCGCAATAGTTTAATTCCAACATACATTTCTGACTCGATTTATTTTCATGACGCCACACCCAATTACCTTCCTGGGTGCTGGTTAGTTGTTTTCTCCGCTTTTGGCAAGGTTATACGACAATTGTGTGCATTTCAGCAACCCACGTTGAAACTAGCAATGAGTAAATGTGTCAATGTGTCAATATTCATTACTTCAACTAAAAGTGTTTATTCCGTGAGTGACATTACTGTGTCGAATGACACAGGCCTAACAAAGTAAGAACAAGAGAAGAAATGTGAACTGTGTTTTTGTTATTTAGTGAGGTTATCGATGTTATATGATGTCTAACACCAATAAGTGGGCTGAGGAAGAAGACAATGTGTGTTTTCGAAACATGTACCTATAGAATTTTTATGTAAGTAAAAAGTATTGATTTGGCGAGAAATTTATGTTATACTTCATGTTAACATGGTCAATACGGAACCTGGAATGAGTGCAATTAAGTATAAGGCTAGCCAGGCCAACAGGTTAAAATACAAATACAAAGATCTGAAAGTTAAATTGGCTAACGTCATTAAGGACATCGATTTTCTTAAGAAATGCAAGAAACACAAATTAATTCCTCAACATCTTAAGGGCTACCAAAGAAAAGGGCATTCCAACCCATACGAAAGACATACACAATTCAAGGTGAACAACAAGATTCTTAGTCGTGAAATAAAGTTTCTTTTCATGAAAAAGCACTACATCAGTAATGCCTTATACCGCGCCCACTTAGAGGCAGCTAATTCTATAGATAAGAAAGAATGGGATAACTACCAAATAATCGTGAGTCATATAACGCACTCTTGCGTTATAAAAAAGGTCAATACTTTAAACAATAAATTATTTTATTTAGTCAACTCGCAGAAAATGCCCAGTAACCAAAACGCACCTGATGTGAACAATTGCCATATTTTCCAAAGCCCAGTTATAAACTTAACTAATGTCAATTTCCACCAGAGCGATCTAGAGATTCTCCAAAAGGGTCCCAAACACAACTGGGAGCAAAAGCTAAATAAAAACGATCTAACCGTCCTAGTAGCCGAAGCTGAAACAGCCATTAGGAAACTGCCCATTGAAGAACTAAATGCCGTTAGGTTTGAAACTAATAAGAAAATTAAGAAGATAATTAATTCAAGCAAGAAAAAGATCAATATATGTTGCGATTTAAACAACAAGTTCAAAAGTCTCATCACCAAAATCAACGACAACAACATTATTATAACCAAAGCAGATAAAGGCAACACAACAGTATTAATGAGCGAAGACGATTACGTCAATAAAACAATCAAATTTTCTTAATTCTGACAATTTCACAGAAGTCAAAAAGGACCCTACCAACGTCATTCAGAAACGTTTGAAACAACTTTTGAAGAACACTATTTTTATTTTAGATGAAAAGCAAGCAGATAAGCTAGTAAGCATGAACCCCGGCATTCCCGCTTTGAGATCTCTTCCGAAAATTCATAAACCTAGCACCCTTATTAGGCCTATTGTATACTTCAGGAATAGCCCAACGTACAAACTAGCGAAATTTGCCCAACAGTTTCTTAATAAACACTACAAACTCAAGGCCGACTGTTTTTTCGTTAACTCCATGCATTTCTGTGAAAGAACCATAGACTTGAAAATAAACGAGAATAACACTATGCATTCGATCGACATTAAAGACATGTATACTAACATCCCGGTCAAGAAAACGATCAAGATCATTCAGGGTAGATTAATTAACAGTAGTGAATTATCTAAAGTGGAAATCGAGGAATTTATTTCAATTTTAACCTTTGTCACCGACAACAACATTTTTTTGTTCAACAAGAAAATGTATAAACAATCCGAAGGCCTTGCAATGGGATCTCCATTATCGGGTGTCTTGGCCAACATTTACCTTGACCACATTGAACATGAGAAAATTATTAACCAAATTAGTGGCATCGTTTTCTGGGGAAGATATGTAGACGATATCTTCATCATTATCAATAACCAAGTTCAAGCGATAGAGCAAATATTGGATGATTTGAACATAATTGACAGCAATATTAAATTTACTTTAGATTCAGAAGTCGATAATAAAATCAATTATCTGGATATAACTGTGATTAAAAAAGACAATCGTCTGCATTATAAAGTTAACAGAAAACCATTGCAAACGAGTACAGTTACACGGCAGGATTCTAACCATCCGGGCGGACACAAGAATGCAACGTTCAGAAGCCTCATTAATAGAGCATTAAGAATCCCTTCCTCTGAACATGACCGGAAGCAAGAAATTGACATTATATATCAAATAGCTAAACTCAATGGTTACAACCACAATTATGTCAGCAGATTAATTTACAAGTTGAAAAACAGACCCTTAACAAAATTAGTTAGAGAGGACACAACAAAGAAAGCACTTGCCACCTTCACCTACGTAAATCGAAGCATTTACACAGTAACCAACATCCTAAAGAAACACAATATGAACGTCGCCTTTAAAACCAATAATTCTAATTTCAACAAATTTTTCAACTCCAATGAAGTCAACAGTAGTGATAAACGTTTAAAATCGGGAGTTTATGAGCTCAGATGTAATTTTTGCAATTCAAATTACGCGGGACAGACGGGTAGGAGCATACGTACTCGTTATGCTGAGCATGTTTCGGCCACAAAACACAGGAAGTTTTCAGCCATGGCGGTACACATGGAAGAAACAGGACATAAGTTCACGGACATAAATAATGACGTCAAAATTTTGCATTACGCATCGAAGGGCAGCTATATGAATATTTTGGAAAATATTCATATCATTACTTATCAGAGGTCAAAGGAATGCAATAATCTAAACGAGGTTAATTTTGAAACGAATGAATTGTTAGATTTATTAGCAGATTATTTAAATAATAATAAAAACGCAAACCACCTCCTCAACCCCCACCGCAATAGTTTAATTCCAACATACATTCCTGACTCGATTTATTTTCGTGACGCCACACCCAATTACCTTCCTGGGTGCTGGTTAGTTGTTTTCTCCGCTTTTGGCAAGGTTATACGACAATTGTGAGCATTTCAGCAACCCACGTTGAAACTAGCAATGAGTAAATGTGTCAATGTGTCAATATTCATTACTTCAACTAAAAGTGTTTATTCCGTGAGTGACATTAATGTGTCGAATGACACAGGCCTAACAAAGTAAGAACAAGAGAAGAAATGTGAACTGTGTTTTTGTTATTTAGTGAGGTTATCGATGTTTTATGATGTTTAACACCAATAAGTGGGCTGAGGAAGAAAACATTGTGTGTTTTCGAAACATGTACCTATAGAATTTTTAAGTAAGTAAAAAGTATTGATTTGGCGAGAAATTTATGTTATACTTCATGGTAACATGGTCAATACGGAACCTGGAATGAGTGCAATTAAGTATAAGGCTAGCCAGGCCAACAGGTTAAAATACAAATACAAAGATCTGAAAGTTAAATTGGCTAACGTCATTAAGGACATCGATTTTCTTAAGAAATGCAAGAAACACAAATTAATTCCTCAACATCTTAAGGGCTACCAAAAAAAGGGCATTCCAACCCATACGAAAGACATACACAATTCAAGGTGAACAACAAAATTCTTAGTCGTGAAATAAAGTTTCTTTTCATGAAAAAGAACTACATCAGTAATGCCTTATACCGCGCCCACTTAGAGGCAGCAAATTCTATAGATAAGAAAGAATGGGATAACTACCAAATAATCGTGAGTCATATAACGCACTCTTCCGTTATTAAAAAGGTCAATACTTTAAACAATAAATTATTTTATTTAGTAAACTCGCAGAAAATGCCCAGTAACCAAAACGCACCTGATGTGAACAATTGCCATATTTTCCAAAGCCCAGTTATAAATTTAACTAATGTCAATTTCCACCAGAGCGATCTAGAGATTCTCCAAAAGGGACCCACACACAACTGGGAGCAAAAGCTAAATAAAAACGATCTAACCGTCCTAGTAGCCGAAGCTGAAACAGCCATTAGGAAACTGCCTATTGAAGAACAAAATGCCGTTTGGTTTGAAACTAATAAGAAAATTAAGAAGATAATTAATTCAAGCAAGAAAAAGATCAATATATGTTGCGATTTAAACAACAAGTTCAAAAGTCTCATCACCAAAATCAATGACAACAACATTATTATAACCAAAGCAGATAAAGGCAACACAACAGTATTAATGAGCGAAGACGATTACGTCAATAAAACAATCGAGTTTCTTAATTCTGGCAATTTCACAGAAATCAAAAAGGACCCTACCAACGTCATTCAGAAACGTTTGAAACAACTTTTGAAGAACACTATTTTTATTTTAGATGAAAAGCAAGCAGATAAGCTAGTAAGCATGAACCCCGGCATTCCCGCTTTGAGATCTCTTCCGAAAATTCATAAACCTAGCACCCCTATTAGGCCTATTGTAAACTTCAGGAATAGCCCAACGTACAAACTAGCGAAATTTGCCCAACAGTTTCTTAATAAACACTACAAACTCAAGGCCGACTGTTCTTTCGTTAACTCCATGCATTTCTGTGAAAGAACCATAGACTTGAAAATAAACGAGAATAACACTATGCATTCGATCGACATTAAAGACATGTATACTAACATCCCGGTCAAGAAAACGATCAAGATCATTCAGGATAGATTAATTAACAGTAGTGAATTATCTAAAGTGGAAATCGAGGAATTTATTTCAATTTTAACCTTTGTCACCGACAACAACATTTTTTTGTTCAACAAGAAAATGTATAAACAATCCGAAGACCTTGCAATGGGATCTCCATTATCGGGTGTCTTGGCCAACATTTACCTTGACCACACTGAACATGAGAAAATTATTAACCAAATTAGTGGCATCGTTTTCTGGGGAAGATATGTAGACGATATCTTCATCATTATCAATAACCAAGTTCAAGCGATAGAGCAAATATTGGATGATTTGAACATAATTGACAGCAATATTAAATTTACTTTAGATTCAGAAGTCGATAATAAAATCAATTATCTGGATATAACTGTGATTAAAAAAGACAATCGTCTGCATTATAAAGTTTACAGAAAACCATCGCAAACGAGTACAGTTTTACGGCAGGATTCTAACCATCCGGGCGGACACAAGAATGCAACGTTCATAAGCCTCATTAATAGAGCGTTAAGAATCCCTTCCTCTTAACATGACCGGAAGCAAGAAATTGACATTATATATCAAATAGCTAAACTCAATGGTTACAACCACAATTATGTCAGCAGATTAATTTACAAGTTGAAAAACAGACCCTTAACAAAATTAGTTAGAGAGGACACAACAAAGAAAGCACTTGCCACCTTCACCTACGTAAATCGAAGCATTTACACAGTAACCAACATCCTAAAGAAACACAATATGAACGTCGCCTTTAAAACCAATAATTCTAATTTCAACAAATTTTTCTACTCCAATAAAGTCAACAGTAGTGATAAACATTTAAAATCGGGAGTTTATGAGCTCAGATGTAATTTTTGCAATTCAAATTACGCGGGACAGACGGGTAGGAGCATACGTACTCGTTATGCTCAGCATGTTTCGGCCACAAAGCACAGGAAGTTTCCAGCCATGGCGGTACACATGGAAGAAACAGGACATAAGTTCACGGACATAAATAATGACGTCAAAATTTTGCATTACGCATCGAAGGGCAGCTATATGAATATTTTGGAAAATATTCATATCATTACTTATCAGAGGTCAAAGGAATGCAATAATCTAAACGAGGTTAATTTTGAAACGAATGAATTGTTAGATTTATTAGCAGATTATTTAAATAATAATAAAAAACGCAAACCACCTCCTCAACCCCCACCGCAATAGTTTAATTCCAACATACATTCCTGACTCGATTTATTTTCATGACGCCACACCCAATTACCTTCCTGGGTGCTGGTTAGTTGTTTTCTCCGCTTTTGGCAAGGATATACGACAATTGTGTGCATTTCAGCAACCCACGTTGAAACTAGCAATGAGTAAATGTGTCAATGTGTCAATATTCATTACTTCAACTAAAAGTGTTTATTCCGTGAGTGACATTAATGTGTCGAATGACACAGGCCTAACAAAGTAAGAACAAGAGAAGAAATGTGAACTGTGTTTTTGTTATTTAGTGAGGTTATCGATGGTTTATGATGTTTAACACCAATAAGTGGGCTGAGGAAGAAAACATTGTGTGTTTTCGAAACATGTACCTATAGAATTTTTAAGTAAGTAAAAAGTATTGATTTGGCGAGAAATTTATGTTATACTTCATGTTACCTAGGGTGTCTCATTGTTTTCCCTGGCATCGAAGACTCTGCTAACAGTGGGTTACAGATGGCATCTGCCCCAACTCTGTTGCGAATATACATGTATGCACTGAGGCGATACCACATCGTTGATTCGAAGATTGGCCTACCAGATTCATCAACGCGTGAACTATTTTTGGATGGTCCCTGCAATTATTGACGCAAATCTCTTGATTCTACGTTACATGCTCGCTGGTAGCGGCTAAAACAATATTTCTTTTAGATGACTCGGTGCATAACGCACACGACCGCGTTTGATTCCCGGTCAATGCATGTGAGATTTTCGAAGTGAAATGCCATGTCCTGTGGTTCGGATTCCACGTAAAACGGAGGTCCCGTGGCTCATGATCCCAAGATTTACGGTCACGTTAAACTACAAGCTTCCTTTTTTTCATAACGCACTCATGTCCTCCATTCAATTAATTATAAACCAAGGCTTTACGTAGCTCTAAAACATGTATTAATTTACTGGCACTTACATTAACTACCTTAATGGTTCTCAAACACAACCATGTAGCATTTAACATTATTTAATATTTCAATGACATTGAAAAACTCTATTTATCTCGCTATTATATCTCTCTTTCTCACTTTTCGTAATAAAACTGTATTCTTTCATTGGATATGACACAATTTGCACGTTCTGTAGGCATCAATATGCCGATTTCTATATTTTTTATTGACATCGACCTCAGATTATTTATTATTATTATTAGTTAACGTTACCGTTACTTCCATCAACATCTTACGCCTAAATGGTCGTAAGTTTATCATCCTCAAAGCAATACATTTATTAAAATACGAGGGATGTGAACTCGTATACAAATGATTGCAAATTCTTAGTACATGAAGGAATGACATTGTTGTAAGGTGAGCTCTTAAATCATATTAACATATTTGGATGGTACTTACTTTCATTTTTGCTGGATTTATCCAACACGACAGCAATTCACCCAGCATTTTGCTTTTCTTCTAAGCCATCATAACACTTTTTACACGGAACATTTAATATGGTTTGCACATGGTAATTACATCTTGTAATACCGGCATTTTACACTTTGAAACCCTATACATTATTTTAACACACACATTTAGACACTTTTAACTATCACTTTTATCACTAACTATACAGGTAATTTACACACGGAGCCTTGCTGGGCTTTCCACTATTGCATGACTTCAGAGATGCGACGCTGCAAAATTCTGACAACCGCCTGTCTCCCCCGAAAGTCTACCTCGAGTACGTGTGCTCATCTCCCGTCTCCTATAACTCCTATCTTCAATCTTGTAGTGTGCTGCTCAATTATGTATCACAAATACTTGTGATGCCTTCCAGGTTCCCGTAATCTGTTGTATATGTTACCATTACATATGATACTTTAAAGATCATAACTTTTTCTGTGAATAAGTTCATTGTCTTTCAAAATAATACTGCAATATCTCTACGCTGTAACGATTACTAGTCGCGTATACTGCCTGCTTATATGTCTGCCGTATAATGTTTATAATATTACTGCAGAATTACTTGTACTATGCTGCCTACTGCACCTTTCATTGTTCATCACAAAATATTCTGTTCTTACGACTTGCACAACGCGCGCACTTAACCGTGTGGCTGGATAGCATGTCGTCCCACAAGTTGAGTTAACGAAGAACTGAACTCTCATCTCCTTCCTCCCCCATAGAAGGATTTCTGACGAAAAGTAGTCCACTTGCATCTCAGGAGATGCTCTTTTCTGAAATATCGCGTTTACTGACAAGGTAAAGAATGATTCTTAGTCGTCTTTTCATGGAGGTCCCAGATCCACTTGCGTGCTAGCAATTCCTTCGTTAAATTAATTAAAATTAATTTCTTTCCTCCATGGCGTGGTAACGCTATCTTGGGCGAATCCCCTCTTGCTACGAGACTGACCACTGCCCCTCCGCAGAATGAGTGTGAATATGCTCATAATCATATACAGGCCTTAATTTAGGTGTGCAGATACTCCTAAATTACCTCTCTTCGAATATAAGTATCTGGGTAAAAGTCTCGTCCCATTAGAATGCTTCATTTGGCAGTCACGTCTGCTCCTCCCACTTTTAAATCCAATCTATTAGCTGTCATATTGGCTCTGTTTCTGTAGTTCTTGCTAGCATGTTCATATAAATTGGCTTGCAGTTTACTCAATATTCCAACATTTTACTGCCTAAAATTCCCGTTCTGGACGTGGAATTAAGCTTTTATTATTATATGCTCTTATTATCTCATTGCTCCTTGGGTTCACTGTGGCTGTTCCCCCTCGGAGATCAATGGTTCGATTCTTAGGAAAATCATGGACCTGATCTTTCCTCTATAGAGACCCCGGTTCGATGCCAGTCAGCCGTGTCCCAGTGGGCACAATAATTCCAGTTTTTTTATAATAATATTTCGACAATCATCATGAACTGGCTTATTGAAGTTACGTGCTAATGTTAACTGTATTAAAATGTGTTTCTCGCTCATGAAAAATCCTCTTAATCCACGGAATAATAGCACTCAACCGTTGCTCTATTTCGCTGTTAACCTGGAGCCTTGTTTTGTGCAAGAGCTTAACTCAATAATAGTAGCAAAAGAGAACGCATGAGACGTAGCATGATGCTATTTGTAACTCTACCGTTGGTCAACACGAATTTGTCCAATGACTGGGCAAGGTACAATGTATTTATGTAAATAACACTCCTGAAAAAAATTACATGTATTAGTTTATGGTCAAGTGGTTATTATGAGGGGGAATTTTTTGGGAATACGCGTTTTAACCTTCAAGCGGTCATCATCAGATCCTGATCACTGAGTTGAGGTTTAAATTTATATTCAAACTAGCAGTAGTGCCCGGCTTCGCCCGGTGGATTTATTTGTTTTATGGATGATAATGAATACTACTACAAAACTGGCACATGATACTTAACTAACAGAAACCAATATTTTAAAAATATATATTTTTGTGGTAGTGGTGGTGGTAGTGGTTGTAGTGGGGGTGATAAGTAGTATAGTATAATGGACGTAACATTCAGGTCAATTTCCCGTAATGATAATTATGAATAGGGAAGCAGCTATTTACTAACTACAGCACTGACACATGTAATTTACAAACAAATTTACCAACAAAAATATAAAGAACAGTAAATGAAACAAAAGGCACTGCCTAGGGCCTATATCTCATTGGCTGTGAGAAATGTAGAGACCAATAGTGTCATCTTTAGTCGCATAGCGCCGTAGGAAAATAATCAGAACTCTTTGGCAAACTTCGGCTGTCCCGAGCTACTGAGGTAGCATTAGTATCATTTATCGCCACAAAGCGCTTAACGATAAGTTTCAGAATAAATGAAGGTAAATTCGAAAGCACCAACGCTTATTGCAGCTGATAACCTGAATGTACTGCACCAGCACCATTGCACTTATACAGAGGCATAATATTTTCATGATGATAACTGTTTAAAGGGGCATAAGAAATCTTTTTGCACTAATTACCCACCGTGACTGCAATTTATAAACAGCGCAAGATGCAACTATTTTCACAATTCTGCACCAGAACACTGGTAGGGGTGACGTGATGCAGCCCGAACTGCCGGCCAACAACAGACTTATTAAAATACTCTTACAGTTACACTACTACGGACATGAATGGATCTAGAGCCTTAATACGTGGTTTTCAAGTTCATTTTGTCTGTTATTCTAAATGTAGGGAATGGGGAGCGTTGTCCAAAATATCAAGTGAACAGTGTTACCAGCAGGGTTTCAAAGTGTATGTAAAATTTGGTGCAATTAAGAGAAACGGTGTAGATTTGTGATGAAGGGCCTACATGCAGAGAATGGAGGGGTCTGTCCAAATTTTCATGCAGTCAGTGTTACTCGCAGGGTTCCAAAGGGTAAGTATACAAATTGCCGTTTAGATCGGTGAAACGGTCTAGATGTGTGCCAAAGGGCCTAAATGCAGGGAATGGAGGGGTCTGTCCAAAATTTCATGCAATCAGTGTTACTCGCAGGGTTCCAAAGGGTAAGTAGCCTATACAAATTGCCGTTCAGATCGGTGAAACGGTATAGATGTGTGCCAAAGGGCCTATATGCAGGGAATGGAGTGGTCTGTCCGAAATTTCATGTAAATAGTGTTACTCGTAGGATTCCAAAGGGTAAGTATACAACTTTTGGTTCAGATTGGTGAAAGGGTGTAGATTTGTGCCAAAGAGCCTAAATACAGGGAATGGACTGGTCTGTCATAAATTTCATGCAGGCAGTGTTACCATCAGGGTTCCAAAGGGTGGGTATACAAATTTTGGTTCAGATAGGTGAAACGGTGTACGTATCACTAACCATAACGCCAGCGCATGCGGATAGAGCTGTTCGGGAGCGCTTGTTCTACCGACTTTCTGAACAAAAATCAATCTTGAAGGTCACCTGAGAGGTGTAGCCTAATGCTACATAGCCTAAACTACTCCCCTTGAATCAGGCTATCATATAAAAAAAGATTTTTTCGTATCGGACTGGTAGTTCCAGATGTCGTGACTGTGAACCTCCATGGTTCAGAACCCAGGACTGCGGTTCGAAGGAACATTATACATAAAGGCAATAGAGTTATTATTATTATTACTAAGTTGGATGTGAGCTTTTGTAAGCCAGAAATGTATTTCTGGAGGAAATAAGATTGCTGGAGCCAGGATGTGTACCGAGGTCTGTAAATATTGATGGTACAAAAGGACACTTGGTCCGGTACTTTGTATCGTAGAGAGAGTGATTCATAGTCACAAGCCAGGCCAGAAATTGAACCTTGGATGTCACGTAGACACGAGTACGGACAGGCACCGCTAGCTTAGGGAGCAGCACTTGCTAGGCACTGGGAATGGAATGGACCACAGGTCCCAGTGGAAGGGAGAGATGGACTCGAGGTCATCTCGAGTTGAATATAATGGTATCCAAAATGGCGAGCGAAGGAGTTGTCACAGAGCGATTGCAGAGTTGTTACAGAGTAGTGGAGCGGCAGAGAAATTTAGTTCTCACGCCTCAGTTCTTGCCAGAGTAACGTCGTAACGCGCGCGAGCAGAATTCAGCCTCGCGGAGACATGCTAGATGTCAAGTATCAGTAAGACTTAGTAGCGCTATTACAGACCTGCGTGCACTTCCAGCAGTAACTTCACATAATTTGTATATAGTGTATATATACTTCGACTGCCAAGGGCTTAATAAATCGGCAGTAGTCCAAGGGAATATCATCTTTTATTCCGGTAGTTCCGGGACTAGTCTATGAGACCTCAAGTTCCCTTATCTAGTAAACCGCTCGGCTAGTAGGGAAAATCGTCAAGGAGCTGTCAACCTGCCAGAACGTCTCACAGGCCAGGTAGGTCACGACAGATCCAACTTTTTGGTGTCAGATGTGGGGTCCCGAGTTCGACGCACTGAACAGAGCAACTACGGAATAAAGAGAGAGATCGCGACATCGCAGAAGATTGTCCGATAAAGACCGCGACAACGCAGAAGATTGTCCGTCCGCGCATCCGCGTAAATCGTACCGAGTGCCGCGCAACGCAGAAGAGAGAAGAAGAAGCCTACTAAGCAGAAGGAGCCGTGCAGTAGCGAGCCGTGCCGCCAGCAGAGGGGAGAACCGATAAGCCGCAGTATCCAGTTAGCAGAGACAACAAAGAAGAAGAAGTAGCCGCCAGGTAAGCTAACCTTATTACAATGACAAGACAGACAAGTGCAGCTACCGGTGTCCAGGTAGAGGAGAGGTTAGCAGACGCAGATACGGTAAGTACAAGTGGGCCTTTTGTATCAGTGACCGAAGGACATCGCCTGATAGGTCGGGAGTTCGATGGAACACAGCCCGACAGATTACGTGAGTTTGTGGCTAATGTAGACGCTGCTGTTCGCATGATAAAAGATGACGATCAAGAGTTATTTTTTAAGTATATCCTGACCAAAATTACGGGCAAGGCCCGAGATAAGTTGTTAGTCAGAAGAGACATAAATCATTGGGAGGCTGCCAAGCAGGCATTAGGAGAATACTACGGATTTCAGGGCACATTAGACTTATATATTTGCCAGATGTTTCAAACAGCGCAGGATCCGAGGAAAACAGTGGCGACATGGGCGCATAAAGTAGAGACTCTATCAGCTGCGTTCAGGGAAGCAGTTCTCGATGGAGAAAGCTGGGAGGACAGGGAAGCTCAGTTAAGAATCACAAGAAAAATATGCGTAGCTAGCTTCATACAGGGGTTAAGTAACCCGCGAATTCAAGCTAGGGTCCAGGGCCACGGGGCCATTACTTTCGAGAAAGCGGTAGCCACTGCAAGGCAAGAAGAGGCGGTAATACTCTCAAAGAAGGCACGAGAAGGGTTGCACACGAAACATAGCTCAGGGGTAAGAGCAGGTAAACCCGATCAGGAAAGGAAGGCACCACTAAGGTGGCATACTAAGCCAACACAAGCAAGTGTTAGGGTGGTCTGTTACAACTGTAACAGGGAAGGCCACATCGCACGGGAGTGCAAGGAGGCACGAACCCGAGGTGCACGCACCGCGTTAGGTAGTACACCTAATGTACAGACAGGGGGCACCCAAAGTACGATCATATGTAGATATTGCAAAAAACCGGGACACATAGAGCGCGATTGCCGAAAGAAGCAGAGAGATAAGGAAGCCGTGGCGCCGGAAGCCGTGCGCATAATTAGAGAGAAGCCTCACACGGAAGCGGACAGGAGTATAACCTGTTACCGTTGTGGGAAGAAAGGGCACGTACAAAAAAACTGCCGACAGACAGCCCGGGTACCACAAGCAGAAGTGGACCGGCGGAAGTGTTATAATTGTGGCCAGCAAGGACACATAAAACGAAATTGTCAGGAAGCCAAGAAGGGCCAGGGCCAGAGTAGGCGCACGGGAGGCAAGGCCATGAAAGGCCGACGCCAGTGCGATGTTTGTGACCGGTGGTCACATGGAACCAAGGACTGTTGGTTCAAGAGTGGGAAAGGTAATAAGAGAAATATCACTCAGACAGGGGCGACAAACTGGAACGGGTCCTTAACACAGGGACAGCTATGGAATCCCGTAATTTAAGAAGTCCGAAGGCACGTGACATGGAGGGCACTATATTAATGCATTGTGGGGGGGCTCTGAGGTTTTTAAGTGACACTGGCTCCGATGTCAGCCTAGTGAAGAGGCAATCAGTGCCTAAAAGAGTTACAATCGGCAGAGGCACCACGATCGAATTAACGGGTGTAAGCGAGGGAACGATTTACACCCAAGGGACCGTTCAGTTTGTTATTGGAGGTACTAAACACACAGTTCATGTGGTGGGCAGTGATTTCCAACTGAGCCAGGATGGTATAATAGGGAGAGACATCCTAGCTGACAGCGTGATCGACTACCGGGAGGGTCATGTTACGATCCACGGTAAAAGATACCCGCTGGGAGCGAGGGAGGCGAAGATAATCAGCCTCGAGCCTCGAACCCAGAAGGTAGTTGTTATTGAAGTCGATAAGAATCTACCAGTGTGAATTATTGAGAGGGCCGAGGTGGCACCAGGGGTTTACCTCGCAGAGTGTCTAACTAGGTCAGAGCACAACGAGGCAGTAGTCAGCATGATGAATACTACTGAGGAAGAAGTGACTCTGTACAGCCCTCGAGTGCGAATGCAGGAGGTGGATAACACCTGCCTGGCAGAAGTACGCAAGGTACAGCAAGGCAGTAGGGCAGTAACCGGAGAACGGGCTACTCAGAAGCCCAGATCACGCCGAGTGATAGACTGCTTGCGAGTGGACCATCTCACGCAGGTAGATAAGGAGGGTATATACGCCATCTGTGCGGAATACAATGACATCTTCCACCTTGAGGGAGATAAGCTCACATGCACGGAAGTTATACGTCACGAGATCCCAACGCCCCGGGATCAACCCCCGATTAATGTGCGGCCGTATAGGCTGCCGGAGGCACAAAAGGGAGAAATAAAAGCGCAGATAGATAAGATGCTAGGTGATGAAATTATTGTACCTAGTACCTCCCCTTGGAACGCACCGTTGTTGTTAGTACCGAAGAAAATGGATGCGTCAGGTAAGCAAAAGTGGAGAGTTGTGATTGACTTCCGAAAATTGAACGAAGTAACGATAGGGGTTAGTTATCCCCTCCCACTCATCTCAGAGCTATTAGATGCTCTAGGTAAGGCCAGGTATTTCAGTACACTTGACCTTTGCAGCGGTTATTATCAGGTGTTATTAAAACCTGAATACAGGCCCAAGACAGCTTTTTCAGCATTAGGGCGCAAGTACGAATTTGCAAAGATGCCCATGGGGTTGAAAGATGCGCCAGCCACATTCACAAGTCTGATGAATACAGTGCTTACCGGATTGACAGGTATTCAGTGTCTGTGCTATCTAGATGATATAATAGTGTATGGTAGCTCAATAGAGGAGCACAATGCTAAGTTAAGGGATGTTTTTCAAAGGCTGAGAGAAAATACGTTGAAGCTCCAGCCAGATAAGTGTGAGTTCCTGAGGACTGAAGTGACGTTCTTAGGGCATGTAATTACTGAAGGGGGAGTCTTACCAGACTCACGAAAGCTGCAGGCCGTGAAGGATTTTCCGAGGCCTACCACGAGCCGCCAGATTAAACAATTCTGTGGACTCAGTGGGTATTATAGGAGGTTTATACCCAATTATAGTAAGATCGCGAAGCCACTATATGAATTAGTGAAGAAGGAAGTTCCCTTCGTGTGGGGAGATGCACAGGAACAAGCGTTCGAAACGCTAAAGCAAAAACTCATTGAAGAACCTATTCTGCAGTAACCAGATTTTGAAAAGCCATTCGTTCTTACCACAGATGCTAGCAACGAAGCAGTGGGGGCCGTATTGTCACAAGGGCCCGTGGGTAAAGATCTCCCCGTAGCATACGCAAGCAGGACGCTTAATAAGGCAGAAAGAAATTACAGCGTCACAGAAAAAGAATTATTAGGCATTGTTTGGGGTGTAAAGTATTTCAGGCCGTATTTGTTCGGACGGCATTTCACAGTGGTGACAGATCACAAGCCGCTGAAGTGGGTGTTCAATGTTCAAGACACGTCGTCACGCCTGCTAAAGTTCCGATTGAAATTGGCAGAGTATGATTTTGAAATCATTTACAAGCAGGGCAAGCAGAACTGCAATGCTGATGCCCTTAGCAGGAATCCCACTGATGCACAGTGTCAAGCGCGAGTGATTAACTCGGCTGGGCACGAGTTACGGCAGAGGGCGGCCGTGGCCACTCATATGGAACCTCGTAGGAGGGTAGCAATGACTTCAAAACCCGAGGACGCTACGGTAGAGGGAATTGAAGCAGACGGTAGTGAGGTCTCCGAGGACGCTAACGCAGAGGAGTCCACGCCCGAAGACAGCTTACCCGAGGTAACCGAGTTGCAGGAGGTTGAGAAATTGGCCATCCTGAAGGAGTGTCATGATTCCTTGGTTGGAGGACACCAGGGAATAGCCCGCACGTACGCCAGGGTACGCGAACGATTACTGTGGAAGGGAATGAAAGGTGACATTGAGCGTTATATACGCTCGTGTCCTTCATGCCAAAAGAATAAGGGGACTAGACCAGACGTCAGAGCGCCAATGGTAATTACGGACACCCCTAGCACGGTCTTTGAGAAGGTATCTCTGGATGTGGTGGGTCCACTTCCAGTGACAGAGCTTGGCAATAAGTATATTTTGACATGCCAGGACCAACTGTCGAAGTACGTGGTAGCTAGTGCCATGCCGAATCAGGAGTCTGAAACAGTGGCACGGACGCTCATTAATAATGTTATAAGCATTTACGGGATACCGGGGCAGATTCTCACTGACCAGGGTAGTAACTTCATGAGCGAAGTGTTCAAGGCACTTTGCAAGAAACTGCGAATTAAGAAAACAAACACAAGCGCTTTCAGACCGCAATCCAACGGTAGCGTAGAGAGATCTCACAAGGTACTAGCAGAGTACCTGAGGCATTATGTTTGCTCAGGCGGGCAAAATGACTGGGATAAGTATTCGCCCACAGCGAGCTTTGTATATAATACCACCAAGAGTACTAGCACAGGGTTCACACCCTACGAGCTTATTTTTGGAAGGAAGGCGAATATACCAGGTGTATTGCAAAAGCCACCTGAGGTGGATTATAATGAACATAAGAATGTGGTAGAGGAGCTGACGTCACAGCTCAGGAGGAATCATGAAGCCGCTAGGAGGACGCTAGTGGAGCGTAAAGAACTGGAAAAGGCTAATTACGATAAAAAGCAGAACGAAGTCACATTTCGAATTGGTGACAAGGTACTCTTGCGTAATGATGCATTGCGAAGAGGACGATCAAAAAAGCTGAGTCCGCCATTTGTAGGGCCTTATGAGGTCGTCGACGTTTCAGGGGTAAATTGTACCCTACTGCTTAGTAAGAAAGGCAGAAGAGTCAAGGTGCATAAGAATCGGTTGAAAATGTACTTGTAAAAGGGCTCCAACGGTTTTAGAACCCGGGTGGGTGCAGAAGCAGCACAGAACGGATTAAGGGGTACGGATGTGTAACGGTTAGCAGATACAGCGATAGCTAAGGGTAACACAGCTGTAAGAGATTGTGTGCGCATGGAGTCAATGTGGTTTATCAGTAGGCACACAATAATATTTGAACAGCGGACAACTGAGGCGAGCAGCCTAGATAATGCACCGGGGGACATGAGTTATGTAAGGCGAAACACAGGGATGTCCATAGTGGCCCCGGAGCGGCCATCCTGAAGAAGTTAAGCCCCCGTGTGGGTGGCGGGAACCATTGGAACGTTTAGACACGTGATCATTGGTGTTAGAATACCCCCAACAGTGAGCCTGCTGTGTCGTAAGAGGCGACAGAAAAGAGGCGTAGCCTGATGACCTCGATGACCTACTGGTCAGGCAGGCGCAAATCCCGGTGAGTAGCTCTATGTAATTGAGCCATGTGTTGTGAAGGAACCAAAGGAACGCGGAAGCTTGCTGTTCATAGTAAATGGAAGCCGAACAATGGCATAAGGGTGAATCAGTGTTATAGGTACAAATTATTAAGGGACACATACGTGTGTATAGCAAGTAGAGAAGAAGTGCTCTAAGAGGCACATTTGAGGAAAGCGAAGAGTCAGAACCTCAAATTTCGGCCACGACGAAGTTACACACCCCTTCGTCTCAATGGCAATTAGGACATAGCGACAGCTGCTGGTAGGGTTCTTTCATACCCCGCCAAGCTACGGAAAACAAAATTGGGTCGTATTAGAAATTTTAACAGTCAGACGAATAGAGGTTCGGCGGGTGGCACTGAAGTGCTCGTAAGTAAAGGGTTGCACGATGGCGAGCGTGTAGCCTATATGTGACTCGTCACCCCTAGGGTAGTCGCGGATACGCACCCATTTGGACAGGGGTAGGGAAAACCGGAAATTAGCTTAGATGAAATGAAACAGAAACCGAGCCATGAAGGGCACATTTTGAGAGCATTCAGTAAAATGCAAACGGCATTGGTGTAGCCATCCCCGAGGTGGGATGTGAAGCCGAGTCTCTATGTAACAGAACTCGAAGTTAAGGGAGCAAGTTTTTGAACTTAGTGTATGACACTGCTGATAGTTTTGTAGCCGCATGCCTAAGCCAGGATGCGAAGCAAAGTCTTTTGAGACTTTAGTTATTGAAGTAGATAAAATTTTGGTGGAAAATCAGTAAAATAGGTAACGAATAACCTGTCTTTACCTTGCAGGTAAGGCAGAAGGCAATGGCACGAATGCTAGAATGGTTCTACACCATGGTGGCGGTGGTAACAGTGACGTCATCACCCCACGGCATAACCGGAGAAGTACTAGATGTACAAGTGACACCATACGAGAATACACCTGGAGTATACTTCGACAACCAGGGTGAGATACAGTTGTATAATATGGAATGGACATTAGTTACCTATGTGAATTTGAATCAGCTAAGTGATGTATTTTCAAATATCAGGGAGCATATACACTGGACACAATTGGCATGTATATTGTTAGAGCAGAAAACAAATTTGACATGTCAGCATGACGTTAAGATGTTAAGTAATCATTTGCAACGGATTAAGGAATCTAAAGAAACGATAGCCAAAATCACTAGACCAAGTGGGGAGACGGATAATACCAGACCGAAAAGGGGATTGATAAATGCTGTAGGTTCAATAGCCAAAGCGTTATTTGGAACATTAAGTCAGGATGATGCAGATAAGTATGAGTCACAAATAAGTGAGTTAGAAAGAGAGCAACTCTCAATGATTAAGGTCACTAAAGAACAGATGTTAGTGGTTAAGTCCACGTTACAAACAATGAACAGCACCATCTACGATGTAACTGCAAACGAGCAGAGGTTGACTCAGGGTTTAAATGAAATCAGGACATATTTGTCCAATAGTACGCTTCGGATTACAGAAGCATTTGAGCAAGCAGAGTTAGAGATCTCATTAAACAGACATTTAATTGAGATAGAAGGCTTACTTGTACAGCTGTATGAGCAGTACAGTGTGGTACTGTCAGGCATCATGAATGCACAGTTAGGAGTCATCCAGGTACAGATAATATCACCGGATGACATCATAGAAAGTTATAAGAAAGCCCAGGAGGACTTTCCCAAGGGGCTGTCTCTGCCATTTGAATTAAGGTCAGCTTACGGTTACCTAGTCTACAAGGTGGCCTCAGTGGAAGTGTTTACAAGTGAAAATTATCTTGTGTATGTTATAAGGACACCCCTTACAGACAGAGTGGTTTATAGTGTGTATCATATGATCCCATTCCCCACCTACATGAAGAGTAATCCCCACCATTTTGTGTACATCCAAGAGGCCAAGGACTATATATTGATGGACAAGGAAAAGCAGACATTTGCGCAATTAGATAGGGAACAGGTGAGGCAGTGTAAGGTAGTGTCTGCCACGTGGAGGTTGTGTCATGCTCAGTTCCCTGTTAATATGGTTCACTCGCAAGACAGTTGCGCAGTGAAGATACTCAGTGGAGTTAGCCAGGTACCGGAGAATTGTGATAAGAGAGTACTACCAGTACAGCGATTGCTGTGGATACCTATAAGGGAAAACAGGTATATTTATGTGTCCCCAGGTGAGACAAGGGTCACCTGCATATGTAAGGACACTACAAGTGATATGGGATTAACTGGCACAGGTATTGTTGTGTTAAGTCCAGGGTGTACGTTGTACAGCCCACATAGTAAGGTACAAGGGGTAGGTAAAATAAACACTACTCGAGGTAAGGACTTAGTGCCAGATTTGATACTTAATTATGACTGCTGCGAGCAGATTGGTAGTGAGATTAAGTTAGAGCAGGTACCGGAGGTTAATAAACTGCCACTGAATAATTTGTTAAATCATGTGAATGATTTAAAGTGGGCCACGCACAAAACAGAAGAGGTGGAGGACTTGGTAAGAAAACAAGAAGAAGAAATACAAAGTCAGATGATGTATAAAAATTTCAATGTATATAAGTATATTGTACTAGCTATAGCAGGTACAATTGGGATAATTTTATGGTGCTATTGTTGCAATTGTTGTTGTGATTGTCCTAAATTAGGGTTTCCAGACAAAAAATGGTTTGATGATGCAAGGTCGCATTGCCCAAATATTTGCATAAGGCAAACAGTAATTACGAGGGAAGGCAAGGCTAGGACTTCAGACGAAGACATCACGATATTCCAACGTCCCAGGCAACTTCTGGGACGCCCGGAGATGTCTGAGGAAATCCTGGAATTACACTCTAGGCCTGCTGAAGGACGCTTCAGTACGCCTACGAGGGCTATTGTTGATTCAGATATGAGTGCGAGTCAGGTCGCATTACAGCCTTCACCCTCAACGCAAAGTCGCAGATCATTACGACTCGACAGTAACCGAGTGTAATATTGGGACAGAAATGAATGCAAGGAGGATTGCACCCATTTCTTCCCTGGGGAGGGAGGTGTCGTGACTGTGAACCTCCATGGTTCAGAACCCAGGACTGCGGTTCGAAGGAACATTATACATAAGGGCAATAGAGTTATTATTATTATTACTAAGTTGGATGTGAGCTTTTGTAAGCCAGAAATGTATTTCTGGAGGAAATAAGATTGCTGGAGCCAGGATGTGTACCGAGGTCTGTAAATATTGATGGTACAAAAGGACACTTGGTCCGGTACTTTGTATCGTAGAGAGAGTGATTCATAGTCACAAGCCAGGCCAGAAATTGAACCTTGGATGTCACGTAGACACGAGTACGGACAGGCACCGCTAGCTTAGGGAGCAGCACTTGCTAGGCACTGGGAGTGGAATGGACCACAGTTCCCAGTGGAAGGGAGAGATAGACTCGAGGTCATCTCTAGTTGAATATAATGGTATCCAAAATGGCGAGCGAAGGAGTTGTCACAGAGCGATTGCAGAGTTGTTACAGAGTAGTGGAGCGGCAGAGTAACAGTAGTTCTCACGCCTCAGTTCTTGCCAGAGTAACGTCGTAACGCGCGCGAGCAGAATTCAGCCTCGCGGAGACATGCTAGATGTCATGTATCAGTAAGACTTAGTAGCGCTATTACAGACCTGCGTGCACTTCCAGCAGTAACTTCACATAATTTGTATATAGTGTATATATACTTCGACTGCCAAGGGCTTAATAAATCGGCAGTAGTCCAAGGGAATATCATCTTTTATTCCGGTAGTTCCGGGACTAGTCTATGAAACCTCAAGTTCCCTTATCTAGTAAACCGCTCGGCTAGTAGGGGAAATCGTCAAGGAGCTGTCAACCTGCCAGAACGTCTCACAGGCCAGGTAGGTCACGACACAGAGATTAGCGCGTTTAAACACATAAACACACAAACACTTCAGCTTTATTATATTAGTATAGATAATATATTATCTAACTACAAATTATAATTCGTACGGTTGGTCTTTATAATACGATTCGCAATTTGAATCTCGATAGGCTATAAGATTAACTTTTTAAGGTTGTGTGAATTACGTATGATTACTGGTATTATGCACGTGTGTACAAATTAGAACAACACAATATAATATTTAAAATAAAATAAATACATTTAGAGCATGCGTGTCAATTCTATATGCATATGGTTACTTATCTCAGTGGAGCTTTTGCTGTACTGATACTACCTTAATGTCTGTCGCTTGTCTGCGACCGTTTGTGGATGGCATTGTGGGTTCGATAGTGCTTTGTACAGCTATATTGTCTTGCATATTTGGATCTGATGATGGTCGCTCGACAAGCGAAACATGTCATCCTATTTAGCGTATGATGCTTACAAGACAGTACTGTAATTAATAAATATAAATTTTCAAATAGACAATTTACAGCATTAGGACCCTTCATGTATGGGCTGCCAGGTCTTGAATCCATTCAAGAGCTTATGGAGTGGCTGCATGGAGCTCTTCTAAGGTCCCAGAGTACATATATAGAGGGCATTCCTGCACGACATGCTTGATGGTTTGCACTTCATATCCAAATCATAAAGAGGCGAGTCTATCCAACCCCACTGATGTAAGGCTGCTCTAGTTCGAGCAGTGCCACATCGAATTCTGTTCAGACGGGACCAGACAGCTCGAGGGAGATGGAATCCAGGTAGTTTGATGGTAGGATCAAGTACTTTAATTAGGTCACGAGGTGGAGAGGTAGACCATTCAACTTTCCATGAAATTCGGGGGTTGAATGGAGCTGAAGTAAGTTCCACAGCCGTCTTGTAGGCTGGTTTCCGTGATTTGAACCTGGATGTGGAAGGTTGATTGACGTCTTGGTGGATTGGGAGATCTTCATTATTCATAATTCTGCGCCACAGGCGGGAAAGAACTTGCTGTCTCCTGATGTGAGGAGGAACAATATTGCACAGTACAGGTAGCCACTGTGAGGGAGAGCAATGTAGAGTGCCAGAGATAATCCGCATTGTCTGCTGGAGTTGAATATCAACCAGTTGGCAATGGGAGCTCTTCAACCATACACCTGCACAGTATTCAGCTGGAGAGTAAACGACAGCCAAAGCAGTAGTGTGTTGGCATCAGCGCCTCATGAAGTACCAGCTAACCTACTTGTTAAGTTATTACGGCTTTTTAATTTTGCTGCTGTTTTTGCAATATGCTGTCTGAAAGTTAATGCCCTGTCCAATATCACTCCTAAATACTTAGGGGAGCTGTTGTACTTCAGATATTGGTTCTCGAACTTCACTCTAGGTTGGTAGTTTGCCTGTAGGTCGTTAAGGTGAAATGTGGTTACCTCAGATTTAGAAGGACTTGGTTGAAGCCGCCACTTTTTGAAATAAACATTCATCTTCTTAAAGGTCTTCACTCAGTAAATCCTCTGCTTCATCAAAAGTGTTGCACTGGACTGTAAGATTTATATCGTCCACATAGATGAATTTACGGGATACCGTTTCTGGCAGATCATGAATGTATAAGTTAAATAGCATAGGGGATAAAACTGAACCCTGAGGTAGACCATTATTGAGTGTATGGAACCTGCTTCTGGCACTTTCATTGTGAACTTGGAATAGTGTATTACTTAACATGTTGCTGATGAGAGTCACTGTTTTAAGACAAGGTACTGACTTTATGAGTTTGAGGAGAAATCCTTTTCTCCGGACAGTATCGTACGCCGCTGAGAGGCCCAGAAAGGCAGAAACACTTTTAAGTTTCTTCTCAAAGCCAATTTCTAGATATGTAGTTAAGGCAAGGACTTGATCAGAGCAGTCTCGTTTTGGGCGGATTCCAGCTTTTTCAACAGGAATCTCTTGCTCAATTGCAGGAGCAATTCTATTCAGTACGGTAACAGTCTTTCAAGTAATTTGTAGGTGACACTGAGTAAGGCAATTGGCCTGTAACTTTGGGCTAGCTTTGGATCGTTTCCTGGCTTCAGTATTGCAATTATTTTGGTCTTCTTGAAAGACGGTGGAAGACGTCCTAATTGTTGAATGGAACTGACAAAGTTTGCAAGCCATCGTTTGGTAGCTGAACCACATTTCTTGAGAAACTCCGGATACACACCATCAAATCCCGCTGCTTTTCCAGTCTGGAGGACATCCAAACCATGTTGTATCTCTTCTAATGAGAATGGTCGCGAATAAAACAAGTTAGGTTGGACTTCACGTTTTAACTTGTTGAATTCGAATCGGACCTGTCTGCTAAACCTCTTGTATCTCTCTGTCCTGGATGTAGAAATAAGGTGGTCAGCTATGGATCCTACGTTGATAGCGGAATACTTTCTTGTGGGTAAGGATGTTGAATCCAGATTTCGTATTAGTGACCATGCTTTCCTGCTTGAGTGGGTGAAATTCAAGTTTTAAACAGTCTCGTACTATTTCTCTCTTCTAGCATTGTCTAAGGATGTTAGTAATTCAACAGCTTTCTCATGACTACTGTTCCGTTCAAATTCATTGCATAAACACGTTGTTTCTTCATTCCATCCAGGGACATAATCTTTACGGAAACTTCTAGGAATGCTTCGTTTAGCAGCAGATTTGATTAATCCAACAAACCGGTCATAGTTCTCAGGGACTGGTTGCGCCCATCTAATGTTGGCATCAGTGTAACTGGCGTACAAATCCTAGTCAGCTTTCTGGAAGTTCCATCGAGGGTGGGGTGTAGATCTATAATATTCTCTGTCTTCTGCAATCCCTAACAAATATATATATATATTCTTTAAAACACATGTAATTTTCCCTTCTGCAGTTTTTTTTGCATGTCCCAATAATTGGGATTATATTATGTTGACCGACTGAAAACTTGCAATATCAATTATTGTCAATAAGACAAAACTGAAAAATGGTTTCAAAGCAATCTATGAAGTAGAAGTGAGAAACCCGTATAACAGTACTTCTAGAATGGCCTTGGCGGGAATCAAACCTACCTCATTCCAGTTCTGCTTCACGAGGGTAAGTGATCCCCGTTTAGTCCTCACAAAAAGACTGGGGCTATCCGTCATCACCGATTTCGTCCAAATTTATATTATATGAAGGATTTGGCCAGAAATGAATGTGACAAAAGTGGAAGCTCCAGATGGCCGAGCTTTTTGAAAAAATAATTGCATTTTTGGCGGGGGTTGGGTGAGGCATGAGCCACGAATGTTTTGTTTTTCTATAGCAACTTTACAACCATGTAATTCTAAAAATGTGGTGTTTATAACTTGTGCAAGAAGCCGAAAAATTACTGGTTCCCCTGCTTTTACGATGAATATTACCCGAGCAGGTGTAAATTATCAATTGTAAAGTCATAAATGCATCTAATGTTACATAGCCTATGACACTGTCGTGTACGCCTTAATAATTTCATGACCTCGTAGTTCCGCCCCTTAAAACAACAATAACTTACTAACTAATAATTGCAATACCTTCCTGAAAATGTATTTGCCATTCCAAAATGTCCTTTGGCTTTCCGTTTCATGACTTCGATGCAAATATTAATCATCATCATCATCTGTGTCCGATTCCAGTCACCCGGGGGTTGCAAACTAGACTCTTCGACTGCTGTCTATCCAACCACTTCTCCTGCTCCATTACTTCTGCCACATCCAGTACAATGTTGCATATGTCTTGTCGGATTTGGACCATCCATCTCTCTTTCGGTCTTCCAACCAATCTAATACCATCAATGGTTCCTCCCCATCTCCCTCTTTGCAGCTCTATCCATTTCTATCATTTGCACATGACCAAACCATATTAATCTCCGTCTCTGTATTAAATTGCATATTAATAACATTATGAACGAAGTGCACATAAGTGCTTGAAGCAGAAACAACTAGTTTTGTATGAAACAAATTGTGAGGGTCTGATGACAGAAACCCTAATTAAAGAGAAACCAATGAAAAAGCTTGATTTGAGAGAAGTTGAGCTTGAAATATAAAATACACTTCCTCTAAGGAACAGCTTTCGAATTTTTCCTACAATAAGGGTTTCAAGTGGCATTTCACCCCCTCCCCTTACACCCCTAACCACGGTGGTCGTTGGGAATCGTGCGTGAAGCTCACTAAGAGGCAATTACGGAAAACTCTTGGTCCTTCTATACTTTCCTATGAGGAATTTAATTCCCTCATAATTCAGATTGAAGGAATTGTTAATTCTAGACCGCGTACTCCCTCATCCAATGATCCTAATATTCTTATTTCTTTAACGCCTGGTCATTTCTTAATTGGTTGCGCTGTAGCCTCTACTCCTCCCTTGTTGATAACAATTTGCCTATTTATTGGAGAAAGATACAATATTTCCGAAATGCTTTTTGGCGCCGTTGGAAGCTGGAGTATCTCAGTTTACTTAAGCGGAGGGAGAAGTGGCTCCTTTCTCATCCCAATGTACGTGTGGGTAACAAGGTGCTCCATTGGGATCCCACTCCCCCCAGTGCCACTCTGGTCGCGATAATCATGTTCGAGTTGTAGATATTCTTACCAGTAAAGGTCATTATACTAGACCCATTTCCATGATTTTTCCTCTACCACTCGATTCTTAGTGTTTTGCTTCTTTGTTGTTGTTGTTCTTGATTTCTTGTTTGTTTGGTGGTTTTCGGAGCATGGTCAATTTCGTGGCATTATACGCTTTCTGTGTGAATGTTTTCTTCCTATATGTGACTGCCCTTTTTACTGTCCGTTTATTTTTCTCTCCCGAACACCTCGAATCAAGTGATAATTATTTCATTGTATAGCTTGCCACGGTGGTTGAGTGGATAGCGTGTCGGTCTACTAACCCCAAGATCTCAGGTTCGCTCCTGGCCTTGGTAAGTGATTCATAAAAGGCGGCAAAAATAAGACACGCATGTCATACGATGTTGGCATGTCAAAGAACCCATTTGAATTCAGTAGGCCGTGTTCTAAATGGCAAAATTAATCTCGTGAGTTTCCGCCAACACAAAGTTCCTCATTTCTCTACTAGAAAGCGATATAGTGTTCAAGGAGCTTAGATATCTAACCTCCTTGACTTTCATAGTGATTCAAGGAACAACGAAATTCGACATGCAAGCTACCCTCTGGGTGTCAAATTACAAAGCTTGTACCCGGCACCCGAGCCCATACGATATTATTACTGTATTATATTAGCTCCTTTGTACGGTTTTTCTAAGTTCTTACCTTGAGTGTTGCAGCATTCCTCACTCTCGGTACATGTTTCCACTACTAACGTGTTCAGCTCTTCGCAGCTTGCCGATGGCAAGTGACGTCACCGCGACCTTCATGCAACCAATGGTAGGCCTTTATCTGGTCATGCGGCCTTTAGTTTCGAAAAATTTCTTGGCCACTATATAAGATGGTGCTCGCTGGCGTTCTGCATCGCACTTTCTGATCATCACTGCTGCATCTCATGGTACTATTGCTGCCACTCTTCTTAGTGCTACATTGCTAGCCACTACGCTACCTCGCAGTTACATCATGAGATCTTCACTCTGACGCATCGCTCCAGATGTCAGGAATAATTGCCGGCTGTCTTACGCAGCAAGCCACATCTTAGATGGTGTATTTTAATTCATCCTTCGAAGCAGCTGCAGTCTTCCCGACTGCCGACCAATTTCAAACTTCTTCTGAATTACCGCCTGGACACTACAGGTGTCATACCTTCACGAGAGAGGAAAGAAGATTAGAACTTTTCTATCTATGGCATACATATCTCGAGGCCATGAATTCCTTCCGAAGAAACTGTTAAGACTTCTCAAACACCATTTATGATAGCTGGAACTTTTAAGGAGCTGGCTCTACAAATATATCTCTTCAACTTTTTGAGAAGATGAGTTCAATTTTATGAAGAATTTAAATTATATTATTATCATACATTTCTTCATTCAGTTTTATGGTTCTTTTATTAAAGTGTATTTTATATTTCAAGCTCAATTTCTCTCAAAGCAAGCTTTTTCATTGGTTTCTCTTTAATTAGGGTTTCTGTCATCAGACCATCACAATTTGTTACATACAAAACTAGTCATTTCTGCTTTAAGCACTTATGTGCATTTTGTTCATTGTGTTTTTAATTTGCAATTTAGCAATAATATTGACTTTTTGGTTTTCTGGTGATGTACCTCCATGCACACTACCCCGCGCCGCTTCAGTTTAATTGTTTTTCCACAGTAGTCATTTTGACTAGGCTCACGCCTGATGCGTTCTCCCTTATGGGAAAGTTTTAGGACGAAACTTTTTCTCCAGGGGTGATAGACTCGCCCCTAGCTAGCTCGTAAACTGTCGCCTCAGTATTTGCATGGAGATTGTTGGAAGAAATGTAAACGTAACAACGCTTATAGTGGGCGATGTATTGAAGATAGAAATATGCTCTCCCGGACTTTTTTTTTGTAGAACGTTTCATGATGAACAATTCTTACACTCATAGTATATAGATATTTTTAACGGTTTGCCCAGCGTAGCTTAAAAAGCGCACGGAACCATGTGCTTTTCGACTTTTTTACTGAAATCGTTACTGCTCGGCTTCCTTTGATCATAAATAAATAATTTTCTACATAAATCTTCCTCTAGATATCCTTTACAGAATGGTAATAACCGCATAAAAATCCATCCAGAGGTTCGTCCGTGACATCCAAAAACAACAGTAACGACACTCGAGCGCAGCAACAGAAGAGAGAGAGAGAGAGAAAGCGTTGCAGCAGAAGATAAATAAAACGATATCATCACCTTTCACTGTAACGCTTTTTCATGAATGTCACTGTATTCCAACAATTTATTTGACGTTGTCACGTCAAAATGTTTCCGCATAGGGACTCGACCCTACGACACTTGGATTACCGTTCTGTACTCTTTCAGCTGTGCCAGCTGCCGCCTGGAAGCTACGCTAACATACGGTGCTCATTCCTCGCCCGACCCCGGCAAAAAGGCTATCTTATATATAGAAGTGAAAGTCTGTATGTGGGTGGGTATGTGGGTCTGTTCCGTATACAAATCTACACCGTTCCACCAATCTCAACCAAATTTTGCATACACATAGCGCAGTGCCAGTGCAAGACTACGATATCTGCAAAAATCATTTTATTGAGAAAAACGGGTTTGAAGTTTTCTATAGCTTTGTATTAGCCTTTCGACAGTGTGAAAATCAATAGAGAATTTTGAATTTTGGATATGTTTCGGTTGTTTGCATATTGTACCATGTCCTTTTAATTAAAATTATACATTTTGTAATTAAGGCCCACAAAAAGGGCTAAAATGCAGATGTCGTGGTCTCGCACTGACTGTTCTGTGAAAATGGTTAGACAATTAATCAATACCAACACATCAGTTTCATTTTTTCCCTAGTTTACTGCTAAATTTGAACATTCTATACACAATTCTATATACAATAATAATTTGAAAAAAATCACTTGTTATAGAAAATAGGCACACTGAGGCCCAAGATGGAATGGATGTTGGAAAATAGTTCACAAGTTCAGCATGAGCACGTCATTTGCTTCAATAGTCAGAACCTGAGTCCTTTTCCGCTTCCAAAGTAACGAAGAATGGGTGATGCGTCTTCGGTATTAGATTTTTTGCACAGAGTGAAATAAGATCTTTCTTCTTGCTAGCTGATATTTTTGGAGACTTTCAATAAGCTGGTTTGAGTTTGAGGGTTTCGGGATGTTGATGAGGACTGCTCCTCTTTGTCTTTCTGTTTATATGCACTAGTTTATATTGATTTTTGTGGTAGGAAGTTTTATAAAAGAACACCCCAGGGGAATTCTTCTCCACCATTATCTCAGTGACAGCATTCCACGAAACTTTCTCCCCATCCTCATTGATGGAAAAATTGTTGCCGAGGTCATTGCATAATTACTTGCAATCTATGAAGTCAGTTGTTTCCATTTGTCTTACAAGGTAAGGTGTCTCAGTCCTTTTTGCAAGACTTTCGATAGTAGCAACCGGAGGGGGAACGTAAATAGGACCGGATTTCAGAGCTCCTTTCTTCTCATATACTATGCGAGAGTGCATAGCGTCTCCCTCGTTTTGTGTATGTCCTACTACCAAAAACTTATGTTGAATAGACGGAATTTCAAACTTTAGAACAGCGTAAAAGTATGCAGATAACACGAATTTGTTCTTCACTTCTTGATTTGGGTATTCTTTGAGAAACTCTATTACGCACCTACCAACTTCATTTGCCCCTCATCCAGCTTGACCTTCGTGCCACATGCAGCATCTTCCAATTTTAGAGACTGCTTCGTAAATAGTGAATTTAAATAAATTAAGTTTTCTTTTATAATAAAAGCTTGATATTTCACCACTTGGCAAGGTGTAACAGCTTGAAATTCAAACACAGCCACCACTCCACGGTTTTCCTCGGTGGCCTGATGAATATCATTTTTTTTCCCGTCTCATTGTTTCTTTCTCTGCATGATGTCTTTCATATTTGTCTTTAAGTTTTCGCTTTTCTTCTTCAGTAGAATTCTTATATTCTTCACAGATCCTTCTTAGGTCTATGAAACCCGATGTTGAATCCCGTATTAAATATCGTTTCGTGTATGTGCTTCTTTGCAATCGGTTCATTTTCTAACTTACATTAATGTGGATATATCCAACGAACCTTCAAAATACTCTCGTGTTGTATCAGCTAGAATGTAATGGGACTCCATTCTTGGAATTGAATTGATGTGTTGCCTCACTCCTTCCCTTATCACTGGGGGTAGCTTCTTTTGCTTTACAAGCTTTCCCTCTTCTTTCTTCTTCAAGAAAACCATCCTTGTTCTTGGAAATAACTGCAGAAATCATGGTGTTTCCCACGCCAAGGGTACCCATGAACATCTTCTTGACAACCTTTATTCTATCTCCTCTTATGGTTAAACGCTACCTAATTCATGTTGCAAGACCTTCCACCTCCAGGAGTGATTCTTCGATATTTCGGCTTTACTTGCGTCATGTTATGACTAATAAATAGTCTCTGCTTGTTCAGATCTCCAAGATCCCAGAAGCTCTTAATGATTGAAATCCTGTCCTCCTCTGAAAGTGCACATTTAAAATTGCAGTTTCCTTGGCATCCTTTCTTTAATGTTTTATCCTTCCTACAGGTACCATTTTTGTTGTTTACTAACTGTCCTGTATTTACTTTAAGTTTTCTTATGTTTCGAGCCTATTTATGTTCTTGACGACGACGCTTCTTCGGGCGTCTGTCTTTCTGAGGTGGTGATGCTGCTGCTGCTGTTGTTGTTGAGCCTGATCCTTCACAGTTGCTCACTAAGTTGGCACTTTCCGAAGGAACACAGATGTCTGATGTTTCGTTAACGAAACTTTCCTTCAAAGGACATGATGAAGTTTTAGAGCTTTTGAGTTCTTTGCTAGTTGATGCTAGTTCTTTGTCTTGTGTACTCATCTTGTCTGGTTTGTTATCATCATAGGCATCTTCCTCTTCTGAACTACTGGTATCAAGAATATAGTCATTGCAGATATCGTGGTCTTGCACTGAAGGTAAATGAATTCTCTTTCAATTTCCAGTGTAAAACCGATGCATCTGCAGATGACGCTGTTTTGCACGGAACATCTTAAAAAAAATACTCCAATGCAAGACCAATTCATTTTACTTCAAGGGCCCAATTATATAAATTTTGCAATTTTTGCACTTTTACATTGAAGATCACATTAAAATACATTAATTGCTGTTAAAAAATAAAAATTGAAAAATTTGCACTTATCGTGGTCTTGCACTGGCACGGCGATAGGTTAGGACCCAGAAGGCACCGCTGGCTACATGAATTTTCGATAGTCTTTCTCATTCTTCTGATTTCGGCCCTTTTGCACTCAAGCACAGGCTAATCAAATCATAAAACAAGATGTTCAGTGAAGAACATATAGCCTACTTTCTCCTAAATGTATGAGTATAGTTATAACTCGTTGTTATTATCAAAGAGTATAATAGAATCATTTCTTGGTTGAAGACCTTAGAAACTATTTACCTCTACCAAACGCCACAACCTAGATAAAAACTGCTACCATCATTGAAGAAAGAAAGATAAGAAGTATCTCAAGAATGTTATGGATCTGGAGACATAATCGACCGGACTGGCTGCGTGGCTCAGCGGTAACGTTCTCGCTTGCTGGGCCCTAGGTTGCAGGTTCGTATCCTGGCGCAGTCAACTGGCATTTGAGGGTGCACAAATGCGAGGGTGCCGTGTCAGTACATTTACTGGCACGTTAAAGATCCCCTTTGGGCCAAAATTCCGGCATCCCGGCGTCTCTAAAAGCAGCAGTAGTTAAAAGGGACGTAAAACCAATAACATTATTATTATTATTATTATTATTATTACATAATCGACCTGCCGTGGGCAACATCCAACTTTGAGTTGAGGCATGTCTTTACACGTCTGGTTGTGCATGGCTTTCACAAATCTAATTGAATTAACAAATCTTTCCATGACCCTACATAGACGTGTGTATACTATGAGGATATTTTCGATTGCTATTTGCCTGATATAAAATTATTAATTAATAACCTGAACTAGCACCAACGATAGAGTTCAGATACTATGTGAAATCGTTTTGTTCTTTACTTCAAATAACATTTTCAAATAACGCACAATAGGCTGTTACAAACCCTTTAAAATAAAAAGTAAAAATGTATCGTAGTATCATCTTGTCATTCTACAAATTCGATGCGCATTGAATGCCAATGGTATAGTAATCAATGGAGTCCTACGTAGACCAGTCGTGACGTCTAGTGGAGAAGTATCGAACAATATAATCCTAACAGGGCGAGTGCATTCTAGCGGCCATCAGAAGAAACTTTTCAATAAAATCTGGAAGTTAATAAGTAGGTCGGCGTGCAGTTACCTTTTTGGCTGCTAGATGTTTCGAGCAAATCTGCTGGCGAATTATGTTTTAATTAAATATATATGTTCCACCATAATATGCACAATATAACGCTTAATTTTAAAACGTCTGAGTCATTACAAAACAATAAATATATAAAATTTCAAGCAAAAAACCTAACTCTGATGGCGTTTGAACCATAGGCACATGAGCGGTAGGCCAACGCTTTACCACTGAGCCAATAATTGTGCCAACGAACATCGTTCTATATAAAATGACTTATATAGAACTTGTTAGCAAATAATGATTTATACTAAACGATTTCATCAGTGGAGTATATTATTTATATATAAAGCATTTCATACAAAGTTTATTTCTTTTGTATCAGTACGCTATATTGCATGCAATACTCAAATTAGTGAAATATAAGTCAGGCACAAGATATCCGCTGCCAACTTGTCTTATTACTGAGACGGCTCAGCTATTTAAAATCACTTCTGCACTATAGTATTACAAAATAAACTTTTAATTTCGAACGTGCCTCTTCCTTTAGAACAGTTAAAACGATTCTTGGCTCGATAATTGGAACTGGTGGGTCCCATGACATGGATTATAAAGTTTGCATAATTCGCACTGCCGCCATCCTGAAATGGTATGGCGGATGACCTTGTAGTTTGGTCACAAGACGCGTCCTATATGAAGGTATGTTGTTACCAACTTTGGTAGAGATCGGATGATTTGGTTAGTCGTTATTTGATTTTACGTTTTGAACGTTTGAGTGGCCGCCATTCAGTTTTGGTAAAGATGGCGGCGATATAAAACATGACACTGAGGTGCCCTTTGCTTGTTCTACCTCTGTACCAAATTTCGTTCAATTCGCATTCACCGTGTTCGAATTGATAGGGGGGGACAGACATTCAGAGTACACACACTCACACACACACACACACACACACACACACACACACACACACACACACACACACACACACATACTCACACACACACACACACACACACACACACACAGACAGACACACATTTTTTGGCCCTGTAGTGATCTCATTAGTTTACTTTCATTTTTTGCAAAAATCGAAAGTAGGCTAATATACTCATGAAGGAATGGCAAGGCAGATAGTTTCCATGGCAACATAGCTCAAGTCGAGACACGGCCGACTGGATGCCAGTGGCGCTCTGCACTACCGGTATAGAAAATGAGGATCTTTACTTGAAATCCCGTTAGTTACTCAACTGCTCACACAGCACTGTCAACCGAGTTTAGCATAACAGGGACTTGACACTATCTTGTATATGTCAAATACCACTCACTCACTCACTCATACATTCATCACGAAATCTCAGAAACCACCGAACGGATTGGAATGAAATTTGGTACGCAGCTTTCTCAGGGGCCGCAAATGCCGGTACTAACAGAGGATTTTTGGATATTCAGGTTCTGAAGGAGTGTTAAGGGGGTAGACCTGCATTTCATTGAATAGCAATATCTCCCGATTGGTTTCATTGGGGGATGTGATACTCGGCATATAAACTCATCATTAAAAACAAGATGTTCAGTAAAGAACATATAGCCTACTTTCTCCTAAATGCATGGGTATTGTTATAACTCTTTGTCCTTTTCAAGGAGTATAATTGAATGTTGGTTGTAGTAGCTTGTTGAAATACAACGTGCTATAGGGATATTAAACATGAATATGAGGTGCCCTTTGCTAGTGCTACCTCTGTAAAAAATTTCATTCAATTCGGTTTCACCGTGTTTGAATTGATCTGGAGAATGGATTTGCACTCATACATGGCCGCTATTTGCAAACTATTGGGCTGATGACCTTGTAGTCAGTCATAAGATGCTTTCCACAAAAAGGCATGTTGTTGCAAAATCCGGTAGAGATCAAATTATTAGGATGGTCAAAATTTGATTTAAGCTTTTAACATTTGGGTGGCCGTCATTCTGTTTCCGTCAAGATGGCGGCGATATAAAACATGACACTGAGGTGCCTTTTGCTAGTGCTACCTCTGTACCAAATTTCGTTCAATTCGGTTTCACCGTGTTTGAATTGATAGGGGGAATCGATTTGCACACATACTTGGCCACCATCTGCAAACTATTGGGCTGATGATCTAGCAGTTTGGTCAGAATATGCTTCCCACATAAAGATTTGTTGTTGCAAAATTTGGTAGAGACTAGATTATTAGGTTGGTCGTAATTGCATTTTAGCCTTTAACATTTGGGTGGCCGCGATTACGTTTCCGTCAAGATGGCGGTGATATAAGACATGACACTGAGGTGGCCTTTTCTAGTGCTACCTCTGTACCAAATTTCGTTCCATTCGGTTTCACCGTGTTCGAATTAATAGGGGTAATCGGTTTTGACACAAAGATGGCCGCCATCCGCAAACTATTAGGCTGATGACCTATTAGTTTGGTCACAGGATGCTGCCCGCATAAAGGTATGTTGTTGCAAAATTTGGTAGAGATCGAATGATTAGGTTAGTCGTAATTTGATTTAAGCTTTGAATATTTGTGTGGCCGCCATTACGTTTCCGTCAAGATGGCGGCGATATAAAACATGACGCTGAGGTGCCCTATGCTAGTGCTACCTCTGTACCAAATTTCATTCCATTCGGGTTTACCGTGTTCGAATTAATAGGGGTAATAGGTTTTGACACAAAGATTGCCGCCATCCGCAAACTATTAGGCTGATGACCTATTAGTTTGGTCACAGGATGCTGCCCCCATACAGGTATGTCGTTGCAAAATTTGGTAGAGATCGGATGGATAGGTTAGCCGTAATTTGATTTAAGCTTTGAACATTTGTGTGGCCGCCATTACGTTTTCGTCAAGATGGCGGCGATATAAAACATGACACTGAGGTGTCCTTTGCTAGTGCTACCTTTGTACCAAATTTCGTTCAATTTGCGCTCACCGTGTTCGAATTGATAGGGGGGGGGACAGACATTCAGAGTACACACACACACACACACACACACAGACTCACACACACACATACACACACACAGACAGACACACTTTTTTTCGCCCTGTAGTGATCTCAAAAGTCTACGTTCATTTTTTGCAAAAATCGAAAGTAGGCTGATAAGAAGACACGTGTCTGAGGGTTTTTCGATGTGGTGTATATTATGAGGTGAAAGGGGTGAAAAATGGGGATTGAAAGATTCCTAACGGAGCCTGTACCTCTTAAAGGACATAGGCGAGGGGTTTGAAACTCAGCAAAAAAAAAACCAACAACTTAAAAAAGAAGTAAATATTTGTTTTACCGTTTTTTCATAAATCCAATTTAAGGAGCCCATGGGGAGGGATGAAATTCGGGGGAGGGGGGGGGGACAGGAAAGAATGTGTCCTAACTGATTGACTGACTCACTCACTCATCAACCTCATGGGGAAAACTGCTTTAAAGTAAGTAAATAGCTGTTCGACCGTTTTTTCATAAATCAAATTTAAGGGGTTCATGGAGAGGGGTGAAATTCTGAAAAAAGAAAATTGAAAGAAAATGTCCTGACTCACTCACTCATCATCGACCAGCCAAAATTATTGAAGTTAGAAACTTGAGAGTTTGGGGATATGTTCATTGTATATCAAAACCGTCTACTAAGGGAGGATTTTCGGATATTCAGGTTCTAAAGGGGTCTTATGGGGGTTAAACCTGCATTTCATTGAATAACAATATCTCCCGATTGGTTTCATTGGGGGATGTGATACAAGGCATATAAACTCATCATTAAAAAGTAAGAAGACACGTGTCTGAGGGTGTTTCGATGTGGTGTATATTTTGAGGTGAAAGGGGGTGAAAAGTGGGGATTGAAAGATTCCTAACGGAGCGTGTATCTCTTAAACGACATAGGCGAGGAGTTTGAAACTCAGCGGAAAAAAATCGGCATAAAAATAAGTAAATATGTGTTTGACCGTTTTTTGAAATGAAAATTTATTGCAGCCAAATAGCCATTGTTACATTCCTAAATATACATTACATTCATAAATATGCAATAATACCAAAATAATTTTATTGTCAAGATATTTTCATTAGGGTTCTTTGCTGTATTCAGTCACTGTTTTAGTTCTCTTCTTGCACTTTTCTATGTGATAACGTTCACAGCTCTCACCACATATTGTACACTTGCAGTCTTCTTTTACTTCATGGTAGCGTGCCGTCACACAGAGTTTGTGGTGGAACCCATGTACGGCCATTCTTGTTAGCACATGTCGTAGCTCCTGGTTTGGTTCCGTCCATTTCCTCTCCATCATGGCGTCAGTTGTGTAGAATTCCGGCCATATTTCTTCGCACTTCTTTCTTCTTTCCTTCAGAATCTCCGTGCTTTGTCGTGTGGATGGTAATAAATGCCTATGTCTTATATCCTCGATGTGATATGTTTCCTTTGTAAGTACGTATACCAATCTTGATTGTGTGTTCATCGGGAGACAGAGAGCTCTCTTCAGGTATCTTGCTTTGACTTTTTCTATGGTTCTTAAATCTGCTAGTGATAGCGCTTCCCAGAATAGTTCAATCCCATATGTTATTATCGGGCTTATGGCTGCGTGGAATATTTTCATTGCTGATTCTTGTGAGAGTTTGTGGAGATCCTTTATTCCGTAGGTGGCTCTAATAGCCGCTGTCACTTTTTCTTTGATATGGATTCTGAATGATCTACCGGTCGTCTGAAGTGTGATACCTAAGTATTTATATGCGTGTACTACTTCAAGGTGTCTGCCTTTGAATTTTATTATTTAATTTTCTGCTACTCTTCCGCCTTTTCTGAAGGTTACTTGCATTGTCTTGCTCTCATTTATTTGCAAGGAGTTGAGCCTAAAACCATGTCATCTGCGTACATGTGCAGTGAAGTTTCTTTGTTGTGTTCTATTATTTGTATTATGTCAGATGTCAATATGTTGAAAAGAATGGGGCTGATTGGGTCCCCTTGCGTGACTCCGTTTGTCTGTACTATGTATTTTGAGACTGATATATCATCGCTTATGTTTACTACGTTGAAGGTCAATATGTTTCTTAATAGAACAGTGATGCTGTGTTCGTTTCCAATCATATGTGCCAGTTTCTTTAGCAGTTTTTCTCTGGTCACGAGATCGAAAGCCTTTTTGTAGTCGATGAAAACTGTGAAGTATTTCCCCTTCGGGTGTCTTAATGCCTGTTCTATCTCTTCTAGTAAATTTCTGATCGCCTGGGTGGTGTTCCGTTGTCGTCTGAAACCGTACTGCTGTTCTTTTATCAGGTGGTCTGTCTCTTTCACCAATCTGTCCGTTATGAGTTTTGAGAATATTTTGAGGTCATTATTTTCCAGGGCGATGCCTCTGTAGGAGTTGGGGTCTGCTGTGTCTCCCTTTCCTTTATATATTACTTTTATGGTAGATCTTCTCCATGCTTCTGGAATTTGTCCCCTGTCCAAGCATTTGTTGAACAATTCTGTCCAAGCCTCTGTGAGCCAGTTCTCCGTGGCTTTGATTTTCTCGTTGTAGATCCCATCAGGGCCCGCTGCTTTGTTGTTTTTCGTATTGATGATTGCGTTTTTAACTTCCTCTTTGGTTAAGATGATGTTCTCAGCTCTGGTTCCAGTGCTTGTGCTTGGGATGGTTTCTGGCGTCGTTCGCTGAACGTTGAGAATGTCAGAGAAGTGGTTTCCCCATATGTCCATTTGTATTGTTGCGTTAAAGGTACTTCTTTTGTTGGAAAGGGCGATACATGGATTCTTAATTGCTTCTTCTGCTATGCGCGCTGCTTCTTTTTCTGTGTGTTGGTTTTTCTTTTCTATCAGCATTTTCTTGTATATTTTCCTTTCTGTTGAGTATTCTTCGAGAGCTTCTCTTTGATTGCTGTCTCTAGCTCTATGTAGTGCTTGCAAGGTTGTTCTACGTTGTATGTAACATTCTACGTCGAACCACGGTTTAGCCTTTCTTTCCGTGTGTGGTATTGCTGCGGATTTTATGATTTCCTTTATTGCAGTGACAGCCTCGTCCAGGTTGTTTTCACTTATTATGCCCCTGGTTTTGGTTATTTCAGTACTCAGATTGTGGAAAGCCTCTGTGCCAAGTTTCCTCGTGAGTTTTGCTTTCGGGTGCTTGTTTGAGTTTGTGCACCTGTTTGTGTTAAAGTTTGATGTGTTCTGATTGGTTTGTGTTTACAGAGCGGGGTGTCCGCTGAAGTCCACAGTGCTTCTTGTTTTCCTGGTGTTAAGTCTCTTCCTTTTGTGAAGATTAAATCTATTGCACTTTTGCCGTTGTGTGCGAAGTACGTCAAGAGATCTCGCTTGTTCACCAGCTTATAACCCTCCACTTCCATCAGTTCCAGTATTGCTTCGCTCTTTCGTCCTGGTTTATCCAGTCTACTGTTTGTCTCCTGCAATTACTATATTTTGCTCTTTCTCGTCGTATGTAATGATTTTAACTAACATTTCCTTCGCGTCTCCCAGTGTGGCTTGAGGTTGTATGTATAGGCCTGCGATTGTGATGTGTTTTGTTGTGATGATGACAATGTTTTCTTCTTTGTAAATGTTCTTTACTTTGCCGATGCGGTTATTGTATAGGCATTTTTTCATAAATCCAATTTAAGGGGCCCATGGGGAGGGGTGAAATTCTGGGGGAGGGGGGGGGGGGGAGGGCGATAAACAGGAAAGAAAGTGTCCTAACTGATTGACTGACTGACTCACTCATCAAACTCAGGGGAAAAACTGCTTTAAAGTAAGTAAATAGCTTTTCGACATTTTTTTTTTTGGTCAAACAAATTGAAGGGGTTCATCGGGAGGGGTGAAATTCTGAAGAAAAATAAAATTGAAAGAAAATGTCCTGACTCATTCAATCACTCATCATCACCTAACCAAAAATATTGAAGTTGGAAACATGGCATTTCGGGGATATGTTCGTTGTATGTCAAAACCGTACACTAAGGGAGGATTTTTGGATATGCAGGTTCTAAAGGGGTCTTAAGGGGGTTAAACCTGCATTTCATTGAATAACAATATCTCACGAGTGGTTTCATTTGTGGATGTGATACTCGGCATATAAACTAATCATTAAAAATAAGCAGACATGTGTCTAAGGGTTTTTCGATGTGGTGTATTATTATGAGGTGAAAGGGGTGAAAATTAGGGGTTGAAGGATTCCTAATGGAGCGTGTAGACCTATCTCTTAAACGACATAGGAGAGAAATTTGAAACTCAGCGGAAAATAAATCAGCTTAAATAGTAAGTAAATCGGTGTTCGACCGTTTTTTCATAAATTAATTTAAGGGGCCAATGGGGTGGGGTGTAATTCTGGGGGAAAAAAGGAGAGAAAGTGTCCTAACTGACTGACTAACTCACTCACTCATCAAACTTAGGGAGAAAAGACAGCTTAAAAAATAAGTTAATAGGTGTTCAAGCATTTTTTCATCAATCCAATTTAAGAGGCCCATGGGGAGGGGTGAAATTCTGGTAAAAATAATTGAAAGAAAATGTCCTGTCTGACTCACTCACTCATCACGCCCAACGAAAACTATTAAGGTTGGAAACATGAAATTTCGGGAATATGTTCGCTCTATGTCGAAAACGTCAACTGAGGAGCGATTTTTGTTTATTCGGGTTTTAAAGAGGTGTTACGGGGGTAAACGTGCATTTCATTGAATAATGATATCTCATGAGTTGTTTCTTTGGGGAAGTGATATTCGGTATATAAACTAATCATTAAAAATAATCAGACATATGTCTAAGGATTTATCGATGTGGTGTATATTATGAGGTGAAAGGGGGTGAAAATTGGGTGTTGAGGGATTCTTAACGGAGCGTGTATCTCTGAAACTTCATAGGCGAGAAGTTTTCAATTCGGCGGAAAAACAGCTTAAAATACAAGTAAATAGGTGTTCGACCGTTTTTTCATTAATCCAATTTAAGGGGTTCATGGGGAGGGGTGAAATTATGAAAAATAAATGAAAGAAAATGTCCTGACTGACTCACTCATCATCGTACAGCCAAAATTATTGAATTTAGAAAAATGAAATTTTGGGGATATGCTCGTTTTATATCGAAAACTTCCACTAAGGAAAGAATTTTGGGTATTCAGGTTCTAAAGAGGTGTTAATGGGGTAAACGTGCATTTCATTCCTGCAGAATAATTACTGGTTGCCTGAAACCTACACCTGTCCACAAACTACATTCCTTGGCAGGAATAGCCCCTCCTGATGAACGCCGTGAGGTCATAGCACAAACGGAACGAAAAAGGCCGCAGAGGACCATGCTCACCCTCTTTTTGGTCACCAGCCTCCAAGAAGGCGGCTAAAATCAAGGAAAAATTTTCTGCAAACAACATCGATGCCTACTACAAAACCCGAGGTAGCCAGGATACAGCTATGGCAATCCACCATACCACCAGATTGGATGAAGGCCAAGGAAAGGCTTCCAGCAGGCCACAACAACAACTGGGAAACTTGGCGGTCACTCAACAGACTTCGGACTGGTGTTGGGAGATGCAAAGTTAATCTCCACAAATGGGGATACCTACAGGAATCAGAACTCTGTGAGTGTGGGGAGAGACAGACCATGATACACCTGTATTCCTGTGAACTGTGCCCGTGCTCTTGCACAACACAGGAGTTAATGGAAGGTCATGAAAAGGGTGTGACAGTGGCCCGTTTCTGGGCAATCTAATTCGAGACATAGTTGTATGAATTATTTCTTTTTAATATTGTGTATCATCCCTCTGTGTATGTTGTAGTGATTTTGACTCGAATAAATAAATAAATATTGAATAACAATATCCCACGAGTGGTTTCATTTGGGGATGTGATACTTGGCATATATACTAATCATTAAAAATAAGCCGACACATGTCTAATGTTTTTTCGATGTAGTGTATATTATGAGGTGAAAGGGATGAAAAGTGGATGTTGAAAGATTCCTAACGGAGCGTGTATCTCTTAAACGACATAGGCGAGGAGTTTGAGACTCGGAGGAAATCAATCGGCTTCAAAATAAATAAATAAATAAATAAATAAATAAATAAATAAATAAATAAATAAATAAATAAATAAATAAATAAATAAATAAATAAATAAATAAATAAATAAATAAATAAATAAATAAATAAATAAATAAATAAATAGGTGTTCGACCGTTTTTTCATAAATCCAATTTAAGGGGCCTATGGGGAGGGGTGAAATTCTGGAAGAAAAACGTCTACTAAGGAAGGATTTTTGGATGTTCACTCTCATCGACCAACCAAAACTATTAAAGATAGAAGAATGATATTTTGGGGATATGTTTGTTGTGTGTCTACTAAGGAGGGATTTTTGGATATTCAGGATCTAAAGGGGTGTTGGCGGGGTTAAACCTGCATTTCATTGAATAACAATATGACACGACTATGACGCGAGCGAAGCGAGGCTAAAAATGAGATGGTGTGTGTCTGTGTATTAGTCAATCACGCAAGTACCACTGGTCCGATTTACATGAATTTTACATGGAAGTAGCTGATTTACCTAGTTAACATCTAGGTTACTTTTGATTTCAATACTTTGCACTATTTAAAGATGGCGACCATTTGAGTGACGTCACTACACCCTTTGGTTTCAAACTTTCATATTTCCATTTCAAATACAAAGACAACGCTAAGAAATAGCAAACTTTTGATGGCATATACGAGGTTTAAAATTAAATTTTCTATCCGAAAGGTATCTGCAACGGTTATTGAGTAGAACCTAAATTTGTGCTATACAACACGGTCAACGCCGAGCGGTGTAGTTGGACAAAATGTTCCATCCTTAATCTGCCTCTGCGCAGCACCTCGCCTATCCTCTGTTTTAACTGTCACCTTCACATTTTAATTTATTTATGACTCGTAGCGAAGCACGGGTACTTCATCTAGTTTCTTATAAACGCTAGTCCATCAGGAGCTCCCACTTTTGACACTTTAATATCTGGTCAAACCCTGCATATATGCTACCATAAATTTGGACGAAATTTGTGATTACGAGTAGGCGCGGTCCCATTGTCAGACCAAAACTAAATTTCTTGGTAGACCCAAAATCTGAGAGATGGCTGAGAATAACGTTAACCACTTCACTAAGAGACGTCTAGAGTACCTGTTATAACAACACGAAGGCCACCGCCTACAAATATATTGAATACAAGCTATTCAGCTTTAGAGGTGTGTTACTGAACTGAGTTGTGTGAAGTAAGAATGAAATCGTTTGTTTTTTTGCTCAATTCGAGAATAATTTAAAGTTGAGGGCTTATTAAAAGTTCTAACGAAAGCTTTAATAATTAAAGCTCCTCTCCTTTTCCACGCCTTTCATTACACAGTATCAATTAACTTCCTGTCAGAAAAGAACATAGCGGCACTTTAACTGAATTTTTGTTGTTCCGTATTTTATAAAACACCTTGGACGTCATAGTAATCAGCACCGTAAACTTGGATGTGTGTAATTTTGTCCGTCGTATCTTGGGAAATTGTGGTGTCTGTAGCAGGATGTGTACTTGTAATTTGTAAATTATGTTAGAAACCATCCCGGTATATGACTGGAATAAAAGTGGATTACTTAGATGGGAATTGAACCCAACTCTTCTCAGTTTCGTGACTAGTGGGACATGATTTGGTTGCCACGGGGCCCCAGCTGAGTCCGGCATTACTTCCTCTTATTGGTGTCAGGCTCCTTTCTGTCATCTGTCCTGTCGACCACGCTTGTCAACTCTTGATCTCCTCATACCCCGACGGAATTAGGGTATCCGAGACCTAGGATGTCTTTCACTTTCCCGACTTAATTGGCCCTTGTCTCTTCTTTCCAGATCCCTCATTCTTCGAAGGGTCAGACCTCTTGATTTTCTTTCCATATTATCTCCTGCCTTCTACTCAAGGTCCTAACTAAAGGAAGCGGGGTGTATGTAGCCTAACCACTTATGGTACACCCTGGATAGTGCTACATCCTCAAGGTTTCACGGCTGGTGAGCGTGGGAGCTAACGACCCCGTGGGATTCCTGAGCTGGGTCCATTTTCCCCCTTTTTCAACTCACTCTGGGGCGAACCCTGTTCTCTTTCCCTTTCCTATCTGCCTTTCATGGCTCTACTTCCTTCAAAGTCCATCAATTCTTGTTCTTCGAGGGTTGAGGATATATATTGTCCGTATCTTTTATTTCCCTTATTCTTCTATTGTTTTCCATTTCTTCTTCTTCTAGTATATACCTCTGTAGTTAATTTTACTTATAGACAGCGGCATTAGTTTCATTTCATTCCCATTACTCGCTATCACCCATCTAATTAGGGACCGATAACCTTGATGTTAGGCCCCTTAAAACAACAACTACCATCTTTATCTCAGTCTCTTATCATAAGGCTAAGTATACTCCGTTCTAACACTCAGACCAGAATTAAATTAAGAATAGAATTGGAAGAGAGGCAGCCGTAACTGCTGTAGTGTAACAATTATTCATACAACGGAATGGAGGTCCTTACAATTTTATTTTACATAAACATTCTTTATTTATAAATTCTTCAAGTGCTGGTTTAGCGATAAAATACTTAACTCACAAATATTTGGAAGTTGGTGCATCTAAAACTGTGTCAGTGAAAATTAACCATAAATGTTGAGATGACCATCGTGGCATCAAGCGCCGCAACACAGTTTTGGATGAAATATATTACCGCTAAACCAGGACTTAAAGATTTTATGAATAAGGAACGTTTATGTAAATGAAAATTGTATGGATATCAATTTCGTTTTATGAATATTGTTACACTAGTTTGAAGAATTAGATATAAGAAATTTGGCCGATGAAGAGCTCAATGAGAGGTTGAAACATGTACCAATGATTGATTAGATGTTCTTAATTTTGAATTGATAGGCGTTATATTTTAAAAGTTATTTATTTCCTGGTCGCCTCCGTAGCGTAGTGGTCAGCATGGTTAACTGCCGCGCCGGAGGTCCCGGGTTCGATTCCCGGCTCTGCCTCGAAATTTGAAAGGTGGTATGAGGACTGGAACGGGGTCTACTCAGCCTCGGGTAGCCCAAATGAGTAGAGGGGGTTCAATTCGCACCTCAGCCATTCTCGAAGTGGTTTTCCGTAGTTTCCCACTTCGTCTTCGGGCAAATGCCGTGATAGTACTGCACCCGTATCCACGTGGTCTTACCTGATGAAATCCGAAAGAAAAAGCAGGATCGTAGAATCTGGAAGCCCCGGCTGAAAATAACCCCCAAGACACCACCACCAAGGATAGACCATGGATAGGAATACCACAAAAATTAAAAATAATGTGATAAGAAGATGCCAGTGGTCTATAAAAAATGAAAAATAGCTCAAAGTGAGGTACCAAGACTCTTCAAGATAATTAAATTAATCTAATCTCGGGCGCGTTATAAAGCATCCTAGCTAATGACCCACTGGTTCTCGAAGCACATTCTAATTTGAATAGAAATCACTAAGTCATTAGTATGAATTTTAAAATTTAACAAAAGTTTATTAATTGAAACCGCAGTGTGGTGAAGTAAAAACTCCACTGAACAAAAGTTCATAACCTTATGCTTCTGTCGAAGCATGACAAAAATGTTTAAGAAACAATCGCCTTAATTAGGCCACACAAACTGCCTATCGTCTCATCATCATGAACGAAGTTCCAAAAAAAAAAAAAAAAAAAAATACATACAAATATTCTGATATTATCGTAAACCCTTTTTGATATATTTATAAAAATATTCTATTCAATCGTAGCAATTAATATAAACATATTTTACATAATTACATTTTATTTCTGAGATTTAGTTGCGCCTAGAATTATTCATCACGTTAATTTCATGTATTCATATGAATTTATTTGGTTTCAATTTTCAAGTCCATGCCGTCCTAAATGACAAACAATTAAGCTAATAGGACGTTGTATTGTTAATTATATTGATTATATTTCATTTCACTTTCTCACAGATATTAGATTTTCTATCACTCAATATTTTAGTTATAAATAGCTCAAGTTTATACAAGTATTAATATTACCGTCTTTCCAATTAAACTCTATTCTAAAAACAATTGTTACTAAAACTTAACAAATATTAACGATGCTGTTACAATACTTGGTTTCTTAAATGTTGGATTCAAAATTGTATATTAGCTTTCCACTAGCTAAAATCGTGACTCAATTTCACGTTCAAAATAATACACCGTAGGGCACTCAGCAATAGCTCTAAAGCTAATTCAGCGCTGGAAAAATTGATATTGACTATCCACATATGTCAAATATCTCCTAAATTGCAATCCAAATACGCATACAAAATTCCATTATTATCATATCATCGCTAAACAGCTCTTAATAAATTCCAAACATTACGAATATTACACAAGTATTTATACAATCCTGGATAAATATGTTGCTTCAAATTAGCCAAAAGTTAAAGTGTCGAGAATAATCTTTATCACAACAATGATAAAATATTGTATTCACAAGTCCAAATAACTGTGTGAGAATTCGAAGTCTGTCACCTCGATTATGACTTACATATATTTTAAACATTTCTCTCCTTACATTACATATCATTACTAATTACATTTTCTCAAACAAAGAATTTCTTAAGTGTATCTCAATCGATCACTGTGAAACGTACGATTCAGTTTTCGCATAATTGAAAATAATTCCACTGGAGATCCTCCTCAAAGAAAACACGTCAAAACTACATCATGGGAAAGAGCCTATCTTGAGAAGGTACAAATTAACCATTAGATTTGAACGCTAAACCAAGTTGGAGTTTCCCACAAGAACCTACAAAAATTTAAAAACTGAACGAGCTCACAAGGGGAGTCAAAATTAAAAGAATTTCAAAAAAATCTCGATTACCTGAAATAAATTCGCACAATCGCAAATAATCATACTAGAAATCACTATTTTCCAGGTCGATGCTCAATCTGACAAAAATATAGAGCACATTGTCTATCTAATAACTTGCATGAGCTTTCAAATATATATTCGAAGTCAAATTCAAAAAGTCCAGAGAATTTTTTCAAAGTCGAATTCACGTATACGACGATTATGGGACATCTGCTTGAGTTAGAATTATTCTTATATAATTTTAACGTCGTCTTCTCCCTATAATTTTTCTCATGTTATCTTCCCAACAAACTATATTCTTCTATCTTATTCCCAAATTACATCTTAATGAAAGCAAGGTAATGTTCAAAGTAACACTACAATAACTACTAAATTGAACTACAAAGAGAATTACATACTCGGACAGAAATGATTAAAGAATCACCCTAGCCCTCGTCTGTAATTCTTAACTACTCTAATCAAAATTGGTGAAAAGGAACATTCAAAAGCATGACAAATTCATACTGTCTACTAAAAGAAAACTTCCAGCTACCTTGTTGAAGTTCTAGTTGAATGAAGTGAGAATGCTATAACACATACTCCTGCCTGGGATCGAACCATATCTGCTCAGCTGTACCGATCACGAAACGACTGGATATCAAGTAGACCCGATCACCGTTCGCGAAACGAGACGAAGCTAACAGATGTTTATTTGACAAAGTTCATAGTTCTTTCATTTGCTAGAGAACACGACAACATTGTTGTAGTAAGCCAAGCCAGTTTCATTATGTAGCAGTACAAATCGTCATTCAGACTTTCACAGTCTCTTCAATCTTCTCTTATAAAGTCTCATACTATTGTTGCTCATTTTTGAATCAAGTAATCATCCTGAGTATTCTACGCTGCTATGTGTTACATTTCTTGTCTGTGTTTAGCCCATATTCTGCATCTTCATAACGTAGCAATATCTCTCTCTCTTTATATCATCTATGATAATCATGGCTAAAGCTGTTTATTCTGTACTGCAATGTAGAACACGATGTTGTACCATTGGCTTAATAAGAAGTTGTCATACGTGACTGCAAGTTCGCTGTGCTCGAAATGAAGGTTAACACTGTCTGAACCTGTAATAAGATCAGACGAAAATCCTATCACGTTAAACTGTAACACGTATATATCGGCTCAACTCCACGATTACCGAACCAACACGTCTTCACGGCAACGCACGAACAAGTCTTAGACCAGAGAGCTCTACGATCCTCCTCTCTGAAGTTGTATTCACTAATCAAATCTTCGTTTGCTCCCGCAAATCATACTGTCTCCAGGTGATCCACAATGCACCTTGTTCTCTGATCGACAGCAACTATCGTTACATATATCATTGCCGAGTTCGATAATCACATGTAATAATACTGTATGCATTTATACTCATATAAAAGTTCTCAGTCATATTCCTTTATCCACAGGCTGTGTTTCCCATTCTTTGTTTCATACTGCATTGTGTATATTGCTCTACCACGATGTTCAAAATAACGACAGTGGTGCTGTGTCCATCTTGTGTTCAATACAAGTATTAAAATATCCAACATGTGGTCGTCAGCATGTACGGCGGGTTGCTGACAGCTCCTGACCTCGCCACAGTACTACCGCGCACCTGCATTCCCAAGGAATTTCGCAGTGCTGCCATCAGTGTTATTGCCAACTTAACCTATATCCAACTAAATACAAAATACGGTCTCAGTACTGAACCAGTATTTTGCATTGATTTGGAACCTGGTCATGTTAGAAGAACACAGCTGATATTTTTATGGAATTATTTCAACTACAAGCAGCAGCTATGACTTCGTGATGTGCGCTTAGGAGCTGTACTAGCAACCCGCATTACAATCTCGAACATGTGCTTTGTCCAAGGTACAGTTATTGCTTTCAAGATGGATGCCGTGCAAACATGACTCCAATACACGCTGTTATAAATATCTACAGATATTACAGAGGGGAGCCACAACTGGCAAATGCATTGCATTTCATGTAGAAACGATCTGAGTATGATTTTGACATTACAAATGCACATTGCAGAATACCAGGTGATAATCGCAATCACACTGCGTCGACATCGGTTGTCATATCGTTTGCACCCAGGAGTATTGTGGGTAGACAGGCAGTCAGTTTGAAAATCTCACTCGGGAGACATAACACATCATTCGTTCGTTGAGTACACATTATTTCAGTATCGGCCTAGAAACGCGTCCGATGGCATGACTGAATGTAGGCATATCAAGTGAAATTTAAACTTGTGAGGAGTGAGAACTGTCCGGTTCATAACGATAGGTCTTGACTTGCCATAGCAAGACGCGAGTGTTAGCAACGCACGGGGAGAAACGAATAGCCCATTGTGTTAGATTTGAGTGCAATGTAAGTGAACACAGTCTTCATATAGACTGGTGATATTCTACTGCCATTATAAGACATTTGAACATTATAGTACGGTCAATGTATACTGCAGAAATGAACGTTGTTACTATGTTGTGTGGAAATACACTTCGATTACTACAATTATGATGAAAGGATACTAAATGAATAACAGGAATGCAGCCGCTTAGCAGTGTTGAACATTTGGAATGATTAATAAGATCAACTATGAATTTCAATAGCAGAATGCTCTATAAGAAGAGGCTGAAGGCACTCTTGAGATATTGACGCTACTTTCGTACTTCTACAATATGAACCTTCAATGGCATTTTCAACTAAGCTATCGAGCAAACTTCAGACGTGTCGTGCACGCGAACAGCTGTTTTCTTTTCGAGCCGGCAGAGATCGGGGTTTGATTCTTCGCAGTTCCAGGTAGCTGGAAACATTTCATATAAGTAGACTGTATGAATTAGTCATACTTTAGAATGTTCTTTTTCACCAATTTTTATTCAGTAGATAGAAAGTGCATTCTAGGGCTAGACTTGATACTCTTATCATTTCTGTCCAAGCATGTATTTTTCCTTGTTGTTAATATTAATATTAAATGTGATGTTATTTTTAAAGCATTACTTTTCTTTTTCTAAATTTACTTTGGCGATAAATTGAGCATTATAATTAGTTGTGAAGACACAATATAAGAAGAACAGGGCCAAGACTACGATACAATTATATAAGAATAGTCGTTAGCAAGAATATGACCGATATTCCACTTACACTTGAACATTATTCAGAATAAATACTTGTGACTATTTAAGCAACGAATCTGAATATATTTGGCATTTCATGCAACATTGTTTGATAGACGTGTGAGTCTATCTTTCATTGAGTTCGATATAGACTCGTAAATATAGTGATTTCTAGTGTGAAAAATTACGTTTTTGGATTAGGCTTCTGCGATCCACAATTTTGAATTTCTTTTTGAATATAGACACTTTTTCGAGTTCGTTCAGTTTTTCTATTTTCTTTATTCTTTTGGAAGACTCCAACTTGGTTAAGCGTTTGATTCTAATGGATTATTTGTACCTTCTTAAGACAGGCTATTTTTCATGGCGTAGTTTCTTACGTGTCTCCTTAGAGGAAGATTTCCATTTAAAATTTTGTTTAGGCGAAAACTGAATTGTTCTTTTTGATAGTGATCAATCTATAATCCTTTGAATGAAATATTTGTGAAAAATGAGAGTACAATGAAATATTATTGAAAGAAAAGAAATCAGTGTATAAAATATATTCGTCATAAAACGAAATGACAATTTTGGAAAATCACTAATACTATTATATGAACATGTGAATACAACATATTTAACACAGTTCTGATAAAAATTGTCCATGACACTCTAACTTTTGTCTATTATGAAACATGGTATTTTACGATTGTTGTATAAAAGCTTTTTGGATCTTAAAAATGTTTGGTAATTATTTATAGCTATTGAGAGCTAATATACGTGTAAAGCAATGAATGTTTGCGAGAATTGAGTTATAATGAAGTAGATATTAGACATCGATGGATGGTCAATATCAGATTTCCGGTATTAAATAAGCTGATAAGCTATTACTGAGTAAATTAATGTGTATTTTTGAATGTTAATTACAGTCACGATTTCAGTTACTAGAAGGCTTTAACAAATTCACACAGAAATTTGATAAAATGGTCCGGCTAGCTCAAAACAGTTGCCAGCGTTTCGCCCCAGTGTACCAATGGGCTCTTCAGTTGGTTATGGTACACCTCACCAAGACGCGTGGCTAGTACATACTGTGAAGGCCGCTGCAAGGCACAAAATGTCGCCACGAGCAGCACCAATGTACTACGGAAGTCACAACTTCCTTTCAAAAACAAGATGTTCAGTAAAGAACATATAGCCTACTTTCTCCTAAATGCATGGGTATTGTTATAACTCTTTGTCCTTTTCAAAGAGTATAATTGAATGTTGGTTGTAGTAGCTTGTTGAAATACAACGTGCTATAGGGATATTAAACATGAATATGAGGTGCCCTTTGCTAGTGCTACCTCTGTAAAAAAAAAATCATTCAATTCGGTTTCACCGTGTTTGAATTGATCTGGGGAATGGATTTGCACACATACATGGCAGCTATTTGCAAACTATTGGGCTGATGACCTTGTAGTCAGTCATAAGATGCTTTCCACAAAAAGGCATGTTGTTGCAAAATCCGGTAGAGATCAAATTATTAGGATGGTCGAAATTTGATTTAAGCTTTTAACATTTGGGTGGCCGTCATTCCGTTTCCGTCAAGATGGCGGCGATATAAAACATGACACTGAGGTGCCTTTTGCTAGTGCTACCTCTGTACCAAATTTCGTTCAATTCGGTTTCACCGTGTTTGAATTGATAGGGGGAATCGATTTTCACACATACTTGGCCACTATCTGCAAACTACTGGGCTGATGATCTAGCAGTTTGGTCAGAATATGCTTCCCACGTAAAGATTTGTTGTTGCAAAATTTGGTAGAGACTAGATTATTAGGTTGGTCGTAATTACATTTTAGCCTTTAACATTTGGGTGGCCGCGATTACGTTTCCGTCAAGATGGCGGTGATATAAAACATGACACTGAGGTGGCCTTTTCTAGTGCTACCTCTGTACCAAATTTCGTTCCATTCGGTTTCACCGTGTTCGAATTAATAGGGGGAATCGATTTTCACACAAAGATGGCCGCCATCCGCAAAATATTAGGCTAATGACCTATTAGTTTGGTCAAAGGATGCTCCCTCCATAATGGTATGTTGATGCAAAATTTGGTAGAGATCGGATGATTAGGTTAATCGTAATTTGATTTAAGCTTTGAATATTTGTGTGGCCGCCATTACGTTTCCGTCAAGATGGCGGCGATATAAAACATGACACTGAGGTGCCCTTCGCTAGTGCTACCTCTGTGCCAAATTTTATTCCATTCGGTTTCACCGTGTTCGAATTAATAGGGGTAATCGATTTTGACACAAAGATGGCCGCCATCCGCAAACTATTAGGTTGATGACCTATTAGTTTGGTCAAAGGATGCTGCCCCCATAAAGGTATGTTATTGCAAAATTTTGTAGAGATTGGATGATTAGGTTAGTCGTAATTTGATTTAAGCTTTGAACATTTGTGTGGCCGCCATTACGTTTCCGTCAAGATGGCGGCGATATAAAACATGACACTGAGGTGTCCTTTGCTAGTGCTACCTTTGTAGCAAATTTCGTTCAATTTGCGCTCACCGTGTTCGAATTGATAGGGGGGGACAGACATTCAGAGTACACACACACTCACACACACACACACACACAGACTCACACACATACACACACACAGATAGACATACTTTTTTTTCGCCCTGTAGTGATATTGTTACAGATATTTCCAATATGGATTAGCAAGGTAAGCTAACATTATTTTTGAAAGGAATTTGTGACTTCCGTAGTACATTGGCGCTGCTCGTGGCGACATTTTGTGCCTTGCAGCGGCCTTCACAGTATGTACTAGCCACGCGTCTTGGTGAGGTGTACCATAACCAACTGAAGAGCCCATTGGTACACTGGGGCGAAACGCTGGCAACTGTTTTGAGCTAGCCGGACCATTTTATCAAATTTCTTTGTGAATTTGTTAATGTACATAGCTCAATCGGACAATTTTACATCCTGTTTCCTTCGGGAACAGATATTTCCAATACTAGAAGGCTAGTAAACATTTAAATCCAACATTTAAACCAAGTTATGCATTGTAATAATTAATCTAAAAATTAATTGTTAATAGTAACATTTGTTTTTGTGAAAAACTCCGATTTGAAAGACGTGTAAAAATATCCGTATAGAATTGTAATAATAATAATAATAATAATAATAATAATAATAATAATAATAATAATAATAATAATAATAATATTAATAATAATAATAAGGGAACGTTTAATGTATGTTAATTTAAATATTTTATGAATGATTTAAAATTAATTGTTATATAATTCTGAAGCGGTATAACGTTCGATTAACTTCATTGTTCGTCGGATATGCCCAAATAAGACTTTAACAGATCTCAGTAGAACACTTGTCAATGGATTGATGAATAATGTTGGAGAAATTCGAACAACGAATTAAATGTATAAATGTATATAGATAAATACGAATTTGTTAGTTTTTTATATTTTTGAAATTTATTTGTACGATCTTGTAAAATTCAAAGATATTTATTTGGAACTTCGCTTAAAATGCTGTACCATTTGAGCAGCATAATTTAGCCAAATTTCAGGCTAACGTCACATTTGACTACCATGTGCTTCAGTAGAAGCGAACACTTTTATTTGTTGAATGAAGAGAATTTCCACGACTGCAGCAGTTTCTTAGACAATAAACTGTTGATCCATTTTAAATTTTCTTCGGATGACTTGGTGATTTATATTAAAACCAGGATGTGCTACAAGGACCAGTGGGTTATTTTATGCCCGAGATTAATTTAATTTTTAAGATTCTTGTTAGTTCATTTTGAGCTGACTTTCGTTTTCATTTCGACGACCACTGGCATCTTATTATCACATTATTTTATAATAAGGTGTCCTTATCCCTGGTTGATCCTAGTTGGTAGAGTTTTGGGGGTTATTTCAGCCGGGTACTTCCAGATTTTACGATCCAGCTCTTCCATCGGATTCCAACAGGTAAGACCACGTGGATACGGGTACAGTACCTACTGTAAGGCCACGGTCGCCTCCTTCCCTATCCATCCCCATATTCCCCTCCCTTCCCATCCCTCACGAGGCCCCTGTTCGCCTTGCAGGTGAGGCCGCCTGGGCGAGGTACTGATTACACCTCCTCAATTGTATCCACTCCGACCAGATGTTCCCAGCTCTAGGACACTGCCCGTAGAGGCGGTAGTGGTGAGTTACCTCGCTAAGACCCGTAGGAAACACCAACCTGGAGGGTAAAATCGATTTAAAAAATGTATTTGCTGCTTCCTTGTTCTTTCTTTATTCCTTCTTTCCTAAAATGAACCCTTTATGGGCACAACTCCACCACCATGTCGTCTCTCTAACTCCAGCAGCAGTAGAGAGTGTCAAAAGTAAATCCCAGTAGCTGACATCAGTTTTATAGAAAATGTTAGAATTTTGTTCAATTCCTTTAAAAATATCTTATATATAAAAGTGAAAGTCTGTATGTATGTGGGTAGGTGGGTGGGTGGGTTGGTTCCGTATACAAATCTACACCGTTTCACCAATCTCAACCAAATTTTGCATACACATAGTTTAGGACCCAGAAGGAACCACTGGCTACATGAATTTTCGATAGTCTTTCTCGTTCTTCTGATTTCGGCCCTTTTGTACTCAAGCACAGCCTAATCAAATCATAAAATATACTCACGAAGGAAAGGCAAGGCCGATGGTTTCCATGGCAACATAGCTAAAGTCGAGACACGGCCGAATGGATCCGAGTTGCGCTCTGCACTACCGGTATAGAAAATGAGGATCTTTACTTGAAACCCCTTTAGTTACTCAACTGCTCACACAGCACTGTCAACCGAGTATAGCTTAACAAAGACTTGACACTATCTACTAGATATTTGTCAAATACCACTCACTCACTCACACATTCATCACGAAATCTCAGAAACCACCCGACGGATTGGAATGAAATTTGGTATGCAGCTTCCTCAAGGGCCGCAAACGCCCACTAAGAAAGGATTTTTGGATATTCAGGTCGTAAAGGGGTGTTAAGGGGGTATACCTGCATTACATTGAATAGCAATATCTCCCGATTGGTTTCATTGGAGGATGTGATACTCGGCATATAAACTCATCATTAAAAATAAGAAGACACGTGTCTGAGGGTTTTTCGATGTGTTGTATATTATGAGATGAAAGGGGTGAAAAGTGGGGGTTGAAAGATCCTAGCGGAGCCTGTGTCTCTTAAACGACATAGGCGAGGAGTTTGAAACTCAGCGGAAGAAAATCAGCATAAAAATAAGTAAATGGGTGTTTGACCGTTCTTTCATAAATCCAATTTAAGGGGCCCATGGGGAGGGGTGAAATTCTGGGTAAAAAACAGGAAAGAAAGTGTCCTAACCGATTGACTCACTCTTGAAACTCAGGGGGAAAAACTGCTTAAAAATAAATATATGTGTTCGACAGTTTTTTTGATAAATCAAATTTAAGGGGTTCATCGGGAGGGGTGAAATTCTGAAGAAAAAAAATTGAAAGAAAATGTCCTGACTCACTCACTCACTCATCATCGCCCAGCCAAAAATATTGAAGTTGGAAACATGTCATTTTCGGGATATGTTCGTTGTATGTCAAAACCATACACTAAGGGTGGATTTTTGAATATTCAGGTTCTAAAGGGATCTTAAGGGGGTTAAACCTGAATTTCATTGAATAACAATATCTCACGAGTGTTTTCTTTTGTGGATGTGATACTAGGCATATAAACCAAACATTTAAAATAAGCAGACATGTGTCTAAGGGTTTTTCGATGTGGTGTATTATTATGAGATGAAAGGGGTGAAAATTGGGGTTTGAAGGATTCCTAACGAAGCGTGTAGGCCTATCTCCTAAACGACATAGGCGAGAAATTTGAAACTCAGCGAAAAAAAAATCTGTTTAAAAATAAGTAAATCGGTGTTCCACCGTTTTTTCATAAATTAATTTAAGGAGTCAATGGGGTGGGGTGAAATTCTGGGGGGGGGGGGGGGGGAGGAGAGAAAGTGTCCTAACTGACTGACTAACTCTCTCACTCACTCATAAAACTCAAGGGAGAGATGGGTACCACCGCACCAGTCGACTGAAAAAGTTAAATACATCGACTTGTTTGACTGCTTTTAAAAAACAGTCGAATGAATTCAAAGACTACTCATCGTAACATAAGCAAGTCGTTTGCAAACGACTTAAATAGAGCGCAGCTCGTATTCAGTCGGCCGTGCTTAAACAATTGTGTTTTAACTTTTAACATGTAGAAAGCGCTCGGATAGTTTTACGTTCTGGTCGTCAATTATTGTTTCAGCACGTGGATCGCAAGGAAAGCGCGCTCATTAAAGAGACTTTGTAGGTATTTTGTTGCCAACATCTCCACTGAAAGTTCGCTCTCGTTGCTGTTCTAAAGTGCTCTATTTTCGTGTGAATTTGCTGTAGGCCGTAGTTTTCTTTTTCAAGTCGTATTTCAACTCTACGATCTTAGTACTTCAGAGAGGATTAAATTAGTGAACACATAACTTGTTAATGACTATGGACATATTTTACATTTATTTTGTGGCATTAAAATATGAAGTGTGATTATTTCAATATTGGCTATGGAATTGTTCCCGGTACTTAAGAAATCCCTCTCAGTTATAGTGATTTAATTTACTCTTAGATTAGTTAAGTATTGCTCTATTACTTCACTTATCCACAGTACATACAGGTAATGTGCTCTGTACCAATATCGGGGAACATTTACTCACTTGTCAGACACATTTTGCATTAAATGAAACGTGCAACATTGCTAATAATGGCTGCACTCTACACTACGTAAACCACCATTTCGGAGCACAGTAAAAATAAATAAATAACTTCGACCAATTGCACGTTGCCGAGTGCCGCGTAGTCCAAACTAACGTCTGCAAAAATAGGTGGGTTAAGGAGAAGTTTGATTTTCATCTGTTGGTACGTCTCAACTCAACTGTTAACGGCTTGCAGTGCTTTGTACGCTGCCTAGAAGCGACTACTTTCAGTCGAATGCATGAAACAACACGCTTAGGAGCAAGCGAATTCAATTCAGGTAACCTTTCGACTGAAAGTAGTCGACTATCTAGTCGATAGTTTCTTCCAATGAATGACTAGTCAGTCGATGGCTAAAAGTAGTCGATAGTCCCATCTCTAGCCTGGGGTTGGGAAACATCAATATAAAATAATTTGAACATATTATTGTATAATCTTTATCTTTTTATATATATATAATTCTTCGACACGTGTGTATGTGACTGAACTCCTCCTAAACGACTGAACCGATTTTGATGGAATTTGGTATGTATATTAGGGTGGGTCCATGTATGGTTTAGATTCACAATCTGACCCGGTAGGTGGAATGAACACAATTTTAGAACCACAATTTACACACAATTTCAGAACCACAATATACAGTCAAAAACAGTCGTCATGGAAACCACTAGCCTTGGCCTTCGTGAAAGCTGATGTCTTTTAACGGTTTGTCTCTGCACGTTAGAGCCACCTGGTCGCAACCTGTGCAACTACCGCCATTACATACACTGCGCCCGTGGCGAAAAGTTGTGTTTTATACCAAAGGTGGCAGTGATGTCGAATTCTACTGTTTGTCTCTGCACGTTAGAGCGTTTCAAAGTCCCGTATGCGTTCATATACCATTCATCCGATTGCCATGAAACTTGGGTGATATGTTGAGTGAGCTCCAGGGAAGATGTTTGGCTTAGTAAATCCATTTTACAATAGATAGCGCACGAATAGATTCAACAAATGAGCGACGATGCGCGAAGCGTTTCAAAAAGGTCCCTCATGCGTTCAAATACCATTCGTCCGATAGCGATGAAACTTGGGTGAGATGTTGTGTACACTCCAGGGAAGGCTTCTGGCTTAGTAAATCAATTTCACATTAGGTAGCGCACGACTAGTTTCAACAAAATCCCGTATAAGTTTATATTCCATTCATAGATTGAGATGAAACTTTGATGAGTTGTTGTGTACACATAAGTGAAGGCTTCTAACTTAGTAATCCATTTCACAGGAGGTTGCGCACGAGTAGATTCAACAAATGAGCGGCGACGTGCGAAGCGTTTCAACAAAGTCCCGTATGCGTTCAAATACCATTCGTCCGATAGCAATGAAACTTGGGTGAGATGTTGTGTACACTTACGTCAGGGTTTCTAACTTAGTAAATCCATTTTACAATAGGTAGCTCACGAGTAGATTCAAAAAATGTGCAACGACGCGCGAACTTTTAATCGAAGTCCCGTATGCGTTCATATACCATTCATCCGATTGCAATGAAACTAGGGTGAGATGTTGTGTACACTTAAGTGAGGTTTTCTAACTTAGTAAATCCATTTCACAGGAGGTTTCGCACGAGTAGATTCAACAAATGAGCGACGATGCGCGAAGCGTTTCAATAAGGTCCGTATGCGTTCAAATACCATTCGTCCGATTACGATGAAACTTGGGTGAGATGTTGTGTACACCCTACGGAAGGTTTCTGGCTTAATAAATCCATTTTACAATAGGTAGCGCACGAGTAGATTCAACAAATGTGTGACGGCACGCGAATCATTTCAACAAAGTACCGTATGCGTCCATATACCATTTATCCGATTGCGATGAAACTTTGGTGAATTGTTGTGTACGCTCCAGGAAATGTTTCTGTCTTAGTAAATCCAGTTTATTAGTAAGTAGCGCACTAGTAGATTCGACAAATGAGCGACGGCGCGCGAATCATTTCCACAATGTCCCGTATGCGGTCATATAGCATTCATCTGATTGCGATCAAACCTTGGTGAATCATTGAGTACACGCCAGCGAAGGTTTCAGGCTTAGTAAATCTATTTTAGAATAGGTAGCGCATGAGTAGATTCAACAAATGAGTGACGGCACGCGAATCGTTTAAAGAAAATCACTTATGCGTTCATATGTCATTCATCCTATTCCGATGAAACTTTGATGAGTTGTTGTGTACACGCCAGGGAAGGTTTTCAACTTGGTAAATCTATTTTACAATATTGGTAGCGCACGAGTAGATGTAACAAATGAGTGACGACGCGCGAAGCGTTCCAACAAAATCCTGTATGTGTTCATATACTATTCATCGATTGCGATAAAACTGTGATGAGTTGTTATGTACAATTACGTAAAGCTTTCTAACTTAGTAAATCCATTTCACAGTTGGTAGAGCACGAGTAGATTCAACAAATGAGTGACAGCGCACGAATCATTTAAACCAAATCCCGTATGCGTTAAATGCCATTTATCCGTTTGCGATGAAACTTTGGAGAGTTGTTGTGCACGCTCCAACGAATGTTTCTAAATTAGTTTTTTCAATTCACGATAGTTTAGAGGCAGTTAACAGAAATTGAAAAAATATTGTGTATCCAAAAGCACTTCAAGAAACAAAGTTACAACACTTTCTTTGATTATCAGGACAACGTCTGCCGGGTCAGCTTGTCTTATTATATAATACGCTAAGGTGTATGTTTCACAAAACTCAAGCTCCTAAACCAGTGGGAGTTACAAGGTGTGGTTTGTACCAAAATCTTCCAAATCATCTCAATAGTACATGAAAAATCATGCATTTCTTGAAAAGTCATCGGAAATGTATTTATTTGTTTATCAAGTGCTTTCAAACAAATACACAAGATGATAGCCCCTGGCAGAACTGTGTCGCGTGGAGCCCGCATAGCACTAGATCCGGGTGGGTAGTCTGTACGCATGGGGCGCACACAACCCATTATGCGAGAGTTCTCGCACCAGTCCGCTAGTAGTAATAATATCGTATGGCCTCGGTGCCGGGTGCAAGCTTTGTTATTTGCGCCCAGAGGGCAGCTTGCATGTAGATTTTTGTCGCTCCTTGGAGCGCTATGAAATTCAAGGAGGTTAGATATCTAAGCTCCTTGACACTATAGCGCTTTTTAGTAGAGAAAGGAGGAACTTTGTGTTGGCGGAAAATCCTGAGATTAATTTTGCCATGATGAATAAGGCCTACTGATTTCAAATGGGTTCGCTAACATGCCAACAACTTATGACATGCGTGCCGAGATTTGTGTCGCCTTAAAAAAAAGAATCACTTACCACGGCCAGGAGCGAACCTGCAAGCTTGGGGTTGGTAGTCCGACACGATAACTACTCACCCACTGTGGTAAGCTAACATATTCTTGTATGAACTTTATACGGGTATGTACGATGAGTTAAAAGCCTTGATATTCAGGAACACGGGGTCAGACATTGATGTTCTCGGGCTCTCAATACTATTGGTCGCTAGAGCTCAAGAAGTTATTTATGGTCTAGGAGTAATAGGCTGAATATTGGATTTCTACTTCTTCTTCAGGTGCATGGGCAGTACGAACCTTAATTAAGTTACTCGCTGAGAATCTGCTTTTAGACTGGAAACACAATTTATGTGCAAGCTAGTCAGGTCCCCTCGGGAGAGGATTGTACAAACAGCCCTAGCTTACTTGAGCAACGAGATTTCTATCATTAGTTTACACATCAATTCCAACCAGCTTCGGTGGCGTAGTTGGTAGCATGCTGAACTGCTGTGCCCAAGATAGCGGGTTCTAACCCGGCCGAAGTCGTCGGATTTTTTAAGAGCGTTAAACATACTTCAGTATGCCTTCCTACGGAGGGGAAGTAAAGCCGACGGTCCCATGTCATAGATTTATGGCATGTAAAAGATCCTTCCACAGACTAAACTTGTGTGAAGTTAAATTGTTAGTTTAGATTTCGTTGGAACGCTTTATGAAAGTTCCAACGTTCACGTTCAGGTATCATTGATATCTGGTAGCGAAAGTTGGAATTACTTGAAATTGAACGGAACTTGTAGCTCACCCTAAGGGTGTCCGCTGGAAGCAGCTACAGACTCTGGCGAGCCAAACATGTCCTCGAAATAAATAAATAAATAAATAGCAATTCCAGTATCCTGAGACAGCGTTTGTTAGTTTTTACTTGGATATTTACAAGAGGATTGATATTGTTACTTTCAGCCGGGTAACAAAATGATTCCAATTACTGGAATCTCTACTTAGTATAAAACAAAGTCCCCGATTCTTGGATGTCACGGGTAATCTCGAGAACCACTGGACGGATTTTGATGCGAGTTTCACCCTTCTGTAAAGGATATCTCGAGGAAGGTTTCTAAAGAAATTAATTTATGTATGATCAAAGGAAGCCAAGCAGTAACGATTTCAGTGAAAAAGTCGAAAAGGAAATCTGGCGTCCGTGCGCTTTAAACGCTTACGCTGGGAAAACCGTTAAAATATCTACATCTATATATTATGAATGTAAGAATTGTTCAGCATGAAAGCTTATACAAAAAAGTCCGGAAGAGCATATCCCTATCATCAATACATCGCCCACTATAAGTGTTTTTACGTTTACATTTCTTCCAACAATATCCATTGAATTACTGAGATGATATTACGAGCTAGCTACGGGCGAGCCTATGACACCTGTTACGGCCTAGTTAGCAGGCTAGCCTATTACCCCAGGTACAACCGGCAGCAAACTGTTGAGTCGTGTTGAGTCAAGACTTCAGAGAAAAGTGGTTGTGTTTGGGTTTCCCTGGAAGTGAAACTCGGCTTTTCTTCATTTCGCCTGCGAACTTTTCTTCTTCTTCTTCTTCTTAGTCGTTTATCCTCCAGGTTGGTGGAACCCACGGACTCAGCGAGGGAACTCACCACTACCGCCTCTACGGGCAGTGTCCTAGAGCTGGGAACATCTAATCGGAGTGGATACAACTGGTGAGGTGTGATTGGCACCTCGCCCAGGCAGCCTCACCTGCAAAGCGAACAGGGGCCTCATGTGGGAAGGTAATGGATGGTCAGGATGGATAGACAAGGAAGATGGAAGGAAGCGGCCGTGGCCTTGAAGAAGGTACCATCCCGGCATTTGCCCGAAGACGAAGTGGGAAACCACGGAAAACTACTTCGAGGATGGCTGAGGTGGGAATCGAACCCCCTCTACTCATTTGGAACACCCGAGGCTGAGTAGACCCCGTTCCAGTCCTCATACCACTTTTCAAATTTCGTGGCAGAGCCGGGAATCGAACCCAGGACCTCCGGGGCGGCAGCTAACCATGCTGACCGCTACGCTACGGAGGCGACCTGCGAACTTTTCTCTACGCAAAATATACAGTCAAGTTAACATTGGACGGAAGGGGGATTTGTGTTTCATGCACCTCGCCATTCTTAAATTACGTCTGGCAAGATTTCGTTGCACACGAATCTCCATGATAATATAATTAAAAGTCTAGTCAGTGATTTTGACCCATTATGCCGATGCGTAAAACGGATGTAGGTCGTAGTTCATTGACGTCGAAAAAAAAGCCCTTAATGCATTCATAGGCTAACTGTTCCCGAACGAAGCAGGAGCGGGTTGCTAGTATGTGTATAAATACTGTAACCTGAAATAAATTTCATATGATAGAGATATACAGTACCAGGTGAATCAGCCGCCCCTAATAATATTGTTTTATGCAGCCCAACTAGCGTTGGTAACAGGAAGGTCGATATTTCTCTGCGTGAATCTCATACGGTACTAATACACTGCAAGCATATCCTGCAAACGATTCTCAATACTATTATTGTTCCCTCGATGTGACTACAGACTACTACTATGTTGAGGCATGTGTTTACACGTCTGACGGTCCATGGTTTTCACCACCTTATTTGTATAAGGTGCGTTCAAAAAGTAACGAGCCGGAGGCATAATTACAGAAACCAGTACCTGTATGTTAGAAGTATTGGCCCTGGCTGTTGAGGCACTTGTCCCACTGTGACACGAGGCGGTGAATGGCTGTCTCATAAAATTCCCTGGGCTGCGATGTGAACCAGTTCCGCACGTACAGCTGGACGTCGGCGTCCGAGGTGAATCGTTGGCCCCGCAGAGCCCTTTTCAGGGGACCAAACATGGCGTAATCACAGGGAGAGAGGTCTGTACTGTATAGAGGGTGGCCGAGAACCTCCCATTTAAATTTCTGTAGGAGTGCCGCGACTGTGTTGGCCGTATGAGGTCGTGCATTGTCGTGGAGTGACCACGGCGGCTATGGCGTTGACTGTTACTCGGCGGTCCAGGGTAATGTGTGCATCAACCAGCTGGACGTTATCATCGGTAATGCAGGGGGTGCCCCAGACCGGGCGCTTGTGCCACGCCTTGACCCTTGCAAGAGACATGCAGTGTTCGCCGTACACTTGTGACATTTGGCGATGAATGTCGGTTCCCCCCACTCCTTCCGTTGTCACAAACCGAACAACACCTCTTTTCTCTTCGGTTGACGCCTAAATGTCACTGTTTGCAATGCGACTGGCAGCGTTAGACGATTGATGCATGCTGCTGCTCGCTTTGTATCGTCACGTGACGTGCACGCGTGCCCTCTAGTGACGGGCTGAGACCTTCCACGCTCTGGTCGGAACCACACCTCATTACACACGCCACGATTAGCCGATGTAGTCACCGGTTTGCGCATTCCAGCCTCCGGCTCGTTACTTTTTGAACGCACCATATATTAACAAATCTTTCCATGAACGCACAGTGACGTGTGTATGCCAACTATGTGGACAAGCATGTGAACGTTACCACTTAGAGCTCTGTAGTAAATGAAAACAATCAATCAAAGACTATGCGATTCAATGCGCCAGAGCGTTATTTTAGTGTACATGTTCATTCTTTATTTTGATAGCTATTTGGCTGCAATAAAATGTATTAAGATGGAGAAAAATCTGAGGAATGACATGTTTCGCTCGTCAAGCGAGTATCATCAGATCCATATTTAGAAGACAAATTGTTCTACAAATCACTACCAAACCTACAGTGACATCCACAGATAGTCTCTGCCCTCCGAAAATAAAAATAAAAAATGAAAACCTGCCATCAATGTAGTAATTATTACTAAACTATAGTAGTTCAGGGCTTATTGCTTTAGTGAATCACAGAAATAGTAGCTACATCTTCATAGATTAGTAATAATTACTACACTTACTAAGTTTCTGACAGGTTTTAATATTAATTTTGTTTTGTTTTTGGAGAGCAGAGACTATCTGTTGGTGTGTGAGTCATTTGTCTGTTAACCTGTGTTGTTGCGATGGCTGTGTTAGTGTGTGTATTTGTAATTCAGATGAAAATTGGAAAGGAGACGGCCGTAGCTTTAATTTAGGGACCATCGTGGTATTCGCCTGAAGTAGAATTGGGAAACCACGGAAAACCACTTCCAGGATGGTTGAGATGGGAATCGAACCCGCCTCTTTTCAGTTTTGTCGCACAAGGAGTTGAGTGTACGTCATTCCGGCCCTCAGACCAGAATAAAATTTCTTGCCAGACCCAGGACTCCGCGGTGACAGCCAAGAGTGCTAGCCACTATGCAAACAGGTGATCCATATGTAGGCCTATGTCTGTATTGAACCCATGTACCATGGCCTCAAAGGGAGTCGAATCCATGTATCTTTGAGAAAGGAATGAAAGAATCATACAGTTTCTAAGGGAACGGAGAGAGATTTCAAGCCAGGATTATAGCTTAACATTGTGCAAGCGCTAGGGCCAGGTGTTCCTAAGAAGAGCTCATGCCTCTTGACATTCATAAGGAGCCAGTCATGGATATTATTAGAACGAGTGGAAAGTTTGGACTGTAAGACGAAGAAGCCTGACTCGGAAATCGCTCTTACGTTGCAGGAAAATGGCAACCTCGCTGCTGAGTCAGAACAGGAATAATTAAATTTAACCCGTTTACGAGTATAAAAATAAGTAAACAGACACAGTACGGTGAATCAATTTGGATTAGAGATTTTTGTGTAAAGAAAAACCTTGTAATAATAGTCCAGAGAAAAACTGCAAACGCAAGTATACGTCATTGGGGGTTCACCGGGACCCAAAGAGTGGGAGAATTAAAAATGAACAGCACCACCCACACAGTTGAGGACGAGAAATTAATTAATATCTCGGAAATGCACGATCGATTTCCATGCACAGGAAGATTATTTTACGTTTGGAAGACGAGCTTTCTGGAGATATGATTTTTATAATTGTGCGACAATTAGTTCAAAAGTTGGTCACGAAAAGGACTAGGATTTTATCTTTTTGTGACTGAAAGGTATAAAACTCCTGGCCTCACCAAGCCAATCATGCAGTTTTCGATAGCCCAGGGAGGCGTTACGCTGTATCAATGCAGTCTACGAGCATTCCGTGAGCGGAAGTGCTGCACCACATCGTATACGCAGTATTCAAGAGCCCGTGAGGGGGACGTTAAGCTGTATCAGACATCGATCCAGAGCCTGTGGGAGGCTATGCTACAAGTTCGCCGAGTGTAGACCAGTTACGATATAAGTACGCTACGCTGAGGGTTAGCAGTTCGAGACTTTGAAGAGTCCTAAATTATAAAGAACATTAAATATACGGACTTTAAAGCAATATCGCCAAAGTAAGATACAGCGATCAGTAGGGAACTTCGAGTTCCAGAAAAACAATAGTTCGATACAGTTACGAAGTTATAAGAACTCCAACAAATAAACGGCGTTATGTCCAGTAAAGACATTGTTAAGGACACTAGGTCCTGTAAAGGACAAGAATAAATAGTAATTACGATCGCGAAAGATAGAAGTTCTAGCAAAAGGAACTTAGGAACTTAGGTTCGAAACCAGAGGGAAAACGTACTCTAGTGAGAAAACATCAAAAATATACGATAGACAGTATACGGTCCTCGAAGGGAGGCCAAGATATAGAGAAACTATAGGGTACGATAGACAGTATACGGTCCTCGAAGGGAGGCCAAGATATAGAAACTATAGGGTACGATAGACAGTGTACGGTCCTCGAAGGGAGGCCAAGATATAGAAACTATAGGGTGCGATAGACCACCATATATAAATAAAGGTGACGGCAAAGTAAAGACATTTATCGCCTAGTTAAAGCAGATAAAGTAAAGCCGAGTAATAGACAATAGAAGCGGTTTTGAGAGACTGAAACCAGTAGTTTCCATTGTAGGAGAGAGAAACTTTGAACGAGTAAAATCAGACGTCCTATGCAGGTTTATAGGATTCACATCAGGGATCGTCAACAGCCGACAGAAATCGTCAAAATCGTTGAGATACGCCCGTGTGATGGGAGTGAAATGTAAATATTGTAAGAAAAAGAATAAGAGGATCATTTTAAGTGTTTTAGGTAAAGTGAAAGCGTTTTATGCAAAGTGATATGTGTTATAATATGTGCCAGAGTAATATTTTTTAGTGTTTTAATGTGTGTTCAAAACGGATACACCAGTGTATTAAAAAAATGTTGTCAGTGTTAAATATAGTGAATATGTGTCAAGAAATTTCTGTAGATAAGATGAGATTGTACAATATGGAGTAGGTCAAGAAGGTGGGCCAAAATGTCACATCAAACGAGATTAAAGGTCCGAAAACGGCCTCAGACATGTGAGTAAAGATTTTCATTAAGTTTTGGTGTCGGGAAAAATTTTGTGTACAATTCCACCGGAGTTTTTGAATAAAAGGGATGTTTTTAAAGAAATAATAACTAAATAAGAACGCGATCTGAACGAAAATAAAGTTTTAAGAAATAATTATGTGAAAGAATAAATCCTGTAGAGGAAATGCATGGAATAAAATGTCAGTGTATTTAATGAATGTTATAAAAGCAAGCATAATAATAATAATTATAACAAAGATATTTACATAAAGGTAAATTTGAATTATATGAAAGAAATAGCTTTTGAGCTTTTGTAAGGAATGTAATCATAATAATAACAAGGTAAAGAAATATAAATAAAGATTAAATTGAATGATATAAAAATATAGAGCGTTGAAGCCTTAACAAATGTATAAGACATGATGTGAATGCATGTTCTTAAAAATGGAGCGATTTATTGTCAACGGAAATGATTAATATAAGAATTGAGATATGTATCAATTGTTACTATGAAATTTATCAGTTCTTTGGAAGGCATTCGGCCGTAAAGTAATGTGTAGCGTAATGGAACGCAATTAAATAAAAAGTCACGCTAGGAACGCGTAAAAGTTAAAGTACTTGGTAATTTACTTATTGAGGGTAGTTGATTGCAGTGAATTGAGATATGTTGTAAGTCCTCTAATTGTGACGTAGATCACGAGGCCAGGTGTGTGTTATTATATAAAAGGGAGCAAATGTATGGTATTATTGAGCGTAGGTCATGTGGGCCACGGCCGACCTTAAATCGCGTCTTGTATAAGTCCTTTAACGTGGAAATGGTTCCCGAGGCATGTTAAGAGATTCGAACCTAGAATCCTTTTGTTGTTAAAGCCCCTTACTATTCGTCGTTGTATGTGTATTACTCTTCCCAATCAATGAGGACCCACTCATAATTAATAAATGCCAAGGTTACGAAAGTGGGTTAATGAACCAATAATATTGTTGAATGAAAATAAGTGTAGTAAAAGCCAGGTCTCTCCACAGAACTGAGAATAAAATGAATGTTTGTTTTAAAAGCATTGAAGATAGCTCCAACCGTAGGCTATGCAGGGAGCCGCGCTCCCTTGTCATAAATCACGCTCGAGTATAATGGCCTGACCCTCATAGAGCGAGGGTGGGTAAAGATCGTTTTGTAAGAAGTGTTAAAGACACCGGGAGTGTTTAAAGTTGTTAATGACCCGGGCGTTGAACCGAGGTCCTTGCAGATTTATATTATCGCTTGCCAGTTCAGATCGTAGTTTTCTTATGTGATAATGGTCTTATAAGACAAATGAATTAAATAAAAATCCCTATTGTAATGTAATATGGAAAATGAGGAATCCACGAGTTTTGTGAAGATAACTAGATTCGGGAGTAATCATAGTTTTTGACTTTGTCAAGTAATCTTTATAACTCTGGAGTACACAGATGGTTTCCCGATCACCGTAGTGAATTTGCAAACTTGAGAGAGATAGTAAATCCTGAGAATATGTGAAATGCCCAAATATTGAAGTGAATAATTAACATGTAATTTTAAATGTAATTATATATTTGTTTTGATGATAAGAAAAGATAAAATAAATTCTTGAGGTGTACAAAAGTATGACACCATTATTATGGGAAAGTATCGAGCCAAAGGAGCTCGTAGTTATGGAACTTTAAGAGAAGTACTTTATGGAAGTGAAAATAATCATGAATTGTTGGTTTTAAAGAAAACCATGTGTTTTAATCTAATATTTGTTTTATTTTTATGCTATTCCTTGTTCACTTTGAACAAGTAGAATGATATTGGTCAGTAGTTTATTTGTTTTATTGTTTGTAGCGCCATAATTTTGATTAATTAAATGTGTTAAAATCGGGGTTGATTTTGTTGTTATTTTTGCAAGTGTATCCTCTATTTAATCCAAAATATGTAAGTCACAGAGTGGGAGAACTTACCGCAGCCCCGAAAAATCCCGAATTGAGCAATGCTGGCATACTGTGATTTGCATATTTCTTGCTGCAAGGGCACAGGGGAGGGGTGAATAGAAGTACTGTGCTTGGATTAATAATTAGAGGAACAGTAAAGACGGTCAATTCATGTAAAAGTAAAGTAATGATAGGAGTAGCTACAACGTATAATGTTAACTGACCGCATGGGTCCCTGGAAACTCACACCGAGCAGCCCTGGATTAAACAACCCCCTACCACTCTTTTTTCATGGCGCCCAGTAGGCAGGGCTGAGTTTTCCTAGGGAAAACCCGAGTTTTCTCGAATCAAAATTTTCATTTTTTGAAAAAAAAAAAATGTTTTTTCGAAATTTTGAATTTTAAATACTTCCATAAAGGTCTTTGAGTTTGAATAAGAATATCAAAAGGGTACGGTGTAGTAAAAACCCGTACCAAAGTAAATTTTTAAAGAAATTGGGACACAATGGTTCAGATTACTATCTCTCAAGCATGTTCTAGCGATGTGGCATTAGTGGCCCACTATATTCTAATAAGATGGCATTGAGTAAGGAAATGCAGAGGCTTTTGGAGGCTATAAAAGCCGATAGCAATGAGAAGTTGGAGGCTATAAACAATACATTGCGCCTCCAAAAGGATGAAAATAAAAAAGAGTTCGAATCCATAAATAAGAGTTTGAATCAATTGGATAGTCAACAGAGTGAAAATAAAAGGGATTTAGAATCCATAAATGAGAGTTTGAATAAGTTGGACGGCCAACAGGAGGAATGTAACCAAAAATTAGGATCCATGAATCAAAGTTTAGAGTCACTAAAAACTAATAGTGATAATGTGGGAACTAAATTAGAAGCCATCGAAACTAATAGTGATAACATGGGGAATAAATTAGAAGCTATCGAAGTTAAAAGTGATAACATGGGGACTAAATTAGAAGCTATCGAAGCCGACATTTATAAACATGAATAAGGAACTGAAGGCTGAGATAGAAAAGATGAAACAGAAAATGGGGATAACATTAAACAGCAGTTGGAAGTGATAAGAAATGAGACGTTAGAGTCTATGAAAGCCGACAGTAAAGAAAACAATGGAGTACTGAAGGCTGAAATAGAAGGAACAATGAATACCAAATTTCAAGATTTTGACACTAAGTTTGGGGACAAATTAAATGATTTAAAAGGGAAAATCACAAGTGAGATTAAAGAGGAAAATAAAGGATTTCATTCAGAATTGCAAGCCCAAATAGATACCTTGAATGAAAGTATGGAAAAATCACAAAATGAATGTCAAAATCATTTTAAAACTATTGAGGATAAAATTGGTGCCATAGAAGGTAATTTTGGTTCTATAGAAACTAAATTAATTAAGATGGAAGAAAGGGGTGATGAATGTAAAAATGAACTTGTAACCCAGATCCAAGAGGTGCAGAATGAATTAAAAGCTCAGATAGAATCGAACAAGAGTATTTGTGAAACATCCCGGGATGAGATAAAAAAGTGTTAATGATTTAGGAGACAGATTTACAGGGGTGGAGAGCCAAGTAGGAAAACTTGAGGAAAAAGTAGCGGGAGTTCAGGCCAAAGTGGATGATATGGAAATTCAGAATCCCAAAGATATACAGGGTATGAAAGAGCAGATTGATCATTTTTCCGGGCAGGTAGATGAGAATTTAAAGAGGCACGAGGAGGAAATAACTCAAAAATTCGGTACCTACGAAGAGCATCTACAGAAAGAAAGAAAACAAAGAAATAAAGAAAATAAGGAAAGTACTCATAAGATAGATGAAATAAGTCAGGGTATCAATGGAATTCGGGAAACAGTAAGTGGAATAACAAAACAAATGGAAGACACAAAGGGAGATATAGATAAGGTTATGACCGACCTAACAATTATATTCGAGGAACAAGGAAAGAATAGAGAGGATATGAACAAGATTCAGGACAAAGTCTACAAAGGACAAAAGGAGATGGAGAAAAAGATAAAGGAAATGCGAGAAGACCTAGATACCAGAGGTGACGTTAAACCAGAAATTATAACAGGACAGGTCATGGTCATCAAGAAAGAGGTAGAAGAACACTTAAATGAAATTAGGAATAGCTTCAGGGACGACAAAAACCAACTCAAACGAGAACTGGAAACCAGTAAGAAAAATCAGGAAAGAATTCAAAATGAATTAGGATCCCGGTTGGAGAGGACTGAACATAAGAACAGTCAAATGGAAATCCAACTCATGGCTAATGAAGAAAGTGCCCGAAGGGAAAGGAAGTTAGAATTTGAGAATCAGGAGGAGTTTCCAAAGACAGGATGGGTAGATTCCCGTGAACAAGGCACAGATACCGATAGGGACTTAGGAGGGGAGAGCCCTTATAAGAACCCAGGATATCCGATGGCGATGTCAACCCCATACATGAACCAGACAAATGGTCAGATAATAAACATTATCAAATCGAATGAGGATAGACCGGTAAAGTTTACGGGTAATAACATGTCAATTACTCCAAAATACTGGCTAAAGGAAGTCGCAGAGTACTTAAACGAAATGAAAGTTCCTCAGGATCGGAGACTGAGAGCTATTGAGAAGCTGTTGGCAGGTGATTGTCTCACCTGGTTCAGAAGCTTCAGGTACACCTTTGATACGGTGGAAGGCTTTAGAGAAGCCTTTTTAAAACGATATTGGGCAGCAGACGTCCAGGAGAATTTGAGGCTGGATCTGTACTCTAGGAAGTACAGCACAAATGCACCAACTAAGTACTCGGAATTTTTTACCGCTCAGCTGTGTAAATTCCGCGAACTTGACATTGCTCCAGCGGAGAACGACCTGTGTGCCGCCATTGCAAGACAACTTCCATATGAGATTCAGAGATTATTAATCTCATCCAAAGCCAGAAGTGCTGTGGAAGTGGAGAGCGTACTACGTCAATTAGACATGACGACGTCACACGTAACTCCTAGGCACCAAAGACAGACTGAACAGGTACACATGGCCTGCAGTCAGGAAACCAGAGAAAAACCATCGACCAGGAATCAGTCTACTAGCACTGATACTCAAGGACTAGGTCGAGAGTATGGGCACCAAGAGCCTAGAGGAATACAGCCATACCACAGAGGATGATATCGAGGAAGAAATCCTAGGAATACGGGTTATAGGCAACAAGAGAGCCGACCCTATAACAATAACCATCAGAGGCAAGAAAACAGAAAGAAATGGGAGAATTATCCCAGAAGGAACGTAAGGCCAGAGGATAGGGATGATGAATATCGGGCCGAAATAGAGCAAAGATATCAGGAAAGTCTTCGTTACATGAACGAACGACCAGATGAACCTGAAAGACAAAAAGTCCGTTGGAGTGAGGCAATTAAGAACCGGAAATCACCCGACCGACTAGATGGAGCTCAAAGCTTGGAACTACAAGCTCAGTTAAAGAATGAGGGAAAAGGGAGCCCTCGGGAAAAAAAAACTCCAAATTTAAATCGTCAAAAGTGGAAACATACCAGGAGCTGGGAGGAGGTAGAAATTGTGAATTGGATAGCAAGACCAGATGAGCTAATTAATGAGGATGTGGAAGGAATCCCACCTATCAAAAGAGAATTACCCATAATTATGCTCAGGATAGAAGGATTACTGGTCAGGGCATTGATTGATACCGGGTCCACAATAAGTTTAATTACGCAAACCCTTCTGAATGAATTGGAAACAAGAAGCCACGTATTAAAAATCCCCACATCAAGTGTAAAGATTAAGGGAGTTATCCCTGAAAAATCTTTAACATGCAAATTTCAGGTATACGTTGATCTGATCATGGGTAATGCTGAAATTTCGCAATGCTTTTTGCTGGTAAATCAATTACCGTATAATGTCATATTAGGTATTGATTTTATCCGTGAGAACAAGGTCATAATAGACCTAGCGCAAAACTGCATTAGAATCCAAAGAGAGGATGTGGATGAACAAAACATTAACCTACAGGAACAGGATGTGAAAATAGGAGATCAGGTATGGCATGTGGAAGAAGGTTGTAAAGACATAGAAAGGATATTTGAAATCCTCAACATAGAACTCGAAGATAATTTGGAAACTGAGTTCGAGACCAACCTGTCAGGAAAAGTAGAGGAAGCCAAAGTTAACCTTGAAAATAAAGAACAATTAAAGAAATTATTATTAAATTTTAGGGACGTATTTGATTCCAAGCCAGGGAAGATTGAAAATTTTAAATACGCGTTCCAAGTCAATGATTGGGCACCGTTCAGACAAAAACCATACCCGGTTGCGGAAAAACATTACCCACAAACTAAGAAAACACTGCAGGAGATGATGAATGCAGGTGTTATAGAAAAGATGGTGACACCATATGTTAGTCCATTAGTGATTGTGAGTAAACCGGATGGCTCAGTAAGGGTGTGTCTAGATGCCAGAAATTTAAATGCAAAAATCATACCAGAAAATGATTCGGCACCACCCATAAAAGAAATACTGAGGAAGTTCAAAGGCAAGAAGATTTTCACAAATATTGACATGACTTCTTCGTATCATCATCTCGAACTGGAAGAGAAAACCAGCTTGTTGACTGGGTTTCAGTTCGACCAACAAACCTATTGTTTTAGGAGATGTCCGTTTGGATTGAAGACCGCGGGATCTGCCTTAATAAGAGCGCTTGATCGAAACCTGTCAGAGGAAGTGAAAGATTGCACTATCCGTTATGTCGATGATATTTTGCTTACCTCGGAGAATATTGAGGAACATTTAGAAAAGTTGAAGAAATTATTGGAAGACTTAAAGGGGGCAAATTTTAAAATCAATTTAAAGAAGTCAAATTTTTGTCAAAGGCAAGTAACATTTTTAGGGCATGTGATTGATAAGGATGGTGTTAAACCAAATCCATGCAAATTGGAATCGATAAGGGATTTTCCAAGGCCTTTGAAGGTGAAGAACGTTCGCCAGTTTTTGGGATTGATTGGTTTCTTCTCAGGACATTGTCCATCATACACAAAAACTGTTGCACCACTACAGGACCTTCTGAAGAAGGGGGGCAAGTGGAAATGGACGGAGGAAACAGAAAAAGCATTCGTGGAGGCCAAGGAAATGCTCTTAAACTATGTGAAGCTAGGATATCCTGATTTTAATCAGAAATTTATAATTCAAACAGATGCATCCCAGATTGGAATAGGGGCAATGCTATATCAGGAAAACCCGGATAACCCTGATAAGAAATATTATCTAGCTTTCACAAGTCGGAGACTGAAACCACACGAGAAAAATTATACGATCAGCGAAATTGAGCTGTTAGCGATATTGCACGCGCTGCAATTTTGGCGAAAGATCGTATATGGGTTTCAGGTCATTCTAAGAACGGATCATAAAGCCTTAACCTTTTTGATGAAGACTGATTTATCCAGTCAAAGGTTGATGCGTTGGGCTTTATATATTCAACAGTTTGATGTAAGGATAGAATATTGCCCAGGAAAAGAAAATATAGTTCCAGACTATTTAAGTAGACAGCCAGAGTCCACAGAAGAGGAAGTAATGGCTATTGATTAGGAAGACAGGGATCAGCGTACTCTAAATGAGTTAAGGAGCATTAGTCAACGGCAACGTGAGGATCCATGGATGAACATGCTCATATCTTTCCTTGAAGGAAGTTTGATGAGGGGAACACCAGCGTACACAGAAGCTAATAAGATAGCTCAAGATTACACATTTTATAATGGATTATTATATAAGTTTGTGGACTCTGACCATACACGATTAAGGATTGTTGTACCTGCAATTTTGCAGAGGAAAATAGTATGGTTAGCCCATAGATCGTTCGGACATATGGGAGTCGACAAAACAGTCTCGATGCTGAAAGAAGCATTTATATGGCCGAGACTGAGAGAAACTGTAAGGGACACGCTAAAGACATGTGATCTATGTCAAAGGATCAAACCAAATGCATTTCTTATGAGACAAAAGCCTATACCATTGTTGCCCGAAAGGCCAGGTCAAATCATATCTATTGATAACTTCGGACCTTTGCCAAAAGCAAGAAGAGGAAATCGACACATAATGGTGGCTATGGACGTCTTCACTAAAATGGTTGTCCTTGCTCCCATACAGAAGACTAGTACCAAACAGGTGTTAAAACGACTCAAAGAAAAAGTGATACCGATTCTGGGAAAACCTGAGAATTTGTTGTCGGATCACGGTAGTTGTTTCACCAGTGTAGAGTTCAGACTAGAATTAGAAAGACTTGGAATACGTCAGATTTTGTCAAGTATTCGCCATCCTGAGGCAAATCCTGTAGAAAGAGTGATGAGGGAGACGGCCAAGTATTGTAGAATATACTGTGCCGAAGAAAATTGGAAGTGGATAGTTATCTTGGATATTATCGAATTTTGTATAAACAACACAATCCATGAATCCACGGGAGAGATACCAATAACGTTACATCGGAATGAGCAACCAGAGAGACCTTGGAGTCTGGTAATTCCTAGGCCAGCAGACGCTCAGCCTGGAAGAAATGTACGTATAAGAAGAGCCTTTGAGCACCTAAAAGCTCAAGCCGACAGGAGACAAAGAAGAAATAGGCACAAGAGGTATCATCGGCCACTATTAGCAGGGGAAATGGTGTTAGTAAAAAGACCCGCCATTTCGGATCCAGGGAACCGCGTGTACAAAAAGTTCCAGAAAATGTACCACGGACCGTATCAAATAATAAGGGATTTGAGAAATAATGCCCATAGAATTCGGCACTATGAAACGAATCACGAAGTGACCATGAATTCAGCAAATTTAAAAGTGTATTATCCTCCCGAAGACTTCGATGAAGCCAATGAACAAGCCCTGGTTATGGAAACATTTAAAGATGAAGAATCCACTTTTGATAGAAACGAGAATGAGATAGAAAAAGGAAATAGAGCTCAAACATTCGAGTGCGGATGCGAATTGGAGAAATTATATTGGGAAATAAAAGAAATAATTGATTTTATTGAAGAAGAACATTTCAATTTAAGGAAGGAGAATGATGAAATAAAGGAACGGGTAGGGATAGACCACACCCGTAAAGAAGAATGAGGTTCTGGAAACCTGAAATCCAGATAAATAAAAAGGGGAAAGAAAGGGTAGGGACAGAGCGTACCCAACCGACACAATTACCGGATATGACTTAAAAAGATGAAAGAAATCAAATTATCGTGGGATTTTTAAGGAATAAAAATCAGAAGGTACGGATAACGTTATGATGGCTTCGACATTTAAAAAGGAAAAATAAGATTTTTTTGGATAATTAAAATAAATTTCCTCAAAAGTTTTCGAAAATTTATTTACCTAAGGAGGGGAGAGATGAACCCATGTACCATGGCCTCAAAGGGAGTCGAATCCATGTATCTTTGAGAAAGGAATGAAAGAATCATACAGTTTCTAAGGGAACGGAGAGAGATTTCAAGCCAGGATTATAGCTTAACATTGTGCAAGCGCTAGGGCCATGTGTTCCTAAGATGAGCTCATGCCTCTTGACATTCATAAGGAGCCAGTCATGGATATTATTAGAACGAGTGGAAAGTTTGGACTGTAAGACGAAGAAGCCTGACTCGGAAATCGCTCTTACGTTGCAGGAAAATGGCAACCTCGCTGCTGAGTCAGAACAGGAATAATTAAATTTAACCCGTTTACGAGTATAAAAATAAGTAAACAGACACAGTACGGTGAATCAATTTGGATTAGAGATTTTTGTGTAAAGAAAAACCTTGTAATAATAGTCCAGAGAAAAACTGCAAACGCAGGTATACGTCATTGGGGGTTCACCGGGACCCAAAGAGTGGGAGAATTAAAAATGAACAGCACCACCCACACAGTTGAGGACGAGAAATTAATTAATATCTCGGAAATGCACGATCGATTTCCATTCACAGGAAGATTATTTTACGTTTGGAAGACGAGGTTTCTGGAGATATGATTTTTATAATTGTGCGACAATTAGTTCAAAAGTTGGTCACGAAAAGGACTAGGATTTTATCTTTTTGTGACTGAAAGGTATAAAACTCCTGGCCTCACCAAGCCAATCATGCAGTTTTCGATAGCCCAGGGAGGCGTTACGCTGTATCAATGCAGTCTACGAGCATTCCGTGAGCGGAAGTGCTGCACCACATCGTATACGCAGTATTCAAGAGCCCGTGAGGGGGATGTTAAGCTGTATCAGACATCAATCCAGAGCCTGTGGGAGGCTATGCTACAAGTTCGCCGAGTGTAGACCAGTTACGATATAAGTACGCTACGCTGAGGGTTAGCAGTTCGAGACTTTGAGGAGTCCTAAATTATAAAGAACATTAAATATACGGACTTTAAAGCAATATCGCCAAAGTAAGATACAGCGATCAGTAGGGAACTTCGAGTTCCAGAAAAACAATAGTTCGATACAGTTACGAAGTTATAATAACTCCAACAAATAAACGGCGTTATGTCCAGTAAGGACATTGTTAAGGACACTAAGTCCTGTAAAGGACAAGAATAAATAGTAATTACGATCGCGAAAGATAGAAGTTCTAGCAAAAGGAACTTAGGAACTTAGGTTCGAAACCAGAGGGAAAACGTACTCTAGTGAGAAAACATCAAAAATATACGATAGACAGTATACGGTCCTCGAAGGGAGGCCAAGATATAGAGAAACTATAGGGTACGATAGACAGTATACGGTCCTCGAAGGGAGGCCAAGATATAGAAACTATAGGGTACGATAGACAGTGTACGGTCCTCGAAGGGAGGCCAAGATATAGAAACTATAGGGTGCGATAGACCACCATATATAAATAAAGGTGACGGCAAAGTAAAGACATTTATCGCCTAGTTAAAGCAGATAAAGTAATGCCGAGTAATAGACAATAGAAGCGGTTTTGAGAGACTGAAACCAGTAGTTTCCATTGTAGGAGAGAGAAACTTTGAACGAGTAAAATCACACGTCCAATGCAGGTTGATAGGATTCACATCAGGGATCGTCAACAGCCGACAGAAATCGTCAAAATCGTTGAGCTACGCCCGTGTGATAGGAGTGAAGTGTAAATATTGTAAGAAAAAGAATAAGAGGATCATTTTAAGTGTTTTAGGTAAAGTGAAAGCGTTTTATGCAAAGTGATATGTGTTATAATATGTGCCAGAGTAATATTTTTTAGTGTTTTAATGTGTGTTCAAAACGGACACACCAGTGTATTAAAAAAATGTTGTCAGTGTTAAATATAGTGAATATGTGTCAAGAAATTTCTGTACATAAGATGAGATTGTACAATATGGAGTAGGTCAAGAAGGTGGGCCAAAATGTCACATCAAACGAGAATAAAGGTCAGAAAACGGCCTCAGACATGTGAGTAAAGATTTTCATTAAGTTTTGGTGTCGGGAAAAATTTTGTGTACAATTCCACCGGAGTTTTTGAATAAAAGGAATGTTTTTAAAGAAATAATAACTAAATAAGAACGCGATCTGAACGAAAATAAAGTTTTAAGAAATAATTATGTGAAAGAATAAATCCTGTAGAGGAAATGCATGGAATAAAATGTCAGTGTATTTAATGAATGTTATAAAAGCAAGCATAATAATAATAATTATAACAAAGATATTTACATAAAAGTAAATTTGAATTATATGAAAGAAATAGCTTTTGAGGTTTTGTAAGGAATGTAATCATAATAATAACAAGGTAAAGAAATCTAAATAAAGATTAAATTGAATGATATAAAAATATAGAGCGTTGAAGCCTTAACAAATGTATAAGACATGATGTGAATGGATGTTCTTAAAAATGGAGCGATTTATTGTCAACGGAAAAGATTAATATAAGAATTGAGATATGTATGAATTGTACTATGAAATTTATCAGTTCTTTGGAAGGCATTCGGCCGTAAAGTAATGTGTAGCGTAATGGAACGCAATTAAATAAAAAGTCATGCTAGGAACGCGTAGAAGTTAAAGTACTTGGTAAGTTACTTATGGAGGGTAGTTGATTGCAGTGAATTGAGATATGTTGTAAGTCCTCTAATTGTGACGTAGATCACGAGGCCAGGTGTGTGTTATTATATAAAAGGGAGCAAATGTATGGTATTATTGAGCGTAGGTCATGTGGGCCACGGCCGACCTTAAATCGCGTCTTGTATAAGTCCTTTAACGTGGAAATGGTTCCCGAGGCATGTTAAGAGATTCGAACCTAGAATCCTTTTGTTGTTAAAGCCCCTTATTATTCGTCGTTGTATGTGTATTACTCTTCCCAATCAATGAGGACCCTCTCATAATTAATAAATGCCAATGTTACGAAAGTGGGTTAATGAACCAATACTATTGTTGAATGAAAATAAGTGTAGTAAAAGCCAGGTCTCTCCACAGAACTGAGAATAAAATGAATGTTTGTCTTAAAAGCATTGAAGATAGCTCCAACCGTAGGCTATGCAGGGAGCCGCGCTCCCTTGTCCTAAATCACGCTCGAGTATAATGGCCTGGCCCTCATAGAGCGAGGGTGGGTAAAGATCGTTTTGTAAGAAGTGTTAAAGACACCGGGAGTGTTTAAAGTTGTTAATGACCCGGGCGTTGAACCGAGGTCCTTGCAGATTTATATTATCGCTTGCCAGTTCAGATCGTAGTTTTCTTATGTGATAATGGTCTTATAAGACAAATGAATTAAATAAAAATCCCTATTGTAATGTAATATGGAAAATGAGGAATCCACGAGTTTTGTGAAGATAACTAGATTCGGGAGTAATCATAGTTTTTGACTTTGTCAAGTAATCTTTATAACTCTGGAGTACACAGATGGTTTCCCGATCACCGTAGTGAATTTGCAAACTTGAGAGAGATAGTAAATCCTGAGAATATGTGAAATGCCCAAATATTGAATTGAATAATTAACATGTAATTTTAAATGTAATTATATATTTGTTTTGATGATAAGAAAAGATAAAATAAATTCTTGAGGTGTACAAAAGTATGACACCATTATTATGGGAAAGTATTGAGCCAAAGGACCTCGTAGTTATGGAACTTTAAGAGAAGTACTTTATGGAAGTGAAAATAATCATGAATTGTTGGTTTTAAAGAAAACCATGTGTTTTAATCTAATATTTGTTTTATTTTTATGCTATTCCTTGTTCACTTTGAACAAGTAGAATGATATTGGTCAGTAGTTTATTTGTTTTATTGTTTGTAGCGCCATAATTTTGATTAATTAAATGTGTTAAAATCGGAGTTGATTTTGTTGTTATTTTTGCAAGTGTATCCTCTATTTAATCCAAAATATGTAAGTCACAGAGTGGGAGAACTTACCGCAGCTCCGAAAAATCCCGAATTGAGCAATGCTGGCATACTGTGATTTGCATATTTCTTGCTGCAAGGGCACAGTATGTCCTTCCCTTGAAACATCTGAACGGCTGCTTTGATTTCTGCCAACATCTGTGGATTCGGGGATTGTATTGAGATCCCTGTACCAAAGGTCCTAGTTTAGATTCCCTGGTCTGCTCAGAAATTAAATTCGGGTCTGAGGTCTGGAACGGGGTTCACTCAGCCTCGTGAGGTAAATCTGAGAAGGGGTGGTTTTAATTCTCATCTTAGCCATACTGGAAGTGGTTTGCTGTATTTTTCCACTTCTACTCAAAGCAAAAGACGGGCTGGCCCCCAAAATTAAGGCCACGGTCACCTTCTTCCCAATCCCAGACTCAATGAATCATACAAAGGCAGCTTGTAGTTGTAGGCTTATAAGCATTGACAAGGTGGAATAATATTGTGTTTTTCTTAATAGTATATTCCACTATGAAATATTAATGGTTAAAGAGGAATCGGCCACTTGTAAATGGGACATACCCACACTTAAGAAATTACTGTATACCATGATGTTGCAAATTCTTAAATTAATCGACAACGATATCAACAACAACTGCTTTAATTTCTACCTCATAATAAATCCATTTTATTCACAGCAATGACATTTCTTACCATTACTCAATAGCTTATAGCTATTATTGAGTTTTGCTGGTATTCATTCGGTGGTGGCATATTATTTTCGCTACACTGAAATAGTTCTGTTTATTTCCAGTAGTCCTGTGATATATCACAGCTCCCAAAAAGGGACAAAGTGTTGCTCAAAGAGGACTAGAGATGACACTCACAGAACAGCCTGCTAATGATGTGCTAATGCATCCGTACAGTGGTTGGATGTGTGGGAGGAAACACTTAATGCATTTAGTCCATTAAGGGGGTGCTGTCTTAATTAGAACGCTGACTGGATCTGTACCACGGGCGTCGCGTCGTAATTATGTTGCAGTACACTCAGTGATTGAGGGTACTGTGCTAGCAGTGAACGAGCCTTATGACAGACAGCTGGTAAAACGACATAGAGGTGAATAATCAGTGGACATGATTTTCTTTATGGGAGCATGGGCGTTGCAGAAAAGGAGCAAGAAGGGGTCACTCTAAATGAGAAACCGAAAGACAAATGATAATTAAGGCAAGACTATGACACTGCCGGCCCCGTGGTATTGGGGTAGCGCACTTGCCTCGCCTGACGTGAGGGCCCCGGGTTTGATTCCCGCCTCCATCAGGGATTTTACAAACTGACGTGAGGGCTGGAACGGTGTGCAACAAGCCTCGTGAGGACAATGGCGTAGCTGCCTGAGAGTGAGGCAGCGCCCTGGTCGCGGAGACCAAGATGAATGGCTGAGGGGACCCTACGCGCTGACCACGCGTCATCCCATAATCTGCAGACCAAATGGCTGGGTAGCGATCGCTTTTAAGCCTAGGCCCTTCAAGCGCCACGGGGTTTGGTTTGTTTTTTCTATGACACGCTACGCCTCGAAAACCCTAAAACCGTGTGGGTAAGAAGAAAAGAGAAGTTGGCCAATGGAGGTCAACAGAAATGATAAGAGGGTGGAGAAATATGACAGAATAAACTGGAAACATTGCTGGGTCCAGCTTGGGGCTCATGGTCGTCAACCAAAGTCCCATCAGATGTGAGACCCTGAAGGCCCTCTGACTTTGGAATTCAATCAATGTTATTTGAGTGAATGTTCTTACTAAAAAAAAAAAAACATTTTGCTAAAACTCGTTGTTGTGTTTGTTATTGTTGTTAATAATTCATTTAAGAAGCTTGGGACATCTTGGTCATCAGACCCATGTAGTTGGGTATGTGTTGAACTTGTTCCGATAACCAGTATTCCTGTGAGGACTTGGTTAGTGAGTGTTACTGTATTAGGGATAGGAATGGTTCATTTCATAAAGGGCTTTGCGACATCGTAGTCATATGTATAACCCCGTGTACTTGGCTGTGTGTAGAAGTAGCAGGATAACCTGTCTCAATTCGATGTATGTATTAGTGTATGCGTTTGTAATCGAGGTAGGAAGCGGCTGTGGCCTTACGTTAGGTACCATCCTGGAATTTGCCTAGAGTAGAAGTGGGAAACCAAGGAAAACCACTTCCAAGATGACTGAGGTACGAATCGAACCCTCTTCTTCTCAGTGTTGACTCGTGAGGCTGAGTGTTCCCTGTTCCAGCGCCAAGATCAGAATTACATTTCTTGGCAGAGTCGGGTATAGGACCCGGGCCTCCTCGGTGACAGCCAAGATGCTTGCCACTTCGCAACGAGGCGGACAATATAATTTGTAATGGGGCTTCTGTTTCAGTAACATGACAAAATATATATCAGTCTGATTTCTCATATTTGTTTGTCCCCTTTTACTTCAGAAATTGGATATTTTATTTTCTGAATGTAATAAATTTAATACAACCAGTGCACCAAAATTGTGGGTACATTCAAATCAGGTATCTTTTTAACTGATTTACAGCGACAACAAACAGTGAACATAGCATACTACAACAAGGTTCTTAAGGGCATAAAATATTTCACTAGTGCTCAATGAACCATATGATACGTTGTGTGCCCACGGGGGATACAAATGTAATTGTGTTTCATGTCTATACACTGATTGGTTTATCAAATATTCATGGCTTGAGAGTCAGCAAGTTAAATGAAATTTGTACCCTTGGCTTGTTAGCCGCCATTCTCAAATACTGATATGCTTACATTAAGCGAAAATTTAAATGAATCAATATATGAATAATTTGTAAGTTACTGTATATCAAGACTTGGAATTCGGACAATACAGTACGAAGGGTGATCAGAAGCTAAAGTTACAAGGGCTGCAATTTATTTATTTCTCGTGTCGGAAACATACAAATGTACAGTTGCTATACATGAAAATCCACAGCCTGCTTCCAGTCGACTGCCCGGGTCAGGGAATGGAATGAATGAAGCCCCCATCTAGCGGCGAGGATATGAACTGTGCCGGCTGCCGATGCTTGTTGCACTCCTCTGGGGCAATGATGAAATGAATGACAGATGAAATGAAATGACAGTGGAGAGTGTTTCTGGAATGAAATTGTGACAGGGAAAACCGGAGTGAAAATGAAAATCCACTGCCTGCTCTTTGTCCAGCACAAATCTCACATGGAGTGACCGGAATTTGAACCACGGACCCAGCGGTGAGAGGCTGGCGTGATGCTGCCTAAGACACGGAGGCTGCGCAGTTGCTATACATATTAAGGGTAAAATTGTCTATTTATATAGCACGTGCCCAATACTGAGCAACATCCTAGGAGCTCGGAGTGGCTAGCAGGAGATCTTCCTCTGCACAAGATGAAGAGCATAGAGGGCAATGAAGCATGTGTTTTTGGATTTGTTCTAGTCCGCATTCGCATGAAGTGTTACTGGTACTGAGACCCCATCTCCTCAGGTTGTCTCGGGATCTTCCAACTCCTGATCGTAACCTGTTCAGGGACTTCCACACCAACCATCTTTCGTTGTGTCCGGGTGGTAGTTCTTTAGATACTGGCATCCAACAACAGGGGTGAGGGGTCGTCTTCTTCCATGAATCCAGCCTTGCCTTCTCCGGTGAGACGGTAAGAATGTCAGATGTCCTCAGGAAGCTGCAATGAAACATGTATATTTTATTTCAAACAACCAATACGGCCAACTGAGTCGTCCGTTTGCAAAACTCGTTTAATCCACTTGTGAATAAGGATCGTCGTAAAATTAATTATTCAATTATTTTATTTTATTTTATTTTATTTTATTTTATTTTGTTTTATTTTATTATATTTTATTTTATTTTATTTTATTTTATTTTACTTTATTTTATTTTACTTTGAATATGTTTAATTTAATTTAATTTTGTCTTGTTTTATTTTACAGTAACTTTGTTTTGTTTATTTTGTTTTATTTTATTTTATTTCGTTTGATTTTGTTTTAAATTATTTTGTTTAATATTTTTTTGGTTTAGTATTATTTTATTTTTTTATTTTTTATTTTATTTTGTTTTGTTTTATTTTTGATTTTGTTTTGTTAGTTTTATTTTATTTTGTTTTGTTTTATTTAGATTTTACAGAAAACAAACACAAACACAAAACCAAAAGACACGGAGGAAAATGCAAAATTCAAAAGCAAAAGCAGTAAACAATAAACAAGAAACACAAAGCTAAATTCAAAAAAGCAAAAGCAGAAAACAAACACAAAACCAAAACCAAGAAAGAAAAGCAGAAAGTAAAATTCAAAAGCAAAAGCACAAAGCAAACACAAAATCAAAAACACAAAGCAAAAATAAAAAAGTAGAAAACAACAAACACAAAAGATACGTGAGGCAAAGTCCCGAGAAACGTTTCTCATGAAAATGATTCTTATTCACAAGTGGTTTAAACGGGGTTTGCAACTGGACGACTCAACTGATAGTACATATAATAGGATATTTTTCGACATCTCCATATTGGTTTAGGCACTTGTCGCTTCGTGGGATGAGTTTGAATATACCCCTTCTGGATAAATGCTGTCCTTGCGTGTTCAGTCACGTTGTCGCGAAGTGTTTCACCTCGTCTGAAGCGAATCGTTGACCGCGTAGGTGCTCCTTCAAGTGAGGAAACAGGTGAAAATCCCTAGGAGCGAGGTCCGGAATGTCGGGAGGGTGGTCAATGATGCCCCAGCGATACCGCTTCAACAGCGTGGTGGTCTTCTGGACTGTATGTGGTCGCGGCAGTGTTGCCAAATCTTGAAATGGGAAAGAACTAAACCCTACGCTTTAAAACACCAGAAAAGCACCAGCTGGACTCTATGATTCAAAACACTAGAAAAACACCAACAATTATAATTATATAAACGGCTTTATGTTCGACCCTGCCTATTATCTGTCAGAAAACTGTACTGTAATGAGGCTCATTATAACACTATTTTTCATTATGAAACAGTTTCTCCCACCAATCAGAGCTCAAGAAACAGTTGTTTGACCAATTAGATAATTAGATGCGCTGAGTTCCACGGCCTTCTAATGTAAATCACACTGCCTGGCCTAGTGTCATAGTAGAGTAATCGAGGTGGCCATGGTCAAATACAAGGCATTCGCATACGCTCGTTTTATAAACATACCGTACTTGTGTCTTAATTATTGCCATTATAGTCTCGTTGCATAATGTACTATTTTACTTACATTTCCTTCATTAAATATCATCTTCTCCTCTTGCGGAGCCTGCTACCGCTATTATATCTTTAGAGCAGGAAGGTGTAGTAATGCTGTAGTTCTGAATACTTCCAATTTTGGCCACATACTTCGGAATTTCGCAGTCGTGATAGCATTTTCTCTCTGTTTTAGTCCAAATCGCACACACAGAATGGAATGCAATTTTTAGCCTACTTTTCACATTTTGCAAAAATGAGGAAAAAGTAGACTTATGAGATCGAACCGAGAAAATGTGTGTCTGTCTGTCTGTCTGTCCTTCTGTCTGTCTGTCTGTGTGTGTGTGTGTCCCCCTATCAACTCCTAAACGGCTGCAGCAATCGAAACCAAACTTAGTATGAGTAAAGATGTATACAGGTATATCTCAAGCCCATATTTGAAAATTATGTCAGTGCTACCAACTGCTGAAAAACGCACTAGAAATTTGCTCTCCTAGTTGGTTATCATGGAAGGTATGCATGGGAGCTATTCCAAAATTGGCACACATGTGGATAACACTATTTCAGTTTAATTTCCAGTAGGCCTTACATGACAGTGTTGCCAAAATAATTTTAAGCCTTCTGATAGGTCCTATTTTTGAATGCATATAACTTCTACACTATCAATTGGATTTCAACCAAATTTTGTATGTAATATGTGTACATAAACAGATATGACTGAGTGTATTCTTAAGAGCCACCAGCGCTGCCAACTGTTAATAATTGCTCTCTCTATTTTCTTCATCCAAATTCCAATATATCTGAAAGTATGCAAGCCGACAGCTTTTAACTATGCACACGTATAGTACCTGACATTTTAGATTAATTTGGAGTAACTTATATACTTCAGTTCTACCAACATGATTCTAAGCCTGCTGATAGGACCAATTTTTAATTACATGTAACTTCTATACTATCAGTTGGATTTCAAACAAATTTCGTATGTGCTATGTGTAACAAAACAGATATGACTATAAGTATTCTTAAGAGCAATCAGGGCTGCCAACTGTTAATAAATGCTGTCTATATGTTTTACCCTAATATCAATATAACAGAAAGTATGCAAGCCGACAGCTCTATACTTTGCACACGTACAGCACCTGACACTCAAGATTAATTTGGAGTAATTAATATAAGTCATTGCTGCCAACATGATTCTATGCTTGCAGATAGGTCCAATTTTAAAATACATGTAACTTCTATACTAATAAATGGATTTCATCCAAAATTGGCACAACAAGATATCATAATATTTCCGATTATTTCTAACCACACACGCATGACATTGTTGCCAACATGCTTTTCCGCGTGCTGATAGATCCAATGTCTAACTGCATGTAACGTCCATTGGACTTCAACCAAATTTTGTATTCTGTACCTTAAGAGATGGAACTAAGAATATATTCAGTCACCAGGGCTGCCAACTGTAGTGCTCTATTAGGCTACATGATACCAGGAATATTTCGAACTAATTAGACATATCGATATTACCAACATAATTTCGTCATTATTCTAGATAGGTTCATATACTGTAGAATAATCATTGGCATGAAAAGTAGGCTCTTAAGTTCGTCACGGAACTTCTTGTTGAACTTTCATTTGATTTCTTTGCTTTGATTTTATCAATTAAACTTGGCTAAACACTCTCCCTACATCTGCATTAGAGTGAGGGAGCGAAAGTACATGAACTGCCTTCGCATGTAACTGCAAAATCCTTTGGGAGCTGGCAAGAAAATAGATGATATATCGATTCTTTGTACAAGTGCACTTGCACTTGCACGGCATTAGAGTATCCGAGACCTGACTTACTTGACTTAATTCCTGTTACTCCGATGTGGAGCATAGGGCACACACTAGAGTTCTCCATCTGACCCTGTTCCCTTGATTTTTGTCCAGAACTAATGCAAGAGAATAGGAATTTCCGTGACTTCCCCTACAGGAGTGTTGACCTTGAAACGTGTAAGGCTGAACATTGCCTATCTTAATGGATTAACTTTATTAAAACTATTACATGGCTTTCAGGATTTACTTATTTGTCATAGGAGACAATTTCATGGAAAAATCCGTTAAGCACCAGATTTGGCACTGGTTTTATTGAAATAGCACCAGTATATTGCTATGGCGCTATTAGAACATTTCTGGCACCAGACGAACTTCAGAAACACCAGATCTGGTGCTAAAAACACCAAATTGGCAACACTGCCTCGCGTGTTGTCATGAAGAGAGATGACGCCCTCGGTGTGAAGTCCTGGCCGCGGTTACGTGTTTCAAACACAGAAATCAAATATTACCCATTTAAGATTTGATCACCGCTGAGCGCGGTTTGTTGTTTATTGTAGCAGCTGCACCGCGGGGCGAAGCGGGGAACACAACTATGACAGAGTGCATTCTGCATATAAGTGAAGCAGTATTGCACGTCACAGGAGCTCATGTCACCACGGACGGTTAAACGATGACTGAGGCTACTGGAGCTGAGTCATATCCTACTCGCGCAACTGTACCTGTGAACGAAGCAGGCTGACGTGTGACACAAGTAAACAAAGAATAGTTCCCATCTCGACGGCCGGCAATCAATTCGTGAAAGGGTAATTACCAAGCGGATCTCTTCCCGAGACCAATTTTCCAAACGAGTTGCTGTTAGTTGTTTACCTACAACTAGTGCTGTAGGTGGTGGGTGGCTGAAACCCTGCACAGTTACCAACCGTATGTATTCGAATTACCCTAAACAACTAATTTCTCTATAACATATGAAGCTCCAGGAATATCAGCCTTGTAGTTAGTTGGTTAGTTAGTTAGTTATTGTTGTTTTAAGGGGTGGAACTACGAGGTCATCTGCCCCTTATCTGGCTTGAAACCTTAGTTTCTGACCACCCCTCGTATATGAACTACACTAACGTCCTCTACTCCCTAGGGGCTCACATATAATAGGGTGTGGATTGGCGACCATTGAAACCTAAGCTGAGTCCTAACTGAGACCGGCATTGCTTCCACTTGCTTGTGTCGGATTCCTCTCCTTCATCGTTTATTGTCACCCTCTTTTAGTCAACCATTCTTTCCTTCCAACCCCGACGGCATTAGAGTATCCGAGACCTGACTTACTTGACTTAATTCCTGTTACTCCGATGTGGAGCATAGGGCACACACTAGAGTTCTCCATCTGACCCTGTTCCCTTGATTTTTGTCCAGAACCTCCCCACGGTTGCCACCTCAGATTCAATGGATTTTCTCCAGGTTGTTCTTGGCCTCCCCGTTCGTCTTTTTCCTTGTGGGTTCAAGCCTACTATCGGATATTTTATTATGGATACTCGAGTTTAGGCCTTAATTACAACCAAACAAACAGACCAATTGAAAAATGAGTTATACCAATATTTTCTTTGTTTAATTCTGCGTTAGACTATATAAGCCAATTATTTTCAAGTTTATTAATTATTTATTTATTTGCGGTTGTATGAAAAATTGTCCGTGTTTTTGACGTCTTTTCTAGGAACCGCTCACTTAAAACTATATATATATATGGAAAACTGCTTGGATGAGGGCAATGAAATTTTTATATGTGATGGGCACAAGTAATGGTAGTGCAAATCTCAAGTTTCAATTTTTTTCAACTACCCAATAAAAAGTTCTTATACTTTTTCTGACGTAACGTTTTCTCAGCCCAGGATAAACGTACAGCAGGAAACTTGGTCTCATTTTAAAGCTCTCATTCGTGATTATCGGAAACTAGCAACACTGTAAACTTACAGTGTGTTGACGAATTTATGAAGAGTAATATTAATGGTAGGTTTTGCGCGTTCCGGTCCGTGCGAGTAAAAGCGAGTGAGCCGGTGAATTCGAGTGCAGCGTTGCCGGGCAGTTGTGTAATGGAATGCGAGTCACCTGGCTATGTGCACATGCTATTCCTGTTTACTACTTATATGCCACATCACATCACACCCAAATGCCTCAGAGACCACCATTGTCTGAGGGCGAACTTGCGCAAACATGTTACAAAATGGTAGAAGTATGGAAGCAATAAATGTTTTATGCCGAGAAGCCTTGCTTACCGTTGCTCCTGAACTCTGGAAACAATGTTTTACACGCTAAAAAAATTGAGGACCACTACTGGGAGATAGATGGCCCGTCTGAAAATGTCCCTCATTTCGAGCAGTTCATAATTAACATGAATGCCAGCAGTTCTGACAGGCGCGGATCTAGAGTTTGGCTTTGGGGGGGGGGGGCAGAGAATCGAAATTGTTAAGAAAAATGGTATCACTAAAAACGCAATCACAAAATAACCAAACGTATAAAACCAGACCAATATGCGTTTAGCGCACCAAAAATATTCGTACAAATTGCAACGGCGTGTTTTGCGACTTTTCCATCCAGCTTCGAGAAAAGTATCAAGGTACGTTACAGTTTCGGCAAGTCGAGTTGGTACCGTCAAAGGGAGAAAGTCACAGCTTAAATTGCCAACCAAGCTTGCAGTTTGGACATCGAAAAATTTTTTTGGTGCTAAAAAAGCCCAAAATTCCTATCAGTGCATTGCTGCACAATCACCGTGACATCGCTATAAACATCGATTCGGTAATCACAAGGTTTGATAAACAAAATAGAAGAGTTGATTTTGTTCTTATAAATAATCGATTTTATATAACAGGTAGGCCTATGAAGTTGTAAATATGTACACTTTTAAAAGAACATAATAATTGCAATAATGATATTTTCAGTATTGAATAAAATGAAAAAAAAAAACTTTTTTCAGTTAAAATTCGTTAAGTTTTATTTGTCTGGTTATTGCGTTTTCGTTTTTTGAGTTTGCAAAAAAAAATTGGTCTCCGTTTTGGTCATGACCCCCGTGACCTCCCCCCCCCCCCCCCTTGAATCCGCGCCTGAGTTCTGATTAATCGGAACAGAGCCATTCTTCAGACGAAGAATACTGACTGAATTACATATTGTATAGATATTATGTAAATAATGCAGATAGCCCATGTAAAAATTGTGTAGTTTGACATTTCCAAATTAGGAAGACAAACCACTTTTAAACCTGCCATTGAAGGTCTAAAGCCCTAATGTGAAGAAGGTGATGGAAAATGAAATTTGTACGAGGAAAGAAAATAAAATGTTGAAAGGAAACTTAAAGCAGTGTTCGTTCGTAGCGAGCCACACCGACTGCAACTTAACGCGGCAACGCTGCACCGGATTTCACAAGTCCGCTCGCTTTTACTCGCACGGGCCGGAACGCACAAAACCTCCCATTAATATTACTCTTTATAAATTCGTCATCACCTTGTTCGTTTACAGTGGTCGTAGTTTCCGATAATCACGAATGAGAGCTTCAAAATGAGACCAAGTTGCCTGCTGTACGTTTATCCTGGGCTGAGAAAACGTTACGTCAGAAAAAGTATAAGAACTTTTTATGGGGTAGTTGAAAAAAATTGAAACTTGAGATTTGCACTACCAATACTTGTGCCTATCACATATAAAATTTTCATTACCCTCAGCCAAGCAGTTTTCCATGTATCTAGTTTTAAGTGAGCGGTTCCTAGAAAAGACGTCAAAAACACGGACAATTTTTCATACAACCACAAATAAATAAATAATTAATAAACTTGAAAATAATTGGCTTATATAGTCTAACTCAGAATTAAACAAGGAAAATATTGGTATGACTCGTTTTTTAATAGGTTTGTTGGTTTGGTTGTAATTAAGGCCTAAACTCGAGTATCCATAATAAAAATCCGATAGTAGTGTCTGCTTTGGGATGTGTTGTGGATCACTCCTGAGCGTATGGCCAATCCACCTCCATTTCCTGTCCTTTATAACCACCTCAGCCTTCCGTTGTTGGGCTTTCTGCCAGAGTTCTTCATTAGCCACCATACTCCCAGTAAGAATTTTAGTTCTCAAACTTCTATTGATGAATGTCTAGACCTTCCGTGTAATCTCTTTTGTCACCTTCCACATCTCACACACATAGAAGAGGACTGACTTCACGTTGGAGTCAAAGATATATGCATTTAGCTTCGTCCACAGCAACAATTCACGGGATTTACACACTGGTTGCAGCAAGGTGAAGGCCCCTTTTGTCTTTTTAGCCTACTTCGATTTTTCCAAAACATGAAAGTTGACTTATGAGATCAACACAGGGCCAAAAATTGTGTGTCTGTTTGTGTGTGTGAGTGTGTGTACTCTGAATGTCTGCCTCTCCCCCCCCCCCCCCTATCAATTCACACACGGTGAAACCGAATTGAACGACATTTGGTACAGAGGTAGCACTGGTAAAGGGCACCTCAGTGTCATGTTTTATATTGCCGCCATCTTTACCAATACTTAATGGCGGCCACTCAAATGGTCAAAACTTAATAATGCATTACGACCAAACTAATCATCGGATCTTCACCAAATTTGGTAACAACATACCTTCATAGTGGACGCGTCTTGTGCCCAAACTACAAGGTCATCAACCATACCATTTCATAAAGGCGGCCGTGTGAATTATGCAAACTTCATAATCCCTAATATGGGACCCACTAGTTCCGATTATCGAACCAAGAATCGTTTAATCTGTTCTAAATGACGTGGTCCGTTTGAAATTAAAAGTTTATATTGTAATATTATGGACTAGAAGTGACTTTAAAAAGCTGAGTCATCTCGGTTATTTGACAAGATGACAGCTGATCTCTCGTTCTGACCTATATTTTACTAATTTCAGTATTTTGCATGCAATATAGCCTAATAATAAAAAAATATATGAACTTTATATGAAAATAACTCGGTTTTAAATATGCTACAGTGAATAAATCGTTTAGTCCAAGTCATTATTTGCTAAAACGATGTATATAAATTGGTTCCTAACGCCCGCTTAATATGTTCACGATTGGCTGAGTGGTTGGAGCTTTGGACTTTCATCAGGCTCGCCTTGGTTCAAATCCAATCAGAGTTCACTTTTTTGCTTGAATCTTTTTATATGTATTGTTTCTCGAGTACTAAGACATTATAAAATAAAGCATTATATGGTGAATTTTGCAATGGAAAATATATATTTAATTAAAACAACATTCTCCATCGAGTGACATCTAATAGTAATTAGTTAAACTGTTTAGGAGCTAACTACAGTCTTCTAGATACGAGCCGCGCTCTATACCGGCCAGTTAGTGAACCCATGTCTACAGTATAATTGAAAAGTTTCTTATTTTTGGCGATAGAGGGCACACATCCCCAGATAAGGCGCGATATCACGGCCAACGAGAATGACTGGCCCTGGTGCGTTTTCGTGACGTCAGCAATGTAGTTCTGTTGCACCACTTTCTGTAGTCTACTCTATGTACAACCAGTAGACCAATTATATTTAATCGTTGTAGGTGTTCACAAGATAATATTTTTCAGGAGAATATACAAAATACACATAACGAATGTTATCTTTCCCTGGTGGCTGCTTGTCACTTATGTTGAATTACTTAACAGTTACAATGTGTTCAGGAAGGTTATGAAAAGCTATGACTGACGCCGGACAATGTATGCATGTATAAGTCTTATAATTGAACGATATACCGTACATAAATGTATCAAACGTTTTTATAATTGAAATATATACACTAACATAATATTCTATGGTCTTCGTTTTACTGTTGGTGTGGTACCTAGTCATCTTGTCTACATCATTGAACCTGTATAAACGTTGGTATTCATTTATCCCTTGTCTTCATAGAAGGCATTGATACAAGTCGTTAGTCGGTGGTGAGTGTATTCGGCAAATCTCTTCTATAAACGTATTAATTTATGTTCCGCCCCTTGAAACAACAATAAGTTAATGATATCTATACTGAGCTGCAATATTCTTTGATATAATTATACTCATGTGCACATAATTTAACTCACAACAAAGGTCACAGACTCGACAACTCAACTTACTGTAGCCTACTCGTTGCAGCTATTAAAGACACAACGAACCCTTCAATCCTATTTCGCGTTGATTTTTGTAACGAGTAACTTCAACAGGCGTAGTTTTGCAAACCTCTACAGTATAATTTATCGTGTTTGAAGGCACACGGAACATCTAAACTGCGTCCATTTTATGAAGATTGATATAAAATCAATCAAGCAGTACATTGTCTACGTCACAGAAGGGTTTGGTTTACGCGCCATGGCCTGTCTTTCTCGTTAGCCGTTCGCGATTACAAATTAGCTGTGTAATAGGTATATTAAATATTTTTCTCCGAGTGATACGTTTAGAGCAACGAAGTTTCAATTATTGTAAGTAGTCGGTGTTAATATACTGAATACCTAAGTTGATTGGAGTGTTTGGTGATGAAATTGTAAAATGCTGGGGTAAATTATAAACTATGGTTTGAACGCCACTCCTCAAATCCAGTGTGCCAATTTGCACTTCGAATTGGAAGAAATTAGGAGGTGATTAAGACAAAGAGTTATAATTATACGCATGCATTTAGGAGAAAGTAGGCTATATGTTCTTCCCTGAGCATCTTGTGTCATCCTGTTTTCAACATGCTCTCCTGCTCCTCCATTAACTGACCACATCTGGCAAATCTTTCCACCTGTTCTATTTCTCCTTCCAAGGTAAGTGTGTTCCTGTGTTAAGTATTAACCTGGAGTTCTTTGGTCTTAGCCACATTGATAATATGATCAACTCTCTGAGCCTATGCTGAGCTTCTATGCCCATGATAGCGGGTTCAAACACGGCCGAAGCCAACAGATATTTTAAGAGCGTTAAAAATCCCTCAGTATGCCTTCCTTTGTAAGGGAAGTAAAGCCGGCGGGCCCATGTCATAGATTTATGACATGTAAAAGAACCTTCCACAAACTACAATTGTGTGAAGCTAAATTTGTAGGTTAGATATGATTAGCGATCTATTAGTTCCAACGTCCGTTGCCAGGTGCTGGTTGCGGTGGCATCCAGTAGCCAAGTTCACAGCTAGGTGTCGTTGACGGCAGCATTTGGTAGCAAACGTAGGAACTACTTGAAATTGATCGTCTGCAGTCCTTACCTGAATTACAGATAACACACACTAATACAGCCATCTCAATTAACACCTGTTAGGAGGCCTTTGCCCTTATGGGGTTATCTAGGCTATATTTATTTATTTATTATATGAGACAGATTCTACACACATCCAAAGCACACGGGGCTAAATGACCGCGTTGTCGCAGCCCCTGAACTGAAGAACCAACCATCTCTGGGCCTCTGCTTTCAGGTCCTTGAATTTCTCGCTCATATCCTAGAGAGTGTAAGTCAGTAGGAAAATGTCTGCAAAATCCAATCTTCCAATCGCTCGGCTCCTCTGCCATTCAGTCTCGTTCTTCATGACTCGGGCCACCTTCAATGGAAAGAAAAGCGGTGACAGCAACCATCCCTGTGGCACTCTTGACTCTATATTGGACGGTTCTGACATATTACCATAATATTGCACTTGGCAGCTATATATCCGAGGCCTAGGGTGTTTTTATTTTCGTGCCTTTGCCTATTTAGCTTATTTTCATTTTATGAAAAAAAAATAGCCTTATGGGTTCACTTTTGCCCGTGTGTCTGTGTGTGCGTGTGTGATTCGTGTGTGTGTGTGTCCCCAAAATAACTTCTAAACGGCTGCTCGGTAAGATCATAGCATCATGGCCGACCCCGACTGTGCCATTCAAATTGTATTGAGTCTCACCAATCGAACATGGCGGCTGTGCGAAATATTTCACCAGCGTTCAGTATCTCCGAAACATTCACAGATATCACCCTGAAATTTTGTACGGTGATAAAGGGCGTTACTAGAAGTTCACCCATGAGACTTTCAAAAACCTGGTAACTACAAAACCAACATGGTTGCCAAGCAAATTTGAGACCTTTAAATAGATTTTTCTCGCGATTTAAGCATCCAAACGTAATGAAACTTGGTACAGTGAACGTTTATATACATCGTAATGCACTGGCATGTAATTTCGTTCAATTGTCTACATAACCTAAAAATGGCGGCTGTGCGAAATATTTCACTGGCATTCTATATCTCCGAAACTATTACCGATATCACCGTGAAATGTTTTACGGCACTGCTACAAGTTTATCTATGTAACTTTCAAAAACCTGTAAAGTACAAAACGAACATGGCGGCCAAGCGAAGTTGAAACATTTTAATAGACTTTTCTCGTGATTTAACCATCTGAGCGCAGTGAAATGTGATACAGTAAATTATTATAGGCTACATATTGTAATGCACTGGCATCTAATTTGGTTCAGTTGTTTACATAACCTCAAGATAGAGGCTGTGCGAAATTTTAAAAATAAGTTTTTATTTCTTGTGTCGTAATAATGCGATCGATGTGAAAGTTTGCATAATGAAGCTACGCAATAATTTTCCTTTAATGGTACATATCTCTATGACCTATTCAAATAACAATCCAAAATGGCGAGCATCCGAAATATTTTGGCAGTTCTCAATATCGACGAATCTATCACAAGAATCAAACTGAAGAGTTGTATGTTGATAGATGCAATGAACATGAGTAGGATATATGAAAATAGGCTGTATAGTTCTTCACGGAACTACTTGTTACTAATGCCCTCAGTCTTCGAGGAGATCAAATTATTTTTGTATTTCATGGAATGAAGCTGAAAGAAATCAGAAACACATATGAGCATCAAATTGTTAAGTGAACGTAGATAGATGTAGGTATTAGGAATTCATTTTTGAAAGCCTTTGTCTGGAGCGTTGTACTCCATGGAAGTGAAACTTGGACTGTTGGTGCAGCAGAAAAGAGAAGAATAGAAGCGTTTGAAATGTGGTGTTACAGGAGAATGATGAAGATTCGATGGGTAGTTAAAAAAATGAAGAGGTATTAAGACAATTGGGCGAGGAGAGATGTTTCAGGCGACTGCTAATGAAGAGAAGAGATTGATTGGTAGGGCACCTACTAAGACACCAGGAATAGCTAACATAGTTCGGAAGACCGAGGTTAAAATAAAGATTGTCCCAGATGTAAGGTTTGCTAACTATATTTATAGAGATGAAACGATTAGCTCAAGGAGCCATGGAGATCTACATCAAACCTGTCAACTGATTGAAGACTCTAACAACAACAACAACTACTACTACTACTACTACTACTACTACTACTACTACTGCTACTACTACTACTACTACTACTACTACTACAACGGAGGTTGAATTCAATTATTTATTAGAAATTGAACAACTGAAAACTGAGTTGTTCCGATCTGTAGCGTTTTCACTGACTAATTGGCGAACAAGACCCGTGTTGTCTGGCTAACGCCTGTGTTCTGATGGCAAACCGATTTTTTTTTCAACCTGATGGAAGACCAAGTTCGTCCTCTAAACGAAGGCAAAGAACGGCGAAATCGGATTGTCATGTTTCTTCTTGGAAGAAAGAAAAAAGAAACATGTGTGTCCACGAATAGCTAACTCAGTTATGGAAGACCGAGGTTAGAATAAAGTTAAAGGTGTCCAGCCATTTTGGCAACCTTTGGGCATCCCCTGCGAGATGAGAGACGCTGTTCCATGTGAGTAGAACCATAATGGTCCTAATTTTCCACCAGAGATATGAAATACCAGCGTAGAAGCAGGTCTCTAATACCGCGCATATTTCACTAGAATTTGACGACTCTGACGTGCACACTTAATGGCTACATGTCACATTTTGTAGGGCTTGAGGGAATTCCTTAACGTCAACTTGATAGCCCGTTAGCAAACTTGTCATTAATTAGAGGGTCATGACACACCGACACTCGGTAATCCTACATGACGTCACTCCTGGCTGTCAACAGCCTAGCCTCCCGAGGTTTATCTTCAAAGCCCGGCGCCAGGTATAGTAGGATCAAACAGTACAAGTCCTCTGATTACTTAACCATTGTTCTTAGTTTGTTGCATGTCTACCTCTTATTGTTCCTGTTTTGAGCGGCTTCGGTGGCATAGTTGATAGCATGCTGAGCTTCTATGCTCAAGATCCGAAGTCATCGGATTATTTAAGAGCGTTAAATATCCCTCAGTATGCCTTCCTTCGGAGGGGAATTAAAGCCGGCGGTCCCATGTCATAGATTTATGGCATGTTAAAGAACCTTCCACTAAATACACTTGTGTGAAGCTACATTAGGTTAGGTTAAACATTTGACAAACGCTCTTAGGTTCCGACGTTCGTCGCCAGGAGCCGACTGCGGTGGCGTGTAGTAGCCAAGTTCTGAACTAGTTAGACGTTGACGGTGACGTTTGGCGGCAAAGGTAGGAACAAATTGAAATTCAATGTCTGCAGTCCTTACTTACAGATAACACACACTTATACAGACAACACAATTAACAGCGGTTATCAGACAGATTCTACACACACCCAAAGTACACGGGGCTACATGACCGGGTTGTCGCAGCCCCTGAACTGAGGAACCAACCAACCAACCATTGTTCCTGTTTCTAGGGGTGGGAAATGAGATGTGATGACTTTCTACCTATGTGGCAGATGGTTTTTACAGCCAGATCCCTTCTTGACGACAAAATCATTTTAGTGACAAAGCCAAATTCTTACGGGATTCCACTATAATAACTAATCGTTTTGCAGAAGTCAACAGTAATATTCGATCATCAAGCACACAATGTCGATGTTGCTGTTCCACTTGAGGAAGTTGGCCGCAATTCTATCTTATTTTGTTCGATCGATAACAGGTAGCATAGGAAATTAGCAGGTAGGAGCTGCTACCTTCCATCACAGTAATCAAACAAGACACAGCAGAGATATATCAACATGAGTTTGTATCTGTCGCAATGTCTACGTGACATCACTCAATATCAACTCTTGTGACCATCGCACTATTTGTGAACGTCACCGGGCTACACACGATCGAGGTAATTGTTATGATATAATTTCAATATATATGTGGTCAATATTAAGGAGGTTTAAGAAGTTCTCCAAAGTGAATACGATTACACAGTCTCACGGTGGGTGAGTGGTTAACGTTTTGGTCTACTAACCCCCAAGCTTGCAGGTTCGCTCCTGGCCGTGGTAAGTGATTTTTGAAAGGCGGCAAAAATCACAGACACGCATGTCATACGATGTTGGCATGTCAAATAACCCATTTGAATTCAGTAGGCCGTGTTCATAATGGCAAAATTAATCTCGGGAGTTTCTTCCAACACAAAGTTCCTCATTTCTCGACTAGAAAGCGCTATAGTGTTCAAGGAGCTTAGATAGCCTCCTTGACTTTCATAGTGCTTCAAGGAACAACGAAATTCGACATGCAAGCTACCCTCTGGGTGTCAAATATCAAACCTTGCACCCGGTCTGAGGACATACGATATTATTATTATTATTATTATTATTATCAGAAGCTGTACCGGTATATGAATATTTTATGTTGTATCTTCACCTGCATTTCGATCGCTATCGGTAACCGAGCTTTATCTGGTTCATTTTTAGCCTACAGTTAGTTTAGATATGGATTTAAACATCCAAGATAATCCTGGCTTAGCCAGAATATATTTAAGGGTGTCTAATTGCGACAACCTCGTTTCTGTGGCTATATTCACATGCTTAGTAACCTCCCTAGAGGCGAAATTACAGCTTTCCACTGACTTGAGAGCCATAGCAGTTAAATCAATAATCTGAGCCGAAGATAGAATTTCTGCTTCTAACCGTCCATCCTATCCATTCAATATGGTCCTCTATGACTGTAATGGGCTCTACTCAGCCTCGAGAGGCAAAGCTGAGGAGAGGTTGGTTCGATTCCAACCGCAGCCATCGTGAAAGTATTCCTCCTTTGTTTCCCACCTCTACTCCAGGTGAATGCCTAGATCGGTACTAATTTAAGGCCACGTTCGCTTGCTTTCCAATCGTACACCTGACTTACAAATACACACACTAATACAGTAATCACAATAACACAGGTTATCAGGCAAAATTCCACACTCTCTCACAAGTACACGGGGCTAAATGACCACGATGTCAAGCACCTCGAATAAGACAACAAAAAATTATATATTTATTTTTTGAGGCAACTTCATTATCCACGCACCTGTATTCCATTCTCCAAACACTCACCAGTAGTTTATTGGTCACCTTAGACCACCAAGTAGTGCAGTGCCTAGCATTCTTGCCTGTCACTGTAAATGATAATCCACAGCCTGCTTCCAGTCTCCGACCGGGTCAGGAATGGAATGAATGCAGCCCCTATCTAGCGGCGAGGATATGAACTGTGCCGGCTACCGAGGCCTGACGCACTCCTCTGGGGCAATGATTAAATGAATGACAGATGAAATGAAATGATAGTGGAGAGTGTTGTTGGAATGAAATTTTGACAGGTAAAACCGGAGTACCCGGAGAAAAACCTGTCTGCCTCCGTTTTGTACAGCACAGATCTCACATGGAGTGACCGGGATTTGAACCACGGACCCAGCGGTGAGAGGATTTTCCGAGATATTTAATTGAGATGCATGAGCTGGGACGGGGCCCACTCTGCTTCGTGAAAAGAAGGAAGATTGTAGTTTTACGTGACCGTGAATCTTGTGATTATGAGCCACGGGACCTCCTTTTTACGTGGAATCCGAACCACAGGACATGGCATTTCACTTCGAAAATCTCACATGCATTGACCGGGAATCGAACCCGACCTCAGCTTCGTGAGCTAGACTGAGAAGGGTTAGTTCCATTGCTATGTCAGTTATCCAAGAAGTGGTTTTCCGAGGTTTTTCACTACTACTTCAGCCGAATGGTGGGATGGTACCGGTACCTAAATGAAGGTCATGGCCTATTCCTACCAATCGCTCGAGTTACAAATACATGCACTAATACGGACAAGCTATTAGACAAATTATACATAAACTCAAGTATACGGCACTACATGACCATGACGTCACAAATTTCCTAAATGAATCAACAACTTACTTACCTTCTCAGATTTCTAAAACTACTTGCTAGTCATGTTTTAAGAGACTATACATCAAGTGGACTGAGGATTGGGCATTCTCACTCTTGTAAGGCAGAATTCAGAAAAGGAGGGTTTAATTCCCACCTCAGCTATCCAAGAAGTAGTTTTCTGAGGTTTCTCACTTCTACTCCAGGCGAAGACCTGGATGGTACCTAGCTTCCGGCCACTGCCGACTCTTACCCAATATTAAGGCCAATAACAAATGTACGTAGTAATAACACAGGTTATCAAACAAATTCTTCACACACACAAAGTCCTGAAATGAGTCAACAACTTGGTCACCTTGTAGCAGTGCCGGATTAAGGTAAAATGAGGCCCAAGTCCCTCAGATTGTTGGCGCCCCGTTATTTCTTTCAAATAATTTTTATTTTTTAGCACCTGAACATTTAATAAAGTACATTGAACCCAAGGGGGTCAAGCTGACTGGTATCGAAAGTGGATCTCAGAGACTGTGATCTCAGAATGAAGGTTCCACCAGGGAACGAACCCGAGATCTGTTGAGGGAGTTTTAGTTGTAAAAACCCCTAGAGGAAAGTACATATTTAATCACTGGTGTGATATCAACTGATGTTGACATTATTTATTAAAACAAGATGTTCAGTAAAGAACATATAGCCTACTTTCTCCTAAATGCATGGGTATTGTTATAACTCTTTGTCCTTTTCAAGGAGTATGATTGAATGTTGGTTGTAGTAACTTGTTGAAATACAACGTGCTATAGGGATATTAAACATGAATATGAGGTGCCCTTTGCTAGTGCTACCTCTGTACCATATTTCGTTCAATTCGGTATCACCGTGTTTGAATTGACAGGGGGAATCGATTTGCACACATACTTGGCCACCATCTGCAAACTATTGGGATGATATTCTTGCAGTTTGGTCTGAATATGATTCCCACATAAAGATATGGTGTTGCAAAATTTGGTAGAGACTAGATTATTAGGTTGGTCGTAATTACATTTTTGCTTTTAACATTTGGGTGGCCGCGATTACATTTCCGTCAAGATAGCGGTGATATAAAACATGCCACTGAGGTGCCCTTTGCTAGTGCTACCTCTGTACCAAATTTCGTTCCATTCAGTTTCACCGTGTTCGAATTGATAAGGGGAATCGATTTTCACACAAAGATGGCCGCCATCCTCAAAATATTAGGCTGATGACCTATCAGTTTGGTCAAAGGATGCTCCCTCCATAAAGGTATGTTGTTGCTAAATTTGCTAGAGATCGGATGATTAGGCTAATCGTAATTTGATTTAAGCTTTGAACATTTGTGTGGCCGCCATTACGTTTCTGTCAATATGGCGGCGATATAAATCATGACACTGAGATGCCCTTTGCTAGTGCTATCTCTGTACCAAATTTCGTTCCGTTCGGTTTCCCCGTGTTTGAATTAATAGGGGGAATCGATTTTGACACAAAGATGACCGCCATCCGCAAACTATTAGGCGAATGACCTATTAGATTGGTCAAAGGATGCTCCCTCCATAAAGGTATGTTGTAGCTAAATTTGCTAGAGATCGGATGATTAGGCTAATAGTAATTTGATTTAAGCTAATATCCTATTAGATTGGTCAAAGGATGCTCCCTCCATAAAGGAATGTTGTTGCAAAGTTTGGTAGAGATCGGATGGTTATGTTAGTCGTAATTTAACTTAAGCTTTGAACATTTGTGTGGCCGCCATTACGTTTCTGTCAATATGGTGGCGATATAAAACATGACACTGAGATGCCCTTTGCTAGTGCTACCTCTGTACCAAATTTCGTTCCATTCGGTTGCACCGTGTTCGAATTAATAGGGGGAATCGATTTTCACACAAAGATGGCCGCCATCCTCAAACTATTACGCTGATGGTCTATTGGTTTGGTCAAAGGATGCTCCCTCCATAAAGGTATGTTGTTGCAAAATTTTTTGCAAAAATCGAAAATAGGCTAATAATGCAGGGTAAATGAGTGGATTATAGCATTATTGGACTGGATGAAGGAAGCTATGCTGTAGTTGAGCACGAAAGTTGGAGAGTTTGACATCTAACTAATAGCCCCAGAATTGTGGGAGGAGACTCGTGGAGCCGTGTCAATCTCGTCGACCTACTTATGTCGTCTGGAGCAGGTCGGGGGGGGGGGGGGGTGAAATAATGGCCCAGTTCTTCCCCGTTTCAGAATGGAAATGAGAATGGGATGGGAAGATCTCAGTGAAAATCATTGATTACTCGTGATTGGAGCAACGCAATGACATGTGAGTTGCACACATGTATATCTTTAGCCAGGAGGCTAACTATAAAGCCTTTAAACTGTGATATCAAGGCATATTTAATGGAGTGCGCAAGAACACAGGACTTTTGGTGTTCGCGGCGTGACCTTACTAGTGCACCGGGGATTTCCACTGGAAGCCGGGTACCCACGCTATGGCAATGGCAATTAATATTAATTAATTGGCAGATCGATCCTGCAGCACGCAGATAGTTTTGGGACCAGCGAGGAGAAAGGAACCCTATGAGCATTATTTCAAGACCAGAATCATCCTGGGACAGAAAATGAATCTGCGAGGGAACTCTCGACCTACTTTTTCTTGTGAAACGAATATAAGGATGCGGACTTAGGTCAGAGAGGGCAGTTGGAACAGACTCGAGCGTGGAACGTATGTCGCTCTGGCCCAGGGAAGGACACTCACACAAAGACTTGAACATTTGTGTTAATCAGTATATTCGCCGTGCAGTGTAATGCACCTATATTTTTATATATAATTCTTCGACACGTGTGTATGTGACTGAACTCTTCCTAAACGACTGGACCGATTTTGATGAAATTTGGTATGTATACTAGGGTGGGTCCATGTATGGTTTAGATTCACAATCTGACTCGCTAGGTGGAATGAACACAATTTTAGAACCACAATATACTGTCAAAAACAGTCCTCATGGAAACCACTAGCTTTGACCTTCGAGGAAGCTGATGTCTTTGGACGGTTTGTCCCTGCACGTTAGAGCCACCTGGTCGCAACCTGTGCAACTACCGCCATTACATGCACTCCGCCCGTGGCGAAAAGTTGTGTTTTATACCAAAGGTGGCAGTGATGTCGAATTCTACAGTTTGTCTCTGCACGTTAGAGCGTTTCAAAGTCCCGTTAATATACCATTCATCCGATTGCAATGCAACTTGGGTGATATGTTGAGTCAGCTCCAGGGAAGGTGTTTGGCTTCGTAAATCCATTTTACAATAGATAGCGACGACGCGCGAAGCGTTTCAAAAAGGTCCCGTATGCGTTCAAATACCATTCGTCCGATAGCGATGAAACTTGGGTGGGATGTTGTGTACACTCCAGGGAAGGCTTCTGGATTAGTAAATCAATTTCACATTAGGTAGCGCACGATTAGATTCAACAAATGAGTGACGACCCGCGAAGCGTTTCAACAAAATCCCGTATAAGTTTATATTCCATTCATAGATTGAGATGAAACTTTCATGAGTAGTTGTGTACACTTAAGTGAAGGTTTCTAACTTAGTAATCCATTTCACAGGAGGTTGCGCACGAGTAGATTCAACAAATGAGCGGCGACGTGCGAAGCGTTTCAACAAAGTCCCGTATGCGTTCAAATACCATTCGTCCGATAGCGATGAAACTTGGGTGAGATGTTTTGTACACTTACGTGAAGGTTTCTAACTTAGTAAATCCATTTTACAATAGGTAGCTCACGAGTAGATTCAACAAATGAGCAACGACCCGCGAACTTTTAAACCAAGTCCCGTATGCGTTCATATATCATTCATCCGATTTCAATGCAACTTGGGTGAGATGTTGTGTACACTTACGTGAGGGTTTCTAACTTAGTAAATCCTTTTCACAGGAGGTTTCGCACGAGTAGATTCAACAAATGAGCGACGACGCACGAAGCGTTTCAATAAGGTCCCGTATGCGTTCAAATACCATTCGTCCGATTACGATGAAACTTGGGTGAGGGGTTGTGTACTCCCTACGAAAGGTTTCTGGTTTAATAAATCCACTTTAAAATAGGTAGCGCGCGAGTAGATTCAACAAATGAGTGACGGCACGCGAATCATTTCAACAAAGTACCGTATGCGTCCATATACCATTTAGCCGATTGCGATGAATCTTAGGTGAATTGTTGTGTTCACTTCAGTAAAGGTTTTTGGCTAAGTAAATTCATTTTACAATAGGTAGCGCACGAGTAGATTTAACAAATGTGCGATGGCGGGTGAATCGTTTCAACAAAGTTCTGTATGGGTTCATATGCCATTTATCCGATTGCGATGAAACTTTGGTGAATTGTTGTGTACTCTCCAGGAAAGGTTTCTGTCTCAGTAAATCCAGTTTTCAATAAGTAGTGCACGAGTAGATTCAACAAATGAGCGAAGGCGCGCGAATCGTTTCCACAATGTCCCATATGCGGTCATATATCATTCATCCGATTGTGATGAAACCTTGATGAATCATTGAGTACACTCCAGAGAAGGTTTCAGGCTTAGCAAATCTATTTTACAATAGGTAGCGCATGAGTAGATTCATTAAATGAGTGACGGCACGCGAATCGTTTAAAGAAAATCCCGTATGCGTTCATATGTCATTCATCCGATTCCGATGAAACTTTGATGAGTTGTTGTGTACACTTACGTGAAGCTTTCTAACTCAGTAAATCCATTTCACAGTTGGTAGAGCACGAGTAGATTCAACAAGTGAGTGACAGCGCACGAATCATTTAAACAAAATCCCGTATGCGTTATATGCCATTTATCCGATTGCGATGAAACTTTGGAGATTTGTTGTGCACGCTCCCGCGAATGTTTCTAGATTAGTTAATTCATGTCGCGATAGTTTAGAGGCAGTTAACAGATATTGAAAAAAATATTGTGTATCCAAAATCACTTCAAGAAACAAAGTTATAACACTTTCTTTGATTGGCAGGACAACGTCTGCCGGGTCAGCTTGGTGATAATATAATCATGCATAGTCATGAAGTAATAATAAGTACTGTAATCAACGAACTTTATTATGCGAAATGCGCGTTATCGAAGTCGAGGAGGGAGGCTAGGACTTCAGCTTGGGAAGCCGTGCAGTGAAACTGTTATAATACTTTTTATTGAGGACAGTCGTGCTGTATGTGTATAGTCGGTAGTATGAGCAATTGATAGTGTTCACATAGGAAGTACCGTGTGATATAATTAGTAGAACTATTGAAAGTAATAATTTGTGTAAATACCATGTACAATGTTGAGCGCAGAGTATAATATATTGATTGGTTACACAAGTCTTAGTCCACCGGACTGTGCCTGGAGAAACTTTATGATGCGTTTGGTGAAATGTATTAAGAATGCCAAATAGTAACACTCAGGACGAAAGTAAGCATAGTCATGCAAAGCAGGAAGTTTATCGTAGGATAATGGATCGACAGTTGTTGAATCCGTAGGCAGATAACCGAGACTTTAAATCAGGAGTTGGAAGGAGCATGGAAGAGGCCGTCAACAACCTGCAGTTCTGATATCTTGCCAGGAAATTTCAACCGTAATGAATGTAAATAGTGACGGGTGTTTTTGTAGTGATCATATGTGAAATATCTTTTAAATTAATATTATGACAAGTGCTATAAAGTGTCATGTGTAAAGAAGCGATAGCTTCATCATAGAAATGAAAAGCGCCGTGTGGTTTGTGAAACAAAGGTATTATAAAATGTGTATTGTCAGTGTAGAAATGTCGCGCTAATTGTGCAATGGCAGGCGACACTGGAAGATATGAGTGGTTGGAGCCACCGGGATAAGCCTATGTGAGTACCCCACAAATCATGATTTTATAGAAGTTATAGCACACTGCATGTAATGTGATATCAGAATTATAAAATGTGCCAGTAAGAATCAGTAATAGGAGGTAGACCCTCAGTGTTTATGGTTGTTTTGATTTTATTAGAGTTGAGATGTTTTTATACGTCAGTGAGTGGATTAATCGTTACCACTATTAATAAAATGGCAAATCAGTTATGTAAAACTTAACGTAACGAACACGGATGTTCGATATTTAAAATGGTTACGTTGTGTCGGATTATGGTAATTTATGTCATTAATAATAAAAATAATAATAAATAATAAAAGGTATAAATGAATACATCAGGATAAAGTGTTGTAAGCAAGAAATATTTACGCTAATTGGAATATTTATCGATCCAAGCAGTAGATAATACATTAAGGGATGAGAAAAGGGTTTAATATCAGAATATATTGTGTTAATGGGAATCTAATTATGCAAGGAAATGGAAGAGTTTAATTGTGAATTGAATTTGTAGCTTGTGAGTAAGCTTGTAGAGTAATTGATAGAGTTCTCTTACTAATTATAGGACGAGAGCATGTCATCAGGTTATGGAGCCAGGTAATCTATTCGACGTGTAAAGTCTCGTATAGCCTTGGACGTACAGAGATATTTAATTTATGCCAGAGTGTTTAGTGTGGTACCCTAACTCTGATGACGGATATGGAATGTTCCGGGTTCGAATCCTGTGGTAGGTGAGAGGAGAACAATGGACACCTCTGCACCATACCTGATCGACCGAGAACTTGTTATTGAATGATTCGGCTCTTGTGAAGCGAATCTTATTGACGGCAGCTGCTGACTGACCGTAGCATTTATTAAGATGCCGGCTATCCAACTCGACCTGTGTTTATGAATCTCGTGCCTTCATATCATGAAATGGACCTATTGAGGCCAGTTATTAATATCCTAAGGTTAGGAATAAATGTATAAACTCGTCCAAAACCTATTGCATACCATTCAGTTTATAACATATGGGATCATGTGGGTCATTGTGACCACAGTATTGTATTTGGAATCTTGTACTGCTTGGGGAAATAAAAGCCAGAATTCAGACAGCGAGGGATGGCGCACGTGTTGTGTCCAGGCCACTCCGCTCTATTGTATACAAGCCGCTCTGAGGGTCTGAGCTGTAAAACGAACCGTGAAAGTTAACGTTTAGAAAGGGCAGAATTGAGACCCTGTTTGTATTGAAAGGAAACATTATTATATAGTGTAATGAAGTTATGTGGTTTAAAAAACACATTGGTAATCATAGAGCATCCTGATGATTGAAATTTTAGCGATCTTACGAATGGTCGGAAGATGCATTTTATACTGACACTGACACGAATTTATGAAGTTGGGCACTTGACGCCACAGGCTACGCTCGCAAGGGTAGCTTAATAATACCATCCGACACAGCGATAACGAAAGTTTTGAAGATGAAATCACAACGGCATGCAGTGGAACTATAAAAAGAGGGAGGTGTAGGGGTAGATTTACATAATTATGGAGTTGCACGTAGATTTGTTGTGCAACCTGAATTGGCTAATGCATGATAAAGCATTTGGTGGGAAGAGAGAGACCAAACACAACGGTACACATAATGTCAAAGTAAGATGTGGTGTAAGAAACAATTAATTTTGTGAAATTAAAGAAGTCACACTAGATGACAGAAGAGTAAAAGTACAGTTTTGTTTATGAAAGTTGTATGTGCATCAGCGCACGAGAGTGAATTTTGAAGTTAATCTAAGGGGTAAAGGAATGATAATGATATGGATTTAATATGATAAAATTGTGTGAATAATTAGTGGATTGTGGGAGTAATTTTGCTTTGTTTGTGTATATTATTTGTTGGGATTGTGTTGTTTAATGTTTGAAGCCATGATTTAATGCTGAATTAAAGTCTTTATAATAGAGTTGTGCTTTATCATTGTAGAGTTGTTACCTTTTAGTCTCAAATCAAAAATATGCAACTGCTCAGTGGGAGAACGGTACACGCCGAGACCTGAAGCTAGCTGGAGGCGGAAGCATGTTTTCCATGGAAATTACTCACATGGGTACATGGAAATTGATGTCATGTACAGTGATTTGAGCTATAGGTACAACTAAAGTCGGTCTGGATTTAGTGCAAACAACTCTATTAAAGTAACGAATAACATGAATTAGGGGATGACCGCACCTATCTTTAGCTAAGCTCCGATACAAACAATATACATTTTGATAAACACCTTATTTACCATGACCCAGGTAACAGGGGGCGGTATTATTCTATCGTGGAATCGCCTCAGTAGTGCAATATGTATATCTTGGCATTGCAAGACCTGTTCTTTATTAGGTAGATTTCATTAGAAAGCTAACTATTGCAATGGGTCTCATGTTTCGACTTCCGGAAAATTTCGACATATCTTCGCGTTTCACATCCCCCAGACCCCAAAACCACCGTCAGTTCAAAAGTTTATATATAATTTATGTATATATATATATATGTATATATATATGTATATCAGTTTCTTGTGGACACGATAACTGCCGTAATTTTGCACCAATTACTTCGAATTTTTTTACCGAAGATGTATACCTATAAAATCTCGGTCGAGTTCGTTACTGGGCTAAATCGGTCGAAGGGGGTGAAAATGGGGGGCTTTTTTCGAAAAAGTGAAATTTCGCTATAACTCTCTTAATACGTGAAATATCGAATCCATTCAAAGTTCATAATATGTGTCGGATAAGTGCCAAAAAATTATGACAAATAAGTTTTTTGATAGCACCAACCATTGACCAAAGGGGTGGAAAAAAGTGGGTTTTTCGGGAAACATTAATCATATCTCTCTTAATAGGCACAATATCAAAACCGTACAAAATGGACAATATTCCCCTAATAATTACCTAAAACTTTTGTCTGAAAGAATTTTTGATATGACCCACCATTACGCCAAGGGACGAGAAAAATGATTTCGGAATTATAAGAAAATGCCAAGAGCTATCAGTGGTTGCCATGGCAACACTACTAAATTGATGAGGCATGGGCCATCGGACGTTGCCATGACAACGCACTTGCACGAGATCAGATTCAGTATTTCCATCTGACTAAGTGGTTGGTTGGTTGGTTCTTAAGTTTAGGGGCTGCGACAACGCGGTCATGTAGCCCCGTGTACTTTGGGTGTGTGTAGAATCTGTCTGATAACCGGTGTTAATTGTGATGACTGTATTAGTGTGTGTTATCTGTTTGTTAATTTAAGTACTGCAACTAACATTTTTTCAGATAGTTCCTACTTTTGCCGCCAAGCGCCACTGTCAACGACTACGAGGCCAAGTTCAGAACTGAGCTACTAGACGCCGCCACAGTCGGCTCTTGGCAACGAACATAGAAACCTAAGAGCGTTGCATACATTCTTAACCTATCCAATTTAGCTTCACACAGGTGCAATTAGTGGAAGGATCTTTAACATGCCATAAATCTATGACATGGGACCTCCGGCTTTACTTCCCCTCCGAAGGAAGGCATACTGAGGGATATTTAACGCTCTTAAAAAATCCGACGGCTTCGGCCGGGTTTGAACCCGGTATCTTGGGCATAGAAGCTCAGCATGCTACCGACTACGCCACCGAAGCCGCCTGACAAAGTGGGAAGCGGCTTCGGTGACGTAACTGGTAGCATGCTGAATGTCTATGCCCAATGTCGCGGTTTCAAAGCCGGCCGAAGTCGTCGGATTTTCTAAGAGCACTAGAATCCCTCAGTATGCTTTCCTTTGGAGGGGAAGTTCCAACGTTCGTTACGAGTTGCTGGTTGGGGTGGCTTCTAGTAGCCAAGTTCACAGCTAGGTGTCGTTGACGGCAGTACCTGGTAGCAACATTAGGAACTACTGCTTGAAATTGACCGTCTGCAGTACTTACATGAATTAAGACTAATAGAGCCATTACAATTTACACCGTGTATCAGACAGATTCTACACTCACCCAAAGTACACGGGGTTAGATGACCGCGTTGTCGAAGCCCCTAAACTGAGGAACCAACCAGAGGTAGATTTCATTAGAAAGCTAACTATTGCAATGGGTACCATGTTTCGACTTCCGGAAAATTTCGACATATCTTCGCGTTTCACATCCCCCAGACCCCAAAACCACCGTCAGTTCAAAAGTTTGTATATAATTTATGTATGTATATGTATATAAGTATATCAGTTTATTGTGGACACGATAACTGCCGTAATTTTGCACCAATCACTTTGAATTTTTTACCGAATATGTATACCTATAAAATCTCGGTCGAGTTCGTTACTGGGCTAAATCGGTCGAAGGGGGTGAAAATGGGGGCTTTTTTTTTTCGAAAAAGTGAAATATTGCTATAACTCTCTTAATATGTGAAATATCAAATCCGTTCAACATTCATACTATGTGTCGGATAACGCCCAAAAATGTATGTTTGATGATTTTTTTTTATAGCACCAACCATTGACCAAAGGGGTGGGAAAAAGTGGGTTTTTCGGGAAACATTAATCATATCTCTCTTAATAGGCACAATATCAAAACCGTACGAAATGGACAATATTCCCATAATAATTACCTAAAACTTTTGTCTGAAAGAATTTTTGATATAACCCACCATTATGCCAAGGGATGAGAAAAATAATTTCGGAATTATAAGAAAATGCCAAGACCTATCAGTGGTTGCCATGTCAACACTACTAAATTGATGAGGGATGAGCCATCAGACGTTGCAAAGATAACGAACTTGCACGAGATCAGATTCAGATTTCCATCTAAGTGTGAAGCGGCTTCGATGACGTAACTGGTAGCATGCTGAATGTCTATGCCCAAGGTCGCGAGTTCAAAGCCAGCCGAAGTCGTCGGATTTTCTAAGAGCGCTAAAAATCCCTCAGTGTGCTTTCCTTTGGAGGGGAAGTTCCAACGTTCGTTGCGAGTTGCTGGTTGCGGTGGCATCTAGTAGCCAAGTTCACAGCTAGGTGTCGTTAACGGTAGTACCTGGTAGCAACATTAGGAACTACTGCTTGAAATTGACCGTATGCAGTCCTTACCTGAATTACAGACTAATACAGCCATCCCAAAGTACACGAGGTTACATGACCGCGTTGTCGCAGCCCCTAAACTGAGGAACCAACCAAAATCTCTGCGGTAGATATAATTTTGCGTGAAGAAGTAACAGACCGTTACATAGTTGCACATCAGTGTCGAAACCTTGCATAAGGATAGTGTGACCACAAGTATAAAAATGGACCCCAAATGACAAGAAGGTTACCGTTCCCATAAGACAATAAAATGTTTAAAATAAGCATAAAATGACGAAAAACAAAGTTAATTAAGCTCCAATTATAAAATACCTTCTCGCATTAAATGAGGTCTGATCCTTCTACGAAAATCTGCATTTTCTGCCTATTTTCGCCTATCCCCAAGTTTGTACGGTGAAATCTACCTCCGCCTTCCGGCGTGCCGAGAGGACTTTTTTTTGTTGAGGAATGGATATTTTTTCCATATTCGAAGGTTCGAACATGTGGATTCTCACATAATGAGATGGTAATTAAATATATTTAAAATAATATAACTAATAATAATAATAATAATCCACTAATAATAATAATAATAATTTTATAACTTTTCTAAATAATTTTTTGGATCTTATATTTTCTAATAATCACATTTATTGAGAAAGAGCCTATGAAGTAGTTTAATCATTTCTAGTTTGGAACAGGAGATTTTCCGAAGGAGAGTGGTTAGCGGAAGCCCGCATTCAAACAACATTTCAGTTCTGGTTGAACAGTTGATATTTGCAATGAGTAAAGTATATTTTTCAGATAACACGGAGAGGCATGAAACGGGAAGCAAATGATATTTGTATCAATTAGGATATTTTTGTATTTATATAAAATCATGACGTAAATACACTCGAAAGTGAAATAAAGATTTTCATAAGTATGGTAAATTCACGGGTTGAACTGAATGGTAAAATAAAATAAACTTGTAAGTTTATTAATCTTCCAGTGTTGATAACAAGCAGAGGCTTGATTTATTGTATAAATTTTGGGAAGAAAATTTATGTGTGTGGAGTAGTTGAAATGTCATTCCCAGGTGCGCATGTTTAAGTCGCAGGAATGAGGAGGTTTTTTCGAGCATCAATCAAATAGCAGGTTCGATGGCTCAGGTTTATAGGAGTATTGGAACTACACATTTCGTCGTATGAATGACCCGAAGGTTATTTCTTAGAAACCATCAGTTCTTATTTCAACCTTGTTTACGGATTCCATTTAGACTTTGATTTTGCTAGAACCCGGATTTGTCATGATAGTAGTTTCTTCTTCTTCAGAGGAAGACCTTTGCCGTTGTTGTTGTAATATTGTGTTCTTACACAAATAATAGAATGGGCCACTGCCAATTAAAAATAATTCTTTAACCACGAATAATTTGAAGGATGTTTTCAATCCTAGTGCCATGAACTAAATGAATTTATTATGAAGCTACAATTCTTATTTCCGCATTCTGTCGAAGAATTGCAAGTTGTGAAAATTGCTAAAATGGCCATGAATATAAATATTTTTCTTAATAATGATTCCAAGTGGAAAATTGAATAGTTGAATGGTCCAACAATTTTTTTATCAAGTTGATGATTCAGAAATCATATATTTTGTTAGGAACTTGAAGTTCATAATCGAGTCACTTCTCGAAACGTTTAATGTCAGAAGAACAATTAATTTTGTTGTGCTTCGCACAGTTCTTCGATGCTATGCTCAAGGTCAAATACTTTTCAGACGTTATTAATATGTGTACATAATTTGTGTTGATTCAGAAATAATAATATTTTGTGACAATATATTTTTGAAACTGGAAAAATAAGTGAAAGTTAAAAATTCTATGAACATTTATTCTACGAGTGTTAATATTATGTAAAAATTCAAACAGTGAACTACAGTATCTCCAGTAAAGACAATTAAATTTGAACTGGATTTAATCATGAATGAATATAATTTTGGAACACAGTCTACAGGACTAATAATCAGACTTGTGTTTCCAAAGATAATTGTCAAATGTGTTTGGTAAATTTCTGTACATTGTGTAAATAGGACGTGGGTCGCCACATGCGAATGATGCAGCTTTGAGCATTTTTGCAGTCAATTTTAAATTCAAAATAAAATGAGATAATTTTACATGATGTGTTATGCCCAGTTGAATCTCCTTCTATCCTTATTGTTGCATTAAGCCAAAAATCAGTAAAGCATTTTTTTTCACTTGATGTCGTTTTTGCGATTAGCTTTAACCCATCTGGCGCCCCGGGATATTTTGACTCTCGTGCTGACTGATTATTGGTAAAATGCATATGTGGTCGTGCGGACTCCGGTCTAAACGGGCACAATACATATAATCAAACTGTCTTTGCCCAGAAATGAGCAACTGTTGTTGCATTTTCTTGTGCCTTAAACTGCTGCTCCTCACTGCAAGAATCAGGGCAGCATAAGCACTGACACAGATGCTTTGTTGTCTGTAACTCTCCACATTCACAAAGTGTTGATTCTTGTAGGAATCCCCATTTTATTAGGTTATCCTTAGTTTTGCCAACACCTGCTCGTAATCTGTTTAATGATTTCCAAGTGGTCCAGTCTAAGATGTGTCCGGCTGGTAAGCATTCTGCTGGTGTTACCCCTGTTGGAAGATGATTGATTTCGGCTACCCACAGTTCTTCTCTGGCTTTGTTGGAGGATGTGGTAAGTGGAGATGATGACGGTAAAAAGATCTTACTAGATTTCAATCTATGTCTTGGAGGAGTATATCCCCGAAGATTGTCTAATGGAACAAGGAAGCAATCGGGCGTACCCTGGGTAACGCCAGGCAACCACGAAATGCCTGGCAGCTGATCCTTTCAAATCCAAAAGCAGATATAGTGATTATTGATGTGTAACATTTTTCCGCTCGGTTGCTGGATAGTTTTGTGGGAGTGATTTTGAAAATTGGGGACGGAAGTGAATTGGGCGGAAGTGGATCGAACGGAAGTGGATCGGACGGAAGTGAAGATGCACTGCCAGAAAAATGGGACGGAAGTGAATCGAGCGGAAGTGGATCGAACGGAAGTGGATCGGACGGAAGTGAAGACGCACTGCCAGCTGGATGTACAATTGAAAATGTGTGTATTGGAAACAAGGCAGTGTGTGCTCTGTAGCGCGAGAATGTTATGGCAAAACAGTAGGCAGTGCATTTAGCAGTCACTGGTTTGACGAGCACAGTGGCAAATGTTTCACCGACTTTTATTTGTCATTGAGCAGTTTATGAAGCTTCACGTTCAAGGTTGAATATCATAAGTGGTAGGACAAAGACGACAAATGACATTTAAGTAAGAGGCATTATTGTCAAGCTGGGGGTGAGTAGTCAAATATTAAATGCATAACAGAATGTTGTTATATAAGAGGAATAAAAGCTGTATTTTCATCATATGTGAAACTAGGTCATTCCATGATTGTAGGAAGCCATGTTTTGATTGTTTACGATGAACTGTATGAGAGCCTTGAGAATAATGAATGTTATAGTTACTGAGGAATGTGCTCACAGTATTTGAGAGAACTGTCGACGTTGTGTGCCACTTTTTTATTATGAATTACTAATGTAAAAGTAAGGAAGGAAGCTTGTAGTTTTGCGTGTCCGTTAATCTCACCATCATGATCCACGGTACCTCCCGTTTACGTGGAATGCGAACCATAGGACATGGCATTTCAATTCGAAAATCTCACATGTATTGACCGGGAATCAAACCCGGTCTACCTTGGCGAGAGACTAACAGCTTGACCGCTGCGCCACAAATGTGACAGTAGCATATCTCCAATTCAATCTACACATTCATCATAGTACCAATATGAAAATGGAGTGTAAATTAACATTTTAAGAATGTCCAAGCTGTGCAGTATACGTGTAGGATAACATGTCTGATGTTACACATCATATGCGACTACTGTAAGGCTCGTATCTTTTTTTAATAATAATAACGCAACAACCACAGAAGTGAAGTTTGACTCTTTACAAAAAAAAATTACAAACGTATGTAATTAAAACATTGTACAGTATACCAGGTGAATCAGCTGCCCCTAATAATATTGTTTTATACATCCCAACTAACACCTGTTATCAGGAAGGTCGATATTTCTCTGCTTGCATCCCATATCGTACAAATGCATTGCAAACATATCCAACAACCGATACAGTACTTAACACGATTACTTTTCCCTCATATTAGTCTGTAGTCACATCGAGGTAAACAATAGTGTTCAGTATCGTTTGCGGGATATTCTTGAAGTGCATTAGTACCATACGGGATGGAAGCAGAGAAATATTAACCTTCTTGATAACAACGCTAAATGGGCTGCATAAAACAATATTGCTAGAGTCAGCTGATTTACCTGGTATATATAAGGTGTGTTCAAAAAGTAACGAGTGGGAGGCTGTAATGCGCAGACCGGTGACGACATCGGCTAATCGTGGCGTGTGTAACGAGGTGTGGTTCCGACCAGAGGGAGGAAGGTCACAGCCCGTCGCTAGAGGGCACGTGTGCACATCACGTGACGATACAAAGCGAGCAGCAACATGCATCAATCGTCCAACCAAGACCATGCGAGTAGGCCATTCGACATGCTTCCTGATCAGGTTGAAGACTGTGGGGCACCCATTTGGCACACACTTTCCGCAAGTGCAGTCGTTCCTTCATGATGTTGTGCACACTTCCGACTCTCAATCCGACCACGGTGGCTATGGCGTTCACTGTCACTCGGCGGTCCTGGGTAATGAGTGCATCAACCAGATGGACGTTGTCATCGGTAATGCAGGGGGTGCCCCAGACCAGGTATCATCGGCTAACGACACCCGTCCTTCCCTGAAGTGCTTGTGCCACGCCTTGACCCTTGCAAGGGACATGCAGTGTTCGCCGTACACTTGTGACATTCGGCGATGAATGTCCGTTCCCCCTACCCCTTTCGCTGTCAGAAACCGAACAACACCTCTTTGCTCTTCGTTTGACGCCTCCATGTCAATGTTTGCAATGCGACTGGTAGCGTTGGACGATTGAAGCATGCTGCTGTTCGTTTTGTATCGTCACGTGACGTGCACGCGTGCTCTCTAGCGACGGGCTGTGACCTTCCACGCTCTGGTCGGAACCACACCTCGTTACACACGCCACGATTAGCCAATGTCGTCACCGGTTTGCGCATTAGAGCCTCCGGCTCTTTACTTTTGGAACGCACCTTATATTTGTGCATAAGTGTAATTCATAAATGTGCCGTAATTACTTCACTTTTTACTCTTACTGCTCTGTTTAGTCGATGGTCTCTAGGACTCTGCCTGCAGTGAAGATATCAGTTCTCTGTTTTGCCGCTAGAGAGCTGCACCACGGTAAGAAGTTGATTGTAACCTTGGGTCTGCTATATGTATCTTTTGCGCATGACCAGTCTTCCTGATATTTTGACGTCTATTGCTGTTTTGTTTTTCTTGGTTGTTCTGTTGTGTTTCTTAACTATGCACGACAGTGAGCTGTAATGTGAACAGAAAAAGATCGTCGGAGCCATTGCTAAGTTCTGTCTTCTTATGAAGTTATTCGAGTAATATAAAGATTTTAATGGCTATTCCTTTCTACGTACGACAGTCAGCTGGGATGTTAATAAAGAAGGATCGACGGAGCCATTTCTAAGTTCTGTCTTCTTATGAAGTTATTCTGCAAATGAAAAGATTTTAATGGTGGGTTGGTTTGGCTATACGCTTTATATGTATGACAACGTGTGTGAGCTATGAAAATGCGACGTGAAGTTCTTAAAGGGTTTGAAGGTACCGTAGTTCATACAGCTGATGAAAACTTCTAAAATTGGAAAAGTAGGCTATTACTTCGATGATAACGAGGCCTATATGATTGATAGTTGGTAACTGTCGTGAAATGTATGCTGGACAACATAAGTCTTTCTCCGTGCGAAGGCAAGTACTGGGAATGTGAACTATTTCCACATCTTCTAGTTTTGTTAAATATAATCTTGTTGTTAATGTTATTGTAATTGTAATGTTTAGAAATGCCAATAGATGTTGTTCATTTAAGGAACGCAGGTGTATCATTTCTATGTTTAAGCTTAGTACTGTGGTCACGGAATACTACTCTGGGTATGTTTTTATGGGCCTGGTCATTCCAATTAAGGGGATAATTCCTGCGTGCCAATAAACATCGCACATCAACTAAGCCTAAGTGAACATGAACTGAAGATGAACGCTTGACGTTCGAAGCATGTCATTGAATTAGGTAGATTTCATTAGAAAGCTAACTATTGCAATGGGTCCCATGTTTCGACTTCCGGAAAATTTCGACATATCTTCGCGTTTCACATCCCCCAGAACCCAAAACCACCGTCAGTTCAAAAGTTTATATATAATTTATATATATATATATATGTATATCAGTTTCTTGTGGACACGATAACTGCCGTAATTTTGCACCAATCACTTTGCATTTTTTACCGAATATGTATAACTATAAAATCTCGGTCGAGTTCGTTACTGGGCTAAATCAGTCGAAGGGGGTGAAAATGGGGGGCTTTTTTTTCGAAAAAGTGAAATATTGCTATAACTCTCTTAATATGTGACATATCGAATCCGTTCAACGTTCATACTATGTGTCGGATAAGGCCCAAAAATTTATGTTTGAAGAGTTTTTTTATAGCACCAACCATTGACCAAAGGGGTGGGAAAAAGTGGGTTTTTCGGGAAACATTAATCATATCTCTCTTAATAGGCACAATATCAAAACCGTACAAAATGGACAATATTCCCCTAATAATTACCTAAAACTTTTGTCTGAAAGAATTTTTGATATGACCCACCATTACGCCAAGGGATGAGAAAAATGATTTCGGAATTATAAGAAAATGCCAAGAGCTATCAGTGGTTGCCATGGCAACACTACTAAATTGATTAGGGATGAGCCATCATTGTTGCCATGACAACGCACTTGCACGAGATCAGATTCAGTATTTCCATCTGACTAAGTGGGAAGCGGCTTCGGTGACGTAACTGGTAGCATGCTGAATGTCTATGCCCAAGGTCGCGGTTTCAAAGCCGGCCGAAGTCGTCGGATTTCCTAAGAGCGCTAAAATCCCTCAGTATGCTTTCCTTTGGAGGGAAAGTTCCTACGTTCGTTGCGAGTTGCTGGATGGGGTGGCATCTAGTAGCCAAGTTCACAGCTAGGTGTCGTTGACGGTAGTACCTGGTAGCAACATTAGGAACTACTGCTTGAAATTGACCTCTGCAGTCCTTACCTGAATTAAGACAAATACAGCCATTACAATTCACACCGTTTATCAGACAGATTCTACACTCACCCAAAGTACACGGGGTTAGATGACCGCGTTGTCGCAGCCCCTGAACTGAGGAACCAACCAGAGGTAGATTTCATTAGAAAGCTAACTATTGCAATGGGTACCATGTTTCGACTTCCGGAAAATTTCGACATATCTTCGCGTTTCATATCCCCCAGACCCCAAAACCACCGTCAGTTCAAAAGTTTATATATAATTTATGTATGTACATAGGTGGACACGATAACTGCCGTAATTTTGCACCAATCACTTTGAATGTTTTACCGAATATGTATACCTATAAGAATTCGGTCGAGTTCGTTACTGGGCTAAATCGGTTGAAGGGGGTGAAAATGGGGGGCTTTTTCGAAAAAGTGAAATATTGCTATAGCTCTCTTAATATGTTACATATCGAATCCGTTCATCGTTCATACTATGTGTCGGATAAAGCCCAAAAATTTATGTTTAAAGAGTTTTTTATAGCACCAACCATTGACCAAAGGGGTGGGAAAATGTGGGTTTTTCGGGAAACATTAATCATATCTCTCTTAATAGGCACAATATCAAAACCGTACAAAATGGACAATATTCCCCTAATAATTACCTAAAACTTTCGTCTGAAAGAATTTTTGATATGACCCACCATTATGCCAAGGGATGAGAAAAATAATTTCGGAATTATAGGAAAATGCCAAGAGCTATCAGTGGTTGCCATGGCAACACTACTAAATTGATGAGGGATGAGCGATCAGACGTTGCCAAGATAACGCACTTGCACCAGATCAGATTCAGATTTGCATCTGACTAAGTGTGAAGCGGCTTCGGTGACGTAACTGGTAGCATGCTGAATGTCTATGCCCAAGGTCGCGAGTTCAAAGCCGGCCGAAGTCGTCGGATTTTCTAAGAACGCTAAAAATACCTCAGTATGCTTTCCTTTGGAGGGGAAGTTCCAACGTTCGTTGCGAGTTGCTGGTTGCGTTGGCATCTAGTAGCCAAGTTCACAGCTAGGTGTCGTTGACGGTAGTACCTGGTACCAACATTAGGAACTACTTCTTGAAATTGACCGTCTGCAGTCCTTACCTGAATTACAGACTAATACAGCCATCCCTTAATACACGGGGTTACATGACCGCGTTGTCGCAGCCCCTAAACTGAGCAACCAACCAAAATCTCTGTGGGAGTTATAATTTTGCGTGAAGAAGTAACAGACCGTTACATAGTCACACATCAGTGTCGAAACCTTGCATAAGGACAGTGTGACCACAAGTATAAAAATGGACCCCAAATGACAAGAAGGTTACCGTTCCCATAAGACAATAAAATGTTTAAAATAAGCATAAAATGACGAAAAACAAAGTTAATTAAGCTCCAATTATAAAATATCTTCTCGCAATAAATGAGGTCTGATCCTTCTACGAAAACCTGCATATTCTGCCTATTTTCGCCTATCCCCAAGTTTGTCCGGTGAAATCTACCTCCGCCTTCCGGCATGCCGAGAGGACTTTTTTTATTTATCATAGCATGGTTCTACTTATTTATCATGGCAAGGCCCAAGTGGGGCATTCGACAGTACAACCCAGTCATTGGATGGTTGCTGCGATGTCTTACGAGGACCAAGCTCTATTTTATTTATCATGGCGCCCAGGTTTGTGGAGCTTATGGGATTTAGGGAAACCCCATATATTTTTTATGGTATTTCATGGGGAAAACCATAGTAATTATTATTTTTGCCTCAAACTGTGTTTGAGTGATTTTTGAGTTCAGTAGGCTTTTGACGTAACGCAGAGTCTCTCTATGGAGAAGAGAATTACCCAAGGGTATGAGCGCTACACACCCAATCCACAATTTATCCTAAAATTCAAAGTTTTAGTACAATCTTACAATATGTGTACAGTGTTTTGTATCTCTCTTCGAAACGTATCCACACATGTTTCCAGGAAGCCTGCCTGTATCTCAAAGTGTATTGTTGTAAGAATGGCTGGTACAGAGGAGATTTTGCAGGTGATTGCAGGGTTAAGACAGCATTTTGACGCTGTTAATGAACAGAATAAGCTGGAAGCCAAGGCTTTCCAGGATGGAATAAACACTCGTTTAGATGCCAATCAGGAGGCAATCAATAATAATCAGAGTGAATTGAGTAACCGTTTAGATGCAAATCAGGTTGAATTGAGTAATCGTTTAGATGCCAATCAGCTGGCAATTAATGCAAATCAGGTTGCAATGAACAACCGATTGGATGCAAATAAGGTTGAATTAAATGATAAGCTAGGTCAAATGCAAGAGACAATTAAGACCGAAGTAACAGAAACTGTTGTAAGCATTATATCTGAAATGCAGGTTAAGACAGATAAACGTTTCGAGGCTATAGAAGCCAAGCTTGAAAGTAATTTACAGGCGTGTAAGCATGCGCAGGATGAAACCAAGAGTAGGTTAGATGTGTTGTCTAATGACATTAAGGATATTCAAATCCAAAATGAGGTGAATCTCGAACGCCAAGCGAAACAGTTTTCAGAATTTACTAGAACGGTAGATCAGAGGTTAGAAGAGAACGACAATAAGTGGGACGAGAAATTGAAAAGCTATGCTAGAGCAATTAACGGTGATCTAAAGAAACAGGATCAGAACATATTAGATCAATGTCAGGAGATAGGAGAGAATAAGGCTATCGCTAATGAAAGTAAAGAGCTGGTAGGCAACATGAAAGGTCAGATGAGCAAAGTTCATCAAGAATTGGACCAAATTCACAGTGACATTATCATCGTTAATAAAAGGCAAGCGGAGAACAGAGGAGAAATTGTTAAGGTCCGGAATGAATTGTCAAAAGTCAATGGACACATTCAAGAGGAAATTAAAGGGCTGAGAGAAGAAATCGAAGTGAGAGAAGGCCAGAAGACAGAGGCAAGCGACAAGACCCTTGCTCAAATAAAGGAAGATGTAGAGGATGAAATATCCCATATTAAGCAAAGCCTGAAGGAAGATAAGCAGAAGATATTTCAAGTGGCCGAAGAGAATAGAGATAGGCTTACCAGAATAGAAAAAGAGGTAATTACTCGACTGGAAAGAGCAGAGATGCGCCACAATCAAATGGAGACTAGGATAATCGCACAGGAGGACACCCTTATGAAAGATCCTAAGTCAAGTGAAGGCAGTGTGGAAGATATGAGGAAAACTAGGTGGGCAGACTTAGAAACCCAACCTATAATAAGGAACGCTACAGACCCAGGCGAAAGTACTTATATGACGCCAGGTGTACCAGTTGCAGCCTCTACGCCACATGAAAATGCTATGCACACCCAGGTGATAAACGTCATTAGAGCAAGCGAAGAGAAACCAAGAAATTTCTCAGGCAGCCACTGTAATATGACACCGAAGTATTGGTTGAAGGAAGTGTCTGAATATTTGAATGATGCGTGGATACCACAAGAGCGCATGCTACGAGCCATCGAGAAACTAACAGAGGGAGAATGTGCGTTATGGTTTCGCAGCTTCCGTTATACCTTCGATACTGTTGAGGAGTTTCGGGAGACCATTTTGAAGCGGTACTGGGATCCCATGACCCAACAGAATTTGCGATTGGATTTGTATTCAAAAAGATACAGCACCAACAATCCAACGAAGTACGCAGAATTCTTCATCTCACAAATGTGTCGGTTCAAAGAACTGGACCAAAAACCTAGCGAGCTGGAGCTATGTATTGCTATTGCCAAGCAGCTTCCGTATGAAATCCAAAGACTGCTAATCTTGGCAAATGCAAAAACCGCTATGGAAATGGAGGCAGTTCTCAGGCAACTAGACCTTACGACATCAAATACTATGCGTCAGAATCGAACCGTGGAACAGGTACACGTGACCCACACGCAGACTGACCAGTATCAAGCTCCGAAGAACAACAAAGCTACTAGCACTGAAACGTTAGATTCCAACGGACGTCAATGGGAACAGGAACCCAGAAGATGGCAGCCGAAGTACAAAGGGAATGCTGGTAGATGAAGAGGAGGTCGGAATTCTTGGAATAAACCGAATACCAGGGGTAGACCGTACCAAAACAATGGAGGTAACAATGGCCAAGAAGGCAACAATAGGAATTGGAGACCCCAGGAAAGAAGAAGTAACTTCGATGACGAGGTAGAGGAACGATATCACGCTTCATTGCGATACCTCGAGGAAAGGGGAGATGAGCCCCAGAAGCAACAAGTCCGCTGGCAAGAAGCTATGCAGAACAGGACGTCGCCAGACAGATATGGAGACGGAGCCAAGAGTTTGGAGTTACAGCGCAGCGAACAAGAGAGAAGAAACTCTAAGGGGACTGGCGCTATAGAAAAAAAAACTCCAAAATTAGAAGAATTCGAAAATGATGGATGGAAGTCGGTCAACATCATCAATTGGATAGCCAAACCAGAAGAGTTAATTGAGGATACAGGAGGATCACAGGTCATGGTCAAGAGAGAATTGCCTATTATAATAGTAAGAGTGGCAGGGTTGAAAATAAGAAGTCTGTTAGACACGTGTTCAACGGTGTGTCTTATGACACAAACTTTGTATAATGAAATAGCCCAGAGAGAGAATGTTTTGAAAATACCTATCTCAAGTGTTAAAATAAAAGGTGTAATTCCAGACAGAACGATGATATGCAAATATCAGGTATTCCTAGATTTACAGATGTTCTCACAGAGTTTTCTACTAGTAAACAAACTGCCTTTTAACCTACTTATTGGGGCAGAATTTATAAGGGAATACAGAGTGGTAATAGACCTATCACAGGACAGGGTTTTGTTCCGTGTGAATGAGGAAGCCGAAGGCTTAGAGGTCTCACTCATTCAGAATGAACCCGGGTGGGATGAACAAGTATGGCATACATACAGAGACGTGGCTGAGGAAGAAGTGTTAGCTATTGAGCAGTTAGAAGATGAACTGAAAACACTAGCCACAGACTTCGAGAATGATCTGGAACCCGAACTGGAAGAACATATTTCGGAAAAACTAGAAGAAGTAAAAATTGGGCCAAAAGAGAAAGAAAATTTAAAGAAATTATTATTGGAACAGAAGGAAGTCTTTGACTCGAGACCTGGTCGTATAAAGAACTTGACTGAAGCTTTCCAAGTGAGTGACTGGACACCATTTAGGCAGAAACCCTACCCTGTAGCCGAAAAGCACTATGCCTAGGTCAAAGAGGCAATTCAGTAGATGTTGGAGGCCGGTGTTATTGAGAAAACACCTACGCCTTATGTAAGCTAATTGGTAATCGTACCTAAGACAGACGGGACTGTCAGAATATGCCTGGACCTGAGACACTTAAATATGAAGGTAATTCCGGAGTTCGACCAAGTGCCACCTATTAAAGAAATCCTCAGAAAATTTAAGGGGAAGACCATATTCACAAATTTAGATATCACTTCAAGTTTCCACCATCTTGAATTAGAGAAGAAAACTAGTCTGTTGACAGAATTTATGTTTGATCAACATACATACAGGTTTTTAAGGCTACCTTTTGGTTTGAAAACAGCTGGTTCAGCCCTAATAAGAGCGTTAGATCGCAATCTATCAGATGATGTTAAAGAGAGTGCCATCAGATACGTAGACGACATTCTACTCACATCAGAATCTCTGGAGGAGCACATGAGAGACCTGAAGAAGTTGCTGGATAACCTGCGAGAAGCTAATTTTAAGGTTAATATCAAGAAATCGCACTTCTGTCAGAGGGAAGTTGAATTCCTAGGGCATGTTATTGATGAGAATGGGGTTAAGCCAAACCCAGAGAAATTATAGGTAATTCGAAATTTTCCTCGACCCATGAAAGTTAAGCACGTCCGACAGTATTTGGGAGTAATTGGATTCTTTTCGGACCACTGCCCAAACTATACTACGACTGTAGCACCCCTGCAGGATCTATTGAAGAAAGGCGGCAGGGGGAATTGGACGGAGCAATGTCAAGAAGCATTCGTGAGGTCAAAACAAATGCTTTTGGAATATGTGAAGCTGGGATACCCTGATTATACCCAGAAGTTCATCATACAGACGGATGCATCACTTGTTGGGATAGGAGCGATGCTATTCCAAGAAAATGTTGATAAGCCCGAAAAGAAAGTTTTATTGCCTTTATAAGTAGGAAGTTGAAAGCCCATGAGAAAAATTACACGATTACAGAGATAGAGTTACTTGCAATTTTGTACGCGTTGCAATACTGGCGCAAACTCGTGTATGGTTTTTAAATAGTCCTCAGAACAGACCATAAAGCTTTAACATTTTTGTTAAAGACCGACTTGTCTAGCCAGAGGTTGACAAGATGGTCCCTGTATATTCAACAGTTCAATGTGGAAATAGAATACTGTCCAGGGAAAGAAAATGTAATACCGGACATATTAGGCCGATATCCAAGAGAAGAGGAAACTCTAGCTGTCCAGATTGAGAATCGAGATCAGAAGACCTTGGATGACTTGAAGAATCTTACCAACCTACAACGCGAAGATCCGTGGTTGAAGATGATGATTGATTACTTCGAGGGACGCTTAGCAAGGGGAACTGCGATATACAGAGAGGCAGAGGCATTGTCAACAGATTATGTATGGTACAATCAGATGCTACACAAGTGGGATGATGTGGAACATACCCGCCAAAGAATTGTTATTCCTGCATCTTTGCAGAGGAGATTGGTATGGCTAGCACACAGAGCGTTTGGACATCCCGGGATAGACAAAATCACCGCTCTATTGAAAGAAGCATTCACTTGGCCAAAGTTGAGAGAAACTGTGAGAAATGCTATTAGAACATGCGATTTGTGCCAAAGGGAAAAGCCAAATCCATTTTTAATGAGGCAACGACCTATTCCGTTGTTACCAGAGAAGCCAAGGCAGCTAATGAGTGCAGCTAATCTCAAAATTTACCATTCGCCAGAAGAATTTGACGAACAAGAGAAAGCTTTAGCAGCACACACCCAACTGCACGTGGTCGGCAAAGTCAGCCAGGCAGTCAGGCCTGAAAGTTCGCGCAGCGAGACGGAACGAGAAACAAGCAGCTTGCCCAGTGAAAGGAACGAACAGCCAGGATGCCAGTGTTTGCAAGAGCTTTACAAAGAAATGGTCGAAGCGGCCAGGGAAGTTGAAGCAATAAATAACACCCTCCGTTTGAAGTATGCACAGCTTAGGACTGAGCGCAGAGTGGAAAGGGGAACCAGACAAACCTACTCACAGTCAGACGAGGTGAAGGACCCCTGATGTAAACACAGACAGTTGTAGACAGTCAGCTGGTTACTTACAGAAGGTCACTTGCAATTGACCTCTATAAGATTTGCAAGGGGAATATGAACCCGAGGGGGTCAAGCTGACTGGTATCGAAAGTGGATCTCATAGACTGTGATCTCAGAATGAAGGTTCCACCAGGGAACGAACCCGAGATCTGTTGAGGGAGTTTTAGTTGTAAAAACCCCTAGAGGAAAGTACATATTTAATCACTGGTGTGATATCAACTGATGTTGACATTATTTATTAAAATAATGCAGGGTAAATTAGTGGATTACAGCATTATTGGACTGGATGAAGGAAGCTATGCTGTAGTTGAGCACGAAAGTTGGAGAGTTTGACATCTAACTAATAGCCCCAGAATTGTGGGAGGAGACTCGTGGAGCCGTGTCAATCTCGTCGGCCTACTTATGTCGTCTGGAGCAGGTCGGGGGGTGAAATAATGGCCCAGTTCTTCCCCGTTTCAGAATGGAAATGAGAATGGGATGGGACGATCCCAGTGAAAATCATTGATTACTCGTGATTGGAGCAACGCATTGACATGAGAGTTGCACACATGTAAATCTTTAGCCAGGAGGCTAATTATAAAGCCTTTAAACTGTGAAATCAAGGCATATTTAATGGAGTGCACAAGAACACAGGACTTTTGGTGTTCGCGGCGTGACCTTACTAGTGCACAGGGGATTTCCACTGGAAGCCGCGTACCCACGCTATGGCAAAGGCAAATAATATTAATTAATTGGCCGATCGATCCTGCAGCACGCAGATAGTTTTGGGACCAGCGAGGAAAAAGGAACCCTATGAGCATTATTTCAAGACCAGAATCATCCTGGGACAGAAAATGAATCTGCGAGGGAACTCTCGACCTACTTTTTCTTGTGAAACGAATATAAGGATGTGGACTTAGGTCAGAGAGGGCAGTTGGAACAGACTCGAGCGCGGAACGTATGTCGCTCTGGCCCAGGGAAGGACGCTCACACAAAGACTTAAACATTTGTGTTAATCAGTATATTCGCCGTGCAGTGTAATGCACCTATTGATAATATAATCATGCATAGTCATGAAGTAATAATAAGTACTGTAATCAACGAACTTTATTATGCGAAATGCGCGTTATCGAAGTCGAGAAGGGAGGCTCGGACTTCAGCTTGGGAAGCCGTGCAGTGAAACTGTTATAATACTTTTTATTGAGGACAGTCGTGCTGTATGTGTATAGTCGGCAGTACGAGCAATTGATAGTGTTCACATAGGAAGTACCGTGTGATATAATTTGCAGAACTATTGAAAGTAATAATTTGTGTAAATACAATGTACAATGTTGAGCGCAGTGTATAATATATTGATTGGTTATACATGTCTTAGTCCACCAGACTGCGCCGGGAGAAACTTTATGATGCGTTTGGTGAAATGTCTTAAGAATGCCAAATAGTAACGCTCAGGACGAAAGTAAGCATAGTCATGCAAAGCAGGAAGTTTATCGTAGGATAATGGATCGACAGTTGGTGAATCCGTAGGCAGATAATCGAGACTTTCAATCAGGAGTTGGTAGGAGCATGGAAGAGGCCGTCAACAACCTGCAGTTCTGATATCTTGCCAGGAAATTTCAACCGTAATGAATGTAAATAGTGACGGGTGTTTTTGTAGTGATCATATGTGAAATATCTTTTAAATTAATATTATGACAAGTGCTATAAAGTGGCATGTGTAAAGAAGCGATAGCTTCATCATAGAAATGAAAAGCGCCGTGTGGTTTGTGAAACAAAGGTATTATAAAATGTGTATTGTCAGTGTAGAAATGTCGCGCTAATTGTGCAATGGCAGGCGACACTGGAAGATATGAGTGGTTGGAGCCACCGGGATAAGCCTATGTGAGTACCCCACAAATCATGATTTTATAGAAGTTATAGCACACTGCATGTAATGTGATATCAGAATTATAAAATGTGCCAGTAAGAATCAGTATTAGGAGGTAGACCCTCAGCGTTTATGGTTGTTTTGATTTTATTAGAGTTGAGATGTTTTTATACGTCAGTGAGTGGAATAATCATTTCCACTATTAATAAAATGGCAAATCAGTTATGTAAAACTTAACGTAACGAACACGGATGTTCGATATTTAAAATGGTTACGTTGTGTCGGATTATGGTAATTTATGTCAGTAATAATAATAATAATAATAAATAATAAAAGGTATAAATGAATACATCAGGGTAAAGTGTTGTAAGCAAGAAATATTTACGCTAATACATTAGATACAGTAGATAATACATTAAGGGATGAGAAAAGAGTTTAATATCAGAATATATTGTGTTAATGGGAATCTAATTATGCAAGGAAATGGAAGAGTTTAATTGTGAATTGAATTTGTAGCTTGTGAATAAGCTTGTAGAGTAATTGATAGAGTTCTCTTACTAATAATAGGACGAGAGCATGGCATCAGGTTATGGAGCCAGGTAATCTATTCGACGTGTAAAGTCTCGTATAGCCTTGGACGTACAGAGATATTTAATTTATGCCCGAGTGTTTAGTGTGGTACCCTAACTCTGATGATGGATATGGAATGTTCCGGGTTCGAATCCTGAGGTAGGTGAGAGGAGAACAATGGACACCTCTGCACCATACCTGATCGACCGAGAACTTGTTATTGAATGATTCGGCTCTTGTGAAGCGAATCTTATTGACGGCAGCTGCTGACTGACCGTAGCATTTATTGAGATGCCGGCTATCCAACTCGACCTGTGTTTATGAATCTCATGCCTTCATATCATGAAATGGACCTATTGAGGCCAGTTATTAATATCCTAAGGTTAGGAATAAATGTATAAACTCGTCCAGAACCTATTGCATACCATTCAGTTTAAAACATATGGGATCATGTGGGTCATTGTGACCACAGTATTGTATTTAGAATCTTGTACTGCTTGGGGAAATAAAAGCCAGAAGTCAGACAGCGAGGGATGGCGCACATGTTGTGTCCAGGCCACTCCGCTCTATTGTATACAAGCTGCTCTGAGGGGCTGAGCTGTAAAACGAACCGTGAAAGTTAACGTTTAGAAAGGGCATAATTGAGACCCTGTTTGTATTGAAAGGAAACATTGTTATATTGTGTAATGAAGTTATGTGGTTTAAAAACACATTGGTAATCATAGGGCATCCTGATGATTGAAATTTTAGCCATATTACGAATGGTCGGAAGATGCATTTTATACTGACACTGACACGAATTTATGAAGTTGGGTACTTGACGCCACAGGCCACAGGCTACGCTCCCAAGGGTAGCTTAATAATACCATCCGACACAGCGATAACGAAAGTTTTGAAGATGAAATCACAACGGCATGCAGTGGAACTATAATAAGAGGGAGGTGTAGGGGTAGATTTACATAATTATGGAGTTGCACGTAGATTTGTTGTGCAACACCTGAATTGGCTAATGCATGATAAAGCATTTGGTGGGAAGAGAGAGACCAAACACAACGGTACACATAATGTCAAAGTAAGATGTGGTGTAAGAAACAATTAATTTTGTGAAATTAAAGAAGTCACACTAGATGACAGAAGAGTAAAAGTACAGTTTTGTTAATAAAAGTTGTATGTGCATCAGCGCACGAGAGTGAATTTTGAAGTCAATCTAAGGGGTAAAGGAATGATAGTGATATGGATTTAATATGATAAAATTGTGTGAATAATTAGTGGATTGTGGGAGTAATTTTGCTTTGTTTGTGTATATTATTTGTTGGGATTGTGTTCTTTAATGTTTGAAGCCATGATTTAATGCTGAATTAAAGTCTTTAGAATAGAGTTGTGCTTTATCATTGTAGAGTTGATACCTTTTAGTCTCAAATCAAAAATATGCAACTGCTCAGTGGGAGAACGGTACACGCCGAGACCTGAAGCTAGCTGGAGGCGGAAGCATGTTTTCCATGGAAATTACTCACATGGGTACAAGAGTTCTTTCTCTCAAGACGAATAATACACTTTTTATTAAATCATATATAGGCCTACATACAATATATACATACATTTCAATTGTAACGATCATCGTTACTTGAAAACATTTCAGATGATTTGATGATCAATTTAACAAATCATACTATTTTTTACTTCTGTAAAATGTAATCAATTTTTTCTGTTTTTTCGGTCAATGAAATCTTCTACAATGTCATCAAAATCAATTTCCCGCCGAACATCTGACTCGATATACATTAAACTTAGCACGTCTAATCGTTCCTGTGACATGATACTTCTTAGCGCACTTTTGATCCGTTTCAATTTTGAAAACGAGCGCTCCGCAGAACAATTCGTTATCATGAGGGCCAGGAAAATGCAAAAAGCAATTTCAGCGTTCGGAAAAGCAGACTCAAGCTTGTCTCGAATAAGAATTTCGTAAAGTTCAGAATGAATGAACTCAGTTTTTAAAGGACATTGTAATTTAATATAATGCTGGAACTGTCCTAGTTCCGGATAAAAATGTTCTAAATTTTCGGAATAAAATTGAACTAAATTAGAAATTGCTTGGGGGCCCCTGATAATTGGGGGCCCTAAGCCTGGGCCTAGTCGGGCCTAATGGGTAATCTAGCACTGCCTTGTGTACCAATTTATCCAAGCTAACCGCGTTCAGAAGAGACTGTACCTTTCACGCACTTGAAATCCAATTTCCCCAACAAATGAGCGCTTGAGGAATATAGCCCCAATTCTGCCTCATTTAGTTCAATCCATGGAAGGTTATAAGGATTGCATGCAGACAGGAGCTGCTAGAAGTGCTACACTCCATCACTGGCGAGTAATATTCTATTTTATTGTCCCACTGGCTTTGCTCAACGTTGGTTGAAAACTAACGATTTATGTCCAGGAACAGAAACAAGCTGCAAAAGTTGTTGATATCCAGCCTGCAAATTTGAAATGTCAGACTGAAAAATATCAAATGAGGGCTGCCTTCACTACGAGACACAACAGAGATATATCCGCATGATGAGTTTGTTTCTGTCGTATTAATGTACACGTAACATCACTCAGCATCAACCATTGTGTCCGTCAAAATATTTCTGTGCACTACAAGGTTGCAGATGAACGAGGTATTAGTTTTGGCATACTGGTACTTGGAAACAAACGTGGTATAGTCGTAGCACGCTTGCCTATTATCTAAGAGACTCAGGGTTCGATTCTCGACTCCGCCAGAGAATTTTGATCTGATGTGAGGGCTGTAATGGGATGAACTAAATCTGGCGGTTAAAGCCAATATACCATCTTTTTGGAAGCCTTCATAGGGAGGTTGTGGCTGCTTGAGCTTTTAGTTCTCGTAGTGAAGAGGCGCGGGTGCGCTTCATAATAAGGGAGGTAGCACGCAGTTCGCTACTCCTGAGGGGGTCCGGGCGGGAACATCACGAGCCCGCTGATGAGCCAGCTTGGTGTCCTAGGCGATTCCCCACACAAGACACGGCACAAACCTAGAAGAATTGCTGAGTTTTAATTCACTGGCCGTGAAAGCCAATATACCATCCTTTTGGAAGACTTTATAGGGAGGTTATGGCTGCTTGAGCTTTTAGTTATCGCAGTGAAGAGGCGCAGGTGCACTTCATAAAAAGGGCGGTAGCGCGCTGTTCTCTACTCCTGAGGGGGTCCGGGCGGGGACACCAAGAGCCCGCTGATGAGCCAGCTTAGTGTCCTAGGTGAAACCCCACAAAAGACACGGGACAAACCTAGAAGAATTGCTGACTTTTAATTCACTGGCTGTGAAAGCCAATGTACCATCTTTTTGGGCGCAGTTCGCTACTTCTGTGGGGGTCCGGGCGGGGACACCAAGAGCCCGCTGACGAGCCGGCACGGCACAAACCTAGATTGATTATTGAGTTTTAACTGGGTAAATGCTTGATATGTGTGTTTGCATCCCTCAGCTTCGGCTGATAATGCAAGAACATTTCTGCTCAATCGGTCCGTCACTTCATAAAGAAAGGCGTCATATAGTCCAACTATCCCTTTTTCCATCATATACCAACTGTTAATGAAGTGTCTAGGATTTTCATGTAATTACAGATATAGTATATACTTGATGTAAGCGTCGCATATAATCTTGCGGAAGATACTCTGGTAAAAAGGAAGGAGTTTAAGAAACCTCACTGAGAATTATTTTCTTGAATTAATATTCTATTAATTTTTTGCTACTTTGGTATAGAATTTAAAGTTTCAACTCAAGATCAGAGAGATATCCGTGGACCCAACAGTTGAAGAAATCCCTCTCGGCACGCCGGGAGGCGGAGGTAGATTTCACCGGGCAATTAATATATTTTGAACCCACAAAAATTGTCAATATTGTTGAATACCCACACACGTTCTACGTGTTTAGTATGCGAGAAACCCCGTCTTCTTATAATTCCAAAAACATATTGCTCTTAGCGTAAAGATGAGTCATGTCAAAAATATTCGTTCAGACAAAAGTTTCAGGTAATGTTTAGAGGACTATTGACCATTTTAAATGGTTCTTTTCGCATTGTGCCTCTTAGGTAGGTATGATTTTTATCTATCTAGCGGTTTCGATGGCGTAGTTGGTAGCATGCTGAGCTTCTATGCCCAAGATCGTGGGTTCAAAACCGTCCAAAATCGTCGGATTTTTTAAGAGCTTTAAAAATCCCTCAGAATGCCTTCCTTCGGAGGGGAAGTAAACCCTCGGTCCCATGTCATAGATTTTTGACTTGAAAAAAAAAGAACCTTCCACTAACTACACTTGTGGAAGCTAAAATTTGTTGGTTAGTTTGATAACGCTATATTAGTTCCAACGTTCGCCGCCAGGTTCTGACTGCGATGGCATTTAGTAGCCTCGTCCGCAGCTAGGTGTCGTGGACCGTAGCATTTGGTAGAAAAAGTAGGAACTACTTGACAAAATTAATCGTCTGCTGTCCTTCTACCTGAATCACAGATAACACACACTAATACAGCCATCACAATTAACACCGGTTATCAGACAGATTCTACTCACACCCAAAGTACACGGGGCTACATGACCGTGTTGTCGCAGTCCCTAAACAAAGGAACCAACCAACCATACAACGAATTATGAATAGTTTCGAGTTTTCACATAAAGAAAGTTGTAGCGATATATAACTTTTTCAAAAATGGCCCCCAATTTCCACCGGTGCCGATTTTGTCTATTAACGAACTCGACCGAGATTTTGACTGGTTATATTTTATGTATAAATGTGAAAGTGATTGGTGAAAATGACAGTTGTTATCACGTTCACAAGAATGTGTTATCTATACTAATATAATAAAGCTGAAGAGTTTGTGCGTATGCTTGTGTGTTTACGTGTTTAAACGCGCTAATCTCTGGAACTACCAGTCGGATTCAAAAAAATATTTTTGTATATTATAGCCTGATTCTAGAGGAATAGTTTAGGCTATGTATCATTAGGCTACACATCTCAGGTAACCTTATAGATTGATTTTTGTTCAGTAAGTCGGAAGAACAAGCGCTCCTGAACAGCTTCAATATTACCGAAGTCTATTGTTGCCATGTAATGCGGGCTGCATCACGTCGCCCCTACCAATGTTCTGGTGCAGAATTGCGACCTGCTTGTAAATTGCAGTCACGGGGAGTAATTAGTGCAAAAAGATTCCTTAGACCTCTTAAAACAGTTATCATTATGACATTAGTATGCCTCTGTATAAGGATGATGGTGTTGGTGCAGTATACTGAGGTTATCAACTGCAATAAGCGTTGGTGCTTTCAAATTTACTTTCATTTATTCCGATCCTTATCCTTGAGCGCTCCAGTTCTGTTAAACAAATAAATACACCGGGCGAAGCCGGGCACTATTGCTAGTAGATAGATATATAAATTGTACACAGTATAAGCATTTGAACTGACGGTGGTTTTTGGATTTGGAGTAGGCTATGTGATTCGTGAAGATATGCCGAAATTTTCCTGAAATCGTAACATGGGACCCATTGCAATAGATACCGTAGCTTTATAATAAAATCTACCTAAAATACGAATACGTGTAGCAGAAGTGGCTAATCATTCATCATAAAGAAAACATCTCAGATGGATTATGCCAAGGTGTCACAAATACTGTGAGACTTTATGAACGCTAGCCAGACATACATGGAAAAAACGCACACACCTGTCACTGAAGTGGTAAGTCTTTTACCGCGAGGCACGCCGTGAAAGAGATACCAACACCAGATGAAGCCTTCCACGGGAAGAAAGAAATTGCTTGGACAGAATTATTGACGGGGTTGCAACTATGCAAAGTGCTTCAGAAGGGATCCATTTATATCGCAGGAAAGAAGTGTGAATGCATAAAGCGGTACAGACGTATACATGTATCTGCGATGATAAATCATTCACACGAATGTAGCAGACACTGAAAAATAATTTAGGGGTCAGGTCTTGCTCACCAGATGAGTTCAACTGAGCTTTGCCCTTGCAATGCAGGAAGCCACAGCCTTTAGGGGATTAGCAAGGCTGTTTATTAATTTTTTTATATATTTTATTTAATTTTATATTTATTTACTTATGCATGTATTTATTTATTTATTTATTTATTTTAGGCAATACCGAGAGTGGACGATCAGAGGCCAGGATTGGAAGCAATTTGGAGCGTTGGAGATGTGGGTATGGCGGAGAATATTACGGGTTAAATGGATTGAAAAGAGGACTAACATCAGCATCCTGCAAGAAATTCAAAGGAAAAAAACTGAGACCAACTATCCATAAAATAAAAGCTAAATTCACAGACCACATCTTGCGACAAAACGCTTTCCTACCTAATCTCCTAGAAGGAAAGATCACAGGGTGGAAAGGCCGAGGTCGACTGAGAAAAAGTTTCCTGCAAGACATCACACTAACTCTTCATTATGGTTCCTACTGTGAGATGAAACGAGGTGCTGAAGACGGAGAGCAATGGTTGCCTTTAGAAGTTGATGATGACCGAGAGTGGTACTACACTATATCTTTCATTTCAATGAAGAAATAATCGCGAATTATGTGTCATTACTCGTTACGTGAGACTTAGGAGTTATTGTTTGTTTCGGTAAGCCTATGGCATGGATATAAGATGTCCGGTTACAATTCTCGGGAAAATAGGGCTCATTACTAAGGATATTCAATTCAATTGTATCCTAGGTATTACTTCCTTATTTATTTTCGTTTTACTGCCTATAAAACATTCTCAATGCCCTCATTACGGAGAGCGTGAACTTTGAAACTCCTCAGCTAAGTAAATAAACATTCAGCATCGTTCACGGCAGGGAAAGTTTTAACTAGATTAAATTTTTCAAAGTTGGTAGCAGGGAAAACTTTTGTTTGGAAATACATTTTGTATTGCGTCACTAATGCACCGATATCCTTACCTGCGAGTTCCAGACAGTTTAATCAGCAAGGCGAAGTCCCGGAGGATATCGCGTCCTGAATAACTTACTAGGGGCACATGAATTAGCCCTCTCGCTATATTAATATCATTATTAACATGACGTCCTCTTCTGGGAGCTTATTAATGTGCATTAGTTTAATGAATCTCTAAACATATCTTGTCGGCAACCTAACACATGGTGATACACAGATAGCGGTGGACTTAACGGGAATCATGTGTAATAATAATAATATTTTCATTTGTTGTGTGGCCTCCTGACAGGCCGAGTGCAGGTCTTTCTAGTCGACGTCCGTGGGCGACCTGGGCGTCGGGATGAGAGATGGAATGGATGAAGATGAATGAAACTGGGCAAGGATGTGGAAGGAAGTGGCCGTGGCCTGTCAGAAGGTACCGTCCCAGCATTTGCCTGGTGTTGAAAATGGGAAACCACGGAAAACCATTTCAAGGACGGCCGACGGTAGGGTTTGAACCCACGCGTCTACCGAGTCAGCAGAGAGCTTGGCCCCATGACCTAACGCTGCGCTTTAGCGAGCGTAGCCACTACTGTCTGTAATAATAATGAAATGAAAGACACCCTAAGCCTCGGACACTCTAATAATATCGGGATAGGAATAGAACAAGATTTGACCAAGGGAGGTCGATGGAAAAGATGACAGAAAGGAGCTCCACACAAGTAATTCCGGACTCATGTGGAATCCCCTGGTCACCCGTGACCACGCGTCACCCATCAATCTGCAGGCCAAATAACTGGACAGTGGTTTGCTTGGTAGGTCGAGGCCCTTATTAGGCTGTGATGGCACTGGGCATAGATTTTGATTTTGTACGAAGTTGGACTCATCAGCATAAGATTGGTACATCCCATTTGGAATCCGTTGCGTAAGCAAACCTTGGGCTACTCCCATATTTGAAGCATATTGTAGGAGGCTTCTTCTTTTCGACAGGGGGCGGAGTTCGAACCCACGACCTCAGGTGCAGAAAGTGGACGCCTTGTCAGTCGTACAAAACACCTGGCTTACCATTACTACAGGGTCATTTTCTATGTGCACCCCGATAAACACGGCAAGCTACGCCGGCTTTGACTGGCGCAGATCGTGGGCGCGGGTACACGGATCAGCCAGTGGTTGGCGCACTCCGGTGATTCAAATCGTTAGTTCACACGTGTTTTGTCATCATATGGACATGTATCGGCAAATCTTAGAAGTTAGTGTTGCACGTTTAGTGAGTATTGTGATTACTGTGATAGTTGGTCATGCCTAGACACCAATTCACATTGCGGGAATGTGTGTAAATCCATAATTCGTATATGAAAAGCAGAAAATCTTGTTCTGAAACAAGACGAAAATGTCGAATCAAGTTTCCAGGAAGACCTGTGCATAGTGCCATTAAAATTAATTAGGAGGCTCGCTAAACGATTCAAGAAAACAGGCTCCGTAAATAATGAAAAAGTTAACAGACAACGTTGTGTTCTTACAGAACAAAAAAGAGATGAGATTGTTGCCCATTCTTTCATCAGAAGATGTCAGGTGTGTGTTCCAAGAGAGGGAGGACATTTTCAGCATCGACTATGAGCACTGTAAGTAGGCCTACACATTATTGAACATGTGTGGTAAAAGTGTGAAAGTGCGCGCCACCACCGGCTGAACCGGGTACGTGTGGTCGTGATCTGCGCCAGTCAAAGCCGACTTAGCTTGCCGTGTTTATCGGGGCACACAAAGATAATGACCCTGTAGAAACATTCTTATTGAGTTTAATTCTGGAGGTAACACTTTTGGGCAGGCAGAGTTACCGTACGTGTTTCACAGAACAATAACTAATTTCAAGAATACATGCAGGGTAATCGCCCTAAAGGCATACGCATCAACTTTTTAATTTCACGAAACTTTGAATGGAGAGAAGCCAAGTTCTGGTCTGCAGATAATAAACTTCGTTTGTTTTGCTTTGCACTGCTAATTAACTGAGAGATATATGCCTACACAAGCTTAATAATGCGCACTGAGAATACTTGTGATCTAGAGCTAGGGGTGCACAGAGTAATCATCAAATACTAAAAGACGAAGGAACAACTAGGTAATAATATTAATAATATCGTATGGCGTCGGGTGCCGGGTGCAAGCTTTGTTATCTGACACCCAGAGGGCAGCTTGCATGTCGAATTTTGTTGTTCCTTGAAGCACTATGAATGTCAAGGAGGTTAGATATCTAAGCTCCTTGACACTATAGCGCTTTCTAGTAGAGAAATGAGGAACTTTGTGTTGGCGGAAAATCCCAAGATTATATTTGCCATTATGAACACGGCCTTCTGAATTCAAATGGGTTCTTTAACATGCCAACATCGTATGACATGCGTGTCGTGATTTTTGCCGCCTTTCAAAAATCACTTACCACGGCCACGAGCGAACCTGCAAGCTTGGGGTTAGTAATCCGACACGATAACCACTCACCCACCGTGGAAAGCAACAACCAGGCGAGAGACTAACAAAGAAATCCTAGAGTAATATATAGATAAACAAGGTAGTGGCTTTTATGCATCAGACAAATTCTACACGGGGCTACATGACCACGATGTCGCAATGACATTAAAAATCATAAACAACCATCATTTACTATTTCATGAATTCGAGATAGGCATTTTTAGGCTATTTTCGTTTATGAAACAAGTAGTTCCGTGAAGAACTAAAGAGCCTATTTTCATATATCGTACTTATGTATATAAATTGCCTTTATCAACATACACAATTTCAGTTTGATTGCTGTAATAGATTCGAAGATATCGAGCACCGTCTAAATATTTCGGATGTTCACCATGTTGGATATTTATATACTGTATGTAGGCCATAGAGTTATTTGCTATTAGATGAAGATTTTTGCGTAGGTGTATTATTCAATCTTCAATCGCATGATTAGGACAGAAGAAATAAAAAGAACAGATTTTAAAATTTCGCACAGCCACCATCTTGTGGTTATAAAAACAATTGAAATAAATTAGATGTCAGTGGATTAAAATTTGTATAAGCATTTACCGTACCAAGTTTCACTGCGCTCGGGTGGTTAAATCGCGTAGAACATCCATTTAAATGTTTAAATTTCGCGTCGCCGCCATGTTGGATTCGTGCTCACTAGGTTATTGAAAGTCCCATAGAAGAACGTATGTTAATAGCCTTTATAATCTTACAAAATTTCAGTTTGATTGCTATTATAGTTCAGAACCGTCTATATATTTCGAATGGTCGCAATGTTGGATTTTTATGTTGGCCATAGAGTTGTGTACCATTAGATGACGATTGTTGCGTGGGTTAATTATTCAAACCTTGACTTCGATCGCATGATTAGGACACATGAAATAAAAACTTAATTTCAAAATTTTGCACAGCCGCCATCTTGAGGTTATGTAAACAATTGAACTAAATTAGATGTCAGTGCATTACAATGTGTATAAACATTCGCTGTACCAAGTTTCACTCCGCTAGGATGGTTAAATCGCGAGAAAAGTATTTTTAAATATTTCAACTTCGCTTGGCTGCCATGCTAGTTTTGTACTTAACAGGCTTTCTGAAGTTACATAAGGGAAATTCAAGTAGTACCCTTTTCATCGTACGAAATTTAGGGTCATATCAGTATAGTTTCGGAGATTTAGATTGCCGGTGAAATATTTCGCACAGCCGCCATGTTGAATTGGTGAGACGTAATAAAATTTGAAGGGCACGGTCGGGGTCGAACAAAATAGTAATATTTTCTTATCGAGTTTGATGAAAATTGCTCCAATCGTTTAGATTTTATTAGGGGAGGACTCACACACATACGCACACACACACACACGGACAAAAGGTGTTCTCATAAGGCTATTTTTTTTTTCATAAACCAAAAATGAGCTAAAAATCCAACCAGGCGACCATCCGAAATATTTAGACGGTTCTCAAAACGGTATCTACTAATCTATGACAGCAATCAAGCTGAAATTTTGTATGTCGATAAAGGCTATTAACATAAGTTCACCTATGAGACTTTCAATAGCCTGGTGAGAACAATCCAGCATGGCAGCGACGTGAAATTTAAATATTTAAAAGGACGATTCTCGCGATTCAACCATCCGAACGCAGTGAACTTGGTATGGTAGGCCTAAATGATTATACAAATTGTAATAAACTGGCAACTAATTTATTTCAATATTTTTCATAACCTCAAGATGGCGGCTGTGCGAAATTTTAAAATCATTTCTTTATTATTATTTGAGTCCTAATTATGCGATTGAAGTTTGAATAATAAAGTTACGCAATAATCTTCATCTAGCGTCGCCTTCGTAGCGTAGCGGTCAGTAAGGTTTGCCACCCCGGAGTTTCTGGGTTCGATTCCCGGCTCTGCCACGAAATTTGAAAAGTGCTATGAGGACTGGAACGGGGTCTACTCAGCCTCGGGTGGTCCAAATGAGAAGAGGAGGTTCAATTCCTACCTCAGCCATACTCGAAGTGGTTTTCTGTGGTTTCCCACTTCGTCTTCGGACAACTGCAGGGATTGTACTGAGACCGTATTTTGTATTTAGTTGGATATACGTTAAGTTGGCAATAACACTGAGGGCAGCACTGCGAAATTCGTTCAAACGCAGGTGCGCGGTAGTATTGTGGCAAGGATACGAGCTGTTAGCAACCCGCCGTACAGGCCGACGACCACATGTTTGACATTTTAATACCTGTATTGAATACAAGATGGACACAGCACCACTGTCGTTATTTTGAACACTGTGGTAGAGCAATATGCACAATGCAGTATGAAACAAAGAATGGGAAATGCATCCTGTGGATAAAGGAATATAACTGAGAACTTGTATATGAGTATAAATGCATACAATATTATAACATGTGATTATCAAACTCGGCAATGATACATGTACCGATAGTTACTGTCGATCAGAGAACAAGGTGCATTGTGGATCACCTGGAGACAGTATGATTTGCGGGAGCAAACGAACAGTTGTTTAGTGAATACAATTTAAGCGAGGAGGGTTATAGAGCTCTCTGGTCTGAGCACATGTACGTGCGTTGCCGTGAAATCGTGTTTGTTCGGTAACGTGGAGTTGATCCGACATACACGTGTTACAGTATAACGTGATAGGATTTTCGTCTGATCTTATTATAGTTTCAGACAGGGTTAACCTTCAATTTGAGCACAGTGAACTTGCATTCACGTATGATAACTTCTTCTTAAGCCAATGGTACAACAACGTGTTCTACTTTGCAGTACAGAATGAACAGCTTTAGCCATGATTGTCATAAATGATATGAGGAGAGAGAGATATTGCTACGATATGAAGATGCAGAATATGGGCTAAACACAGACGAGAAATGTAACACATAGCAGCGTTGAATACTCAGGATGGTTACTTGATTCCAATATGAGCAACTACAGTATAAGGCTTTATAAGAGAAGATTGAAGAGACATTGAAAGTCTGAATGACAATTTGTACTGCTACATAATGAAACTAGCTTGGCTTACTACTGTGCCCAACTCTAGGAATGGGTATTCCAAGATTCAGACACCTAGATATCAAGGGAAAGGCTACAGCCGCTTTTGAAAGTTGAGATATTTGAATATCGCGCTCCATTACTTCCAGAAGGAAATGGAAACTTTATGCAGCCAAGAGCATGTCAAGTGACGTAGCGAGTAGTAGCAGAGGTCGAGACTATTTATTGATTAAATAGTTAGCCATGGAGTAGAGACTTGAGACTTGGATCAGATTACTGGCACGGCCAAATGAAAGAGAATGCACTTAGTATCATGTAAATCGGACCAGGGATACCAGAGATATGAGGATTTCTAGATTTCAGCGTGATTCAGCGTGGACCTGACCGTTTTGAATAAAAGCCGGCCGGCCCAAGCAACATCAGCTCACTTCGAACCAAGCTCTTGCGTGACAAGGTGCTGCCACGTTGAGCCAAGGCACATGGTTGTCGGATCTACGCAGAAGATATCTTTAAATTGTGATAGTCACAAAAGTGCTGCGATACATGTGGAACTTAGTAAGTTTCCGGCAGAGAGAATCACTAAGGTGATTGTTATTTTTCTACGGACACTGGCGAAATATTTTATTTCTATATGGACATATGCTAGACTTTGTCTAAAAAGTACTTTGTCACAGTCCAGTAATAATCATTCAATACTTGGATATTTTAGTCCAATTTAGTCAGTTTCATAATTGTAACTTGATACCCACTCCGATCTTTCAGTATATTGAAGGCCAGTCTATCTCGGTGTTGTTCATTAGCCGACAAAGGGAAACTATATGTTGCTTCGCGCATGATAGATGGTGATAAGCCATGCCCAGGGAACGATCTTCAGAACAGCCGTTGATTGGTTTAGACTGTCAGTGTTTTCTTGTACTGAAAAGATTACCGTGAGTTATGTTACAACTGACATATTTGAGAATAGATCTGACCCCATTTAAGCGAGATGCTATGCACTTAATAGAAGTCGACATTAAAATGGATCAGCAGTTACTTCAAACGTCAAGAAATATCTCCACTATGTCGTGTTAGACAGATTGTGGGTATATAATGGCGGCCGATACAAGGATTAGACGTGCGTGTCCGTTAGGGCATGTATCTGGATAAATCTGGTACAGACCAGGTTCACTACGCTTCAAGACCAACGAGAAATGTAAGCCACTTTTGACTTTATATTATGCCTAGCTAATTGGAACAAACTCTTTTTCTACAGATGACCAACACATTTGTTTTTCTTCGTATTTAAATCTTGCAATGATTTACGCAAGACATATTTGAGTTATTCTGAGTATTTTCATCACTCAGAACAGTTTAGGATCGATGACCGAGCAGAACGAGCGTTTATTTGAATGTTTCATATTTTTTTGATAATCACGGTAATCAGCCGATGTAACTGTAAAAGTTAATAATTATTTTTGTTGAGAGATGGATATTTTATCCATATTCGAAGAATCGAACATGTGGATTCTCACATAATGAAATAATAATTAAACATATTTAAAATAATATAACTAATAATAATAATAATAATAATAATCCACTAATAATAATAATAATGATTTTCATAACTTTTCTAAATAATTCTTGGATCTTATATTTTCTAATAATCACATTTATTGAGAGAGAGCCTATGAAGTAGTTTGATCATTTCTAGTTTGGAACAGGTGATTTTCCGAAGGAGAGTGGTTAGCGCAAGCCCACATTCAACCAACATTACAGTTCTGGTTGAACAGTTAATATTTGCAATGAGCAAAGTATATTTTTCAGATAACACGGAGAGGCATGAAACGGGAAGCAAATGATATTTGTATCAATTAGGATATTTTTGTATTTATATAAAATCATGACGTAAATACACCTTCGAAAGTGAAATAAAGATTATCATAAGTATGGTAACTTCACGTGCTGAACTGAATGGTAAAATAAAATAAACTTGTAAGTTTATTAATCTTCCAGTGTTGATAACAAGCAGAAGCTTGATTTATTGTATAAATTTTGGGAAGAAAATTTATGTGTGTGGAGTAGTTGAAATGCCACTCCCAGGTGCGCATGTTTAAGTCGCAGGAATGAGGAGGTTTTTATTAGAGCATCAATCAAATAGCAGGTTCGATGACTCAGTGTTAAAGAAGGAGTATTGGAACTACACATTGCGTCGTATGAATGACCCAAAGGTTATTTCTTAAAACCCATCAGTTCTTATTTCAACCTTGTTTACGGATTCCATTAAGACTTTGATTTTGCTAGAACCCGGATTTGTCATGATAGTATTTTATTCTTCTTCAGAGGAAGACCTTTGCCGTTGTTGTTGGAATGTTGTGTTCTTACACAAATAATAGAATGGGCCACTGCCAATTAAAAAATGATTCTATAACCACGAATAATTTGAAGGATGTTTTCAATCCTAGTGCCATGAACTAAATGAATTTATTATGAAGCTACTATTCTTATTTCCGCATTCTGTCGAAGAATTGCAAGTTGTGAAAGTTACTAAAATGGCCACAAATATAAATATTTTTCTTGATAATGATTCCAAGTGGAGAATCGAATAGTTGAATGGTCCAACAATTTATTGATCAAGTTGATGATTCAGAAATCGTATATTTTGTTTGGAACTTGAAGTTCATAATCGAGTCACTTCTCGAAATGTTTAATGACAGAAGAACAATTAATTTTGTTGTGCTTCGCACATTTCTTCGATGCTATGCTCAATGGTCAAATACTTTTCAGATGATGTTATTAATATGTGTACATAATTTGTGTTGATTCAGAGATAAAAATATTTTTTTGACAATATTTTTTTGAAACTGGAAAAATAAGTGAAAGTTAAAAATTCTATGAACAATTATTCTACGAGTGTTAATATTATGTAAAAATTCAAGCAGTGAACTACAGTATTTCCAGTAGAGACAATTAAATTTGAACTGGATTTAATCATACATAATGGATATAATTTTGGAACACAGTCTACAGGACTGATAATCAGACTTGTGTTTCCAAAGATAATTGTCCAATGTGTTGGAAAATTTCTGTACATTGTGTAAATAGTAATGTGGGTCGCCACACGTGAATGGTGCTGCTTTGAGCATTTTATTTTACAGTCAATTTTAAATTCAGAATAAAATGAGATAATTTTACATGATGTGTTATGCCCAGTTGAATCTCCTTCTATCCTTATTGTTGCATTGAGCCAAAAATCAGTAAAGCATTTTTTTCATTTGATGTCGTTTTTGCGATTAGCTTTAACCCATCTGGCGCCCCGGGATATTTTGACTCTCGTGCTGACTGATTCTTGGTAAAATGCATATGTGGTCGTGCGGACTCCGGTCTAAACGGGCACATAAAATAAGATAGAGAGAGAAATGGCTTCGAACGTGGGGCTCGAGTTAGACACGGTCAATCGCATGCCGATTTAAATTGTGATAATTTTTTATATAAATATTTTGGGAGTTGAGAGATATCTGGTTTGGATGAATAAATTAGTAGGAAACCCAATTAGTGGGGAAAATTAAAATTTAACTGGATTAATAATTAGAATGGATTTGATTATTTTTGATAATGGCTTAACCATTAGGGCGTCAAGTAAATTCAGTAGTAAACGTTTGATGACTGGACATACGCATTATTAGAATCCAGGTGGAGGATATTTGAGAACTTGCATATTTTTCTTGTGATATTGTGGTAAATGTAATTCGTAAAAGTAGAGAATTTTGTTTTTCCATCACGTCGACATTAGGACAAATCTCATTTTATTAGAGTGTTCCAATTAGCTATTCATATTTCTTGTTCTAATTATAAGCTTGTGTCTGCCGACATGTATACCCCTAAGTTTTGAATAATAATTGAAAATTATGGAAGAGATGATGAGGATGATGAGGAGTTTGGAAGAGAGTTCCAAAGAGGCTGGACGGCGTGTAGCAGCCATTATGAAAGAAAATACAGAGGCTTTAGAAAATAAACTTAAAGAAAATTCTGATTCTTTAGAAAATAAACTTAAAGAAAGTTTAAATGAGAAACTTAAAGAAAAATCTGATTCTTTAGAAAATAAACTTAAAGAAAGTTTAAATGAGAAAATTAAAGAAAATTCTGATTCTTTAGAAAATAAACTTAAAGAAAATTCTGATTCTTTAGAAAATAAACTTAAAGAAAATTCTAATTCTTTAAAAGATAACTTGAAAGAAAATTTAAATAGTAAATTTAATTCTATGGAAAATAAATTTAAAGAGAATTCCGAAATTTTGAAAATGTCACTTGAGAGTAAAATGACTAAATTATGCGAAAAAACACATGAGCTCGAAACTTCATTAGCCACTAACGCAAGTTTAATGGACGATAAATTTCGCGATGCCGATCGAAGATCCCAAAGCTTTAGCTGATAGGATAGAACATGGTCTTAGGAAAGTTGGTGAAGACATGATCAACCTAGAAGTCAGAGTGAAGAAAGAGAGCAATGAGATGGAAATTCTAGTTGTTCAACGTTTGACAGAACAATTCAAAGAGCTCGTAATGGGAGAAATAAGAGAAGGTGTGATTAATGAATTACAAACTGAAATTAAAACCACAGTTATCAATGAAATTAAGGACACACTCAAGCTGGAGAACCAAGAGGGAGTCAAGGAAATTAGGGAATCTTTGTCATCCCATATTCAAGTAATTTCCAAAGATATCCAAGCAACTCAGAAGGACATATCAGATGTGACAGGGTCGTTGAAAAGTCACGAGGCTGTTATGAACCAGATATCCACTGATGTCAAGGAGAACTGTAAGGAAACCGAAGCAATTAAAAAAATTGCAGAAGAAAACCATAAGGAAATTGAGGCTATGAAAACCCAAATCAAGGACGAGAAAAAGTCTGGCCTTATGTTGAAAATGCCAAGTGTAAGGGGAGAAGAACAGATACGGATAAACCTAGGAGCAGCTAGAGAAACTGATAATCAAAAACAGGATGAGGTCAGGGCAATATTTCAATCCAACCCCATAACTGTATTCAAGAATGTAGAGGATAAGCCTTCTAAATTTTCAGGGCGAGATTCTGTGACACCCGTAGAATTCTTGAGAGAAGCAGGTGATTACCTGAATGATTCCAAAATCCCTAAAGAAAGACAGATCCGAGTGATAGGGAAATTTTTGGAAGGTCCTGCACTTCTTTGGTTTAGAGCTTTTAGGTCCACTCTCACCAATTTTGAGGAGTTTTCCCGTGGGTTATTAAAAAAGTTTTGGTCCCCGGAAACCCAACAGCAAGTCAGAGCAGAATTATATTCAAAAAGATTCTCGACGTCACAACCTACTCGATACTCTACGTACTTTTCTGGACAGCTTTCTAAACTACAACATTTAGATCCGCCGATGCCAGATAATGAATTAATTACAGCATTAATACGTCAGTTTCCAGCAGACGTCCAAAGAAATTTGATCGCTGCTGACATTTATAATATGGAGCAATTTGACGAGGTATTGCAGAAACTTGATCATACGAACGCTCAATTCTTCCATCAGAAGGGAGGAAAGAATAATAACGCTGTGTACGCTGTTATGGCCGACAGTTATTCCCAAACACCTCGAGAGATTCGACAGGGGCGAGAAGAGAAAACGCCGAGGGAAGAGCCCGATAAAAGAGGATGGAATCAGTACAATAACAGATACAGTTACAAACCTTATGCGAGACCGGATGGTGGATATCGATATAATACTCGATGGAGAAGGCCAAGGGATAATCAAGGAAGGTACCAGGAAAGAAGGTACTATGGTAGAAACAATAACTACAATAATAGAGGGTATGTGAATACTCGTCAGTCCAATGAAGAGTTCAATAAGGAGACGAGGAAGAACTTGGAAGAAAGACACCAAGAAAACTTGCAGTTCTTGGAACAGAAGCCAAATGAACCAGGTCCATCGGGAACACAACAATCCCGGGGGAATGGAAAAGATAAAAAAACTTCGAATTCACAGTAGAAGATAGAATTTTAAACACTTTCACTTCCAGAATTATTAAATGGCAGGCAGAGGATGATGACTTAATTCAACATAATGACGAACGGAAAGAAATGGGTACAAGAATTAGGATGCCAATCATATCATGCGAAGTATTCGGTATGCCTGTCGATACTTTAATTGATACTGGGGCTATGCTTTGTCTTGAGAGCGAGAAGCTTTATATTCTGTGGAAGCTCAAAGAGAATTTAGAGGAGATTCCAGTATCAGGAATTAAAATCCAAGGAATAATACCCAACAAAATATCTCTGTGTAAGACACAATTATACTTATGTGTTACTATTGGAGGACATGATTTCCGACATGTGTTTGTAGTAATGAAGGACATGGCTTTTGACATGATATTGGGAGCGGATTTCAATCAGAAATATCAAGCAGTGATAGACATGGAGACAGAGACGATCAGATTCAAGAATACCGAAGAGATTAACTTCGAGGGAAAAGAAGATGAAGACATCGAGGGAGATGCTCAATGGTCTCTGATTTTTCATGAAGCTGAAGGAAGAGAAGTCTACACTGAGAAGGAGTCCCCAGAGCTAGGAAAAATTTTGGAAGAGTATCACGATATTTTTGATATTAAACCTGATGAAATTAAAGATTTTGAATATCGAATTCGTGTAAATGATGATGCACCTTTCCATGATAAATTGTATCCGGTAGCGGAAAAGCATCGAGAAAGGGTAAAAGTGCTTATCAAAGAGATGGAAAGCAACAATGTGATTGAAAAATACACTACATCTTATGTCAATCCATTAGCAGTAGTGTCTAAGCAAGATGGAAGTCTGAGACTATGTTTAGACGCGCGAAATTTGAATTCAAGATTGCTGCCAGAGTATGACAGACCACCAATCATTAGGGAACTGTTAAGGAAATTCCAAGGCAAGGTCTGGTTCTGTAACATTGATCTCACATCGTCCTACCATCACATTAGGCTTAGTGAAGATTCCAAAAAGTTTACAGGATTTATGTTTGACCAACAGACATATGTATTCCGCCGTCTACCATTTGGAGTCAAAACATCTGGATCTGTTTTGATCAGAGCACTGGAACAAAACTTGAGTCCTGAAGTAAAAGAGATAGCAATTCGTTACATAGATGATATCCTAATTGCATCTGAGACTAAGGAGGAACATTTATTACATCTTCAGATGTTATTCGCAGATTTGAGAAAAGCGAACTTTAAAGTAAACCTTCGAAAATGTCAGTTCTTTCGGAAGGAAATAAAATTTTTGGGCCACATTTTGGATGGTGAAGGATACCGTCCCAATGAGACAAAGATACAGGTGATTGCAAATTTCCCCAGACCTACTAGAGTGAAGAATGTCCGCAGTTTTCTCGGAACATGCCAATTCCTTGCAGGGCATTGTCCAAGCTTCACCAAGACGGTTGCTCCATTGCAGGAATTATTAAAGAAAGGAAACAAATGGAAATGGAATGAAGATTGTGAACAATCATTTCAAGATGCCAAGAGGTTATGGGTAATCAGCGTGAAATTGGAGTATCCTGACTTTACCAAGAATTTCATCATAGAATCCGATGCATCCACCGTAGGGATTGGAGCTATTCTTCTTCAAGAAGATGAGGATCACAAGAGACGTTACCTGGCGTTCATAAGCAGGAGACGTCGTCCATCAGAAAGGAATTATTACACCACAGAGTTAGAAGTACTTGCTGTAATCTTCGCGTTGGAGTCGTGGAAGAAAATGTTAATTGGACATTCAGTAATTGTGAGGACTGATTACCATGCATTGGAGTTTATCTTGAGAACAAACTTTGCCAGTGATAGGATATCTAGATAGTCACTTTTTATTCAACAATTCAACCTAGTTATTGAACACACTCCTGGAAAATTGAACGTTGGAGCCGATTTATTGTGTAGAGCAGTGGAGTCTACATCTAAGGTTTTTCAAGTTAACCTGACGCAGGAGGATGAGGATACCTTGAGAAGGTTAAGATTGTTGCATTTATCCCAGAGGAGAGACCGACGTTTTAGAAACATTTTTCGTTTTCTACAGGGAGACATGGATCCAATTGATGATGATTTTGTGGAAGTAAACAACAATGGAAGTTATGAGATCGCCAATACACGAACTGGTAACATCGTGGGAACTTATAATGCAGCGAATTTGAAGATTTACTATTCAAGAACCAGATGATTTAATGTGTAGATAGGAAAAATAAAAATTTTTCAATTTTTATTTTTTGCTAGGTGTGGGGTGGATGTGCCCAACTCTAGGAATGGGTATTCCAAGATTCAGACACCTAGATATCAAGGGAAAGGCTACAGCCGCTTTTGAAAGTTGAGATATTTGAATATCGCGCTCCATTACTTCCAGAAGGAAATGGAAACTTTATGCAGCCAAGAGCATGTCAAGTGACGTAGCGAGTAGTAGCAGAGGTCGAGACTATTTATTGATTAAATAGTTAGCCATGGAGTAGAGACTTGAGACTTGGATCAGATTACTGGCACGGCCAAATGAAAGAGAATGCACTTAGTATCATGTAAATCGGACCAGGGATACCCGAGATATGAGGATTTCTAGATTTCAGCGTGATTCAGCGTGGACCTGACCGTTTTGAATAAAAGCCGGCCGGCCCAAGCAACATCAGCTCACTTCGAACCAAGCTCTTGCGTGACAAGGTGCTGCCACGTTGAGCCAAGGCACATGGTTGTCGGATCTACGCAGAAGATATCTTTAAATTGTGATATCACAAAAGTGCTGCGATACATGTGGAACTTAGTAAGTTTCCGGCAGAGAGAATCACTAAGGTGATTGTTATTTTTCTACGGACACTGGCGAAATATTTTATTTCTATATGGACATATGCTAGACTTTGTCTAAAAAGTACTTTGTCACAGTCCAGTAATAATCATTCAATACTTGGATATTTTAGTCCAATTTAGTCAGTTTCATAATTGTAACTTGATAACCACTCCGATCTTTCAGTATATTGAAGGCCAGTCTATCACGGTGTTGTTCATTAGCCGACAAAGGGAAACTATATGTTGCTTCGCGCATGATAGATGGTGATAAGCCATGCCCAGGGAACGATCTTCAGAACAGCCGTTGATTGGTTTAGACTGTCAGTGTTTTCTTGTACTGAAAAGATTACCGTGAGTTATGTTACAACTGACATATTTGAGAATAGATCTGACCCCATTTAAGCGAAATGCTATGCACTTAATAGAAGTCGACATTAAAATGGATCAGCAGTTACTTCAAACGTCAAGAAATATCTCCACTATGTCGTCAAGAGTTTAGTGCTTTTCAGTCGGTCAACACGAATGTACCCAAAAGAGATGGGTTATGCCCTAATCCTGAAATAAATTACATGAGATTAATAAAACACTAGGATGACCAGTTTCGATCGTCAAGCGATCATCATCAGATCCAATACACTTAGGCTATAAAATCTATGTTTGAAATACAGGTGAAAATATTTACAATATGTACAATTATTTAGTTGCAGTATTGGTACTGCAACTGTCAGTGTATGCTAAATGCAGTATATATGTTAGGTGAAATGCTAAATGGTGATGGCTATCCGGAGATTGTACTTTAGAGAGATTATATGGTTGTAAACTATGGTTAAACTATAAAATTTTAGGCTAACTACTTATCTGATTGTCTTCCGTACTACAGCTATTCGCAGTTTCGGTGCTCACTTGAACTCGCTGTGCGGTCGACTGCGGTGGTTATCTTAACGACTGGTTTTTCCCTGCCTTCCCCCCCCCCCCTGTCCCTACGTGCTGTGGGGAGTGATCGCGATGTGTTTATGTGAGGTGTTGCCAACCTAGATAAGATGTATGTTATTGAATGAGGTGGATCTACAACTATTAAAGACCGTGGATTAGTCCTCGCCACGCGTGGAGCATAACTCATTCGAACTAAGCGTTGACGGTCTTATGAGGACGTCCCGGCACCTTTAATACTGCCTCTAATATGGGCCTTGGTTTATTGCAGAAGAAAAGTACATCGTACACCTGATCCAGCTAACATTTACCTATTAAAAACCCCCTAATTTCCCCCCTTTTTTATCCAGCTTGGCTGTGTCGCTAAATTGTGTTTTGTTTCCGACAGGGTGTGTTTTTTAATAGCGTGAAGAGGGGTGAGCTCTCCATGAACGTGTGTTCATTTAGATTGTTGGGATTGTTTCGTTTGGCTAGGTGTATCTCGATTGCTTCCTTTATGTCAAGAGCTCTGCCTTTCGATTCGTGATGGATTATTTTAAGGTCCGACTCAATGTTGGTAAAGCTATGCCCTGCGTCACACATATGTTCGCACACGGCTGAATGTGTTCCGTATCTTATCGCATTTCTATGTTCATTATAACGTGTGTCTACTCGCCTTCCACTCTGCCCGATGTAATTAGCTTGACAATCGGTGTCTTGGCACGTTATAGTATATACCCCTGACCTTGAATACGGGTCACGTTTATTTAGATTACTATTTAGGAGGTGCCTAGCGGTTGTGTTTTTCGTCGTGAAAGCTATCTTTATGCCTTGCATTTTGAATAGGTTAGTGATTTTATATGTATTCGCATTCACATAGTTGAAACGCGCAAATTTTTTCTCATTACTGTCCGGTTTGGAAATCGTTTTATCTTTATTTTTATGTTTGGCTATAATTTGATTTATTTTGCTTGGCGAGAAGTTGTTTTCCTTTGCTATTTGCATAATAGTTCTTATTTCCTTATTATAGTTGTCTTTTGACATGGGTATGTTTAAAGCCCTGTGCACCATTGAATTGAAACCCGCTAGTTTGTGCGAACTGGGGTGATTAGACTGATTGTCGATTGCATGCGAGGTTTGTGTTGCTTTCCGGAATATGGAATATGAAAGGTCGTTGTCTTTACGTTCAATAGTTATATCGAGATAATTTATTTTCCGGTCTATTTCGGATTCCTTAGTGAATTTGATAGAATGGTGAAGGCTATTAATGGATTGGAGAATTGTTTCTTCGCTTGTTAGTTCAGTATCGTAGATGCAAATTACATCATCTACGTATCTTTTCCATATTACTATTCCCTTTGTTGAAGTCTTTTCTAAGAACGCATTTTCTAGTGCATTGATGAAGATGTCAGCGATTAACCCACTTAGTGGCGATCCCATTGCTAGGCCTTCTCTCTGTGTGTATATTTTATTGTCGAATTGAAACACGTTTTGGGTGAGAACGACCCTCATTAATCTCACAATCTCTTCAATTTCTTTTACCGAATTGTTGGATTTTAAGTTGTTTTCGATAGTGTTGATTGCTTCAATAATAGGAATATTGGTGTACATGTTAGTTACGTCGAAGGATACTAGCCTGAAGCTAGGTTTCATTTGTAGGGTGTTCAATGCTGTTACTAGTTCTGTTGTGTTCTTTACAGAGTTGTTTTTGTGCACAGGGCTTTAAACATACCCATGTCAAAAGACAACTATAATAAGGAAATAAGAACTATTATGCAAATAGCAAAGGAAAACAACTTCTCGCCAAGCAAAATAAATCAAATTATAGCCAAACATAAAAATAAAGATAAAACGATTCCCAAACCGGACAGTAATGAGAAAAAATTTGCGCGTTTCAACTATGTGAATGCGAATACATATAAAATCACTAACCTATTCAAAAAGCAAGGCATAAAGATAGCTTTCACGACGAAAAACACAACCGCTAGGCACCTCCTAAATAGTAATCTAAATAAACGTGACCCGTATTCAAGGTCAGGGGTATATACTATAACGTGCCAAGACACCGATTGTCAAGCTAATTACATCGGGCAGAGTGGAAGGCGAGTAGACACACGTTATAATGAACATAGAAATGCGATAAGATACGGAACACATTCAGCCGTGTGCGAACATATGTGTGACGCAGGGCATAGCTTTACCAACATTGAGTCGGACCTTAAAATAATCCATCACGAATCGAAAGGCAGAGCTCTTGACATAAAGGAAGCAATCGAGATACACCTAGCCAAACGAAACAATCCCAACAATCTAAATGAACACACGTTCATGGAGAGCTCACCCCTCTTCACGCTATTAAAAAACACACCCTGTCGGAAACAAAACACAATTTAGCGACACAGCCAAGCTAGATAAAAAAGGGGGGAAATTAGGGGGTTTTTAATAGGTAAATGTTAGCTGGATCAGGTGTACGATGTACTTTTCTTCTGCAATAAACCAAGGCCCATATTAGAGGCAGTATTAAAGGTGCCGGGACGTCCTCATAAGACCGTCAACGCTTAGTTCGAATGAGTTATGCTCCACGCGTGGCGAGGACTAATCCACGGTCTTTAATAGTTGTAGATCCACCTCATTCAATAACATACATCTTATCTAGGTTGGCAACACCTCACATAAACACATCGCGATCACTCCCCACAGCACGTAGGGACAGGGGGGGAAGGCAGGGAAAAACCAGTCGTTAAGATAACCACCGCAGTCGACCGCACAGCGAGTTCAAGTGAGCACGGAAACTGCGAATAGCTGTAGTACGGAAGACAATCAGATAAGTAGTTAGCCTAAAATTTTATAGTTTAACCATAGTTTACAACCATATAATTTCTCTAAAGTACAATCTCCGGATAGCCATCACCATTTAGCATTTCACCTAACATATATACTGCATTTAGCATACACTGACAGTTGCAGTACCAATACTGCAACTAAATAATTGTACATATTGTAAATATTTTCACCTGTATTTCAAACATAGATTTTATAGCCTAAGTGTATTGGATCTGATGATGATCGCTTGACGATCGAAACTGGTCATCCTAGTGTTTTATTAATCTCATGTAATTTATTTCAGGATTAGGGCATAACCCATCTCTTTTGGGTACATTCGTGTTGACCGACTGAAAAGCACTAAACTCTTGTTTACTAAGGCAACACTGAAAATATGGCTTCAAACACCACAACAATCCACTATGTCGTGTTAGACAGATTGTGGGTATATAATGGCGGCCGATACAAGGATTAGTCGTGCGTGTCCGTTAGGGCATGTATCTGGATAAATCTGGTACAGACCAGGTTCACTACGCTTCAAGACCAACGAGAAATGTAAGCCACTTTTGACTTTATATTATGCCTAGCTAATTGGAACAAACTCTTTTTCTACAGATGACCAACACATTTGTTTTTCTTCGTATTTAAATCTTGCAATGATTTACGCAAGACATATTAGAGTTATTCTGAGTATTTTCAGCACTCAGAACAGTTTAGGATCGATGACCGAGCAGAACGAGCGTTTATTTGAATGTTTCATATTTTTTGGACAATCACGGTAATCAGCCGATGTAACTGTAAAAGTTAATAATTATTTTTGTTGAGAGATGGATATTTTATCCATATTCGAAGAATCGAACATGTGGATTCTCACATAATGAAATAATAATTAAACATATTTAAAATAATATAACTAATAATAATAATAATAATAATCCACTAATAATAATAATAATGATTTTCATAACTTTTCTAAATAATTCTTGGATCTTATATTTTCTAATAATCACATTTATTGAGAGAGAGCCTATGAAGTAGTTTGATCATTTCTAGTTTGGAACAGGTGATTTTCCGAAGGAGAGTGGTTAGCGCAAGCCCGCATTCAACCAACATTACAGTTCTGGTTGAACAGTTAATATTTGCAATGAGCAAAGTATATTTTTCAGATAACACGGAGAGGCATGAAACGGGAAGCAAATGATATTTGTATCAATTAGGATATTTTTGTATTTATATAAAATCATGACGTAAATACACCTTCGAAAGTGAAATAAAGATTATCATATGTATGGTAACTTCACGGGTTGAACTGAATGGTAAAATAAAATAAACTTGTAAGTTTATTAATCTTCCAGTGTTGATAACAAGCAGAAGCTTGATTTATTGTATAAATTTTGGGAAGAAAATTTATGTGTGTGGAGTAGTTGAAATGCCATTCCCAGGTGCGCATGTTTAAGTCGCAGGAATGAGGAGGTTTTTATTAGAGCATCAATCAAATAGCAGGTTCGATGACTCAGTGTTAAAGAAGGAGTATTGGAACTACACATTGCGTCGTATGAATGACCCAAAGGTTATTTCTTAAAACCCATCAGTTCTTATTTCAACCTTGTTTACGGATTCCATTAGGACTTTGATTTTGCTAGAACCCAGATTTGTCATGATAGTATTTTATTCTTCTTCAGAGGAAGACCTTTGCCGTTATGTTGGAATGTTGTGTTCTTACACAAATAATAGAATGGGCCACTGCCAATTAAAAATGATTCTATAACCACGAATGAAGCCTCCGTGGCTCAGGCGGCAGCACGCCGGCCTCTCACCGCTGGGTCCGTGGTTCAAATCCCGGTCACTCCATGTGCTGGACAAAACGGAGGCAGACAGGTTTTTCTCCGGGTACTCCGGTTTTCCCTGTCAAAATTTCATTCCAGCAACACTCGCCACTATCATTTCATTTCATCTGTCATTCCTTTAATCATTGCCCCAGAGGAGTGCGTCAGGCCTCGGCAGCCGGCACAGTCCATATCCTCGCCGCTAGATGGGGGCTTCATTCATTCCATTCCTGACCCGGTCGGAGACAGGAAGCAGGCTGTGGATTTTCATTTTCAACCACGAATAATTTGAAGGATGTTTTCAATCATAGTGCCATGAACTAAATGAATTTATTATGAAGCTACAATTCTTATTTCCGCATTCTGTCGAAGAATTGCAAGTTGTGAAAGTTACTAAAATGGCCACAATTATAAATATTTTTCTTGATAATGATTCCAAGTGGAGAATCGAATAGTTGAATGGTCCAACAATTTATTGATCAAGTTGATGATTTAGAAATCATATATTTTGTTAGGAACTTGAAGTTCATAATCGAGTCACTTCTCGAAATGTTTAATGTCAGAAGAACAATTAATTTTGTTGTGCTTCGCACAGTCCTTCGATGCTATGCTCAATGGTCAAATACTTTTCAGATGTTGTTATTAATATGTGTACATAATTTGTCTTGATTCAGAGATAATAATATTTTTTTGACAATTTTTTTTAAAACTGGAAAAATAAGTGAAAGTTAAAAATTCTATGAACAATTATTCTACGAGTGTTAATATTATGTAAAAATTCAAACAGTGAACTACAGTATTTCCAGTAGAGACAATTAAATTTGAACTGGATTTAATCATACATAATGGATATAATTTTGGAACACAGTCTACAGGACTGATAATCAGACCTGTGTTTCCTAAGATAATTGTCCAATGTGTTGGAAAATTTCTGTACATTGTGAAAATAGTAATGTGGGTCGCCAAACGTGAATGATGCTGCTTTGAGCATTTTATTTTGCAGTCAATTTTAAATTCAGAATAAAATGAGATAATTTTACATGATGTGTTATGCCCAGTTGAATCTCCTTCTATCCTTATTGTTGCATTGAGCCAAAAATCAGTAAAGCATTTTTTTCATTTGATGTCGTTTTTGCGATTAGCTTTAACCCATCTGGCGCCCTGGGATATTTTGACTCTCGTGCTGACTGATTCTTGGTAAAATGCATATGTGGTCGTGCGGACTCCGGTCTAAACGGGCACACTACATCAATGTTGTCGTGCTCTTTAGCAAGTGAAAGAACTATGAACTTTGTCTAACGAACATCTGTTAGCTTCGTCTCGTTCGCGACCGGTAATCGGGCCTTCTTGATATCCAGTCGTTTCGTGATCGGTGCATCTGAGCAGATATGGTTCGATCCCAGGCAGGAGTATGTGTTATATCATTCTCAATTCATTCAACTAGAACTTCAACAAGGTAGCTGGAAGTTTTCTTTTAGTAGACAGTATGAATTTGTCGTGCTTTTGAATGTTCCTTTTCACCAATTTTGATTAGAGTAGTTAAGAATTACAGATGAGGGCTAGGGTGATTCTTTAATCATTTCTGTCCGAGTATGTAATTCACTTTGTAGTTCAATTTAGTAGTAATTGTAGTGTTACTTTGAACATTACCTTGCTTTCATTAAGATGTAATTTGGGAATAAAATATAAGAATATAGTTTGTTGGGAAGACAACATGAGGAAACCTATAGGGAGAAGACGACGTTAAAATTATATAAGAATAATTCTAGCTCAAGCAGATGTCCCATAATCCGTCGTATACGTGAATTCGACTTTGAACAAATTCTCTGGACTTTTTTTGAATTTGACTTCGAATATTTTTGAAAGCTCATGCAAGTTATTGGATAGACATTCAGGTCTATATTTTTGGCAGATTGAGCATAGACTTGGAACATAGTGATTTCTAGTATGATTGCGATTGTGCGAATTTATTTCTGGTAATCCAGATTTTTGATATTCTTTTAAATTCGACTCCCTTTGTGAGCTCGTTCAGTTTTTAAATTTTTGTGGATTCTTATGGGAAACTCCAACTTGGTTTAGCGTTCAAATCTAATGGTTAATTTGTACCTTCTCAAAGTAGGTTCTTTCCCATGCTGTAGTTTTGACGTGTTTTCATTTGAGGAGGATCTCCAGTGGAATTATTTTCAATTATGCGAAAACTGAATCGTTCGTTTCACAGTGGTCGGTTGAGATACACTTAAGAAATAAATACTTTGTTTGAGAAAATGTAATTAGTAATGATATGTAATGTAAGGAGAGAAATGTTTAAAATATATGTAACTCATAATCGAGGTGGCAGACTTCGAATTCTCACACACTTATACAATATACAATATTTTATCACTGTTCTGATAAAGATTATTTTTGACACTTTAACTTTTGGCTAATTTGAAGCAACATATTTATCCATGATTGTATAAAAACTTGTGTAATATTCGTAATGTTTGGAATTTATTAAGAGCTGTTAAGCGATGATGTGGTAATAATGGAATTTTGTCTGCGTATTTGAATTGCAATTTAGGAGATATTTAACATATGTGGATAGTCAATATCAATTTTTCCAGCACTGAATTAGCTTTAGAGCTATTACTGAGTGCACTACGGTGTATTATTTTGAACGTGAAATTTAGTCACGATTTTAGCTAGTGGAAAGCTAATGTACAATTTTGAATCGAACATTTAAGAAAACAAGCATTGTAACAACATCGTTAATATTTGTTAACATTTAGTAACAATTGTTTTTAGAATAGAGTTTAATTGGAAAGACTGTAATATTAATACGTGTATAAACTTGGGCTATTTATAACTAAAATATTGAGTGATAGAAAATCTAATATCTGTGAGAAAGTGAATTGAAACATAATCATTATAATTAACAATACGACGTCCGATTAGCTTAATTGTTTGTCATTTATGACGGCACGGACTTGAAAATTGAAACCAAATAAATGTATATGAATACATGAAATTTACCGTGATGAATAATTCTAGGCGCAACTAAATCTCAGAAATAAAATGTAATTATGTAAAATATGTATATATTAATTGCTACGATTCAATGGAATATTTTTATAAATATGTCAAAAAGGGTTTACGATCATATCAGAATATTTTGTGTGTAAAATTTTTTTTTTTTGAACTTCGTTCATAATGATGAGACGATAGGCAGTTTGTGTGGCCTAATTAAGGCGGTTGTTAATTAAACATTTTTCATGCTTCGGCAGAGGCATAAGGTTATAAATTTTTGTTCAGTGGAGTTTCTACTTCACGACATTGCGGTTTCAGTTAATAAACTTTTGTTAAATTTTAAAATTCATACGAATGACTTAGTGATTTCTATTCGAATTAGAATGTGCTTCGAGAACCAGTAGGTCATTAGCTAGGATGCTTTTTAACGCGCCCGAGATAATATTAATTTAATTATCTTTAAGAGTCTTGGTAGCTCACTTTGGGCTATTTTTCATTTTTTATAGACCACTGGCATCTCCTTATCACATTCTTTTTAATTTTTGTGGTATTCCTATCCAGGGTCTATCCTTGGTGGTGGTGTCTTGGGGGTTATTTTCAGCCGGGGCTTCCAGATTCTACGATCCTGCATTTTCTTCGGATTTCACCAGGTAAGACCACGTGGATACGGGTGCACATTAATATGGCGACCCACCTATTGGGGAGATCGGATTGTTTTAATTCGATTGTCGTAGTGGATGGGCACATTAATTTGGAGACCCAATCATTGTGACATTCGGGTTGGCATCCTCGAGCACTCTAATGGATAGTCATCTTCGGAAAAGAACCCATTTTTCATGCGGTTAACGAGTTGACTTGTTCGAATTTCTAGTCGTCAGCATTTATTATAGAATTCATTGGGAATTCGCGTTTCTTAGAAACGTGAACTTGAGTTTACTCAATCTACCTGGTATACAGATAGAAGTATCGTCATTTAATTTAAATTCATTAGATATTTTTGCTGTGCTTTAAATGTAATTGTAAATGATTACGGTTTGATCATAAGAGAAATGCCTTGGAAACTTTTATAGATCAACGTGGTCATATGGGGCAGCATATGGGGATCGATTTTCACTCCATGCTTGACGGCCATCTTATGCCTGTTACCGGCGATGATAATTGGAAGATCATCAGTCATACTAAATTCATTTCTATTTAACAATAAATTCAATTAGCTAGACTTGCGATTATAACTTTAATTAGTTCTAATATGAATCACTATGCGCATATACCTCCTATTTTATTATAGATTTAAATTAGTTAATAAGTATAGCTGCAAAAAAAACTATATTGTTCATATTGGTGAATAGTGTCATTCTGAGTATGTCAATTCTGCTATACATGTGTTGTATTTCTGTATTTCTCCATTTAGTATTGTAAAATGTCAGGTGCTGCGACTATGGACGATGTCGCGGCGTTGTTACATGCCATGCAGGAAAAGCCAAGCAAGCATGAGCGGGACTTAGCCGATATTAATTCAAATGCTCAAACTAGCTTGGACAACTTAAGCGAAACAGTGACTAAAAATACAAATTCAGCTCAAGCTGACATGTCCCAGCTTCATTTATCCCTTAAGCGTTTACAGGATAGTAACCGCAAAATTTCTGACCGATCCAAAGAAATTAAGGAAAAAATAAATGATGTAGAAACTAGAGTAGATGGTGTTCAAGGAGATGTAAGGCTTGTACAATTAGATATAAGCAATGTTAAAGTAGAGGTTAGCCATGTACGCTCTAGTGTAGCCACTGCGGAGGCTAAACTTGATTTAGCACAAAACGATATCACAGATACTAAAAGTAAAATCATTAGCACTGAGGCTAAGCTTGATGCCACTCAGCAAAGGATAATTAGTACTGAGGCTAAGCTTGATGCTACTCAGGAAAGGATAATCAGTACTAAGGCTAAGCTTGATGCCACTCAGTAAAAGGTGATTAGCACTCAGGAAAAGATAATTAGCACTGAGGCTAAAATCTTCAACACAGAAACACTTGTAACCAGCATGCAGTCAAATATTTATGGCATAAAGGAGGAGGTCAGAAATGTTAGACTGGAACTGGAAAACAATCAGAAGGAGAATAAAACTAGCTTAGATGCCCTTCAGTTACAATTTTCTAGCGAGGCTATCACCACACAAAAGACCTTATCAAAATTAGAGGGTGATATGATCTCTTTGAGGGAAAAAGTTGATGATCATAACAAGGTTTTGAGAAAGGATCTTAAAATCGATCTCAAGGCCATTGTTAGTGAACAGGTCACAATAATAAGAGGTGAAATCACAATGATTAATGAAGATGTCATTAATAATGTCAAATCTGAATTAAAATTAAAAGTTGCTAAGGCCGAAATTAGGTTGAACAAGGATATTTCTCAGGCAAGAGAAGACGCTGAGAAAAGGAGCGATTCAGTTCAGTTATCGAATACCGATAGCATAAATAACCTTAGGGAAAATTTTGAGTCTCAGGTTAAAAACGTTACTCTCAAATTAGATCAGGTCAGGTTAGATGTAAATTCAGAGAGAGAAAAAAAGGCATCAGAGTTGAATGAAATCAGGCAGGAGTTATCCAAATTCAACTTAAGTGAACTTGTAGACGTTAATGCTTTAAGAAGCGAGTTTAAGGCACAATTCGAGTCACTATAAAGCACTATGAATTCCGATAGGGCAGGTATAGTTCAGAATCCTAGCGATGGGTTAGATACTACGTCCCCGGCAAGGAACTTCATAGCTCATTCGAATGGGACAGGAGCTGTAGAACTGCCTATACAAAGGATAGAGGTTCCCAATACGAGTACTCACGAATATGCTCCTAGGGACTTTAGAACATCGACACCAAACGATAGGTCTAATGTCACAATTGTGAGAAGTTATGATGAGAAAATTAAAGTTTTCTAATTCAGAAAGCTTAACTCCGATCGAGTTCATACGAAATTTACAAGACTATTTTATGGAACGTCATGTAGCAAGAGACAGGGAGCTACGGATAGCAGAGAGGCATTTAGCAGATGGTCCTTTAAATTGGTTTCGCGCATTTCGTTACACGTTTGACAACTTCGAGCAGTCAGAATCATTCATAAAGCGATTTTGGTCAATCGAAACTCAAAATGCTGTGAGAGCTGAGATTTACTCGAGGAAGTATAGTAGTACTGGTCCTACTAGCTACTCGGAATTCTTTACATCTCAGTTGGCCAGACTCCGTTTTCTTGACCCACCTTTGACCCAGGAAGAAATTCTAGAGACCATTTCGGGTCAGTTACCGGTAGAGGTCAGACGTAACATTGTTTCGTGTGGAGTAGCCGATTTAGCCACGATGGACGATCTACTTCGTAGGCTGGATCATACATCCATTTCACCCACAATTATAAAAAGCGGAAGGACGGAGAGTAAAACCGTGAACGCCATGGTTATGGACAGGCCTCAACAAACCGAAAGGACAGGTCAAAACGAGTCAAAATGGACAGGTCACAATAGGAACAATAGGTATTATGACCAACAGAGAGATTATAGGAATAATCAAGAGCCATATAGGAATTATCAGTCTAATTACTATCGAGGTCAAAAAAGGTCATATCAGTAAAATAGAGACCAAGATAGTTACAGACCTTATCAGGATAGGGAAAGGAATGAACGATTCAACAACAGATATTCTGACAGAGAACAGAATCAACAGAGAAATAATAGATACCGAAACCAGAATAATGACGGTAGACCATATGTCAATGAAGATAGACAGGGCTATTTCCAAAGGAAACAAAATAACCAGCAGGGTTACTCACGGTACAAGAACTATCGAGATAAGAATTTTCAGACCCAAGAAGAAAAACAAAAGTCTAGAAAAGACAGAGAAAAAAGAGAAGAGCGAAACAACAAACGAAGAGACACAGAAAGTGATCAAGAACCAGGGACAAGCCAACAAGCAGAGAGGCAAGAGAGGCGTCCAGATAAAAAAAAAAAAAAAACGCCAATCTTAGATTCCAAGAGGAAGTAAAAGAGTTATTCGTCTCCGTTCAACATTGTAATTCATGACGCTTAGGAAATACCATAGAAAGGTAGAGCCATGGCAAAATACTGCTCATATTAAGAATATCTAGAAAGATGAAATACAAGTATTGTCACACTTTTATTTGTTGCGTTGGGAGAGAGATGAGACCGTATTTTGTATTTAGTTGGATATAGGTTAAGTTGGCAAAAACACTGATGGCAGTACTGCGAAATTCTTTCAAACGCAGGTGCGCGGTAGTATTGTGGCAAGGATACGAGCTGTCAGCAACCCGCCCTACAGACCGACGACCACATGTTTGACATTTCAATACCTGTATTCAATACAAAATGGACACAGCACCACTGTCGTTATTTTGAACACTGTGGTAGAGCAATATACACAATGCAGTATGAAACAAAGAATGGGAAATGCATCCTGTGGGTAAAGGAATATAACTGAGAACTTTTATATGAGTATAAGTGCATACAATATTATAACATGTGATTATCAAACTCGGCAATGATACATGTACCGATAGTTACTGTCGATCAGAGAACAAGGTGCATTGTGGATCACCTGGAGACAGTATGAATTGCGGGAGCAAACGAACAGTTGATTAGTGAATACAATTTAAGCGGGGAGGGTCATAGAGCTCTCTGGTCGGAACACATGTACGTGCGTTGCCGTGAAATCGTGTTTGTTCGATAACGTGGAGTTAATCCGACATATACGTGTTACAGTATAACGTGATAGGATTTTCGTCTGATCTTATTATAGTTTCAGACAGTGTTAACCTTCAATTTGAGCACAGTGAACTTGCATTCACGTCTGATAACTTCTTCTTAAGCCAATGGTACAACGACGTGTTCTACTTTGATCTACAGAATAAATAGCTTTAGCCATGATTGTCATAAATGATATGAGGAGAGAGAGATATTGCTACGATATGAAGATGCAGAATATGGGCTAAACACAGACGAGAAATGTAACACATTGCAGCGTTGAATACTCAGGATGATTACCTGATTCCAATATGAGCAACTACAGTATAAGGCTTTATAAGAGAAGATTGAAGAGATTATGAAAGTCTGAATGGCAATTTGTACTGCTACATAATGAAACTAGCTTGGCTTACTACATCAATGTTGTCGTGCTCTCTAGCAAGTGAAAGAACTATGAACTTTGTCTAACGAACATCTGTTAGCTTCGTCTCGTTCGCGACCGGTAATCGGGCCTTCTTGATATCCAGTCGTTTCGTGATCGGTGCAGCTGAGCAGATATGGTTCGATCCCAGGCAGGAGTATGTGTTATAGCATTCTCACTTCATTCAACTAGAAATTCAACAAGGTAGCTGGAAGTTTTCTTTTAGTAGACAGTATGAATTTGCCATGCTTTTGAATGTTCCTTTTCACCAATTTTGATTAGAGTAGTTAAGAATTACAGATGAGGGCTAGGGTGATTCTTTAATCATTTCTGTCCGAGTATGTAATTCACTTTGTAGTTCAATTTAGTAGTTATTGTAGTGTTACTTTGAACATTACCTTGCTTTCATTAAGATGTAATTTGGGAATAAAATAGAAGTATATAGGTTGTTGGGAAGACAAAATGAGAAAAAAATTATAGGGAGAAGACGACGTTAAAATTATATAAGAATAATTCTAGCTCAAGCAGACGTCCCATAATCCGTCGTATACGTGAATTCGACTTTGAACAAATTATCTGGAATTTTTTTTGAATTTGACTTCGAACATTTTCGAAAGCAAATGCAAATTATTGGATAGACATTCAGGTCTATATTTTTTGCACATTGAGCATAGACTTGGAACATAGTGATTTCTAGTATGATTCTTTGCGATTTTGCGAATTTATTTCTGGTAATCCAGATATTTGAAATTCTTTTAATTTCGACTCCCTTTATGAGCTCGTTCAGTTTTTAAATTTTTGTGGATTCTTATGGGAAACTCCAACTTGGTTTAGCGTTCAAATCTAATGGTTAATTTGTACCTTCTCAAGATAGGCTCTTTCCCATGCTGCAGTTTTGATGTGTTTTCCTTTGAGGAGTATCTCCAGGGGAATATTTTCAATTATGCGAAAACTGAATCATTCGTTTCACAGTGATCGGTTAAGATACACTTAAGAAATACTTTGTTTGAGAAAATGTAATTAGTAATGATATGTAATGTAAGGAGAGAAATGTTTAAAATATATGTAAGTCATAATCGAGGTGACAGACTTCAAATTCTCACACAGTTATTTAGACTTGTGAATACTATATTTTATCACTGTTCTGATAAAGATTATTCTCAACACTTTAACTTTTGGCTAATTTGAAGCAACATATTTATCCATGATTGTATAAAAACTTGTGTAATATTCGTGAGTTTAGTGCTTTTCAGTCGGTCAACACGAATGTACCCAAAAGAGATGGGTTATGCCCTAATCCTGAAATAAATTACATGAGAGTAATAAAACACTAAGATGACCAGTTTCGATCGTCAAGCGATCATCATCAGATCCATTACACTTAGGCTACAAAATCTATGTTTGAAATACAGGTGAAAATATTTACAATATGTACAATTATTTAGTTGCAGTATTGGTACTGCAACTGTCAGTGTATGCTAAATGCAGTATATATGTTAGGTGAAATGCTAAATGGTGATAGCTATCCGTAGATTGTACTTTAGAGAGATTATATGGTTGTAAACTATGGTTAAACTATAAAATTTTAGGCTAACTACTTATCTGATTGTCTTCCGTACAACAGCTACTCGCAGTTTTCGTGCTCACTGGAACTCACAGTGCGGTCGACTGCGGTGGTTATCTTGACGACTGGTTTTTCCCTGCTTTCTCCCCCTGCTCCTACGTGCTGTGGGGAGTGAGAGCGATGTGTTTATGTGAGGTGTTGCCAACCTAGATAAGATGTATGTTATTGAATGAGGTGGGTCTACAACTATTAAAGACCGTGGATTAGCCCTCGCCACGCGTGGAGCATAACCCATTCGAACTAAGCGTTGACGGTCTTATGAGGACGTCCCGGCACCTTTAATACTGCCGCGAATATGGGCCTTGGTTTATCGCAGAAGAAAAGTACATCGTACACCTGATCCAGATAACATTTACCTATTAATAACCCCCTAATTTCCCCCCTTTTTTATCTAGCTTGGCTGTGTCGCTAAATTGTGTTTTGTTTCCGACAGGGTGTGTTTTTTAGTAGCGTGAAGAGGGGTGAGCTCTCCATGAACGTGTGTTCATTTAGATTGTTGGGATTGTTTCGTTTGGCTAGGTGTATCTCGATTGCTTCCTTTATGTCAAGAGCTCTGCCTTTCGATTCGTGATGGATTATTTTAAGGTCCGACTCTATGTTGGTAAAGCTGTGCCCTGCGTCACACATATGTTCGCACACGGCTGAATGTGTTCCGTATCTTATCGCATTCCTATGTTCATTATAACGTGTGTCTACTCGCCTTCCACTCTGCCCGATGTAATTAGCTTGACAATCGGTGTCTTGGCACGTTATAGAATATACCCCAGACCTTGAATACGGGTCACGTTTTTTTTTCAAGCGAATTGACCACTTAGGATCACGCAACAACTTTATTTCTTTTTCTTATTCTTTGCCTGGAGTTTCCTCTGTCTCCAATATTCCTTCATGCGTTCATTGGCATTTTTTCTTTGGTCTTCTGTCCAAGTTCGTCCACTTCTCTTAGGTCTTCCTTCATCTTGAAACCCTTCCAGATTGTTCACTTTGCTCTTAAATACATTTCTTTCTAGCATTTGAAATTCTGTGATGTTTAACTTTTCTAAATCTTTCCTAACTTCCTTAATCCATGTTGTGGTGGTCTTTTTCTTCCAGAGATAGTCGAATATTTGTTTAGTTAATCTATGGTCGTTCATTCTATAGAGATGTCCGAGGAATGTCAGCCTTCTCTTCCGCATAGACGCGGAGATTCTTTCCACGTTCTGGTAGACTTCTCCGTTGCTTCTCAGTCTCCTTCCATCTTCAGTCTGAACTGCACCCATGATTTTTCTAAGAATTCTCCTTTCCATGACTTCTAGCTTTTCGAGGCTATAGTTCATCGAGAGGCATTCACTGGCAAAGAGGCACTCTGTTTTTACGACAGTGTTATAATGCCTTATTTTGGCATTCCAGGAGATGCACTTTTTGTTGTAGATATTTTTTGTTAATCCATACGCTCTTTCCATTTTTATAATTCGATCTCCAACAGCTGCTTTTTCTAACCCATTCTCCTGTATAGTCTCTCCTAGGTACTTGAACTTTTTTACCCTTTCAATCCGTCCTATCTCCGTGTCAAGGAACTTTGGTCCATGTTTTGTCATTTGTCATAAATTTTGTCTTTTCAACTGATATCCTTAGTCCTGTTTGGCTAGCGATCTTTTCCAAGAGGTTGATTTGTATGACTGCTTCTTCCGTGGTTTCCGATAGTACTGCAAAATCATCTGCAAAAGCCAGGCAGTTGACTTTAATTCCTACCGACTTCCTCCCGAGGCAGATTGGGTTTATTCCTCGACTCTCCAATTCCGAGTTCCAAATTCTCACAACCTTCTCTAGGACACAGTTGAAAAGGATTGGTGATAGGCCATCCCCTTGCCTGACTCCTGTCTTAATTTCGAACGGCCGAGAAAGCTCTCCCATGAACTTCACCCTGGAAGTTGTGTTTGTTAGGGTCTCTTTGACTATATTTGCTAGTTTGGTTTTGATTCCACGTTTATTTAGATTACTATTTAGGAGATGCCTAGCGGTTGTGTTTTTCGTCGTGAAAGCTATCTTTATGCCTTGATTTTTGAATAGGTTAGTGATTTTAAATGTATTCGCATTCACATAGTTGAAACGCGCAAATTTTTTCTCATTACTGTCCGGTTTGGGAATCGTTTTATCTTTATTAGCCTACTTTCGATTTTTGCAAAAAATGAAAGTAGACTTATGAGATCATCACAAGGCGAAAAAAGTGTGTCTGTCTGTGTGTGTGTATGTGTGTGTGTGAGTCTGTGTGTGTGTATGTGTGTGTGTGAGTCTGTGTGTGTGTGTGTGTGTGTGTGTGTGAGTGTGTGGACTCTGAATGTCTGTCCCCCCCTATCAATTCGAACACGGTGAAGGCGAATTGAACGAAATTTGAAACAAAGGTAGCACTAGGAAAGGACACCTCAGTGTCATGTTTTATATCGCCGCCATCTTGACGGAAACGTAATGGCGGCCACACAAATGTTCAAAGCTTAAATCAAATTACGATTAACCTAATCATCCGATCTCTACCAAAGTTTGCAACAACATACCTTTATAGAGGAAGCATCCTTTGACCAAATGACTAGGTCATTAGCCTAATAGTTTGCGGATAGCGGCCATCTTTGTGTGAAAATCAATTTCCCCTATTAATTCAAACACGGTGAAACCGAATGGAACGAAATTTGGTACAGAGGTAGCACTAGCAAAGGGTACCTCAGTGTCATGTTTTATATCGCCGCCATATTGACATAAACGTAATGGCGGCCACACAAATGTTCAAAGCTTAAGTTAAATTACGACTAACATAACCATCCGATCTCTTCCAAACTTTGCAACAACATTGCATTATGGAGGGGGCATCCTTTGACCAATCTAATAGGTTATTAGCCTAATAGTTTCCGGGTGGCGGCCATCTTTATGTCAAAATTGATTCCCCCTATTAATTCGAACACGGTGGAACCGAATGAACGAAATTTGGTACAGAGGTAGCACTAGCAAAGGGCACCTCAGTGTCATGTTTTATATCGCCGCCATCTTGCCGGAAACGTAATGGCGGCCACACAAATGTTCAAAGCTTAAATCAAATTACGATTAGCCTAATCATCCGATCTCTAGCAAATTTAGCAACAACATACCTTTATGGAGGGAGCATCCTTCGACCAAACTAATAGGTCATCAGCCTAATATTTTGCGGATGGCGGCCATCTTTGTGTGAAAATCGATTCCCCTTATCAATTCGAACACGGTGAAACTGAATGGAACGAAATTTGGTACAGAGGTAGCACTAGCAAAGGGCACCTCAGTGTCATATTTTATATCACCGCTATCTTGACGGAAAGGTAATCGCGGCCACCCAAATGTTAAAAGCTAAAATGTAATTACGACCAACCTAATAATCTAGTCTCTACCAAATTTTGCAACACCATATCTTCATGTGGGAAACATATTCAGACCAAACTGCAAGAACATCAGCCCAATAGTTTGCAGATGGTGGCCAAGTATGTGTGCAAATCGATTCCCCCTATCAATTCAAACACGGTGAAACCGAATTGAACGAAATTTGGTACAGAGGTAGCACTAGCAAAGGGCACCTCATATTCATGTTTAATATCCCTATAGCACCTTGTATTTCAACAAGCTACTACAACCAACATTCAATCATACTCCTTGAAAAGGACAAAGAGTTATAACAATACCCATGCATTTAGGAGAAAGTAGGCTATATGTTCTTTACTGAACATCTTGTTTTTATGTTTGGCTATAATTTGATTTATTTTGCTTGGCGAGAAGTTGTTTTCCTTTGCTATTTGCATAATAGTTCTTATTTCCTTATTATAGTTGTCTTTTGACATGGGTATGTTTAAAGCTCTGTGCACCATTGAATTGAAACCCGCTAGTTTGTGCGTACTGGGGTGATTAAACTGATTGTCGATTGCATGCGAGGTTTGTGTTGCTTTCCGGAATATGGAATATGAAAGGTCGTTGTCTTTACGTTCAATAGTTATATCGTGATAATTTATTTTCCGGTCTATTTCGGATTCCTTAGTGAATTTGATAGAGTGGTGAAGGCTATTAATGGATTGGAGAATTGTTTCTTCGCTTGTTAGTTCAGTATCGTAGATGCAAATTACATCATCTACGTATCTTTTCCATATTACTATTCCCTTTGTTGAAGTCTTTTCTAAGAACGCATTTTCTAGTGCATTGATGAAGATGTCAGCGATTAACCCACTTAGTGGCGATCCCATTGCTAGGCCTTCTCTCTGTGTGTATATTTTATTGTCGAATTGAAACACGTTTTGGGTGAGAACGACCCTCAGTAATCTCACAATCTCTTCAATTTCTTTTACCGAATTGTTGGATTTTAAGTTGTTTTCGATAGTGTTGATTGCTTCAATAATCGGAATATTGGTGTACATGTTAGTTACGTCGAAGGATACTAGCCTGAAGCTAGGTTTCATTTGTAGGGTGTTCAATGCTGTTACTAGTTCTGTTGTGTTCTTTACAGAGTTGTTTTTGTCGTTGTAAAGACGGCATCTTAAGATTTTTAGTAACTCTTTGCTGATTTTGTAATTAGGGGCATTTCTACAATTGACTATTGGTCTCATTGGGCATTCCTTTTTGTGTATTTTTGGTTGTTCCCTCAATGACGGTATTTTCGGGTTCATGTTTATTAGTTTTGATTTTTCGGCTTTGGTCAGTATGTATTCTGTTTCTTTTAGCGCACTTTTTATTTGTTTTTGGAATTTGTTGGTGGGGTCTTTTGTTAATTCCTTGATTTCGTTGTTGTTTAGGAATACGACTGTTTTTTCAATGTATTCTCTTTTGTTAAAAATTACTGTAGTGTTTCCCTTATCTGCTTTTGTGATGATTAAGTCATGTTCTTTTATTTTTTGTTTCAACGACTTTATTTCTTTGAGTTGTTTGTTGTTTTGAATGTTATTGCTATCGCCCTCTCGTTTGAGGATTTTTTTGGCTTCGTTGGTGGCGAGATTTTTGGTTAATTCCCTGTCTTCTGCTGGGAGCTTGTGACTGGCTATCTCAATATCTGTGATTAACTGTTTTATATTGTGGTTCGTGTGTGCGTCTGTGCAGTTGTATTTCAAACCTTTGTCTAACATATTCATTTCACCTTAAGGAAAGGTTACGTTCGTTCTGTTGTTTACTCTGCTGTGGAAATTGAATTCATTGTTATTCGTGTGTTGTTCGTTAGATTGATGGTTCTGTGTTTCTCCCAGTTTTCTTAATTTATTTTCTAGCGTTTCATGCTTCCTCGTTGCTCTGATTTTGATGGTGTCATGCAGGTGTTCGGTGAAGCTGTCCCATTGGGCTGCGTGCCAGAAATTACTTAGTTGCAATTGAATGTCGTTCAATTGTTGGTTATTATTTTGCTTTCTTATGTATGCAAATCTTAATTCGTTTTTTATCCAAAGTGCTTTGGCTTGTTTGGTTGAAATGATCGAGGCTGGTGTGTTCGGTACGGTTTTAATTGGTACGTATTTAGGGGTGAGGTTTAGTTCTATACATTTTTTGTTGAACCAAATTGACTTGTCTAAATTCATGAGTTTAAGCCTGAGTGATTTGAATTTCTTGGCTTCACGATTTGCCTGACTAGCCGTGAACATTGTGGTGTTTGAAACCATATTTTCAGTGTTGCCTTAGTAAACAAGAGTTTAGTGCTTTTCAGTCGGTCAACACGAATGTACCCAAAAGAGATGGGTTATGCCCTAATCCTGAAATAAATTACATGAGATTAATAAAACACTAGGATTACCAGTTTCGATCGTCAAGCGATCATCATCAGATCCATTACACTTAGGCTACAAAATCTATGTTTGAAATACAGGTGAAAATATTTACAATATGTACAATTATTTAGTTGCAGTATTGGTACTGCAACTGTCAGTGTATGCTAAATGCAGTATATATGTTAGGTGAAATGCTAAATGGTGATAGCTATCCGTAGATTGTACTTTAGAGAGATTATATGGTTGTAAACTATGGTTAAACTATAAAACTTTAGGCTAACTACTTATCTGATTGTCTTCCGTACAACAGCTACTCGCAGTTTTCGTGCTCACTGGAACTCACTGTGCGGTCGACTGCGGTGGTTATCTTAACGACTGTTTTTTCCCAGCTTTCTCCCCCTGCTCCTACGTGCTGTGGGGAGTGATAGCGATGTGTTTATGTGAGGTGTTGCCAACCTAGATAAGATGTATGTTATTGAATGAGGTGGGTCTACAACTATTAAAGACCGTGGATTAGCCCTCGCCACGCGTGGAGCATAACCCATTCGAACTAAGCGTTGACGGTCTTATGAGGACGTCCCGGCACCTTTAATACTGCCGCGAATATGGGCATGCTTTATTGCAGAAGAAAAGTACATCGTACACCTGATCCAGATAACATTTACCTATTAATAACCCCCTAATTTCCCCCCTTTTTTATCTAGCTTGGCTGTGTCGCTAAATTGTGTTTTGTTTCCGACAGGGTGTGTTTTTTAGTAGCGTGAAGAGGGGTGAGCTCTCCATGAACGTGTGTTCATTTAGATTGTTGGGATTGTTTCGTTTGGCTAGGTGTATCTCGATTGCTTCCTTTATGTCAAGAGCTCTGCCTTTCGATTCGTGATGGATTATTTTAAGGTCCGACTCTATGTTGGTAAAGCTGTGCCCTGCGTCACACATATGTTCGCACACGGCTGAATGTGTTCCGTATCTTATCGCATTCCTATGTTCATTATAACGTGTGTCTACTCGCCTTCCACTCTGCCCGATGTAATTAGCTTGACAATCGGTGTCTTGGCACGTTATAGAATATACCCCTGACCTTGAATACGGGTCACGTTTATTTAGATGACTATTTAGGAGGTGCCTAGCGGTTGTGTTTTTCGTCGTGAAAGCTATCTTTATGCCTTGCTTTTTGAATAGGTTAGTGATTTTATATGTATTCGCATTTACATAGTTGAAACGCGCAAATTTTTTCTCATTACTGTCCGGTTTGGGAATCGTTTTATCTTTATTTTTATGTTTGGCTATAATTTGATTTATTTTCCTTGGCGAGAAGTTGTTTTCCTTTGCTATTTGCATAATAGTTCTTATTTCCTTATTATAGTTGTCTTTTGACATGGGTGTGTTTAAAGCTCTGTGCACCATTGAATTGAAACCCGCTAGTTTGTGCGTACTGGGGTGATTAGACTGATTGTCGATTGCATGCGAGGTTTGTGTTGCGTTCCGGAATATGGAATATGAAAGGTCGTTGTCTTTACGTTCAATAGTTATATCGAGATAATTTATTTTCCGGTCTATTCCGGATTCCTTAGTGAATTTGATAGAGTGGTGAAGGCTATTAATGGATTGGAGAATTGTTTCTTCGCTTGTTAGTTCAGTATCGTAGATGCAAATTACATCATCTACGTATCATTTCCATATTACTATTCCCTTTGTTGAAGTCTTTTCTAAGAACGCATTTTCTAGTGCATTGATGAAGATGTCAGCGATTAACCCACTTAGTAGCGATCCCATTGCTAGGCCTTCTCTCTGTGTGTATATTTTACTGTCGAATTGAAACACGTTTTGGGTGAGAACGACCCTCAGTAATCTCACAATCTCTTCAATTTCTTTTACCGAATTGTTGGATTTTAAGTTGTTTTCGATAGTGTTGATTGCTTCAATAATCGGAATATTGGTGTACATGTTAGTTACGTCGAAGGATACTAGCCTGAAGCTAGGTTTCATTTGTAGGGTGTTCAATGCTGTTACTAGTTCTGTTGTGTTCTTTACAGAGTTGTTTTTGTCGTTGGAAAGACGGCATTTTAAGATTTTTAGTAACTCTTTGCTGATTTTGTAATTAGGGGCATTCCTACAATTGACTATTGGTCTCATTGGGCATTCCTTTTTGTGTATTTTTGGTTGTCCCCTCAATGACGGTATTTTCGGGTTCATGTTTATTAGTTTTGATTTTTCGGCTTTGGTCAGTATGTATTCTGTTTCTTTTAGCGCACTTTTTATTTGTTTTTGGAATTTGTTAGTGGGGTCTTTTGTTAATTCCTTGATTTCTTTGTTGTTTAGGAATTCGACTGTTTTTTCAATGTATTCTGTTTTGTTCAAAATTACTGTAGTGTTTCCCTTATCTGCTTTTGTGATGATTAAGTCATGTTCTTTTATTTTTTGTTTCAACAACTTTATTTCTTTGAGTTGTTTGTTGTTTTGAATGTTATTGCTATCGCCCTCTCGTTTGAGGATTTTTTTGGCTTCGTTGGTGGCGAGATTTTTGGTTAATTCCCTGTCTTCTGCTGGGAGCTTGTGATTGGCTATCTCAATATCTGTGATTAACTGTTTTATGTTGTGGTTCGTGTGTGCGTCTGTGCAGTTTTATTTCAAACCTTTGTCTAATATATTTATTTCACCTTGAGAAAAGGTTACGTTCGTTCTGTTGTTTACTCTGCTGTGGAAATAGAATTCATTATTATTCGTGTGTTGTTCGTTAGATTGATGGTTCTATGTTTCTCCTAGTTTTCTTAATTTATTTTCTAGCGTTTCATGCTTCCTCGTTGCTCTGATTTTGATGGTGTCATGTAGGTGCTCGGTGAAGCTGTCCCATTGGGCTGCGTGCCAGAAATTACTTAGTTGCAATTGAATGTCGTACAATTGTTGGTTAATTTTTGCTTTCTTATGTATGCAAGTCTTAATTCGTTTACAACGAAATCAAGGAATTAACAAAAGACCCCACCAACAAATTCCAAAAACAAATAAAAAGTGCGCTAAAAGAAACAGAATACATACTGACCAAAGCCGAAAAAATCAAAACTAATAAACATGAACCCGAAAATACCGTCATTGAGGGGACAACCAAAAATACACAAAAAGGAATGCCCAATGAGACCAATAGTCAATTGTAGGAATGCCCCTAATTACAAAATCAGCAAAGAGTTTCTAAAAATCTTAAAATGCCGTCTTTCCAACGAAAAAAACACCTCTGTAAAGAACACAACAGAACTAGTAACAGCATTGAACACCCTACAAATGAAACCTAGCTTCAGGCTAGTATCCTTCGACGTAACTAACATGTACACCAATATTCCGATTATTGAAGCAATCAACACTATCGAAACCAACTTAAAATCCAACAGTTCGGTAAAAGAAATTGAAGAGATTGTGAGATTACTGAGGGTCTTTCTCACCCAAAACGTGTTTCAAATCGACAGTAAAATATACACACAGAGAGAAGGCCTAGCAATGGGATCGCTACTAAGTGGGTTAATCGCTGACATCTTCATCAATGCACTAGAAAATGCGTTCTTAGAAAAGACTTCAACAAAGGGAATAGTAATATGGAAAAGATACGTAGATGATGTAATTTGCATCTACGATACTGAACTAACAAGCGAAGAAACAATTCTCCAATCCATTAATAGCCTTCACCACTCTATCAAATTCACTAAGGAATCCGAAATAGACCGGAAAATAAATTATCTCGATATAACTATTGATCGTAAAGACAACGACCTTTCATATTCCATATTCCGGAAAGCAACACAAACCTCGCATGCAATAGACAATCAGTCTAATCACCCCAGTACGCACAAACTAGCGGGTTTCAATTGAATGGTGCACAGAGCTTTAAACATACCCATGTCAAAATACAACTATAATAAGGAAATAAGAACTGTTATGCAAATAGCAAAGGAAAACAACTTCTCGCCAAGCAAAATAAATCAAATTATAGCCAAACATAAAAATAAAGATAAAACGATTCCCAAACCGGACAGTAATGAGAAAAAATTTGCGCGTTTCAACTATGTGAATGCGAATACATATAAAATCACTAACCTATTCAAAAAGCAAGGCATAAAGATAGCTTTCACAACGAAAACACAACCGCTAGGCACCTACTAAATAGTAATCTAAATAAATGTGACCCGTATTCAAGGTCAGGGGTATATTCTATAACGTGCCAAGACACCGATTGTCAAGCTAATTACATCGGGCAGAGTGGAAGGCGAGTAGACACACGTTATAATGAACATAGGAATGCGATAAGATACGGAACACATTCAGCCGTGTGCGAACATATGTGTGACGCAGGGCACAGCTTTACCAACATAGAGTCGGACCTTAAAATAATCCATCACGAATCGAAAGGCAGAGCTCTTGACATAAAGGAAGCAATCGAGATACACCTAGCCAAACGAAACAATCCCAACAATCTAAATGAACACACGTTCATGGAGAGCTCACCCCTCTTCACGCTACTAAAAAACACACCCTGTCGGAAACAAAACACAATTTAGCGACACAGCCAAGCTAGATAAAAAAGGGGGGAAATTAGGGGGTTATTAATAGGTAAATGTTATCTGGATCAGGTGTACGATGTAATTTTCTTCTGCAATAAACCAAGGCCCATATTCGCGGCAGTATTAAAGGTGCCGGGACGTCCTCATAAGACCGTCAACGCTTAGTTCGAATGGGTTATGCTCCACGCGTGGCGAGGGCTAATCCACGGTCTTTAATAGTTGTAGACCCACCTCATTCAATAACATACATCTTATCTAGGTTGGCAACACCTCACATAAACACATCGCTATCACTCCCCACAGCACGTAGGAGCAGGGGGAGAAAGCTGGAAAAAACCAGTCGTTAAGATAACCACCGCAGTCGACTGCACAGTGAGTTCCAGTGAGCATGAAAACTGCGAGTAGCTGTTGTACGGAAGACAATCAGATAAGTAGTTAGCCTAAAATTTTATAGTTTAACCATAGTTTACAACCATATAATCTCTCTAAAGTACAATCTACGGATAGCTATCACCATTTAGCATTTCACCTAACATATATACTGCATTTAGCATTCACTGACAGTTGCAGTACCAATACTGCAACTAAATAATTGTACATATTGTAAATATTTTCACCTGTATTTCAAACATAGATTTTGTAGCCTAAGTGTAATGGATCTGATGATGATCGCTTGACGATCGAAACTGGTCATCCTAGTGTTTTATTAATCTCATGTAATTTATTTCAGGATTAGGGCATAACCCATCTCTTTTGGGTACATTCGTGTTGACCGACTGAAAAGCACTAAACTCTTGTTTACTAAGGCAACACTGAAAATATGGCTTCAAACACCACAATGTAATATTCGTAATGTTTGGAATTTATTAAGAGCTGTTAAGCGATGATATGGTAATAATGGAATTTTGTCTGCGTATTTGAATTGCAATTTAGGAGATATTTGACAAATGTGGATAGTCAATATCATTTTTTCCAGCACTGAATTAGCTTTAGAGCTATTGCTGAGTGCACTACGGTGTATTATTTTGAACGTGAAATTGAGTCATGATTTTAGCTAGTGGAAAGCTAATGTACAATTTTGAATCCAACATTTAAGAAAACAAGCATTGTAACAACATCGTTAATATTTGTTATGATTTAGTAACAATTGTTTTTAGAATAGAGTTTAATTGGAAAGACTGTAATATTAATACGTGTATAAACTTGGGCTATTTATAACTAAAATATTGAGTGATAGAAAATCTAATATCTGTGAGAAAGTGAATTGAAACATAATCATTATAATTAACAATACGACGTCCGATTAGCTTAATTGTTTGTCATTTAGGACGGCACGGACTTGAAAATTGAAACCAAATAAATGTATATGAATGCATGAAATTTACCGTGATGAATAATTCTAGGCGCAACTAAATCTCAGAAATAAAAAGTAATTATGTAAAATATGTGTATATTAATTGCTACGATTGAATGGAATATTTTTATAAATATGTCAAAAAGGGTTTACGATCATATCAGAATATTTTGTGTGTAAAAATTTTTTTTTTTTGAACTTCGTTCATAATGATGATACGATAGGCAGTTTGTGTGGCCTAATTAAGGCGGTTGTTAATTAAACATTTTTCATGCTTCGGCAGAGGCATAAGATTATACATTTTTGTTCAGTGGAGTTTCTACTTCACGACACTGCGGTTTCAGTAAATAAACTTTTGTTAAATTTTAAAATTCATACGAATGACTTAGTGATTTCTATTCGAATAGAATGTGCTTCTAGAACCAGTGGGTCATTAGCTAGGATGCTTTTTAACGCACCCGAGATTAGATTAATTTAATTATCTTTAAGAGTCTTGGTAGCTCACTTTGGGCTATTTTTCATTTTTAGGTAGATTTCATTAGAAAGCTAACTATTGCAATGGGTCCCATGTTTCGACTTCCGGAAAATTTCGACATATCTTCGCGTTTCACATCCCCCAGACCCCAAAACCACCGTCAGTTCAAAAGTTTATATATAATTTATGTATGTATATATATATATATATATATGTATATATATATATGTATATCAGTTTCTTGTGGACACGATAACTGCCGTAATTTTGCACCAATCACTTTGACTTTTTTACCGAATATGTATACCTGTAAAATCTCGGTCGAGTTCGTTAATGGGCATAATCGGTCAGAGGGGGTGAAAATGGGAGTCTTTTTTCGAAATGTGAAATATCGCTATAACTCTCTTAATATCTGAAATATTGAATCCATTCAAAGTTCATACTATGTGTCGGACAAGATCCTAAAATTTATGTTTGAAACGTTTTTTGATAGGACCAACCATTGACCAAAGGGGTGGGAAAAAGTGGGTTTTTCGTGAAACATTAATCATATCTCTGTTAATAGGCACCATATCAAAACCGTACAAAATGGACAATATTCCTCCAATAATTACCTAAAACTTTTGTCTGAAAGAATTTTTGATATGACCCACCATTACGCCACGGGGTGAGCAAAATGATTTAAATTATAAGAAAATGCCAAGTGCCTAGAGAGGTTGCCATGACAACTTTACTTTTAATTGATAAGGGATGAGCCATCAGCAGTTGCTATGACAACGCCACTGCACGTGGTAACATTCAGATTTCAATCTGTCAGTGGGAAGCGACTTCGGTATCGTAACTGGTAGCATGCTGAACTTCTATGCCCAAGGTCGCGGGTTCAAACCCGGCTAAAGTCGTCGGATTTACTAAGAGCGCTAAAAAACCTGAGTTTGCTTTCCTTCGGAGGGGAAGTTCCAACGTTCGTTGCGAGTTGATGGTTCCGGTGGCATCTAGTAGCCAAGTTCACAGCTAGGTGACGTTGATGGTAGTATTTTAGGTAGATTTCATTAGAAAGCTAACTAATGCAATGGGTACCATGTTTCGATTTCCGGAAAATTTCGACATATCTTCGCGTTTCACATCCCCCAGACCCCAAAACCACCGTCAGTTCAAAAGTTTATATATATATGTATATTTGTATATCAGTTTCTTGTGGACACGATAACTGCCGTAATTTTGCACCAATCACTTTGAATTTTTACCGAATAGGTATACCCATAAAATCTCGGTCGATTTCGTTACTGGGCTAAATCGGTCGAAGGGGATGAAAATGGGGGACTTTTTTTTCCCAAAAAATGAAATATTGCTATAACTCTCTTAATATGTGAAATATCGAATCTGTTCAAAGTTCATACTATGTGCCGGATAAAGCTCAAAAATTTATGTTTGAAACGTTTTTTATAGCACCAACCATTGACCAAAGGGGTGGGAAAAAGTGGGTTTTTCGGGAAACATTAATCATATATCTGTTAATAGGCACAATATCAAAACCGTACAAAATGGACAATATTCCTCTAATAATTACCTAAAACTTTAGTCTGAAAGAATTTTTGATATGAGCCACCATTACGCCAAGGGATGAGAAAAATGATTTCGGAATTACTAGGAAAATGCCAAGAGCTATCAGTGGTTGCCATGGCAACACTACTAATTTGATGAGCCATCAGACGTTGCCATGACAACGCACTTGCGCGAGATCAGATTCAGATTTCCATCTGACTAAGTGTGAAGCGGCTTCGGTGACGTAACTGGTAGTATGCTGAACTTCTATGCCCAAGGTCGCGGGTTCAAAGCCGGCCAAAGTCGTTGGATTTTCTAAGAGCGCTAAAATTCCCTCAGTATGCTTTCCTTTGGAGGGGAAGTTCCAACGTTCGTTGCGAGTTGCTGATTGCGGTGGCATCTAGTAGCCAAGTTCACAGCTAGGTGTCGTTGACGGTAGTATCTGGTAGCAACATTAGGAACTACTGCTTGAAATTTAGCGTCTGCATTCCTTACCTGAATTACAGACTAAAACAGCCATCACAATTCACACCGTTTATCAGACAGATTCTACACTCACTCAAAGTACACGGGGTTACATGACCACGTTGTCGCAGCCCCTAAACTGAGGAACCAACCAACATCTCTGCGGGAGATATAATTTTGCGTGAAGAAGTAACAGACCGTTACATAGTTACACATCAGTGTCGAAACCTTGCATAAGGACAGTGTGACCACAAGTATAAAAATGGACTCCAAATGACAAGAAGGTTACCATCATCATAAAACAATAGAATGTTTAAAATATGCATAAAATGACGAAAAACAAAGTTAATTAATCTCCAATTATAAAATACTTTCACGCAATAAATGTGGTCTGATCCTTCTACGAAAACCTGCATATTCTGCCTATTTTCGCCTAGCCTATCCCCAAGTTTGTCCGTTGAAATCTACCTCCGCCTTCCGGCGTGCCGAGAGGACTTTTTTTATAGACCACTGGCATCTTCTTATCACATTCTTTTAATTTTTGTGGTATTCCTATCCATGGTCTATCCTTGGTGGTGGTGTCTTGGGGGTTATTTTCAGCCGGGGCTTCCAGATTCTACGATCCTGCATTTTCTTCGGATTTCACCAGGTATGACCACGTGGATACGGGTTCAGTACCTACTGTAAGGCCACGGCCACCTCCTTCCCTCTTCCTTCCATATTCTTCCCTTCCCATCCCTCATGAGGCTCCTGTTTGCTATGCAGGTGAGGCCGCCAGGCGAAGTGCTGATCACATCTCCCCAGTTGTATCCAATCCGTCGAAGTGTTCCCAGCTCTAGGACACTGCCTGGAAAAGCGGTAGTGGTGAGTTCCATCACCGAGTCTGTGGGAAACACCAACCTGGAGGGAAACATTGACTAAAGAAAATCTTCATCTGATAGTACATAACTCTATGTTCTACATATATAAAAATCGAACATGGCGATCATCCGAAATATTTAGACGGTTCTCAATATCTACGAATTTATTACAGCAATTATTGAAATTTTGTGTGCTAATAGAGGCAATTAACATAAGTAGGATATATGCAAATAGGTTATTTAGTTCCTAACCTAACTACTTGTTTATTGTTCTGAATGCAATGCAAATCAACTACGATAATTCAATGCTTGGTCTCTTTGAATAAGCTTTGTGGTTAGGTCTCAAGCCACAAATATCGTGCTGTGCTCTTAGTGGCATTGCATCTAGAATAGTAGAACGAGGGCATGATCGGTGCGTGGTGGCTCAATTATTTTCTCACATGTTGCCGATAGTATTGCCGAAATGTATGTAATTTTACAAGGTTGTCATATTCAGTCACTTTAAATACCATCGGACAACCACTTTGAAATTGTATACCGGTACTTAGTAAATTTTATAATAAAAAATCAACATCATCATCATCATCTTGCACTGTTTCCAGCCACTGGCCGGGTCTGTTTGGAACACAAGCCTCTCCAACGTCTTCTGTCTTCCCACCATCTCTCAGCCTCCACCCTTGTCCAGTCTTCTCCTCTCTTCTTCACGCTTTCTTCCACCCCCTTCAGCCACCTGTCTCTCGGTCTTCCTCTCGGTCTCTTTCCTTCCCACTTCGTCCCGTGTACCCTCCTGGGTATCCTCTTCTCCTCCATTCGTTTTACATGTCCATACCATCTAAGTCTAGATTTCTCTATATCATCCTGTAATGGTTCCTCCTTCATTAATTCTCTGGTCCTCTCATTTCTTATTCTGTCCATCTTTGTAGCTCCAATACTGCTTCTCAAGAACCTCATCTCACTGGCCTGTATTCTGCTCTTCTCCCTTCCTTTCATAACCCAGGTCTCCGAGGATCCTTCCGCCTCTTATTATTTACCATCCCATACAGGACCTTTTTTGTACCTTCACTATCCTCCTTCATCATCTTTGTCCACTCTTCCATCCACTTTCTTCTCTCCTCAGCCACTACTCTCTTCGCCTCCTTTTTTCTTTCCTGGTACTCTTCCCTTGTCTCTACCGTCCTATTTTGATACCACCTCCTAAAGGCTCTATTCTTTTCCCTTACTATATCTTTTGTCTTCTCATTCCATTCTCTTCTTATTATGCAGAAGATCCACGATGTGCCTGTGGAGAAATCCAGACTCCACAACACCTGCTCACGTGCAAAGATCTTAATGAAACCTGCAGTCAGGAAGACCTTATGTTGGCCACAGACCGAGGGATAAGAGCTGCTGAGTTCTGGAAAGGAAGAATTTAGTGTGTCTCCTGGACACGGAAAGTAAAGTAAGTATTCCACCATGGTGTTTCCTTCCACCTCTTCTTACTACTTGTCCTCCCACAAACTGCTTCTGCTGCACCTACTAGTGTTTTCTTAAATCTAGCACATTCCTCTTCCACCCCTCTTTCTTCATCTGTTGGAATTCCTTCCTTTACCATTTTGAGGTACTCGACACTTCTATCCCCTTCTTTCAGTTTCCATATCCTTATACGTCTTTCCTGGTTCTCAGTCCGTTTCTTCTCCTTACTCCCTTTCAGGTTCATTACCAGCAATCGATGGTCGCTATCAAGGTTCTCCGATGGTATAACCTTGATGTCCGTGATGTTCTTATTTAGTTCTTTCTCATACAGATGTTTTTAATTCATATAATAATAATAATAATAACAAGACGTTCCGTGGCGAACTAAAGAGCCTACTTTTCATGCCAATGATTATTCTACAGTATATGAACCTATCAAGAAAAATGACGAAATTAAGTTGGTATTATCGAAATGTCTAATTAGTTCGAAATATACCTGGTATAATGTAACCTAATAGAGCATTACAGTTGGCAGCCCTGGTGACTGAATATATTCTTAGTTCCATCTTTAAGGTACAGAATAAAAAAATTGGTTGAAGTAAAATGGACATTATATGCAATTAGACTTTGGATCTATCAGCATAAGTAAAAGCATTTTGGCAACAATGTCATGCGTGTGCTGGTCAGAAATAGCCTAATCTGAATGATTATGATATCTTGTTGTGCCAATTTTGGACGAAATCCATTTGTTAGTATAGAAGTTACATGTATTTTAAAATTGGACCTATCAGCAGGCATAGAATCATGTTGGCAGCACTGACTTATATTTATTATTCCAAATTAATCTAGAGTGTCAGGTGCTATACGTGTGCAAAGTATAGGGCTGTTGGCTTGCATACTTCCTGATATATTGATATTAGGTAAAAAAAATATTATATTTATTAACAGTTGGCAGCCCTGATTGATCTTAAGAATACTTATAGTCATATCTGTTATGTTACACATAGCACATACGAAATGTGGTTGAAATCCAACTGATAGTATAGAAATTACATGCATTAAAAAAATAGCCTTATCAGAAGGCTTAGAATCATGTTGGTAGAACTGAAGTATATAAGTTACTCCAATATTAATCTAAAATGTCAGGTACTATAAGTGTGAATAGTTTAAAGCTGTCGGCTTGCATACTTTCTGATATATTGGTATTTGGATAAATGAATAGAGAGAGCAATTATTAATAGTTGGCAGCCCTGGTGGCTCTTAACAATACGCTCAGTCATATCTGTTTATGTACACATATTACTTACAAAATTTGGTTGAAATCCAATTGATAGTGTAGAAGTTATAGGCATTTAAAATTGAACCTATCAGAAGGCTTAAAATTATTTTGGCAACACTGTCATGTATGGACTCCTGGAAATTAAACTGAAATAGTGTTATCTATATGTTAGCCAATTTTGGAATAGCTCCCATGCATACCTTCCAATATATCCAACATGGAGCTCAAATTTCTAGTGCGTTCTTTCAGCAGTTGGTAGCACTGACATCATTTTCAAATATGGACGTGAGATATTCAGGTATACATCTTTACGCATACTAAATTTGGTTTCGATTGCTGCAGCCGTTTAGGAGTTGATAGGGGGGGGGGGACACACACAGTCACAGCCAGACAGGCAGAAGGACAGACAGACAGACAGACAGACATAAGGACAGACAGACAGACACTCACACATTTTCCCGGATCGATCTCATAAGTTTACTTTTTCCTCATTTTTGCAAAATGTGAAAAGTAGGCTAAAAATAATAATAACATGAATAATCTGGATAACCTTAATGAAATTACATGTAAAACTAAACTTCAAATTTCATATGAGAAAACCTGATACACGAAAGGATCTCCTCGCTACTTTGACAAACAACCTTTGATTATCCAGTTTGGTAAATTCCAGTTGGTTGGCTGAATCCTTAGTTTAGGGGCTGCGACAAAGCGGCCATGTGGCCACGTGTACTTTGGGTGTGCGTAGAATCTGTCTGATGACCGGGGTTAATTTTGAGATCTGTATTGGTGTGTGTTATCTATTTTAATTCAAGTGAGGACGGCAGCCAGTAATTTCAAGTAGTTCCTACTTTTGCTACCAAATACTACCGTCCACGACACCCAGCTTGTGGACTTGGATACCAGATGGCATCGCAGTTACAACCTAGCAGTGAACGTTTGGAATACACGGTTTGCTAGAGTTAGCTCTTGCTGCTCTTAGCTTTTCATTTTCATTTGTTTCTTGTATTTTCCCTCGCAGACACCAACAGGGACCCCCTTGGTATTCCCTTTCATTAAACATGCTCTAAAATTTATATATGTTTGTTTCAGTTATGTATTCCTTGCAAAGTAATGGCACTCCACATGGTAACTCGACGAAGGTTTTTGGATTCATCGAGTTCAAGAGGACTTACACTCCATTCCAGCAGGCGTCGTCTTCGTCGTCAGCTATCATCTCCTTGAAGACCCTACTCCATGAAGAAAATTACATTCTTTAAAGGGTTTATATTGTTCTTATGTTTCCTAACCTGGTTTTTGTTCCTTCGTTTCTCCCCACCTCTACTTCGTCTTCTTGCTCGCCGTGTGCTCTAATCCTCCGCCCACTTTTAGTTCGAACTTCGTGTGAACAGCTCAGACCTCTCTCCGTGGTTCACTTCCTCTATAAATGAAGTGATTCAAATCGGCACCATGTCTGATTTTTAAGTGTAACGGCTGCAGGGATCTTCCAGCTTTAATCATCATGCAAGTAACTACCTACATTGATTTTAATCATGTTTTAAGGAAGGTTTTAAACAACATTTTGAATGCTTTTAATGAAAATTATAGGCAGTGTTGGGATTTTCGAAAATTTGTGAAATAACTGTCCCCGAGGTAATTGTCTTGCTTAAGCTAAGTAAGCTTATTTCTAAACCTCAAATTTGGTGCTTCTTGTACTAAATAGGGGATACCTTCCCTACAACGACGGATTTATGCCAATTAATAACTTACTAAAACTTAACTTTCTGCCTCCGAGAGCTTACTACCACTTCATTTAACAGTCACTACAGTTTTCGAACTTTCCATTCAAATTAAACTGTCAACCGTGATGAACTACACTCAATACTGTCAAAATAACCACAACTTTAAGTGAAACAGAACTATTAACTGCAACCCAAAAACTTTCTAACGCAATAAACCTACTGTATTCAAGTCAAACCCAGTGAATTCATTACCTGCAATATCAAGACTACATACCGCTACAACCCGTCAAAGTGCAATTTAACGAACCTATAAATACTGTAATAGTGAAACCTTACAATCTCTCAACAAACTTCAGTGCTACAAAAACAGTGTCCGTTCAACAATCTATCGCGCCGCGATTCGTTCGAATTTAAAATAAGTAGTTCCGTGAAGAGCTATACAGCCTATTTTCATATATCCTACTTATGTTAACTGCAACTCTCAACATACAAAATATCAGTTTGATTGCTGTAATAGATTCGTAGATATTGAGAATCGACTAAATATTTCAGATGGTAGCTATGTTGGATTTTATATATGTAGGTCCTAGAGTTATGCACTGTTACATGAAGATTATTGTGTACGTGTAGCATTCAAACTTCCATCGCATGATTAGGACACTAGAAGTAACAAGGAGATTTTAAAATTTCGCACAGCTGCCATCTTGTGGTTATGGAAACAATTGAAATAAATTAGATGACAGTGGATTAACATTCGTATAGGGATTTATTGTGACAAGTTTCACTGCAATTGGATGGTTAAATTGCGAGAAACGTCCATGTGAATATTTATACTTCGCGTCGCCGCCATGTTGGATTTGTGATCACCAGGTTATTTTAAGTCCTATAGGTGAACTAAAGTTCATATCCCCTATGAACATAAAAAATTCAGTTTGATTGCTATAATAGATTCGTAGATGTTCAGAGCCCTCCAAATATTTCGGATGGTCGCAACGTTGGATTGTTAAATGTATAGGCCATAGAGTCATGTACCATTAAAGGAAAATTATTGCGTAGGTTCATTCTTCAAACTTTCACTTCGATCGGATGATTACAACACAAGGAATAAAAACTTAATTTTAAAATTCGCACAGCCGCCATCTTGAGGTTATGTAAACAATTGAACTAAATTAGATTCCAGTGCATTACAATGTGTATAACCATTTACTGTACCAGATTTCATTGCGTTTGGAACATTAAATCGCGAGAAAGGTCTTTTTAAAACATTCAAATTCGCTTGGCCGCCATGTTCGTTTTGAAGTTAACCGGTTTTTGAATGTCTTATAGATGAACATCCAGTAGCGCCCTTTATCTCCGTACAAAATTTCAGGATGATACCGCTAATAGTTTCAGAGATATAGAATGCCGGTTAAATATTTCGCACATCCGCCATCTTGTGGTTATGTAAACAATTGAACGAAGTTAGATGTCGGTGCATTACAATGTGTATAAACATATACTGTACCAAGTTTTATTGCGTTTGGTTGGTTAAATCGCGAGAAACGTCTATTTAAAAGTCGCTAATTCGCGTGGCCACCATGTTGGTTTTGTAGTTACCAGTTTTTCGACAGTCACATAGGTGAACTTCTAGTAGTTCTCTTTATCGCTGTAAAAAATTCCAGGGTGATTTCGGGAATAATTTCGGAGATATTGAATGCTGGTGAAATATTTAGCACAGCCGCCATGTTGGATTGGTGAGACGTAACAAAATTTGAAGGGCCAGGTTGGGGTCGCCCGGAATAGTGCTAAGAACGTACCGAGTTTCATTGAAATCGCTCCAGCCGTTTAAACGTTATTAGGGGGACACACACACACACTCCTCACACACTCACACACACACACACACACACACACACACACGGACAAAAGGTGATCTCATAAGCCTATTTTTTTCAAAATTGAAAATAGGCTAAAAACAGCCCAGAACTCAAATCCCATGTTTCCCACTCTCCTAATCCCTTTACTAACATTTCTAAATTAAATACTTTGGTATGAGGCGTCGCCTAATTTAGGCGCCTTCCCCTTTTTTTTGCTCTATATAAAACTTATTCAATCTGTAAAAATAACCGTGGTTATAACCCATGTTTTAATACTTATCTTTTCCCTGCTTCGTCTAGGTAGTGAGCGTTTACTAATTGTTAATTACCTGACTTATGTAATCCAGGTTCCGTTAATACGACCTGCCCAATTTTTATCTAGCATATCTTAATTTCTGTGTCAATAAAACAGTGGTTATAGGAACCACTTATTAATCTTGTTTTTTCTTCTCCTGCTGCGCCCAGGAATTTGTAATCCTTTTTATTGCTACTAAGGTATTCAAAAAGCCTTGTCTTTTGTAAATTTAATATTCTACCTGATTAGTCTAATGAAAAATTAAGACTAATGTTAACTCCTTTATTATTTTTTTATTATCATCGGTTATAAACCCTTCAATTGTATGCATAGTTTAAAACCCCTTTTAAGGTTCTTTAATGTTTATTACAGGTCTGAGACCTAGAATTTGTCATAACACAAATAATTTGTTCTAATCTCAAAATAGATCTAGGATCTAATTATTGCTATTTTTAACTTCCACATTTTGATAAATAAATTCTTTATTATTAGGTTTCTATCTCTCTTGCTAGAAATACGGTTAGTTAGGACCTTCTGTTCCCTAATTTTCTCCTAACATTATTCCCTATTGTTCCCGTTAACCGGCATCGAATCGGATGACCCGGCGAAAACATCGCAATTCATGCCGATAACACAAGACATACATCAGATAAAGAATTAAAAAAAAAAGTCCTCTCGGCACGCCGGAAGGCGAAGGTAGATTTCACCGGACAAACTTGGGCATAGGCGAAAATAGGCAGAATATGCAGGTTTTCGTAGAAGGATCAGACCTCATTTATTGCGAGAAAATATTTTATAATTGGAGCTTAATTAACTTTGTTTTCCGTCATTTTATGCTTATTTTAAACATTTTATTGTCTTATGGTAACGGTAACCTTCTTGTCATTTGGGGTCCATTTTTATACTTGTGGTCACACTGTCCTTATGCAAGGTTTCGACACTGATGTGTGACTATGTAACGGTCTGTTACTTCTTCACGCAAAATTACATCACCCGCAGAGATTTTGGTTGGTTGCTCAGTTTAGGGGCAGCGACAACGCGGTCATGTAACCCCGTGTATTAAGGGATGGCTGTATTAGTCTGTAATTCAGGTAAGGACTGCAGACGGTCAATTTCAAGCAGTAGTTCCTAATGTTGGTACCAGGTACTACCGTCAACGACACCTAGCTGTGAACTTGGCTACTAGATGCCACCCCAACCAGCAACTCGCAACGAACGTTGGAACGTCCCCTCCAAAGGAAAGCATACTGAGGGATTTTTAGTGCTCTTAGAAAATCCGACGATTTCGGCCGACTTTGAAACCGCGACCTTGGGCATAGACATTCAGCATGCCACCAGTTACGTCACCGAAGCCGCTTCCCACTTAGTCAGATGGAAATACTGAATCTGATCTCGTGCAAGTGCGTTACCTTGGCAACAATGATGGCTCATCCCTCATCAATTTAGTAGTGTTGCCATGGCAACCTCTGATAGCTCTTGGCATTTTCTTATCATTCCGAAATCATTTTTCTCATTCCTTGGCGTAATGGTGGGTCATATCAAAAATTCTTTCAGACAAAAGTTTTAGGTAATTATTAGGGGAATATTGTCCATTTTGTACGGTTTTGATATTGTGCCTATTAAGAGAGATATGATTAATGTTTCCCGAAAAACCCACTTTTTCCCACCCCTTTGGTCAATGATTGGTGCTATAAAAAAAACTCTTCAAACATAAATTTTTGGGCTTTATCCGACACATAGTATGAACGTTAAACGGATTCGATATGTCTCATATTAAGAGAGTTATAGCAATATTTCAACTTTTCGAAAAAAGCCCCCCATTTCCACCCCCTTCGCTCGATTTAGCCCAGTAACGAACTCGACCGAGATTGTATAGGTAAACATATTCGGTAAAAAATTCAAAGTGATTGGTGCAAAATTACGGCAGTTATCGTGTCCACAAAAACTGATATACATATATATATATATACATACATAAATTATATATAAAATTTTGAACTGACGGTGGTTTTGGGGTCTGGGGGATGTGAAACGCGAAGATATGTCGAAATTTTCCGGAAGTCGATACATGGGACCCATTGCAATAGTTAATAAAAGTCCTCTCAGCACGCCGGAAGGCGGAGGTAGATTTCACCGGACAATCTTGGGGATAGGCAAAAATAGACAGAATATGCAGGTTTTCGTAGAAGGACCAGACCTCATTTATTAATTAACTTTGTTTTTCGTCATTTTATGCTTATTTTAAACATTTTATTGTCTTATGGGAACGGTAACCTTCTTTTCATTTGGGGTCCATTTTTATACTTATGGTCACACTGTCCTTATGCAAGGTTTCGACACATATGTGTAACTATGTAACGGTCTGTTACTTCTTCACGCAAAATTATGTCTCCCGCAGAGATTTTGGTTGGTTCCTCAGTTTAGGGGCTGCGACAACGCAGTCATGTAACCCCGTGTACTTTGGGATGGCTGTATTAGTCTGTGATTCAGGTAAGGACTGCAGACAGTCAATTTCAAGCAGTAGTTCCTAATGTTGTTACCAGGTACTACCGTCAACGACACCTAGCTGTGAACTTGGCTACTAGATGCCTCCGCAACCAGCAACTCCGACACAAAAGTGTGAACGTTGAACGGATTCGATATTTCACATATTAAGAGAGTTATTGCAATATTTCACTTTTTCGAAAAAAATCCCCCCATTTTCACCCCCTTCGACCGATTTAGCCCAGTAACGAACTTGACCGAGATTTTATAGGTATACATATTCGGTAAAAATTCAAAGTGATTGGTGCAAAATTACGGCAGTTATCGTGTTCACAAGAAACTGATATACATAAATTATACATAAATACATACATAAATTATATATAAACTTTTGAACTGACGGTGGATTTGGGGTCTGGGAGATGTGAAACGTGAAGATATGTCGCAATTTTCCGGAAGTCGAACCATGGGACCCATTGCAATAGTTAGCTTTCTAATGAAATCTACCTAATAATAATAATAATGTTATTGGTTTTACGTCCCTTTTAACTACACTGGCTTTTAGAGACGCCGGTGTGCCGGAATTTTGCCCCGAAGGGGATCTTTAACGTGCCAGTAAATCTACGGACACGGCTCCCTCGCATTTGCGCACCCTCAAATGCCAGCTGACTGCGCCAGGATACGAACCTGCAACCTTGGGCCCAGCAAGCGAGAACGTTACCCCTGAGCCACGCAGCCAGCTGCAATAGTTAGCTTTCTAATGAAATCTACCTAAAAAATGATTGAGGTCTGGGTTCGAATATCAAAAAAAAAAAAAAAAAAAACGCCGGTGGGTACGAGAACTCAAGTAGTCTCAGGGGTGGTTAACAGGATGTAGGTGTAACAGGTTAAATCAACCCACCCCCAAACCTAAATCAAAGCAATAGCACAACAGAAGTCAGAAGATAAGCACAATTAAAAAGATAAAAATAGGCATCCATTTATTGGCAACTTATTGACCAATGCAAATATAGGAAACCCTCAAAAAGCCTATCTTGCCTCGGAGATTCGATCTAAATGAAAGCTTGATGTGGACCGAAGAAAAAGAAAAATATTTAGAGTCCAAATACACATAATTAAGTTTTAAAGGGTAAACTAATCTCCTTGGTCCTATCCTTAAGACACAAATAAAATTAGGAGATATTTGAAGAAAATAAAATAAAATATAAAAAAAATTGATTCAGTCACATTTGACTATCAACCTCAACTAATCACATTAAAGGTCCATCAGGTAGTGTCCTAGATTAGTAATATTGTCACTCACTTGAGTTTATAATGGAAGTTAAATAAATAACTGGCCTAAAAAAATAATAGTATTGATCTCCGTTCTAACTAATTATTAATTAATTATTAATTAAAAATAATTGCTGCAATAATATAGGTCCTACCTGACCACTCAATTAAAGTTGCAATCAGGATTTATATTTATCGTACAACGTTATTTCAGAGTCTAATTACTCAAAATATTTCAGGCAAGCATGCACCCATTATCCTACATTTATGCAAAGTTCAAAGTCATGGCTGATCATTATATCACAACTAAAAGTTCCCATCTTTCCCAATTCGATGGTATGCTTGCAATGTATTTCACTCCATCAATTACATAGTGATTAGATTATCGCCTGCCTACTCCTGTGAATACTTAATTCACCACCATATGACTGCATTTTGCATAGTCATGCTTATTTAGAAAGATATTACACTACTAATTATTATTACATTATTATTTTTTTATTTTATTTTTTTATACATCGAGTTGAGCCTCTATGGACTGCGTGGTAACAACCAACTTCACTTTAGTGTCTAGGTCTTGCTCTTGTTCCGGCTTTGACTTCCTGCCAGTATCTTCTGACCCCAGCGACGAGTGCCTGTTTATGTTCCTCGGACAAAGGTCCTCTCCGTCTTCCGGAAGTTGATGCCATTTTAAAACCTTGGTAGTTGTTCACCAATCTTCTAAATGTGTTCCTGTCACGAATTTCTCGGTCTAGAATACCAATTTGTCTGAGATCTTTTTCGCATTCCTCGAACCATCTCGGCCTTGTTGCCTTAGACTTGATGAAACTCCATATTCTTTTGGTTAATCGATCATCAGTCATTCTCATGAGGTGACCGTAAAATAGTAGCCTTCTCTTCTTAATTGATGCTGTGATAGGGTCTATGTTAATGTACAAGTCCTCATTTGCTCTCATTCGCCACTGTCCATCAACCCATCTAATACCAAGAATTTTTCTTAATAGCCTACGCTCTCTTTTTTTCAGTTGGTCGGCTTGACCTTTAGTGTTCATGGTTAATGTTTCGGACGCATATAATCCCTCAGGTTTTACAACTGTGGTATAGTGTCGGAACTTGGCCCCTATACTCATAGACTTTTTGTTATAGATATTTTTTGTAATGTGGTATGCCTGGTCTAACTTCCTCATCCTGACATTAATTGCTTCCTCTTCTAATCCATTCTGCTGGATGACTTCACCGAGATAACGGAAATTTGTGACTTCGGTGGCGTAGTCGGTAGCATGCTGAACTGCTATGCCCAAGATAGCGGGTTCAAACCCGGCCGAAGTCGTCGGATTTTTAAGAGCGTTAAAATCCTTCAGTATGCCTTCCTTCGGAGGGGAAGTAAAGCCGGCGGTCCCATGTCATAGATTTATGGCATGTAAAAGATCCTTTCACAGACTTAACTTGTGTAAAGCAAAATTTGTTAGGTTAGATTTCGTCAGAACGCTCTATCAAAGTTCCAACGTTCGCCACTAGGTATCATTGATATCTGGTGGCGAAAGTTGGAACTACTTGAAATTGAACGGAACTTGTAGCTCACCCTTTAGGGTATCCGCTGGAAGCAGCTACAGACTCAGGCGAGCCGAACATGTCCTCGGACACTCCCGGCACTAAAAGCCATACGATAAATAAAATAAATGTGACTCGACTGATTTTTCCAAGGTTAGTGATAATCCATTCAGGTCCATCGCTGATGTTTGTCATATATTTTGACTTCTGAATAGAAATCTGGAGTCCTACCTTTTCAGCAATTTCTGACAGCCTATTGATCTTGTTGACTGCTGAATCTTTGTCGTTAGCAAAAATGGCCAGGTCATCCGCAAAGGCCAGACAGTCAACGTATTTCCCTTTGTGCTTAGGACCAAGTCTGAACCGATCTTCATTTCTTTCTTCCTGGTCTAACATCTTCCTCCATTCTCGAATGACTTTTTCCAAAACACAGTTGAAGAGGAGTGGAGATAGTCCGTCTGTCTGTCTGACGCCCGTTCTAATTGTAAACGGTTCTGATATCTCTCCCATAAATTTGACTTTCGACACTGTGTTGGTCAGAGTTTGTTTGATCAAATTTCTAGATGTATCATCCACTCCAAACTCTTCCAAAATATTCATTAATGACTCCCGGTCGATGGAGTCATACGCTTTCTGAAAGTCAACAAACACGACTACGTAACTATATCCTCCTGTCTTCTTGTACCTGATGATGTTCTTCAGGTTAATGATCTGTTCCGGGCATGAACGACCCTTTCTGAAGCCAGCCTGGTATTCCCCGATCTGTTGGTCAAGATGCGCTTCTATTCTGTTCTGAACTGCTTTGGAGAAAATCTTATATTGAACAGATACTAATGAGATGCCTCTATAGTTGTTGACATTCTTTTTATCACCTTTTTTGTGTAGAGGATGGATTAGTGCTGACAGCCATTCAATTGGTAACATCCCAGTTCTCCATATCTCTTCAAAAAGTTTGACTAGTACATCTAGAGTTTCATCATTCGCCAGCTTCAGTAGTTCCGCCACTATTGAATCTTCACCAGCTGCTTTATTATTCTTTAAACTGTTGATAATTTGTTTGATCTCCTCTTTACACGGTGGGGATGAGTTGAGTAGTTTGTGGATCTGATCGAACACAGTGAATCGTTCTTTCGGTTCATCACAATTAAGCAATTTTTCAAAGTAACGAGACATGATCGTACAGTTTTCTTTGTTGGTCAGGCCCAGCTTCCCATTTTCATCTCTAAAACAGAGGCTGGGGGCTTGATACCCTTTCAAATTGGACTTGAACGTTTGATAGAAGTCTCTGGTATTGTTTTTCCGGAAATCCTGATCGATCTCTTCTAACTGCTGCTTCTCATATAATCGCTTGGCCCTTCGGAAAGTTCTGGCTGCTTCTTTTCGAGCTTCACGGAACACATCGAAATCTTCAGGTCTTCGGGTCGAGTTCCACTTTTTCCAGGCATTTGTTCTTTGAGTCAGCACTTCATCACAATCCTCATTCCACCATCTATGCTGTCTCTTCTTTGCTGTCAGGATTGTAGTATTAGCTGCTTGTTGGATCTTGGAGGCAATGTCCGTCCATTTATGAGATTCAAAAGTCAGTTGCTGGTGGTATTGTTCTAATACATTTTGATCGATTTTCAACTTTTCAAGGTCATATTTACGAATCTTATTTCCTTGTTTCTGGGTCTTATTGAGAGGAATGAAATTTATTTTGATCTTAGAGAGGTAATGGTCTGAATCGAACTGGGCACCTCTCTGCACTTTAACATTCATTATTTCCTTAATCGCTCTCCTAGAGATTGCGACATGATCGATCTGTTTCTCTCCACACACATTGCCCGGTGATCGCCAAGTCTTTTGTTTGCTTGGTTTGTGTTTGTAGAACGTTGACATTATCTGAAGATTGAAGGTGCGACACAGATTGACGAGTCTTATACCATTTCTGTTCGTCATCTTGTGAGCAGGATAGGCTCCGATTGTTGATCTGAATTGCGGTTCTGTTCCCAGCTGAGCGTTAAAGTCACCTAGTAAGATATTGATGTTCTTTGATGGTATTTTCTCCAACTGTTCTTCAAGGAGGTCCCAAAACTGTTCAACTTTCTCAGGATTACGTCTGTTGTCCTCATTGATCGGTGCATGAGCATTGATCAGCGTGTATCCTTTGTTACCGCAGCTGAGAGTTAGAATAGAAAGTCTCTCAGAAGGGCTAAGGAATTCCACTATTGAACTGACAACCTTCATACGAACAACAAAAGCCGTGCCAAGTAAAGGCATGTTCTTACCTATTTTCACAGCCCTTTCTCCTTTATAAATCATATACCCCTCAATATCCATTATGTCCTCATCTAGGTATCTCGTTTCTTGGATGGCCAAGATGGTTATGTCATGTTTGTCCATCATCATTGTCAATTCTTTGTGTTTTCCAACTTTCAGTAGTGAATTGACGTTCAGCGTCCCAAAGTAGTATTTCTGTTTCGTCTTCAATTTTGTACTTGTAGTAATACCCTCAAAGCATCTAGTTTCAGGCTCCCCAGAATCCACAGGCCTGATTGCGCTCCTAAGAACGGTAGATTCCCCCAACGAGGTACTACCTGGGGTAGTGTCCTTTTTGTGACGACATTCCATGATGCTTGGTTGTTCAAACCAGTGTGGGTCAGAAAGCTCCTTCCCAGTAATAGAAACGAGGTTGTAAGCCCCGGAGCTCAATAACAGGCCGCTCCTCTGGAGACAGACGCCTTTCGCAGCCGCTTCACAGAAGAACAGACGCTGCAAAATGAAGATAGTTCTTCCGCTTTATCCACCGTTGAGACCCGAAGCCTCCTTCCGCTTTCAAAACCGTTGACCATCTTCACCGTAACCCTGGTAAGGGGCCCTTACGAGGTACTACCAGCCGGGCCAGCTTACCAAGGTTTTTACAGAGGTGTTACTCCTCTATCACTCACCACTTTGCACTGGCTTGTGACAGGCATTGCCTGGCTTCCCATATGATGGGCCCAGGTTGGCGGGTTTTACATTATTATTATTTTTATTCACAAAGGGATTCTTCATGATTAATTCTCAGAAAATTTGCCATAAGACGTTCACAGAATATGTGAACTATCATCCTAAATTTATTTTATTACATTCCATTCAATTCTCCCCTCTTTTTTATAAACAACTACACCAATCAATCTTTTTTGTAGATAAACTCATTATCTTTTAATTATCATAACCTTTCAATTCATCACATGACTAGTGTGCATAAATTATCTAATGCAGGCATGACCTGTAGCAATGTAAAATGTGTAGGTGTCGAAGCATAATTACGAGCATGCTTTTAATAATTAAGTTCTCTATATCAATGAACGTGGACGAAGAAAAAAATGGGAATATTTAAAGTTATAATCCTTCAGAGTTCACATAATTAGATTCACCAAACGATGAAGTCAAAATCGAGAAAAAAAATTCAAAACATGAACTCCACCCTAGCTCTCGACAGCTAGTCTACCACCTTCATTTATTCCATCATGGATTCAGTTCAGTATCCGCGTCGTATTTCCAACCTTATCATCGTAGAAAAAATCTTATCATTCAAAGTAGTGACGGATTTACAAAATTCCCAAAAGAAAATATTAATTGGATCATGGTGCCAAGCGTGGTGGATAGTTCCTTGCCACGTGTGAAAACCCTACAATGTGAATAACTTCCTCATATAATTGCTTAATAGACAAAGGAAAGAAACATGTGGCCATTAATAATAATACTAAAAAGATTGATCAACAAATAAATAATAATTAGTTCAACTCCATGGCATCTAGGACTACTGAGTAGTACAAACTACTCACAACTACAAATTGAAGTAACGTTTTAGCTCACCAACTGGCCGAAATAAGAAAATATGTTACAAGCCTAGCATGCTCATAGAATGCAGAACCTCTGGAACAAATCTTCATTCAGGACCATCTCCTTCCCATTCCAGAACCGGCAGGATTGCATCTTCCACCATCTTCTTCCTCGCCTCCTCCAGGAATCGAAACCGACACCTTCACGTATCATGGTGGCTGCGTCCTCCGACTCCCACGGTGTGGTTATGTCATGGCAACATCATGGCCTCATCTTGATGTAAATGTCACTCCGTCCAGTCCCCTCACGTATAAGCTTAGTGGCACATATTTTCACTGACTAGTTCCATTTCAAAATTCTTCATTGACACTTCAACAGCACAGGTTATAAAATGTCCTCGTTCCATTCTAGAAATTATAAGTTCCTGCGCCTCGAACAATGTAGACAATTCTTCCTCTCAGCAAAATTGCCACCGGCTTTACGTAAGCAGTAGTTTAATAGCATTCACAGCTGTTCAGTTCCATCTTCAAGTCCTCCATCGATGATAAGAGCCCCGTCTATTCTCGAATGTTCACTGCACAAACTATTCCGTATTGTAACTCACGTCCAAAGCTAGTTGCAAAGGGCTAGTTCTCTCGTTATCAAGCCAAGCATGGGCCTGCACGACCGGGGTTATACACTCTGGACTCGGCCGTCTGATATAGCAATCGCGCCCGGCATAACAGCGGTGATTCGTAATTATATTGTCTCTCAGGACTCCGATAAAATCACACCCGATATACAGCGACACTCAGACCTGTGGTGGCATAGCACACACGGCCCTTCGCGATCAAAATCGAATGTAAAAATCACTCTTGCAGCGCAACGGAGTACTGTCCAGTCCGCGCTCAAAACGCATCTGTCTGCGCCACTCAATGTGACCAGCTGCCGAACACCAGAGCTGACCACGTGGTCCGAGACAGCGTGCTCTGCCGGAGATAGTAGACAGCTGTGCGTGACGTCAGACGCGTGACGTCACTCAACCTAGAGGTCGAGCCTGCGAAGATAAAATGTGGTGTTTTGGGCCGTGATTTACGCAGGGTTGCCAAACTGTGCTAAAACTGGAGTTCTATGTTGGGCACATACTCCCCTCTCCCCGGAAAATAAGCGAGTTAACAAAAGCTTATTTTGTATTCTCTTCTATATGCCGCCAATCATGTGCCAAACATATCCTGCTCGTTCCTCAACAGCAGTATCTCTTAAGGCTGGCAGCATTATACTTTCTTATCCTTGCTCCAGATCTTATATCTCTGTTGTCATAGCAATTGCGAGCCACTTTTACTAGGCCCTGGCTTTACGTTCTCTTGCCCTTGCTGCTGGTGAGTTGCTTCTCGCATCTGCTGCAAGTATGCTGGACTTTCTGCATGCCTCTCCTCCAAATTCACCCGATCGTCCCGAGGTTCATCTCTGTTCCACTGCCTATTATAGGTTTGAAATCAACCTCTTCCTTGCTGCCAAGAGTTTCTTCCCTATATATCCCTGGATCTGTAGGTTTGTGAATTGAGTTGCTGCTGTTGGTTTCACCTTGGTTCCATCTCCTATCTCGTTGATTATATCCACGATTCTCATAACGTCCTCTCCAATCTCCTGTATCCTGGAATATTCTTCTTTGTGGTGGTTCAGTCTGTATTTTCCGGTCTGTCACGACTAGATTCACCTCTTGATGCTCTGATCTAGTGTTTCTCGCGTGCATTAAAGAACTGGTGTGATCTAACTTCCTCAGAATTTCGTCACATGTCTTCAAACTATTCGCCCCAGATGCTATAAGCGTTCTCTGAACTTCTACCGGAAATTGCCTCCTTATCGCTTGAATCATCTCCTCTTCGGGTAATGGAGGTTCTAAATATTGTAACCTGGCTAACTGCGTGGTAAAATACCCCGCATACTGCGTCGGGTTAGATGTGGAATATTTCCCAGAGTAAAGTTCTGATCTTATGCTAAGTTGGTCTTCCGAACTCCAGAAACGCCTAAGGAATGCCTTAGCAAACTCCTCGTAATTCGCAAAGGTGCATCTAAATGCTCTAAACCAGGTCAGCGGTTGATTCTCTAACGATCTTTCAATGACCCTTATCTCGCGTTCACTTGGGATCCGATTTTCATCCAGATAATCCCTGAGGTCTCGTAGGAACACGATTGGGGTGATAACTCCCACACCACTAAACATTTTCGGTTTTTCCTCATGACTTCTAATGATAGTTACAGGACTAGCCCCATTAAATCCTCTAGGTGTCGAATCCATTTCTCCCCATCGTTTCTCCTGGTTAATCTCTGGTGAGTTAATTTCCATCGTTTGAACCGGACTATTCATCTGTAAGAAGTTCTCCATACGCGTGATGCGGTCTAGGTGACTACCCTCCAGTATCTTTATGTTATCATTGACTGACGAAATCGCCCCATCTATTTCCGTTTTGACTTGTGTGATATTAGTATTGATTGCGTCCAATTTGTTTTCTATCTACCCTGCTTCCTCATCCATGCGTTTTCGATTTGCATCCACGTCTTGGGCTAATGTGCCAACATTTTCCTCCATCTTCTGGATTTTCGTCTCTACTTTTCCTACTTGTTCCGTTAATTCCTTTCGAATGCCGACAGTAGTTTCATTAAACTCTTTCCTTACTTCCACTATCTCATGTTGGTATTCCCCTTTAAGCTTGTCTACATGAGCGGTTATATCAAATCCCAATCCTTTAATGTTTTCATCTAGCCGTTTTTCTAGGGTCCTGACGTGTGTATTCAATGCTTCCATGTCTTTCTCTACACCTTTCTGAATTTTCTGTATGCCCTCTATCAAATTGTCCTGCATAGTGGCCTTCAATGCATCAAGTTTTGCGTCCATGCTGCTATCAGTTTCCTTTTGACTCTTGGTTATACGCTCTCCTAACTTGGTTATATCTGCCTGTGTTTTTAACGCCTGATTAGCTGCCTCATTTCGGTTTTGATTAAATTTCTTGTCCAATTCATCATGATTTTGTTGGATACTATGATTAAGTCTACCCTCTAACTCCATTTGACCTTGCTTAAAGTCACCTCTTAAATCATCCGGACCCTTCTTTAAATCAGTTTTCAAATCAGCTAACAACTGCCTCAACTCTTCCATATTAGACATGTCAATTAGTACAATAAGACAATACAACATAAGGGAACCATCAAGAGAGACCACACCAAGATTGTACCATACTTTCTACTACTATACCATGGAATTGAACTAATATCAACGAGCTGCATAAATGGATCCTTATCCAATTCTACGCAATTGGATCATTAAACGAAGACCGAATGAAGATCAAAACACCAATCCAAAGGAAAAAGAACTTCTGATCCTGTTGCCTATGTCATTGAAACTAGGAAACAATCTCATTACCAAAGGTAATAAGACCTTCCCAAGAGAAAAAATCATTAGCCTCCCATTCAAGTACCTCAAATGTGGTAATCCAATTTACTTGAGCCACTCAAATGCAAGTGCCAACGACACAACAACCCACACTGGCTGTCAAATTACATTAAAACATCTAATTGCTACACCATCGTGTGTACGATTTCTCAATTCGAGGCTCTGCAGGCTGGGCGCCATTTTATATGTCCCCGTTAACCGCAATCGAATCGGATGACCCGGCGAAAACATCGCAATTCATGCCGATAACACAAGACATACATCAGATAAAGAATTTAAAAAATGATTGAGGTCTGGGTTCGAATATCAAAAAAAAAATACGCCAGTGGGTACGAGAACTCAAGTAGTCTCAGGGGTGGTTAACAGGATGTAGGTGTAACAGGTTAAATCAACCCACCCCCAAACCTAAATCAAAGCAATAGCACAACAGAAGTCAGAAGATAAGCACAATTAAAAAGATAAAAATAGGCATCCATTTATTGGCAACTTATTGACCAATACAAATATAGGAAACCCCCAAAAAGCCTATCTTGCCTCGGAGATTCGATCTAAATGAAAGCTTGATGTGGACCGAAGAAAAAGAAAAATATTTAGATTCCAAATACACATAATTAAGTTTTAAAGGGTCAACGAATCTCCTTGGTCCTATCCTTAAGACACAAATAAAATTAGGAGATATTCGAAGAAAATAAAATAAAATATAAAAAATAGATTCAGTCACATTTGACTATCAACATCAACTAATCACACTAAATGTCCATCAGGTAGTGTCCTAGATTAGTAATATTGTCACTCACTTGAGTTTATAATGGAAGTTAAGTAAATAGCTGGCCTAAAAAAATAATAGTATTGATCTCCGTTCTAACTAATTATTATTTAATTATTAATTAAAAATAATTGCTGCAACAATATAGGTCCTACCTGACCACTCAATTAAAGTTGCAATCAGGATTTATATTTATCGTACAACGTTATTTCAGAGTCTAATTACTCAAAATATTTCAGGCAAACATGCACCCATTATCCTACATTTATGCAAAGTTCAAAGTCATGGCTGATCATTATATCACAACTAAAAGTTCCCATCTTTCCCAATTCGATGGTATGCTTGCAATGTATTTCACTCCACCAATTACATAGTGATTAGATTATCGCCTGCCTACTCCTGTGAATACTTAATTCGCCACCATATGACTGCATTTTGCATAGTCATGCTTATTTAGAAAGATATTACACTACTAATTATTATTACATTATTATTATTTTTATTCACAAAGGGATTCTTCATGATTAATTCTCAGAAAATTTGCCATAAGACGTTCACAGAATATGTGAACTATCATCTTAAATTTATTTTATTACATTCCATTCAATTCTCCCCTCTTTTTTTTATAAACAACTACACCAATCAATCTTTTCTTTGGTAGATAAACTCATTATCTTTTAATTATCATGACCTTTCATTTCATCATATGACTAATGTGCATAAATTATCTAATGCAGGCATGACCTGTAGCAATGTCAAATGGGTAGGTGTCGAAGCATAATTACGAGCATGCTTTTAATAATTAAGTTCTCTATATCAATGAATGTGGACGAAGAAAAAACTGGGAATATTGAAAGTTATAATCTTTCAAAGTTCACATAATTAGATTCACCAAACGCTGAAGTCAAAATCGAGAAAAAAATTCAAAACATGAACTCCACCCTAGCTCTCGACAGCTAGTCTACCACCTTCATTTATTCCATCATGGATTCAGTTCAGTATCCGCGTCGTATTTCCAACCTTATCATCGTAGAAAGAAAATCTTATCATTCAAAGTAGTGACGGATTTACAAAATTCCCAAAAGAAAATATTAATTGGATCATGGTGCCAAGCGTGGTGGATAGTTCCTTGCCACGTGTGAAAACCCTACAATGTGAATAACTTCCTCATATAATTGCTTAATAGACAAAGGAAAGAAACATGTGGCCATTAATAATAATACTAAAAAGATTGATCAACAAATAAATAATAATTAGTTCAACTCCATGGCATCTAGGACTACTGAGTAGTACAAACTACTCACAACTACAAATTGAAGTAATGTTTTAGCTCACCAACTGGCCGAAATAAGAAAATATGATACAAGCCTGGCATGCTCATAGAATGCAGAACCTCTGGGACCTATCTTCATTCAGGACCATCTCCTTCCCATTCCAGAACCGGCAGGATTGCATCTTCCACCATCTTCTTCCTCGCCTCCTCCAGGAATCGAAACCGACACCTTCACGTATCATGGTGGCTGCGTTCTCCGACTCCCACGGTGTGGTTATGTCATGGCAACATCATGGCCTCATCTTGATGTAAATGTCACTCCGTCCAGTCCCCTCACGTATAAGCTTAGTGGCACATATTTTCACTGACTAGTTCCATTTCAAAAATTTTCATTGACACTTCAACAGCACAGGTTATAAAATGTCCTCGTTCCATTCTGGAAATTATAAGTTCCTGCGCCTCGAACAATGTAGACAATTCTTCCTCTCAGTAAAATTGCCACCGGCTTTACGTAAGTAGTAGTTCAATAGTATTCACAGCTGTTCAGTTCCATCTTCAAGTCCTCCATCGATGATAAGAGCCCCGTCTATTCTCGAATGTTCACTGCACAAACTATTCCGTATTGTAACTCACGTCCAAAGCTAGTTGCAAAGGGCTAGTTCTCTCATTATCAAGCCAAGCATGGGCCTGCACGACCGGGCTTATACACTCTGGACTCGGCCGTCTGATATAGCAATCGCGCCCGGCATAACAGCGGTGATTCGTAATTATATTGTCTCTCAGGACTCCGATAAAATCACACCCGATGTACAGCGACACTCAGACCTGTGGTGGCATAGCACACACGGCCCTCCACGATCAAATTCGAATGTAAAAATCCCTTGCCGCGCAACGGAGTACTGTCCAGTCGGCGCTCAAAACGCATCTGTCTGCGCCACTCAATGTGACCAACTGCCGAATACCAGAGCTGACCACGTGGTCCGAGACAGCGTGCTCTGCCGGAGATAGTAGACAGCTGTGCGTGACGTCAGACGCGTGACGTCACTCAACCTAGAGGTCGGGCCTGCGAAGATAAAATGTGGTGTTTCGGGCCGTGATTTACGCAGGGTTGCCAATCTGTGCTAAAACTGGAGTACTATGTTGGGCACATACTCCCCTCTCCTCGGAAAATAAGCGAGTTAACAAAAGCTTATTTTGTATTCTCTTCATTATGCTGCCAATCATGTGCCAAACATATCCTGCTCGTTCTTCAACAGCAGTATCTCTTAAGGCTGGCAGCATTATACATTCCTATCCTTGCTCCAGATCTTATATCTCTGATGTCATTGCAATTGCGAGCCACTTTTACTAGGCCCAGGCTTTACGTTCTCTTGCCCTTGCTGCTGGTTAGTTGCTTCTCTCATCTGCTGCAAGTATGCTGGACTTTCTGCATGTCTCCTCTTCCAAATTCACCCGATTGTCCTGAGGTTCATCTCTGTTCCACTGCCTATTATAGGTTTGAAATCTACCTCTTCCTTGCTACCAAGAGTTTCTTCCCTATATATCCCTGGATCTGTAGGTTTGTGAATTGAGTTGCTGCTGTTGGTTCCACCTTGGTTCCATCTCCTATCTCGTTGATTATATCCACGATTCTCATAACGTCCTCTCCAATCTCCTGTATCCTGGAATATTCTTCTTTGTGGTGGTTCAGTCCGTATTTTCCGGACTGTCACGACTAGATTCACCTCCTGGTGCTCTGATCTAGTGTTTCTCGCGTGCATTAAAGAACTGGTGTGATCTAACTTGCTCAGAATTTCGTCACATGTCTTCAAACTATTCGCCCCAGATGCTATAAGCGTTCTCTGAACTTCTACCTGAAATTGCCTCCTTATCGCTTGAATCATCTCCTCTTCGGGTAATGGAGGTTCTAAATATTGTAACCTGGCTAACTGCGGGGTAAAATACCTCGCATACTGCGTCGAGTTAGATGTGGAATATATCCCGGAGTAAAGTTCTGATCTTATGCTAAGTTGATCTTCCGAACTCCAGAAACGCCTAAGGAATGCCTTAGCAAACTCCTCATAATTCGCAAAGGTGCATCCAAATGCTCTAAACCAGGTCAGCGCTTGATTCTCTAACGATCTTTCAATGACCCTTATCTCGCGTTCACTTGGGATCCGATTTTCATCCAGATAATCCCTGAGGTCTCGTAGGAACACGATTGGGGTGATAACTCCCACACCACTAAACTTTTTCGGTTTTTCCTCATGAGTTCTAATGATAGTTACAGGACTATCCCCATTAAATCCTCTAGGTGTCGAATCCATATCTCCCCATCGTTTCTCCTGGTTAATCTCTGGTGAGTTAATTTCCATCGTTTGAACCGGACTATTCATCTGTAAGAAGTTCTCCATACGCGTGATGCGGTCTAGGTGACTACCCTCCAGTATCTTTATGTTATCATTGACTGACGAAATCGCCCCATCTATTTCCGTTTTGACTTGTGTGATATTAGTATTGATTGCGTCCAATTTGTTTTCTATCTACCCTGCTTCCTCATCCATGCGTTTTCGATTTGCATCCACGTCTTGGGCTAATGTGCCAACATTTTCCTCCATCTTCTGGATTTTCGTCTCTACTTTTCCTACTTGTTCCGTTAATTCCTTTCGAATGCCGACAGTAGTTTCTTTAAACTCTTTCCTTACTTCCACTATCTCATGTTGGTATTCCCCTTTAAGCTTGTCTACATGAGCGGTTATATCAGATCCCAATCCCTTAATGTTTCCATCTAGCCGTTTTTCTAGGGTCCTGACGTGTGTATTCAATGCTTCCATGTCTTTCTCTTCACCTTTCTGAATTTTCTGTATGCCCTCTATCAAATTGTCCTGCATAGTGGTCTTCAATGCATCATGTTTTGCGTCCATGCTGCTATCAGTTTCCTTTTGACTCTTGGTTAAACGCTCTCCTAACTTGATTATATCTGCCTGTGTTTTTAACGCCTGATTAGCTGCCTCATTTCGGTTTTGATTAAATTTCTTGTCCAATTCATCATGATTTTGTTGGATACTATGACTAAATCTACCCTCTAACTCCATTTGACCTTGCTTAAAGTCGCCTCTTAAATCATCCTGACCTTTCTTTAAATCAGTTTTCAAATCAGCTAACAGCTGCCTCAACTCTTCCATATTAGACATGTCAATTAGTACAATAAGACAATACAACATAAGGGAACCATCAAGAGTGACCACACCAAGATTGTACCATACTTTCTACTACTATACCATGGAATTGAACTAATATCAACGAGCTGCATAAATGGATCCTTATCCAATTCTACGCAATTGGATCATTAAACGAAGACCGAATGAAGATCAAAAACACCAATCCAAAGGAAAAAGAACTTCTTATCCTGTTGCCTATGTCATTGAAACTAGGAAACAATCTCATTACCAAAGGTAATTAGACCTTCCCAAGAGAAAAAATCATTAGCCTCCCATTCAAGTACCTCAAATGTGGTAATCCAATTTACTTGAGCCACTCAAATGCAAGTGCCAACGACACAACAACCCACACTGGCTGTCAAATTACATTAAAACATCTAATTGCTACACCATCGTGTGTACGATTTCTCAATTCGAGGCTCTGCACGCTGGGCGCCATTTTATATGTCCCCGTTAACCGGCATCGAATCGGATGACCCGGCGAAAACATCGCAATTCATGCCGATAACACAAGACATATATCAGATAAAGAATTAAAAAAATGATTGAGATCTGGGTTCGAATATCAAAAAAAAAAAACGCCGGTGGGTACGAGAACTCAAGTAGTCTCAGGGGTGGTTAACAGGATGTAGGTGTAACAGATTAAATCAACCCACCCCCAAACCTAAATCAAAGCAATAGCAGAACAGAAGTCAGAAGATAAGCACAATTAAAAAGATAACAAGTAGTTCCGTGAAGAACTTTACAGCCTATTTTCATATATCCTACTTATGTTAATTGCCACTATTTAACATACACAATTTCAGTTTGATTGCTGTAATAGATTCGTAGATATTGAGAACCGACTAAATATTTCGGATGGTCGCCATGTTGGATTTTATATATGTAGGTCCTAGAGTTATGTACTGTTACATGCAGATTATTGTGAACGTGTAGTATTCAAACTTCAATCGCATAATTAGGACACAAGAAAAAACAAGGAGAGTTTAAAATTTTTCATATCTGCCATCTTGAGGTTATGGAGACAATTGAAATAAATTACATGCCAGTGGATTAACATTCGGATAAAGATTTACTGTACCAAGTTTCACTGCACGCGGATGGTTAAATTGCGAGAAACGTCCATGTGAATATTTATAATTCGCGTCACCGCCATGTTGGATTTGTGATCACCAGGTTATTTAAAGTCCTATAGGTGAACTTAAGTTCATAGCCCCTATGAACATTAAAAAATGCAGTTTGATTGCTAAAATAGATTCGTAGATATTCAGTATCGTCTAAATATTTCGGATGGTCGCCATGTTGGATTGTTAAATGTATAGGCCATAGAGTCATGTACCATTAAAGGAAAATTATTGCGTAGGTTCATTATTCAAACTTTCACTTCGATCGCATGACTACATCACAAGAAATAAAAACTTAATTTTAAAATTGGCACTGCCGCCATCTTGAGGTTATGTAAACAATTGAAATAAATTAGATACCAGTGGATTACAATGTGTATAAATATTTCCTGCACCAGGTTTCAGTGCGCTTGGAACATTAAATCGCGAGAAAGGTCTATTTAAAATGTTTAAATTCGCTTGGCCGCCATGTTCGTTTTGTAGTTAACCGGTTTTTGAAAATCTTATAGATGGACTTCCAGTAGTGCCTTTTATCTCAGTACAAAATTTTAGGGAGATACCGCTAACAGTTTCAGAGATATAGAATGCCGGTGAAATATTTCGCACATCCGCCATCTTGTGATTATGTAAACAATTGAACGAAGTTAGATGTCGGTGCATTACAATGTATATAAACATGTACTGTACCAAGTTTCATTGCGTTTGGTTGGTCAAATCGCGAGAAGCGTCAATTAAAATTCGCAAATTCGCTTGGCCGCCATGTTGGTTTTGTAGTTACCAGGTTTTCAAAAGTCACATAAGTGAACTTATAGTAGTTCCCTCTATCACCATAGAAAATGTCAGGGTAATATCGGTAATATTTTCGGAGATATTGAATGCTGGTGAAATATTTCGCACAGCCGCCATGTTGGATTGGTGAGTCGTAACAAAATTTGAAGGGCACGGTCGAGGTCGCCGGGAATAGTGCTATGAACTTTCCGAGTTTCATTGAAGTCGCTCCTGCCGTTTAGATTTTATTAGGGGGGGACACACACACGAATCACACACACACACGCACACACACACGGACAAACGGTGATCTCATAAGCCTATTTTTTCAAAATTGAAAATAGGCTAAAAATAGGCATCCATTTATTGGCAACTTATTGACTAATACAAATATAGGAAACCCCCAAAAAGCCTATCTTGCCTCGGAGATTCGATCTAAATGAAAGCTTGATGTGGACCGAAGAAAAAGAAAAATATTTAGAGTCCAAATACACATAATTAAGTTTTAAAGGGTCAACGAATCTCCTTGGTCCTATCCTTAAGACACAAATAAAATTAGGAGATATTCGAAGAAAATTAAATAAAATATAAAGAAAATAGATTCAGTCACATTTGACTATCAACATCAACTAATCACACTAAATGTCCATCAGGTAGTGTCCTAGATTAGTAATATTGTCACTCACCTGAGTTTATAATGAAAGTTAAATAAATAGCTGGCCAAAAAAAAATAGTATTGATCTCCGTTCTAACTAATTATTAATTAATTATTAATTAAAAATAATTGCTGCAACAATATAGGTCCTACCTGACCACTCAATTAAAGTTGCAATCAGGATTTATATTTATGGTACATCGTTATTTCAGTCTAATTACTCAAAATATTTCAGGCAATCAAGCACCCAATATCCTACATTTATGCAAAGTTCAAAGTCATGGCTGATCATTATATCCCAACTAAAAGTTCCCTTCTTTCCCAATTCGATGGTATGCTTGCAATGTATTTCATTCCATCAATTACATAGTGATTAGAATATCGCCTGCCTACTCCTGTGAATACTTAATTCACCACCATATTACTGCATTTTGCATAGTCATGCTTATTTAGAAAGATATTACATTACTAATTATTATTACATTATTATTATTATTATTTTTATTCACAAAGGGATTCTTCATGATTAATTCTCAGAAAATTTGTCATAAGACGTTCACAGAATATGTGAACTATCATCCTAAATTTACTTTATTACATTCCATTCAATTCTCCCCTCTTTTTTTATAAACAACTACACCAATCAATCTTTTTTTTTAGATAAATTCATTATCTTTTAATTATCATGACCTTTCATTTCATCACATGACTAGTGTGCATAAATTATCTGATGCAGGCATGACCTGTAGCAATGTCAAATGGGTAGGTGTCGAAGCATAATTACGAGCATGCTTTTAATAATAAAGTTCTCTATATCAATGAATGTGGACGAAGAAAAAAAATGGGAATATTTAAAGTTATAATCCTTCAGAGTTCACATAATTAGATTCACCAAACGCTGAAGTCAAAATCGAGAAAAAAAAATTCAAAACATGAACTCCACCCTAGCTCTCGACAGCTAGTCTACCACCTTCATTTATTCCATCATGGATTCAGTTCAGTATCCACGTCGTATTTCCAACCTTATCATCGTAGAAAAAAATCTTATCATTCAAAGTAGTGACGGATTTACAAAATTCCCAAAATAAAATATTAATTGGATCATGGTGCCAAGCGTGGTGGATAGTTCCTTGCCACGTGTGACAACCCTACAATGTGAATCACTTCCTCATATAATTGCTTAATAGACGAAGGAAAAAAAACATGTGGCCATTAATAATAATAATAAAATGATTGATCAACAAATAAATAATAATTAGTTCAAGTCCATGGCATCTAGTACTACTGAGTAGTACGAACTACTCACAACTACAAATTGAAGTAATGTTTTAGCTCACAAACTGGCCGAAATAAGAAAATATGGTACAAGCCTAGCATGCTCATAGAATGCAGAACCTCTGGAACCAATCTTCATTCAGGAACATCTCCTTCCCATTCCAGAACCGGCAGGATTGCATCTTCCACCATCTTCTTCCTCGCCTCCTCCAGGAATCGAAACCGACACCTTCACGTATCATGGTGGCTGCGTTCTCCGACTCCCACGGTGTGGTTATGTCATGGCAACGTCATGGCCTCATCTTGATGTAAATGTCACTCCGTCCAGTCCCCTCACGTATAAGCTTAGTGGCGCATTTTTCACTGACTAGTTCCATTTCAAAATTCTTCATTGACACTTCAACAGCACAGGTTATAAAATGTCCTCGTTCCATTCTGGAAATTATAAGTTCCTGCGCCTCGAACAATGTAGACAATTCTTCCTCTCAGCAAAATTGCCACCGGCTTTACGTAAGCAGTAGTTCAATAGCATTCACAGCTGTTCAGTTCCATCTACAAGTCCTCCATCGATGATAAGAGCCCCGTCTATTCTCGAATGTAGACAGCTGTGCGTGACGTCAGGCGCGTGACGTCACTCAACCTAGAGTTCGGGACTGCGAAGATAAAATGTGGTGTTTTGGGCCGTGATTTACGCAGGGTTGCCGATCAGTGCTAAAACTGGAGTACTATGTTGGGCACACTATTCAAATAAAAAGGCAATCACTGAATGAAAATTTTTATAAAAAAACCTCGTCACTTGTTGCGTTTAAAACGAAACTTTTAGGAACAACATTTAATAAGTGTCTGTTAGCTATCACAGCTAATTCTAGTAAATCATTAAGGCAAGTATATTTCTCTCTGCCAGATTCATACTTGTAGAGATTTTCTCTCTGACTTGTATTAACTTGTATTAACCTTATAGCCGTTTGCGAACGTTCACAGTAATGTAATAAATGGAATGGCATTGCGTCTTACAGAAATAGATGGACTTTTGTGATTGTATTGCCATGGTTACCGGCTTGCATTCTTTCAGTAGCTTAATAAATGAAATTAGTTTTCTGGGAATATCTCAAAAACTGTTGGTTTTAGGACCTTAAAATGTGGTTTTCGAGGCCCGTAGGGTTCCGAGTTAGCCTAATTTCGATTTTTGCAAAAAATGAAAGTAGACTTATGAGATCACTACAGGGCCAAAAATTGTGTGTCTGTCTGTGTGTGTGTATGTGTGTGTGTGAGTGTGTGTACTCTGAATGTCTGTCCCCCCTATCTATTCGAACACGGTGAAACCGAATTGAACGAAATTTGGTACAGAGGTAGAACAAGCAAAGGCCACCTCAGTGTCATGTTTTATATCGCCGCCATCTTTACCAAATCTGAATGGCGGCCACTCAAACGTTCAAAACGTAAAATCTAATAGCGACTAACCAAATTATCCGATCTCTACCAAATTTGGTAATAACATACCTTCATATAGGACGCGTCTTGTGACCACACTACAAGGTCATCTGCCGTACCATTTCAGGATGGCGGCCGTTCGAATTATGCAAACTTTATAATCCATATCATGGGACCCACCAGTTCCGATTATCGAGCCGAGAATCGATTTAACTGTTCTAAAGGAAGAGGCACGTATTAAATTAAAAGTTTATTTTGTAATACTATAGTGCAGAAGTGATTTTAAAAAGCTGAGCCGTCTCGGTAAGAAGAAAAGATGGCAGCGGATATCTTGTGCCTGACTTATATTTCACTAATTTGAGTATTGCATGCAATATAGCGTACTGATACAAAATAAATAAACTTTGTATGAAATGCTTTATACATAAATAATATACTCCACTGATGAAATCGTTAGGTCTAAATCATTATTTGCTAACAAGTTCTATGTAAGTCATTTTATATAGATCAATGTTCGTTGGCACAAATGGCTCCGTGGTAAAGCGTTAGTCTGTCATTCATATGCCTATGGTTCAAACCCCATCAGAGTTTGGTTTTTTGCTTGAAATTTTACATATTTGTTGCTTTGTAATGACTCAGACATTTTAAAATTAAGCCTTATATTGTGCATATTACGGTGCAAAACATATATTTAATTAAAACATAATTCGCCAGCAGATTTGCTCGAGACATCTAGCAGCCAAAACGGTAACTGCACGCCGGCCTACTTATTAACTTCCAGATTTTATTGAAAAGTTTCTTCTTATGACCGCTAGAATGCACTCGCCCTGTTAGGATTATATTGTTCGATATTTCTCCACTAGATTTCACGACTGGTCTGCATGGGACTCCATTGATAGTATACCATTGGCATTCTATGCGCATCGAATTTGAAGAATGACAGGATGATACTATGATACATTTTGTAACATTTATTAATTATTAATGCCCAATGTTGGTAGCGACAAATGTAACAGTTTCGCTAGCCCACACGTTGAACGACAAGTGTAACGGTTTGACTGCCCCTAACTGTTGGGTGATAAATGTAACTGTTTTCCTTTGCCTAAGCTATGTTGTTTTAATGGACGCCAAGACCTCAACGCAATGCTGAAATCTAAATTTGTATTTAACAACGTCTAGCTCTGGTAGAACACCTTCAAGAATCTATTCACTCAGATCGTGGTATGATTTGATCATTAACCCAACAAACAATTGTATCAGGAGAAGGAATTGGTCTATATCTAATGCTACCTACTGAAAGCAAAGATTGCATTGTAAAAGAATTGAATTTATTATATAAAACAAGTATAGCAAAATTAATAAAAATAATATGTTTAAAATTTAAATTGGAGCGTTGCGATTTTAATATTACCGATAGAAAATAACGTGAAAACGGAGTCTGATAAATTATTGATTTTACTCTTATTCCCAAGCTATGAAGTTACTGAAATATGAAATATAAAACAAAGAGAAATGAGAGATTGCGTATTTCTGCGTCATTCGCGCTTACCACTGGAAATTGCCAAATCATTTCCCTCGTACTGGATGATGCTGTGTGCTTCCCACAGTCTCCTGGACGTCGTCATCTCCGTCGATATTTGATGATGTAGATTTGGTGACTTTATGGTCCTAACAACGGAGCCATACCCTCGTACAACCAAACTGGTTAAGTTTTAAACAGATAGTTCTCCACTCCACGGAACATTGGAGCGACACACACTTGCAACCGAACTAGTCAAGTCTTTCACAGATTCTCCTCCCTCCACGGAACATCGGACGATATATGCCCCTGTCGGCTCCCCACCTCGGTACCGACTTCCAGCTTACGTGGTCTCCACTGATTGGCTGCTCCCCACACTCTACTTCCCCTTCTCTGGCTCATTACACACGGCGCGCGGATGAAGAAGTCGATTTCCGTTCCCACTATCCGCCTTTTCTTGACGCTGCAACCCCGCTTGCGTAATACTATTTGACAAGAATCAGCCCGTATCTGAATTTCCAGGGAGTCATGTCTCTCATAATATCCTAACTGACGAAACTCCGTAAAATTCCGTAATCACATAATTTTCTATGATATTGTCGTTCGTAATAATTTGCTTGATAGCGTTTTCTAAGACATAGAAAACCTATCTGTATGCTTATAATTTTTATAAAATGCTCCGAAAATACCTTAATAATAATTATAATAAATTAATAATAATAATAAATTAACATGAAAACTTCTCTTGGCTGAACAATTTGCCGCGTAAATAAATATAGAATGGCTTCCTACTGACTTTTGCCAGTGGCATAAAAACCCCTCGAAAAACACGTTACAATTTTTACTTCTTATTTTAAAGGTTTTTTTTTACAGCCTATTGTGCGTTATTTGAAAATGTTATTTAAAGTAAATAACAAAACGTTTTCACATAGTAACTGAATTCTAGCCACTGGTACTAGTTCAGGTTATTAAGACTTTTATTTCAGGCAAATAGCAATCGAAAATATCCACATAGTTTGTATATACACGTCTCTGTAGGGACATGGAAAAATTTGTTAATTCAATTAGGGTTGTGAAAGCCATGCACAACCAGACGTGTAAAGACATGCCTCAACTCAAAGTTGGATGTTGCCCACGGCAGGTCGATTATGTAATAATAACAATAATAATAATGTTATTTGTTTTACGACCCTTTTAATTACTGCTGCATTTAGATAGGCCGGGGTGCCGGAATTTTGGCCCGAAGGGGATCTTTAACGTGCCAGTAAATCTACTGACACGGCTCCCTCGCATTTGTGCACCCTCAAATGCCAGCTGACTGCGCCAGGATACGAACCTGCAACCTAGGGCCCAGCAAGCGAGAACATTACAGCAGAGCCACGCAGTCAGTCCGGTCGATTATGTCTCCAGATCCATAACATTCTTGAGATACTTCTTATCTATCTTTCTTCAATGATGGTAGTAGTTTTTTTTCTTGGTTGTGGCGTTTGGTAGAGGTAAATAGTTTCTAAGGTCTTCAACCAAGAAATGATTCTATTATACTCTTTGATAATAACAACGAGTTATAACTATACTCATACATTTAGGAGAAAGTAGGCTATATGTTCTTTACTGAACATCTTGTTTTGTTTCTCAGATTGAGACGCTGAAAATGAGCTTTGTCTCGTCTTTCTACGCCCATTTCAGCATGCATTTTAAGGGGTTGGCCCTTTTTTTATGAGAGGTAATGCGCCCTTATCCTACGGTCATAGGTTAAGTTCGCATGGTTTTCAGTCATGCGAAAAACAGCGCTTAAATGAGCCTCGATTTGCAGGGAAAAGGAAGTCTGATATTGCGTCATTTTAATCATATTAAACTCCTGCCGCAGTGTTATTAGGGCAAGTCATGCAACTGACCGCTTGACGAACCAAAGATACGTCGCACGGAACTCGCTGACAAAGGCGAGTCGAGAACATACTTCTTAAACGCGCATTTACAACGCAGGTGTACGCTCAAGGACTTTCGAGGGGTTTGCATCAGGTTTCGTTCTGGAAAGTTCTGTTGTACGTCGTATTCTGGTTACACCACGCCCCTAAGTTGCTAAATTAATTTATTTTTACGATACGGCAGCACCCAGGATCAAACCATTGACTACAACAAGCCGGAAGTAATCCTGAGATTTTTTGCAGATGAGGGGAATAATTAAGTCATCAAGAAATTAATAAATCAGTGGTCCAGAACTGGGATCCTTCCGCGGATCCGTCTGGGTTGGAGAGTTTTGGTGTGAGAGTGGGGATGGCGTATATTTCGCCATAAGTAGTCCGGAGGACGCAGTATTGATATCCCCTAAAATTACGATCGATTATCGATGATAATCCTATGATTCGACGGACCTTACTATCACGAATAATGTGTACACAATGTATTGGAATAGATGTGTTGGAATACGGAGCTCTTGCATGTGGAACCATCTTCAGGTGCTCAGTCGCCATGTTTTAGATATATTGCACCCCCACACAGTCCGCGGGGTTAGTCTTCCGTAGTCCACGCAGTTAGTTAGTCGTCCGCAGTGTGGTTGTCAGTCGTCACGCAGTTAGTGCGCGAGTTGTGAGTTGATGCGTCGTTTCGCGAACCCGCCGGAGGCTGTTAGGGTGTTTGCAGTGCGCTACAGTGCAGTTCGACACATTTTCGATGAACAGTTACACGCACTCACGATAAGTCAGTTTACATTCAGTCGTCATGCAGTTTTCACGCTACAGACAATGACACTCAGTTGTATGTAAATGGTCAGTACGACTCAAGGCTGCAGGTTGAACATTTCAGAGAAACAGTAGTAACTTTAGTAGGCAGCATATGTGTGCAGGAAGAGCCTGGAGTGTTGCAAGTTAACACAGGTTGTATAGCTAAAGAAACAGTACTGTCAGTCGCAGAAGTTGGGAGGTGCGCAGTTGATCGCTCGAGACTCGAACCCTCGCCACTGGAACAAGGACAGTTCTGTGAATGAACAGTGGGAAGAAGGAACTCATCGAGATTACCAGTCCGGCGCGTGCGAAGAGTGAAGTAACAGAAGAATAGGCGCATGGTCTAACGAGTGTTGCGTAACCATAGCCCGATTTTTATGTGAAAAGTGTATTGTGATATAACGTGTGCGTGTTGGATAAGGTACTAGAGTACAGCAACCGTACCACTAGTGTTATTTTTTTGTGTAAGAATAAGGTGAAATTCAGTGATAACCATGATTATCAATCACTCAATGATATTGCTCCAAGACAAGGTTCCACTCTGGTCGAACCAAAGACTATCTAGATGGTGAGATCGTTTCTCCCTGTGTTTCATTTTTCCTGTGTATTTTACTGAGAGTGCATGTTGAGAGCCCGCACCACTTAGTGTCTGAGCTACGGTGGCATTCGCCAAGGTCGTAAACTCCCTACCCCTCTCCATAACGGGACCTTTTATGTCCTAATGAGGCTATGTTTGACAGTCATGTTCATGTAGACAGCTGACTTCCTGGTCAGAGGAAATCATGCATAATATTCAGATTCATTTCCAAGATTAATTCATGATGAGATTTACATATGGTACTGTAATACACTAACCTTGTGATCCAAGTCTATTATGAAGGTATTAATTATAATAATAATTATGATAATAATAATAATAATAATTCATGGATTTCAAGACTAGATTCATTTTAGGGTACAGGTATCCAGTAACCTTTGGATAGTGGATTCCATCACGGCGGTAATAATTAAAGTTGATAATCATATTGATAGCATTGATAGCAATGATACTAATGATAATAATAATAATAATGGTGACTTGTATTATAGTGGAAATCGTTTGGTGATTGATTTTCCTTTTCGTGAAGTTAATTGCTCACTCAGATAGTAGCAAGCGTCTGTGAACGTGCAATGCTCTGAAAAAGGTAGGTGAGAGTCCTTGCTTCGAAGCCTACGAGTTAATATATTTTTCCTGCTAGCGTGTTCTCCTGTAAATACATATTTGTGTCATGTAGTTAAGCACACGCCCATAAGACTTTGACGGACGGTATTGAATCCGGGACCTGGATCATTTTGTTACGAGTCCTGAATTCAATCCTTGGATGATCATGTTTCTAAGGTATCTTGTGTTTATTTTAAATATCAGAGTAGCACATCTCAAACTCAAATCCCATTGAGGTCGTATGAGTGTAAATTTGCCAGTTGATATTGATAAGTACGCATTGACGTATGCTTTAAACTCAAAGGTATAAGTGTGCCAAATTTCATATCCTTTTGAAGGGCAAAGTTTGTAGTTGTGAATAATGGATACATGAGTATTGTGATTTGGTGAAAGTGTCTTAATCCACCAAAGGGATCACATGGGCAATGTTGCCAGATCAAGTTATAAACTGATTACCTCATGAATATTATAATTATGGAAGCCCTAAATTAATGGTGGATACGCAAATGGCTTAATGTTTGTTGTATTAATTAATTGGCACACAACGGCAAGTTGCCATGGTATTTTGAATATTGAATTCAGAGATGTGGAATGTGTTACAGTGAATATTAACTACGACCATGTCAGATTGATTGTCATCTTGGCATATGATCAATGATTGGTTGTTTGTTTAATTGAAATATTGGATTAATTGATTGACAATCGATTATTGATAATTGATGGGATTCACATCTCAATAAAAGTTTAATTAATTTAATTTAAATATTATTTGATTCACTGTGTGATTTGAATTGATAATTGATTTAATTGAGGTTAATTTAATTGTAATGTAATTGATTTAATTGAGATTTATTTAATTAAAGTGTAATTAATTTAATTATGGTTGATTAATTGAAGTGTAATTAATTTAATGCAGGTGTGATTAATTTAATTGGAATTTAATTATTCATTTTTTGATGTTTTGACATTTTTTAATTTTTTATATATTTTTTAATCTTTTCGATTGATTTTAACATTTTTTCGTTATTTTTGATTTCTTTTGGATTTATTTCAAAATTTTGTAATTCGTTAAGTTGTTTTGAGATTGGTTCAATTTTGAATAGTGTCTTATTCTAATTTTTGATTTTCCTGAGTTAATATTTTGTATTTTTCTTTCCTTTCGATCATTTTTGTATTTTTTTACCAGTGTTAATAAAGTTGTTTTTCCTTTGGTTTTGAATCCTGTGTGTGATGATTTATTTATCAGCCCTGTTGATCTTCCAAATGTTGCATACCAGGACAGTTGTTATCTTCAAGCAGGAACGCACCACCCCGAGAATAGAATCCTGTCCTGAAGGTCCTCTGTTCAAAAGGGTACATAGGGCGGTGGGTAGATTGCTCATATATCCTAATCTGTTTTCTTTTATTAGTGGAAGATTATAGTGGTTAACACACTCAGAGGCACACGGGTGAAGTAGCATAGTATGTTTTATCTTGCAATGCCTAATCATATGGCATGGTGGACGCACTTGAGCTCCAGGCACCCATGAGGTACCAACTTCCCGAAGCAATTCCCCGTGGGCATTTTGGCTGACCCACAACGCGCGGAGGAGCGACGGCCGAACTCACGCGTCCACTTGACGCCCGAACATTGGGGCGAACAGGCCGGCGGTCGTTTTCCCGCGCAACCACTTGGCGCCCAACGTGTTTAGCCAGATGCTTGAAGCTATTATGGAGCTCAACCAATTTGCAGTTACTGTGTTGCCAGGATTATTACTATTCTTAAATTTAATTACACAGTAAGCTGGATAAAGCCCTTAATGTTTCTTTGTTGAGTTTCCATACTGGACTCATAGAGCCTTATTTTGGCGAGGCCTAAGGAAGGCATTAATTTCTTATTAAATTAATGTTGTCTATGAGTCCATGACATTTTATTTTTTTGTATACGGGAAGTAGATTTTCATTTTATTAACACTGCGCGGTTAATTACCTCAATTTTGGTGAAGAAGATGGGGTTTTACTTAAAACAAAATATTCACTGGAATATCCACATGGAGATTTGAGATGTGTTGCATGTTGGTGCAGGTGAAGTTGTTGTCCCAGCATGGATGAGTGCAACCCCGTTTGTTCGAATTGATTGTTATGGTATCGTTAGGGAACATGAAGGCTCTGATGGAGCAAATGGGTAAGGAACAAGTAGCGCAGCTTGCAGGACAGTTAGTTCAATTGAAATTCGAGAGTGAGGAACATCTGACACATCAGTTAACGCAACAATTAGCACAGTTGAAATTCGAGAGTGAGGAACACTTGACACGACAATAAACACAGTTAAAGGTCGATAGTGAGGTCCAACTCGATCACATCAGGTCTGAAATGAAGCAGATAAGTCAAGCCTGCGAACAAAATAACAATGAAATGCAAAGACACAGGGTTGCTATTGAAAGCCAAGTTGACAATATCGCCAAGAGGATGTCAGTTTTAAAAATGGGTACTCAGACGCAGATGTCTACCTTTAAGAGGGAGCTCATTACGGCACAAGCGGATGTTATCGAACTACAAGAAGGCCATACGGAAACATCAGCCAGACTTGAGGCAGTTGAAACCGACATCTCCAGATTTAAGGAAGAATTCAAGGAAACATGGCAGGCGATAAGAGAAGAAATAATAGAATCCCAGGAAGGAAAAGGTGAGGTATGGATTCAAGACAGAGAGGATCTCAAAAGAGACAGGGAATTGGTATATGATAATATTCGCAAAGAGAATAAAGAAGAAAACAAAGAACTGTTGCGAGAACTAGGTGAAGATAAGAGAAGAAGTCACAAGGTGGAAATGGAATTGTTAGCACGGCTAGAAAAACAGGAAAGCAAGCAATCCAAGAACGAAGTGAGGACCATGATACAGGATAAGGCTATAGCTGACTTGCAGATGAGAATAAATGAGCCAATAATGGAAACACATGGGAAAGATAAAACTGGATTTCAGGATCGGCTCAGTCCAGGAGATGAGGAGAGACCATACAGTCCCGATTTTCATGACATCAGAGGACGGACTTCGACGCCATCGGAGCATACAGTGGCCACTCAAGTAGTACAGGTCATCCGCATGAATGATGACCGGCCGAACAAGATTTCAGGTACGACAAATGTTACTCCAAAAAGTTTTCTCCGAGAAGTAATGGAGTACATCAAAGAGACTAAGTTCCCCGAAGATCGTCAGCTGAGGACGGTAGAGAATCTCTTAACCGGCAATGCCTTACAGTGGTTTAGGAGTTTCCGATATACGTTTAACACTATGGAAGAATTTCGGGAAGTATTTTTGAAGAAATATTGGAGTTGGTCGGCGCAACAAAATTTGAGAGCAGAGCTGTACGCTCGCCGGTATAGCACTACTTCCCCAACAAAATACTCGGAGTACTTCATAACTCAGTTACACAGAATGAAGGAACTGGATATGCCACCAACGGAAGTAGAAATGGCGACGGCGATCGAAAAACAGTTACCACTGGCAGTCCAGCAGATAATGGCGACGGCAGATGTGCTAACCGCGGTACGGGCGGAAGAAATACTTCGCCATTTGGACGAAACAGCAGTGCATAGTACACAACGAGCACATCGGACGGTCGGAAACGTCAACTCAGCTGAAATTACAGAGCCATCCCGTAAGCGACGCAAGGGAAGGAACGCTAACTCCACAGAAGAGCAAATGGATTGGGAAGAGCATGGACGCCAAAATTCCGGAGTCAGAACCCAACAGCCTGAGAATCCTCAGAATGCTGGATGGAGACCCGATTGGAGATACAATCGCGCATGGAGGATGAATGGAGGATCACCCAGACCTTACCCTTGGAGAGGACGAGGATTCTGGAGAGGTAGATCTTCATGGTCTCGGGGAAGGCCATGGCAAGCTGGAAGGCCACGTCCGTCACATCAGGAGAAAATGGAACGATGGCACAAAGGGACGCAAAAATACCTGGATGAACTCCAAGCTCAAGCTTCACCAAGAGGGGGAGACGAAAACAAATGGACTAAAGGCATGGAAGCTCGTAAGAATCCAGATGTCATGGAGACTGGAGCAGAAAGCCTGGAATAGCAGGAGAGCCATAGAGCGAGAGGACAAAATACTCGGGAAGCATCCCAAGATAAAAACAACTCCAATATTAGATCGACAGGACAAGGCGGTTGATTTGAATGGGCCACATAAATATTTGGTAGTCGCTCAAATAAGTGATTGGGTCTTAAGAGAAGGGGAATTAGCCGAAGACTTAAAGGGGCCAGAGATAAAGGTCATTAATGAATTACCGGTCATACATGCCCGAGTAGGAGGTTTAATGGTTAAGTGCTTGGTGGACACAGGGGCCAGTGTTAGCCTAGTCTCACAAGCATTGGTGAATGAATTGGGAAGGCATCTCAAACTTCCTATCTTGCCCCTTTCCAATGTCAAAATTAAGGGAATCATTCCGGACAAATCCACCACATGCAAGAGTCAAACTCTTCTCGAGATTGTTGTGCAAGGATACAGTATGCCACACCCATTCATTGTAATGAGTAGAATAAATTATAATATCATTCTGAGTGTCTTTTATAAGGGAATATTGAGCAGTTATTGATTTGGCAAATAAGGTTGTCCTATTCAAAATTGCGGATGGAAATCACCCAATGAAGATTCCGCTGAATCCAGACGTTCCAAGAGATTCCGAGGAAGTGTGGATGGTACAGAGTTGTTGTCAGTTAAATCAGCGACTCAATTATTTCGACTACGATCTAATAAAACCGGAGGTATGGACCACGACTCAGGAAGATGAGGTCGGAGATTCTGAGGCAGAATTTGCAAGGAAGATGCATGAGGCCAAAATTAACGATGATGATCGGATAAAGTTAGGGGAAATACTAAGAAAACATCAACAAGTTTTTGACTCCAAGCCAGGAAAGATTAAGGGATTTAAGTATGCGATGCAGATCAATAACTGGTCACCTTTCAAGAAGAAGGCATACCCTGTTGCTGAAAAATACATCAGTGAAGTTGCCACGACTTTAAAGAAAATGGGAGATGGGGGCATAATAGGTAAAATGGCCACTCCTTTCGTAAACCCAATGGTAGTAGTCTTGAAACCCAACGGGACTGTGCGAGTCTGTTTAGACGCGCGTGAAATAAATGAGAGACTGATCCCGGAGTACGACCAGGCTCCACCAATTAAGGAGATCATCCGAAGGTTCAGAAACAGGGTTTATTTTAGTTCAATCGATTTGACGAGCAGTTATCATCACCTGGAGCTGGATGAGAAATCGCAGCTGCTCACGGGATTCTTGTTTGACCAGCAAACATACGTGTTCCAAAGGTTACCTTTTGGTATCAAGACAGCTGGATCCGCGTTAATTAGAGCACTTGATCACAACCTGACGCCGGATGTCAAGAGTATAACTACCCAGTACGTGGATGACATCTTGCTAGCTTCCGAAGATGTGGATGAACACCCGGCGAACTTGGAAAAACTACTGGCGAATCTCGAACAGGCCAACTTCAAAATTAACATCGAAAAGTCTCACTTTTGCCAGAGGGAAGTGTTGTATTTAGGTCATATAATTGATGGTGACAGGATCAGACCAAACCCAGCGAAGTTGGAAGCGATTCGGAACTTTCCGAAACCAACTAGAGTAAAACATGTTCGTCAATTTTTGGGCATACGTAATTTCTTTGCTGATCATTGTCCAGGATACACAGAAGCTATGGCTCCACTCCAGGACATGCTACGGAAGAATAATCGATGGGCATGGAGTGATGAATGTGATCGTGCTTTAAGGAAGGCCAAGGAACTATTAGCGGGAAGCATCAAATTGAGTTACCCTGATTTTTCGCGCCAGTTCATTATACAAACTGACGCATCCCAAATTGGAGTCGGTGCCATGCTATACCAGGAAGACCCAGAGAATCCACAGAATAAATCGTACTTAGCCGTTGCAAGTCGCAAACTGAGGAAGCATCAGCTGAACTATACCATTCCCGTGGCTCATGATCTCGCGATTAACGGTCACGTTAAACTACAAGCTTGCTTGAACTATACCATCACGGAGCGAGAGCTATTATCCATTATATTCGCTCTATAGAGGTGGAGGAAAATTGTGTACGGTTTCAAAATTCTCATTAGGACCGACCATAAAAGCCTTGTGTTTCTCTTGAAGACGCCGATGGCAGGAGAAAGAGTCAATAGATGGTCACTTTATGTCCAACAATTCGACATCACAATTGAACATCATCCGGGGAGATTCAACCTAATACCAGACATTTTGAGTCGGAATCCAGATCAGGAGGATCAGGTTGAGTCAGTAAATCAGATTCAACTCACCAGGCAGGATCGAGACTTTTTGGAACGACTGATAGGAATCAAAATTTAGCAAGAAAAGGACCCTTGAATGAACATGATCATAAATTACTTCCAAAGAAAGTTACAACCTGGAACTCCCGCATTCATCGAAGCAGAGAAAAATTCTGTCAGTTATATCTGGTATAACGAATTATTACATAAGTTCGTAGACGCAGATCACACCAAATCAAGGATTGTGGTACCACCATCGCTACAGAAGGGATTAGTCTGGCACGCGCATCGTATTTCTTGTCACGGTGGAATTGATACGACGAGCGCACTGATCCAAGAGACTTCTGTGTGGCCGAAGCTACGAGAAACCAATCAAAGAACTTTAAGGACGTGTGATCAATGTAAAAGGGTAAAACCAAATTCATTCTTAATGAAGCAGTAGCCAAAGCCCCTATTGCCGCAAAAGCCTTGTGAGCTCATTTTGGTCAGTGTAGACGTATTTTCCAAATACGTGGTTTTATGCCCAGTTCAAAAGATGAATACTCGTCAAGTTTTAAATCGAATCAAGGCAAGGGTAATTCCCACATTTGGGAAAATAGAATTTTGCCTTACGGATCATGGCGGCTATTTCACCAGCGCCGAGTTTAGGCGGAAAATGGCGAGGCTGGATATTCGACATGTTCTGAGCTCAGTATGGCATCCAGAAGGAAATCCTTCGGAGAGGATTATGAGAGAGATTGCAAAGTTCTGCCGACTATACTGCCCACGGCAACATTGGAAATGGGTGGACGTCTTACCGATAATTGAATCATGCATTTATAACACCGTACACGAGAGTACTGGTCGTATTCCCTCGGTTGTGCATTTCAACCAACTTCCTGATCGACGATGGAGTAATGTAATACCATGTCCAGTAGATGCTCGACAGAGTCACGAATCAACGATCAGAGATACGGCGCTTTATTTGAAGAAGCAGTCCGAGCGTCGCTTAAGAAGGATGAAGAATACGAGGTTCCACCGACCACTTGAGTTAGGAGAACTGGTACTGGTGAGGAAACCAGCAATATCCGATCCTCAGGCACGAATGTACGCAAAGTTTTGTGAAGATCACCAAGGGGATCACCAAGGTGATCGGGAATAATGCGTATCGTGTTAAACACTTGGAAACGGTAATAGAAGCCATCTATAACGCCCAAAATCTAAAGGTTTACCATCTGCCGGAAGAAGATGACGCCGATCAACAAGTCAACGTCGTCGAGGGAGAACAGGAAGAATCCGAAGATGAAGAACGTCCTTAGGAAACGACAAGCTGAAAGGAAGAATGATGAAAGTATGGGTTCAAACGCAGACGACAGATCATCATTGCGAAAAACAGTGGCGTGTTCCAAGACAGTACAACCCAAATAGTAGCATGGGCAGGCACGCGCACGAGGCATTTAAACGCTGCAATATGGAACGGATGTCAAAATAGAGGTGAAGGTGTGAGTGTTGAAAAACCATCACATCCTCTAGATAGTTTTTCAAAGACGAAGAGGGGGGGGGAGATGCGCCCTTATCCTACGGTCATAGGCTAAGTTCGCATGGTTTTCCGTCATGCTAAAAACAGTGTTTAAATGAGCCTCGATTTGCAGGGAAAAGGAAGTCTGATATTGCGTCATTTTAATCATATTAAACTCCTGCCGCAGTGTTATTAGGGCAAGTCATGCAACTGGCCGCTTGACGAACCAAAGATACGTCGCACGGAACTCGCAGACAAAGGCGAGTCGAGAACATACTTCTAAAACGCGCATTTACGAACTCAGGTGTACGCTCAAGGAATTTCGAGAGGCTTGCATCAGGTTTCGTTCTGGAAAGTTCTGTTGTACTTCGTATTCTGGTTACACCACGCCCCTAAGTTGCTAAATTAATTTATTTCTACGATACGGCAGCACCCATGATCGAACCATTGACTAAAATAAGCTGGAAGTAATCCTGAGATTTTTGGCAGACGAACAGAATAATTAAGTCATCAAGAAATTAATAAATCAGTGGTCCAGAACTGGGATCCTTCCGCGGATCCGTCTGGGTTGGAGAGTTTTGGTGTGAGAGTGGGGATGGCGTATATTTCTCCATAAGTAGTCCGGAGGACGCAGTATTGATATCCCCTAAAATTACGATCGATTATCGATGATAATCCTATGATTCGACGGACCTTACTATCACGAATAATGTGTACACAGTGTATTGGAATAGATGTGTTGGAATACGGAGCTCTTGCTTGTGGAACCATCTTCAGGTGCTCAGTCGCCATGTTTTAGACATATTGCACCCCCACACAGTCCACGGGGTTAGTCTTCCGCAGTCCACGCAGTTAGTTAGTCGTCCGCAGTGTTGTTGTCAGTCGTCACGCAGTTAGTGCGCGAGTTGTGAGTCTTCAGTCATCACTCGTGAGTGTTAGTTGATGCGTAGTTTCGCGAACCCGGCAGAGACTGTTAGGGTGTTCGCAGTGCGCTACAGTGCAGTTCGACACATTTTCGATGAACAGCTACACGCACTCACGATAAGTCAGTTTACAGTCAGTCGTCATGCAGTTTTCTCGCTACAGACAATGACACTCAGTTGTATGTAAATGGTCAGTACGACCCAAGGCTGCAGGTTGAACATTTCAGAGAAGCAGTAGTAACTTTAGTAGGCAGCATACGTGTGCAGGAAGAGCCTGGAGTGTTGCAAGTTAACACAGGTTGTATAGCTGTAGAAACAGTACTGCCAGTCGCAGGAGTGGGGAGGTGCGCAATTGATCGCTCGAGACTCGAGCCCTCGCCATTGGAACAAGGACAGTTCTGTGAATGAACAGTGGGAAGAAGGAACGCATCGAGATTACTAGTCCGGCGCGTGTGAAGAGTGAAGTAACAGAAGAATATGCGCATGGTCTAACGAGTGTTGCGTAACCATAGCCCGATTTTTATGTGAAAAGTGCATTGTGATGTAACGTTTGCCTGTTGGATAAGGCACTAGAGTACAGCAACCATACCAGTAGTGTTATTTTTTGTGAAAAGTGCATTGTGATGTAACGTTTGCCTGTTGGATAAGGCACTAGAGTACAGCAACCATACCAGTAGTGTTATTTTTTGTGTAAGAATAAGGTGAAATTCAGTGATAACCATGATTATCAATCACTCAGTGGAATAGTGATTTGTATGTGAATATGTGTAGTGCCGGTATGGCGTGAAAGGCACATGGCAAGGGGTTGCTGACGTCTATTGCTGGAGGGGATGACGGCCAGCGTTGGAAGCATGATGAGTAATAATTTTCATTAATTATCTATAAGTCAGAGTTTTATGGGTCGTGTTTATTATAGTTTGATACAGGAATAGATATTCGTCTTAGAGTAATATTAGATTTTAGAGTTTAAGTGTTATTTGTGGTAGATTAGGTGTATCCGTGACGACGGAACGCTCTTTGTTTGGTTCAGGAGATGCTTAGCGATGCTATTTGTTCACGAACCGCGCCAAATTGTACAGATTGATAGGAATGCATGTGTTTGCCCCGTTATGTTTTATGTATTTCAGCCCCCAGGATGGAGATGGCGGAAAGAGCGGAGCACGTAGATTTGGAAAGAGAGAGGGATTTAAAGAATGTAAAATTTATAGACACACTAATGACGTAGGTTATTAATCATCATAATTATAATAAATATGACGTCAAGTAGGGATAATAATAACAATATCGAGAGTAATAATAATAATATCGATTATGGATAGAAGGGGAGGAAATTTAATGTTAATGCCGTTATTACGACACATGTGGTGATAATTATTCAATTGGATGCACTCTGAACTGTGTCAGGGATGATCTGACGCGTCCTTTTTCTTAGATTAACGCAGGTAAGTGTGGTATTGAGTGGGAGAAGTTATTAGAGTATCTATTTGAGTGTATTGGGGAGCAAGGAGAACATCGGCGTAATCGTGGTATGTTAATGAGAAAATAGTTGAATGGTATGCCAATGTGATACCGGAAGGTTCCGTGAGGCCCTGGTGGTTCAACGATGAATAAATAAAATGTTATAATGGTATTGAAAAGGGTATACGAAGTTGCAGGTGACACAGCCATATGTCACTCGACTGCCAACTGAAAAGAAAAAGAAAGGTAAAAGATGTGTGTTGAGCATACCCAATGGAACAGGTAAGACTAAACTATGCTTACGGGTATTTTGTGTGATAAATAGGACCACGATAATGATATTGCTCCAAGACCAGTTTCCACTCGGGTCGAACCAAATACTATCTAGATGGTGAGATCGTTTCTCTCTGTGTTTCATTTTGTCTGTGTATTTTACTGAGAGTGCATGTTGAGAGCCCACACCACTTAGTGTCTGAGCTACGGTGGCATTCGCCAAGGTCGTACAGTCCCTACCCCTCTCCATAACGAGACCTTTTATGTCTTAATGAGGCTAAGTTCGACAGTCATGTTCATGTAGACAGCTGACTTCCTGGCCAGAGGAAATCATGCATAATATTCAGATTCATTTCCAAGACTAATTCATGATGAGATTTACATATGGTACTGTAATACACTAACCTTGTGATCCAAGTCTATTATGAAGGTATTAATTATAATAATAATTATGTTAATAATAATAATAATAATCTGTTATCGAGTTGAAGATAGACTTATGTAAAGGGTACTTTAATCCAATAACCTTTTGTGTCCCAGCTTTGCCGTGAAGATTTTATTCAAATAGATTAACAACCAGATGGATCTTGATAATAATAATAATAATAATAATAATAATAATAATAATAATAATAATAATAATAATAATAATATTAATTCATGGATTTCAAGACTGGATTTATTTTAGGGTACAGGTATCCAGTAACCTTTGGATAGTAGATTCCATCACGGCGGTGATAATTAAAGGTGATAATCATATTGATAGCATTGATAGCAATGATGATAATAATAATAATAATAATAATAATAATAATAATAATGGTGACTTGTATTATAGTGGAAATCGTTTGGTGATTGATTTTCCTTTTCGTGAAGTTAATTGCTCTCTCAGATAGTAGCAAGCGTCTGTGAACGTGCAATGCTCTGAATGGTAGGTGAGAGTCCATGCTTCGAAGCCTACGAGTTTATATATTTTTCCTGCTAGCGTGTTCTCCTGTAAATACATATTTGTGTCATGTAGTTAAGCACACGCCTATAAGACTTTGACAGACGGTATTGAATCCCGGACCCGGATCATTTTGTTACGAGTCCTGAGTTCAATCCTTGGATGATCATGTTTCTAAGGTATCTTGTGTTTATTTTAAGTATCAGTGTAGCACATCTCAAACTCAAATCCCGTTGAGGTCATATGAGTGTAAATTTGCCAGTTGTTATTAATAAGTACGCATTGACGTATGCTTAAAAGCTCAAAGGTATAAGTGTGCCAAATTTCATATCCATTTGAAGGGCAAAGTTTGTAGTTGTGAATAATGGATACATGAGTATTGTGATTTGGTGAAAGTGTCTTAATCCACCAAAGGGATCACATGGGCAATGTTGCCAGATCATGTTATAAAATGATTACCTCATGAATATTATAATTATTGAATCCCTGAATTAATGGTGGATACGCAAATGGCTTAATGTTAGTTGTATTAATTAATTGGCACACAACGACAAGTTGCCATGGTATTTTGAATATTCAATTGAGAGATGTGGGATGTATTACAGTGAATATTAACTACGGCCATGTCAGATTGATTGTCATCTTGGCATATGATCAATGATTGGTTGCTTGTTTAATTGAAAGATTTTATTAATTGATTGATAATCGATTATTGATAATTGACAGGATTCGCATTTCAATCAAAGTTTAATTAATTTAATTTAAGTATTATTTGATTCACTGAGTGATTTGAATTGATAATTGATTTAATTGAGGTAAATTTAATTGAAATATAATTGATTTAATTGAGATTGATTTAATTAAAGTGTAATTAATTTAATTACGGTTGATTAATTGAAGTATAATTAATTTAATTGAGGTGTGATTAATTTAATTGGAATTTAATTATTCATTTTTTGAGGTTTTGACAATTTTTTTAATTTATTTTATTTTTAAATCTTTTGGAATGATTTTAACATTTTTCGTAATTTTTGATTTCTTTTGGATTTATTTCAAAATTTTGTAATTCGTTATGTTGTTTTGAGATTGGTTCAATTTTGAATAGTTTCTTATTCTAAATTTTGATTTTCCTGAGTTAATATTTTTGGTTTTCGCTTTCCCTTCGATCATTTTTGTATTTTTTTACCATTGTTAATAAAGTTGTTTTTCCTTTGGTTTTGAATCCTGTGTGTGATGATTTATTAATCAGCCCTATTGATCTTCCAAATGTTGCATACCAGGACAGTTGTTAGCTTCAAGCAGGAACGCACCACCCCCCGAGAATAGAATCCTGTCCTGATGTACCTGTGTACAAAAGGGTACAGTATGGAGAAGAGTTACATCAATGATATTTTCGTGCCTCTAATGGACATCGGTACCAAATTTTACGTTGATCCACTGAGCCGTACTCGAGTGATGCGCGTGCAAATTTGTACACAGACAGACGGTCAGACAGAAATTTTGTTTATGCGCGCAATTGTCATAAACCAGTATGAAACGCGTTAATAACTCAAACTTCGGTGGAAATTCAGAAAAAACAGAAAAGCTTTCATTTTTATATATAGAGAGATTTTCTTTCGGCTTTGTGTTGGATTCTCTTCCTCTCTGCCTAAAATTGTTTCCACTCCTAAACCTACTTCCTATTTTTCTCAACATCACCCTCAGGTAGTGTTGACACTCAGTATTAACCTACCAAGACATGGTGGCAAAACCCGGGAAAATCCAATTTGTCAATATTTTGCAAATTACTAATATCTACTTTGAATTTATCAGCTATAATTTATACTGTGCAAGGCTGGTGGAGGAGAAAGAGGTCGCTCCTGTCTCCTACAGTTTCTATCACCTTTCAATCTGCTCGCTGCTGCCAACCTGACAGCATTACCACCAAATACACATTATTGTAAGTTGTACTCCAATTTACCAACTTCATTATGGCCCCGGGGATAAAGATAAGGACAAAGATAAAGGGATGATAAGCTCACCGCCAGACAAGCGTCTTATAAGTGACAAATTACCCGATTTAGAAAATTTATTGAAGATCTGGATCTCTCAGAATCTCATTTAGACATAATTAAACATCGCCTAAAAGACTACGAACGATCTTTTGAAAATTATTACATTGTTCAAATAGAAATTGAAACTTGCATGCTCAATCAAACAGATGATCTAGTGGATGTAGAAACCCAATACTATGAAGGCATAGGCGCTGCCTTCAAAATAATTCGTCAACTTGAGGATGACCAGAAAAAGGACGTTTCAGTTAACTCACTCCTCAAACAACAAACCTCGTCTCGCGAGGGCATTCAAAAACCTAAGCCCTTACTCCCTAAAATAAACTTGCCGCATTTTTCAGGCAATGAAGCGGATTGGGATTCTCTTTATGAACTTTTTTGTTCTCTTATCCATGACAATACGAATATCCAAGATATCCACAAGTTCTACTATTTGCGCTTGTCTCTGCACGGCCAGGCTCTGACACTAGTCAATGCACTTCCTTAAAGCGCCGACAACTATACTGTCGCCTATAACTTGCTTAAAGTGAGATACGGTAACGTATGCTTATGTGTTCAGCGACATATGAGATCTTTGTTCAAGCTGCCGGCGGTATGTCGTAATGATGTCACCTCTTTAGAGACCTGGTTGACATCATGCAACTTCATGTTAGAGCTCTATATAAACTTAATCAGCCTGTCCAAACTTGGGACACTTTCTTGATTTATCTCGCCACTTTTAGATTTTACTTCTCCACTTTAAAGGCATGGGAAGTTGAGTTCGCTCATAAGGATGAGTATTCTTTCAAACACCTCATCAGCTTTATGAACAGTCGGTGCCAATTTCTCACGGCACTTTCCTTTCAGTGCGAAAGCTTTGCATCTGATTCTTTAAGTCACAACCCCTCTGTTGCCAAACCTGTTACCTCGTCCACTGGACATGAGCTCAAATCTTTTGAGAACAAACAAACAAACTTGTCCCACTGTCTTTAACCGTCAAGGAGAACTTGGTAAAACACTCAACAAGTTCCCAAAATGTGTACTTTGTACCAAATTTCACGCTCTCTATTCCTGTGATGCTTTTCGAGCGCTTACTGTTGAGGACTGGAAGAAGCTTATTTCAAACCATCAACATTGTTTTAATTGCTCGTCCCCAAGTCATTCCACTTCAAAATGTCCCTCAAAAATAATTTGTTTCCATTGACAAATGAAACATCACACTCTTTTACATCACAATGCCACATCAAGGTCATCAGTGCCTGCATCTCTTAACTCTAAGCAGAGTAACCCGGAAAAGACAAGTGCGTCTTCCTGCATTCACAATGCCCAGACCCCTCACAGTGCGCAAGTTTTGTTGTCTACCGTTCAATTTGAAATCCAGGACAAACACGGCAACTGGATTCAGGCAAGAGGTTTGTTAGATTCCGCCTCAACTCACAATTTTGCGTCACAATCTTAAATCAAAAAACTTGGTCTTCCAACAACCCCCACTTCTATCAATGTATCAGGCATCAATAGCTTAAAATCACAAGCATTGCAATCCTCAAAATTAAACCTCGGAGATATTTGTCAAAGAAACACTAATCTTCAACTAAACTGTCTCATTCTCAACAATATCGGCGAAGACACCCCTAGTCACCCTGTTGACACTATCTACTTGAATATTCCCTCTAACTTAAGGCTTGCCGACCCTCTGTTGAATATACAAGGCCCTATTGACATTACATTGAACGCTAACGTTCTTTGGAAAAGGTTACGCCCTCAAAAGGGTTTCCTGGCTCGTGGAGTCTTTGCCCACGACACTACATTTGGTTGGGTCATAACCGGTCAAATTCAGCGTTTCAGCCCTCAACTAAAATCCCAATGTCACTTTGTCCGCGCCGACTTAAGCTCAGCTTCTGAAAAAGAGAACACTCACTTTTCTAATCTCAGTAATTACGTGACTGCTTTGCTTCCTTACAAAAAGGAAATCCAAGCTTGCCTTGCGTTTAATAGTTTGTTTTACTACCTTTTTCCATTCCTCGTAGCAGGTAATTGTTTTAACTTTTTATCGCAAACAATTTTCACTTTGCGTCAAACTATAGTCATCAGCTGGCATTACTTAAATTGCAGTAGCCTTTTCAACGCAATGTACCATCGCTTCGCTTAAAGTTGTGTCTTCTTTCTTTCTTTCTTTCTTTCTTTCTTTCTTTCTTTCTTTCTTTGTTACGTCGGAAGGCCACGGACTCCTCCTTCCCTCTCTCACACATGCGGAAGCAGCGTTTGAAAGATCTTAACAACTTTGTTTCTCTAGCTTCAAGGATGACGATTTATAAGCCCAAGTTCATTGTCAATTTCCCTGCTTTCCTCCGCTGGTTAGGAGAATTTAGCACTTTTTTGTTATTAAAATTTGGGCTCAAAATCTTCAAAATTATGTAAAATTGATTGATCTTTTTTATCTCCTTTGTCCTCAAATGGCTCGCTCATATCCAAGCCACATATGATTATGTGTGCTATTTAAAGTTCCGCTCCCATCAGTGTTTGGCTGTATTCACTTGGTTTGTTTACATTCAAACACGTGCTTTGCAACCTTGTTTGTATACAAACATACGCAAGGGTAAATCATTGTTTATTTTCTCTGTATGCAATAAAGTTCATAGTGTTCTTGCCTTATCTCAAACTAGTCTACTTGCCAGCCATTGTCAACCAGTGATTCAACCGGTTTGCTACTGTAACTCAGTGAGGTACTCACTTTCTTGTCCAGATAAACTGGTTCCGATTACTGAACGCTCGAGTTGTTTGTGTTTGTCATCTCGCTATACTATTTGTGTTGATGCTTTTTTACTTGTTTAAGCACGCAAACTATGTTTGTTTTGATTGTTGTTTGATAACATCTTTAAATATTTTCGCTAGGCGTATCTATTGTATTCTACGCAAACTATTTTGTACTCTTGTTATTTATTGTTAAACTTATCCTTCCTCCTCTTTACATTTGATGTGTCTTCGCATTTATTCTTGTTGCGTCACGCTTCTTATTGACGTAATTATTCCTCTATTTAACCCCTTTTGTGCACATTATAACCTAAGGGTTTCGCTTATTATTACTAGATTATTGCTACCTATGGCGTTCTTGCCTTTTATTTGCATACCTTCTTTTCTAATTTGGTATATTACTGGTTTCAGTCGATGTACTCATTCTTGTAGTCTTTATTCATATTTGTTACTTTCTTCTTTGCACCTCGTTGCGCTTCTTATTGATGACGTACTTCCATTAATCCCGGGTCACTTCCTTATTGGTAGTCCTCCTTCTTCCCCTCCCCCCTTGCTAACTCTCACAGAGGTTCTCGCTTGCCTATTGTTTGGCGTAAAATTGAAGCCCTTCCTAATTCTTTCTCGAAAAGGTGGAATTTGGAGTACTTAACTTCCTTGCAAAGGAGACAGAAGTGGCTTCTTTCCAATCCTGACATCAAGGTAGGAGATTTGGTCCTTGTGAGGGATGCTTCTCCCCCACTACTTTGGATGTCCGGCAGGGTGGCAAAATGCTACCATGGAAGAATTAGAGTGGTCAAAGTTCTCACCTCTAATGGTCACATTACAAGACGGATTTCCCTAATTTCCCCCCTACCCATTGAAATTTAGCTTCTTCATCTTCTCTCTGTTGGTGTTGGTCCCAGCTTGGTGTATTCTTTGGAATACACGGTTAGTTAGAGTTAGCTCTTGCTGCTCTTTGCTTTTCATTTTCATTCGTTTCTTGTATTTTCCCTCGCAGACACCAACAGGGACCCCCGAGGTATTCCCTTTTTTTTTTGAACATGCTCTAAAATTTCTATAAGTTTGTTTCAGTTATGTATTCCTTGCAAAGTAACAGCGCCGCACGTGGCAACCCGCCGAAGGTTTTTGGATTCATCGAGTTCAAGAGGTCCTACACTCCATTCCAACAGGCGTCGTCTTCGTCGTCAGCTATCATCTCCTTGAAGACCCTACTCCATAAAGAAAATTACATTCTGTAAAGGGTTTATATTGTTCTTATGTTTCCTACCCAGGTTTTTGTTCTTTGTTTCTCCCCACCTCACCTTCGTCTTCTCGCTCGCCGTGTGCTCAAATCCTTCGCCCACTTCTAGTTCGGACTTCGTGTGAACAGCTCAGACCTCTCTCCGAGGTTCACTTCCTCTATAAATGAAGTGATACAAATTGGCGCCATGTCTGATTTTTAAGTATAACGGCCGCAGGGATCTTCCAGCTTTAATCTTCATGCAAGTAACTACCTACATTGATTTTAATCATGTTTTAAGGAAGGTTTTAAACAACATTTTGAATGCTTTTAATGAAAATTATAGGCAGTGTTGGGATTTTCGAAAATTTGCAAAATAACTTCCCCCCCCCCCCCCAGGGAATTGTCATGCTTAAGCTAAATAAGCTTATTTCTAAACCTCAAATTTGGTGCTTCTTGTACTAAATAGGGGATACCTTCCCTACAAAAAAAAAAAAAAAAAAAAAAAAACAACGAGGGATTTATGCCAATTAATAACATTCTAAAACTTAAATTTCAGCCTCCGAGGGCTTACTACCACTTCATTTAACAGTCACTACAGTTCTAGAACTTTCCATTCAAATTAAACTATCAACCGTGTTGAACTACACTCAATACTGTCAAAATTACCACAACTTTAAGTGAAACAGAACTATTAACTACAATCCAAAACATTTCTAACGCAATAAACCTACTGTATTCATGTCAAACTCAGTGAATTCATAAACTTCAATATCAAGACTACATGCCGCCAATACCCGTCAAAGTGCAATTTAACGAACCTATAAATACTGTAATAGTGAAACACTACAATCTCTTAACAAACTTCAGTGCTACCAAAACAGTGTCCGTTCAACAATCTACCACGCTGCGATTCGTTCAAATTTATAAAAACTGGCCAGAACTCAAATCCCATGTTTCCTACTCTCCTAATCCCTTTACTAACAATCCTAAACTAATTTCATTGCTATGAGGCCTCGCCTAATTTAGGCGTTCTCCCTTTTTTAGCTCTATATAACACTTATTCATTCTGTAAAAATTACTGTGGTTATAACCCACGTTTCAATACTTATCTTTTCCCGGCTTCGTCTAGGTAGTGAGCGTTTACTAATTGTTAATTATCTAACTCATGTAATCCAGGTTCCGTTAATACGACCTGCCCAATTTTTATCTAGCATATCTTAATTTCTGTGTCAATAGAACAGTGATTATAGGAACCACTTATTAATCTTCTTTTTTCTTCTCCTGCTGCGCCCAGGAATTTGTAATCCTTTTTATTGCTACTAAGGTATTCAAAAAGCCTTGTTTTTTGTAAATTTAATATTCTTCATGATTAGTCTAATGAAAAATTAAAGCTAATTTTAACTCCTTTATTATTATTTTTATAATAATAACTAGCTGTACCCGGCATGCGTTGCAATGCCAATCAAAGAAAGTGTTGGCCTTGTAACTTTGTATGTTGAAGTGCATTTGGATTCCCAATATTTTATTCTTTTTCCGTTAACCACCTCTAAACTACTATAAAATTGATTAACTATCTCAAAAAAATCATGGGAGCGTGCTCAACAACTCACCAAATTTTCATCGTAATGAATTGAATGGTATATGAACGCATACGGGACTTGGTTGAAACGATTCGAGCACCGTCACCCATTTGCTGAATATAGGCTACACGTACGCTACCTATTGTAAAATGGATTTACAAAGTGAAAACCTTCTCTGGCGTGTACACAACAACTCATGAAAGATTCATCGCAATCGGATGAATGGCATATGAACGCATACGGGTTTTTGCTTAAACAATTCGCGCGACGACACTCATTTGTTGAATCTACTTGTGCGCCACCCATTGAAAAACGGATTTACTAATTCATACACCTTCGCAGGACTGAGCTCAACTCCCCAAAGTTTTATGATAATCGGATGAATGTTATATGAACGCATACGGGACTTGGTTGAAACGATTCACGCGCTGTGGCCCATTAATTGAATCTAATCGTGCGCTACCAATTGTAAAATGGATTTACTAAATCAGAAATCTTTGCGGGAGTGGAAACAACATTTCTCCAAAATTCATTGCAATCGAATGAATGGTATATGAACGCCTACTTTCTTTTAAACGATACGCACGCCGTTACTCATTTGTTGAATCCACTTGTGCGATACCTATTGTAAAGTGGATGTACTAAGCCAGAAAGCTTCCCTGAAGTGTAGACAACATATCACCCTAGTTTCATCGCTTTCGGACAAATGGTATATGAACGCATACGGGACTTTGTTGAAACGCTTCGCGAGCCTTCGCTCATATGTTGAATCTACTTGAGTGCTACCTATTTTAAAATGGATTAAATAAACCTGAAACTTTCCCTGGAGTGTACACAACAGCTCACCCACGTTTAGTCGCAATCAGACGAATGGTAGCCTATATGAACTTATATGGGACTATATTGAAACACTTCGCGCGTCGTCGCTCGTTTGTTTAATCTACTTGTGCGATACCTATTGTAAAGTGAATTTACTAACACAGAAACCATCCCTGAAGTGTACACAACATCTCACCGAAGTTTCATCGCTATCAGACGAATAGTATAGGAACGCAAACGGGACTTTGTTGAAACGCTTCGCGCATCGTCGCCCATTTGTTGAATTTACTCGTGCGCTACCTATCATGACATGGATTTATTAAGACAGAAACCTTGCCTGTAGTGTACACAACCTCTCACCCAAGTTTCATCGCTATCGGACGAATGGTATGTGAACGCATACAGGACTTTGTTGACACGCTTGGCCCGTCGTCGCTCATTTGTTGAATCTACTCGTGCGCTACCTATTGTTAAGTGGATTTACTAAGCCAGACACCTTCCCTGAAGTGTACACATCATCTCACCCAAGTTGCATCTCTATCAGACGAATAGTATATGATCTCATATGGGACTTTGTTAAAACGCTTCGCTCGTCGTCGGTCATTTGTTGAATCTACTCGTGCGCTACCAATTGTTTAGTCGATTTACTAAGCCAGACACCTTCCCTGATTTGTACACAATATCTCACCCAAGTTTCATCACTATCAGACGATTAGTATATGAACGCATGCGGGACTTTGTAAAAACGCTTCGCCCGTCGTCGCTCATTTGTTGAATCTACTCGTACGCTACCTATTATAATATGAATGCCCGTAGTGTACACAACCTCTCACCCAAGTTTCATCGCTATCGGACGAATGGTTTGTGAACGCATACAGGACTTTGTTGAAACGCTTCGCCCATCGTCGCACATTTGTTGAATCTACTCGTGCGCTACTTATTGGAAAGACGATTTACTAAACCAGAAACCTTCCCTGAGGTGTACACAACATCTCACCCAAGTTTCATCACTTTCAGACGTATAGTATGTGAAGGCATACGGGACTTTGTTAAAACGCTTCGCTCGTTGTCGCTCATTTGTTGAATCTACTCGTGCGCTACCTATTATAATATGTAGTTACTAAGAGAGGAATCTTGCCCGTAGTTTACACACCCTCTAACCCAAGATTCATCGCTATCGGACGAATGGTTTGTGAACGCATACAGGACTTTGTTGAAACGCTTCGCCCGTCGTCGCTCATTTGTTGAATCTAATCTTGCGCTACCTATTGTTAAGTCGATTTACTAAACCAGAAACCTTCCCTGAGGAGTACACAACATCTCACCCATGTTTCATCGCTATCGGACGAATGGTTTCTGAACGCATTCAGGACTTTGTTGAAACGCTTCGCCCGTCGTCGCACATTTGTTGAATCTACTCGTGAGCTACCTATTGTTAAGTGGATTTACTAAGCCAGAAACCTTCCATGAAGTGTACAGAACATCTCACCCAAGTTTCATCTCTATCAGACGGATAGTTTATGAACGCATACGGGACTTATTTGAAACGCTTCGCTCGTCGTCGCTCATTTGTTGAATCTATTCGTGCGCTACCTATAGATAATAATATCGTATGGCCTCGGGTGCCTGGTGCAAGCTTTCCCAGAGGGTAGCTTGCATTTCGAATTTCGTCGTTCCTTTGAACGCTACGAAAGTCAAGGAGGTTAGATATCTAAACTCCTTGAACTACAGCGCTTTCAAGTAGAGAATGGAGGAACTTTGTGTTGGCGGAAAATCCCGAGATTAATTTTGCCATTGAACACGGCCTACTGAATCCAAATGGGTTCTTTAACATTCCAATAACGTATGACATGAGTGTCGTGAATTTTGTCGCCTTTCAAAAAACACTTACCATGGCCAGGAGCGAACCTGCAATCTTGGGGTTGGTAGTCCGACACTGTAACCACTCACCCACCGTGGCAAGCATTATTTTTATTATCATCGGTTATAAACCCTTCAATTGTATGAGTATGCATAGTTTAAGAACCCTTTTAAGGTTATTTAATGTTTATTACAGGTCTGAGACTTAGAAATTGTCATAAAACAGATAATTTGTTCTAATATCAAAATAGATCTAGGATCTAATTATTGCTATTTTTAACTTCCACATTTTGATAAATAAATTCTTTATTATTAGGTTTCTATCTCTCTTGCTAGAAAAACGGTTCGGTAGGACCTTCCCTTCCCTATTTTTTCTCCTAACATTATTCCCTATTCAAAGAAAAAGGCAATCACTGAATGAAAAATTTATTAAAAAACTCATCACTTGTTGCGTTTAAAACATAACTTTTAGGAACAACATTTAATGTCTCTTAGCTATCACAGCTAATTCTAGTAAATCATTAAGGCAAGTATATTTCGCTTGCCAACTTCCTACTTGTAGAGATTTTCTCTCTGACTTGTATTTAACTGTCAAAATTGTGGTTTTGTTTCAGTTAGGTTCGAGGTTTCCTCCTTTCTAAACTTTTAGTCGGCACTCTGCTAGATAAGAGTTTCGCCTGCTTTAAATGCAACAATTGGTACTCTCTGAAGATTTTTAATAATTATAATAAAAATATTGCATTAAAGCACTATCATTGCCTCATCTCTGCCCACCCTGGAAGCATTGGGCCTTTCTGTCGGTCATCCGACAGTATCTGATAATAAAAATATTCCACCTAATTTAAAATTTTCTGGCATTTCAGAATGCTCTCTAAAAGTTCACTCTTTTGAAGGGAAAGTACATAATTCATTGCTATTTGGCACCACTTGGTCCGCCAGCACACTATGTCCCTACACAGGGGCGCACCCAGACTTTTGGTTTGGAGGGGTCTTTCCTCAATAACATGATTTCAGCTATGGAAAGAGAATGTGTCCATTATTATTCTTGTATGTAAATATTGTTACGGCTGTGAGTTTGTTTCATCGCTCGCCGCATGAGTCACAACTGCCCCAGGGCTGGGCTGCTCTGCCTCAGTGTATTGCGTGCGCCTTATGCAACAGGACTACTAGGACAAAGGGATGGTCCAGAATATTCGTGACTCAGCCAGTGAAGGAAACCTCGAGAAGCCGTGAACCCTGGATGGGTCTAGAAGCATTTATTGAGTCACCGGCCTGCTATATAAGAGCGACCTGTCAAGCAGTTGTGGTTGTGTTTTTCGAGCTAGTGCGAGAGTTTATCCTGAGCGACAGAAGTGTGGTGACTTGCGAAACCCCTAGTGAAGCCGATTCTCTTGACAGCGAGGGAGTGAGAAGCATACAGGGGACTGCCTGTGTTTTGAGCGAGTGTGATTTCACTGAGCGACAGACGTATTGTGGCGAAGTGCCGTATGAGTTACGAAATCCAGTGACATTGTTTCCCAGCTTGTGAACAGCGAAGCAGCGTGTAGCAAGTAACTGTAGTTTGTGTACATGAGGAAGAGGTGCAGGTAGTTTCTGTCAAGGCCACCTGACTCATTAGGACGAATTAACTTCTGTCGTTTGTTGACAAGTGAAAGGGGGCAAGAGCTCTCCATAAGGAAGAGACTTGAGAAAACTGGAGTAAGGCTCTAATTGCTTGTATTTGCTGTTGAATGGTGTATCTTTCTGGCCGCAATAAATTTAATTATTTCATTTAAAGGAACAATCTGTGTTGTGCCTCAACCCACCGTAGTCCAGTTAACAAAAGTGCTACTGGAGGGGGGGTGGGGCACGTAACAACTGGTGTCAGAAGCGGGATTACGAACTCAAACACAAGCACAACACCTGACGGTCCTGGTTTCAAAACCCGAGCAGGTCATTTTTTTATTTTAATTTTCCTGTGAGTGCATGCCCTTTACAAGACAAACATCTAAAATGGAAGCGCAATTTGCAGCATTGCTAGAAAAGTTAAGTGGCATGGAAGCCAAGATGGAAGACGGCCAGAAGAAGATGGAGGACGGCCAGAAGAAGATGGAGGACGGCCAGAAGAAATTTGCCAAGGACCTGAAGGATGACCTGAAGAAGCTGGAAGACGGCCAGAAGAAGTTAGCCGAGGACCTAACTGCCAAACTAGAAAACGGCCAGAAGAAGATGGAAGACGGTCAAAATAAGTTAGCGGAGGATCTGAAGAGGATAGAGGACGGCCAGAAAAAGATGGAAGACGGTCAGAATAAGTTGACACAGGACCTGAAGAAATTAGAACTGGGTCTGCGTGAGGAAGTCACGGCAGTAGAAAAGAAGTTCGACGCCTTACATGTGGAAGTTGCCGAGCTGCGCCAACGCCCACTGATGGGGGTGGAGGAGAAATTCAACGCCTTACAAAAGGAAGTTGACGAGCTGCGCCAACGCCCACTGACGGGGGTGGAAGAGAAATTCAACGCTCTACAAGAGGAAGTTGCCAAGCTGCGCCAACGCCCGCCCACCGTTACACCGAGAATATCAGGAACGGGATATAGCAGAGTGACGCCCCCTACCTTCGACGGAAAGGTCCCGTGGAGCACCTACTTACGTCAGTTCGAGGCGGCCTGTTCCTTAAATAACTGGAACGACACAGAAAAGGCTACAGCTCTCATTGTAGCGCTGAGAGGTGACGCCCATAACGTCCTTCAGGCCATCCCGACTGGATCCCAGGACTACGCTTCACTGATCGCCCATATGGAGTCCCGATATGGAGATAGCCATCTTCAGCAGGCCTACCAGATGCAGCTCCGGACCCGGGTACAGAAGAACGCGGAAACCCTGCAGGAGTTCGGGATGGACATCGCACGCCACGTAAGGCTCGCCTATCCAACAGCGCCAGCCGACTTTCTGGAACAGATTGCGACGCAGACCTTCACCGACGGACTACGGGACTCGGACACTCAACAGGCGCTGCGACTCGCGCGCAATAAGTCTGTGGCAGATGCGCTGAGCCACGCACTTGAGTTCAAGACGGCAAAACAGGCATCTAGAATGCGCGCGCGGGTGCGTCAGGTGGACATCGACGAACCATCCAAAGCCGACAAGACCAAGCCCCAGGTCGATGAACTGATGGAGGCGCTAGGCCGGTTCTTCAAGGGTCGCAGTACCACCAACAAAAACGTAGCCGAAGGACATCCGGAGAGGCGGCCCGGAAGAGGACTACCGACCTGCTGGACCTGCCGTAAGAGAGGCCACCTGAGCAAGGACTGCGGTGATCAGCGCCGCCAAGGGATTCCGTCGGGACAGTCAGTCGTAGGGAAACCACGCGGCCCAGGAAAGCAAGTATCAGCCAGCCTTGGGGGGCAAAGATTTGCTTGTGACAGTCGTCAAGCCCCGGCAGTCCAAGTTCGTGTGACTGAGTTAAGGAGGGATAATAGCAGTCTGATGGTCGACGGAGTCGTCAACGGAGAGAGCTGGCCCATGCTAATCGACACGGGAGCATCGAGGACCATCGTCAGTCCCACCGTGATCCCGAAGTGGAGAGTGCAACCCACACAAAGGAACCTCCAACTAATAACCGCGACCGGAGAGACCGCACCGGTACATGGCGAAGCATCACTGGAGTTCGTCATTGGTCGACGGGCGATAAAGCATCCAGTGCTTGTGGCTGACGTATCAAATGAAGTGATCATCGGACTGGACTTCATGGACCAGAACAACATCATCTTGGATCTGAGTACCAACACTCTGCACTTCGGAGGTGAGGAACTTGCTTTGCAACCAGCACACGAGGACGTCACCCCACGACGAGTAAGGCTGAGAGAGGACGTCATCGTTCCCACCAGGACGGAGATCAGCGCTGCCGTAATTGTCGACGGAACTGCTGAGGGAGTGGCGGCTGTCATCGAGCCAAAATATGAGGACATCCAGACAAAAGGATTGTTAGTTGCCAAGACCCTCATCAACACGACGTCTCGGCCGTACGTCCGCCTGTCCAACCTGAACGACTACGACATTACGGTTCACCGGGACACCAACCTAGGAGTCTGCGAGCCTGTTACCTGGATTGCCCGCATCACAGATACGACGGACGGACACCTGCAGACGGACGGTTTGGAAGGTTTCTTTATGTTTATGTGATGCAATGTTTTTAAAGTGTTCCCAGGTTTTTAGGGGGGGCTTAAGCCCCCAAAGCCCCCCCCCCCTGGGTGCGCCCCTGTCCCTACAATATACCCGCAATCACGTTCGGGAGGAAAAGAGCACTTAGTGATAGCCTGCCGGCGACCTCAGCTCACGCTGCGCTCTCCGTTAGCCTTACACAAGTCCCCACATATTTTAGGTACTTCGTAGGACTTGTGCAGCAAAAACTCTCTTTATATCGTTATTTCCTTTCGGCTTCGTGTTGGAATCTCTTCCTCTCTGCCTAAAATTGTTCCCACTCCTAAACCTACTTCGTTTTTTTATCTCCCTCAGTTAGTGTTGATACTCAGTATTAACTTACCAAACATGGTGCCGAAACGCGGGAGAATCCAATTTGTCAATAATTTGCAAATTACTAATATCTACTTTGAATTTTCAGCTATAATTTATACTGTGCAAGACTGGTGGAGGAGAAAAGGGTCGCTCCTGTCTCCTACCTTTCAATCTGCTCGCTGCTGCGGAATTAGTACACATCGCAGCCCAGGGAATTTTATGAGACAGCTATTCACCACCTCCTGTCACAGTGGGACAAGTGCCTCAACAGCCGGGGCCAATACTTCTAACATACAGGTATTAGTTTATATAATTATGCCTCCGGCTCCTTACATTTGAACTCACCTTATAGCGGAGAAGTCTATATTCTATCGGAAGACCTGTAACTGAATATTTATATATTTTTCTTAATATCACAAAATGTGATACCAGAGGTCTTTCACGAGCCGACATCATACGTAGTCAAACCTGAATGCCTGTATGCGAGTGAATGTCTAGTACTGAATTACAAATTGGGTGCATTAGATGTAGCAGAAAGAAGAATTATAGGGCCTACGCAAAATACTCGCTCTTTTAAAAAACTGCAGTATTCTGGAAATTAAGAAGTTAAGGTTGAAATTTATCGAAAAATAGAAAACATATCAGAAACTGTACAGAAGAGGAGATTGTTATCTTTTGGACATTTGTACAGGATGGACGACAGTAGGTTATCCAAGCAGATCTTCACATTCCTGTGGAACAAGAAGTCAACAACAACCTGGGTACAAAAAGTCAAAAAAGGATTTTGAAAGAAAAATAAGATGTTCAGTAAAGAACATTTAGCCTACTTTCTCCTAAATGCAAGGGCATTGTTATAATTCTTTGTCCTTTTCAAGGAGTCTAATTGAATGTTGGTTGTAGTAGCTTGTTGAAATACAACGTGCTATATGAATATTAAACATGAATATGAGGTGCCCTTTGCTAGTGCTACCTCTGTAAATGAATTCATTCAATTCGGCTTCACCGTGTTTGAATTGATAGGGGGAATCGATTTGCACACATACATGATCGCCATATTGCTTCCCACAAATGCAAAATTTGGTAGAGATCAGATGATTAGCTTGGTCGTAATTTGATTTAAGCTCTTTACATTTGGGTGGCCACCATTACGTTTCCGTCAAGATGGCGGCGATATAAAACGTGACACTGAAGTGCCATTTTTTAGTGCTACCTCTGTACCAAATTTCGTTCAATTCGGTTTCACCGTGTATGAAAAGATGGGGAATGGATTTGCACACATACATGGCCGCCATCCACACATGGTTTGGATGATGACCTTGTAGTTTGGTCAAAAGATTCTTTATACATAAAAGTATAACGTTGCAAAATTTGGTAGAGATCAGATGATTAGATTGGTCGTAATTTGATTTAAGCTTTAAACATTTGTGTGGCCGCCATTACATTTTCGTCAATATGGCGACGATATAAAACATTACACTGAGGTGTCCTCTGCTAGTACTACCTCTGTGCCAAATTTCGTTCAATTTGGTTTCACCGTTTTCGAATTGATAGGGGTGGGGGGCAGACATTCGGAATACACACACACACACACTCACACACAGACACACAGACAGACACACAATTTTTGGCCCTGTGTAGATCTCATAAGTCTACTTTCATTTTTTGCAAAAATCGAAAGTAGGCTAATTATCAGAGAGGAAGATGCACCACAGAGATATATTTTTAGTCAAAAAGTGCTAAAAATGGAAGGATTACAAAGGAAGAAGGGAAAAGAAAATCGGCTCAAAATGGTCCGAAGAAAGGAAGAGGAAACATAGTGAGATGATGAAGGAATAATGGAGGAAGAAGAAGGAACAGCGAAGGACAAAGCATTGAAGTTGGCTCGTGGTCCCTAGAAGACTGAAACGAAAATACTAATAATAATAATAATAAGATTGGAACCATGCAATCAACCTACTCACCAATTTCGACATAGTAATAATAATAATAATAATAATAATAATAATAATGGTCTTGTTTTTACGTCCTTTTTAAAAACTGTTGGTTTTAGAGACGCCGGGGTGCTGGAATTTTGTCCCAAAGGGGATCTTAAACTCACCAGTAAATCTACTGTCACGGCTCCCTCGCATTTGCCTACCCTCAAACGCCAACTGACTGCGCCAGGGTTCGATCCTGCAATCTTGAATTTCAACATTCTTATTGAATTGCTATCTAGCAGAGAAGTCGAAATTCTATCGGAAGATCTGTGACTGAAAATTATAATTTTTTCTTAAAATAAAAAATGTAATACCAGAGGTCTTTCACGAGCCGACATCATACGAGTCTGTTTGCCGTGATTAGTTCCTTCCCCTTCAATAATCCGGCTTCGTTAACTAGGAGTGTAACTCGTGTTCTTAGGATCATATGTCGGATACATTACCAGAGAACTAAAGAGGAAGTTTTAAAAAGGAGGAACCGTTTTTGAATAATGATAATATTAATAATAATAATAATAATAATAATAATAATAATAATAATAATAATCTATACTTAGTATAAAATAAAGTGCCCAATTCTTGGATGTTTCGGGTAATCTCGAGAACCATTTGATGGATTTTGATGCGGTTTCACCATTCTGTAAAGGATTTCTTGAGGTAGGTTTCTGTAGAAAGCAATTTTCATGACCAAAGGAAGCCAAGCAGTAACGATTCCAGTGAATATAGTCGAAAAAAAAACCTACCGTCCATACAGATTTTAAGCTTACGCTGGGTAAACCATTAAACATTAATTGTTCAGCTTGAAAAGTTCTTCAAAATAGTCCGTGACAGCATATCTCTATCTTCAATACATCACCCATTATAAGTGCTTTTACGTTTTAATTTCTTCCAACAATCTCCATTCAGTTAGGCTACTTGCTAGCGAGCGAGCCTATCACCCCACTTTCAGCCTTCGATCCACACAATACACAAACAAGTTGTGATTGGACGGAAGGGGGTTTTGTGTTTCATGCACTTCACCATTTTTTAATTACTGTATGTAGAGATTTGAAGCCATTCTTTTTCAATGTTGCCTATACGAATTTTCTTTTGTAGCTTTTCAGTCAGTGAACACATTTGTGCCCAATGAATGGGTGTGGTACAAGATATAAATATGTAAACACACTCCTGCCCCATTTTATTGTGATAATCAACTAATAAATCCATTTTTTTCCAGGAGTGTGTTAACATATTTTATGTCTAAATTATAAGCTGTACCTCTTTATTAGGCACTGCCCATGCTTTGTCAAGGTGTTTATGTTTATGTTTCGCTTCTTTTTATTATTTTCAGTTGGTTTTATTCATAACTAAGTATGTCTACCCCTTATTATTCCGGGGGGCATGGTGGCTCAGCGGTCTAGCTGTATGCCTCTCACCAAGGCGGTCCGGGTTCGATTCCCGGTCAATGCATGTGAGATTTTCGAAGTGAAATGCCATGTCCAGTGGTTCGGATTCCACGTAAAAAGGAGGTCCCGTAGCTCATAATCACAAGATTCACGGTCACGTAAAACTACAATCTTCCTTCCTTCCTTCCTTATTATTCCCGTTTTTCCAACGGGGTCGGGGATGAGATGCGATGGAAGTCTTTGTGGCGATGGTTTTTACGGCCGGATGCCCTTCCTGACACCAACCTCTCGAGAGGAGTTAATGAGAGATGAAATGAATGATGGTGAATGAAACTGGGCAAGGATGTGGAAGGAAGCGGCCGTGGCCTGTCAGAAGGTACCGTCCCAGCATTAGCCTGGTGTTAAATATGGGAAACCACGGAAAACCATTTCAAGGACGGCCGACGGCGGGGCTCGAACTCACGCGTCTACCGAGTCAGCAGAGAGCTTGGCCCCATGACCTAATGCTGCGCTTTAGCCAGCGTAGCCACTACTGTCGGTCTTATTCATAACTAAGTATTAGCTACTAATTATGTATTTTAAGATATTAATTTTATTTTGTACTTTTAAGTTTAATTATTCTTTCTTTTCTTGTCTTTTTCTAAAATTATTTAGATTTACAATTATCTACTTTGCATTTGTGTCAAGAAGATACTTAATTGGGTTTATAATCCCTTCCTAAAATACGACCTAATACGGATAGGAGGACACCTCCAATTAGCTGAGCTGACCTTGGAACAGAAGCACCCACTTCTTCTTGATGGTAATCACCCCTTTTACGAAGTTACTTCTACGACAGACGTACATCCGGTTACATAACCTAGGAGTAAGAATGATTTTATCTGAACTGCGTGCAGATGACCTGCATAATTTCGAAAATAAATAAATAAATAAATAAATAAATAAATAAATAAATACATATTTATATCTTGTACCCCGCCCATTCGTTGGGCACAATCATGTTGACCGACTGAAAAGCTACAATGGACAATTCTTAAATTACGTCTGACGAGAATTCGTTGCACATGCTACTTCCATGATAAACCAGTCAGTGATTTTAACCCATTATGCCGAGACGGAAAACGAATATAGGTCGTAGTTCATTAAATCGAAAAAAAAAGAAAACAAGAAGTTCCGTGAAGAACTTTATAGCCTACTTTTCATGCCAATGATTATTCTACAGTATATGAACCTATCTAGAATAATGACGAAATTAAGTTGGTAATATCGAAATATCTAATTAGTTCAAAATATACGTGGTATAATGTAGCCTAATAGAGCACTACAGTTGGCAGCCCTGGTGACTGAATATATTCTTAGTTCCATCTCTTAAGGTACAGAATACAAAATTTGGTTGAAGTCCAATGGACGTTACATGCAGTTAGACACTGGATCTATCAGCACGCGTAAAAGCATGTTGCCAACAATACCATGCGTGTGCTGCTCAGAAATAATCTGAAATATTATGATATCTTGTTGTGCCAATTTTGGATGAAATCCATTTGTTAGTATAGAAGTTACATGTATTTTAAAATTAGACATATCAGCAGGCATAGATTCATGTTGGTAGCACTGCCTTGTATTAATTACTCCAAATTAATCTAGAATGTCAGGGGCTATACGTGTGCAAAGTATAGAGCTGTTGGCTTGCATACTTTCTGATATATTGATATTAGGATAAAAAGAATATAGACAGCATTTATTAACAGTTGGCAGCCCTGATTGCTCTTAACAATACTTATAGTCATATCTGTTATGGCACACATTGCACATACGAAATTTGGTTGAAATCCAACTGATAGTATAGAAGTTACATATATTTATAAATTGGTACTATCAGCAGGCTTATAATCATGTTGGTAGAACTGACGTATATACGTTACTCCAAATTAATCTAAAATGTCAGAATATACGTGTACATAGTTTAAAGCTGTTGGCTTGCATACTTTCTGATATATTGGTATTTGGATTTAAAAAAATAGAGAGAACAATTATTAACAGTGGGCAGCCCTGGTGGCTCTTAAGAATACGCTCAGTTATATCTGTTTATGTACAGATATTACATACAAAATTTGGTTGAAATCCAGTTGATAGTGTAGAAGTTATATGCATTTAAACATTGGACCTATCAGAAGGCATAAAATTATTTTGGCAACACTGTCATGGTGGGCCTCCTGGAAATTAAACTGAAATAGTATTATCGACTTGTGTGCCAATTTTGGGATAGCTCCCATGCATACCTTGCAAGATATCCAACATGGAGCTCAAATTTCTAGTGCGTTTTTTCAGCAGTTGGTAGCACTGACATCATTTTCAAATATGGACGTGAGCTATTCCGGTGCACATCTTTACTCATACTAAATTTGGTTTTGATTGCTGCAGCCGTTTAGGAGTTGATAGGGGGGGGGGACACACACACAGCCAGACAGACAGAAGTACAGACAGACAGACAGACAGACACACATTTTCCCGGATCGATCTCATAAGACTACTTTTTCCTCATTTTTGCAAAATGTGAAAAGTAGGCTAAAAATGCCTATTAATCTTACGCTGGGTAAACCGTTAAAGCTACCGGGCGAAGCTGAGATGGGTTGCTAGTATCAATGAAAATCCACAGGCTGCTTCCAGTCGACCGCCAGGGTCAGGGAATGGAATGAATGAAGCCCCCATCTAGCGGCTAGGATATGAACTGTGCCGGCTGCCGAAGCCTGTCGCACTCCCCTGAGGTAATGATTAAATGAATGACAGATGAAATGAAATGACAGTGGAGAGTGTTACTGGAATGAAATTTGTGACAGGGAAGACCGGTGTACCCAGAGAAAAACCTGTTTGCCTCGGCTTTGACCAGCAGAAATCTCACATGTAGTGACCGGGATTTGAACCACGGACCCAGCGGTGAGAGGCCGGCATGCTGCCACCTAAGCCACGGAGGCTCTGCTACTAGTCTATGAATAATGTAATAATATCGTATGGCCTCGGATACCGGGTGCAATCTTTGTTATTTGACACCCAGAGGGTAGCTTGCATGTCGAACTTCGTTGTTCCTTGGAGGTTAGATATCTAAGCTTAACACTATAGCGCTTTCTAGTGGAGAAATGAGGAACTTTGTGTTGGCGGAAACTCCCGAGATCAATTTTGCTATTATGAACACGGCCTACTAAATTCAAATGGGTTATTTAACATGCCAACATCGTATGACATGCGTATCGTATTTTTGCCGCCTTTCAAAAATCACTTACCACGGCCAGGAGTGAAGCTGAAAGCTTGGGGTTAGTAGACCGACACGTTAACCACTCACCCGCTGTGGCAAGCTAAAGACAGATGAAAGGAAATGATATGGAGAGTGTACCTGGAATGAAATTGTGACAGGGAAAACCGGATTACCCGGTGAAAAACCTGTCTGCCTCCGCTTTGTTCAGCACAAATCTCACATGGAGTGACCGGGATTTGAACCACGGACCCAGCGGTGAGAGGCCGGCGTGCTGCCACCTAATAATAGCCTTAACGTCGCCGGCCTCTCACCGCTGGGTCCGTGGTTCCAATCCCGGTCACTCCATGTGAGATCTGTGCTGGACAAAACGGAGGCAGACAGGTTTTTCTCCGGGTACTCCAGTTTTCCCTATCAACATTTCATTCCAGCAACACTCTCCATATCATTTCATTTCATCTGTCATTCATTTAATCATTGCCCCAGAGGACTGCGTCAGGCCTCGGCAGCCGGCACAGTTCATATTTTCGCCGCTAGATGGGGGCTTCATTCATTCCATTCCTGACCCGGTCGGAGACGTGAAGCAGGCTGTGGATTTTCAATAGCCTTAATGTCCCTAGAAGGGCAAATGCCTCCTACATATAGGGTAGCTATTTCTTCGCTTAAGTGATGAGTTATCCGCGCTAGGTTTGTACGATCATCCTGTGTAACTGAATGTGTCCCGGATTGTGTATAGAGCAATATGGTATTATGTTTGCTGCTACAGGGTAGATAAACGTGCCCGGCCCGGCACGGCACGGCGTGGCCGGTTGGTGAGGCTGTGTAGCAGGGCTCACGCAGAGCTTAATCAATACTGAGCAACAGGTCTATATATAGCCTGCCTTACCCCGTGCAGCACGCATTAATGTGTGATGAGGGTGCCCTGTCCACTCAGGCGCGGCACATTCAAAATACTCCCCGATATCTCCACGTTTCAGCTGTTCATTCAGCCAGGACTGATTGTGTCACATCCAGACTGCACACCTTCCCATATCTAATGCCCACATAGGGGATCAGCACATTTGAGCTGCTCTTAAGTCTCGATATTGAAAAATATCCCTCGGCATAGCTGTACGCGTTAACCCTTTAAGGGTTAGTGGTCTGAATATGTCAAAGATGCTGTTGGTTGAATCATTCAGCTATATTTCAACGAATTTTCTTTTGGAAGTGTTAATATTTCAGAAAACAATATTTTTCTATCTTCCTCACCTGAGATGCTTAATAATTTTTACCCAAAACAATTAAAACGTAAATAAAATGATACGAAAGAAATTAAAATTGAAAATAAATAAATAAATAAATTGTACAAATTAATAATTCACAAGCGTATAAAATAGCAATTAAAATAATAGTACATTATGCAACGAGACGATAATGGCAATAATTAAGACACGAGTATGTTTACAAAACGAGCGTATGCGAGTTTTATAATTTCCATACGAGTGTCTTAATTACCATTATAGGCGAGTTGCATACGACTGTTTATGTTCGACGATAATTATTATAACTATTTTATGTTCGAACATAAATATTCATAAATATCTGTCGAGAATTCGCCAGTTTTATGTACTGAACAGAGCGCATGGAACGCAGAGAATGCCTTGTATTTGACCATGGCCTCCTCGATTGCCCTAATATGACACTAGGCCAGGCAGTGAAATTTAAATTAGAAGGCCGTGGAACTCAGCGAATCTAATTATCTAATTGGTCAAACAACTGTTTCTTGAGCTCTGATTGGTGGGAGGAACTGTTTCATAATGAAAAATAGTTTTATAATGAGCCTCATTATAGTACAGTGCTTGCCACGGTGGGTGAGTGGTTATAGTGTCGGACTACCAACCCCAAGATTGCAGGTTCGCCCCTGGTCATGGTAAGTGATTTTTGAAGGCGACAAAAATCACGATACTCTTGTCATACGTTGTTGGCATGTTATAGAACCCATTTGAATTCAGTAGGCCATGTTCAATGGCAAAATTAATCTCGGGATTTTCCGCCAACACAAAGTTCCTCCATTCTCTACTTGAAAGCGCTGTAGTTCAAGGAGTTTAGATATCTAACCTCCTTGACTTTCATAGCGTTTAAAGGAACGACGAAATTCGACATGCAAGCTACCCTCTGGGTGTCAATTAAGAAAGCTTGCACCAGGCACCCGAGGCCATACGATATTATTATTATTATTATTATTATTATTACTATTATTATTATTATTATTATTATTATTATTATAGTACAGTTTTCTGACATATAAAAATCAGGGTCGAACATAAAATAAGCTTTTAAAATTGCAATAATTGCAATTATTAGTTAATGAATTAATTATTAAAATAAAATAAGCTGATACAATTAATAGTCTATTAAAATACAATAAAGTTACATATAAAATAACATAAAATGCTTTTATGTTCGACCCTCACTATTATGTGCCAGAAAACTGTATCATAATGATGGTCATTATAACACCGTTTTTCAATACGATACAGTTTCTCCAGCCAATCAGAGCTCGTTCATTGAACAATTAGGTAACGATAACTTCGCGCATGCGCTAAAAATCCAACATGTCGGACATAAACACAACATCGAACGATAATAAATTACCGACATGGAATACGCACCGTCCATATGTTCGCGTAAATAAACTGGCGAATATGAGACAAGAAATAGCACTGTACCTTAATATCCCCAAAACCAATTTCTACACAGCGCGTGGTTTTGACACGACTTTAGTGACAGTTTTACCGAATACTGGTGCACAATCTGAACAAGGCCATGTAGTTGGTCTTGATCTGAACATATGGTATTGAAGCACACAGAGCGCATGCGTCGGTTGTCCAGAGAGCTTGGAAAAACAGATATACTACCCACCGCAGCACCCGATCACAACATTCTAGTGACTGAACAGATATTTATGAATATTTATGTTAAAACATATAATAAAGTTATAATTATCGTCGAACATAAACAGTCGTATGCAACTCGCCTATAATGGTAATTAAGACACTCGTATGGAAATTATAAAACTCGCATACGCTCGTTTTATAAAAAATACTCGTGTCTTAATTATAGCCATTATAGGCTCGTTGCATAATGTACTATTATAATAGAATTATAAAATATACGATAGTAAAATTAATATAATAGTAAAATATAAAAATATTAAAACTTAAAAATTGACGGCTTCGGTGGCATAGTTGGTAGCATGCTGAGCTTCTAAGCCCAAGATTGCGGGTTCAAACCTGGCCAAAGTCGTCGGATTATTTAAGAGCGTTAAAATTCCCTCAGTATGCCTTCCTTCGGAGGGAAGTAAAGCCGGTGGTGCCATGTCATAGATTTATGGCATGAAAAAGAACCTTCCACTAACTACACTTGTGTGAAGCCAACATTTGTAGATTAGAATTGATAACGCTCTGTTAGTTCCAACGTTCTCCGCCAGGTGCTGACTTCGATGCCATCTAGTAGCCAAGTCCGCAAGGTAGGTGTCGTGGACGGTAGCATTTGGTAGCAAAAGTAGGAACTACTTGAAATTACTGTCTGCTGTTCTTACTTGAAATAAAACAGATAACACACACTAATACAGCCATCACAATTAACACCGGTTATCAGACTGATTCTACACACACGGAAAGTATACGGGGCTACATGACCGCGCTGTCGCAGCCCCTAAACTAAGGAACCAACTGACCAAACTTAAAAATTAAAAAGATAACACAAAATAAAATTAATAAAATAACATTTGGATAAAATTAATTAAATTTAAATAAATACCAATAAAATATTTTAATGATAGTTCTGCCCTATAATTGGTTAACGAGACTGCTATGGGGAGCAGCAGTATGTCAGGAGATAGGTGACAGCAGCCAACATTATTGTGCGAGGTTTTCCACACTCACTCCAGGAAAATGCCGGAATGGTACTTTATTTCATGCCCTGGGACACCCACCCCACCCTTTACACTAACACTACAATAGTCACTATACGACCACCTCGTGGTGTAGTGGCTAGTAATCTTGGCTGTTGCCCCCAGAGGTCCAGGTTCGATTCGTCGTTCTGTCAGGAAATTCAATTCCGGTCTGAGGATTGGAACCGGGTACACTCAGCCTCGTGAGGCAAAACTGAGCAGAGATGGGTTCGATTCCCACCTCAGCCATCCTGGAAATGGTTTTCCGTAGTTTACCCTGTTTCTACTCCAGGCAAATGCTGGGATGGTTCCTGACTTGGACCACTGCCGCCTCCTTCCCAATCCTCTCCTGCATTACAAATACACACACTACTATATACATCACAATAACACAGGTTATTAGACAAATTCTACCTCAGACCAGAATTAAATTTCTTCGCAGAGCCGGGAATCTAACCCGGGCCTCCGCGATGACAGCCAAGAATGCTAGCCTCAACGCAACAAGGCGGACAGGATTGATTACAGTACCACTATTTGTTATGCTGTATTTGTATTACTAAAAACTAAAACTTTCCACTTCTTGATTTAAAATAGTTAGGAATGAGAAAGAGTCAAACAAACAGTGAGCAATCCCAACCGGGATATTATCCTGTCTAAAGGTTTTCTAGGCGATAAAACACCGACATCGTATGTCCTAATTTAGGCACCGGTAATTAATTTAGACAACCGAAATATACTGTACTTAACGATTCTTAGAGTCAGACGTACCTCGGAAACGTTATACCCGAATAACGCACAGATCACCTGCCCATGTCCGCTGATGGTAAGGATCGCAGAGGTCAATGATCCCCAGTTAGATCGATCAGAGAATCCTCGCTGACGGGCGGGTGCGACAGGCCAGTTATTCAAAAATTCCTCTCGGCACGCCGGAAGGCGGAGGTAGATTTCACCGGGCAGACTAGAGGTTAGGCTAAAATAGGCGAAATATGCAGGTTTTCGTAGGTGGATCAGACCTCATTTATTGCGAGAATGTATTTTACAATTGGAGGTTAATTAACCTTTTTTTCGTCTTTCTATGCATATTTTTAACATTTTATTGTCTTATGGGGATGGTAACTTTCTTGTCATATTTGGGGTTCATTTTTATACTTTTGATCACAATGTCCTTATGCAAGGTTTGGAACTGATGTGTAACTATCTCACAGTCTGTTACTTCTTCACGCAAAATTTTATCTCCCGCAGAGATGTTGTTTGGTTCCTCAGTTTAGGAGCTGCGACAACGTGGTCATGTAACCCCATGTACATTGGGTGTGTGTAGAATCTGTCTGATAAACGGTGTTAATTGTGATGACTGTATTAGTCTCTAATTCAGGTAAGGTCTGCAGAAGGTCAATTTTAAGTAGTAGTACCTAATTTTGTACCAAATACTACCGTCAACGACACCTACTGTGAACTTGGCTGCTAGATTCCACCGCAACCAGCAACTTGCAATGAACGTTGGAACTTCCCCTCCGAAGGAAAGCATGCTGAGGGATTTTTAGCGCTCTTAGAAAATCCGACGACTTTGGCCGGTTTTGAACCAGCGACCTTGGGCATAGAAGTTCAGCATGCTACCAGTTAGCCGCTTCCTACTGTGCCCAACTGGTCACGGCAGTCTGGTATCGAACTCAGGGCCTTATCAGAGAAGACCAGGCAAATGGTTATGCCTAAGGTCGAACCAGTGGTCTCTAAGGGGGAGCCATTATATGGAACCCACAGAGCAATGAGAGGTCTACTGACACATAATAGTCTAGCGTGATTTCACGATTATTTAGGTGCAAATCATAGCAATTGAAAGGAGAAATTATAAGCAAAATGCAAGGGAATGTACGTTTTCAGTGCATACGAAGTCGAGAGAGGCTAGTATTGAAGTCTGACAAATGACTTTTAAAAGTAGGCGGAGTAGCCCAGGCGCCTACGGAACTATTTCTGTCTAGGGCGGTCAGACAGCTCAAAATTAATGACCCGGGAATCCACCGGTCGACAACGAGCGAAGCTTTGGCGGGACCAAGCCCACAAGAAATTAATTAATTACAGAGAAATGGAGCATTGTAATGCAATGGAACATACACATAGATAAATGTATTCACGGAGGAGTAATTTAGGAGTGGTTTTTCACCTAAAATTACGCCTATTTCTCAAAATGACCGCATTACAACCTAACTCACGCTCGAGAGCATGAATACTTTAACCAACCAGCGGGAAATCCCCACCGTAGCATCCCACGCGCTGAACTAAGGCAATTAATTGTAATTAATTGGCCGAAGCGATCGCCGGCACGCGAGTGTTTTTAAAACCTCCACGCCTAGATAAACAAGATGCAGTTGTTATTTCGGCTGAAGACGGAGTATTTCAAGAAGGGAGTCGCTCTCACGTGTCCCGTGAACTATTTTGTGCAAGAAACCAATATAAGGGAAGAGCACCCTACGCCGAGGTCAGTCGAAGTCAGTCGAAGTCAGTCGAAGTCACTTTTTGGTCAGTTGTTGGTCAGTTACACGTTAGTTGTACGGTCAGTTACACGTCAGTTATGGTCAGTCGAAGTCAGCTACACGTCAGTTACACGTCTGTTATGGTTCAGTGGAAAGCAGTTGAAGACGTCAGACGGTCGCTCGAGTTGGAAGTTAGTTCTTTGTCTACAAGCGCTTTGCAGTAAGCACGCCAATTATTAAGATATCAGCGTACCGCCGTTGAAGACAATGGAGGCAAATTGTAAGCTTCATCAGTGATAATGAAGTGCATAAAAGGTAACAAAGTGCAGATATTGCTTTATTATCTGACACAGATATAAATTCGCTACAGCGAATAGGAACTGATAATGTTTGGAACAGTTCGTATACCGGAAGGTATTGTCAATTATATGACATCAGCATTAGGAGCACTCCAGTGATGGGAGAGTGGAAGTTATTGCCACCTATCCAGGACAGTGAGGTAAACGGGAGTGCAGGGAACTAGGATCGAACATCTATAAAAACGCTACTAGATTTCACCGAGACCAGCGGTTATCGTAAGTCATCGCATCTCTGAGGTCAAGCGTAGGTGAAATCCAGATAAGGATCAACATGTGAAATGATAGATGAAGTGTATAAATTGTGAAATAATAATTTAAAGTGTTAATGTGTTTAATGTTTAATATTCAGTGTTTATCAGTGGTAAAGGCCACTTGTGGTAATATGTGCATCATGTGTAAAAAGTGTGAATCTCAGTGTTGTGTATTGGATATCATGATGGATTAAGTCAATCATCATGGTAGAGCTCAGGCGGAGATACTGGTACTTTCCAGCCAGAAGGAAACGTGAGTAAACATGCAAATAATAACATTATAATGGCATAGTTCACCATGTAACGATTAATCACTTTGAAATTAAAGAAGTAATAGTCACTTACTGAACGAGTTTTCACCACTCGTCTTGAATAAAGTATGACTTTGAAGGTGATTTGCTTAGGACCATGTAGGTCAAAAATAGTGATGGATCTAAACGTTAAAATAATAATAATAATAATAACTGGGGTCGGCAACCATAAAGTAAGGGCAGAATTGGCCTAAGTAATGTTCAAATAGTGTCATGTCTAATTTAAGATAATGTCATTTGGTAAACAGTAAAGAATGTAGTGTGGAATATCGCGAATACGAGAGCTTTTCTCAGTGTCAGTGAAATTTTGAATGAATATGTGAAATTAAAGTAAGCCAGTATATTTATACATTTGTGTTAGGAGCTATGTAAAGCTTTGGCTTAAATAATATAACAGGAAGAACGCAGGTACCTTGATAATGGAGTCATATATGTGAAATATTGTTTAGCCGCATATAGCGTGCAGATTAACGTAGAATCCAGTGATTTACGTAAGATAAGCACGGGAAAGACTAGTATAGCTTGCGCGTGAGGTGAAAATGGGCTTAATCTTCGAGAAGTATCGCCTTTGTGCATACTGTATGTGTTACGCAACGGTTTGGATAGATTCTGTCTATTGCCAACGCTTGCATTGAATTATAGCCACTATGGACGCCCAGCGAGGCGCGGTGAGCATTTTTACTTATGATCTGCCCGAGAGGTAGAATCATATTCGTCGACGAGGAACGTGGTTCCCAAAATATATATATATGTAAATGACAGCTGCTGATGATAACCATGGGGTTTCATTATGATGCGCGTCTTTAAAGCCACAAGTAATCACCTTAGAACGGCAATGCTATCATTAGAATTCCACCCCTGCCATGAATGTTTAATAGGAGCCATTTGAGCCCAAATACACTGTAAAGTTAGGTGTTAATTAATTAAATGACTCAATTACTTAGGACCATGCCTAGCGGATCTTTATTGTTATATAATTGTAAACAAGGATGGCCTTGAAGGTAGAGAGAGACAGGAAATGTGGACCATTTCCGTGGCAGCCATCTTGGAGAGCTGTCTGGAACTAATTTTATGACCTGCTGAGGGGAGAGAGGTCGCTCGACCGATCCCTTGTCAATTACGGTCACAATAGGACACTGAGAGGTCTCGGTATTCAATAATGCAATTAAAATATGAGTATTTTAGTGATGCAAATGGAATTAATTGGTGTATGGCAACTCACATACGTGGTTGAACCATAGAAATCTGATGATATTTGGCGAAGTTATCCTCTGAGGGGGAAGGCTGAACCAAAATAATGTAGGCATCTTCTTTAAAGTGCATTTTGCCAGTTTATGCTAATTTAGGAGAAACGGGTATGTGTTTTTCCCAGAACATGACACAGTTGTATCTATAATAAGTCCGACAAGACCCAGATAATCGTTATATGGTGAAACTATAAATATTCTATCCATGTTTATGTTTATTTTATGATTAAGAAGCATGACTCATTTTCCTAGAGCGTTCATAGGGATGGAAAGAAGGAAGATGATTCGCACGACACAACAAAATATTTGCTAATAAATGTAGGAAACATTGAAGTAATGATAATTAAAGTAAATGTCGTAGAAGACGGAATAATGTCTTAGAAATTCATGTTTATGTGACATGTGGTTTTGTGTTAAGATACTTCCATTAAATAAAATTGTGTCACATGACGGACACTATGAAAACCTTGTAATCTGAACTATTATTGACAGGATATTAGAAGTAGGTTTGAGTGCATTGTAGCGCTATTTTTATGGAGAAAGCTCACAGAATAACCCTATTTATTTGTGGGAATTAATTGTAATTTGTCCTTTGTTTTGTATTTGTTGTACAGCCATGATTTTAGACCAGTAAATATTTTATTCATAGGAATGTTGTGTGTTTCCTGTAGAGTAGTTGCCTGATAGACTCAAATCCTGAACATGTGGTCGTATTGTGGGCATGAACGTCCCATACCTCGAAAGACCGTGAGCTAGTTGGGATACGAACACATGGTCCACATGGTGACGATCGGGTACATGGGGGAGTTGTCTCTGTGCTTGGATTGAGTCACAGGTAATTACTTAAGTCGGTCAAGGTATTAATGGTAAAAGCAAATATAGCATAGAAATTAGGACAGAATAGGAAGACCGCGTCCCATTTGTTAATAAGCCACCACATTAAAAATAATTGTTAATCCTCCATAAGACATGCTTATATAATTGTAACTTTCATAAACCATAGCCATAGATACACATATAAAATAACATGACGCTGATATGTGGGGCCAGTTTAAAATACAGGTCACCTCCACTTAAGCATCATGAGCATGGCATAAAATAAGCATGTTGACTACCCAAATTTAACATGTCACCCATGAGTGGGCCACCATGAATGCTCTTATTGTTAACATGGCACCCCCACGTGTGATATATGACTCTTATTGTTAACATGGCGCCCAACGTGGGGCATTCGGCAGTAAAAACCACTCCTTGGACAGTTTTAATAGTAAATTAGAATATGGCCGATGTCTTACGATGGCCACCATGACTATGCATCATCTCATAATATTAACATGGCGCCCGTACGTGGTTGGCTTATGGGATTTAGAAAAAACCCATAATAATAGCATGGTTTTCATGGGGAAAACCATAGAAATAATTTTTTTTCCTCAAACTTGGTTTGAGCGATTGTGAGTCTTTCTAGATGATGTTCAGACGTCAGACAAATGTTGTCAGACGGGTACGAGGGTCTATACCCATTCCATAGTTAGTTTTGACATTTTATAATATGTTGTTGTTGTTGTTGTCGCGGGATCGGAATCCTTTCTTTCCAATAGAACGCGCCAGTGTCTTCAGCTAGGGCCTACCTGAATCTCAAATTAAGTAGTACAGGATGGCCGGAACGGAAGAAGTACTCAGGTGTATCGCCGAGTTAAGGGAACATTTCGATGTTATAAATGCTAAAAGTAAGGAAGAATCCAAAGCATTTAAAGTTGAAATAGCGGATAGGCTAGAGGCTAATCAAGCCAGTGTAAACACACAGTTAGAATTAAACCTAGTAGAGGTTAATAAGAAAATGGACGACGTTAAGGAGTCTGTCCAGAGACATGTAACTAAGAATATTGTTAGCGTGATCTCAGAAATGCAAAATGATAACGAAAAACGCTTTGAGTCTATTGAATTAAAATTAGAAAGCAATTTGCAAATGTGTAGAGAGTCACAGCGTGAAATTAACGATAATTTAAACAGTATGTCCCGGGAGCTTAAAGACATTCAAAGTCAGAATGAAGCTAACACGAAACGTCAGTTAGAACAATTTAACACGTTTACTCAGACCGTGGATCATAGGTTCGAGGATAATGAACTCAAATGGAATACGCGAATGGCAGGTTATGCCAAGGCTGTGGACGAAGCTTTAAAAAAGCAGGACCAGAATATCCTTGACCAATGCAAGGAAATGCAGGAAATAAAGACGTCTGATCGAGATAATAAGGAAATAATGTCTAATATGAAGATACAAGTTGGAAAAGTGCAGAAAGAGTTGGAAAACACTCAGAATGACTTAGCAGTTCTCCATAAAAGACAGGACGAAGACCAAGGAGAAATCACGAAAATGAGGACTGAAATCTCTCATATACAAGGTCACATTCAACGGGAAGTTACAGGCTTACGCGAAGAGTTAGAGCTTCGGGAAGGCTTAAAGACTGAAGCCAGTGATAAGACTCTTGCCGAAGTAAGAGAAAGTCTAGCAGGGGAAATTATCCACCTGAAGGAAAACCTTAAGGATAATAAAGAAAAGGTATTTTCTATGGCAGAAAGAAATCGAGATCGCCTCGAGAAAATAGAACGAGAGGTATTAGCTCGTTTGGAAAGGACTGAAAACAGGCACAGCCAGTTAGAAACGAGAATGATAGCGCAGGAAGAATCCATGTTGCGGAATCCTAGGTCTAGCGAAGGAAGTATAGACGAGAATAGGAGGAATAAATGGGCAGAGATAGAAATACAGCCCACTCCAAAGAATGCAGCAATGCCAAGTGACAGCCCGTATGCCACACCTGGTATGCCAATGGCTATGTCAACACCGCAGGAAAATGCTGTACAGAACCAAATAGTCACAGTTATAAGGGCTAGTGATGAAAAACCAAAGAAATACTCTGGGAGTAATTCTAATATGACACCCAAGTACTGGCTTAAAGAAGTTTCCGAGTACTTGAATGATGCAAAAGTACCGCCAGAGCGCAGGTTGAGAGCGATTGAAAAACTCACCGAAGGAGAATGTGCTCTATGGTTTAGAAGTTTTAGGTACACGTTCGACACCGTTGAGGAATTTCGCCAAGCATTTTTAAGCAGGTATTGGAACGCGAGCGTACAACAAAATCTTAGACTGGACTTGTATTCCAGGCGTTACAGTACTAGTAACCCGACCAAGTACGGAGAGTTTTTTGTGAACCAATTATGCCGTTTTCGCGAGCTCGACGAAGGACTCAGAGAGTCAGACTTATGCATAGCAATAGCTAAGCAGCTGCCGTATGAGGTGCAGCGCCTGCTAATCTCAGCAAACGCAAAAACTGCAATCGATATGGAGGAGGTGCTGAGACAACTTGATTTAACCACAGTGCAGCACGCAAGACAAAGCCGACATGTGGAACAAGTTAATATGACGAATACGCCGATCGAGCCAACGAAGGTGCAGACGAAATCCAAGTCTACAAGCACCGAAACAGAAAAATCCGACTGGCAGCGCGAAGGACGCGAAAACCAAAATTGGAGGTCAGCGTATCGAGGAGGTTCGAACCGTGGTAACCGAGGAAGGAAAAACTGGAATCAGCGTGGTACCAGAGACCAGCAGCTGGACAACAGAAGAAATTACGGCCGAAATGGGAATAACCAAGGATGGAGATCCCAAGAGCAGAGTCGTGGGTTCGATGAAGAGGCGGAAGAACGCTATCATGCATCTTTAAGATACATGGAAGAGCGCGGAGATGATCCAAGACAGTCGCGAGTTCACTGGGATGAAGCGATTCGAAATAGAAGGTCACCCGACATATATCAAAATGATGATGGTGCCAAAAGTCTGGAACTTCAACAGCATGAAGACAGGCAGAAGAACTCCACAAAGAATGGAGCAATTGAAAAAAAAACACCAATTTTAAATGACCAGAGAGAGATAGGTTCAGGATGGAGTACAGTAAATGTTATTAACTGGATTGCCAAACCTGAGGAGCTTATCGAAGACCTCGATGAAAGAACGGTCAATGTAAGAAGGGAACTACCTATTATTATTGTAAACATTGCGGGAACGAAAGTAAGAAGCCTCATCGATACAGGATCAACAGTGAGTTTGATAACCCAGGCATTATACAATGAAATCCAGAGTAAAATCCACGTATTGAAAATACCCATTTCAAGCGTGAAAATAAAAGGTGTCATACCAGACAAAGTTATGATATGCAGATACCAAGTATTTTTAGATCTGCAGATAGGGAACTCTACATTCTCACAGAGCTTCCTACTTGTAAATAAGCCGCCATATAATCTTATTGTTGGGATGGATTTCATAAGAGAGTATAAAGTTATTATAGATCTCTCGCAAGACATTGTAATGTTTCGCGCAAGTGAGGGAAAGGAAGACTTAGAACTCTCATTAAGGCATAATGAAGCGAGACAAGAAGAATACGTATGGCATACATACGGAGATATGACTGGGGAGGCAGTGTCGACAATAGAAGATATTGAGGAAGAGTTGGCAACACTGGCCGCAGACATTGAAAACGATCTCGAACCAAAATTTGAAGAATGCCTGGAAGAGAAGATTGAGGAAGCTAAATTTGGTCCAGAATATAAGAAAATGCTAAGGGAACTGCTATTCGAGTATAAAGGAGTCTTCGATTCGAGACCTGGCCGGATCAAGAATTTCCAGTATGCGTTTCAAGTCAGCGATTGGACGCCATTTAAACAGAAGCCGTATCCTGTAGCTGAGAAACATTACTTAAAGGTCAAAGAAGCGATACAGGAAATGCTAGAAGCAGGCGTCATTGTAAAGACAGCCACACCTTACGTCAGCCCACTGGTAGTTGTACCGAAACAGGATGGAAGTGTGAGGATATGCCTGGACCTACGAAATTTGAATTCCAAGGTTATACCGGAATTTGATACAGTTCCACCCATTAAGGAGGTACTCAGAAGGTTCAAAGGAAAGACTGTATTCTCAAATCTTGATCTCACGGCAAGTTTTCACCATCTTGCTCTGGAAGAGAAAACAAGTCTGTTAACCGGATTTTTATTTGACCAGCACACGTACTCCTACGTCCGTCTTCCATTTGGATTAAAAACAGCAGGTTCAGCGTTGATACGAGCGCTAGATAGGAACCTATCCGAAGAAGTAAAAGCTACAACCATATGCTACGTAGATGATATACTACTGACCTCTGAAACAGTTGAAGAACATGTCAGAGATCTACGCAAGTTGTTATATGACCTAAGTCAGGCTAACTTCAAGGTCAATATAAAGAAGTCTAACTTTGCTCAGAGAGAAGTTAAATTTCTAGGTCATGTAATCGATGCACAAGGAGTCAGGCCTAATCCGGGAAAACTGGAAGTCATAAAACGTTTCCCGAGACCAACGAAGGTGAAGAATGTCAGGCAATATCTAGGCGTTATTGGATTCTTTTCGAACCATTGTCCGAAGTACACCGAGACTGTAGCACCACTCCAAGACTTACTTAAAAAGGGAGGAAGATGGCGATGGACGGAGCAATGCGAGGAAGCCTTCGTGAAATCTAAACAGATGTTGTTAGATTATGTGAAATTGGGATATCCTGACTACACTCAGAAATTTATCATCCAGACTGACGCATCCTTCGTAGGCATTGGAGCTATGTTGTATCAGGAAAATAAGGACAGGCCAGAGGAGAGAACTTATATCGCATTCATCAGTAGAAGGTTGAGGCCTAATGAAAAGAATTATACGGTCACGGAGATCGAATTACTTGCGATACTGTATGCATTACAGTATTGGCACAAGCTGATTTATGGTTTTAGAATTATTTTGAGAACAGACCATAAAGCCCTAACGTTCCTGCTGAAAACTGACTTGTCGAGTCAAAGACTGACAAGGTGGTCCCTATACATACAACAATTTCAAGTGGAAATAGAATATTGCCCGGGGAAGGACAATATCATACCTGATTTGCTAAGCAGATACCCTACAGCAGAGGAAGAAGAAACTCTAGCTATTGAAATAGAAGATAGAGATCAGAAGACCTTAGATGATCTGAGGAACATCACCGTTTTTCAACGTGAAGATCCCTGGATACGGTTGATGATAAATTACTTCGAGGGAAAGCTGGATAGAGGAACCCCGATGTATATGGAAGCTGAAGCACTTTCAACGGAATATCTATGGTTTAACCAGATGCTACATAAATGGAGCGACTCTGACCACACAAAACCTAGGATTGTTGTACCACCAGCATTGCAGAGAAGGCTAGTTTGGCTAGCACACCGAGCTTTTGGACATTCAGGTGTAGATAAGACTGTTGCCCTGCTTAAAGAGGCGTTTATTTGGCCTAAACTTAGAGAAACAGTCAGAAATACTATCAGGACATGTGATATGTGCCAACGAGTAAAGCCTAACTCGTACTTAATGAGGCAGAAACCTATACCACTCTTACCAGAGAAGCCATGTCAGCTCCTGGCGCTGGACAACTTTGGGCCCCTGCCTAGAGCTAGAAGAGGAAATAAACACATCCTAGTTGCACTAGACGTGTTTTCCAAAATGGTAGTCCTGTGTCCAATTCAGAAAACCAGTACAAAACAAGTACTTAAGAGGCTGAAGGAAAGAATCATTCCTATATTAGGACAGCCAGAAAACATCTTATCGGATCACGGAAGCTGTTTTACCAGCGTAGAATTTCGCAGGGAGTTGGAAAATCTGGGCATAATACAGATTTTGTCCACGGTTAGGCACCCGGAGTCGAACTCAGCTGAGAGAGTTATGAGGGAGGTGCAGAAATACATGAAGATATACTGCTCTACTGAGAATTGGAAATGGATTGACGTGCTTGAGATTATTGAATATTGTATCAACAATACTGTGCACGAAGCTACAGGAGAGGTGCCAGTGAGCCTACATCTCGACAGAAGACCCGAGAGGCCATGGAATAATGTCATCCAGACACCCGTCGATGCACAACTTGGACGTGAGTTGAGAATCCAGAGGACGTTCGAGTATCTCAAGAAACAAGCAGATAAACGACAGCGGAGAAACAGGAGGAAACGCTATCATAGACCGCTACTCGTGGGAGAATACGTCTTATTGAAAAAACCCGCCAGTTCAGATCCAGAGAGCAGGAAATATAAGAAATTTCAGCACGCTTATCTCGGACCCTACCTGATTATAAGGGATCTGCAGAATAACGCGTATCGGATAAAAGATGAGGCAACAGGTAGAGAAGTTGTGGTAAATGCCGCAAATCTGAAGTTATATAGTCCACCAGAAGACTATGAAGCGAGAGAAGAGCAAGCTACACACATTCAAGTGAACGAGGAATCATTACGTATGCACGGAAAGGTTCTGGAGAAAAGCTTGCAGACTCGAGAAGGGTCGAAGAAAAGAAAACAGCTCGCCAGCCCAGCGGACACGAGGGGAGAATGCAGCTGTCGACTGCAGGAGTTTTACGACCAGTTAAAGGGAGCCGCTGCGGAGTTAGAGGAGATGAATGAACAATTGAGACAGGAAAACGAAAGTCTACGAGACAGCAGACAAGAGTGGAGTGGGAAAACGTGAAAGCCCATTGCCAAGAGCAATGACCGCTTAAAGCAAACACTGCAAGGAGTTGATACCAGCTGATAGGCCCGAAAAATTCACTTATGAAATGAATTTTTCGAACTTAGCAGGAGAAAGATGTGCCCAACTGGTCACGGCAGTCTGGTATCGAACTCAGGGCCTTATCAGAGAAGACCAGGCAAATGGTTATGCCTAAGGTCGAACCAGTGGTCTCTAAGGGGGAGCCATTATATGGAACCCACAGAGCAATGAGAGGTCTACTGACACATAATAGTCTAGCGTGATTTCACGATTATTTAGGTGCAAATCATAGCAATTGAAAGGAGAAATTATAAGCAAAATGCAAGGGAATGTACGTTTTCAGTGCATACGAAGTCGAGAGAGGCTAGTATTGAAGTCTGACAAATGACTTTTAAAAGTAGGCGGAGTAGCCCAGGCGCCTACGGAACTATTTCTGTCTAGGGCGGTCAGACAGCTCAAAATTAATGACCCGGGAATCCACCGGTCGACAACGAGCGAAGCTTTGGCGGGACCAAGCCCACAAGAAATTAATTAATTACAGAGAAATGGAGCATTGTAATGCAATGGAACATACACATAGATAAATGTATTCACGGAGGAGTAATTTAGGAGTGGTTTTTCACCTAAAATTACGCCTATTTCTCAAAATGACCGCATTACAACCTAACTCACGCTCGAGAGCATGAATACTTTAACCAACCAGCGGGAAATCCCCACCGTAGCATCCCACGCGCTGAACTAAGGCAATTAATTGTAATTAATTGGCCGAAGCGATCGCCGGCACGCGAGTGTTTTTAAAACCTCCACGCCTAGATAAACAAGATGCAGTTGTTATTTCGGCTGAAGACGGAGTATTTCAAGAAGGGAGTCGCTCTCACGTGTCCCGTGAACTATTTTGTGCAAGAAACCAATATAAGGGAAGAGCACCCTACGCCGAGGTCAGTCGAAGTCAGTCGAAGTCAGTCGAAGTCACTTTTTGGTCAGTTGTTGGTCAGTTACACGTTAGTTGTACGGTCAGTTACACGTCAGTTATGGTCAGTCGAAGTCAGCTACACGTCAGTTACACGTCTGTTATGGTTCAGTGGAAAGCAGTTGAAGACGTCAGACGGTCGCTCGAGTTGGAAGTTAGTTCTTTGTCTACAAGCGCTTTGCAGTAAGCACGCCAATTATTAAGATATCAGCGTACCGCCGTTGAAGACAATGGAGGCAAATTGTAAGCTTCATCAGTGATAATGAAGTGCATAAAAGGTAACAAAGTGCAGATATTGCTTTATTATCTGACACAGATATAAATTCGCTACAGCGAATAGGAACTGATAATGTTTGGAACAGTTCGTATACCGGAAGGTATTGTCAATTATATGACATCAGCATTAGGAGCACTCCAGTGATGGGAGAGTGGAAGTTATTGCCACCTATCCAGGACAGTGAGGTAAACGGGAGTGCAGGGAACTAGGATCGAACATCTATAAAAACGCTACTAGATTTCACCGAGACCAGCGGTTATCGTAAGTCATCGCATCTCTGAGGTCAAGCGTAGGTGAAATCCAGATAAGGATCAACATGTGAAATGATAGATGAAGTGTATAAATTGTGAAATAATAATTTAAAGTGTTAATGTGTTTAATGTTTAATATTCAGTGTTTATCAGTGGTAAAGGCCACTTGTGGTAATATGTGCATCATGTGTAAAAAGTGTGAATCTCAGTGTTGTGTATTGGATATCATGATGGATTAAGTCAATCATCATGGTAGAGCTCAGGCGGAGATACTGGTACTTTCCAGCCAGAAGGAAACGTGAGTAAACATGCAAATAATAACATTATAATGGCATAGTTCACCATGTAACGATTAATCACTTTGAAATTAAAGAAGTAATAGTCACTTACTGAACGAGTTTTCACCACTCGTCTTGAATAAAGTATGACTTTGAAGGTGATTTGCTTAGGACCATGTAGGTCAAAAATAGTGATGGATCTAAACGTTAAAATAATAATAATAATAATAACTGGGGTCGGCAACCATAAAGTAAGGGCAGAATTGGCCTAAGTAATGTTCAAATAGTGTCATGTCTAATTTAAGATAATGTCATTTGGTAAACAGTAAAGAATGTAGTGTGGAATATCGCGAATACGAGAGCTTTTCTCAGTGTCAGTGAAATTTTGAATGAATATGTGAAATTAAAGTAAGCCAGTATATTTATACATTTGTGTTAGGAGCTATGTAAAGCTTTGGCTTAAATAATATAACAGGAAGAACGCAGGTACCTTGATAATGGAGTCATATATGTGAAATATTGTTTAGCCGCATATAGCGTGCAGATTAACGTAGAATCCAGTGATTTACGTAAGATAAGCACGGGAAAGACTAGTATAGCTTGCGCGTGAGGTGAAAATGGGCTTAATCTTCGAGAAGTATCGCCTTTGTGCATACTGTATGTGTTACGCAACGGTTTGGATAGATTCTGTCTATTGCCAACGCTTGCATTGAATTATAGCCACTATGGACGCCCAGCGAGGCGCGGTGAGCATTTTTACTTATGATCTGCCCGAGAGGTAGAATCATATTCGTCGACGAGGAACGTGGTTCCCAAAATATATATATATGTAAATGACAGCTGCTGATGATAACCATGGGGTTTCATTATGATGCGCGTCTTTAAAGCCACAAGTAATCACCTTAGAACGGCAATGCTATCATTAGAATTCCACCCCTGCCATGAATGTTTAATAGGAGCCATTTGAGCCCAAATACACTGTAAAGTTAGGTGTTAATTAATTAAATGACTCAATTACTTAGGACCATGCCTAGCGGATCTTTATTGTTATATAATTGTAAACAAGGATGGCCTTGAAGGTAGAGAGAGACAGGAAATGTGGACCATTTCCGTGGCAGCCATCTTGGAGAGCTGTCTGGAACTAATTTTATGACCTGCTGAGGGGAGAGAGGTCGCTCGACCGATCCCTTGTCAATTACGGTCACAATAGGACACTGAGAGGTCTCGGTATTCAATAATGCAATTAAAATATGAGTATTTTAGTGATGCAAATGGAATTAATTGGTGTATGGCAACTCACATACGTGGTTGAACCATAGAAATCTGATGATATTTGGCGAAGTTATCCTCTGAGGGGGAAGGCTGAACCAAAATAATGTAGGCATCTTCTTTAAAGTGCATTTTGCCAGTTTATGCTAATTTAGGAGAAACGGGTATGTGTTTTTCCCAGAACATGACACAGTTGTATCTATAATAAGTCCGACAAGACCCAGATAATCGTTATATGGTGAAACTATAAATATTCTATCCATGTTTATGTTTATTTTATGATTAAGAAGCATGACTCATTTTCCTAGAGCGTTCATAGGGATGGAAAGAAGGAAGATGATTCGCACGACACAACAAAATATTTGCTAATAAATGTAGGAAACATTGAAGTAATGATAATTAAAGTAAATGTCGTAGAAGACGGAATAATGTCTTAGAAATTCATGTTTATGTGACATGTGGTTTTGTGTTAAGATACTTCCATTAAATAAAATTGTGTCACATGACGGACACTATGAAAACCTTGTAATCTGAACTATTATTGACAGGATATTAGAAGTAGGTTTGAGTGCATTGTAGCGCTATTTTTATGGAGAAAGCTCACAGAATAACCCTATTTATTTGTGGGAATTAATTGTAATTTGTCCTTTGTTTTGTATTTGTTGTACAGCCATGATTTTAGACCAGTAAATATTTTATTCATAGGAATGTTGTGTGTTTCCTGTAGAGTAGTTGCCTGATAGACTCAAATCCTGAACATGTGGTCGTATTGTGGGCATGAACGTCCCATACCTCGAAATACCGTGAGCTAGTTGGGATACGAACACATGGTCCACATGGTGACGATCGGGTACACTACATAGTCAGATGGAACAAGAAGTTCCATGCCGAACTAAAGAGCCTACTTTTCTTAAAATTAAGATTCATGCCAATGATTAATCTCTTATATATAATCCAAAACAGACTCATCACCGCAGGGCTCAAACCACTAGACCTAGGAAGCTGAAATTTTGCATGTTGGTTGATCCGAGTATGTAGAGGCTCACTAAGAAACGGTTTTTGAAAATTCAATTTGTAAGTGACTTTTCTCGGCCCTTTGGCATTGACAATCCAAAATTGACTCATCGACGCAGGGCTCAAACCACTAGACCTAGAAAGCTGAAATTTTGCATGTTGGTTAATCCGAGTATGTAGAGGCCCAATAAGAAACGGTTTTTGATAATTCAATTTGTAAGTGACTTTTTTCGGCCCTTTGGCAATGAGCAAGGACAGTCGGTAAAATGTTCGGATTTAGCTCATTTTAAGCCGCCACATACGAGAAACAATACTCGGAGGTCCTGTAGGGACCCCGAAACACACTTTTTATGTTCCTAAAATGAACGGTTTCGGAGATATTCCCAAATAACTGTGTTCCCTCTGAGAAACAGATCAACGTTACTATGGCAACCGCTGAAATTTCGTAGACCGGGGATAGTTTTCTGGCAATATCTCGAAAACCGTTCGTTTTAGGGCCTTAAAACGCTGGGTTCGACGAACATTGCTCCTCACATTGATACGCGCAAAAAGAGCTATAATCCATATTTCTACGATCAAATCGATTCGGAAAGTCTCATCTCTTATATATAATCCAAAACTGACTCATCACCGCAGGGCTCAAACCACTAGACCTAGGAAGCTGAAATGTTGCATGCTGGTTGATCCGAGTATGTAGAGGCCCAATAAGAAACGGTTTTTGAAAATTCAATTTGTAAGTGACTTTTTCGGCCCTTTGGCACTGAGCAAGGACAGTTGGTAAAATGTTCGGATTTAACTCATTTTAAGCCGCCACATACGAGAAACAATACTCGGAGGTCCTGTAGGGATCCCGAAACATACTTTTTAAGTTCCTAAAATGAACGGTTTCGGAGATATTCCCAAATAACTGTGTTCCCTCTGAGAAACAGATCAACGTTACTATGGCAACCGCTGAAATTTCGCAGACCGGGGATAGTTTTCTGGCAATATCTCGAAAACCGTTCGTTTTAGGCCCTTAAAACGCTGGGTTCGGTTCCCACCTCTAACCACGAACGTTGCTCCTCGCATTGATACGCGTAAAATGAGATATATTTTATATATAGAGGTTGCTTTTGGGGCGTGGATACGATCGTGATTTTGAGTCTAATTTTATACTCTTTCGGCTGGTTGTTGTAAGCGAGCTTTCAGAAGTTTACTCGAATTTACAATGTTAAGATACTTTCTATTTTTCACGGTATGCTTTCATTTTCTTTATAAATTTGTTTTTTCTTAACTGAATATTTTTGTTTGCCAATTTTGATCTGCTCTTTTTCGTTTTTAACCATGATCTGCAACGTTGATTCACAGTCGAATGTGACGTATTCTACCGGCTGTCACGTTTATTATTATTGTTTCTTAATTACTCTTACTGAGGAATTGGGCAAACTTATTTCAATAAAGTTGTTGTTTTGTCTTTCACGGCCATTGAATCCCCGCACAAGGCACGGCTTAAACCTAGAAAAGTTGCTGAGTTGTACTAATGGACTAAAGGTGCAGCAGAAAAGAGGAGAATTGAAGCTTTTGAAATGTGGTGATAAGGGAGAATGATGATCAGATGGGTAGTTAGGGTAACAAATGAAGAGGTATTAAGACGAGTGGGAGAGGAGAGATGTTTCTGGCGACTGCTAATGAAGAGAAGAGATAGGAGGGTAGGACACATATTATGAAACCCAGGAAGAGCAAGCTTACTGTCGACCAAAATATTATGTGCACTCGAGTTTGAATGTTGTTTGTGAAGTAGCCAATAGACCTTCATAAAATCCAATGATATCATCATTTTCGACGTTCGATTTTACGTTAGTTCATGTAGGTTTGGAATTTTAATTTATATTTTAATATTTTTTATCGCAGTTGAAACAGAAAAAGTGCCCCTTTTTAAGCTTGTTTCAACCATGCGTCACATTTAAGAATTATTATCTCACAAACCCGTAATCAGATCGAATCCGAATTTTAACACAATATACATTGGAATGTAGTATAACTGGTTTATTAATTTCAAAATTTTGTGTGTTCAAGAACGAATGTTGTTATTATATTTGTAAGGTAACTCTTTCTCGGCTCGGAGTCGTTGGAAAATGAAGTTCTTGGTTGCGTTGTAATCCTTATACATCAGAAAGTTATGCTGTATGACTGTGAAATAGGTAAATTAATTCACTTATTTTATATCGGTTTGTATTTGTACGGAGAATTAAGACATGGTTCACCAGCTAGCCGCTCCGGGAAATGCTATACAGCGTTGCTGATATGGAGGCCATCACTTCCGAGCGAGACGTGTCATGACGCGTGATGTAGCCCATCTTGGCAATGATGTACTGCTTTCACCGGAGCGGCTAACTGGTGAACCATATCTTAATTCTCCGTACAAATACAAACCGATATACAATAAGTGAATTAATTTACATATTTCACAATCATACAGCATACCGTTTTGATGTATAAGGATTACAACGCGACCAAGAACTACATTTTCAAACCATCCCGAGCCGAGGAAAAGTTACCTTACAAAAATAATAACAACTTTGTTTCTTTGACACAAAAAAAATTAAATTAATAAACCTGTTATACAACATTCCAGTGTATGTTGTGTTAAAATTTGGATTCGATCTGATGACGGGTTTGTGAGATAATAATTCTTAAATGTGACGCATGGTTGAAAAACGCTTAAAAACAGGCACTTCTTGTGTTCCAACTGTGATAAAAAAATATTAAAATATAAATTAAAAATTCCAAACCTACATGATCTAACGTAAAATAGAACGACGAAAATGATGATGTTATTGGATTTTATATAGGTCTATCGGTTACTTCACAAACAAACTTCAAACTCGAGTACACATAATAGTTTGGTCGACAGTAGTTATGGATGGGAGGGTCGCAGACTAGAACTGTAGGGGTAAACCAGGGTTAAACAGATTGCCTCGGATGTAGGGTGTGGTAGCTATGTAGAAATGAAACGATTAGCTGAGGAGAGGGATACATGGAAGGCTGCATCAAACCAGTTAAAAATCTGAAGACTCAAACAACAACAATCAGGAATTTTAATTACTTAGAGAGGCATGTGGGGCAAAAGGGTCGTTGGAGAATTTCAATCCCTGGGATGTAACACTGGAAGAGACTGCATAATGTACATCAGCGGCCAAGGTGAGCGATATTTAACTATAGGTCTATTAATAGGGATATGTTTACGTTCAAATCATCAATTAGTATGGCCAAATTACATCCAGAATAGCTTAAGTAAGAATACATTTAATTCCCCATATTCCGATAGATTTGCCATTCCAGTGTGCAAGAGTGCAGTTCCCTCTTCAAACAATATTCGCAATTTCTTTAACAAAGCGCAATGACACACACTTAACAGTAGCACGTGTACATTTAGACAAAACAATTTTTTCCCATGGCCAACTGTATGTGGCGTGCTCGCGAGCATCCGGACAACAAAATCGTTATGTCTCAGCAGAAGATGGCAAAACCATAAACGTAATTTTAAAATGTGTTAACATAATGTAACAACGAACCCTGCAGACGTTCACAACTCGATAAAATTCCAACTTTGCTGATCATATCAATATACTGTATGTATCAGAATATTCAGAATTAGAATGGACACACCTATAGCCGCGATTGCTGTAATAGAATAGACCAATTATCAGCTATAATGCATCGTCCCCATTGTCTTGATCACGGGCGAAGCCGCGGGTACCTGCTAGTCTATAGTATATGAACCTATCTAGAATAATGACCAAATTAAGTTGGTAATATCGGAATGTCTTAATTAGTTCGAAATACTGTATACTAGGCATAATGTAGCCTAATACAGCAATACAGTTGGCAGCCCTGGTGACTGAATATATTCTTAATTCCATCTCTTAAGGTACAGAATACAAAATGTGGTTGAAGTCCAAAGGATGTTACATGGAGTTATACATTGGATCTATCAGCACACGTGAACGCACGTTGGCAACAATGTCATGCGTATGCTGGTCAGAAATAATCGGATATATTATGATATATTTTTGTGCCAATTTTGGATGAAATCCATTTTTTAGTATAGAAGTTATAAGTATTTTAAAATTGGAGCTATCTTCAGGCATAGAATCATGTTGGCATCACTGACTTATATTAATTACTCCAAATTCATCTAGAATGTCAGGTGCTTTACGAATGCAAAGTATAGACCTGTTGGCTTGCATACTTTCTGATATATTGATATTAGGGTAAAAAATATAGACACCATTTATTAACAGTTGGCAGCCCTAATTGCTCATAAGAATACTTATAGTCATATCTGTTATATTACATATCGCACATACGAAATTTGGTTGAAATCCAACTGATAGTATAGAAGTTACATGTATTTAAAAATTGGTCTTATCAGCAGGCTTAGAATCATGTTGGTAGAACTGACGTGTATAAGATACTCCAAATTAATGTAAAATGTCAGGTACTATACGCGTGCATAGTTTAAAGCTGTCGGCTTGCATACTTTCTGATGTATTGGTATTTGGATAAAAAGTAGAGAGAGCAATTATTAACAGTTGGCAGCCCTGGTGGCTCTTAAGAATACGCTCAGTCATACCTGCTTATGTGCATATATTACATACATAATTTGGTTGAAATCCAATTGATAGTGTAGAAGTTATGTGCATTTAAAAATTGGACCTATCAGAAGGCTTAAAATTATTTTGGCAACACTGTCATGTATGGCCTCCTGGAAATTAAACTGAAATAGTATTATCTACGTGTGTGCCAATTTTGGAATTGCTCCCATGTATGCCTTCCATGATATCCAACATGGAGCTCAAATTTCTAATGCTTTTTTTTAGCCGTTGGTAGCACTGACATCTTTTTCAAATATGGGCTTGAGATATTCCGGTATACATCCTTACTCATACTAAATTTGGTTTCTATTGCTGCAGCCGTTTCGGAGTTGATATGGGGGGGGGGGGGACACACACACAGCCAGCCAGACAGAAGGACAGACAGACAGACAGACAGACACATTTTCCCGGATCGATCTCATAAGTCTACTTTTTCCTCATTTTTGCAAACTGTGAAAAGTAGGCTAAAAAAGAATGTGATCTCGTCAATGGCGTTGTCTTGGCAACCTCTGATACCTCATCCCTCATCAATTTAGAAGCGTTGTCATGGTAACCTCTGATGGCACTTGGCATTTTCTTTAATTCCGAAATCGTTTTTCTCATCCCTTGGCGTAATGGTGGGACATATCAAAATTTCTTTCAGACAAAAGTTTTAGGTAATTATTAGGGGAATATTTTCCATTCTGTACGGTTTTGATATTGTGCCTATTTTAAGAGAGATATGATAAATGTTTCCCGAAAAAACCACTTTTTTCCACCTCTTTGGTCAATGGTTGGTGCTATCAAAAATCTTATTTGACATAAATTTTTGGCACTTATCCGACACATATTATGAACTTTGAATGGATTCGATATTTCATGTATTAAGAGAGTTATAGCGATATTTCACTTTTCCGAAAAAAGCCCCCCATTTTCACTCCCTTTGACCGATTTTTCCCATTAACGAACTAGACCGAGAATTTAATGGGATACTTATTATGTAAAAAATTCAAAGTGATTGGGGCAAAATTACGGCAGTTATCGTGTCCACAAAAAACTGATATACATATATACATATATATATATATATATATATATATATATATATATATATATATATATACATACATAAATTATATATAAACTTTTGAACTGATGGTGGTTTTGGGGTCTGGGGATGTGAAACGCGAAGATATGTCGAAATTTTCCGGAAGTCGAAACATGGGACCCATTGTAATAGTTAGCTTTCTAATGAAATCTACCAAAATATGCACATGTGCTACTATCTAGCTACAATGGATCACAACAAACTCCAAAGGAGAGAGTGAGATTCTTGGAACGTCGGGGTGTGGCGGGTATGATGGAAAGGTGGTCGCCTGTAACTATCAATTGTACACATGCAACTACGTTACTGAAATAAATAGTCAACGTTTCCTATAAAATGGGACAGGGAAACTAAAACATTCCTGCAAATTTATTAACTAAGGGCGACACAAAGAAGGAAAAGCACCACCATAAAATAAATTATCTCGCAAATTAAATTAATAATAATGTTACGTGCAAGAGCCCGTCCCAACGTTTTCAAATATGTATCTTCCTTGGATGTGACTTCATGACATTTTGAAACGACCGCCTGGTCGCTTGGTTCCGTTTGTGAACACGAGATGGCAGCTGCTGTCGGACTTCGGGGTTTCTTGACGTGGTTCCTTCATCACCACTAGAGTGTGTTGGTTGTGCCTTATAAACTAATCCTATTCGTGTCATATGTGAAGGCTATTTTGTTCCTACGTCATGAAACAAAGGACTGTGTATACGTGATACCGCCAAATTAATTACTTAACAATCACATTGTTGATTGATGTGTCAAGCCTTGATTGGACAATAACAATTTACATGAATGCAGTTCGGTATCTGACGTGTGATTCTCCGCCTTCTTGTGATATTCATTGTCTGTCGTCTAAGAAGCAACTAGCCAGCTGGTGTGACAGAGTATCTCTTCGTGGGCTAGGGGGCATTGGCCCCTAGCTTTTACTAAATATGGGTATACGATGGAAGGGAATTGCCTGTGCTCTTCAGGCTATTATTTCATCGTTTCGCAGTGAAGAAGTACGAAATGAAAATCGCATCTCGATGCAGACCAGTGCTTGTGACCCAAACGAAGCATGTGCTGGGTGGGCCATTTTCAGGCAATAGGCTATAGTGCCGTATTACGTTATTTGGTTTGTGTGTGAATTATTTTATTTTTATTGTGTCTCCACTGTGAAATTTTAAGGTACGTTATTATTTTTTTATTTATTTTATTTTGGGAGCTCCAATATTGGCCTTGTATGAATGTTTGATCTTGTGTTTTGTTTCGCCTGGTAGGCCTAATTTTTTTTTATGTTTTAATAATGTTTCCATATATATATATATATATATATTAATTTTGTTATTTTTTTCTTCGTACCTTCTGGAGACACATTTCTAAGTTTATTTTACGTTTTAAATTATTATTTATTTTCTTTTGGCAATCTTGGGATTGGCATATTATTAATCTGATGTAAGATCCAATGCACCACCCTCATGTTAATAGTATTTAGACGTAATTGTTTTCTTCCTTTCTTTCTGCTGATTTTAAAATTTAATAATGCTAATTGTTTGCCGTAATTCGATCGGACATGCGGTCTCCTGTTTTTAGTGGCCATGTTTGTTTTTGTTTTGCCGAAATGCATCCTGGTCTTCAGTGCAGTCTCTTGGCGCCGACCGCGAAACTCAAACGTGTTGTGGTGTTAGCTTAATATGTTTTTTTATTAACTTTGTTGGTTTAACTTTGTGTTTTTGGTAAATGTTCCTGTGTTTTTTCTCCGTCATGCAAATTATGGATTTATTTTCTGATCCAATTTTATTTTATTAATTTAATTTTAAATTTCTTGTTTTGCATCATGGCCTTGGTCTCTGCATGTCCGGTCGGTATTGCGTCCTACTAAATTATCAAGCCCGTTCTCATTTAATTATGCCTGTAATTTTATTTTTATCTTTGGGCTTTAACATTTTAATTTTAATTTTATTCTTTTCTTTTTTTGCTTTGCAAGCAAGCATGTTAAGCGGTCTCTTGTCTTCTTTGTAAATTATGCTGGTTGATGCATGTTCTGTTTTCTGGTGTAGGTGTTCCTTAAATTTTAAAAATTAAATTTTTCTTTAAAATTTTTAAGCAACTGTTGTGGCATTATTTCGTCGGCAGCAGTTCTGTTAGTTATAGGGGGGTGTCTGTAGTCGAGCCTGTGTCTTCCCCTTCTCCACCCTCCTTCCACCCCTTTTGGTGTTCTTCTGTTGGAGCATGTCTTCTGGAGGTGATATTGCAGTGGAAGCGAGGCGGACCTATAAATAAGGTAAGTTGGCCCATCCACCCTGGCCATCCCACGTGTCAAATAATATTCATAAATCTTAAATTAAATGCAAAATTTCGGCATTACAACACTAGCCTTAAGCACTATATTCTTCTGAAACGCTGATTATTGGGGGCAGATCCTTAATTAAAGATGTGGAAAAGCAAGAAAGGAAAATCGTAAGAAACATTTTTGGACCAGTCTGTACAGGAGGAATCTGGGTGAAGAGAAAATCCCAAGACTTATCCAGCACTCGGAGAAAATCTCAGACACATTTAGGAAAATACGATTGAAATTTTGCGGGCATATCCAAAGGATGGGCAATCAGAGACTGACCAAAAGGATTCTTAACCTTGCCCAGACAATGAAAGTTAAAAACGCTGCTTGAAGTTGGAAAAGATCATCAGGAAATAGGTATCACAGATGCCATTGTACTAGACGGAGCCAAGTTCAGAGAATAAGTCGATAATCACCGCTTTGCAGACCATCCAAGCACTATCACCAACAAAACCTGGTCAGAAGATCGCAAGAGAAGCCACAGCGAGAAGATGAAGAGATTTTGGGGGAAGAGAATGCAAAATACTCACAAAAGGATTAGTTTAAAAAATACGCACCAAATGTAGTTTAGGTTCAAAATACTTACAAAATGCAATGCAGATTCCAAATACTCACAAAATACAATTGAAATTCAATATACCGTAGTTACGAAATGCAATTGAAATTGAAAATACGTACAAAATGCAATTGAGATACAAACTACTTAAGAAAAGCAATTGAAATTGAAAATACATAATGCAATTTCGATTGAAAATGCCATACCAGATTCAAAATGCTCACAAAATGCAATTGAAATTGAAAATACTTACAAAATTTAATTTAGATTCTAAGTACTCATTTGGATTGATATAGGCTACTTACATAATGAATTTAGACTGTAAATACTTACAAAATGTAATTTAGACTCAAGTCTAAAAATAAAAAATTATTACAGTACACTTGTGGAAGCAAACATTTGTAGGTTAGTTTGAAAACGCTCTATTAGTTCCAACCAGTTCCAACTTTGCTGACTACAATGGCATTTAGTAGCCGCGTCCGCAGCTAGGTGTCGTGGATGGTAGCATTTGGTGGCAAAAGTAGGAACTACTTGAAAAAAAAAGAATAGTCTGCTGTCCTTCTACCTGAATCACAGATACCACACACACATACAGCCATCACAATTACCACCGGTTATCAGACAAATTCTACACACACCCAAAGTACATGGGGCTACATGACCGCGTTGTCACAGCCCCTAAACTAAGGAACCAACCAACCAGATTCAAAATACTCTCCAAATTCAATTGAGAATCAAAATACTTACAAATACCCATTGTACAAAATGCAATTTAGATTGAAAATACTTGCAAAATGCAGTTTAGGTTGAAAATAGTTATAAAATACACTTGAAATTCAGAAAACTCACAAAAATGGCACTCCTACTTTCAAAAACTTACTTAAAAGCAATTTAGATTGTCAATTCTTACAAAATGCAATTGAGGTTGAAAATACTGGCAAAATGCAATTTCGATTGAAAATACTTACGAAATGCAACTTAGATTGAAATTAACTAAAAATGTTGTGTAGAGTCAATATGTTCATAAAATGGAATTTATATACATGGGAAGCCAATTCACAAAAACAGTGCGGGAATCTTAAAGAGAAAAGGAATTATAATGAAAAGGCAAAAAAGGCTGATCACTAGAAGAACGAGGGATCAGGAAAGATGAGAGAAGGGCCAATTAAGGCGGGAAAGGAAGAGACTTCCTAGTCCTCGGATACCCAAATACCGTCGGGGTTGGAAGAGGACAAGAGTTGACCAAGAGCGTTCGACAGGAAAGAAGACGGAGAGGAACCCGGCACAAGTAAGTGGAAGCAATGCCGAACTCAGCTGGGTCCCGTGGTCACCAACCCACGTCCCACTAGTTGTGAGACTTAAAATTCAGATAATAAGCACTACATTTATCAACAATACTTGTTTCACAACTTCAAACTGTTTCTTTTTTTTTACGTGATAAATAAAACTCTTCTGTCACAATAATGATCTTGCAACGATCCATATTTAGGTATAAAAACGTGTTTTAGTTTTGCTAGATATCCTCAATTTCTATATAATTAAATTGCAACAACCATATTAAATCATACTTGACGTTGGATCAAAGCCAACTCAAGTCTTAATTGAGCATGCTCTAAAGCAAAAATTGTCCCTGACAAATCCTCACCTAAATAAGCTATCGCAAATCGAAGATATCAATCAAATACCCACTAACTTTCCTATACTCCTATGTTTATGTCGTAAGCCTGGCCAAACGTTGAGAAAATATTCCTAAATGATGAAAATTCGCTAAAACGGAACTGAACTACGATCAAAGTACCAAAAATCCCAAAAATCCAGAATAAAACAAATCCAAATAATCTAACCAAAGAACGAAAATAATTAAGAAGAAAGAAATCCTGCGTAGAAAATGGTAAAAAAAGGTTGTATCCAAATAATCATCATCAAATCTACTAATTATTTTGAGTATTTCCTCTACCTTCTGCCTGATGTTCACTCAGCTGTGCATGTTCTGGTGTAAATGGTTCTGCATCGACTGGTTTCTTCATTCCTATAACGATAATTTCGACCTCTCCTGCATCTAAAGTGTTGTCGTGAAGGTGGATGATCCTTGGTTCGATAGCTCTGCATCTTTTCAGTTTCAGATGAAACTCGTCGATATTTGTTCTCTCTTCCGTTCCAGATGAAACTGGCGAGTCTCTTGTATCGGCTGCTATCTCGAAGATCTGGGTGATGGAACTCATAATTTCCATTCGTAGAAATATTTGATAATTATTTTTCCAATGGTGGTTATGGAAACCCATTATGATAATCCTATGTTCCATTTCGCAATTTATGTCACTCCTGGAATCCACATATTATTATCCAACCGGTCTCCCTCCCATAGATTTAGCAATGCATTGACATCACTGTTGTAAGTGCAGTAAGCTCTCTCGCCAACTTCAATTTGTAACTAGAGTTGTTCATGATGAATAGTTCTGTATAGAAGATCGTATCCATTTAGCAGATTATATTTGAAGTATAATTTAAAATGCATCTTTGAATAACTCTCGTATTTCATAGAATAAAGTTAATTTTGAAGATGAAAATTCCTATTTGGATCCTCTATATTGCTCGTACAAATAGTTGATACACTCCACGATGTCTTTCAATAAAGCTTCCCCTTTGATTTGCTCTTAGCATGCGTAGAATGATAATTGTGCTAGCTAAAATACGCAGTAACATTCATTAATATTGAATTCGTTGAATAAAGTTCGGTTCAATAATATTAATTTATTCGTATGATTTCACATTATAATTACGCTCGTAATTATCATAGCGTCGTAACGTTCAAACTGGTAATGTCACTCGTCTATTGCATCGTCTCTATTGTTTCAACAAAGTGCGCTCTTCCCTGGTTCAAATTAATACGTGTGCTCCCCATGGAGTTCAGAAAGAATCATCCCCGTCGAAAGGACGCTATCTCCCCTCCAATAAGTTTCCTTTTGCGCGTTTTCTCAAGAATGGAAGTCTTCTCTGCGTATTACATTGGAAATCAAATGTTGCTGTCATCCCAGACGTACTCCTTGTAATTTCCAATACATTGTAAGTTTGTAGATTTATTCTGCAGCTATTCATGGCATACAATTACTTAAGTAATTGCTGTTTCAAATACCTTCAATTGGCGCTAATTATCCAGTCCTAATATTCTGATTGGCCGCTTTTTTTTCCGTTACGTTACGCCCCTTGCACCTGTACAGAATCGAGTCAAGTGCCGGGCTTGTGGTTTACAAGTTTTTTATGAGTCGGCAATCCTTTTGACACGTGGCCTGCCGTGACCAATTTTTGATGTGTAACATCTTTCCGCTCTGTATCTGGATATTTTTGTGGCACTCGGTAGCTGGACATTTTTGTGGGAGTGATTTCGGAAAAGGGACGGAAAGTGCATGGGACGGAAAAATATGAGCGCGCGTGGTGGCGGAGACCGGTGCAACGACGTACTGTAGGCCATGTGGCTATGGGGAATGTATAACGCATACAGTTTAGTTCAAGGTTTGGAGACCCCATTTAAGATATTCTTACAATAAATCGTCTTCAAGTTGTCGTTCTATGGTGTGAAAATATTCATTATAGCATATTTGCTGAAAACAATTACGATTTATTAAATCTTCTTACTTTTGCTGTATTCTTATTTAATGTAAGCACTCGATGTACTGTCGGCCATGTGGAATCTATATATATCGCATCGAAAAACACTCCAAACAACGTAGGAATTCAGTATATTAACACCGACTACTAACAATAATTGAAACTTCGTTGGTCTAAACGTATCACTGGGAGAAACATTTAATATACCTTCTGCACACCTAATTTTTAATCGCGCCTATACTTGGCAGTGCGCTCTATCGGCAAAAAGAGGCCATTTTCAATAACATCGCTGGCATGGGTTCACTAACTGGCCGGCATGGAGCGCAGCTCGCATCAAGTAGGCAGTAGATTGCTTCGGCCGTGCTCCCGCATACCGTAGTTCAACTAGTTGAAGGTTGATGTCACTATTGCAGATCCATTGGAGAACTTTGTTTTAATTAAATATATATTTTCCATTGCAAAATGCACAATATAGCGCTCAATTGGTAACGCCTCAGTACTCAAAAAACAATAATATAAAAAATCAAGCAAAAAAAATACAACTCTGTTAGGATTAGAACCCCAGCCGGCCGGTTGAGAGACCAACGCTGTAACCATAGACCTAAGTATCTCCTCCAAAAAAGGAATGTTATCAATCGATTAAGATACAACGTCTTAGCCAATAATTACTTTGACTAAACGATTTCTTCACTGGAGTATATTTCAAACAAAGTTCATTTCATACAAAGTTCCTATAATTTTTATATGTGTAGGCTATATTGCATGCAACATACTCAAATTAGTGAAATCTAGTTCAGAACGAGAGATCAGCTGCCATCTTGTCTGCAGCCGAGACGGCTCAGCTTTTTAAAGCCACTTCTGCACTATAGTATTACAATATACACTTTTAATTTTCCATTGCAAAATGCACAGTATGTTATCAATCGATTATGATACAACGTCTTAGCAAATAACAATTATGATTTATTACGGTCAGGATTTGGCACTGGAGTTTTACAAGTAGTTATTTCAATGACCAACAGACTTCACTGTTAACAAGGGATTTGCGCTCCCGGGACACACATAGTAGGATAACATGTCACATGTTACACATCATATGCGACTACTGTAAGGCTCGTATATTTTTCCCCCTTTTGTTTTATCTCTGTTGCTGTCGCTCGCTAAAGTGGCGTGCAGGTTATGAAGAATACCAGTTACCTCTCCTCTTTAGATATCAAAAACAATAGCTATCTTCTTTCAACGTAGCCTCCTCTCTGTCAATCATCCGAAGCGGGTTGCTCTCCTCGACGTGTGTTTCCTGTTGCCCAGAAATCCCTTCATTTCCGTACGTTAAAAAAATGTCACTTAGCCGTGAGTTCTCCAGTTCGATGCTTCTCAACATCTCTGAACAAGTAAATTCGGGTGCAACGTGGTCTCTCTAATTTGAATGATTCTATTAATGACAATAAATTAATAAACTTAATATCCCTTTTAATCACCTAAGTAAGTTTATTTAAAATAATCGTTTGAGCCCAAGTGCACAGTTATGCTAGAAGAAGATTGTAGTAGTTCCATTTTGTTATGTCAATGATACCGTACATATTTAATTGGTATTTTCTTTTTGTTGCTTTCCTTGAATCGGGCATTGTTGTCTTGATTAATGGTAGTGTTATGAACTGTAATTGTTATAGAGTTTGGAAGACCATGGTAGTTCGAAGATCAACTTGATACTCTTCAATGTCAGAGAACTCTATGAAATTTCTGTGCTATCTTAATAATATTTATTTTGGTACCCGCAGTTGTTATGAATTCAATTGATAATTAACATAACTACATTCAGGAAATACACTGAGTGGTAAAAAGTCACGAGGAGGGTAATCCCATGAGAAAATGTGCCATGTATGACTTCTGAGCGTTGCGGCAATAGAGCATCCAGCGTTTAGAAAAGACTGTGGGTGTTATGGGCTTTTACTTTTAACGGAAACCTCCCCTACACTGGTTTTGTTACCTCACCTTTTATCATGAAGGAACTCTGAACATATATATTTTTCGTCATTATAGTTTCCTACAATTATCTGCCAATTGATTACCTTTGTTATTGCATACAAGTATCGTTTATATTACGTCTTAGTGATTTAAACATTTTCGAGGTTAGCACGCTGGAAAGAAGAGCCTCGTGCAGTTCTGCATGCTCGCCCGGAGTGGAGCACGTGCTCAGTTCCGCCGGCAACATAAGTTCTGGAGCACTATCCGTCATTGGTGTTAATGTCTGTTTTATTTTCTGTTCGATCGAATCAGGGCTGCCGACATGACAGTTGGGTTAGAACCAGTGGCGAATTCTCCCATGCATAGCATATACCGGCGGTATACCACCAGTGATAAAAATATAAAATGTTTATCTCGACATTTTCTCGACTTGTATGTAGCAGTGCAGTCAGGAAAATCGAGCTTGTCATCATTCATGTTCCGCCGATTGTTGTCAAGGAAGCTGGCGCTCGAATCCCGCTTAACTCGCTAATTTTCTTCTGGGGTACACACTTTTAGCTGTGAGTGACTGTACTTTGGTATACCGCAAGTCTAGCCCGGTCGTTGAAAGGGCTCGACACTGGCCCGCGGGGCGGGGGAGGAAAAGAGTAGCCCAGCCACGTTCCGTATGGGGTATCGCACTAAAGACTAGCGGTGAGTGTATTGCTGATTGGCTGATTTCAAACAGTACTTTCACCCTGCTCATAAGGGAAGGCACACCAGCGCAGTGCCTCATACACTTCAGTTATGTTGTGAGTTCGTCTTGGCGTGAATTACTTCCCACTGAAATATTAACATGTTTAGATTAAGTGAAACACTGGAAGTGGATAGTAGCGTTGTTGAAAGGATTTTATTCCATTGGATTTCCTCAGTAAGTTGAAATTAGAGCGATCTATTTCTTTGTGCAAGGAAATGAAGGCATTGGTTTCTGCCGAAATCAGGTAGAATTTTACACTTGGAATATTTGTTGCTTTGCAGTTTTTGATTCAATTAGGGGATTTGAAGCATCGTGGTCGTGTAGCCCCGTGTACTTGGTTCAGGGGCGGATTTAAGGCAAGATCATGGGGGTAGGCGAACACACACCAGGGAGTCTAGAGAGTATGGAATACCCTTAGCTTGGAGAGGGGTGGGGGAGGTCCAGGATAGGATAATTTTGCTAAAACTAGGCCCAAATTAGTGAGTAATAAGACATTTTTAAAATTTATTTTTGATATTTTGGAGTAAAAATAAATGTTACCGATCACGGTGGCCAAGAGCAGTAACGCGCTAGCTCGTATCTCGCTGGCATCGGGAGAGTGTGGGTTTGAATCCCACTTCAGCCGTCCGGAAAATGGTTGTCTTGGTTTCCTATTTTCACCACCAGGCAAGTGCCGTGACGGTTCCTTTCATCAGGTCCACGACCGACCGACTGCCCTCCAAAATCCCTTCCCTGGTCCTTCCTTACTTTGACCCAAGTTAGCAGTCACCTGTCATCATCCCCAGTTGTATCTGCTGACGAAGTGTATCCAGCTCCGAGACACCATACTTGCGACGGTAGAGGAATGATCCCTTGCAGAGTCCGTTTTGTGAGTTGGGAAAAATTTGCGTGATATTAGCCATTTTAAGTCAAATATTTATTGTATTCCAAATTATTTTAGTTTTGGTAGTTCTACTATTTACTGTCATAGCCAACGCGTGGTTTAAAGCCATTTTTTAGAGAACTGTCAAAAATGTGTAGTATTCTTTCAAATATACATACATTTTCATTTGAGACGGTTTTACCTTTCAGCGTCCAGTCCAGTCTGCAAGCCTCTGTTTGCGAACAAGTCGCCTCTATGTTCCCCTATTAGCAGTTAGCAATCCGGCTCCCTCTGCTTCTACATCTCTGACTTTGAAATCGTTCAACACTGAAACTAACCATCGCCTCACAGCTCTACCTCTGCTTCTGTTATCCTCTACAGCCGAACACTCAAAATAGTACGTTATCGTAAAATGTGCATTTTGATACAGAGTATTTAAGTGTGAAAGAATTTGTCTAAAGCCACTGTTTTCGTCATGTTTTTAATGTATAACAGCAAGATGAATCGTTCACTCCTTAAATCCACCCCTGGCTTGGTGCGTGTGGAAATTGATGAGATATGTCGTTATGATGGCTGTACCGTTGCCAGGATTTCGGTAGGAGGCGGCTGTGGCCTTAAGATATGTACGAGTGAAAGTGGGAAACCACGAAATACCATTTCTAGGATGTTTGGGGGTGGGAATCGAACCACCTGTTTTCATTTCTGCCTCTTGGGGGTTGAGTGAATCCCAACCCTCAGACTAGAATTACATTTCTTGGTAGAGCAGAAAATCGAACACGGACCTCCGCAGTAACAGCCCCAGCATACTAGCCACTACTGAACCCGCTGAGCTATGGTTCATGTGATATTTTTATGACAGAACATTTATGATGGGATGTTGTACCTTTGAACACACCCAGGAAGCCACGTGGAGCTGAGAGCTCACGCGATACTCTTTGAAGTAGCGTTGAATCGCACTTTTGACTTTGGTGAAAACTGCTAATTATTTATCTGAGGTCTTATTAATTAATTTTATTCTTTCACAAGACTCAGAATATTCCATTTCGTCATGCTGCATTATTAAAACATTTTTGAGAATGTTATTTTAGCTTAAGGTAAGGTAATACCCTTGCAGATACGCAAATAGGAACGTAAGTAGTCGCTCAACGACTTCGGTTTGACGACCTACTTCCTTGAGACACCCAGTGCCTTGCACTACGTCTGGAGAATCCGCCCAGTATAGGCGTGTAATAGCATTTGTCCTACAAGACATAGAAGAATATCCGCTTGTTAGCGTTGAATTGGTTATCAGGTGCCATCGTGCACTGGCATATTGGAAAATACTGTTATTTATGCACAGTGAGCCACAGAATGATATTGAAGATAATTATTGGCAAGTATTAGTGAATTATAATAATTTTACCGGAACACCACATTTTAGTACCCACGTGTATGTGGAGGGCCAAATGCCTTGTGGAAAATATACAGGTAAATGTGTTGCAATTACTTCAAATAAGTGTGATTACGATTGTGTAACATATTTGGATTGCCAGAGTGAAGTTTTTATTTCCAAAACGACGTACATTTTACCGATGCTGCGTGATAGAAAAGTAGCGTCATTAGCACGTGCAGAATTATAGATCTGCTAGCTCACGTATCTATTCACATCCACGAAATTAAGGCTGTGTTATCAATTACTATCAAAGCCTACAATACTTACGACGAACATTATATTTTTGGAAAGTGAAAGAATGAATTTCGTAATTTATTTTATCGTCAACGTGACCAGACTATTCCACACCATGCATGAATCAGTCACCATGGGCTAAAACCATCCTGGTATGAGGGTGATATTTCTACGAGAACTAGCATGATGGTGAAGCTTGCAGAACCGAGGACGAGAAGGAAGGAATCCAAGATGCCATTTCCAGGCATGTCTGGCATATTCACGGAGTTGTCGACAGGGATGAATCGAACCCTGGTCTTTGGAGGAGTCCAGATGGGAATCCTGATGAGGATAATACCGTTCCAGAGATCCATAGAGGAATTTGTACAACCCTGGTTATTGAATAGAGAGCTGAGTGATAGCTTCTCCATGTCGTGAGTTTTGACCATCCCTTCTCTTGTTCTAGTTCTGGTGGTATATTAGATTTAATGTAGTTTGTGAATCAACCACACTCTGTGTCAGCCATTTTTCTAGGTAGGGATTGTATCTAGTTTAATTTAATGTCATTTATTTCAGTATAGTGAGACACCCTTGGGTCTAACATTTTGGTTAACCCTGGTGCAGCTTGATGAACGTCGTAGAACGTCAAGGCCTATCTTTTGCTAGATGTGACCGTAGTCATTCGAGGCTATTTTGCCCAATCCTGTTTGGGGTGATTTTTCAAGTCATTGCTGACTTTAGTTATGACAATCAGACGTCATGGTTATTTCTTTAACTGAATTCTTTGCAGCCAGTTTTGATACACCCCTGACTTTCGTTAGAACAGTCGTATCAGTTAGGCAATCGACTGTAATTGCCAGTTTTGTAAATGCATTATATTTTCATTTTGAATAAGCTCAGAAGCTATTCTTGGTCAAGTTTGAACCTAACAATTAGAAGGAATGTTTCGTTGCCTAGCATCGAACTCAGTTCCCAACGTATCATTAAGCAGATCCTTGTATGGAATCTGCGCCACAATTATCATTTTGCTTGTGTCATGTAAGACACGTTTTTATTTGATGTTGTACTAGCAACTAACGTACTGAATTGTATTTTGAGAGCAAAGAGCTCCAGTAATTGTAAGATTACTATCATTTAGACGTCTTTGGTAGAAAGACGGAATTATATTATTCTATTCAGATTTATTGCGTTTTTTTATACACGGACTCTTTAGAGGTTCATAACCTATGGTAAAGTTTTTATGAACAGGCCAGATGTATAGTTTTATTTTGATTAAATCGCCGGCCTTGAATAATGTGTGTTTTGTGTCGACCGAACGCAGGAATGTGGTAGCCTGCTGGTGACATAAACTGGTTTTGTAATCCAGTACCCTTGAGAGCACGCTTCATTTGTTTGTGACACAGATGACATTGACAAGAGACAGAATGCGATTGTATTCGCTCTTTCTTTCATTGCAACTTAGCTTATGTAACCCAGTTTTCAACCCTGTCTCAGATCACATGTTTTATAGATTGCTTTTTGTTAGTTGAGCACACTTTTTGCGTGTACCGTTTTGACGTGTACAATTAGGTCAGGTTTTCTATAGTGAGTTGCAGGCGACCCTGTTAAATGCAGGAATTTATTGTATGAAGGTACTTGTGATTACCTTGTCCGGGAGGGTTCCCGTTGACTAGATGTTATTGGAAGGTAACTGTTGTGGATCGGCCTATCCCAGAGTTATTGAATGCGAGCTTTGCGCCGCTGGTAACCCGTGTTATTGTGTTTCCGAGTTGTTATTGCTCGTTGATCTTATTCCGACTGTTGAGTCGAGGCTTTTTGGTGGAGAATGATCTCAGTGTAGACACTCCGTGCCCGAGCTATTGTCAGTATTATTCGCCATAAACCAACGATAAACCTAAACCAACATCTTAATAATAAAACGCATAACTTTGGTAAAACAAAAGCTTACTAATGAATTCTTTCTATCTAACTTTGTTCTGTTGCATTTTGGAACTGTTGACATAGCCGTGCAGTTGAAGGTAATTTCCTTGTGTGGAAATGACTAGGACAGTTGACATTTTTGTAGCGACCTGAAGCATGCGCGAACCTAGAGTTCGTAGCTTGTGGAGCTCAGGCCATGCGATGTCAGACGTGGTCTCAACTACGCATTCGTCACCGTAATTACACACATTAGATGACTATGGCTTACAAAGAGTAAACCAAGGTGTAGGCAGGAATTTAATAAAAAATTGTGTCTATTTCATTACTTATTTATGATGTACGAGTGTGTAAATCCTACATGTTACCTTATTGTGTGCCGATAGCACGTAGTTATTAAGAATAATTAAATGTTTTTCATGGCTGTACACTTAGATTTGTTGTAATTGTTTTCTGTTACGGACGTCATCGCCGTAAATTTTGTTATTAACTGTTAGGACTTAGCTAGATGATTACCGTTAAATGTAAATGTGGAAATGGTATCATCCTAACTTAGATTTGTTTTGCTACCCTGTTAAATGTAAATTCTGATATTAGCTTAATCTTGTAACTTAAACTAGGGACTTGCGTCGTACCATTTTCCTAGTGTTGCTTTATTATTGAGAGTTAGATCTTTCGCGAGGGTTTTCTCAGTAACTTCTCAGGTAGGGACCTGCTCTTTATTTTCTTTTGTTTATTAGCTTGCGGACTAGCCGATCATAACCCTCCGGACTAGGCTAGGGGCTTGTGAATTTTAATAAATTTTCACGGTGTTTTACTCAAGTCTGGATGTTTAATTTCTCAGTCAGGTTTTAAGGTGAACCTTTCCTTAGGCAGTCTATGACCATCGTCACCATGTACCACGATCCCCGTGGATCACAGTGTCTCGTGCCGCTTAGCCTATTAGGAAGTTCACCTGATCCTCACGGTAATTTTATTCGACTTATGGGATGTTAGGAAAGTCATCGTGGTTGTTGACTCGACTAACGGTCTCACTACGCCACGAGGTGGACCTTTAGAAATCTAAGTGAATGGAACTTACTTTCAAGTAAAATTCTTCCTGGCAGACCAAGGTTGGGAAACAATATGTCAAGGTAGTTTACACTATATTTTTTTTCTTTTTAGCGTATGGCTCTTAGTGCCGGGAGTGTCCGAGGACATGTTCGGCTCGCCAGTTTTGTAGCTTCTTCGAGACGGACACCCAATGGGTGAGCTACATGTACCGTTGGGGAGGAAAGTTGGAATGTAAGGACGAGGAGTTGGAAGGTAGCGGCTGTGGCCTATAGTTAGGGACCAACCCCGGCATTTGCCTGGAAGGAAGATGGGAAACCACAGAAGACCATCTTCAAGGTTGCCGGCGGGGGGATTCGAACCTCCTCGCCTCCCGGATGTGAGCGACTGCCAGCTGTCATGCCGTAACCACCACGGCTAACTCACCCGGTATTATTTTATTGATTGAGGCTGAGTGTTCGCTTTCCAGAAGATATTTTCAATTTGAGATACTGGCTCTTCTTTAATTGCAATATTACATTGGTTATGAATGAATGCGCTTCTCATGTTTGGACATGTCTAATGATGAGACAATGTATAATTGAGATCCTTCGGAAATGGATCAATGTTTATTTGTTTTCGTAAAATTTAAGACCTGGTCAAGAACGGGGAGAGAGAGAAGGCAACGTAAAGATGAAATGTACTCTGTGCGTTGTCAAAATGAACTAGGAGGGCGAGGGGATTCGAAGGCCATTTACCTAGAAGCAGTTTCAAGTAGGCCGTGTTCAGGCGTTAAATACGATTTTTTTAATGTATAAGGACATAGTCCTTGCAGAGGGAGGATGACGCACTGGCTTTACCCGGACGGTCGAGGTTCGAATTCCGGTGACAGCACGCTAAATATTTCACATGGAAGATCACGTGGCGTTAGGAAAGGAATCCGACCTTATATCCCCGGCCAAAACAATTGGCTAGTGACCTCAATATATTGGGATAACTTATCCAAAATTATAGCTATAAAGTGTGTTTCTTAGAAGTTTTGTAAATGTTCTCCAATACAAAATAAAAAAAATAATAATTCAACTTTGATAAGAAGTTGAGGCATGGTGAAAAAGGAGGGGGGGGGGGGGGATGTAAGGGGTAAATGGTGCGGTATACCAAGAACGGTGACCACCAGTCGCCACTGGTTAGAACCCACTATCTCCCGAATGCAAGCTCACAGCTGCGCGCCCCTAACCGCACGGCTAATTCTCTACAATATTACAAATATTAATCTAAACAAAACAACAAGAATAGAATTGAAAGACGCTAAATTATGGCGTAATTAATAACAACAACAAAAGTGATGATCAACAGTTTTGCTGACGTAAAATTTAACATCGTCAGCATACATCCGAGAAGGAAGGAAGGAAGGAAGGAAGGAAGGAAGGAAGGGTTGTGCTCTCGACATCTGTCAATCAGCAATGCGTCATATCACAACGAAATGAATGTCGTTATTGGTTCTCTTCGCGTGCGGTATCCTTAATACTGGTCCAATCCATGAACACCTGCAAAACTGCTCCTTCCTGGGCGTGTTCTACTTCAGATAGCTGCTGGGGTTGTGTTGTCTCACTAACTTATGAAAGGGCAGTACTCGAAGCGGGTGAATATAACGTATGACGTCAGCGTTACCTCTGGCTAGAGTTAGCAACACTGTCGCCATAAGGCTCCACAGTCTTTTCTAAACGCTGGATGCTCTATAGCTGTAGAGGAGCAGAGCAGTCTTGTCAAAGACACGAGAGTAGTGAAGATGGAAAAAAGTCGTGAGTTAACCGACTTTGAACGACCGATCATCCTTCGGCGCACGGCGCATGGGTCATAGCATTTCGGAGATTACACGGGAATTCAGGTTTCCGAGGTCAAGAGTGTCGAAGGTGAATCTTCAATATCGCAAAGATAATGTTACCATCCGCGTGAACCGCCGTACAGGACGACCACAGGTGTTTGACGATCGGACATCACGTCACCTAGGCAGAATCATACGGGGCGATCGAAGGGCTACTGTGAGTCAGATCACCGCCCAGTTGAATGCTGAGAGTCAGGAACCCATTTCTTGTCGAGTCGATGCCTCGCCGTATTGCTGCCGTTTTGAGGGCTCGCGAAGGAGCAACTAGTTATTAACATCATATTCCGTGCTTTCCCATGACTTTTGACCACTAAATGTTTATTTATTACATAGTCTTTGACAATAAACATAAAGTAAATCGGAGAAAGTTAGCCAAACGTAAGCTCCTCTTCTTTCTTACTTTACCGCTGAGCCAATGCGTTCCAAACGGCTGAAGGGGTGTTGCCAGAAGGGACACACCTTGTTGCAGTATTGTAACTGAAGGGATCTTAGTCGAATTATCCCTCGGAGAGTATACGCTATCAATTCTGTCCTAAGATGTACATCGTCAGTATTTAAGTGGTACTGGCAGTCAGTGACTGATGGAGTGTTATTATTTATGTAGATGTCAAAAAGAAGAAATCCCAGAGAGACCCGTGAGGGACTCCTGTTTGCACGGTACGTCAAGATGATATTCCAGTTCACGTTTCCGGCGTCCAAGAATATATTATTAGTACATCCTTACACACGCAAGTCCACGATGCTGATGCCGAAGATATCTTCCGCCACTAACATATATTACAAATAAAGCAACCTAATTAACAGCTACACATATTCTTCGTTGTTTTATGTTCTTACTAGGCGCCTATCATCATCATATTCATTATTTCAGTAGTATAGATTCCTCCTGGGGCGCTCACAAACGACCGATCGTGAAAAATGATTATTTAAATGGAAGAGATTAGACATTAGCAGTGACGAATTGCACTCTAATTTCATAAATATCTATATTTCTTTAAAAAATTACTTAAAAAATGTACAAAGAATGTGATTTGCAGATACTGCTGCTGTAGGAAAATACGCTCCATAATTGCTGTCCACTTCACATTTTCATTTTCGCCGCTGTGACGCCTGTTTCATGTCATTTTAACATTGAGTCCTTTCCTTTATCATTTTGCATTGATTTCAGAAACAGTAAATCAAATGAATGAGTACTTAAATCGTATTATTTTGCATGGATTTCAGAAACGAAAAATCAAAGGAATGAGTACTCAAATCGTATAATTTCATAAATATCGAATAACCGGTGAGTGTTATGATGTTCCAATTTTCAGTGATTGCCTTCTTAAGTTAGGAAACGTAGAACTTGGAATTCTAATTGAAATGTAAATAGTGTTCTATAATCAATTGGTTGAAATAAAAACATAACAACCATTCTCCTTAAGTCTCTCATTATAAATCTATAGGGGAAAGTGTGGTTTGTGAACATCCGAGACTTCTCGCACGGGTCCGCTAGTAATTAGTAGACAACAGCAGGAAGAAGCAGGGAAATTATTTTCGTATTTTCAACACGAAGATTTTTAAGTTGGGGGCCTATCCATATGCGTTCTTTTGTCGATGGAGCTTGTGAAAATTTAAATTTCAAACTTCTAATCACTGATCTTGTTAGTGAATCATAATCAAACGCAAATTAATGTATTACTAGTTGAAACCCGTCAAAACATGACGGTCAAAGGGAAAATATTTACTGAAGAATCTCCTTATATAGGCCTAATGTACATTCTTTGTACGATTATTTTTTGGCTCTATTGAAACTATAAGGGCGTCAAAAGATTGCACTCTTAACATTGCAAAATACTGCTGGCAATGACTGAAAAATTGATGAGACAAATTGAGACCTGTACGTTCCAGAGTTTCCCCTTGAGCTTAATTGATTTTGATAGAGTATGCCAAACGAATTGGAAAATATTGCCTCTTAAAATAATTATTATAGTGTTATATCGGATGGTATTAAATCAAGTCGAAGGATTAGACCTCTTGGCCTAATTTTTACTGCACTTATTATTTCCAAATCCAAGCAATATGGTTGCATTTAGGAGCCCTTGGGAAACCTTCAGATTTCTAAGCAGCATAACTATGGGTCAAGCGTTTAGAGTATGTGGAGGCAAATCTTATAATTCCAAGGAATTCAAGAACTCTGAGGGGTCTAATACAACTGGCCGCAAACCGTCGCTTATAATTTTGGAATATAACGAAGAAATGCGATGATGTGCAAAACATAACGGTCATTGGGAAAATATTTACTGTAGGACTTTCTTATATGCATTCTCTTTATGATTACAGAGAAAGATCGACTTTGCAACATATAACTGGCCATTACTGAAAACTTGCGTTACGTTACGTTTGCGTTAACCTTTTTCTCCTCCAGGGTTGTCTTTTCCAACGGATTAAGCGAGGGGTCCCACCTCTACCGCCTCTAAAGGCAGTGTCCTGGAGCTTGTGACTCTGAGTCGGGGATACAACTCGGGTGTGTGACCAGCACTACGCCCAGGCGGCCTCACTTGCAAAACGATCAGGGACCTGATGAAGGGATGGTAAGAGCGGGAGGGTTAGGCAAGGAAGTGGGAAGGAGGCGGCCGTGGCCTTACGGTAGGTACCATCCCGACATTTTCCCGAAGACAAAATGGGAAACCACGGAAAACTACTTCGAGGATGGCTGAGGTGGGAATTGAAACCCCTCTACTCATTTGGACCACCCGAGGCAGAGTATACCCCGTTCCAGTCCTCATACCACTTTTCAAAGTTCGTGGCAGAGCCGGAAATTGAACTCAGGACGGGGCGGCAGCTAACCATGCTGACCACTACGCTACAGAGGCGAGCTACGGAGGCAACGACTGAAAACTTGATGAGGTAAATAGTGACCTACACGTTCGAGAGTTCCCCCTTCAGCTTTATTGATTGTGATAAGGTATGGCAAGCGATTGCAAATTGGTGCTCTAAACGAAAATGGAAGTGTTTCATCGGATGGTGTTAAATAAAGTCGAAGGATTAGAACTCTCTGCCCAATATTATCTGCACTTATTATTTCCAAATCCAAGCAATTCTCATGCATAATTCTTACAATTAATCTGGCACCAATTAGGAGCTTTTGAGAAATGTCCAGATTCCTAAGGAGCATAACTGTGGCTCGAACATTAGAAGTATGAATATGTGGAAGCAAAATTCCGAGGAATTCAAGAATTCTGTAAGAAGTATCTGGCTTTCATATTCATTATTTAATCTGTAACAGTGGTGTATGCTTTTGTTACCTTAGGGTTTTAAATATATATATGGCAATGTCAATCGCGCCGAATTTCTTAGTTTACGGGAATGCTAAGAGTAAAATATGTTTTCTCAATGGAATAGCAATACCAAGAAATAACAATTCGGAAAAAAAGGTGACGGAGGTGGGACTCGAACAGCTCCCATTGCGCGATGCATAAATTAAGTGTCTGACGCTACGACCTGAGCTACCGAAACACTGGTAATACCACTCAATATTAAGTTAGTTAAACAACATAGGCCCTACACACTTAACTGTCAGTATACATATTTCAACATTTTCCGTCGTGTATAATTGTATTCCAGTATATATCGTGGGAACGTCATAAATAATGTTCACTTCTTTTATACTTCTAATAAATAACTATCATGGCCTGTTTGCCATCTCTTGATGAATACAGTACATTTGCATTTGTCAGTTGGCACAGGCTAGAGTAAAAGGTGGCTTTTCACCGATATCTCAGTCTCACTCATGGCTGTGATTATATGGAAGCTACTGAGGTATGGGTGGTGCTTAGTAATGGCCTTCAGGGCACAGTCAGTGCCTGTGGATGCTGTGAAAGGTTCTACTCATAGGGTTAGGACTACTGTTCTGACTCGGTGAGGAAAGCAATGGCAAGCTACCTCACTCCTCTTCTTGCCTAGAATTTCTCAATATAGCGCTGCCTTGGGTTTTTGTGGGTATCTACTCACATAACGTAACGGCGGTGCTTTTTGAGGATCCAACCAGCCTTCGGGCTGACTACCTAACAGACATGACAGACAAATAACTATCAAACGCGATTGTACGCATGCGTGAGGGGCGAGAATTCTATATTAATTAAAAATATACGAATTCCTTAGTTTAGGGGAATGCCAAGAGTTAAATATTTTTGACAATGGAATAGCAATACCAAGGAATAAAAATACGGAAATAAAAAAAACATGTCGGAGGTGGGACTCGAACTGCTTCCATTGCGCGATGCATAAATTAAGATTTCTCGCTTCTACGACCTGAGCTACCGAACCGCTTGTAATAGTGCGCAATATCAAGACAGTTTGATGACATAGGCCCTACACACTCGACTGTCAGTTTACGTGTTTCAACATTTTCCGTCGTGTATAAATGTATTCCAGTAGCCTATACATCGTGGGAACGTCACAAATAATGTTCACTTCTTCTATATTTCTTATAAATAACTATCAAATTGAAACGCGATGCACTTGTAACCGCCATGACTGTCATGAGGCAAGGTGATTGTACGCATGCGTGAGGGGAAAGAATTCTGCAATTTTCTATATTAATTTAAAATATATACGAATTCCTTAGTTTACGGGAATGCTAAGATTTAAATATGTTTTGACAATGGAATAGCAATACCAAGAAATAAAAATACAGAAATAAAAAAACATGTCGGAGGTGGGACTCGAACAGCATCCATTGCGCGATGGATAAATTAAGATTTCTTGCCTTTACGACCTGAGCTACCGAACGTCTTGTTATGATACGCAATATTAAGATACTTTAACTACATAGGCCCTAAACACTCGACTACGTGTTTCGACATTTTCCGTTGTGTATAATTGTATTCCTGTATATATCGTGGGAACATCATAAATAATGTTCCCTTTCCTTTATACTTCTTGCAAATAACTATCAAATTGAAACGCGATGCACTTGTAACAAAATAAAAAAAACATATCCGAGGTGGGAATCGAACCCTCTCGATCATGCATAATACATATTCGTAGGCAGTAACCTTATCCCCTTGGCCAACCAGACAACTATGGGACACTTCAGTATTAAGCTATCTAACCAGTATACACACTCAACCTGCAGTTTAAGTCCTTCAATTTGTGGTTTATTTAATATAATTCTATTTCAATGCATATTGTAAAAACATAATGAACATTATTGGAGACCCTTTTTAATTCTCATGAACAAAGATCTCAGTTAGACGCGACCGGAATCGCCATTTTCCTTGTTGAGAAAGGCCATTGTGCGCATGCGCGGGAGTGTCAAATATTACATATTTCTTTAATCATTTAAAAATATACCGTAACATATATTTTCCTTTTAAAGAAACTCTGCAAATCTGCATGCCAAGAGCTTTCGTTAGAATGTCTTACGAAGCCAATCGGTTAAGTCGTTTTCACAATCTCGTGTGTACAAAAAACAGCTTAGTGTTTTAAATATATAGATAGATTCTTCCGTTTAGAGTAAACAGACACTGGATGTTTTTCAAAATAATGCATATGCAATTTTGTCATTTAATTGAAAACAAAATAAGGTCTTGTTGTTTCACGTTTGTTCTGTGTAACTTGGACTAATTAATGTTTTTATACCCTGTTACATTGCTATTCATTGAATATATACTTCCTGCGTTACTACTGGTGTAATGGACCGGTGGACACTAGAGATAAGCTGCTCTTTGCAAATGGAACGGTTGGTTGGTTCCTCAGTTTAGGGGCTGCGACAACGCGGTCATGTAGCCCCGTGCACTTTGGGTGTGTGTAGAATCTGTCTGATAACCGGTGTTAATTGTGATGGCTGTATTAGTGTGTGTTAACTGTAATTCAGGTAAGGACTGCAGACGATCAATTTCAAGTAGTTACTACTTTTGCTACCAAATGCTACTATCAACGACACCTAGCTGTATACTTGTCTTCTAGATGCCACCGCAAATGGCACCTGGTGACGAACGTTGGGAATTAGAGCGTTAATCAGATATAACCTAGAATTTTAGCTTCGCACAATATTCTAGTTAGTGGAAGGTTCTTCTAAAGGCCATAAATATATGACATGGGACCACTGGCTTTACTTCCCCTCCGAAGGAAGGCATACTGAGGGATTTTTAACGCTCTTTAAAAATCCGACGACTTAGACCGGGTTTGAAGCCACGATCTTGGGCATAGAAGCTCAGCATGCTACCAACTACGCCACCGAAGCCGCTTAGATCTAAGCTACTCTTTGAAAATGGTACGGCACTGGTCTTAGAAAGTAACGGTGACCTGGCAATGCTCGAACTAATACTGTATAACGTCACTGCTCTTAGGTAACGAAACGGTTATCCAACCCTGTTCTTAGCAAACGAAATGACAGTGGTATTTTTTGCTTAGAATACTATGACTCTGTCTTGAGGAAAGGATTCATTATGAAAATCAGTAAATCAATAAGTGTAAAACAAGAATAATGAAATGCAGCCAAAGGAAATCATAAGCCCCTATTGACGTCAAATTGGCAAGGAGAAAAAATAAGGAAGTAGGAAGCAAAATAACTACTAATGGATGAAGCAAAGAGGATATAAGAAGTAGGATGGCTCAGACAAGGAAAGCATTTCTACAGAAAAGAAATCTGTTGACTTCGAATATAGATTTAGGCATTAGGAGGTCCATTTTGGAAGTCTCTGTCTGGAGCGTGGCACTCTATGGAAGCGAAACCTGGACTGTTGGCAAAGGAGAAAAAAGGAGATTAGAAGGGTTTGAAATGTGGTGTTACAGGAGAATGAAGATCAGAAAGGTAGTTAGAGTAACAAATAAATAAGCATTGGGACGAGTGGGCAAGAAGAGATGTTTCTGTCGACTGCTAATGAAGGGAAGACATTATGTTGGCAGGACACATACTACAGTATGACACCAAGGAATAACAAATTTAGTTATCGACGGAAGGGGCAAGTACAAGAACTGTAGGGGTAAACCAAGGTTAGAATGTAGCGGCTTCGGTGGCGTAGTTGGTAGCATGCTGAACTGCCGTGCCCAAGATAGCGGGTTCAAACCCGGCCGAAGTCGTCGGATTTTTACGAGCGATAAAAATCCTTCAGTATGCCATTCTTCGGAGGGAAAGTAAAGCCGGTGGTCCCATGTCATAGATTTATGGCATGTAAAACATCCTTCCACAGACTAAACTTGTGTGAAGCTAAATTTCTAGGTTAGATTTCGTTGCAACGCTCTATTAAAGTTCCAACGTTCACCACTAGGTATCATTGACATCTGGTAGTGAAAGTTGGAACTACTTGAAATTGAACGGGACTTGTAGCTCACCCTATGGGTGCCCACTGGAAGTAGCTACAGACTCTGGCGAGCCGAACATGTCCTCGAAAACTCCTGGCACTAAACGCCATACGACAAATAAATAAATAAGGTTAGAATATGTTTAAACAGATTGCTTCGGATGTAAGGTGTGCTAGGTACGTAGAGATGAAACGATTAGCACATGAGTGGGAGTCATGAAGAGCTGCATCAAAGTAGTCAAAAGCCTACTCAAACACGATCAACAACAACAGTATTCGGTAAACATTCGTGTTGGCCTAATGAAAATTATTAATCATTATTTGTAATGAGATGAAAGCCTCCGTGGCTTAGGCGGCAGCACGCCGGCCTCTCACCGCTGGGTCCATGGTTCAAATCCCGGTCACTCCATGTGAGATCTGTGCAGGACAAAACGGAGGCAGACAGGTTTTTCTCCGGGTACTCCGGTTTTCCCTGTCAAAATTTCATTCCAGCAACACTCTCCAATATCATTTCATTTCATCTGTCATTCATCTAATCATTGCCCCAGAGGAGTGCGTCAGGCCTCGGCAGCTGGCACAGTTCATATCCTCATTCCATTCCTGACCCGGTCGGAGACTGGAAGCAGGCTGTGGATTTTCATTTCATATTTGTAATGAGATATGGGATTAATAAAGAAGGATGTAAGTGGGAATGGTCTACTAGAAGGTACCGTTAGGGTATTTGCTTGCAGCTGAACATGTACAACCTCGAAAAAACATCAATCGTCCGAGTCCAGAAATAGCCTTGACCCACGGCAAAGCGCCTTAAAGTGCGTTTCTTAACGCCATTATTATTTTTAATTCCATAACAAGATTTGATAATACAACTTTTCAATCGGTCAACCCATTATAATTCCAATTATTGGAAATATGAAAAATAACCAGTACAAAACATATTTGATTGATGTGCACACATATATACCATCAATTTAAGTCTCCACTCCGATACAACAAGCTCTCTCACAGACACCTGCTCGCTGGCTCAACTAGCACTTCATAAGCTTACGGCACCGGAGATACTAACAGCTTATTGTAACATCGCCGGCATCAGTGCGCGTGTTCATGGGGGAGATAATGCAGCGCCTGCCAAGGTCACTGATACAGACCTAGCGATGCGTACAGGGGCGATTTAAAATGATGATCCTGAGTAGAGATATCGACCTTCCTGACAGAACGTGGAAGTTGGGGTGCATAAAATAATATTATTAGGGGGCATTTGATATACGGTATTAGGCTATATAGCCTCTCAATCACATGTATTTGTTTCATGTTTTTTTTTCACATGCCCCAATAATTGTAATTATATTTGTTGACCGACTGAAAATTTGTAACATTAATTGCCAATAAAGCAACACTGAAAGCTGTATTCAAAAGTCTCAACATTAATATTTTTATGAAAGCACTAGCTGAAGTACCCGTGCTTCGCTACTGGTCATAAACAAATTGGAATGTGATGGTGACAGTAAAAGCAAGGGATAGGTGAGGTGCTGCGCTGAGGGAGAGTTCTTTGGTGATCGAGTAATACACAGACACATACCATCTCACTTTTATATATTAGTATGGATGTAGTTTTTTGATGTACGAAAAACGTACGATATCATTTACTTAGTAATTTGCAAGTACCCAGGTTTAAGTACAAAAGGAGCCTGGTCATGGCTTCTAATGATTACTATGAGAATTATTGTTGAGGGCAGTGAAGGAGGTAATGTTCTGTACAAATTATTACTCTTCTGGGTCTTAAGTTGAAAAGGAGTGTTCATTGCGTGGTTAATCATTTTAGGTTACTGTTCATTTTGGTTGCAACAAATTATTCTGGTTCTGTTAGTCTTAGTCAAGTCTTATCACAGTTACTGTATTCCTGATTTGTAATACAAAAGATAGCCGGTACAGATTAACAATGTCAACAATTAAAACAATGCAGCATAAAAACATTAGGATTAATAAAACATAAACGTAAACATATTAGTAGTAGAACACACCTTAACGGAGAGTATAACACAACAATCCAATATATTGCGCATGATAGCCTACCTTCCGTCATAAGGTAAAGATTCAAAATCTCCCGTAACAGCAGCGGCATCAAGAGTATGACAGTAGACCACGACCACGTGGATTAGCGGCTAACATTCTCGGCTGTCGCCTTGGAGGTCCGAGTTTGAATCCGGCTCTGACAAGAAATTTTAATTGTGGTCTGAGAGCTGGAAGGGGGTACACTGTGCCTCCCGTGTCAAAACTTGGAAGATGTTTTCCGTCGTTTCCCACTTCATCTCGAAGCAAATACAGGGATAGTTTCTAACTGAAGGCAACAGCAACCTCATTTATAATCCTAACCTGGATTACATATACACACACTACTACAGCCTTTACAGTAACACTGGTTATCAGAAAAAATTATACACACTTAAGTTCATGGGACTACATGGCCATGATGTCACCAATTCTCTAAATCAATCAACGTTTTTATTATTATTTTAATTCCCTACATCGAACCCTGTTAATAAAATTAAAAAAACTGCGTAACTTATTCAGATTTTTAAGACGTTCAGGTTCCTAATATTCTTATTGTGGTTTGGATAGAAAATGGAGGCCCATGACCTGGTGTTAACGTCTTGATTGTTGTCATGGAGAAATTGGAGTAGCATGGCCCCTTACAGAGACTGGTGGAAACCTGGTGATCACTTTTTGAGGTAGTGTTGCCGTTGAGAAAAATGAATGGCATGGTCTCTTACCGAGATAGAATGACACTTGGTGGACCCGTCTTGTGCTACTGTTGCCATAGAGATGGCCGGCCTTGCCGTTCTTTCATAAGTTAATTTTATGAATTTACTAGCAGAAGTACCCGTTCTTCGAACGTTGTTCGTTGTTAACACCAGACATTATCAATTGAGCTACTGTTGCAATGGTTAGCGATTTGTCATTCCGTCAAGTTTATCAGAACGAAGTTAGTTTACTGGGAATATCACACACACTGTTAATTTAAGGCCCTTAAAATGTAGTTTTCGGAGACCCTTTATAGATTCCCGAATTTTGTGTCTCACGTTGAGAAGCGCAACATATGCTTTGGTCGTCCTTCTAGGATAATTTTTTATATTTCGCCTATTTTAGCATATATTGAGAAGTTTTTCTCTGTATCCACCCTTCTTCTGTATGAAAAGTACGGTGAAGAGTTTCATAGATGATTGGTGTATTGACTCTCATGGTTACCATACCTAATTTTACGATGCACGAAGCATCCGAGCACGAGTTATAGGCGTACATAAAGATACACAGAAAGACAGACAGACAATTCTATTGTCTACAACATATAACCCAGATATCCAAATATGGGTATATCTACCACACCGTATCAAATAAAATCATCCTTACGATGAACCCGTATGTCGACAAAAAAAAAGTTAAAATGTGCTCTCAGACTAAATTCACCTAACGTGTACTTCCTGACGTGAAATACAATTGAAAGCCTTGTAGACGAAACGCAATACACGTCACATAAAAACTGACCCTTTACGTTGTGCTAGGTGCCCATACACAGGAAGACCCCTTTCATAAATTATAAAGGCTTGTGGTGCATGAAAATTCAGGTTCTTTAGCCTCAAATTGCCCAAATTCTTAAAAGCCGCAAAAAATGCTGGTTCAATTCAGGAATTTTTGAAAATAATGTTGCTGTTTGGAGATATAATAGACCTTCTGTACTATATGTCGAACGTGAAAATTGCATGAAAAAAATTCTAGGTTACCCCTTCACCCCCTTAATTGCATTGATGAATTATACGGTCTACGTTAGTTCCGTGATAACCTTATAGCCATTTGCAAACTTTCACAGAAATATAATAAATAGATGGACAGTTGTATGCCACCCCTTGAGATAATATTCTCATGGTTACCGATTTGCATTCCTTCATTAGTTTGTTAAATTAAATTAAATTAGTTTTCTGGGAATATTTCAGAAACTGTTGGATTTAGAGCCTTATAATGTAGTTTTCGAGGTCCCTTTAGGGCCCCCGACTTTTGTTGCTGGCACCGAGGGGATTTCTCTCGTCGTTGTACGCCATAATATAATACTAATAATAATATAATATAGGGAGAAATTATAACACCTATTTTTTTAAATTCAGCCAATGGCCATGTACTTTTCTTTTCAGGACGGGTCAGGGAAGGGATATTATCAGAGAAAGAAGCATTCACATCACGCATGAGCAAAATGGAAATGGCCTACCATTTAACTAAGGACATCTATAAGAAAAGGTCAATATCCTTCAACGCAAAACTAAAACATTACTGTAGTGTCATCCGTCCGGAGGTCTTGCATGCTTCTGAATGCCTCACGATGAACAAAAAAGGCTTGGTCGAGAAACTGGAGGCCAAAGAAAGGAAAATTTTGAGAAAGATATTGGGTTCCATCAAAGACAATGGGGAATACAGAAGACGGCATAACCATGACCTATATACTCATGTGGAGAAGATAAGCAACGTCATCCGGAAGAGAAGGTTACCATTTTTTGGGCATGTGAAACGAATGAGCCCAGCGAGACTGACCAACCGCAAAATAACTTACTTTCAGGAGAGGAAAACAAAATGGGCCTGGTTCATTGAACTGGATAAAGATCTGAAAGAAGTGGGGATTACACCAACATACATTCAGGAGCGCGCCCCACTCAAAGGGAAACTTCAAGCTTGTAAAGGTTTCCAAGAAAAACCGAAGCTGAAAACGGGAGAGATTTGGGCCCAGGAACGGAAGGAAGTCCACCGAGAACGAATGCGGGCGTACAGGGCAAACATCAAAGCCAGTAGGAGACGGTTGGAATGACGCGGTCCATAGATGGCCTATACGAAATGAATGAATGAATAATATGGGGATAGGAGTATAATAGACCTGCCGTACCACACCCGCAGGTGTAAATCGCGTGAAAAAAAATCTAGACTACCCCTTGATCCCCTTAAGCGCATTATATGTATTGATGAATTTTACGGCTTAATTTTGTTCCGTGATAACCTTCTAGCCGTTTGCAAACTTTCACACTAATGTAATTAATGGAATTGCATTGCGTCTTAGCAATAGATGGACCTCTGCGAATCCGTTGGCATGGTTACTGGCTTGCATTCGTTCATTAGTTTATTAAATTAAATTAGTTTTCTGGGAATATCTCAAAAACGGTTGGTCTTTGGTTCTTAAAATGTGGTTTTCGAGGACCCGAGTTTTGTCTCTCACATTGAGGGGATGAAAATGGGTTTTGTCTCGTCCTTCTACGCCTATTTCAGCATGTATTTTAAGGGGGTAGGCCCCCTTTTATGAGAGGTGCGGAGAAGAGTTACATCAATGATTAGTGTCGTGCCTCTGATGGATATCTGTACCAAATTTTACGTTGATACACCCAGCTGTTCTCGAGTTATAAGGGAACAAATTTGTCCACAGACAAACAAACAAACAGACAGACAGACAGACAAAAAAATATTTTCGCGCGCATCCATCATAAAACAGTCTGAAACGTGTAAACAACTCAAATTTACGTAGAAATTCAGAGAATAACACACAAATTTTCATTTTTATATATAGAGAGATATACTGCACCGCTCGGTGTTGACCCTGTTTTATTGCACAGATTTTGGTTTTACTCGCTAACCGTTGGAGATATACGAAAAGTGATAAGGAACTTTCGGATAGAAAATTAAATGTTAAAGCTCATGTATACCATCAAAAGTTTGCTATTTCTTAGCGTTCTCTTTTTATTTGAAAAGGAAATATGAAATTTTGAAACCAAAGGGTGTAGTGACGTCACAAATGTCGGTTTTACTCGCTAACTGTTCGAGATACATGAAAAGTGATAAGGACCTTTCGGATAGGAAATTAAATTTCAAAGCTAGTATGTGCCATCACAAGTTTCCTATTTCCTACCGTTCTCTTTCTATTTGATCTGGAAATATGAAATTTTGAAACCAAAGGGTCTAATGACGTCACTAAAATCGTCGCCAATTTAATAGTGCAAAATTTCGAAATGAAAACTATCCTATATGTACACCTGGTAAATCAGCTACATCCATGCAACATTTCATTTAAATCGGACCAGTGGTTCTTGAGTTATTGAGTAACAGACAGACAGACAGACACACACACACCATCTCATTTTCATATATTAGTATGATTAGCCTTTGCTCGAGTGCAAATAGACCGATATCAGAAGAATGAGAAAGACTATCGAAAATCCATGGAGCCAGCCGTTCCTTCTGGGTCCTAAACTATGTATATGCACAATTTGGTTGAGATTGGTGGAACGGTGGGGATTTGTATACGTAACAAATCCACCCACCCACATACCCACATATATAAGATTTAAAGGTAAAAGTCTTAAATTGTTAAATAAATTAACATCAATAAAAAAAAGAGACAGGATATAGGCTACTGTAGTTAGGCTTACAAATAATTCATTCATGAGATTTATTGAAGCTATAATCTCAGTGGTTGGGCAGATTGAGTTTAGTGCCAAACTTAGTTTGTAATGTTACACTACTATAAACAGAGTTATAGCACTGCGCCTGCTTGTGTCTGCGTCATTTATCTACCTAATTATATGCGTGTTGTTTTAGGGCTCCGGTAAGCCGAGCATTACTCTTACTCTGCTGTTGTATGAACTAGTTCCATACTTGTGATAATCTCAGCCATACAGACCGCAGTTGGCACAGTAATACTATTGACTCACAACTTCAATATCAGTTTCCTCATCTTCATTCACATGAGTGTATTTACTAATTGATCTATATATTTGATTATAAATTATTCATTTATTTATTTACTTATTTATTCATTAACTCATTCATTTATTCATGTATTAATTCATTTATCAGTTCAATTATTCATTTTTATTCATTTATGTACTTATTTACGTATTCATTTGTTTATGTAATTATTTAGTTATTCATTCATTCATTCATTCATTCATTTATTCATTTAATTACTTATTTATTCCGGTATTCATATATGCATTCATGTAATCATTTATTAATTCATTTATTCATTTGTGTATTTATTTATTAATTTATTTAATTATTTATTTATTCATTTATTTATTCATTCATTCATTCATTCATTCATTCATTCATGTTGTCATCATTCATGTGTTCATTTTCCTAAGTACTTATTCATTTATGCATTCATATGTTCATTTATTATTTCTTTATTGATTCATTTATTCATTTATTTACTTACTTATCTACTTTCTTATTTATTATTTTTAGCCTATTTTCAGTTTTGAAAAAATAGGCTTATGAGATCACCTTTTGTCCGTGTGTGTGTGCGTGTGTGTGTGATTCGTGTGTGTGTCCCCCCCTAATAAAATCTAAACAACTGGAGCGATTTCAATGAAACTCGGTAAGTTCATAGCACTATTCCGGGCGACCCTGACCGTGCCCTTCAAATGTTGTTACGACTCACCAATCCAACATGGCAGCTGTGCGAAATATTTCACCAGCATTCAATATCTCCGAAACTATTACCGATATTACCCTGACATTTTGTATGGTGATAAAGAAAACTACTATAAGTTCACTTATGTGATCTTTGAAAACCTGGTAACTACAACACCTACATGGCGGCCAAGCGAAGTTGCGACTTTTAAATAGACGTTTCTCGCGATTTAACCAACCAAACGCAATTAAACTTGGTACAGTATATGCTTATATACATTGTAATGCACCGACATCTAACTTAGTTCAATTGTTTACATAACCACAAGATGGCGGATGTGCGAACTATTACAACGGCATTCTATATCCCTGAGACTATTAGCGGTATCTCCCTGAAATTTTGTAGGGAGATAAAGGGCACTACTGGAAGTCCATCTATAAGAATTTCAAACACCAGTTAACTACAAAACGAACATGGCGGCCAAGCGAATTTGAAAATTTTAAATAGACCTTTCTCGTGATTTAATGTTCCAAACGCAACGAAATCTGGTACAGGAAATATTTATACACATTGTAACGCACTGGTATCTAATTTAGTTCAATTGTTTACATAACCTCAAGATGGCGGCTGTGCGAATTTCAAAATTAAGTTTTTATTTCTTGCGATGTAGTCATGCGATCGAATTGAAAGTTTGAATAATGAACCTACGCAATAATTTTCCTTTAATGGTACATGATTCTATGGCCTATACATTTAGCAATCCAACATGGCGACCATCCGAAATATTTAGACGGCTCTGAATATCTACGAATCTATTATAGCAATCAAACTGACTTTTTTATGTTACTAGGGGCTATGAACTTAAGTTCACCTATAGGACTTTAAATAACCTGGTGATCACAAATCCAACATGGTGGCGACGCGAATTATAAATATTCACATGGACGTTTCTTGCAATTTAACCATCCGAGTGCAGTGAAACTTGGTACAGTAAATCCTTATACGAATGATAATCCACTGGCATCTAATTTATTTCAATTGTTTCCATAACCTCAAGATGGCAGCTGTGCGGAATTTTGAAATCTCCTTGTTACTTCTTGTGTCCTAATTATGCGATTGAAGTTTGAATACTACACGTTCACAATAATCTGCATGTATCAGTACATAACTCTAGGACCTACATATATAAAATCCTACATGGCGACCATCCGAATTATTTAGTCGGTTCTCAATATCTACGAATCTATTACAGCAATCAAACTGAAATTGTGTATGTTGATAGTGGCAATTAACATAAGTAGGATATATGAAATTAGGCTATATAGTTCTTCACGGAACTACTTGTTTTATTTTTTTTTATTTAGTCAATTTACGCTCTAAGTTGGTGGCTCCCAAGGACTCAGCGAGGGAACTCACCGCCTCTACGGGCAGTGTCCTGGAGCTTGGAACATCTGGTCAGGATGGATACAACTGGGGAGGTGTGATCAGCACGTCGCCCAGGCGGCCTCACCTGCAAAGCGAACAGGGGCCTCATGAGGGGAGGGATTGGAAGGTTAGGATGAATAGGCAAGGAAGAGGGAAGGAGGTGGCCGTGGCCTTGCAGTAGGCACCATCCCGGCATTTGCCCTAAGACGAAGTGGGAAACCACGGAAAACCACTTCGAGGATGGCTGAGGTGGGAATCGAACCCCCTCTACTCATTTGGACCACCCGAGGCTGAGTAGACCCCGTTCCAGTCCTCATACCACTTTTCAAATTTCGTGGCAGAGCCGGGAATCGAACCCAGGACCTCCGGGGTGGCAGCTAACCATGCTGACCGCTACGCTACGGAGGCGACCTTATTTATTTATTTACTAATTTATTTATTTATTTATTTATTATTTATCTATTTAACCATCTATTCATTTATGCCGTTATTTATTTATTTATTTATTTATGTATTCATGTATTTATTTATGTAAGCTATTTATGTATTCATATATTTATTTATTTATTTATTTATTTATTTATTTATTTTGAAGTACATTTTTTGAGGCCTGTTTGGAACGTGGCGCCATATGAGAGTGAAAGCTGGATAATTTGTGCAGTAGATAGGAAAGGAATAGAGTCATTTGAAATATGGTGTTGCAGAGGGAGTATGAAGATTAGATGGTTAGATAGAGTAAACAATGAAGAGATAGTTCGTTATTGTTGCTTCTAGGGGATGAACAGCGATGTTATCTGCCCTTAAATGAAGAGATAATAAGACAGATAGGGAAGGGAGGGGGGATGTCTGGTAATTACTAATGAGGAGAAGGTATTGATTGGTAAGACACACATTATGACACCCAGGAAAAGCAAACTTAGTTATGGAAGGAAGGGTTGAGGATATGGATTGTAGGGGAAGACTAAGGCTATTATATTTTATACATAGACAATAATACATGGTAGATAATTATCGTAAGCAATCTTCATGACGTGTTTCAATGTTTCTCTTTACGCTCTGAATTATAGGCTATGTGTGTAAAGTCAGGCAAGTCCGGAATGACGTTTCACTGACTGACGAGGATCAGCTCATGTTGTCAACTTTTAAGTTACATTATAAGTGCCAGTTTCAGTGTCTCCTAGTGTACTGCAAACTGGGTGCCTCTATAACCCATCAGTAAGAAATGATTACAGTAGTCTAGAGTTTCTATAATTTTAGTCTCGATAGTTCAATATTCCCATAGCTTGCCACGGTGGGTGAGTGGTCAACGTGCTGGTCTACTAACCCCAAGCTTACAGCTCCAAGGCCTTAAAGAACTGGATCTGAAATACACAACTGCACAAACTAATGCAGTAGGCAGTAGTTCTATCAACAACCAGAATCGTTCGGAAGTTCATGGGTAGCGACATTCCAGCGTAGAAGTTGCTGTTTCAGTAACTATACTTGGTTCCCTGAAGCCCGTAGAGTTATGTTGTAATGTACCAGCATTGTGTTATATGTACTGCATAAAATAATAATAATAATAATCATAATAATAATAATAATAATAATAATAATAATAATAGCAGCCAAGAAAAACTTTATAATAAAACTTGTTAATGACCTTCAAGAAATCAACATAATTGACGAACCTATATGGACAGGCCTACTTTCAGATCACTGATGAAGAAAAATCATTTTGCTGCAAACCCCCGAATGAGAGCCACCACTGCACGCACAACTGAAAGGAAGAAAAATTATAGTGAGATAATGAAGAGATTTTGGGACGGGAAGTTAGTTATTGTTGTTTTAATGGGAGGAACTACGAGGTCATCTTACCCTTGTAATTGTTTCTTATCGTGTGATATAAATATTTCCGGGAGGGCTCCAATTCATAGATAGAATAGCCTACTATGAATGAATATTCTTTTAATAAAGACACGAGAACTCATTCATCTCAGGAATGGTGTGTTTATAACACCAACCAGGACACTACAGTAAACAAGGCAGCTTAATATTATACTGCAACATAACAATAAATCATTGGAATGCTACTTACTATTTAGTGATATTAAGGGATGTATATTTAAATTGCTCCGGTAATGTAGTCACAATGATATAATTTCCAACTTATATCATTAGTCTTTATATCCTTTATTAATTTTTACTCCCGTGGAAGAGCTATAGATGAAGCCGTAATACTATAACTAATACGACGTATTAAATAAGACAGATTAAACAAGTATATTCTCCTTCGCGTCTTTTTTTTCATACAAACACATTTCTTTCATAATCTGCAATAATCTCCAATCACTTTTTATTTATCAATGTTTAACTCTCATTGTCTAAACTCATCTCTGCTATCGTCAGAGTTGACACTCTCGTTTCACTAGTTCAAGTCTCCTCCACTCAAGCGCACCAACGCCACCTCCAAAGAACACTAATCATTTTTATATAAACGAATCACGGCCTATATGGTCTCAGTAAACGTTACATTCGCCCCCAGAAAGCCTGACAACTATGTCATATTGAAGGGCTTTCTGATACACATACAACACAAAAAAATACATAAGAGCGTGATACACGGAGATCTGGACTTCCCTCTTCTTCATGTGATTATACTATCATCTTGTCCAAATCAAGCTGCACAACACACCATCTTCCAACGGTTATCCGCCTCTTCAACCAATTCTGTAGTCTCCTCTCCATACCTCAAGCTCACCCTGATTACCTTGAAATGTTCTTGAAGAATAACATCCACAATTGGATATCAAGATATCAAATCACCATCTCCACCTCCACTGCCGCTAGCACAAGGTGGCTTAGTCGTAACTACCACATTTTCCTAAGCATGGTACACACTGAGAAGGCTATTGCAAAACTGGTTATAGATCGGCCGTTCATTTTTGTAGTGAATATATATATATATTGGTACTATATACTCTCATATTGGTTCAGCATACATTTTTAGGCGATCCATGATTCGTTGCTGTAGATCACACGATACAATTCCCAATTGCTTATAGCTGATTGTAAATATTGCTCCACCATCAAAAGCTTGTCAAATCAGTCCACTTTAGAATGCAGTGTAGGACATTCCTTGAAGTATTCTGTAGTTGATTAGTTTAGTCGTTTATTAATGTTAAGTTTTGACCAATTGAGTAGCTACAATTGAGATTTGGTAAAGATGGCGGCAAAATAAACATGACACTGAGCTGCCCTTTTCTAGTGCCACTTCTGTACAAAATGTCGTGTTTCAATTGATAGGGGGGAGCAGACATATACACACACACATACACACAATGTTTCTTGAAAAAAGTCCCTTAATACTAGCCACGTTCTTCCACTGGCAGTGATCTGTAAGAAAATCAGGCATTTTTAGAGTTTTAATATGTGTTTGAAATTTGTTGCAAATTATTATTTTATCATATTTTCATACATCATGTTACGGTATGTGTTTCAGGCGTTCAATTTTCCATCCTTCTTTATGGTACATCATATAATGTTTAATACCAAGGGACTCTTTAGTGTTACGCTATACATTTATCTTGTGTCTTTGATATTTATCAATTCATTCATATCGGCTGATGTTGTTGTTTGAGTCTTCAGTCTTTTGACTGGTTTCATCCCGTTCTCCTTGCCTCCCTGTCCTGAGCTAATCTCTACATAGCTACCACACCCTACATTCTAGGCAAACTGTTTAACATATTCTAATCTCGGTCTACCCCTGCAGTTCTTGTCCTCGACCCTTCCTTCCATAACTAAGTTTGCAATTCCTGGGTGTCTTAGTATGTGTCCTACAATCCTATCTCTTCTCTTCATTAGCAGTCTCCAGAAACATCTCTCCTCTCCCACTCGTCTTAATACATCTTCGTTTGTAACCCTATCTACCCATCTGATCTTCATCACTCTCCTGTAGCACCACATTTCAAACGATTCAATTCTCCTCTTTTCTGCTGCACCAATAGTCCAATTTTCACTCCCATAGATCGCCTCGCTCGATGCCAACAGATTTCTTTTCTGTAGAAATGCTTTCCTTGCCTGATCCGACCTACTTTTTATATCCTCTTTCCTCCGTCCATCACTGGTTATTTTGCTTCCTAAGTAATAGAAGTCTTCTGAGATTCGGAGATATAGAATGCCAGTGAAATATTTCGCACAGCCACCATGTTGGATTGTTGAAACGTAATAACATTTGTAGGGCACTGTCGGGGTCGGCCAGAATAGTACTATGACCTTACCTAATTTAATTGAAATCTATCCAGCCACTTAGATTTTATTAGTGGGAGGTGGATGCACACACTCAGGCGCATACACACGACAAAAGATGATCTCATAAGCCTATTTTTTCATAAATAGAAATAGGCAAAAATAGATTTTATAATTGACACTGGCGCCATCTCGTGGTTAAGAAAACAATTAAGTTTGATTGCTGTCACAGATTAGTTGACATTGAGAATCGTCTAAATATTTCGGATGGCCACCATATTGGATTTTTATATACTTTTAGGCCATAGAGCTATGTACTATTAGTTGATGATTATTGCGTAGGTGCATTGTTCAAACGTTGGTTTCGATCTCATGATTAGGTCACAAGAAATAAAACCTTAATTTTAAAATTTCGCACAGCCGCCATCTTGAAGTTATGTAAACAATTGAGCTGAATAGGATGTCAGTGCATTACAAGGCGTATACCATTTGCTGTACCATGTGTGACAGCGCTCGGTTGGTTTAAATGCGAGAAAAGTCTTTAAATACAACTTCGCTTGGCCGCCATGTTCGTTTTGTAAAGAGGTTTTTAAGAGTCCCATCGTTACACTTCTATTAGTGCTTTTTTTTTCACCATACAAAACGTCAGGGTGATATCTGTAATAGTTTCGGAGATATGGAATGCCGGTGAAATATTTCGCGCAGTTGCCATGTTGGATTGGTGAGATGTAATAAAATTTGAAGAGCACAGTCGGGGTTGGACAAAGTAGTACGCTGTCCTTACCGAGTTTCAGTGAAATCACTCCAGCAGTTTAGATTTTATTAGGGAGGGGAGCGAGGCGACGGACACATGCAAACACACACATACGTACACACACACGGACTATATGTGATGTCATAGGCCTATCTTTCATAAATGTAAATAATAAAGGAAGCTTTTCAGTCGGTCAACATGACTGAATAGCTTTCATTATTAGAATTAAGCATCACTGAAAAATGGCTTCTATCAATACTAACTGAAAATAGGCTAACAAGTAAACGAAAAGCAAGAACGGGAGGTTTAATTTAGAAAAGAAATACTATTATTGGTCACAAAGGAGCTAAAGATTGGTGTGCAGGTTACACTCTGCCTTATATGGCAACACTGCGAGAAGGTGAGTGGGATTCCCATCTTAGCCATCTTAGAGTGGTTTTCCGTGGTTTCCCACTTCTACTCCAGGAAAATGCGTGGATAGTTCCTAAGTCAAGTCCACGGCCTACTCCTTTCCTAGCCATGCCATCATTACAAATACACACGTTACTACAGACATCACAATAACAAAGTTCAGGCCTATCAGACAAATTCCATAAAAACCTCAACTACATGGACCGATGAACAATAGCCAATGTTCCAAACCTCTATATGGAGCAACAATAAATATTTCGAATCAATGGGATCCATCGTATTGTTTTTAGGAAACATATTTCTAACGTAGGCTACAGTATGACCGCGATCGAAACGAGCAATGTGCCTTGCCCTGTCTGATGCGGCACGCACTCAGGCTGAAATCAGTATTTTTATTTTTATTTTTATTGATATTTCAAGAAGTAATTATCCTATGTTTGAATAAATCATTTGCCTGGAATTGCGTATGGCATCGTTCAAACTGGGATAGTCGTTGACGCAGAAAAAAAGGATTTTTTTAATCAGGGTTCTAGGTAGGACAGTAAATACTGAAAAACATCCTTAGGCTAGATAGAGTATTTCGATATCATGAAAGAAATGCCCCTAGATAAGATAACAGGTATGTAATTGATGTAGTTGTTGTGTAATTAGGCTATTATGTGACAGTTTGTAACAACCAGCGTAACAGTGTAATAAACGCAGTGTTACAATTGCCGTGGTAACTAAATAGACCGTGTAATAGCCGTAATAGTCTACGTAAAAATTCGGTGTAATAGCCATAATGGTTTTAATAGCTAGTGTACAATAGTACCGGTAACAGTCCTGTAATAGTCTGTAGGCCTACATACATTTTGGGAAATGCTGCTGTACCGTTCCACTTTCCGTTGGAACATGAGAACCTGGAACGTTACGCATAGACACCGGGTGGCTGGTTGGAATAAACTGGAACGGTACACAGTGTAACCGGGTACTGGTGGAAACGTTACTCTATTTCGATAACCAAGAACGGTACGCAGAGTAACTTTCCAACTGGTACCGCTGAGGAATCGTTCCAGTCATGTACCGTTCCATACGTAACGTTCCGCTAACACGTACCTTGATGCTCGGTACAGTTGGGAGTCGAGTTCCGACTGTACCGTTCCAGGGCTGTAACGTTCCACATGCTCGTACGGAGTTACAAGTTACAGTTACGGAACGATACCGCAAGCCAGCTCGGGGCCGCGGTATGGTATACGTAACGTAACGTGGAACACAGCGGTACTGTGCCCTTTTAGCAAGAAATATGCAAATCACAGTATGCCAGCTATGCTCAAATCGGGATTTTCGGGGTTATGGTATGTTCTCCCACTCTGTGACTTACACATTTTGGATTAAATAGAGGATACACTTCCAAAAATAAAAACAAAATCAACTCCTATTATAAAACATTTAATTTACCAAATATATGGCAAACAAAACAAACAAATTAAACAAATAAACTACTGACCAATCCTTCTAACTGGTTCAGAGTGAACAAGGAATACATAAAATCAAACAAATGTTCTATTAAAATACATGGTTTCCTACAAACCAACAAATTTATAATTCTTTTCACTTCCATAAAGTATCCCTTTTAAAATTCAATACAATCACGAGTTCCAATGGCTCGATACTTTCCACTATAAACTGTGTTATTCTTTACACATCTCAATATCTATTTTATGAGTTTCTTATAATCAAAACAATATATAATCTTATTTAAAGTAATTGTTACTCCTTTACTTAAATTTTTGGGCTTTTCACAATGTTCTCATGTTACCACCTCTCTTAAGTTAACAAATTCACTACAGTGATTGGGAAAAATACTTGTGTACTCCCGAGTTATAGAAGACTACTTGAACAAATGTCAAAAATTATGATCACTCCCGAAATCTAATTGTCCTCACTGAACTCGTGAAATCATACATCAATATACCATTACATTAGGGATTTATTATTTATTATTATTTGTCTTAAAAGACCATCATCTCATAAGAAAGCAACGATCTGAATTTGCAAGCGGTAACATTCATCTACAAGAACCTCGGTTCGAATCCCGGGTCATTAACAAACTCTAAACACTCATGGTGTATTATGACTTCCAACAGACGGCTACCAGACCTACCGCACTATCAATAGCGAGGGGTCGGGCCGTACCACTCAGCGTGATTTATTGTCCAGGAGGAAGACCCCAAGTCTCGCCCACACGGGACGGCTACACTCTGCTTTAAAACAGCTATTTCTTATACACAGTTCTCTGAACAGACCTGGCGTTTCTTTCATTTATTTTAACAACATTATTTAGGTTCATAGACCACTTTCGTAACCTTGGCATTTATTAATTATGAAGTGTCCTCATTGATGGGTAAGAATAATTCAATACAACAACAATATTTAGGGGCTTCACACAAACGAACCTTGGTTCGATTCTTTCACTGCCTCGGGAACCAATCCCATACTGGAGGACTTATACAATTCGCGACTTAGGGTGACCTCTGTCTAACCTGCGCTCATAATACAATAAATTCGCACCCTTTATAATAAAACAACACACATGGCCTCGTGATCCACATCACTATATGGAGGACTTATCATAGCTCAATTACCGCAATCAACTGCCCCTCATAATTAATTTACCAAGTATATTTAAGTTCAACGCCTTCCTAGCGTGACAATTTACTTTAATGCGCTACATTGCGCTATACATTACTTTAAGGCCAAGCGTCTTCCAAAGGACTGATAAATTCAAAATCAACATTTGATCTACATCTCAATTTTTATATTAATCCTCTCCCGTGACAATAATCGATATACTTTAAGAACATGTATTCACACCATGTATTTATACTTTTACAGAAGCTCAAAAGCTACTACTTTCATATAATTCAACTAAATCTTCATTTATATAATTATTATTATTATTATTATTACGCTTGCTTTCATAACATTTATCAAATACACTGATATTTTATTTCATACATTTCCTCTAAGGGATTTATTCATTTCACATAATCATTTTATAATTTCTCAATTTTTATTTGTTCAGATCGTGCTCTTATTCTGTTATTTGTTATTCAAAAACATCCCTATTTCTCATTCTCAGGTGGATTGTACACAAATATTTCCCAACACATAACATAATGAAAATGGTTACTTACATGCTCTGACGGTCCCCGACCGTACTTTCCAACGATGTTTCACTTCGCCCACTATTTGTGATTAAGCCATCTTGCTCAATTCCATTTCATACACTGACATTTCTTGACACACATATAACTTATATACCTTAAACACTGGTAGCATTTTAAAATACAATTCTGTATTCTTCTATTATACACAATAAAATCACTGAAAAATTACTATACTAACACAAATTTTATATATTTACACTACACTGATTCTAATCACTGAGGCTTTAATTAGGCCTTGCACACGGGATTTCTTGATTCCCCGTCTCCAAGGGTGAAACTAGTAGATGTCGGCTTCCTATCTGACCAGAATATGAAAGTCTCCAACACTCTACCCCTCCCTGGAATGGTACTTCTTCAAATCCGGTTTCCTGACCACCGGCAATTATTATTATTATCTCGAAATTGCTTCTTTATAGATTCTATTAATTTGTCAAGCGAAAGTCTGTCTTGTTCACGGTCTCCCAAATACACTATCGGAGACCTATTATTTTCTAGCATCTAATGCTCCTCGTAACTTAGTGCTTTTTATAGTTCGTTTGTTTCCTTGAAACAACGTCTTGAATTTAATTCTCCCTTCTGATTATTCTGTTCTCTAATTCCTATCTTTTCAGAATACTATGCGGCCCTTATTTTTTCGACCCTGATCGGGTTCTTTAACATTGATAGAATGTTTGTTTCGCTATTATGGTACTTCAAAACGTTACGACACTTTCGGTCGTTTAAATGAACTGTTATTTGAAGACTTATCGCCTGTTCTTTAAGTTCGCAGCCTACTTTGACTGTAATACTGAACTTTTCACTATAAGACTGATACTGGCGGAACTAAATCCTGTATTAGGATTTTCCTAAGTCTTCACACGGCGATAATATGATGATACTTCTCGGCCACTCCCTTCGGGTGCACGTTGGTTGTCGATACAGATTATCACGACCTCTCGAGGTCTAGTAAGTACTGCATTCGATGTGATGTAGCACAGTGACGCCAGCTCGGGCTGTTTGAAACTGCATTCGATGTTGGATGTAGCCTGACGCCCCCCTTGGGCTGTCGGAAACTGCATGATGTGAAACAGTACGAACCGCCTCAGCGGTCGTTCAAGACTGAATAATTGGCTTGGCTCTGCCAGGACTTTTATACTCTTTGGCTAAAAAAGATAAAATCCTCGTCTTTTTCATAACCAACTTTTGAAGTAATGGTCGCACACTTTTAAAAATTATATCTCTGGAACGCTTGTTTTCTAAACGTAAACTGGCTTCTTTGCACGTGAAAATCGATCGTGCAGTTCTGAGATATTAAATAAAATTTGGTCTTCAGCTGTGTGGGTGTTACAGTTGATTTTTAATCCCCACCTCCTCGGGTCTCGGGGAACTCCCAATGACGTATGGCCACGTCGGCACTTCTTTCCTAGGCAATTATTAAAACCTCTTTCTCCACACAAAAATCTCTATTCCGAAATGATTCACAATGCTGTATTTCTTTAGTTAATTTTATTCTTGCAAATGGGTTAAATCTAATTATTCTTCTTCTGGCACAGCTGCGCGGTTGCCAGTTTCCTGCAACGTAAGAGCAATTTCCGAAACACGTCTCAGTCACTCGCGTGAAAGTGGAAAGTTCCACTCGTTCTATTAATATTCGTGACCGGCTCCTTATCTGTGCGTCATGCATGATATCATTTCCTGGCCATCTGGGCTCTCGTTTCTTACACAACGTTATGCTCGCCTTCTTGTATAAAATCTTTCTATGTTCCTCTGAAGACTGTATATTTCCTTCCTTCTTTTTACCATAATACATGGATTCGACCCCTTGAACCAACGGTACATGGGTTCAGTACGTAACGCATTTCAGTTCTGTTCCGGGTCCCTGTTCTGTACAATGTTCCAACTTTAATTCGATGACTTAGAAAACTTGGAAATTATATTTTAATTGTTCAGAATTACTACACAAAATGAAGTAAAAAAAACAAAAGCTGCTATAATATGAATGGACAAAAGGTTAACAGAAGATAACGAAAAATATCCACAGCATAACTCAAAATTAAGAAAGATACTAGGTAACACACACAATGAAAAACATATGCATTACAGCATACAAACGAATACATATACATTGTGCAACTGTATCAAAAATTAAGAAAATAGACATATACTGTATATGCCTCCAATACTGAATTCATAACTAGAACAACAAATAGCGGCACGCGCCCCCAACACATTAATTTTACGTCCAGATAAAAAATGATCTTGACAACTTCCTATAACCAAATTTACGTTACATAACCGACTATATGTTTTAATAATAATAATGGCTTTATCTCACAATAACGAATTCTACTCACGTAACATATTTACGCAAAGAGTGAATATTATAAGTTCCATACATTGGAATACCTTCATTTTCCAAAACATAAGCAGTCTTACCTAAACGCTTAGACACAGTATAAGGTCCCTCGTACAAAAGAAAAAACTTCTTTATGACTTTCTCTATGGAACATGATGATTTCGGGACCCTTAATAGGACGCGATCTCCCACATTGACATAGTCAAATTTATTCATGTTTTGTTGGCGAATTCTACTTTCAGCTGACTTGGATAAATTCTTTTTCGCCAACTGGACATAAAATTCCTTTCCAAATTGTTTTCTCCTAGTTAACCCCAAACATCTCGCTAGTTCATTTTGGGGCCTCCTTCCAAAATGAATTTCAAACGGTGTAACCCGTGTACTTTCATGTTGAACAGAATTCAACCAGGTTTCAACTTTAGATTGTTGTCCTGCCCAAGCAGAATGTCTGTCATGCACTAAAGCACGGAATGACCGAGATAATTCTCTCATCGAACGTTCACTTGGATTTCCTTGTGGATATCTCACGGATGAGTGAACATGTGTAATGCCAACTTTTTCCATGCTGGATTTCCAGTACCTAGAAGTAAACTGCGGTCCGCTGTCAGAAAGAATTCTAAATGGAATGCCAAACTCATGTATATACTTATCTAACATCACTCGGCTACATACACGTCCCGTGGCTTTCCTAAGTGCATAAAGTTTGACATATTTACTAAATGCGTCAACAATAACAAATATGTATTCATAACCGAACTGACCCCTTACAATAGGACCATACAAATCCACACATAGTAATTCTCCAGGACTATTTGTAAGGATTGTCTGCATTTCACCAACCAAATATCTATTTGTAAATTTACTTCTTTGACATAAGTCACACCTAGCGAGGATATGCCTGACATCCCTTCCCATCTTATCCCAAATAAAATCATGCCGAATTTCATAGAGCACATTGTTAGCACCAAAATGCCCTAGTTCCTTGTGTAGAAACCATACAAGTTCTTCCCTTAATGATACAGGAACACATATAGCCCAACTATCCTCCTTACACTTACGTGCAAGAAACCCGTCTCGCATCCTGTATGTAAACCGTCCTACTTTCACCGTGTCCTCATCACCTGTCTCAAGTCTCGCCATCGGCTCAGCTAATACACTATCTTCACGTTGTTCAACTAACATATTCTTAAGTATCTGAAGTGACTGCTTGTTACTTGGATCCATACATACACAAATCATCACCCCTTCCTCAGCCTTTATCACTGAATTATTTCTATTCAACGTTATATTACGTGACAACATGTCAGCAAGAATTTTATCTTTTCCCTTAATGCGTTTCACTTCAAAATCATACTCTTGAAGTGCTAGGATCCATCGACTAACCCTGTTGGAATTTAATTTACAGGTTCTAATGAAGACCAATGCATGATGATCTGTGTGTATTTTGAACTTACTTCCTAATATATACATCCTAAATTTGCTAAGACTGTATATAATTCCAAGAAGTTCCAACTCCGTAATAGTATATCTTTTCTCCGTGGCAGATAATCCACGTGAAGCTAATGATACAATTCTTAAATTCCCTTCTTCATCTCTTTGACAAAGTACACCCGAAATACCTGTACTCGATGCATCAGTCATCACAACATACTCTCTGCCCCTTAATAGGTAACGCAGCACCACTGCTTCCTCAAATCCACATTTTAGAGCTTTAAATGCTTCGGCATGTTGTTGATTCCTATACCATCTATTACCTGACTTCAGTAGCTCTCTAAAAGGCTCCACTAAACATGAATACTTCATCACAAACCTTCTAAAGAAATTATAAACTCCCAAATACGATTTTAGTTCCTTCACGTTTTTGGGTTCACTAGCATTGAGTACCTTTCTTACCCTGCTTTCCTCAGGTTTTACACCCCACCTTGATACATTATGACCTAAAAATGTCACCTCTTCTCTACAAAACGATGCCTTTGAAAGTTTAAGCGTGAAACCTGCTCTATCCAATCTCTTGAAAACATCGCTGAGATGTAATAAATGTTCTTCAAAAGTCTTAGAACTAATATCTAAGTCATCTATATATATCGTAACAAACTCTCCTGTATCACTTCCTAGTGCTATATTAACAGCACGAATAAGAGCTGCCGAACTACTCTTTAAACCAAATGGTACACGACAAAACTGGTATAGGTTATTCTGATGACCAAAAGCTGTAAAAACCCTATCTTCCTTTCTTAAGGGAACCTGCCAAAAACTAGAGCTGAGGTCAACACATGTGAACCATTGTTTTCCCTCAAAACTCTCCACCAATTTTTCAATTGACAATGATTTTAATTGGTCAGCACTAATACGAGAATTAAGCATACGAGCATCGAGACAAATTCTAACCCTACCATCAGCTTTAGGGACTGTAATCAAAGAATTTACATAACAGCTATTTGAATGCTCAGTTATGCCGTCAGATAACATTTGATCGATCTGTTCCTGAACTGATTTTTGATATTTAAAAGGTACCAGATAACGATGACCAACAAGAATGGAATAATCATGCACGTTTAGAGTATGTATATAACAGTTGGCTTCTCCAATTCTTTCTTCAAAAATTCTCTTATTCTCTAATAATACCTCATAAAGCTTATCTACCTGATCAGACTCCAAAGTACTCTCATTTACAGCTTGACGCAACGTATTCTCGAGATCATCATTTGTGTGCAGACTCCCTACAAAGAGTAACGGCACAGGTTCTACATCACAAGTAACCTGCCCATTCACCTCTACATCTCCTTCCAAAAAAACTTCACTTAATACACACACTCCCTGAAAACTCATTCTTCACTTACCTGCTACAATAAATGAAACACTTATTTCATTGCTATCCCATAACAATCTGGCACACCCTATTTCAAAACAAAATTTAACTGAGAACCTAGTCAGCCAATCCGAACCAAGGATCACCTCATATACTAAATTTGGAATGACTAAACAAATCTGAATCTCGACTTTATCGTGAATTGCAATTTTAACCAAAATCTGTTTAGAGATAATATGAGATTTTTTCCTACTGCTGTTATAACATAAGTAGATTTAATAGGAATTTCTTCCAATTCTACTCCAGCATCCTTCATTCTACCATAAAATCTAGCGCTTATACATGACTTTACACATCCACTGTCCAACAAGACAAACACTTGTACCCCCGACACGTATAACTCTACGACAGGACTCATATCTATGACCTTAGGCTCCACTGTCTCTTCAATAAACTCTCGTAGTAAGTCACTTCTAATATCCAGGTCATATGCATCAGATATCAGAGTACTGATAGGAAAACTATCAGACTGTAAACCTGACCTTACATCACAGACTGATTCTCGTTTAAATTACTAGTACCAGGCCTTACCCCATCTCTATTTAGTCTCTCGTTAATCTGACCACCTTGATCTTTCTCTCTAGATCTACCAGAACTTCCTGAATTGTTCCTCTGATTGTAAGAATGGTGCCCATTGTTGCTTATACCCGTATTATTATCTTGGTTATTATCATTGTATCGTGTATTTCCGTGATACTGCCTTTGATAATTCTGGTGTCTATTTCTTCCTTGATGTTGACCTACATTGTTCTGTACATGAGCACCATGTTGTCTACCATTCTGGTAGAACTGCGGTCAATTATCTACATTCCGATTATTCACATTCTGTCTTAATTGTATCTCATGAGAATCCCCTAAATCATCAAACATACTTAATAATCTTTCTAACTCCTGAATAGTTGATATCCGTTGCATGCATGCAGCCTCCCTTACCCGATACGGAAAATGCTTCAATAGTAATCTAACTATATCAGCATCCTGTGTCAATCCATCTAGATATTTACAAATTATTACCTGATTCAGAAAATAATCCGTCATTTTAATGTTACCTCCAGGCTGGTACATACCATAAATGATCCCCTCACGTTTCTGAGATTGTATTACACTGTTCCAATATTTCTCACAAAATTTAGCCTTAAAATCATTAAAATCAACTAACGTTCCTTTATACACTGCAAACCAGCTTCTCGTCTCCCCCACAAATGCCTGATCTAATATCTCCACTACCATATTCCACTCAATCTGTCCTACTATTAACCTTTCCTTGAATTTATTTTCTACTATAGCTATGAATTCCATAGGACATCCCTGCTCGTTAGAGAACTTAACTAGTTCATTTTCCTTAATTCCACCTCCTGATACAATTACTCTACCCTGTATTCCCTCCTGCCTTATCTGCTTTCTTAACCCAGTCACAATTTCTGCCATCTTTTTATCCGCCACTTTTTCTATTATTTCCACTCTTTCTTTCAAATTATTCTCTTTTTCTATTAATTCATTTCTTAATATCTTCCGTTTTTCCTGAATCTCCTGATAAGTTTCTGCATTTATCAAGTGACTTTCTTCTACTTTCTTATGAAATTCTGACTGCACTCTTTTTATCTCTTCTCCCAATTCTATTCTTACTTGCCTAGTTTCCATCTGTACTATTTTCTTAAGATTCTCTCCTTGATTGACTAACTTTTCCTGAATTTTCCCTTCCACTTCTACAAACTTCAGATCTACTTTCTCTATAATACTTTCAGCCTATCGTTCTAACACATCCTTAATTTCACATCTGATCTCCTGTTTCACCCCCTGAATACTCTCCTGCAGAGTCACATACTTCATATTTAATTCCTCATTTTCCTTGACCACATTGTCTAACTTTTGATGAATTCCCTTATTATTTTTATCTATCGTCTCTCTCATCTTCTGATTTTGCCTACTTATTTCCTCTCGCATCTCCTGACTATCTTTCTTACTTTCATCAAATCTTTCACTCAACATTCTCATGATCGCAGCTAATGAATCTTCCGAAATTCCTTTCTCTTTACTAGTATTCGGGTTACTCTCTGACTTCATAGTATTATCATCTACGCTCTCTTCACTATCAAGACCACTTCTTAGCTTCATATCCTTCTCCGACATACTGAATTACACTTCTAAACACAAGCCCCAAAATCATTCGCACAATATATATGCATTCCCACCCCTACACTGATGTGTCCTGGTTCTCATGCCCTACGTTGAGGTGTCATTTGTAATTGTTTCTTATCGTGTGATATAAATATTTCCGGGAGGGCGCCAATTCATAGATGGAATAGCCTACTATGAATGAATATTCTTTTAATACAGACTCGAGAACTCATTCATCTCAGGAATGGTGTGTTTATAACACCAACCAGGACACTACAGTAAACAAGGCAGCTTAATATTATACTGCAACATAACAATAAATCATTGGAATGCTACTTACTATTTAGTGATATTAAGGGATGTATATTTAAATTGTTCCGGTAATGTAGTCACAATGATATAATTTCCAACTTATATCATTAGTCTTTATATCCTTTATTAATTTTTACTCCCGTGGAAGAGCTATAGATGAAGCCGTAATACTATAACTAATACGACGAATTAAATAAGACAGATTAAACAAGTATATTCTCCTTCGCGTCTTTTTTAGCCTACTTTCGATTTTTGCAAAAAATGAAAGTAGACTTATGAGATCAACACAGGGCGAAAAAAGTGTGTCTGTCTGTGTGTGTGTATGTGTGTGTGTGAGTCTGTGTGTGTGTGTGTGTGTCTGTGTGTGTGTGAGTGTGTGTACTCTGAATGTCTGTCCCCCCCTATCAATTCGAACACGGTGAATGCAAATTGAACGAAATTTGGTACAAAGGTAGCACTAACAAAGGACACCTCAGTGTCATGTTTTATATCGCCGCCATCTTTACTAAAACTGAATGGCGGCCACTCAAACGTTCAAAACGTAAAATCAAATAACGACTAACCAAATCATCCGATCTCTACCAAATTTGGTAACAACATACCTTCGTATAGGATGCGTCTTGTGACCAAATTACAAGGTCGTCCGCCATACCATTTCAGGATGGCGGCCGTGCGAATTATGCAAACTTTATAATCCATATCATGGGACCCACCAGTTCCGATTATCGAGCCGAGAATCGTTTTAACTGTTCTAAAGGAAGAGGCACGTTCAAAATTAAAAGTTTATTTTGTAATACTATAGTGCAGACGTGATTTTAAAAAGCTGAACTGATTCAGTAATAAGACAAGATGGCAGCGGATATCTTGTGCCGGACTTATATTTCACTAATTTGAGTATTGCATGCAATATAGCGTACTGATAAAAAATAAATAAACTTTGTATGAAATGCTTTATATATAAATAATATACTCCAGTGATGAAATCGTTTAGTATAAATCATTATTTGCTAACAAGTTCTATGTAAGTCATTTTAAATAGAACGATATTCGTTGACACAATTAGCTCAGTGGTAGAGCGTTAGCCTATCGCTCAAATGCCTATGGTTCAAACCCGATCATAGCTAGGTTTTTTGCTTGAAATGTTATATGTTTATTGTTTTGTAATGACTCAGATGTTTTAAAATTAAGCGTTATATTGTGCACATTATGGTGTAAAATATATATTTAATTAAAACATAATTCGCCAGCAGATTTACTCGGGACATCTAGCTGCCAAAAAGGTAACTTCCAGATTTTATTGAAAAGTTTCTTCTTCTGGCCGCTAGAATGCACTCGCTCTGTTAGGATTATATTGTTCGATATTTCACCAATAGATGTCACGACTAGTCTACGTGGGGATCCATTGATTACTATACCATTATCATTCTATGCGCATCGAATTTGAAGAATGACAAGATGATACTACGATACATTTTAACTTTTTATTTTAAAGGGTTTGTAACAGCCTATTTTGCGTTACTTGAAAATGTTATTAAGCGTTATATTGTGCACATTATGGTGTAAAATATATATTTAATTAAAACATAATTCGCCAGCAGATTTACTCGAGACATCTAGCTGCCAAAAAGGTAACTTCCAGATTTTATTGAAAAGTTTCTTCTTCTGGCCGCTAGAATGCACTCGCTCTGTTAGGATTATATTATCGAAAATATCCACATAGTTTGTATACACACGTCTCTGCAGGGTCATGGAAAGATTTGTTAATTCAATTAGGGTTGTGAAAGCCATGCACAACCAGACGTGTAAAGACATGCCTCAACTCAAAGTTGGATGTTGCCCACGGCAGGTCGTAATAATAATAATAATGTTATTGGTTTTACATTCCTTTTAACTACTGCTGATTTTAGAGACACCGGGGTGCCGGAATTTTGGCCCGAAGGGGATCTTTAAAGTGCCAGTAAATGTACTGACACGGCTCCCTCGCATTTGTGCACCCTCAAATGCCAGCTGACTGCGCCAGGATACGAACCTGCAACCTAGGGCCCAGCAAGCGAGAACGTTACCGCTGAGCCACGCCGCCAGTCCGGTCGATTATGTCTCCAGATCCATAACATTCTTGATATACTTCTTATCTTTCTTTCTTCAATGATGGTAGCAGTTTTTATCTAGTTTGTGGCGTTTGGTAGAGGTAAATCGTTTCTAAGGTCTTCAACAAAGAATAGTTCTATTATACTCTTTGATAATGACAACGAGTTATAACTATACTCATACATTTAGGAGAAAGTAGGCTATATGTTCTTTACTGAACATCTTGTTTTTTCATACAAACATATTTCTTTTATAATCTGCAATAATCTCCAATCACTTTTTATTTATCAATGTTTAACTCTCATTGTCTAAACTCATCTCTGCTATCGTCAGAGTTGACACTCTCGTTTCACTAGTTCAAGTTTGCTCCACTCAAGCGCACCAACGCCACCTCCAAAGAACACTAATCATTTTTATATAAACGAATCACGGCCTATATGGTCTCAGTAAACGTTACACCCTGGGAAGAGAAGAAAGGTAACTTAAATTCATTTGTGAAATAGATTCAATCGCGCACCTGAGTTGTGTATAACGCCATAAAATAAATAGTTATAATAATAATAATAATAATAATAATAATAATAATAATAATAATAATAATGCGACGGATGATCGATTCCCGATGGACGAAACGTATCTTCAGTTTATTCGACTCAAAACCAAAAACGACAATGCCATGGTATGTTAACGTCCAGAAAGATCTGAAAGAAATGGGGATACGAGCAGAAGATGCACAAGACCGAAATCTTTATAGAGCAGCCACCAAGACGTTTGGGACTTTCCGGGACGAAAAACGGACAACTGGTGCGAAATGGACAGAGGAACGTCGTGCTAAACACAGTGAGCTCATGAAGGCAATGTGGATCAAGAAAAAATGAGCAAATGCCAGAATGTAAAATGAGGCTTATCGTTGTCCCTAGTTGGCTGATTAGCGAATTTGAATGAATGAATGAATAATAATAATAATAATAATAATAGTTTACTGCAGCTCTGTAAACTGGACCAGCGAGAATATATTTCTCTCGCCGAGAGGAGAGGTGCAGGCCTTGGAATGATGGCCAGAGCGCCACACAGCAGAATAGATCACGACTAGCTTTTTAAGTCCTTCAGTCAAAGTGATTGATGCTGAGCGAAGAAGGCACAATCTTATCAGTTTCGCCTGTATAAAGAAATTCTAAAGCCTTGAGGAAGACGGCATATCCGGTCGAGAGTGCCAGCTTAGTGGAAAGAAGAGTGGTTCGATACGAAGTAAGTGTAAAAAATGTTACGGACCCAACTCAGTCCTTTAATCAATGCCACTTCTCCTGTACATGAGTGGTACGTTCCAACATTAGCATACCAATCAGATGAATTCATTGCATGTGAAGGATTACACAATCTCTATGCAAGGTCAGCTATTACTAGACAACTACCGGGTGAGTTAGCCGTGGTCGTTAAGGCATGACTGCTGGCAGTCGCTCTCATCCGGGAGGCGAGGAGGTTCGAATCCTCCCGCCGGCAACCTTGAAGATGGTCTTCTGTGGTTTCCCATCTTCCTTCCAGGCAAATGCCGGGGTTGGTCCCTAACTATAGGCCATAGCCGCTACCTTCCAACTCCTCGTCCTTACATCCAAACTTTCCTCCTCAACGGTAGCTCACCCCTTGGGTGTCCGTCTCGAATCAGCTACAAAACTGGCGAGCCGAACATGTCCTCGGACACTCCCGGCACTAAAAGCCACACGCTAAATAATAATAAAAAAATAAAAATTAAAAAATAAAACTAGACAGCTGGAAACATACAAGTATCCTCAAGAAGCACTGGCAGACGTTAAAAACGTTACTTATCTTAAAATATCCATAGCTTATAAGCAAACAGTAGAAACAAGTTCACCTCACCCAGCAACACCGCTTGTAAGACTATTACGTTGTCGCAAACTGGGAACTAGATAACGAGACTTGTATAACTAGTTTTATGAGTAATCATAAACAAATCTGAGGAACTTAAAACAAGATAACATACAACAGTCGTGAACTAGCTGGTATCCAGATGAAGGTTACGAAAGTAGACCATAAATGATGGCTTATCTAGTGGAGAGGGGGAGAAGCCATCCAACCACATTTCCACCCCTTCCCCTCAAACACAAGTTATTTCTGTAGAGTTATTGCCAGACCGAATACAGAGGTCTCCTACAAAGTGATAGCAATGGCATGGATCATAGGCAGAATCACTCGCCCTACACAGATTCACCTCGGACATCTTTAGTTTGTTATGCTGCACAATATAGAGGAACACAAAGTAGACGGGTAAGAGGAGGCTGATAAAAATGTTGAAATATTGTAACTAAACCTTTTCCTCTAATAAACCTCGCACATTTTTGATATACGAGGGGGGTTCGATATGCTTTTGGCCCTATTTATTTTAGAAAAAAATAAATACAGACAGGTAATATCAAATATACGTATAGTTCTACGCACCTTACACTATTTTTCCATATATTCTCCACATTTGTTCAGTCATCTGTCTCATCGCAGTACTAAATTTGAGATGCCCCTGTGGTAAAATTCTGCCGGCTGCTGTCTTGGCGTCAATGTTGCATGAGAATGCTGTCCAGCAAGGAACTTCTTCAGCGGACCATGAAAATGCGAGACACATGTGGCAACCAAAACTGCAAACAAGCTCCGGTCATTTCTCTGGGAGAGTCTGGACCACCCACCATTACAGTACAGACCTCGCCCCTAGTGATTACCACGTTTTTGGCCCGCTGAAGAAGTTCGCAGGACAGCCATTCACGGGCAATGTGACGCAAATATAGCAGTCTAACGATGGTTCCACAGTCACACGCCAGAATTCTACCACAGGGGCATCTCACCTTTAGTGCTGCGATGAGACAAATCTATACTAATATAATAAAGCTGAAGAGTTTGTATGTGTGTTTGTGTCTTTAAAAGCGCTAATCTCTGGAACTACCAGTCGGATTCGAAAAATTATTTTTATATATGATAGCCAGATTCAAGAGGAATAGTTTAGGCTATGTAGCATAGGCTACACTTCTCAGGTAACTTTAAAGATTGATTTTTGTTCAGTAAGTCGGAAGAAAAAGCGCTCCCGAACAGCTTCAATAATACCAAAGTCTACTGTTACCTGGCAATTCGAGCTGCATCACGTCGCTCCAACCAGTGTTCTGGTGCAGAATTGTGAGCTGCTTATAAATTTTAGTCACGGGGAGTAATTAGTGCAAAAAGATTTCTTAGGCCCCTTAAAACAGTTATGATCATGACAATAGTATGCCTCTGTATAAGGGCGATGGTGTTGGTGCAGTAAACTGAGGTTATCAGCTGCAATAAGCGTTGGTGCTTTCCGATCCTTATCCTTGCGCTCCAGTTCTGTACTAGTATCCATTGGAACATTCCCTGACACCCTGTACTTGTTCCACATAGTCCCCTCATTTATTCAGCAACTAGCAGTAGTGCTCGTCTTCGCCCGGTGGATTTATTTGTTTTATGGTTCCGTGAAGAATTACATAGCCTATTTTCACATAACGCCCTGGCTTTTCCATTAAACACTCTTGGCTATTAAACGGATTTTCCATGTGATATACTCAACCGATTTTGGTTCACGACCTATGTAAAATCGCTGGGATGAAGATGAGGACTGTACGGTGGATGATCAAACAGTTCTCAGGCAAACTTCTGTAGAACAGTTGCTGTCCTGATCTTGCTCCCAGCGATTTACACCTTTCCTTGCACCTCAAAAAAAATCTGTTCTACGGACAGCATTTTCACACTGATGAAGAGCTGAAGACGAATACCACACGCTGGTTCCATATGCAGGCGACATACTTCTATGAGACAGTTGATATCACGCTATGACAAGTGTCTTAATTCGTTTGGTGCCTAGGTCGAAAAATAGATGACACATTGTTGTACCTGTTGCCAATAAAGTTTTGCATGTACTTTTTATTTTATTTTATTTTAGCCTATTTTCATTTATGAAAAAATAGGCTTATGAGATCACCTTTTGTCCGTATGTCTGAGAGTGTGTGCGTGTGATTCGTGTGTGTGTGTGTCCCTAATAAAATCTAAACGGCTGGAGCGATTTCAATGAAACTCGGTAAGTTCATAGCACTATTCCCGGCGACCTCGACCGTACCCTTCAAATTTTGTTACGTCTCACCAATCCAACATGGTGGCAGTGCGAAATATTTAACCGGCATTAAATATCTCCGAGACTATTGCCGATATCACCCTGGAATATTGTGCGGTGATAAAGGGAACTACTAGAAGTTCACCTATGTGACTTTTGAAAACCTGGTAACTACGAAACCATCATGGCGGCCAAGCGAAGTTGCGACATTAAATAGACGTTTCTCGCGATTTAACCAACCACAAGCAATGAAACTTGGTACAGTATATGTTTATACACATTGTAATTCACCGATATCTAACTTCGTTCAATTGTTTACATAACATCAAGATGTCGGCTGTGCGAAATATTTCACCGGCATTCTATATCTCTGAAACTATTACCGGTATCACCCTGAAATTTTGTACGGAGATAAAGGGCACTACTAGAAGTTAATCTATGAGACTTTCGAAAACCGGTTAACTACAAAACGAGCATGGCGGCCAAGCGAATTTGAAAGTTTTAAATAGACTTGTCTCGCGATGTAATGATCCAAACTCAATGACACTTGGTACAGTAAATGTTTATACACATTGTAATGCTATGGTATCTAATTTAGTTCAATTGTTTACATAGCCTCAAGATGGCGGCTGTGCGAATTTTAAAATTAAGTTTTTTTATTCTTGTGTCCTAATCATGCGATCGAAGGGAAAGTTTGAACAATGAACTAGGCAATAATTTTCCTTTAATGGTACATTACTCCAAGGCCTATACATATAACAATCCAACATGGCGAACATTCAATATGTTTACACGGTTCTCAATATCTACGAATCTATTACAGTAATCAAACTGATTTTTTATGTTCATAGAGGCTATGAACATAAGTTCACCTATAGGACTTTCAATAACCTGGTGATCACAAATCCAATATGGCGGCGACGCGAAGTATAAATTTTCACATGGACGTTTCTCGCAATTTAGACATCCGAGTGCAGTGAAGATAGGTACCGTAAATTATTATACAAATGTTAATCCACTGGCATCTAATTTATTTCAATTGTTTCCATAACCACAAGATGGCAACTGTGCGAAATTTAAAAATCTCGTTTTTACTTCTTATGTCATGCGATTGAAGTTTGATTACTACACGTACATATTAATCTTCATAACTCTAAGACCTACACATATAAAAATCCAACATGGCGACCATCCGCAATATTTAGTCGGTTCTAAATACAGTATAACCCGTCATATCCGGACTAATGTGGCGACCGGCCGATCCGGATGTGGAACAGGTAGTTCCGTGAAGAACTATACAGCCTATTTTCATATATCCTACACATGTTAATTGCCTCTACCAACATACAAAATGTCTGTTTGATTGTTCTGATACGTTCGTAGATATTGAGAACTGTCTAAATATTTCAGATGGTCGCCAGGTTGGATTTTTATATATGTACTGTTACATGATGATTATTGTGTACGTGTGGCATTCAAACTTCAATCCCATGATTAGAACACAACAAGTAGAAACGAGATTTTAAAATTTCGCACAGCTGCCATCTTGTGGTTATGAAAACAATTGAAATAAATTATATGCCAGTGGATTAACATTTGTATAAGCATTTAACGTGCAAAGTTTCACTGCGCTCGGATGGTTAAATCGCGAGAAACGTCCATTTAAATATTTAAACTTCGCGTCGCCGCCATGTTGGATTTGTGCTCACCAAGTTACTGAAAGTCCTATAGGTGAACTTATGTTCATAGCCTCTTTGAACATTAAAAACACAGTTTGATTGCTGTAAAAGATTCGCAGATATTGAGAACCGTTAAAATATTCCGGATGCTCACCATTGTGGATTGTTTCATGTATAGGCCATAGAGTTATGTACCATTAAAGGAAAATTATTGCGTTGCTTCATTATTCAAACTTTCACTTCAATCGCATGATTACGGCACAAGAAATAAAAACTTAATTTTAAATTTTCGCACAGCCGCCATCTTGAGGTTATGTAAACAATTTAACTAAATTAAATGCCAGTGCAGTACAATATGTATAATCATTTACTGTACAACATTTTAATGCGCTCAGATGGTTAAATCACGAGAAAAGTGAATTAAAATATTTCAACTTAGCTTGGTCGCCATGTTCGTTTTGTACATTACAGGTTTTTGAAAGTTACATATATTAACTAATAGTTGTGCCTTTTATCACCGTACAAAAAAAATTCAGGGTGATATCTGTAATAGTTTCGGAGATATTGAATGCCAGTGAAATATTTCGCACAGCCGCCATTTTGAGGTTATGTAAACAATTGAACTAAATTAGACGCCAGTGCATTACAATGTGTATAAGCATTTGCTGTACCAAGTTTCATTACGTTTGGGTGGTTAAATCGCGAGAAAAGTCAATTTAAATGTATCAACTTCGCTTGGCCGCCATGGTGGTTTTGTAGTTACCAGGTTTTTGAAAGCCTCATAGGTGAACTTCTAGTAGTGCCCTTTATCACCGTACAGACGTTCAGGGTGATATCGGTAATAGTTTCGGAGATACTGAATGTTGGTGATTATTTCGCACAGCCGCCATGTTGGATTGGTAAGACACAACAAAATTTGAAGGGCACGGTCGGGGTCGGCCAGAATGGTGCTATGATCTTACTGAGTTTCATTCAAATCGCTCTAGGGCCGGTTCTACCACATCCGGGTAAAAGTTGCGGGCAGCAACCCGGGTGATAAACTATCTGCCGGTGAAAACCTCTGTGCATCTTGGGCAGCGTTCTACCACGTCCGTGCAAGTTCCGGGCAGCTGCCAGGAACCAAATAGCAAAATACAGATGGTGGCTAGCCTGATTTTTGTTAAATTTGAGTAATCGATGAGTGAGCCACCTATCGTTAGATGCGTTAAGTTTCTTTTCGTTTCGCTTTTGTCCGTTGTTTGTTGATATCACGTGTTCTTTGGTTTCAACAAGATATAGGCCTAGTACCAAAACCTCTCGCGACACTTGTGGGCAGCATGTGATTCAGATCTCGGAGGAATGCAACTGAATAACCATACCTAAACTCAATAATCGAAAACTAGACAAGCATGCAGTGCTTTTCAAGGAGGAATAGCCTGTGAAATATGTTTCTAGCAATAGGCTACTTTGCAGTCTGAAAACAGGCTTAGGCCTATATGAGCTACAGACATACTGTGACTAGGCTTGCAGTGCATAGGTTCAATCATAAAATGTATGTCAAATCAAATTATCACACTCCAGGCGACAAGTTTGTTTGTAAACTCTGTAAAATGAATGGAACGAAATGTGCACATTTGTGCATAATTAGATAGTTCTCTTTGCTCTATTCTACGAGAGATTTCACTCTTCTTGCACAGCTATAGAAGGTATCTTGGATAGGTCATGTTGCAAAGTTCACATTTACACTTTTCGTTTGGCGGATGGAATGATTTTGTCACATATTTTATGATGAAAGCCATTGACCGTATAACGCGTCACCACAAGCCTAAGATCGTAGTTCTGTTTGTCAAGGCTTTAGTGACGTAGAAAACTACAAAATGCAATGCCCCAAATATCAGGTCTTATGCTGCATAAGCAAAACACCAAGTCAATGACAATGTATAGTATGGTACAGAACCTGAATAATGTCCTGTACACTCTGTATTTCTCATGCACACGTGTGCGAATTTATTAAATTATATGAGCGCTTCATACAGTATTCCTAAACATGTGATAGAGATAATATTTTGAAATCTATGATGGTTCCGTACGGTAATCACTAGGCGGTCGTATTTCATGTCCAATCAACCGCATCAAATATAAAACTGTTGGCTTTTGCAGCCTGAACCGGACGAATAATTCCTCATTCGACCAAATTTCATTATGCTCCAGCCGATCTCTGTTCCGTCTTGGACGTGTGACTGCGTCTTCTTCTACATGGACAAAAAATTTATGCATTTCCAGGACGTCAATTAGCTCTGTGCCTTAAAATAAAATATGATCAGTAGGCCTAACTGTTACATCCCTTATAATTAATTAATAATTTTAATTATATCATTATGTGACAACAAAATTACCAAATGATTCTAATTGTATTATTAGTAATTTATTAAGAGGTTATGTACAGCATAGATGATGCAAAGAAACCCTTACGCACGGCTCAAATCTGGCTGGTAATGCTTTATCGGACTCTCGAAGCTCCCGAAAATTTACACTCCGGGTAGACGAAGTTTATACCGCCGATAGCACTACCCATTGATGGTCGAACGGAAATTCTTACTTATTCCGACGGGCAAGTTATCGGCCCCTTTGCCCGGATGTGGTAAAACCGGCCCCTAGCCGTTTAGAATTTATTAGGGACACACACACACACCTCACACACACACACACATACGTACACACACACGGACAAAAGGTGATCTCATAAGGCTATTTTTTCAAAATTGTAAATAGGCTAAAAATCCGGATATCACAAGGCTATTTTTACAAATAACTTAGCTAGGTGACCAGAAATAATTCACGAGTTTGTTGTTGATTAATTTTAATGTTTTTAACGGTTTAGTATCATTTTGTTAACTGTATACTGTACATAGGATAAGAAATAGAATTGCTTTAAACTAAATTAAAATACAGTAATTAAATTATAATAATATGCTATACAGTTCATGTACTTACATAAATACACTGTACATTCTGCTTCTACCACCACTTGTTGACGCTTGTGACGAGCACCACTTTTCAATATCACTCCGAGCCTTTTTCCAGTCACTCACAGTGCTTGTTCCTACTCCCATATCCGCGGCAATCTTCTTGGCTGTTTCACCAGCATCTAACCTTTTTAGAGCACGGAACTTTTCTTCCGTCGTAACAACAGTTTTTTCCTTTTTCGGACATTTTAGCACAAAAAAACAAGGTTAAAAGATAACAATAACGATAACAACGGTAAACAATAACAGTAACAACAGAAACACACTCGCGAAACAAACTGTCGCTTCAAGACTCACGCACAGACTGAAGGGTAGAAAGAGAGGCAGCCTCGTGTTGACGTTGGTGGCAGGCAGGCAGAAGCCGTGAATGGAGTATCGCTTATTCACACAAAGGGATGAGTTCCCGGGAAGATGTCGTTGACCGAGTCAGGCCACAACCCCTCGCGGTCAAGCACGCACGCAGCCTTCCAGCGCTGCAACTTTCACTCCTCCTCCCTGGCTAGCATGCTTATGTATCTCAACTAAGACTTAAAAATTCATTCGGAGATGTGTCCGGATATGGGAGGGTTCGGATATCACAGGTCCGGATGTGACAGGTTGTATGTATCTACGAATCTATTAAAGCAATCAAACTGATATTTAGTATGTTGAAATAGGCAATTTACATAAGTAGGATACATGAAAATAGGCCGTATAGCTCTTCACGGAACTAGGCTAATTGTTTTCTATATTATTTTATTTTATTTTATTTTTAATATTTTTAATAGGGGAACTTACCTTTTGGATGCACCTCGTATAACATATGAATGCAAGACTATTTATTGAGGGTGATCGTTTAAAAACTCACGATATTGCGGTAGAATAAACACGGAAATAACGTTACATTTTCTCTTTATCCACATATTATACAGTACGATAAAATCCATGTTGAATAGTTGGACAGCCAAGTTAATGATGCCGTGTAAGTGTCAAAGACAAGACTGGTGTTATTTGTTTGAAATCTCAGTTTGGACATAGTCTATTTATACCTAAAGCAGTTGAGTTCTACAGTATATTAATCCCGCTATTCATTCGCTAGTAGTTCCGTGAAGAACTACGGTATACAGCCTATTTCATATATCCTACTTATGTTAATTCCCTCTATCAACATACAAATTTTCAGTTTGATTGCTGTAATAGATTCGTAGATATTTGAGAACCATCTAAATATTTCGGATGGTCGCCATGTTGGATTTTTATATATAGGCCGTAGAGTTATGTACTATTACATGAAGTTTATTGTGTAGGTGTTTTATTCAAACTTCAATCGCATGATTAGAACGCAAGACATAAGAACGAGATTTCAATATTTCGCTCAGCCACCATCTTGTGGTTATGAAAAAAAATTAAATGAACTAGATGCCAGTGGATTAAAATGTGTATAAGCATATACCATATCAAGTTTCACTGCGCTCGGATGGTTAAGTCGCGAGAAACATCAATTTGAATATTTAAATTTCGCGTCGCCGCCATGTTAGATTTGTGCACACCAGGTTAATGAACGTCCCATAGGTGAACTTATGTTTACAGCCTCTATACACATACAAAATTTCAGTTTGATTGCTGTCATAGAGATATTTAGAACCATCTATATATTTCGGATGGTCGCCATGTTAGATTGTTATATATGTAGGCCATAGAGTTATGAACTACTAGATGGGAATTATTGTGTGCGTTCGTTATTCAAACATTGATTTCGATCGTGTGATTAGAACACAAGAAATAAAAACTTAATTTTAAAATATCGCACAGCCGCCATCTTGAAATTATGTAAAAAATTGAACAAAATGTTATGTCAGTATATTGCAGATTGTATAGTCATTTGCTGTACCAAGTTTCACTGCGTTCGGGTGGTTAGATAGCGAGTAAAGTCTATGAGCCTATTTTTTTTCATAAATGAAAATAGCTTAAAAATAGCGAAAGGCACGTAGAACAGTTCGTATATTTGTAATTACCTGAATGTATTTTATTTGGCTGAAAAAAAATCCACCCCCGTACATTTTTCACATCTCTCGTTGGTTCTTGACTTGTGGCTGCCTAGTCAATCCCATGCACACTGTACGAAATAGGTAAAGCCCCTATCTACTCAAATAAGCCATGAAGAAAATAAACGTATTGTCACAAAGCCAAAGGTCAGTAGGTGGCGTAGTTGGTAGCATGCTGAGCTTCTATGCCCAAGGTCACGGGTTCAAACCCGGCCGAAGTCGTTCGGTTTTTTAAGAGCGTTAAAAATCCCTCAGTATGCCTTCCTTTGGAGGGGAAGTAAGGCCGGCGGTCCCATGTCATAGATTTATGGCATGAAAAAGAACCTTCCAATAACTGCAATTGTGTGAAGCAAAATTTTTAGGTTAGATTTGATTAACGCTCTTAAAGTTCCAACGTTTGTCGCAGGTGCCGGTTGCGGTGGCATCTAGTAGCCAAGTTCACTGCTAGATATCGGTGACGGTAGCATTTGGCAGCAAAAGTAGGAACCACTTGAAACTGATCGTCTGCAGCCCTTACTTGAGTTTAAACAGATAACACACACTAATACAGTCATTACAATTAACACCGGTTATCAGACAGATTCCACACACACCCAAAGTACACGGGGCTACATGACCGCGTTGTCGCTGCCCCTAAACTAAGGAACCAACCAACCATCCGTAGCTAAGGAATATGAAGATTTTCAGCATTGCGGAGCCTTTTTACAGGGACGGTATGTGGTTTGCTGACTTTCCTTACAATTCTTGGCAGACCTGAAAATCGAACCGGGATCTCCTTGGTGACAGCCAAGAATGCTAGTCACTACACCACGAGGTGGACAAACTTAGCTGTTACGCCTTAGAATAACAAGCACCTCTCACTTGCATATGTCACACATACCGCACCACATTATCATGATTGATAATATGGTGGATGTATCAATAGGCTGTGACAGGCGGAGAGCTCTGTGGAATCATGGCTGGGTTTGATGACGTCACGAGCGAAATATATATAAACACTAGCTCATTCTTTTTTCATGGAACTTTTAAGCTGACGTGTCGCAATGCAGTTCGACCGAACAAAGCCTAACCTCATATCCACAGACCTTTGAGCGAACGAAGTATAGAGTTCCAACGCATGATGCCTATTATTTTGGAATGTGTTGTTGCTTCCAACCATAGGATGATTTATCTCGGTGTACGATAATTAAGACCTCAATGAGATATAAGTGAAAATCATCTCACGGCACATGTTCAATATATTAAGATGATTTTAAGAACGATTTTAAAAAATAATTTCAAATCTTGAACTGCTTAGTTATTATTGTTTTAAGGGGCGGAACAGCGAGGTTATCTGCTCCTAAATCTTTAACTACCTTTTTTTGTGTGTAGGCTAGCATTCTTGACTGACACAATGAAGGTCGGGTTTTGTTTCTCGGCTCTGCCAGGAAATTTAATTCTGGTTTGAAGACTAGAACGGGGCACACTCAGCCTCGTGAGACAAAACTGAGATGAAGTGGGTTTGACTCCTACCTAAGGCATCCCGGAAGTAGTTTTCCGTAATTTACCACTCCTACCTCAGGCAAACGCTGGGATGGTTCCAAATATAAGACCACGGCCGCCTCCTTTCCAATCATCACCTTAATTACAAAGACACGCATTACTACAGACAATTCAATAACACACGTTATTACACTAATTACATATATATATATATATATATATATATATACACCCAAATACATGGGGATAAATGACCATAAAGTACAAATCCTTGAAACCAAACAATAATTCAAATCTTTAAGGCTGCATTTCATGCATTTCATTTAACCACATTTTAAATGGTTTTAATTCCTGCTTTATTCCCTTTCTGTGTTAATGTTGCCAGCTCAAATTTAGTAATCTTCTTAAGAATATTTGCAATGGTCCTATATTCTCTCTAAGAGTACCTAGTCTAGTAAAAAATTGCATCAACCAACCAACGTTCAAGAACATGAAAAACACAGAATCAGCATGGCACTTACGTCAAGTTCAGATAATTTAATGGCCTTTTCTGGTAAGTTGGCAGAGTAAATATTGATTTAGTATGTAAAATCTTATATTGGTATCACTTGGATAATTAAAATAATTTGAGATATTCAAGATGGAGGCACTACGAATTTTTAAAAACATTTTTTTATTTTTTACTTTGTAATCCAACGATAGGGATATAACATTGTAAAATGTACCACTACCTTTGTAAAGCTAGTAAACACAAGTACAACATGGCATCGCGAAAATAAAAAAAAAAAGTCTTTTCTGGCGATCTAATCATCTTATTACAGTGAAACTTGGCACAACTAATGTATAAAGTAAGTCTTTCAATTATTTTCTCGAGTTCTCAGTGGTAGCAGTGCGATATTTTAAAACTAGTATTTATTTCTCATATCTTATTCATGTGTTCTAATTGAAAGATAGCAAAATGAACCACCGTAATAAATTGTAGTGATAGAAACCATTTTTCAGTGTTGCCAAATTCTAATAAAGAAAACTTTCCTGCCGGTCAACACGAATTGTGGCCAATTATATTAGGCGGGTAACAAATATTTTCATACCCTATAAAACTAACACGCGTTTTATGTACAAATACCTACTTAATTGGAGTGCATGTTTCGAACGTCAAGCGTTCATCCTCAGGTCCTGTTCATTTAGGCTTAACTAGTGTACGATGTTTATAAATCACACTTAAACACAAATAAATATATACAATATTTTTTATTACATAAGTTTGTAAATGCTTGTGTAAGGTGTCAACTATTTACAGGCAGTATAATACACTTCTGAGGTTGTTACGTAATAATCTTTATGTTCGCCGATATCGAAATGTAAATATTATATGTCAGAAAATTGTACTATAATGAGGCTCATTATAGAACAAGTTTTCATTAAGATACAGTTTCTCCCACCAATCAGAGCTCAAGAAACATTTGTGTGACCAATTAGGTGAGGATAGCATCGCACCTGCGCTCACTTCCATGGCCCCCTATTTTAAATGTCACTGCGTAGCGAATGTCATAGTTAGGTATTCCAGGAGGCCATGGTCAAATACATGGTATTCTCTGCGTCCCATGCACTCTGTTCAGTATATAAAACTGGTGAAATCTCGACAGATATTTATGGATATTTATGTTCGAACATAAAATAGTTATAATTATCGTCGAACATAAACAGTCGTATGCAACTCACCTATAATGGTAATTAAGACACTCGTACTGGCACATAACTTCACGTATTCCATTTAAAGCAATCCAATATGGCTCCAACATGAAATGTTTCACCAGTACTCAATATATCCAATACTATTACAGCGATCACAGGCAAAATTCAAATTCGGCATAGGTCTATGGCTACCTGATCTCTATGGTAACACCATTGCCGTGGCAAGGGGCTCTTAGTCCACCCGAGAACACCGATCGAGTTCCTTCCACTTGACATGACACCTCCTTGAACGCTACTCCAGATCTAAGTCGCGCATCGAGTATCTTAACTATTGATATCTGACTCAGCAAGGTAGCTGTGCGTGTTAAGTCACGCCCGACTTTGATGGGTGATGCAGCAAGTTCGGAGATGGTAGGTTTGAAAACCGGTCCTTAATGATGCCATCCTGAGTGTAGTTCCCCCCGCTGGTTCTTCCACATTCCTTCCAGGAGATTGTTAGGAAGGTCTCAAAGCTTGACAATATCTTCTCTTGTCTCGAGATCGTCCACCTCCCTGATTTGGTGACTAGCAGTTTTGGCCATCGTGCGGAGGTCCAGGTTCAATTCCCGTGTCTGCCAAGTAATATAATTCTAGTATGAGGTTGTTGGCATCGAATATAGATTTAGGTAATAGGAAGTCATTTTTGAAAGCCTTTGTCTGGGCCTTGGCGCTCCATGGAAGTGAAACATGGGCTATTGGTGCAGCAGAAAGGAGGAGAATAATTGAAGCGTTTGAAATGTGGTTTTACAGGAGAATGATAAAGATCAGATGGGTAGATAGGGTTACAAACGAAGAGGTATTAAGACGAGTGGGAGGGAAGTGATGTTTCTGGCGATTGCTAATGAAGAGAAGAGATAGGTTGGTACGACACATTGAGTACTAAGACACCCAGGAATAGCAAGCTTAATTATGGAAGGAAGGGTCGAGGACAAGAACTGTAGGGGTAGACCAAGGTTAGAATATGTTAAACAGATTTCCTCGGATGTAGGGTGTGGTAGCTATGTAGAGATGAAACGATTAGCTCAGGACAGGGAGGCATGGAGATCTGGATCAAACCAGTCAAAAGACTGAAGACTCAAACAAGGTTCACTCAGCCTCGTAAGACAAAACAGAGAAGGGGTGGGTTCAATCGATTCCCACCTCAGCCATCCTGAAAGTAGTTTTGCGTGATTTCCCACTTATACACCAGCCGAATGAGTGAATCGTTCCATAATTAAGGCCATGGCCAACTCCTTCCTAATCCTTCAATGAATTAGAAATACACACACTAACACAGCCATCACAATAACACAGGTTATCAGACAAATTCCACACACATACACACACCCAAGTACACGGAGCTACATGATCACAATGTTGCAAAGCCCCCAAATGATTCAACAACATATTTCCTAGAAAAATAGCTTCACGTCAGAGTAATTTGGTTCTTCTTTTTTTTTTGAGAAGTTTGTAAAAAGTATATAATTAATCCATGTATTTTTTTCTAGTTTAGTAGGCTATTATTATTTATTTAACGTAGATCTATCGCTTTTAGTGCCGGGAGTGTCCGAGGACATGTTCGGCTCGCCAGAGTTTGTAGCTGCTTCTATGCAAACACTCATGGGGTGTGAGTAGATAAATGCTTTCCTCTACGGAACTTAATTGGGTACATGGACGTGACTGGAAAGCAATTCCTTTACCAGATTGTGTGTATGTCTAACCCTTATTATTCCCGGTTTCAACGGTGTCGGTGATGCAATGAATGTCTATTTCGCGGATGGTTTTTACGGTCGGATGCCAACCTCACGAGATGAGTTAATGAATATATTATGTCAATACTATGAAGTGATGTTAATGAATATTTTAAACGTACATGTTTCGAAACATTATTTCATAGTACTGTACCCGAAAATGTGCCCAAGTAGGCTCGGTACTTGTCATTATCCAAGAAGGAGAAGGATTGCAGAAACACTGAAGTCCCCTTCTAGCCAAACCTCAGTCTAAGGCTGAAAATTTGCTCTTTTGGGACATTCTTAAAGATGGAATGATGTTGTACTATGGATTTATCTACTGGGATAGATATACTAAATACAGATGGAGAGCGAGATTCTTAGAATCTCGGGTGGCAACGGGTTTAGATGGAAACATGGGCGCCTATTATCCATATAAAGTCGGAAATTTCTATCAAAAGGACGAGCAAAGCAAAACGTGCCCGCAAATTTATTAACTTAGACAACTACAGTACAATGGGAGAATAAAATGCACTCCTAAATCTGCCAAATTTAAACGAAATAAAATAAATTCAATTAAAATAAATTAAATATTAGGTCAATGACCTTACTGTTCAAAACTGACTTCCATAAATAACTACCTAAACTTCTATGAGTTACAAAATAAAAGAATTAAAATATTGGATCCTCGAATGGATAATAAACTTTCGAAACAAACTTTCAAAACACCCTGTTCTTATAGCTAGCGTTGAAATTACATAAATTGCTTTTAATTTATACATCGACTCCTATAAGTCCTATTCTCTAACATGCCTTATCTTAACACACATGAAGAATAAAAATATCCAGCCTAAAAATATTAAAATCCTACACAAATATTACATTAATAAATTATGTACATCAGTTAACTCACATTCAATGATCATCGTTTCTCCGCAGATAAATATCCTTCCACTGAATCACATCACTGTTATATCACTACCATCTCTTGTCATATTATATCCAATTGTTACATCCTGGCTTAATCACCAAATGGTTTAGCTTAGTAATCATAAATAATGTCTTATTAATTAAGAAAGAATATTAATAGGATAACTTCTACTGAAGATTATCGATCTTTAAGTACATGTCGTTTACATAAGTTATCAATCTTATAGAAATAAACAGCTGTTTTTACATTGACCTTTAACGTAACCCTTTAATAATGGCTATATATATCTTCACATTCCAATCCAAATAACCTCTCCTCGTAACTCACTGCGGAAGAACCTCTTAATAAACGCAACTCCATGAATAGTCCATTACAGAATGTGCTTTAAACAGCATCCTATTCACCCTACAACCTTCATAATAATATGTATGTTCGACCCTGACTATTATATGTCTGAAAACTGTATCATAATGATGGTCATTATAACACTATTTTTCATTATGAAACAGTTTCTCCCACCAATCACAGCTAAAGAAACAGTTGTTTGACCAATTAGATAAGGATACCTTCGCGTAATCGCCCAAAATCCAACAAGTCTATATAAATTACCGAAAGTGTACCGTCCATAATTATGTTCGCGTAAATAAACTGGTGAATATGAGTCAAGAAATAGCCCTGTACCTTAATATCACCAAATCCAATTTCTACACAGCGCGTTGTTTTCAAACGACGTCGGTGACAGTTTCACTGAATACTGGTGCGCAATCTGCACATATGTCATTAAAGCACACAGAGCGCATGCGTCGGTCGGCCAGAGAGCTTGGAGAACAAAGATATCCTACCCAGCGCAGCACCCGATCACGACATTCTAGTGACTGAACAGATAGTTATGAATATTTATGTTAAAACATATAATAAAGTTATAATTATCGTCGAAAATACACAGTCGTATGCAACTCGCCTATAATGGTAATTAAGACACTCGTATGAAAATGATAAAACTCGCTTACGCTCGTTTTATAAACATACTCGTGTCTTAATTATAGCCATTATAGGCTCGTTGCATAATGTACTATTACGGTACATACCCTCGCTACTGTGCGGAAACACCTTTTACAAATAATTCACATAGGCCTACTGTAATAACCTTTCACCTGTGGAATAAACCTTCACAAACTATACAAAAACTTTGTGCCATAAATACTTCCTCATATTACAACGACGACGACTTTCAATAACCATCAAGTTCCACAGCTCTCTATAATTTCAGTTCCATGTAATAGAAAAATATCCATCTGCAAACGGATTACTGCTTGCCACGGTGGGCGAGTGGTTATCGTGTCGGATTACCAAGCCCAAGCTTGCAGGTTCGCTCCTGGCCATCGTAAGAGATTTTTTTCGAAAGGCGGCAAAAATATCGGCACACATGTCATACGTTGATGGCATGTTAAAGAACCCATTTGAATTCAGTAGGCCGTGTTCATAATGGCAAAATTAATCTCGGGAGTTTCAGCCAACACAAAGTTCCTTATTTCTCTACTAGAAAGCGCTATGGTGTTCAAGGAGCTTAGATATCTAACCTCCTTGACTATCATAGTGATTCAAGGAACAACGAAATTCGACATGCAAGCTACCCTCTCGGTGTCAAATTACAAAGCTTGCACCAGGCACCCGAGGCCATACGATATTATTATTATTATAACTACATGACTTATAGATCCACAAACTTCATCTGCAAAATATATCTAAAAATAGGTCCATCATCCTAACAAAAGTCTTGCCTGCCTTCTAATCACATAGACCTAAAGTCTCGACTTCTATCCTCTCTAACTGTACGACAAATCCTGAAAAATACTGATACCGATCTCATCATTGCAAAAATGCTGTATTCTTCTCAAATAATTATGGAATCTGCAAATCTTGCAACAAAATATATCGTAGATGCCATTATAATGCTTCTTGCACAATAGCATCGGAATAAGAGTGCTATCGACGAATATGAAAAAATCTCCAACGGGAATAAATAGTCTACCATAAATACGCAAAAATCGCAAAACTCTAACCAAACAACTAAATATCGAATTTACTCTAAAATGACTCACTTAAAAAAAGAACTCTAATAAATATAGTCTTCACTGAAATACCTACATGTTCCAACAACTAAGTTTACTAGAATATTGACAAATCTTCCTGTACCTTCTCTGCAATAAAGATGACATTGACTCGTCATACCCTGATGGATATAATAAGCTACTCGTTCCTTCGGCTCCCACGTTGATGTTACCATCTCCGCATTCGCCTTGTTCCTGGTGTTGAAACAGCAATGGGAAGAACGTTGCCGTCTCTTATCTCCATCTTTGGGCTGCCTAGACTCGATCCGACGTCGCGCCCAACTTGATAGTGCATACATCTCGATGTCATACACCGTCAACTTTCTTCAACGAAGCTTCTAGAAGATCTCTCGTACTATTCCAAATTAAATGAATTTTGGAATTTTTAAATCACTCCTCTCATTCTTGACATGTTTCCCAAATCAGAGTAGTTCACTGACTCATCTCCAATTTCTTAAAAAGTGTTGTGGCTCTCCCTCTTTACTCGTAGTTCTGAAGTTCCATAAAAAAATCATGAATAAATTCCGTAGAATATCGTAGAATTTGTAATTATCTATAGAATGTTAATAATACTTTTATTGTAGTCAAATAGCCATCGAAAATAAATCATAAACACATACACTAAACTTGTACTCTGGCACTTTGAGTTGCATAGTATTTGATTGATATTTTTTTTCCTTTTCCTACAGAGCTCTGAATGGTAGCGATCATTCTTCTCCACGTAGTTGGAATACACACGTCACTGTAGGTTCATGGAAATATTTGATAACACAAATAAAGTGGTGAAAAACATGGACCACCAGACGTGAAAACACATGCCACAAAGTTGACTGTTGTCCACGTCCGGTCGATCATGGCTCCAGTTCCATAAAATTCTTGAGGTATGTATTCTCGTTTTGTCTTCAATGATGTCAGTAGTTTTTCCGAGGCTCTGGAGTTTAGTAGAGGTAAATAGTTTCTAAGGTCTTCTATAAGAAATGATTCTCGTGCCAGGAGGTAGATGAATCGTGACCTGGTAGTTTTTGACACTCCGATTGCTTTTCATATGAATACTGCCTTCACTCTTTCTAGTGAGGAACTGTTCTCTTATGTTAGGTGTTGCCAAATGACTTCAATGCCGTATATTAGAATAGGCATGATTATATTTCTGAAAAGAGCCATTGCCGTATCTACCGAATGTTGTATTGTAGATATTCGTAGTTGATAATTGTATGACTTGGCGAAGTGTGACAATTCTTAATACTTGGGAAGAATTGTTGAAATATATTTTTCAATAGTAATGCCCACGTAGTTAGTATGTTTCTCCAATATTGGAGAAGATTTTATATAGTCGTCACTCGTACAAATATGTTGCTTAGTGACCTCAATTATTTCTTATTTTTCTTCTTTTTTCTTAGTCGTTTACCCTCCAGGTTGGTGGAACCCACGGACTCAGCGAGGGAACTCACCACTACCGCCTCTACGGGCAGTGTCCTAGAGCTGGGAACATCTAATCGGTGGGGATACAACTGGTGAGGTGTGATTGGCACCTCGCCCAGGCGGCCTCACCTGCAAAGCGAACAGGGGCCTCATGAGGGAAGGAAATGGAAGGTCAGGATGGATAGGCAAGGAAGAGGGAAGGAGGCAGCCGTGGCCTTGAAGAAGGTACTGCCCCCGTAAATTGAATTATATTGAGACCACGATGGCTGTATTGGCATAAATGAATAAAGTTATGGATGTCATAGTTGTGACGTGGATATTCATGACGTAGGCACGGATGACGCAGAATTCATGCAAGTAGGCTGGATGAGCTGAGATTCTTGGTGACGTCATGATTTTGTTCGAGAAAGATCTGAAATTTACGACGCAGTCGCAGGAAACAAGGTATCGTGCTAAGGAAGAAGTTACGCTATTGGAGGAGAGACTCGAACCAATGAACGATAGTTTGGAAGGAAGACGGAGATTTCTGAAACTACGATATTTGATTGCTTTTGGCATGCAGATTTGTGGAAAACTATTTTCAGTTATGGCATTGATTTGGAATTTTGAAGAAATTAATTTTGAGTTTTTGAAATTTGAAAATCCGTCAAGTATAGCCAAAGTTAAAACTTCTAGCAGATGACGGAGGAACGAACTATGGAAGGGATGGATACGCCCCTTAAGAAGTTGATAAAAGGTCGTGCACAGGAGAGAGGAGCTCTCATATCTCTCATATCTCTCATACCGCTGATAACGCATATATATTTCAGATGTCAGATAGTCATTGTCGAGTGAATAAGTGAAGCAAGTCATCTTTAGCGTGTGGTTAAAGCCCGGCGCATCGAACGAACACGGAGCAGTTCCATTTTACGCTGTTCGAAACTAGGTGAAGTTGTAACGCTCACATTAACGTTTCTACCAGATAAGATATAAAGAGTTAACTTCTGCCTTTATTATAATTCAATTGGGCAGTACAACATTGAGGTGTGTAGAAGATTTGAACAATTTCACAGTTATACTTTGAAAGATATTGGCATTTTAAGACTGCAGACAAAAGTGATTTTCTCGCCACTTGAGAAGCACTTTTAAAATTCCACAGTATACACTACGGCTGACACGTATATCGCAACCGTGATATTGGAGCATACGTTTGGTAATACAACGATACATTCTATTATGGAACATTATAGTCTGGCAGTGCTTTCAATGATTATAACAGAAGTTAAGATGGAAGGCTAAGGCTTTAATGCAATTGGGACATATATCGATGGAGTGAAGTAACAGCATGGAACTTCGTTAATCGTCTTTCTACAAAAGCGAGCATGTAGTGAACATCCAACTACACTCATGCATCGTGAATCCATCGCTGAATTATATCAAATGACAGTGGAAATATCATCATACTCCACGATTATGAATATTTCTGCGGAAATAACTGCAATAAACTTCATGGCGAATTACGACCGGAACTTCAGGGAACTTTCAAGAGAGGCCAGGGAGGACCCGGCTCACAAAGAAGAATTTTGCCAGAAGGATGTCTTTCGTATACATGGAGCAGTGCAATTTCCGGAGGAGGAAGCAGTTCGATTCTCCGAGGACGCTGATTCCAGGTTCGAGGTCGGAGCACATCTTCACGCTGGTGAAATGGAACCAACAGCAGTTTTCTTTGAAAACTTTCCTCTAGAACCTCAATCAACAGATAAGGTAGTCGTGAACGTTTCTTGTATTATTTGAGTCATGTAGCGATATCTGAGCAACCATTTTCCCATATTTTCTGTCCTATATTTTGCCCCATTTTCTGGCTTGACATTTCTGTACTCAGTACACTTCGATGATTTATGCCTTTTTCTACGATTTTTTGAGACATTGTTATGTCATTGGCATAGTTAAATAATTTTGGATCAGTTGAGACTGATAATTTAGATTCTTTCAATAATTTGCATATTTTTGAAGTCACGATTTGACTGTAAAGTTAACGATTTGCTATGGCAGATTTGAATTCAGACAGCGTGTCATATTATTAAAGTAATTCTATTCAGTAAATTACTTTGACCAATTTTCTGTGATCCTCAAGAAAGAAGAATGATTAAATGATTTTAGAGCGTTAAAATCTAATACGTTATCGACGATCTTTGAAATACTAGTCGTCTTATGAACATGATTGCAACATAGACATTTATCATTGCATTATAGACAATTTTATGAAATATGAACTTTGATTACGATTTATTGAATACACTATAGTAATGAACATTTGATAGGAGTTTTTCTCAATTATAGATTGGAACAATAATGTTTGCATTCCACAGTCTAATTGTATTCTATTCGACTATTTATGCAGTTTAGATGAACTTTGATTGAAGATAGTATTTTTATAATGCGTTACTTTGAAGATATTAATCTCAATTTTGATAGACCAGGGAGGAGTGTCTAATCGTATTTGCTATTAAATGTATTTGTGATTGGCAAATTTTTACTTCATATCGATTCATGAATGAAACCCACGAAGGTTAAATAATAACAGTCATTAATACAATTGATGAATATAAGAATTTTTGAAGAGGAACAATGGATGTATAATCGTTAGTTCAGTGGACCTGTAAAAGTCGCTGATGAGTAATGCCCTTGAATAATGAAGGAGGTTCCCACAGTAATAAATGAAGTTGTTGAATTTATGAGTGGAGGTTTTTGTATGTAATTTGGAAGATTTTGATGCCATATACAGTGTGGTCCAACCGCCCCTTATTATTTAGTTTTATGAAACCCAACTAACATAGCATTTCTCCCGATGGTCGATATTGCTCTGCGCTCTGACTGTGTGACAGCAATGTAATTGGGTCATGGGTCTAGCAAAGGAAAACCGACCTTAAACTTTTCCCCGCCAAATACTACGGCCCATTCTACTAACATATGACTTTCTGCTCCTTGAAATAACACACATACACGTAATACGATCGAAATAATAGCTTACGCCACGTGATCTGTAATAGTAGAAAGTTAAATCAACATCACAAACCGTGATTGAAGACTTTGAGATGGACTTAAACGTTTGAGGTGGGACGGCTACAGTAACTAAAGCACGTTTATCGTGCGGTATTTACCATGTCTTGGTGGCTGCGAGGTTTAAAGCCTGACCGTACTTGGCGGCCGCGAGCGGGTACAATGCTGCTTCGAATCCAGTAGTAGGCATACTTTTTTTGAACGAAAGCCCACATTCCATTTTAGTCGGGATGTAACTACATTGCCACATTTATTGCCTTACGACGAATTTTTGTGAAGAGTTCGTTGAATTTTGATGATTTATAAAGAGAACACGATCGAATTGGTACGTTATGCCACGTGACCTGTTATGGCAGAAAATTTAAAAAACTGGCATGAATATTAACATAACATCTCGAAGTGTTGCTCCGGAAGTCCGGGTTCGATTCCCAGCTCTGCCAAGAAATGTAATACTTGTCTGAGGGCTGAAATTGGGCACACGTAGCCTCGTGGAGCAAATATGAGAAGAAGTGGGTTCGATTCCCACCTCAGCCACCCTGGAAATGGTTTTCCGTGGTTTCCAAATTCCGGGACGGATTCTATCTTAAGGCCACGGCCGCCTCCTTCCCAATCCTTAATTGCAAATACACACATCATTACAAGTCCGCAATAACTCAGGTTATCAGACAAATTCTACACACCCACACACCCAAGTAAACATGGCTAAATGTTCTAGGCCCTCAAATGAAACAAAACAACAACATATCAAATAATATTCTGATCGCCAGTGCTTGCATCGAAGTATACGTATTCCGTAGAAATTCCCATTGTATTATTATCTGTGTGTGTGTGACGTGTGTGTGTGAGTGTGTGTACTCTGAATGTCTGCCCCTCCCTCCCCCCCCCCCCCTATCAATTCGAACACGGTGAAAGCGAATTGAACGAAATTTATTACAGAGGTAGAATTAGCAAAGGGCACCTCAGTGTCATGTTTTATATCGCAGCCATCTTGACGGAAACGTAATGGCGGCCACCTAAATGTTCAAAGCTTAAATCAAATTACGAATAACCTAATCATACGATCTCTACCAAATTTTGCAACAACATATATTTATAAAGCGAGCGTCTTTTGACTACACTACAAGGTAATCAGACCAATAGTTTGCAGATGGCGGCCATGTATGTGCGCAAATCGATTCCCCCTATCAATTCAAACACGGTGATACCGAATTGAACGATATTTGGTACAGAGGTAGCAGTAGTAAAGGACACCTCAGTGTAATGTTTTATATCGCCGCCATCTTGACGAAAACGTAATGGTGGCCATCCTATTGTTAAGAGCTTGAATCAAATTACGACCAACCTAATAATTTGATCTCTACCAAATCTTGCAACAACATACCTTTATGTGGGAAGCATATTTTGACCAAACTACAAGATCATCAGCCCAACAGTTTGCATATGGCGGCCAAGTAAGTATGCAAATCGATTCCCCCTATCAATTCAAACACGGTGAAACCGAATTGAACGAAATTTGGTACAGAGGTAGCACTAGCGCAGAACACCTCAGTGTCATGTTTTATATCGCCACCATCTTGACGGAAACGTAATGGTGGCCACCCAAATATTCAAAGCTTAAATCAAATTACGACTAACTTAATCATCCTATCTCTACCAAATTTTGCAACAACGTATACTTGTATAGCGAGCATCGTTTGACTGAACTACAAGGTCATCAGCCCATTAGTTTGCAGATGGCGGTCATGTATGTGTGCAAATTGATTCCCCCTATCAATTAAACACAGTGTAACCGAATTGAACGAAATTTGGAACAGAGGTAGCACTAGCAAAGGGCACTCCAGTGTCATGTTTTATATCGCCGCCATATTGACGAAAACGTAATGGCGGCCATCCTAATGTTAAGAGCTTGAATCAAGTTATGACCAACCTAATAATCTGATCCCTACCAAAGTTTGCAACGACATACCTTTATGTATAGAGAATCTGTTGACCACACTACAAGGTCATCAGACCAATAATGTGCAGATAGCAGCCATGTTTGTGTGCAAATCGATTCCCCCTATCAATTCAAACACGGTGAAACCGAATTGAATGATTTTTTTACAGAGGTAGCACTAGCAAAGGGCACATCATATTCATGTATAATATTCGTAAAGCACGTTGTATTTCAAGAAGCTACTACAACCAGCATTCAATTATACTCCTTGAAAAGGACAAAGGGTTATAACCATACCCATGTATTTAGGAGAAAGTAGGTTATACCTTCTTTACCGAACATCTTGTTTTGTTATTAAATTTTAACAAAAAGTCTTAGCATATCTTTAGGCCCGTATCACACGACACTCGCTGGCAAGGAAGCTGGTGTGATCGCTGGTACAAAATCCTGTATAATTCTGTTCTCTTCGTCAGTACACCTGCTTGTATGACCGAAGTGTATCACACGCTAGCATTTTGGACGCTAAGTTGTATGAAATAAAACCGAAGGGCTGTCGTTTGAGGGCATTAGTTGCTGTTCATTCGCCTTATTAACGCAAAGCGGTCGCGAAAATTGCTTTAAGTAAATTAGAAAACCTGCCAGGTACTGAACGAATGCATTCCAATCAATATTTAAGATCTAACTGTAATAATTGAATATTTTACCATACGCGTTAATAAGAAGCGCAACAAAAACCTCTAGAGTGTGTTGGAAATGTGTGCAAGTGTTATTGCGCCCGCTCGCTCTTTCGAAGATCCCGGGTTCAAGACCATCCAACGGCAGATTTTTTAAATTCTTTTTAACTATTTTATTATACCCTCCCTACCTCGTACAGCAAGATTTCAACTTGGTTTTGTTCACATTATCTACGAAGACGATAGGGAAAGTTATTTTCTTGTCTCATTTAAATGGTTATTTTCCCTAAATACTGTTCTAAACCATGTCGCCTCCGTAGAGTAGCGGTCAGCATGGTAGGCTGCCGCCCCGGAGGTCCTGGGTTCGATTCCCGGCTCTGCCACGAAATTTGAAAAGTGGTATGAGGACTGGAACGGGGTCTACTCAGCCTCGGGTGGCCCAAATGAGTAGAGGGGGTTCGATTCCCACCTCTGCCATCCTCGAAGTGGTTTTCCGTGGTTTCCCACTTCGTCTTCGGGCAAATGCCGGGATGGTACCTACTGTAAGGCCACGGCCGCCTCCTTCCCTCTTCCTAGCCTATCCATACCAATCTTCCATCCCTTCCAATCCCTCATGAGACCCCTGTTCGCTTTGCAGGTGAGGCCGCCTGGGCGAAGTGCTAATCACACCTCCCCAGTTGTATCCCTCCCGACCAGATGTTCCAAGCTCCAGGACACTGCCCATAGAGGCGGTAGTGGTGAGTTCCCTCGCTGATTCCGTGGGAACCACCAACCTAGAGGGTAAATTGACTAAATAAAATAAAAGCTGTTCTAAACCATGTCGCCTCCGTAGCGTAGCGGTCAGCATGGTTAGCTGCCACCCCGGAGGTCCTGGGTTCGATTCCCGTCTCTGCCACGAAATTTGAAAAGTGGTATGAGGACTGGAACGGGGTCTACTCAGCCTCGGGTGGCCCAAATGAGTAGAGGGGGTTCGATTCCCTCCTCAGCCATCCTCGAAGTGTTTTTCCGTGGTTTCCCACTTCGTCTTCGGGCAATTGCCGGGATGGTACCTACTGTAAGGCCACGGCCACCTCCTTCCCTCTTCCTAGCCTATCCATCCCAATCTTCCATCCCTTCCCATCCCTCATGAGGCCCCTGTTCGCTTTGCAGGTGAGGCCGCCTGAGCGAAGTGCTGATCACACCTCCCCAGTTGTATCTCTCCCGACCAGATGTTCCAAGCTCCAGGACACTGCCCATCGAGGCGGTAGTGGTGAGTTCCCTCGCTGAGTCCGTGGGAACCACCAACCTAGAGGGTAAATTGACTAAATAAAATGTTTAAAAAAACCTGTTCTAAACCATAGATGGATACTATTCGTTATAATTAATATTTTTTTAGTCGATTTTACCCTCCAGGTTAGGTTTTTCCACGGACTCAGCGAGGGATCCCATCATTACCGCCTCTACGGGCAGTGACCTGGAGCTTGAAACATCTCGACTGGGGATACAACTGGGGAGGTGGGATCAGCACCTCGCCCAGGTGGCCTCACCTGCAAAGCGAACAGGGACATCTTGAGGGATGAGAAAGGGGGGGGGGGGAGGATAGGGAGGGATAGGCAAGGAAGAGGTAATGAGGCAGCCGTGGCCGTACGGTAGGTAACATCCCGGCATTTGCCCGAAGGCGAAGTGGGAAACCACTGAAAACCACAGAAAACCACTTTGAGGATGGCTGAGGTGGGAATCGAACCCCCTCTATTTATTTGGACCACCCGAGACTGAGTAGACCCCGTCCCAGTCCTCATACCACTTTTCAAATTTCATGGCAAAGCCGGGAATCGAACCCAGGACGACCGGGGTGGCAGCTGATCACGCTGACTACTACGCAACGGAGGCGACTCTATTCGTGATAGAATTTTAATAGTTCAATAATTATAATAATATGACACGTTCTGTAATTACTGGCTTGCTGCGAGGCTCAGCTGGCTGTGCCTAAGGTTGCAGGTTCGTATCCTGGTGCAGTCAGCTGGCATTTGAGGGTGCGAAAATGCGAGGGAGCCGTGCCAGTAGATTTACTGGCACGTTGAAGATCCCCTTCCGAGGCGAAGTGGGAAACCACGGAAAACCACGGAAAACCACTTTGAGGATGGCTGAGGTGGGAATCGAACCCCCTCTATTTATTTGGACCACCCGAGACTGAGTAGACCCCGTCCCAGTCCTCATACCACTTTTCAAATTTCATGGCATAGCCGGGAATCGAACCCAGGACGTCCGGGGTGTCAGCTAATCACGCTGACTACTACGCAACGGAATCGACTCTATTCGTGATAATTAGAATTTTAATAGTTCAATATTTATAATAATATGTCACGTTCTGTAATTACTGGCTTGCTGCGAGGCTCAGCTGGCTGTGCCTAAGGTTGCAGGTTGCAGGTTCGTATCCTGGTGCAGTCAGCTGGCATTTGAGGGTGCGCAAATGCGAGGGAGCCGTGTCAGTAGATTTACTGGCACGTTGAAGATCCCCTTCCGAGCAAAATTCCAGCACCCCGGCGTATCTAAAAGCCAGAGCAGTTAAAAGGGACGTAAAACCAATAATGTCATAATTATCTGTATTTACTTTAGGTTTGGGGCAGATGACCTCGTAGTTCCGCCCCTTAAAACCTCACTAACTAACTAACTATTACTGTAAGTGTATAGCAAGCGCTTTTCGCACAGACGCCGTTGAAAGGAATTATAGTTTCGGTCTGATGTATTTATTTATTTGTTATGTGGGTCGTCTGAGTGAGTCGGAGTTTTCCTTTAAACAAAGGTGGTAAAAATTTCGAACACTTGCTACCTTGAATATACAGGATACCTTGCTTTCGTTCTACAGATCATTATGTCGTCGTCCAATCTGGCTGCATACCATCGGATAAGTACGGTCCTTTTGAGGACCAAATAAAAAATCACTCGTTGGAACAGATAGATATGCGTCCATAATACATCCACAATAAACGACATTAAGCAAAAAAAAAAAGTACTAGTTCAAGATTCGAACCTACTACAATGCGACTTCGTTGACGCTACTCTAGATTTAGCCACCATAGCTACCGAGAACCATGGTATATTGCTGGCACGCATTGAATCTATTCGTCGACACTTCCTGTCAAAACGTAAGCATGTGTTATTCGGAGCTCTAATCGTTTCAATCATGCATTATATTTGAGGTCATTGAAGGAAAACTGCCACTATTAATTTCTACTATTTTCGCGAGGATGTACTCAACGGTAAAGTTGTACAATGGACGTAAAGGAACAGGTACTAATGTTTTTAGGATGACTGTGATATACGCGTTAGTTGGGTTGCCTTCCTCCAAAAAAAATAAGGGGCTGGCGGACCACACTGTATATGAAGATATATGATGAATTCTGGGCCTATTTTTGTGCAATTTTGTGCGTTTTGAGCGAAGTATTTTTCCGCTGAATGTATTGTCCTGGTTCTTTGAAAGTTATTCATGTGAAAATACTGTTAAAGTTAACAAGAGTGTTAAATAATTTGAGATGAAGATTTTGAATGGAGGTTACCGTCACAAATAATTATAATTATTATTAAACCTTATTAAACCTGAATTTGACATTTAAATATAACTAACCTTCATTGGTCGATTATATCAACACAATTTGAGTAATTATCAACCGGATAAACGTGTGGTTTAATGTATTTCTTGTATAAATAATATAAACAATATAAATATTGTAAAATAATTTTGTAAATATCTTTGTTGAATAATACGAAATGAAAGGGATTAATAGAGGCGTGTATAAAATTTTCAATTGTCGTTTGACATTGTTATAAACAATTTATTATTGTTATAAATAATTAATGAACTTTTGTTATTAACATTAAGAGTTTTGTTTTTATACTCTAAACAACGCTAATTAAACAAGTGGATTGAACAATTAAACACGATTTAGGATTATTGGAGTATTCCACTGGTGTTTGAATGGAGCATTTATAAGATTTGCGTGATTATATTTCAGTTGAGATGTGGACATTTAACGTGTTTTGAAAGGAGAGCTAAGATCTGATGTAACTCGCTTATGCTAGGGTTGAACGGACAGGGTGAGTCCACTTTGACGATGCAGGTGCATTGCAGCTGGCCCGGACAACTGTATGATAGAGGCCAAGGACGTCTCCATAATAGCCTTGTGGCTATAAATAAAATGTGATGTGTATAAACACGCAAAACAATTGATATGTGTCTCGTCCCAAATCCCGTTTCCATTCCAAGTGCATTATTATAATTACGTTATTTTGAGCTTGAGAAAGCTGAAACATTGTATGTAGAGTATACCAGTCCTACAGGAGGACATGGTTATGTGGTCGATGGCTTCTGGTTGCCAAGTGGATTTTGTTGTTTATTTTTGTTAAATTCATTCTTTATGTGAAATAAATTATTGTGCAGTTTAAAGTTTCTCGTCTTCGTTATGGTTCATTTTAAATATCATGGTGGAGGTTATTGTGTGGGCATACTTTAAGTGATCCAGATGACAACCCAGTCCCCGAGATAAATTTAAGAGGTAAGTAAAGGTAAGTATGAACCCCCGTATATTTTGGTGTGTTCCACAATAATTTCTTGTTAACTATTGTGCTCTAATCTCGATAGTATCTGTCAGTGCCATTTTCATTGATGTAGCTGTGCCGGTGCATTTGATTATTGGCAATCCGATTGAGGGGGCGGATATCTGACAGCCTACTATCCTGATAACGGGGACAGCAGGATTGGCGCAATCAACGTGTGGGGCTCGATTGGCTCGATTGGCACGATCAGCAAAACATTGGATTACCAAGTTATTGCAGTAGAATTGGCACCGCAAATTTTGTGGAGTGTTCGAATAACATTGGATTACCAAGTTATCGATGTCAAAGGGATTGTGAAGACTCAAATAAAGAGGTTGATTCTTTGTTAGATGTCTTGGCCAATTGTAGAATTTGAGAGTGTGATTATTTAGGGATAAAATGTTGTATTGTATTAGGAAAATTACACTCAGAAAAGATCAGATCTTATACAACTTGAGAGAGGTTAAATAGGCTGGAAACTTAGAAAAATCGCCTATGATCTGGAGTCTTATTTTATTTTACCGGCTTATGACATGTGTAGTCATATTAAAGATAAAATTAAACTATTTGGATTGTAAATGTAAATTATTTGTGTTAGGATATTTTAAAATGAACCAAAGAAATTTGAACATGTGCTTGAGTTTATTTCAACATGAAATGTCTACGAAGGTTAATTATAAGGTAATTATAAGTTAGATTTAAGACAGAAAATTGCTCAAAACTTATATATGGTGAAAAATGTTGCTCAGATGTTGTTATTTTGCTCTGTTTGATGTATGTCCCTAAAGCAGTTTATTATTGAAATATTATTGAAATGGCAGATGAGAGTCTGAGAATGATGTTGGAAGAGATGAAAGCTAGCATGAATAGCAGTATGAAGCAGATGATGGAGGAGAATGCTAGTAATATGTCTGCTAGAATGGAGGAGAATTCTAGTAGTTTGTCAGCTAATTTGTCTATTAGGCTGGATGAAAGTATGAAGGAGATGGAAGCTAGGAATAGTAGTCGAATGGAGGAGAATGCTAGTAGAATGGACGAAAGTTTGAAAGTTCTTCAGACTAGTTCTGCAAACCTAGAAAATAATGTGTCGCGTTTACAGATCAATACCCAGGGAATCGAGAATGCCGTGAGTGACATTCATAAAGATGTTTCTGATGTTAAAATTGATGTGTCTAAGGTACAGAAAGATCTTACTATGTTGAATCTTGATTTTGCCAATGTCCGGGGTGATATTTCATGTGCTAGAGCTGAAGTAATTGTTGTTAGGAATGATGTTGCTACTGTACAAGACAAAGTAGAGGAAGTTCAAAGAGAGGTTAGAAATGCTCGAACTGATGTGTCAAATGTCCAAGTTGACATCAATAATATTCATTCAGATGTTAATGATATGCAAAGCGATATCAATAAGATACAAGTAGAAGTCAATACTGTTTTTGTAGACATTGCTAAAGTTCAAACTGATGTTAACAAAGTTAGGGAAGAAATTGAAACTTCAAAAACACTTTGTACTCGTAACATTAGTGCATTAACAACTCGGTTAGTTGACGAGTCTGTTAGGACAACAGCTTCTTTAGCTCGTTTAAAATACGATGTAGAGGTCATGAGAACCCAAGTATTAGATCACAATCGTTTACTTAAGGAAGACATTGAAGTAGATATCGCGGAAATGTTAACTGCAAATGTAACGGTTTGGAAAGATGAATGGAACAGGTCAAGTGGGGAACATGTCGATCAGATTCAGGAGCGAATTGAAAGAAAACTTGCCAGTACACAAGTAGACATTAATAATGAAGTAGTTCAGATTAGGAAAGACTTGAATGTAAGGATGGATTCGCTAACCGAAAAGCAGGTAGTGGATAGAACTCAAATGGGTCAGGACGTGCAAGCATTAAAAACTGCGTTAGAGGAACAAATTCATAAGGTTGTCTCTGATGTTAATGAAACTACGAGCAAACTGCAGAATTTGAAACTAGGAGAAGCTAGCATGATGGAAACCTATAAGGAAGAGTTGATTAGGAAAGTCATCACGGAAATCACAGACAAGGATATTGAAGGATTGACTGGTGAAGAGGATAGAAATTACGTGAGAAGATGTAACCTTGCTACAGAAGAGAGAGATATTAGTCCTGAGGAACGTATATCCAGATTCAGGGAAGAAGAAGAGGATAGGAATATTGAACCTGAATGGAAGTATCGTGAGAGTGGGAAACATTATATGGATTCATATCCGAGAAATGTGACAGTCATCCGAAACTTTGAAGACAAACCTCAAAAATTTAGCAACACTGATAGTCTCACACCGATCGAATATATCAGGAATCTTAAAGACTATTTCATAGAAGCCCACATTCCTAGAGAGAGAGAGATGAGAATCGTAGAAAGATTTCTAGCTGGAGGACCCCTTGAATGGTTTAGAGCATTTCGGTACACTTTCAGCAATTTTGACGAATTTGCAGAGGCACTGATAAAACGATTCTGGTCAATAGAAGCTCAGAATTCACTAAGAGCTGAGGTATACTCGAGGAAGTATTCAGGTACTCTTCCAACACGGTACGCTGATTTCTTCACGAGTCAGTTATCACACTTGAGATTTTTGCAACCCCCATTGTCAACAGAGCAGTTGATAGATGCGATTTCACGTATGCTACCTGTGGAGGTAAGAAGACTGATCATATCGTCAAATATCAGAGATTTGACCAGTATGGACGAATTATTGAGAAGGCTTGACTACACGAGTCCAATGCCAAATTTGGTACAAAAAGGTCAGAGGCACGAATTCAAAGACGTTAATACAGTCTACATGGATCAAGTGCAACAAACTGATAAGCCTGAGGAAGAAAAAACTGAAAATGTAGGTCCTCACAGGAATAATTATTTCCGCAACAACAGATCCCAAGGTTACCGTCCATATCAGCAAAGACGAGGCTGGAATAATAATAGAGGGAATTATAACAACGGAAGAGGTAGATACCACAACAATGGTTATAATAGAAACTACAATAGAAATAACCAGTATCAGAATCAGAATCAGAATTCTCAAGGTCAGGTTATGACACCCGACAAGTATCAAGAAAGAGAGAAAGAAAGTCAGCAGTATCTGAAGGAATTACGAGAAAAGGAAGCTGAAAATCAAAAGAAAAGACAGGATGTAGTGATCGATCCTGGTCCTTCTACAAGTCAGCAGAACTTGGAAAACAGAAATTCAGGACAGAAGAGAAAGTAGAAAGGAGAGAATGCATTAGCCACACACAACCCAGAGAAGAAGATACTTATGATTAAGGAACATAGAAGAAATATTATCCAAGAGTAAGCCAATTATAATTCAATTTCGGGTTCAAGTGAATTGAGATATTTATAACACAGAGTTTAAAAACAATTTGCAACTGTTTTTAAAACGTGGTGAAGGGAGAATGCCCCCGTAAATTGAATTATATTGAGACCACGATGGCTGTATTGGCATAAATGAATAAAGTTATGGATGTCATAGTTGTGACGTGGATATTCATGACGTAGGCACGGATGACGCAGAATTCATGCAAGTAGGCTGGATGAGCTGAGATTCTTGGTGACGTCATGATTTTGTTCGAGAAAGATCTGAAATTTACGACGCAGTCCCAGGAAACAAGGTATCGTGCTAAGGAAGAAGTTACGCTATTGGAGGAGAGACTCGAACCAATGAACGATAGTTTGGAAGGAAGACGGAGATTGCTGAAACTACGATATTTCATTGCTTTTGGCATGCAGATTTGTGGAAAACTATTTTCAGTTATGGCATTGATTTGGAATTTTGAAGAAATTAATTTTGAGTTTTAGAAATTTGAAAATCCGTCAAGTATAGCCAAAGTTAAAACTTCTAGCAGATGACGGAGGAACGAACTATGGAAGGGATGGATACGCCTCTTAAGAAGTTGATAAAAGGTCGTGCACAGGAGAGAGGAGCTCTCATATCTCTCATATCTCTCATACCGCTGATAACGCATATATATTTCAGATGTCAGATAGTCATTGTCGAGTGAATAAGTGAAGCAAGTCATCTTTAGCGTGTGGTTAAAGCCCGGCGCATCGAACGAACACGGAGCAGTTCCCTTTTACGCTGTTCGAAACTAGGTGAAGTTGTAACGCTCACATTAACGTTTCTACCAGATAAGATATAAAGAGTTAACTTCTGCCTTTATTATAATTCAATTGGGCAGTACAATATTGAGGTGTGTAGAAGATTTGAACAATTTCACAGTTATACTTTGAAAGATATTGGCATTTTAAGACTGCAGACAAAAGTGATTTTCTCGCCACTTGAGAAGCACTTTTAAAATTCCACAGTATACACTACGGCTGACACGTATATCGCAACCGTGATATTGGAGCATACGTTTGGTAATACAACGATACATTCTATTATGGAACATTATAGTCTGGCAGTGCTTTCAATGATTATAACAGAAGTTAAGATGGAAGGCTAAGGCTTTAATGCAATTGGGACATATATCGATGGAGTGAAGTAACAGCATGGAACTTCGTTAATCGTCTTTCTACAAAAGCGAGCATGTAGTGAACATCCAACTACACTCATGCATCGTGAATCCATCGCTGAATTATATCAAATGACAGTGGAAATATCATCATACTCCACGATTATGAATATTTCTGCGGAAATAACTGCAATAAACTTCATGGCGAATTACGACCGGAACTTCAGGGAACTTTCAAGAGAGGCCAGGGAGGACCCGGCTCACAAAGAAGAATTTTGCCAGAAGGATGTCTTTCGTATACATGGAGCAGTGCAATTTCCGGAGGAGGAAGCAGTTCGATTCTCCGAGGACGCTGATTCCAGGTTCGAGGTCGGAGCACATCTTCACGCTGGTGAAATGGAACCAACAGCAGTTTTCTTTGAAAACTTTCCTCTAGAACCTCAATCAACAGATAAGGTAGTCGTGAACGTTTCTTGTATTATTTGAGTCATGTAGCGATATCTGAGCAACCATTTTCCCATATTTTCTGTCCTATATTTTGCCCCATTTTCTGGCTTGACATTTCTGTACTCAGTACACTTCGATGATTTATGCCTTTTTCTACGATTTGTTGAGACATTGTTATGTCATTGGCATAGTTAAATAATTTTGGATCAGTTGAGACTGATAATTTAGATTCTTTCAATAATTTGCATATTTTTGTAGTCACGATTTGACTGTAAAGTTAACGATTTTCTATGGCAGATTTGAATTCAGACAGCGTGTCATTTTATTAAAGTAATTCTATTCAGTAAATTACTTTGACCAATTTTCTGTCATCCTCAAGAAAGAAGAATGATTAAATGATTTTAGAGCGTTAAAATCTAATACGTTATCGACGATCTTTGAAATACTAGTCGTCTTATGAACATGATTGCAACATAGACATTTATCATTGCATTATAGACAATTTTATGAAATATGAACTTTGATTACGATTTATTGAATACACTATAGTAATGAACATTTGATAGGAGTTTTTCTCAATTATAGATTGGAACAATAATGTTTGCATTCCACAGTCTAATTGTATTCTATTCGACTATTTATGCAGTTTAGATGAACTTTGATTGAAGATAGTATTTTTATACTGCGTTACTTTGAAGATATTAATCTCAATTTTGATAGACCAGGGAGGAGTGTCTAATCGTATTTGCTATTAAATGTATTTGTGATTGGCAAATTTTTACTTCATATCGATTCATGAATGAAACCCACGAAGGTTAAATAATAACAGTCATTAATACAATTGATGAATATAAGAATTTTTGAAGAGGAACAATGGATGTATAATCGTTAGTTCAGTGGACCTGTAAAAGTCGCTGATGAGTAATGCCCTTGAATAATGAAGGAGGTTCCCACAGTAATAAATGAAGTTGTTGAATTTATGAGTGGAGGTTTTTGTATGTAATTTGGAAGATTTTGATGCCATATATATGAAGATATATGATGAATTCTGGGCCTATTTTTGTGCAATTTTGTGCGTTTTGAGCGAAGTATTTTTCCGCTGAATGTATTGTCCTGGTTCTTTGAAAGTTATTCATGTGAAAATACTGTTAAAGTTAACAAGAGTGTTAAATAATTTGAGATGAAGATTTTGAATGGAGGTTACCGTCACAAATAATTATAATTATTATTAAACCTTATTAAACCTGAATTTGACATTTAAATATAACTAACCTTCATTGGTCGATTATATCAACACAATTTGAGTACTTATCAACCGGATAAACGTGTGGTTTAATGTATTTCTTGTATAAATAATATAAACAATATAAATATTGTAAAATAATTTTGTAAATATCTTTGTTGAATAATATGAAATGAAAGGGATTAATAGAGGCGTGTATAAAATATTCAATTGTCGTTTGACATTGTTATAAACAATTTATTATTGTTATAAATAATTAATGAACTTTTGTTATTAACATTAAGAGTTTTGTTTTTATACTCTAAACAACGCTAATTAAACAAGTGGATTGAACAATTAAACACGATTTAGGATTATTGGAGTATTCCACTGGTGTTTGAATGGAGCATTTAAAAGATTTGCGTGATTATATTTCAGTTGAGATGTGGACATTTAACGTGTTTTGAAAGGAGAGCTAAGATCTGATGTAACTCGCTTATGCTAGGGTTGAACGGACAGGGTGAGTCCACTTTGACGATGCAGGTGCATTGCAGCTGGCCCGGACAACTGTATGATAGAGGCCAAGGACGTCTCCATAATAGCCTTGTGGCTATAAATAAAATGTGATGTGTATAAACACGCAAAACAATTGATATGTGTCTCGTCCCAAATCCCGTTTCCATTCCAAGTGCATTATTATAATTACGTTATTTTGAGCTTGAGAAAGCTGAAACATTGTATGTAGAGTATACCAGTCCTACAGGAGGACATGGTTATGTGGTCGATGGCTTCTGGTTGCCAAGTGGATTTTGTTGTTTCTTTTTGTTAAATTCATTCTTTATGTGAAATAAATTATTGTGCAGTTTAAAGTTTCTCGTCTTCGTTATGGTTCATTTTAAATATCATGGTGGAGGTTATTGTGCGGGCATACTTTAAGTGATCCAGTTGACAACCCAGTCCCCGAGATAAATTTAAGAGGTAAGTAAAGGTAAGTATGAACCCCCGTATATTTTGGTGTGTTCCACAATAATTTCTTGTTAACTATTGTGCTCTAATCTCGATAGTATCTGTCAGTGCCATTTTCATTGATGTAGCTGTGCCGGTGCGTTTGATTATTGGCAATCCGATTGAGGGGGCGGATATCTGACAGCCTACTATCCTGATAACGGGGACAGTACCATCCCGGCATTTGCCCGAAGACGAAGTGGGAAACCACGGAAAACCACTTCGAGGATGGCTGAGGTGGGAATCGAACCCCCTCTACTCATTTGGAACACCCGAGGCTGAGCAGACCCCGTTCCAGTCCACATACCACTTTTTCAAATTTCGTGCAGAGCCGGGAATCGAACCCAGGACCTCCGGGACGGCAGCTAACCATGCTGACCGCTACGCTACGGACCTCAATTATACAGAATAAATGTTCAAATATAGATCGTAACTGTAGCGAAATAATTCCAAAAACAAGATGTTCAGTAAAGAACATATAGCCTACTTTCTCTTAAATGTATGAGTATAGTTATAACTCGTTGTTATTATCAAAGAGTATAATAGAATCATTTCTTGGTTGAAGACCTTAGAAACTATTTACCTCTACCAAACGCCACAACCTAGAAAAAAACTGCAACCATCATTGAAGAAAGATAGATAAGAAGTATCTCAAGATTGTTGTGGATCTGGAGACATAATCGACCGGACTGGCTGCGTGGCTCATCGGTAACGTTCTCGCTTGTTGGGCCCTAGGTTGCAGGTTCGTATCCTGGCGCAGTCAGCTGGCATTTGAGGGTGCACAAATGTGAGGGAGCCGTGTCAGTAGATTTACTGGCACGTTAATGATCCCCTTCGGGCCAAAATTCCGGCACCCCGGCGTATCTAAAAGCAGCATTAGTTAAAAGGGACGTAAAACAAATAGCATTATTATTATTGTTATTATTACATAATCGACCTGCCGTGGGCAACATCCAACTTTGAGTTGAGGCATGTCTTTACACGTCTGGTTGTGCATGCCTTTCACAACCCTAATTGAATTAACAAATCTTTCCATGACCCTACAGAGACGTGTGTATACAAACTATGTGGATATTTTCGATTGCTATTTGCCTGAAATAAAATTATTAATTAATAACCTGAACTAGCACCAATGGCTAGAATTCAGTTACTATGTGAAATGGTTTTGTTCTTTACTTCAAATAACATTTTCAAATAACGCACAATAGGCTGTTACAAACCCTTTAAAATAAAAAGTAAAAATTTATCGTAGTATCATCTTGCCATTCTTCAAGTTCGATGCGCATAGAATGCCAATGGTATACGATACTAACCAATGGAGTACACGTAGTCCAGTCGTGACATCTAGTAGAGAAGTATCGAACAATATAACCCTAACAGGGCGAGTGCATTCTAGTGCCATAAGAAGAAACTTTTCAATAAAGTCTTGAAGTTAATAAGTAGGCCGGCGTGCAGTTACCTTTTTGTCTGCTAGATGTCGCGAGCAAATCTGCTGGAGAATTATGTTTTAATTAAATATATATTTTCCACCGTAATATGCAAAATATAACGCTTAGTTTTAAAACGTCTGAATCATTACAAAACTAAATATATATATAAAATTTCGAGCAAAAAAAAACTCTGACGGGGTTTGAACCATAGGCATATGAGTGATAGGCTAACGCTTTACCACGGAGCCATTTGAGCCAACGAACATCGTTCTATATAAAATGACTTACATATAACTTGTTAGCAAATAATGATTTAGACTAAACGATTTCATCAGTGGAGTATATTATTTATTTATAAAGCATTTCATACAAAGTTTATTTATTTGGTATCAGTACGCTATATTGCGTGTATATACTCAAATTAGTGAAACATAAGTCAGGCACAAGATATCCGCTGCCATCTTGTCTTCTTACCGAGACGGCTCAGGTTTTTAAAATCACTTCTGCACTATAGTATTTCAAAATAAACTTTTAATTTCGAACGTGCCTCTTCCTTTAGAACAGTTAAATCGATTCTCGGCTCGATAATCGGAACTGGTGGGTCCCATGATATGGATTATAAAGTTTGCATAATTCGCATGACCGCCATCCTGAAATGGTACGGCAGATGACCTTGTAGGTTGGTTACAAGACGCGTCCTATATGAAGGTATGTTATTACCAAATTTGGTAGAGATCAGATAATTTGGTTAGTCGCTATTTGATTTTACGTTTTGAACGTTTGAGTGGCCGCCATTCAGTTTTGGTAAAGATGGCGGCGATGTAAAACATGACACTGAGGTGCCCTTTGCTTGTTCTACCTCTGTACCAAATTTCGTTCAATTCGGTTTCACCGTGTTCGAATCGATAGGGGAGACACACATTCAGAGTACACACACTCACATACACACACACACACACACACACACAGACACACACACACACACACACACACACACACAGACACACAATTATTGGCCCTGTAGTGATCTCATAAGTCTACTTTCATTTTTTGCAAAAATCGAAAGTAGGCTAATTATTCGAATAATGTTCAAAATAAACGATCACTTTCAATAAAGTTCAGTTCACACAATGGCTCTCCTCGGCTCTCGTAACACGTAGCCGGAACGACACTCGTTATCGCAGTCAAATGTATGTTTCTCGCGAACTCAAATATTGGCGAGCATAAAAACGCGCCCGTCTCTCAAGACATTTCAAATAGGAATAATCTCCTCTCTCTTCACTGATAGCGTCTTGTACAAATTTGGCGGTCCAACTCCCACTTGAATCTTCTAAATATTTTTTTCTTCCAAATAAGGACCTCTCTTCTCAATTTTGGAAACATAGAAAAATGTGATATATTTTTCTTCATCGAACCTGGTACTTCTTACCATGACTTTATTTCTCAAAAGTATTTATAAAAGCAATTGTAGTAATTAACTAATCTAGAAATCTGATTGTTCAATCGAGTCATGTGACTTTATTTTTGAATGCTCGCCCGAGTCGCCTCGTGTTGGCTCGTGCCCGCACGTGTCGTTCAATCGTGAGCCGATCACACGCCGTTCACCGCCGCACGTGTAACCTGTCTTCGCAGAGCCGCTCTGTATAAAAAATCTATTTTGTCCGTGGCCAGAACAAGATCTCCCCTTCATCGACAAACTTCAAACGTATTCACGTGCCGAAACACCGCCTCTGGCTCGCTTTATTTTAAACACACAAAAACATTTATTTTCACTCGTGATAAAAAATGTACCTTCAATAATAATTTCTTGACGTGCTACCTTCTCTAAAAAGGGTCCGAACTTCTTGAAATTTGAAATATAGCAATGAAAATGTTCACAGACTTCGTAAAAGTAAATATTGGGGTCAATATTGACAAGGCAGATTGCATAATACATACATTTAGTCAATAGGGATAAAACTGTTACCACTCTAACGTGATTAACATGTACGCATTTTATGTTAATGAGAGCTGAGATGAATAAAGATGAATGCCACTGGGCAAGAATGTGGAAGGAAGCTGCCGTGGCCTTTCAGACGGTTATCTCCCAGAATTTGCGTGGAGTTGAAAATGGGAAACCATGGAAAACCATTTCAAAGACGGCTGACGTTGGGGTCAGAAACTACGTCTACCGATTTCAGAGATAATTGGCCCCATGTTCTAGTGCTACTCGTTAGTGAGCGTAGCTACCGCTGTCGGTAATTATTTTAACAGATTATTAAGGGGGAAAATGGCTTCTAAAATTTCTGGAAATCCACACAATAGAAACTGAAATGTTTATAACGTGTTGCAGTTCATCCCATTAATGTCTAAACAATCGAGCTTTAACATGTTATCACTTCTTATCAGAAATATTCCTCCACATACTTAAGCACAGAGGACTGATGACCGCAACACCCAAAGCCACAAAATGAAACAACGAGTTTATTGCCTCGTCCTCAATGATATATTGTACCCGGCTGAAGTCGTCGGATTTTTTAAGAGCGTTAAATATTCCTCACTATGCCTTCCTTTGGAGGGGATGTAAAGCCGGCGGTCCCATGTCATAGATTTATGACATGATAAAGAACCTTCCATTAATTACACTTGTGTGAAGCTAAATTATAGGTTAGATTTGACAAACGCTCATAGGTTCCAACGTTCATCACCAGGAGCCGACTACGGTGTCATCTAGTAACCAAGTTCAGAACTAGTTGGTCGTTGGTGGAGGCGTTTGGCAGCAACAGTTGGAACTAATTGAAAATAAAATGTCTGGGGTCCTTACTTGAATTAAAAACAGATAACACACACTAATAGAGCCATCATAATTAATACCGGTTACCAGACAGATTCTACACACACCCAGCGTACACGGGGCTACAAGACCGCGTTGTCGCAGCCCCTAAACTGAGGAACCAACCAACTCAATGCTATTACAATACATGCAAATGATGCGCGTTCATCTTTAGTGGTAGGTTGCGGTGTTGGATTAACTTGGCTTGCTTACTCACTGCTGTTATCGCCTTCTTGAAGTCTCAGAGCCACAAAGCTACTAACAGAAACACCTAACTTAGTTTGTTAAGACAAGATGCTGTACAACTCAGTGTTGTACCTAAAATTGCATTTACGTTGCGGCTAAGTCGTTAGCGTCTTGAGGAGTGTTGTATTCAAGATACTAGCAGTAGAGATTGCAGATTTATAACTATGGATTTGCACCGCTTATTATCCTCGTATCTACGAGCTTAGGGATAGGGTGAGATGAATTTATACATGGTTCGTTTCCCATCTTGACGGTGAACTGATGAGAAGGGTTATTGATTGTTGCTATTGTGTCATTTGTGGGGCTTGTGCATCATCGTCATTTATCCCCGTGTACTTGGGTTTTGTTATCTCTTATATAAAAACAAGATGTTCAGTAAAGAACATATAGCCTACTTTCTCCTAAATGCATGGGTATTGTTATAACTCTTTGTCCTTTTCAAGGAGTATAATTGAATGTTGGTTGTAGTAGCTTGTTGAAATACAACGTTCTATAGGGATATTAAACATGAATATGAGGTGCCCTTTGCTAGTGCTACCTCTGTAAAAAAATTCATTCAATTCGGTTTCACCGTGTTTGAATTGATCTGGGGAATGGATTTGCACACATACATGGCCGCTATTTGCAAACTATTGGGATGATGACCTTGTAGTCAGTCATAAGATGCTTTCCACAAAAAGGCATGTTGTTGCAAAATCCGGTAGAGATCAAATTATTAGGATGGTCGAAATTTGATTTAAGCTTTTAACATTTGGGTGGCCGTCATTCCGTTTCCGTCAAGATGGCGGCGAAATAAAACATGACACTGAGGTGCCCTTTGCTAGTGCTACCTCTGTACCAAATTTCGTTCAATTCGGTTTCCCCGTGTTTGAATTGATAGGGGGAATCGATTTGCACACATACTTGGCCACCATCTGCAAACTATTGGGCTGATGATCTAGCAGTTTGGACAGAATATGCTTCCCACATAAAGATTTGTTGTGGCAAAATTTGGTAGAGACTAGATTATTAGGTTTGTCGTAATTACATTTTAGCCTCTAACATTTGGGTGGCCGCGATTACGTTTCCGTCAAGATGGCGGTGATATAAAACATGACACTGAGGTGGCCTTTTCTAGTGCTACCTCTGTACCAAATTTCGTTCCATTCGGTTCCACCGTGTTCGAATTAATAGGGGGAATCGATTTTCACACAAAGATGGCCGCCATCCGCAAACTATTAAGCTAATGACCTATTAGATTTGTCAAAGGATGCTCCCTCCATAAAGGTATGTTGTTGCAAAATTTGGTAGAGATCGGATGATTAGTTTAGTCGTAATTTGATTTAAGCTTTGAACATTTGTGTGGCCGCCATTACGATTCCGTCAAGATGGCGGCGATATAAAACATGGCACTGGGGTGCCCTTTGCTAGTACTACCTCTGTACCAATTTCGTTCCATTCGGTTTCACCGTGTTCGAATTAATAGGGGCAATCGATTTTCACACAAAGATGGCCGCCATCCGCAAATTATTAGGCTGATGACCTATTAGTTTGGTCAAAGGATGCTTCCCCCACAAAGGTATGTTGTTGCAAAATTTGGTAGAGATCGGATGATTAGGTTAGTCGTAATTTGACTTAAGCTTTGCAAATTTGTGTGGCCGCCATTACGTTTCCGTCAATATGGTGGCGATATAAAACATGACACTGAGGTGTCCTTTGCTAGAGCTACCTTTGTACCAAATTTCGTTCAATTTGCGCTCACCGTGTTCGAATTGATAGGGGGGGGGGGACAGACATTCAGAGTACACACACTCACACACACACACAGACTCACACACGCACATACACACACACAGTCAGACACACTTTTTTTTCGCCCTGTAGTGATCTCATGTCTACTTTCATTTTTTGCAAAAATCGAAAGTAGGCTAATAAGAAGACACTTGTCAGAGGGTTTTTCGATGTGGTGTATATTATGAGGTGCAAGGGGTGAAAAGTGGGGGTTGAAGGATTCCTAACGGAGCGTGTATCTCTTAAACGACATAGGCGATGAGTTTGAAACTCAGCGGGAAAAAATCAGCTTAAGAGATAAGTAAATAGGTGTTCGACCGTTTTTTTTTTCATAAATCCAATTTAAGGGGCCCGTGGGAAGGGGTGAAATTCTGGGGGTTAAAAACAGGAAAGAAAGTGTCCTAACTGAATGACTGACTCACTCACTCTTCAAACTCAGGGAGAGAAAACTGCTTAAAAATAAGTAAATAAGAGTTCGACAGTATTTTTAATAAATCAAATTTAAGGGGTTCTTGGGGAGGGGTGAAATTCTGAAGAAGAACAAGAAGTTCCGTTAAGAACTATACAGCCTACTTTTCATGCCAATGATTATTCTACAGAATATGAACCTATCTAGAATAATGACGAAATTAAGTTGGTAATATCGAAATTTCTAATTAGTTCAAAATATACCTTGTATAATGTAGCCTAATAGAGCACTACAGTTGGCAGCCCTGGTGACTGAATATATTCTTAGTTCCATCTCTTAAGGTACAGAATACAAAATTTGGTTGAAGTCCAATGGACTTTACTTTCTGGATCTATCAGCACGCGTAAAAGCATGTTGCCAACAATGCCATGCGTGTGCTGGTCAGAAATAATCTGAAATATTATGATATTTTGTTGTGCCAATTTTGGATGAAATCCATTTGTTAGTATAGAAGTTACATGTATTTTAAAATTGGACATATCAGCAGGCATAGAATCATGTTGGCAGCACTGCCTTGTATTAATTACTCCAAATTAATCTAGAATGTCAGGTGCTATACGTGTGCAAAGTATAGAGCTGTTGGCTTGCATACTTTCTGATATATTGATATTAGGGTAAAAAATATAGACAGCATTTATTAACAGTTGGCAGCCCTGATTGCACTGAAGAATACTTATAGTCATATCTGATATGTTACACAGAGCACATGCGAAATTTAGATGAAATCCTACTGATAGTATAGAAGTTACATGTATTTAAAAATTGGCCCTATCAGCAGGCTTAGAATCATGTTGGTAGAACTGACGTATATAAGTTACTCCAAAATTAATCAAACATGTCAGGTACTATACGTGAGCATAGTTTAAAGCTGTCGGCTTGCACACATTCTGATATATTGGTATTTGGATAAAAAAATAGAGAGAGCAATTATTAACAGTTGTCAGCCCTGGTGGCTCTTAAGAATACGCTCAGTCATATCTGTTTATGTACAGATATTACATACAAAATTTGGTTGAAATCCAGTTGATAGTGTAGAAGTTATATGCATTTAAACATTGGACCTATCAGAAGGCTTAAAATTATTTTGGCAACACTGTCATGGTTGGCCTCCTGGAAATTAAACTGAAATAGTATTATCTACATGTGTGCCAATTTTGGAATAGCTCCCATGCATACCTTGCAGGATATCCAACATGGAGCTCAAATTTCTAGTGCGTTTTTTCAGCAGTTGGTAGCACTGACATCATTTTCAAATATGGACGTGAGCTATTCCGGTGCACATCTTGACTCATACTAAATTTGGTTTTGATTGCTGCAGCCGTTTAGGAGTTGATAGGGGGGGACACACACACAGCCAGACAGACAGACAGAAGGACAGACAGACAGACAGACAGACGGACAGACAGACAGACAGACAGACAGACAGACAGACACACATTTGACCGATCTCATAAGACTACTTTTTCCTCATTTTTGCAAAATGTGAAAAGTAGGCTAAAAAGAAAAAGTCCTGACTCACTCACTCACTCATCATCGCCCAGCCAAAATTATTGAAGTTAGAAACATGACATTTTGGGGATATGTTCTTTGTTCATTGTATGTCAAAACCGTACACTAAGAGAGGATTTTCGGATATTCAGGTTCTAAAGGGGTCTTAAGGGGTTTAAACCTACATTTTATTGAATAACAATATCTCACGTGTGGTTTCATTTGTGGATGTAATACTCGGCATATAAACTAATCATTAACAAGTAGTTCCGTGAAGAACTATACAGCCTATTTTCATATATCCTACTTATGTTAATTGCCTCTATTTAACACCCGTGGCTCATGATCTCGAGATTGACGGTCACGTTAAACTACAAGCTTCCTTTTCTATTTAACATACTCAATTTCAGTTTGATTGCTGTAATAGATTTGTAGATATTGAGAACCGACTAAATATTTCGGATGGTCGCCATGTTGGATTTTATATATGTAGGTCCTAGAGTTATGTACTGTTACATGCAGATTATTGTGAACGTGTAGAATTCAAACTTCAATCGCATAATTAGGACACAAGAAAAAACAAGGAGATTTAAAATTTTTTCACAGCTGCCATCTTGAGGTTATGGAAACAATTGAAATAAATTAGATGCCAGTGGATTAACATTCGGATAAAGATTTACTGTACCAAGTTTCACTGCACGCGGATGATTAAATTGCGAGAAACGTCCATGTGAATATTTATAATTCGCGTCACCGCCATGTTGGGTTTGTGATCACCAGGTTATTTATTGTCCTATAGGTGAACTTAAGTTCATAGCCCCTATGAACATTAAAAAATGCAGTTTGATTGCTAAAATAGATTCGTAGATATTCAGTATCGTCTAAATATTTCGGATGGTCGCCATGTTGGATTGTTAAATGTATAGGCCACAGAGTCATGTACCATTAAAGGAAAATTATTGCGTAGGTTCATTATTCAAACTTTCACTTCGATCGCATGACTACATCACAAGAAATAAAAACTTAATTTTAAAATTCGCACTGCCGCCATTTTGAGGTTATGTAAACAATTGAACTAAATTAGATACCAGTGGATTACAATGTGTATAAATATTTCCTGTACCAGGTTTCAGTGCGCTTGGAACATTAAATCGCGAGAAAGGTCTATTTAAAATGTTCAAATTCGCTTGGCCGCCATGTTCGTTTTGTAGTTAACCGGTTTTTGAAAATCTTATAGATGGACTTCCAGTAGTGCCCTTTATCTCAGTACAAAATTTTAGGGAGATACCGCTAATAGTTTCAGAGATATAGAATGCCAGTGAAATATTTCGCACATCCGCCATCTTGTGATTATGTAAACAATTGAACGAAGTTAGATGTCGGTACATTACAATGTATATAAACATATACTGTACCAAGTTTCATTGCGTTTGGTTGGTCAAATCGCGAGAAACGTCTATTTAAAAGTCGCAAATTCGCTTGGCCGCCATGTTCGTTTTGTAGTTACCAGGTTTTCAAAAGTCACATAAGTGAACTTATAGTAGTTCCCTCTATCACCATAGAAAATGTCAGGGTAATATCGGTAATAGTTTCGGAGATATTGAATGCTGGTGAAATATTTCGCACAGCCGCCATGTTGGATTGGTGAGTCGTAACAAAATTTGAAGGGCACGGTCGAGGTCGCCGGGAATAGTGCTATGAACTTTCCGAGTTTCATTGAAATCGCACCTGCCGTTTAGATTTGATTAGGGGGGGACACACACACGAATCACACACACACACACGCACACACACACGGACAAAAGGTGATCTCATAAGCCTATTTTTTTCAAAATTGAAAATAGGCTAAAAATAGGTAGCTTTCTAATGAAATCTACCTAAAGGCACTTGCCAACTGAGTACAGTTCACAATGTACTCGAATATAGAGCCCACATGAAGATATGTACCAAAACAAAATAACTAGGCACTGAAAGTCCACCTCGCTGTAGTAATCAAAACGTAGTGATATAACCAGTTATTTTAATAGTGCTACCATAATTAGACTTACAGTCTGGCACACAACACTTCCTAGGCATCTGAAATAGTTTAATGAAATATTAATGAAGAATTTGTTGGTTAAATTCATTAGTAGGTATTGGTTACACATGCAACTTAAGACGGGAAATACTCACTTCTACAACTTTCAGCAGGGCCATCAGCTTCATGTAGATGGGTGTGTTTAGAATTTGATTGATAACCTGTGTTGTTATGGTATCTGAAGTTGTGCATTTGGGATTTTCAAGGTGAAATGTCACGTCAAAATGAGTTCCCATGGCTTATGATTGCGATATTTACCCTAGAATAGTTGAGTTCGTCTCCGCAACGAAAACGGGATACGCTGCTGCTTCCCCCACTTCTGCCTTTTTTTTCACTCCCACCAGTGTTTGGCTGTCCTAAAATATAAAGCAAATTAGTCAAAATGAGAAATAAAAACATAAAAAAATAAAAAATAGTCGAAATCCATAAAACCTAAAAAATCAAAATTTGTCAAAAAAGCTCAAAAAGTAAAAAAGAAACGAAAATATTCGGTACTTAAAATCACAAAAAAAAACACAAAATAAAGGATATTTAGCATGTGGTCATACGTGTTTCTAGAACTTACGGACTCTACTAAACGTTGCTAATTCTACCAACAGCACGGCCTGAGAATTATATACGGCGATGGTTTAATTGATTCACACTAGCACTCGTAGTGGTATAAAGGTAAACTGCTAATCTTATCGACCGGATATGATTGAGTTTCCGTGAACAATTATCAGTCTACCGCGTGTTATCATGCCGGCATCTCGTAAGAAACGTTCAGTGTGTCCTTTACGTTTGGAAAAGTGGAGAAAACAATAAAAATTAATTACAAATGCACCAACAGTAAGATTCAGTGATGCACCGGGTTCATTGTTGGTTGTCACAACGTCCGGGTTCAATTTTCGGCTCTGACGAGGGAAGTACCCCAGCTCGAACGGCAAAAACCGACTGAAAGTGGGTTTAAAGTATACAGTTGTACCTATGTCAATAGCTACCAATGCCATTCATCTGTAAAAGTACGTGTTCGGTCGCCAGCACCATCTGAGTATGTGATAATGTGATCACCGTGGCATTTGAATTTGGACTATTGCAATGCGGGAACATTGTAAATAATGGAGTATGTCTACATGTAGCCCTTGTTAAGTGTGCGTACTGTTCCATTCCTCTGTGTTTTAATCACTTCATTGAAACTCCACATTTACACTTCGACGTCGAATGAAGGACAACACTGTATCTTCTATTGTACGAAAGATGCCTATGTCAACACGGTATTGCATGTGTTACGATTTCTCGTTGTTAGCAAGTGTTCAACCTTTTGCCAGATGATACTGCACCACATCTGTTTCTTGTTAATATAATGGTCCGAATTGCCTGTTCCACGGTAGTTTCTGCTGCGAATTGTGTTTCTGTAATCTTTTTGTAATGTTACCACATAGGCTATATGCTAAAGGTCTAACCAATTGCTAGGAATGGATTTTCCCTAATATAATGGTCCGAATTGACTGTTGCACGGTAGTTTATGCTGCGAATTGTGTTTCTGCAATCTTTGGACGCCGTAACTTCCAAACATTGATTGCACACTAATGCGGGGTTTTACAGATAAATGCCCGTGATGGGCAGTAGAACAGACATATCTTCGTATGTTAAGCGCACTGCCAGTCGGTTTTAGCCGTTCGAGCTGGGGTACTTCCTTCGTGAGAAGAAATTAATTCTGGTTTGAGGGATGAGATGGCTTCACTCAGCCTCGTGTGAGAAGTGGTGGGTTCAGTTCTTACCTCAGCTATTCTCAAAATAGTTTATGTGGTTTCCCCATTTATTATTCAAGAGAATGCTTGGTTGTTACCTATGGTAAGGCCACGACCTCCTTCAGCCCAAATTATTGCCCCAATTACATATACACACTAGTAATGCCATCATAATAACACACGCTATCAGAAATATTGCTCAAAGTTCACAGAACTATATAATCACGACTTCGCCTCGCCCCTAAATGTATCAACACACCCACAAAATATCTTAAAATCAATACATTGAAACAATTACAAATTTGATATATTACAGGACTGAACAACATAATTATTTTGATATTATCACATCTATTTCAGTTCCCCCAAAATAATATGTGTACGCCAAATTTTTGACTTAACAATAAAAGTTATTGCGCGCATAATGCAGAATCGATTTCTGCCAAATATGGCATACATTCTGAGTGCCTCAAAGCACCTAATTGAGAATATATGAACAGTTATACCTTTTAGTTCATATCAGTTTTACAATCTGGATGTACACCGACCGGGTGAAACTTTATAGGGTGTTTTGGTACCAACGCTAGCTTGCCTTGTAGTAGTACCTGCTGACAACGTTAAAAACGCTAGCAGTCATCCCGTACGACGATGTAGTTGAGTTGTACTTCTATAGATGGCAGCAAAATCGGAAAATTGGTGAGTATTCTTGTTAATGTTGTATATTTAATTAAAATTTGAATATATATCAATAGTAAATACATATTGCAGTGCTTAGAAAGGAATGCAATCGGTTTCGAACAATATTATATGAAGAAATTGAATTATATTGAATCACACATCGATTTTAGTCGATACACTGCACTCGAAAACGATATCAGTTACTATCGATATAATTCAAAGTAAGAGCTGGTGGCTGGTTGTTCCAACGCTTCCCGTCATACAAACGTGATATTTCTTAATTCGATTGATAGGAAGTACAGCACGGACAATTAAATAATACTGGTGTGTGATAAGTGCAGCTGTAATTTTGTCTTACTATTCATTTTTAATATTGTAGTATAGTAGCCTACTCTTTCTATTTGTACATATCTGTGGGGTAGGCCTATGTCATGCTATGTGCTTTGTGGAAACATCCACAACTATTCTGATAGAGCCTATGTTTTCTTCTCTACCTGATATCACAGGGGGAAGAAATCGCCTATTATTAGACCAGTTACTAAAATATGAAAGAAAGGAAGGAATATAAAGTAGTGGTGGTGGGGGGTGGGGGAATAGAGTAGGGGAAAGGGCGGGAAGGCACGGGCCGGGAGGGGAGAGGAGCGAGTAGGCCAGGTCGGGGACGGATCGCGCTCGAGAGTACATCGTCACGCCATCTCATATTGTCAGTTGGAACTATTTGCATCGAGCAATAGGTTGGGGTCAAAATTTTGCATTAAGTTGCAGCTCTACCCATATATCCTCCTTGATGTACACGTTAGAATGGCTTGTTTATGAGGAAAAATTAATATTTTATAGTTTATCCCATGAAGAAAAAACATACTTACCTCAAGTGGTGGGCTGTTGACAGTATAGATTACTTTGTAAAGCTAAACTCTTAATGTTCACCCTTCAAAATGGATTCTCTAGTTAGTAGTATAACATGGCTAGACGTATTGAATTTGATGAAAAATAGCCCTTGAATTCTTCACATCGTTTTAATATTGGATACAGCTTTTGAAATTTCGGACTCATTATTCGTTTTCAGATGATTAGAAATGGCAATGGTCAAAACTGCAAGTTACTTCGATTGGCCTTGGAATAGTAAGATTTAATTCATGGGACGAGGTATTATAATAGTACATTATGCAACGAGCCTATAATGGCTATAATTAAGACACGAGTATTTTTTATAAAACGAGCGTATGCGAGTTTTATAATTTCCATACGAGTGTCTTAATTACCATTATAGGCGAGTTGCATACGACTGTTTATGTTCGACGATAATTATAACTTTATTATATGTTTTAACATAAATATTCATAAATATCTGTTGAGAGTCAGCTACTGGAATTTTGTGATCGCAGAGCGAGCGTTGGGTGTTATAGCTTCGTCTTTCAAGAGCTTTGAACGGCCGACGCATGCGCTCTGCCATATGCAGCCATATGTTTACATCAGCCGTCCCTCAGTAACTAATATTGTCACCGCAGTCATTTGAAGACAATGCGCTGTGTAGAAATTAGTGTTAGTGATTTTAAGGTACTGTGCTATTTCTTGTCTCATATTCGCCAGTTTATTTACGCGAACTTATGGACGGTGGGTATTCCATGTCGGTAATTTATTATAGTTCGATGTTGTGTTTATGTCCGACATGTTGGATTTTGAGCGCATGCGCGAAATTATCGTTACCTAATTGGTCAATGAACGAGCTCTGATTGGCTGGAGAAACTGTATCGTAATGAAAAACGGTGTTATAATGACCATCATTATGATACAGTTTTCAAACACATAATAGTGAGGGTCGAACATAAATAAATAAACAAACTTACAAAGAAGACCTTTGATGTAACAAACAGTTCAAGCAAGAAGACAAATTGGTTCATGAAATATAGGAAGACTTCAGTTAGGCAGGGATCACGAGGCAAATAATAGTCGATAGAGGGGAATTCAGAAAGAAAATTAAGAAAACAAAATTTATAGTACCTACAAATAAGAAGACGGGAACATTGTGTACAAAACAAATGAAACATTAACACAGTCAAAGGATGAAGAGATTTTGGGAAGAGAAGAGGAAGAAGGGAAAGAAGTGATAATTGTGTCATCGTGAAATTTTCGAGTTCAAACACTGTTCTTAAGAGCAAAAATGATGTAATAATAATAATTTTAATTTAATTTAATTTAATTTATTTATTAAATACTACTTATGTTACATTATTGTGATATGTCTCACGAATCTGATGCCAGTACAGATTATCTGTGAGACATATTAATTATTATTTTCAACATATATACAGATTATATTTCAATACGAGAGTGCATGCAATTTTTTGTGTAATGATAATGATAATGGTGATAATGATAAAAATATTAATGTAAATAATTCAAGACACAAAACGTTACACTATAGTAGTTATATTAATAAATTTATGTTCGACCCTCACTATTATGGGTCAGAAAACTGTATCATAATGATGGTCATTATAACACTCTTTTTCATTATGATACAGTTTCTCCAGCCAATCAGAGCTCGTTCATTGACCAATTAGGTAACGCTAACTTCACGCGTGCGCTCAAAATCCAACATGTCGGACATAAACACAACATCGAACTATAATAAATTACCGACATGGAATACGCACCGTCCATATGTTCGCGTAAATAAACTGGCGAATATGAGACAACAAATAGCACTGTACCTTAATATAATTTATGTTCGACCCTCACTATTATGTGTCAGATAACTGTATCATAATGATGGTCATTATAACACTGTTTTCCATTATGATACAGTTTCTCCAGCCAATCAGAGCTCGTTCATTGACCAATTAGGTAACGATAACTTCGCGCATGCGCTCAAAATCCAACATGTCGGACATAAACACAACATCGAACTATAATAAATTACCGACATGGAATACGCAATGTAAATATGTTCGCGTAAATAAACAGGCGAATATGAGACAAGAAATAGCACTGTACCTTAAAATCACCAACGCTAATTTCTACACAGCGCATTGTCTTCAAATGACTGCGGTGACAATATTACTGAGGGACGGCTGATGTAAACATATGGCTGCATATGGCATTGCAAGCCCACAGAGCGCATGCGTCGGTCGTTCAAAGCTCTTGAAAGACAAAGTTATAACACCCAACGCTCGCTCTGCGATCACAAAATTCCAGTAGCTGACTCTCAACAGATATTTATGAATATTTATGTTAAAACATATAATAAAGTTATAATTCTCGTCGAACATAAACAGTCGTATGCAACTCGCCTATAATGGTAATTAAGACACTCGTATGGAAATTATAAAACTCGCATACGCTCGTTTTATAAAAAATACTCGTGTCTTAATTATAGCCATTATAGGCTCGTTGCATAATGTACTATTCTACACAGCGCATTCATTGTCTTCAAACAACTCCAGTGACAATATTACTGAGGGGCGGCAGATGTAAACATACGGCCACCATATGGCATTGCAAGCACACAGAGCGCATGCGTCGGTCGTTCAAAGATCATGAAAGACAGAGATATAACACCCAACGCTCGCTCTGCGATCAGAAAATTCAAGTAGCTGACTCTCAACAGATATTTATGAATATTTATGTTAAAACATATAATAAAGTTATAATTATCGTCGAACATAAACAGCCGTATGCAACTCGCCTATAATGGTAATAAAGACACTCGTATGGAAATTATAAAACTCGCATACGCTCGTTTTATAAAAATACTCGTGTCTTAATTATAGCCATTATAGGCTCGTTGCATAATGTACTATTATGTTATGAGTTAATGTCTAGTTAAGTAATATTTTTTAATGCGCCTTATGGCTAGTTGTTTGCTGTTAATGTTCGTCAATCCAGGTGCTAGTTCATTAAGTAGTGATGGTATAAAATAATTTAGTCTCTTGAAACCATAGCTAATTATACATAAAGGTTTTACATATTTAGTACTTGTTATGGCTCTTGTTTGTATGTTGTGAGAGACCTTATGCCTGAATCTTGGATCATGCTAGTAGAGATTCAGTACAGTAATTTGAAACAACTCTTTAGTATTAAAATAAGGGATATCAGTGAAATATAATAATAATAATAATAATAATAATAATAATAATAATAATAATAATAATAAATACATTTTATTATCTTATATGTTTTTGGTGTAAACCCTATGGGCAACTCTCAATATTATATTAATGCAATAATTGCCACAATATTACACTTGAGGTACCAATAACATTACAATCCTAACTACATAAGAGATGTGACAGACATGTCACATTCTGCTGGACAGAAAATGATGGGAAACTGCATTTGGAGATTGCTGACTGGCTAAACAGCAAATGTGATAGAAATTTGATTACCTTAATTCACAATTAAAGCCAGAGAATATTTCAGCATTCAATTTCATGCTTGTTAAACTCTAGTGACCGCGAAATGAAACTAACGGCAGTTAATTATGAAATTGTAGCATAGGAGTGTAAAATTGATGCGCTATATGATAAAAAAGAAGTGGAAATTGGTTTTTAATTGAATTAAATCTGGCTTTTTGGCCCTGCGTGTTATGAGACTTGATATCCGTTTACAAAACTCTAAGTTGACAGTTACTTTATCAGTAAGTTGACAGTTACTTTATCAATATTCATCCATTGTCTGTGGGGGAAGTAATGATGTAACCGCCAAGATGCGTGCCCCCTCAGCAAAGTGGACAGGGTTCTGATGCTGGTTAATGCATGTGAGATTTTTGAGGTGATATTCCACTTCCAAAGATTCGCATTGCACATGAAATGGAGGTCCCTTGGTTTATGTTTGCGAGAAAGTAAAACAAAAATCTTCCTTCCTTTGCGCCTTCCGTGTTCTAGGGTTACATATCGAGACTCAAGTCTCAAAGGTCCTGGGTATAATTCCCGGTTTTGATGAGAAATTATATTCTAGTCTACTGGCTGGAATGTAGTGCGATCAGCCTTGTGACAAAAGATTGAGGAGAGGTAGGATTGATGACTACCTAAACTATCTTTAAAGCGATTTTCCGTGGTTTCCTTCTCTCAATCAAAGAAAATACCGCTTTGGTACCTTCCATTAAATTTTTCTTCCAATTAAGAGACAGTTGACCTCGATGTTCCTCCCTCAAAACAACAATCATCACCTCCTTTTCCATTTAAGAATCCCACTACCTCATTTGTACTGTCACCGCAATATTTATTTATTTATGAAAGTACACAGGTCATAAACCCAATTCAGCACCTTCTGGACACAATTTATTACAAAGTAGATGATTGTAAATCTAAATAATTTTAGGAAAAGACAAGAAGAGAAAAAAGAATTAAACTGAAAACTACAAAATAAAATGAAAATCTTAAAATACATAATTAGTAGCAAATGCTAATGAATAAAGTGAACTGAAAATAATACAAAACAAATCATAAATATAAACACCTTGACGGAGCATGGGCAGTGCCTAATAATGAGGTACAGCTTATAATTTAGACACACACATTTTAGGTAGATTTCATTAGAAAGCGAACTATTGCAATGGGTACCATGTTTCGACTTCCGGAAAATTTCGACATATCTCCGCGTTTCACATCCCCCAGACCCCAAAACCACCGCCAGTTCAAAAGTTTATATATAATTTATGTATATATGTATATATATATATATTTATATCAGTTTCTTGTGGACACGATAACTGCCGTAATGTTGCACCAATCACTTTGAATTTATTACATAACATGTATCCCTATAAAATCTCGGTCGAGTTCGTTAATGGGCAAAATCGGTCGAAGGGGGTGAAAATGGGGGGCTTTTTTCGAAAAAGTGAAATTTCGCTATAACTCTCTTAATACGTGAAATATCGAATCCATTCAAAGTTCATAATATGTGTCGGATAAGTGCCAAAAATTTATGTCAAATAAGTTTTTTGATAGCACCAACCATTGACCAAAGGGGTGGAAAAAAGTGGGGTTTTCGGGAAACATTAATCATATCTCTCTTAATAGGCACAATATCAAAACCGTACAAAATGGACAATATTCCTCCAATAATTACCTAAAACTTTTGTCTGAAAGAATTTTCGATATGACCCACCATTACGCCACGGAGTGAGCAAAATGATTTAAATTATAAGAAAATTCCAAGTGCCAAGAGTGGTTGCCATGACAACTTTACTTTTAATTGATACGGGTTGAGCCATCAGCAGTTGCTATGACAACGCCACTGCACGAGACCACATTCTGTTTTCATATGTCTGTGGGAAGCGACTTCGGTATCGGAACTGGTAGCATGCTGAACTTCTATGCCCAAGGTCGCGGGTTCAAACCCGGCTGAAGTCGTCGGATTTACTAAGAGCGCCAAAAAACCATGAGTATGCTTTCCTTCGGAGGGGAAGTTCCAACGTTCGTTGCGAGTTGATGGTTCCGGTGGCATCTAGTAGCCAAGTTCACAGCTAGGTGTCGTTGATGGTAGTATTTTAAATTATGTAGCCTATTTTAGGTAGATTTCATCAGAAAGCTAACTATTGCAATGGGTGCCATGTTTCGACTTCCGGAAAATTTCGACATATCTTCGCGTTTCACATCCCCCAGACCCCAAACCACCGTCAGTTCAAAAGTTTATTTATATGTGTGTGTATATATATGCATATATATCAGTTTCTTGTGGACACGATAACTGCCGTAGTTTTGCACCAATCACATTAATGTTTTACATAATATTTAACCCCTTAAAAATCGGTCGAGTTCGTTAATGGGCAAAATCGGTTAAAGGGGGTGAAAATGGGGGGGGGGGGGGTTTCTCGAAAAAGTTATATGCCGCTATAACTCTCTTAATACGTGAAATATCGAATCAATTCAAAGTTCATAATATTTGTCGGATAAGTGCCGAAAATTTATGTCAAATAGGTTTTTTGATAGCACCAACCATTGACCAAAGGGCTGGAAAAAAGTGTTTTTTTCGGGAAACATTAATCATATCTCTCTTAATAGGCACAATATCAAACCCGTACATAATGGAAAATATTCCCCTAATAATTACCTAAAACTTTGTCTGAAAGAATTTTTGATCTGACCTACCATTACGCCAAGGGATGAGGAAAATGATTTCGGAATTAAAGAACATGCCAAGTACCATCAGAGGTTACCGTGACAACGCTTCTAAATTGATGAGGGATGAGCTATCAGAGGTTGCCAAGACAACGCCATTGCACGATATCACATTCATTTTTCCATCTGACTGTGGGAAGCGGCTAACTGGTAGCATTCTGAACTTATATGCCCAAGGTCGCTGGTTCAAAGCCGGCCAAAGTCGTCGGATTTTCTAAGAGCGCTAAAAACCCTCAGCATGCTTTCCTTTGGAGGAGAAGTTCCAACGTTCGTTGCAAGTTGCTGGTTGCGGTGGCATCTAGTAGCCAAGTTCACAGCTAGGTGTCGTTCACGTTATGATATGGTACAAAATTAGGAACTAGTACTTAAAATTGACCGTCTGCAGACCTTACCTGAATTACAGACTAAAACAGTCATCACAATTAACACCGTTTATCAGATTCTACACACCCGGGGTTACATGACCACGTTGTCGCAGCCCCTAAACTGAGGAACCAACAAAAATCTCTGCGGGAGATAAAATTTTGCGAGAAGAAGTAACAGACTGTCAGATAGTTACACATCAGTTCCAAACCTTGCATAAGGACAGTGTGATCACAAGTATAAAAATGAACCCCGAATGACAAGAAGGTTACCATCCCCATAAGACAATAAAATGATAAAAATATGCATACAAAAACGAAAAAAAGTTGATTTTTAACCTCCAAATGTAAAATACTTTCTTGCAATCAATGAGGTCTGATCCTCCTACGAAAACCTGCATATTTTGCCTATTATAGCCAATCCCCTAGTTTGCCCGGTGAAATCTACCTCCGCCTTCCGGCGTGCCGAGAGGATTTTTTTTTAGTTTGTTATTGAACACAACGTCTGATTCAATAAATATATCTATGACTGTAGTAAATTTATTGTAGATGGTCATTATTTTCTTGAAAGGTGAATTTAAGTGGTGGGAAGTTCTTGACCTTTGAATGTAAAATAATTACAAGTTATCAGATATTTGTCAAACACCCAGCTACATGGGGTTGATGACCACGATGGCACGAGTTCCTAAATGAAATATCAGCATTATCAGCAACAGCATCTAATCGAGTGTGACCACAATCAATGGGAGGCCAGAGGTGGCAGATGCCTCTACTGAGCTCTTTGATGTATTTCATTTTTCATCTTGGTGCTTAGAACATCATGGCCATCAGTTTCATAAACGTGGGTGTGTTTAGAATTTGATTGATAACCTGTGTTGTTATGGTATCTGAAGTTGTGCATTTGGGATTTTCTAGGTGAAATGTCATGTCAAAATGAGGTCCCATGGCTTATGTTTGCGATATTAATCCTATAGAGCATCCAGCGTTTAGAAAAGACTGTGGAGCCTTATGGCGACAGTGTTGCTAACTCTAGGCATAGGTAGCGCTGACGTCATACGTTATGTTCACCCGCTTCGAGTACTGCGCTTTCATAAGTTAGCGAGACAACCACAACCCCAGCAGCTACCTGAAATAGAACACGCCCAGGAAGGAGCAGTTTTGCAGGTGTTAACGGATTGGGCCAGTATTAAGGATACTGTATGGGAAGAGAACCTATAACGACATTCATTTCGTTGTGATATGACGCATTACTGATTGACAGATGTCGAGAGCACAACCCTTACTTCCTTCCTTCTCGGATGTATGCAGACGATGTTAACAATTTTTATGTCAGCAATACTGTTGGTCATCACCTCTTTAGTTATTAGTTATGCTGTAATTTAGTTTCTTTCAATTTTATTCTTGTTGTTTTGTTTAGATTAATATTTGTAATATTGTAATGAGTTAGTCGTGCGGTTAGGGGCGCGCAGCTATACATTCGGGAGATAGTGGGTTGGAACCCAACTGTCGGCAGCCATGATTCGATCGAACAGAAAATAAATCAGACACACGACAGTAACACCAGTGACGGATAGTGCTTCAGAACTTATGTTGTCGGCGGAACTTAGCACGTGCTCCACTCCGGGCGAGCATGCAGCACAGGACGAGGCTCTTCTTTCCAGCGTGCTAACCTCGAAATTGTTTGAATTACTAAGACGTAATATAAACGATACTTGTACGCAATAACAAAGGTAATCAGTTGGCAGATAATTGTAGGAAGCTATTATGACGAAAAATATATATGTTCAGAGTTCCTTCATGATAAAAGGTGAGGCAACAAAACCAGTGTAGGGGGGATTACCGTTAAAAGTAAAAGCCTATAAGACCCACAGTCTTTTCTAAACGCTGGATGCTCTATAGAATGGCTGAGTTCGTCTACGTGACGAAAACGGGATACGCTGCTGCTTCTCCCAATTCTCCCTTTTGTCCAATCCCACCAGTGTTTGGCACTCCTAAAATACAAAGCAAATTAGTCAAAATAAAAATAAAAAATACAAAACTTAAAAAAATCAATATTAGTCAAAATCCATAAAACCCCAAAAGACAATCAAAATGTGTCAAAATTTGTCAAAAAAGCACAAAAAAATCAGTACTGGTACCGTACTTAGAATCTAACAGAACACGAATGTCAAAATTAGTCACAATACCAAAAAAGCTAAAAAAAAGAAAAAAAGAAAAGAAAAAAACAAAGTTCGATGCTTTTCAGTCGGTCAACACGATTGTACCCAAATGAGATGGGTTATTCCCTAATCCTGAAAACAATTTACATGAGATTAATAAATACACTTGAAAGGAAGGAAGGAAGCTTTCAGTTTTACGTGACCGTTAATCATGCGATCATGAGCCACGATACCTCCTTTTTACGTGGAATCCGAACCACAGGACATGACATTTCACTTCAAAAATCTCACATACATTGACCTTGAATCGAACCCGGTCCACCTTGGTGAGGGGCCAACAGCTTGACCACTGTGCCACCACGACCCCTAAAATACACTTGGATGACCAGTTTCAATCGTTAAGCGTTCATCATCAGGTCCTTTACACCTAAGCTACAATATTTTTATGTCTGAAAATATGGGTGAACATATTTACAATATGACACTTCTTTAGTTGCGGTATTAGTTGAGATTATTCAACTCGTCAATATTTGTTAGTTATAGTCTATGCGATGTTTTGTTAAAATACTGAAACTTGCTTGTTTTGAGTGAATAAGTGATTGTAGTTAAATGGTCAATTCAGGTTGTATTGTACAGGCTACTTATCTGGTTGAGTCTTGCGAGTCCTGGTGAGAGCAGTTGTCTTCGTCACTATCTAGACTCAACTGGGGGAGCTTCCTGTGTGCCATGGTCTCTTATATACCTGGGTATTTCCACTCTCGCATACCTAAGTTTCTGTGTTGGTGACTATATGTGGCCAAGTCTAGTCTCCCTAATGTGGTGTATGTTACTTTATTCAGGATACTCTTCAACTATTAAAGACCTGGTTTCAATTCCTGCCATGCATAAACTAATAGCCAGGCACTACAGCCCGTGAATGGCCTAGGCCTACCAAGCGACCGCTGCCCAGCCATTTGGCCTGCTGATATTGGGGTGACACGTGGTCAGCGCATCGGGTCCCCTCAGCCGTTAATCTTAGGTATCGTGGCCGGGGCGCTGCCTCACTGTCAGACAGCTACTTAATTGCTCTCATGAGGCTGAGTGCACCCCATTCGAGCCCTCACGTCAGTCCCTGATGGAGCCGGGAATCGAACCCGGGGCCTCCGGGTGAGAGGCAGGCGCGCTACCCCAACATAACCTAATAGCCATATAAGCGCAATAAAAACAATCACAGTTAGTCAAAAGAGCTCAAAAAGTCCATAGAAACACAAAAATCAAAATAAAAACAAGTAGTTCCGTGAAGAACTGAAATGAAAATCCACAGCCTGCTTCCAGTCTCCGACCGGGTCAGGAATGGAATGAATGAAGCCCCCATCTAGCGGCGAGGATATGAACTCTGCCGGCTGCCGAGGCCTGACGCACTCCCCTGGGGCAATGATTAAATGAATGGCAGATGAAATGAAATGATAGTGGAGAGTGTTGCTGGAATGAAATTTTGACAGGGAAAACCGGAGTACCCGGAGAAAAACCTGTCTGCCTCCGTTTTGTCCAGCACAGATCTCACATGGAGTGACCGGGATTTGAACCACGGACCCAGCTGTGAGAGGCCGGCGTGCTGCCGCCTAAGCCACGGAGGCTTCTCCGTGAAGATCTATACAGCCTATTTTCATATATCCTACTTATGTTAATTGCCACTATCAACATGCACAATTTCAGTTTGTTGCTGTAATAGATTCGAAGATATTGAGAACCGACTAAATATTTCGGATGGTCGCCATGTTGGATTTTATATATGTAGGTCCTAGAGTTTTGTACTGTTACACGCAGATTATTGTGAACGTGTAGTATTCAAACTTCAATCGCATAATTAGTACACAAGACAAAACAAGGAGATTAAAAAAAATTCACAGCTGCCATCTTGAGGTTATGGAAACAATTGAAATAAATTAGATGCCAGTGGATTAACATTCGCATAAAGATTTACTGTACCAAGTTTCACTGCACGCGGATGGTTAAATTGCGAGAAACGTCCATGTGAATATTTATAATTCGCGTCACCGCCATGTTGGATTTGTGATCACCAGGTTATTTAAAGTCCTATAGGTGAACTTAAGTTCATAGCCCCTATGAACATTAAAAAATGCAGTTTGATTGCTAAAATAGATTCGTAGATCTTCAGTATCGTCTAAATATTTCGGATGGTCGCCATGTTGGATTGTTAAATGTATAGGCCATAGAGTCATGTACCATTAACGGAAAATTATTGCGTAGACTCATTATTCAAACTTTCACTTCGATCGCATGACTACATCACAAGAAATAAAAACTTAATTTTAAAATTCGCACTGCCGCCATCTTGATGTTATGTAAACAATTGAACTAAATTAGATACCAGTGGATTACAATGTGTATAAATATTTCCTGTACCAGGTTTCAGTGCGCTTGGAACATTAAATCGCGAGAAAGGTCTATTTAAAATGTTCAAATTCGCTTGGCCGCCATGTTCGTTTTGTAGTTAACCGGTTTTTGAAAATCTTATAGATGGACTTCCAGTAGTGCCCTTTATCTCAGTACAAAATTTTAGGGAGATACCGCTAATAGTTTCAGAGATATAGAATGCCGGTGAAATATTTCTCACATCCACCATCTTGTGATTATGTAAACAATTAAACGAAGTTAGATGTCGGTGCATTACAATGTATATAAACATATACTGTACCAGGTTTCATTGCATTTGGTTGGTCAAATCGCGAGAAACGTCTATTTAAAAGTCGCAAATTCGCTTGGCTGCCATGTTCATTTTGTAGTTACCAGGTTTTCAAAAGTCACATAAGTGAACTTATAGTAGTTCCCTCTATCACCATAGAAAATGTCAGGGTAATATCGGCAATAGTTTCGGAGATATTGAATGCTGGTGAAATATTTCGCACAGCCGCCATGTTGGATTGGTGAGTCGTAACAAAATTTGAAGGGTACGGTCGAGGTTGCCGGGAATAGTGCTATGAACTTTCCGAGTTTCATTGAAATTGCTCCTGCCGTTTAGATTTTATTAGGGGGGGACACACACACGAATCACACACACACACACACACACACACGCACACACACACGGACAAAAGGTGATCTCATAAGCCTATTTTTTCAAAATTGAAAATAGGCTAAAAATAAGCAGACATGTGTGTAAGGGTTTTTCGATGTGGTGTATATTATACGGTGAAAGGGGTGAAAAGTGGGGGTTGAAAGATTCCTATCGGAGCGTGTATCTCTTAAACGACATAGGCGAGAAGTTTGAAACTCAGCGGAAAAAAAGCAGCTTAAAAATAAGTAAATCGGTGTTTGACTGTTTTTTTATAAATTCTATTTAAGGGGCCAATGGGGTGGGGTGAAATTCGGGGGAAAAAAGGAGAGAAAGTGTCGTAACTACAGACTAACTCACTTATTCATCAAACTCAGGGGGAAAAGACAGCTTAAAACATAAGTTAATAGTTGTTCGAGCGTTTCTTCATAAATCCAATTTAAGGGGCCCATGGGGAGGGGTAAAATTCTGGTAAAAGTAATTGTAAGAAAATGACCTGACTGACTCACTCTCATCAACGCCCAGCAAAAACTATTGAAGTTGGAAACATTGAATTTTGGGAATATGTTCGCTGTATTGCGCCCTTACCCAACGGTCATAGGCTAAGGTCGCATAGATTTCTGTAATGCTAGAAACAGCGTTTAATTGAGCCTCGATTTGCAGGGGAGAAGGAAGTCTGATTTTGCGTCATTTTAATCATGCTAAGCTCCTGCCGCAGTGTTATTGGGACGAGTCATGCAACTGGCCACTTGATAAACCGAGGGAACGTCGCATGGAACTCGCAGACAAAGGCTATTCGAGAACATACTTCTATAACGCGCATTTGCCACGCAGGTGTACGCTCAAGGACTTTCGGAGAGGCTTGCATCAGATTACGTTCTGGAAGTTTCTGTAGTACGTCTTATTCTGGTTTCGCCACGCCCCTAAATAGCGAAATTAATTCATTTCTACGATACGGCAACACCCAGGATCGAACCATTGACATCAATAAGCCGGAAGTAATCCTGAGATTTTTTACAGTTGAACAGAATAATTAAATCATCAAAAAAATTAATAAATCAGTGGTCCAGAACTGAGATCCTTCCGCGGATCCGTCTGGGGTGGAGAGTTTGTTGTGAGAGTGGGGATGGCGTCTATTTCGCCACAAATAGTCCGGAGGACGCAGTGTTGATATCCCCTAAAATTACGATCGATTATCGATCGTAATCCTATGATTCGACGGACCTTACTATCACGAATAATGTGTACCCAGTGTTTTGAAATAAATGTGTTGGAATACGGAGCTCTTGCGTGTGGAACGATCTTCAGGTGCTCTGTCGCCATGTTTTAGATATATTGCACCCCTGCGCAGTGCAGAGGGGAGTTTTTTTCAGCAGACCACATGGGGAGGAGATAGTCTTCCGCAGTTTGGTTGTCACGCAGTTAGCACGCGAGTGAATGGTAGTTGATGCTTAGTTTCGCGAGCCTGCTCGAGACTGTTGAGGTGTTCGCAATGTGATGTTGTGCAGTTCGACACATTTTCGATAAACAGTTACAAGCACTCGCGATAAGTCAGTTTACAGTCAGTCGTCATGCAGTTTTCACGCTACAGACAATGACACTCAGTTGTATGTACATGGTCAGTATGATTCAAGGCTGCAGGCTGGACAGCTCAGATAAACAGTAGTAATTTTAGTAGGCAGCATATGTGTACAGGGAGAGCTTGCAGTGTTACATGTTAATACAAGTTGTATAGCTGTGGAAGCAGTACTGTCAGTCGCAGAAGTTGGGAGGAGCGCAGTTTGTTCGCCCGAGACTCGAACCCTCGCCGCTGGAACCAGGACAGTTCTGTGAATGAACAGGGGGAAGAGAGAACGCATCGAGGTCGTCAGCCCGGCGCGCAAGTGAAGAGTGGAATAACAGAAGTAGTGGCGTGTGATCTAACGAGTGCTGCGCAATCCTAGCCCGATTTTTATATGAAAGGTGTATTGTGATGCAACATACACGTGTTGGATAATGTACGGAAGTACAATAGACGTACCAATAGTGTTATATCTTTTTGTAAGAATAAGGTGAAATTTAGTGCTAATCATGATTATCAATCACTTAGTGGAGTAGTGCATTGAATGTGAATATGTGTAGTGCCGGTATGGTGTGAAAGGCACATGGCTAGGGGTTGCTGACATCTATTGCTGGAGAGGATGACGACCAACGCTGGAAGTATGATGAGTATTAATTTCCATTAATTATCTATGTCATAGAGCCTCCGTGGCTTAGGCGGCAGCACGCCGGCCTCTCACCGCTGGGTCCGTGGTTCAAATCCCGGTCATTCCACGTGAGATCTGTGCTGGACAAAATGGAGGCAGACAGGTTTTTCTCCGGGTACTCCGGTTTTCCCTGTCAATATTTCATTCCAGCAACACTCTCCACTATCATTTCATTTCATCTGTCATTCATTTAATCATTGCCCCAGAGGAGTGCGTCAGGCCTCGGCAGCCGGCACAGTTCATATCCTCGCCGCTAGATGGGGGCTTCATTCATTCCATTCCTGACCCGGTCGGAGACTGGAAGCAGGCTGTGGATTTTCATTTTCATCTATGTCATAGTTTTATGGGCCGTGTTTATTATAGTTTGATACAGGAATAGATATTCGTCTTAGTATAATATTAGATTTTTTTTTAGTTTAAGTATCATTTGTGGTAGGTTAAGTGTATCCGTGACGACGGGAAGCTGTCTTGCTTAATTCAGGAGATGCTTAGCGATGATGTTTGTTCGCAAACCGCGCCGAATTGTACACTGATAGGAATGCATGTGTTCACCCCATTATGTTGTATGTATTTCAGCCCCAGGATGAAGGCGCCGGAAAGAGCAAAGGCACGTAGATTTAGAAAGAGAGAGATTTAAAGAATATAAAATTTATAGACACACTAATGACGCAGGTTATTATTAATAATAATAATAATAATAATAATAATAATAATAATAATAAGCATGACGTCAACTAGGGATAATAATATCAATATCGAGAGTAATAATGATGTCAGGTATGGATAGAAGGGGAGGAAGTCTAAATGTTAATGTCCTTATTACGACGCATGTGGTAGTAATTATTCATACGGATGCACTCTGAACTGTGTCAGGGATGATTTGACGCGTCCTTTCTCTTAGATTAACGCAGGTAAGTGTGGTATTGAGTAGGAGAAATATTTAGGGTATCCTTCTGAGTGTATTGGGAGAGCAAGCTGAACATCGGCTTAATCGTGGTATGTTAATGAGAACATAGTTTGAATGTATGCCATGTGATACCGGAAAGTTCCATGAGGCCCCGGTGGTTCAACGAGGAATAATTAAAATGGTATAATGGAATTTTAAAAGGTATAAGAAGTTGCAGGTGACACAGCCATATGTCACTCGATTGCCAACTGAAAAGGAAAGGAAGGTAAGTGAGGTAGATTGGGCATACTCTGTGGAACAGGTGAGATTAAACTATGTGTACAGGTTTTGTGTGATAAATAGAACCACGATGATGTTATTGCTCCAAGACCAGGTTCCACTCAGGTCGAACCAAAGACTATCTAGACGGTGAGGTCATTTCTCCTTGTGTTTCCATCAGGCTTGTGTATCTTACTAAGAGTGCAATTTGGGGGGCCCACAGCATTTAGTGTCTGAATGCGGTAGCACTTGTCAAGGTCGTACACACCCTGCCCCTCTCCATAACGGGACTCTTTGCGTTTCAAAGGAGGCTAGTTTGACAGTCATGGTGACAGCTGATTCCTTAGTCAGAGAAACTTATATAATATTCAGATTCATTTCCAAAATTAACTCACGATTGAGATCCACATATGGTACAGTAGTGCACTAACCTTGTGATCCAAGTCTATTATAAAGGTATTAAATGTGATAATATTTATGTCAATTATAATAATAATAATAATAATAACGATAATAATAATAATTTGTTATCGAGTTGAGGGTAAACTTATGTAAAGGGTACTCTAATCCAATAACCTTTTGTGTCCTGACATTGCCGCGAAGATTTTATTCAAATAGATTAATAACCAGGTGGATATTATTATTATTATTATTATTATTATTATTAATAATAATAATAATAATAATAATAATAATAATAATAATAATTCATGGATCTCAAGACCGAATTTATTTTAGGGTACTGTTACCCAGTAACCTTTGGATAGTTGATTCCATCACGGCAGTAATAATTAAAGGTGATAGGCTAATCATATTGATAGCAATAATAATAATAATAATAATAATAATAATAATAATAATAATAATAATAATAATAATAATAATGGTGACTTTTATTATAAGGGGATCCGTTTGGTGATTGGTTTCCCTCTTCGTGAAGTTGATTGCTCTCTCTCGGATATTAGCAAGCGTCTGTGAACGTGCAATGCTCTGAAAAGGGTAAGTGAGAGTCCTTGCTTCGAAGCCTACGAGTGTATATATTTTTCCTGTTAGCTTTTCAACTTGTAAATACATATTTGTGTTATGTTGTTTATTGTAGAGTCGCAGGCATCGTTGACAAGATACACCCACCGTTGTTTAATTTTTGTCGCTCGGTGCGGTATGCGAGCATAGAATTTTTTTTTTGGTATCTGGAATATGCAAATTTGCTGCATACAGCTGGCATTCATTTTGGTTTCCTTATTTTCATGCCTTACGCTAAGCTATTTTGTTTTTGCCATTGATACTCGCAAGCATCTCGAGTTGTATTTATGTGTATAGTTAGTACACGCCCATAAAACTTTGACAGACAGTATTGAATCCGGGACCCGGATCATTTTGTTACGAGTCCTGAGTTCAATCCTTCGTTGATCATATTTCTAAGGTATTTTGTGTTTATTTTAATTGACAGTGTAGCACATCTCAAACTCAAATCTCATTGGGGTCATATGATTGTAAATTTGCCAGTTGGTATTTATAAGTACGCATTGATGTATGCTTAAAGGCTCAAAGGTATAAATGTCCCAAATTTCATAATAATCTGAAGGGCAAATGTTGTAGTTATGAATAATGGATATATAAGTATGGTGATCTGGTGAAAGTGTTATAATCCACCAAAAGGGATCACATGGGCAATGTTGTCAGATCATTTCATGAGATGATTATCTCATGAATATTATAATTATGGAAGCCCTAAATTAATGGTGGATATGCCAATGGTTTGAGGTTTGTTGTATTAATTAATTGGCATACAACGGCAAGATGCCATGGTATTTGGAATATTGAATTCAGAGATGTGGAATGTATTACAGTGAATATTAATTATGGTCAGATCAGATTGATTTTCATCTTGGCATATGATCACTAATTGGTCGTTTATTTAATTGAGAGATTGGATTAATTGATTGGTAATCGATTTGATAAATGATGGGATTCAAAGTTCAATTAAAGTTCAATTGATTTGATTTGAATATTATTTGATTCACAGAGTGTTTGAATTGATGATTAATCTAATTAATATTGATTTATTTGGATTGTAATTAATTTAATTGATTGATTTAATTAAAATGCAATCAATTTAATTATGGGTGATTAATTGAAATGTAGTTAATTCAATTATAGTTGATTAGTCGAAATGTAATTAATTTAATTGAGGTTGATTAATTTAATTGGAATTTAATTACTCTTTTTTATGAGTTTTGACATTTTTTTAAAATTATTTTTACTTTATTTGATCTTTTGGATTGTTTTAAAGTTTTTTTCGTTATTTTGGTTTTCTTTTGGATTTATTTCAAGATTTGTAATTCGTTAAGTTGTTTTGGAGATTGGTTCAATTTTTGGATAGTTTCTCATTCTAAATTTTGATTGTTTTGAGTTAATGTTTTTGGTTTCAACTTTCTTTTCAATTATTTTTTTGTATTTCTTTACCAGTGTTAATAAAGTTGTTTTTCCTTTGTTTTTTTGAATCCTGTGTGTGATGATTTATTAATCAGCCCTGTTGATCTTCCAAGTGATGTATCCCAGGACAGTTATTAGCTTCAAGTAGGACGCACCACCCCTGAGATTAGAATCCTCTCCTGAAGGTCCTATGTTCAAAAGGGTACAGTATGTCGGAAACGTAAACTAAAGAAATATTTTTGTTAATTCGGGTTCTGAAGATGTGTTAAGGGGGTAAACTTGCATTTCATTGAATAACGATATCTCATGAGTTGTTCCTTTGGGGATGTGATATTCGGCATATAAACTAATCATTAAAAATAAGCAGAGATATTGTGCCCATTCAACAATGAAATATGCAAATCACAGTTTGCCAGCAATGCTCAATCGGGAGTATCGGGGTTCATGGTTTGTTCTCCAACTCTGTGACCTAAACACTTTGGATTAAACAGAGTATACACTTCCCAAAATAAACAAAACTCAACTCCTACTATTATAACATTTAATTATCCAAATATATGGCGCTACAAAAATTAAACAAATAAAAAATACTGACACTTCACTTCACACTTGTCCAAAGTTGAACAAGGAATTCATATTAAACAATTATCAGATCATAATAACTGGTTTGCCACAAACCAACAAACTTCTACTAAGTTTCACTTCCATAGAGTGTCCTTTTAAATTCTTCAAAATAAGAGCCCCAAACGGCTCGGTAATGTATACTTACACTGTGCTATCAATTTAATACACATCCATTATTATTTACATGAGTATATCTTTTAATCATAAATATCAAAATTACCAAATATTGTTAATCATCACCTAATTTTGGGCTTTCACAATGCTCATATGTTACCATCCCTCTCTCTCAAGTCAACAACTCACTACTGTGATTGGGAAAAACTTGCGTACTCCCGAGCTACAGAATACTACTGAACAAGTCAAATTAAGATCACTCCTGGAATCTAATGTCTTCAATAGAATTCGCGAATCATTGAATCATATAATCATAGGGATTTATCATTATTTGTCTTAAAAGACAATTATATTTTAAGAAAGCAACGATCTGAACTCTGCAATCGATAATCATTTATATAAAGGGACCTCGGTTCCAAGACCGGGTCGTTCAAACAATCTCTAAACACTCGTGTGTATTATAACTCAAACAGACCGTTCCCCAACCTACCGCAATACATCGAGGGTGAGGTTCTATCCTTGACTACTTAGCGTGATTTATTGCACGGAGACAGAGAGTCCCCAGTCTCGCTGCTACAAGAGACTGGCTACCATCAGCTTTCATACAGCTGTTTCAAATGTAATTCTCTGACAGACAAGGCTTCTAATATTGATTCAACAGACCTATTCTCTTGGCTTCGGTATATAATAATTATGAAGTGTCCTCATTGGCGGGTAAGAAAAATTCAATAATACAACCAACACGGACGACTCTGACTTCGATCCTTTCAAATGCCTCGGGAGCAAGTATTCCAAATTGGAGGACTTATACATTTGCTACTTAGGGCAGGTCTTGCCTTATACCAGCGCTCATAATACAACTTAATAGCACACTTATTACCATACAACATACAATGCCTCGTGATCACCGTCACAACTTTTGAGGACTTACCACAGTTCAATTACCCTGACCAACTGTCCCTCATTATTAGTTTTACCGAGCATTTCAACGCATTCCTAGCGTGATAAATTAATTCAATGCGCTTCATGGCGCTTATACTTTAATTAGCCAAGTTGACTTCAAAGAATTAATAAATTCAAAATCAACGTTTGATCTATATCTCAAATATATATTACTCTTCTCCCTTGACAATAATCATTTTTACCATAAGGACATGTATTCATAACATGTATTAATTCATCTTAAGGAGCTCGGAAGCTACTACTTTTCATATAAAATTCATCGTACTATTCATTCATTTATATATTTATTATTTTATTATTAATACGCTTGCTTTCTCATATTTATATCATTTATCAATTACTCTGATATTTTACTGAATACTTTCCCCAAGGGATTCATTTACATTTCACATATTTATTATATTTATCTCAAATTAATCGTTCAGATCGCGCTATTATTCTTTTACTTGATATTCAACATCCCTACTCTCTCTCTCATGAGTATTATACGCAAATCCTCCCAAACACATATTATAATGAAATAGTTACTCACATGACTGTACGGTCAGCGACCGAATCCTCCAGCGATGGAACATGTTTGCCCACTCAATGCTTTTTAAGCCATTTCCATAGATACACTTACACTCAATGGCACTTCTTTAATAACACATAAAATATTTACCTTAATCACTTGGAATACAATGAATACCATTTTGTATTCGTTTCACTTAACACACTATAAATTCACAAAAAATATTACACTCAAAAATGTTCACTATATTTACATTACATAACCATTTTATCACTTGGGCGTTAATTATTCGCCTTACACACGTGATTTCTTTTCTTTCCCGTTTCCAAGGGTGGCAGTTATAGAACTTCGGCTTCCTAATCTGACGAGATGATGGAAAGTCTCGATTGAACTACACCTCACTGGAACGGCTGATCTTCAAATCCGGGGTTTGACTATCGGCTTCTATATTTTAACTGCACGATGTCGTTTTCTTATTAGACGCTAACTTGTTCGTCTAGACCACAGTTTGTCCTTAATGGATTACTATTACGACCGCTCAAATAGTTTATCGGTGACCTAGTAATTTCCTTGCATTACTTGCTATTACTTTAATTTATAGCTTATTGGAGTTCCCCAATGTTTACCGTTCATTTGTCTATTTTTGACAAAGCCTGGAACTACAATTCCTAATTTTTATCGTCCTGCGCTCTAGTCCCTATCTTTCCGGAAAACTAGGCGTTACTTATTTCGTTTTACCTTTTTTTTAGCGTATGGCTTTTATGCCGGGAGTGTCCGAGGACATGTTCGGCTCGCCAGGTTTGTAGCTGCTTCGAGACGGACACCCAATGGGTGAGCTACAAGTACGGTTGGGAAGGGAAGTAGGAATAGAAGAACGAGGAGTTGGAAGGTAGCGGCTGTGGCCTATAGTTAGGGACCAACCCCGGCATTTGCCTGGAAGGAAGATGGGAAACCACAGAAGACCATCTTCAAGGTTGCCGGCGGGGGGATTCGAACCTCCTCGCCTCCCGGATGTGAGCGACTGCCAACAGTCTTGCCGTAACCATGGCTAACCACGGCTAACTCACCCTGATCGGGTTCCTTAACATCGATAGAATTGTCTATTTCACTTCCTTTGGTACCTCGAAACCTTATGATGCTTTGTGTCTTTAACTGAACTATTATTCGAGTACCTATCGCCTGTTATTTCTTCAAATCCACAGCCTAACTTTGACTGTACTATTGAACTTGAACGATAAAATCTGAAGCTTGCCGATATTAATCCTAAACTAGGATTCGAATATGTCTCCACACGGCGATACTAATGACGATACTGCTCGGCCACTCCCAACGGGGTGCTCGTTGGTGATACAGCGTATCACGACCTCTGAAGGTCCGGTAAAGACTGCATGCTCTCCCTGGTTCAGCCAGAGTATTTATACAAATCAGCGACAAAAAGATAAAATCCAAATCTTCTCCAGCACTAACTTTTGAAGTAATCGTCGTATAATTTTGAAAAATATATCTCTGGATAGCTCGTGTTCTAAACGTCAACTGGTTTCTTTGATCATGAAAGTCGATCGCACAATTCCAAGATATTAAATAATTTTGCTCTTCAGATACGTGGGTGTTGCGGTTTACTTTTCTCTCCCTACCAACTCTGGTCTCGGGGAATTTTTAATTCCGTCATGCTGCGTCGGTACATCTTTCCTGTGCAAATATTATAAACTTTTTCCCCACACAAAAATCTCTATTCCAAAATGATCCACAATGATGTGTTTCTTTTATTAATTAAATGCTCGCAAATGGCTTATTTCTAATTATTCCTCTTCTTGAGCAATTGTGATGTTGTCATTTTATAGCTGCGTAAGGTCTATTTCCGAAACCTCTTCTCTCTTACACGCAGCGGAAAGTTTTTATCGTTCTATTAATAATCATGAGTCGGCTCCTTATCGATGTGTCAAGCAATGTCTCACGTCCACATGACTCGTGGTTACCTATTCTTGCGCCACGTTATAACAGCCCACTCCTAAAATCTTCCCAAGTCATTCTAAAGACTGTATTATTTCCTCTCTTCTTTTTCAATTAAATTATGGATTCGGCGCTTGAACCAATAGCACATGGGTTCAGATCTCCCCAACTTAGATTAATAAATTTTCGAAATTTTGAGGAAATTTATTTAAACATATTTCATAAACATCTTATTTTTTCAGTGTCGAAGCCATCATAACACTTCTCTGTACCTTCTGGTCTTCTTTTACAAGCACTTCCCTTCTCTGGCTTGTTTTGGTCCCACAGGGTTTCCATTCATTCATTTCCTTTAAGCGGACGTCCACACTTAAGGTTATAAATCATTTGTTTCGATCGGGTGTTTCTCGGTCTCCTCACAGTCCGGCGATCACTCCAAACTTGTGTCAGAGAGTTTCCTTTTTCTCTTTTCATGGGACTGGCGTTCTGCCTGTCTGTCTCTCTCTTCTCGGGTTATTCACTGTCATCCTATTTACATTCCCTTAAGGCTTCACGGGTGCGGTATGGCCCTACCCCGTTACTCCTTTCTTTATTTCTGTCTTCTAGACTCAAATTGTACAGAATTTCATTTTTCCTTAAGAGTAAGGTCTGTCCCTACCCGTCTCTTCTTGGTTCTCTTCCTTCTCCCTCATCTCGTATCGAGATGGCATTTTCCAAAAAAATCTTTTTTCTACTCTTTTATGGGTGCATCTAGGCTTAACCCGTTACCTGTTCTGGGGTAACCTTTTTTCTATCCTTTGTGCCTCCACCTTACATCTCGAACTGCTATTATTCCTCCTTTATCTTCTTCCTCATTCTCTTCTTCTTCTAAGTCTTCCTCATTATCTTCCTCGATCATGTTTCCAATTTCCATAACTTCTTCTCCTCCTTCCCTCAAATCTTCTATCATTTCGTATTCCCATTTTATAAGTAACTCTTGAGCTCGTATATTCACGTCCCCTCCTTGTTCGTGAATGCCTTCAACTGTCTCTACGACTTTAGTTTCTATCAACTGTCGAACTGTTATGGGTAAATGTCTTAATATATTTAGGCAATACAACAAAACATTTTCATTCCCCATACACCTTTCAATGGCTTTCTGGTAATAAATGATGGTGTTTGTTAATTCCATACTCTCGTATCCCACCATCTCTTGTTCTTCGTCTTCTTCTTCTTCTTCTTCGCTTTCATTATCTTCTATTTCCATATCCTTTCTTTCTTCTTCTTCTTCACCTTCAGATTTTTTTCTTCACTTTGTTCTTCCATTACCATTTCCTTCCATAGTTTTACCAATGCTCTGGATACTTCTCCTATCAGACCTTCTCGTCTTTTCATTTCATTGACAACCCTGCCAATTCCTGTTCTCTCCAGATGCTGAACATTTATTGGTAAATTATATAACTGTTTTAAACAATGCATCATTCTTCATTTCTTTCACATCTTTCTATGTCTCTTATGTAATGCTCTATTTTCTTTATGATCTTAGCATCCTTCTGGCTCTCTTCGCCCCTTACTCCTTCTTCCTCTTCTCTTATTTCCTCATGTTCAATATTCTCTCGTCTTCTTATTCATATATGATAAGTTTTATTTCTTCTTTTCCACACCCTTTATCTCTTTTGTTTTATGAAACAAGTCCTTCTTCCTTTCATCCTTGTCCAAAAAACGTGCTCTCCTCTTATCTCCCTTTTTGCATTTTTTCCTTCATTCATTCCATTTCTTCCTTCGAATCTTCCAGCTGTAAAACGCATGTGAGTCATGTTTCTCCAGGGTAATTTGCATTATATGTAACCCTCTCATAGTTTCAATAGGGTCTTTATCATCTTGTAAACCTGCTACAATTTGCGGTTTTCTTCCTCTTTCTTCATTTTTATCCAAGACGTTTCTTCTCCTTTTTCATTATCCCCAATAGTCTCATCTTTTCCCTTGACGTTCTCTCTACTCTCATTTGAATCTGTTTCAATTTTTCTTTTCTCGGCCCCCTTTCGTTGGCATTCCTGATATTTCATCATTAGTTCAAGGATCTGTGCTTTCAACTGTTCTTCTTCCATTTCCATTTTGTCTTCCTCATCCTTATGACATTCTTCTGGATTTTCCTTTTCAATTTCTATCGGATCCTGAACCTCTACTTCCATTCGTGCCTCGACGACACTTTCTATTTGATTTTCATTTCTTCTATCCATTTCCCCAGGAATTATTATTTTCGTCTCCCCAACTTCCACTTCATCAGTTATCACCCCTTGATCTGGGTTTTTCTCTTGCTCTTCATGCTCCATTTTGGCATAAGAATGATCTTCTATAATTTGCAAATCGTTTTCATTTCGGCCTTCTTCCTGACATGGAATTATCATATCCTCTTGAATCTCCGTTATTTTCTCTTGAGGTAGCTCAATATTTTTCTCCGTTTTCATAGGAGTCATCACCATATCCACTTCTTTTTCTTCTTCGGTTTGTTTAAGGCTAGTTTCGGGCTCTTCCGGCGCCGTTATATCCTTTTCTTTGATTTCTTCTATGTCACTTATGACTGGGATAGCCATTTCTTTTGCTTTGAGGTCCTGCGCTAATATATATTCATCATATATCTTCTGGGCGGCCTCTAGTATTACTTTATATTCCGGAATTTTAACCTTCCTCACTTCGGCTAACTCCTGAATGCTTATTATTCCTTTATCGTCATACATGCTCATTATGAACTGATGCATCTTATTCTTTTCTTTTCCTATCCAAGCCCTCTCTTCCTTCGGATATTTCCTCCTTTCATCATCAAAGCAACTCATCTTCCATAAAACTTTAGACCATTTATCATTCACTTCCGACCATTGTTTCCTTATTTCACTAATTTCATCAGTGAATGTCTCTATCTGTTCCCACGAAGCTAATTCCATTTTTCCTTCTTTAACCATGCGTCTCACAAATTTCTTTTTCGTTTCTCTTAATGACTTTTTAACCTCAGGAATTTCATTATACAATTCTTCTAATTCTTGCTTGGGTATCTTATACCAATTTTTACTTGCCCTCTCACGAAGTTCAAATATCTTCTCTATTTCCTCGGAAATACTTCCTCTTTGTTCCTCAATTACTTCTTTCATTCTTAAGTTTAAATCTTTTAATTTCCAAAGTTCATCCCTCATCTTATAATACTCATTATCTATTTTATTAATTATATCCAAGAATTCTTTTATTTTGTCCCAGGTCGCCATTTCTACTTTTTCCTGATTCTGAATGCCAAGACTATCATTCTTTTCCCCTTCGCTTTTTGATCCTACTTGAACTTGCCCTACTAAATGAGACTTTGAATCATCTTTATCACTATTATTGTCTTTACTCTGTACGCATTCCCTTGGAACTGGTTTACATATTTCCTTCTCTACTTGGAGCTCTATAGGCTCAACTTTTACCCTGTTGTCTACAGACATGTTACCTTCTCTTCGTGCAACTATGCCTCTAGATGCACGCATGCTTCCTAAGGAAATCTCTACATTTTCCTTAATTGGGTACCCTTTTTCATTTTGTTGGAGGTTCACTGTACTGTCTATAGATTCATATCTATCTTTACTTTCTGCCTCCACAACCTCCAAGAACTCCTGCCTCTCCTCACTCAATGACATCTTATTATCTTATAGAATACAGTGGGCTATTCTGTCCCATCGTCGGTTCATGCCTGAGAGATGGTACTCTGAACTCTTGTGTCCCAATTTCCAAAATTCAACCTCAGTACGGGTGTTTACTAAAACGTACCCTTCTGGTATAATACTCATTCACTATCAACCTTTATGGAAGTGATTTAAAAATTCAAAAATTATGAAAAACCATATTTTTCAAAAAATGAAATTTTGATTTTTCAAGAAAACTCAGGGTTTCCCAAGGAAAACTCATCCCTACGTACTGGGCGCCATGATTAAAAGAGTTTTAGGGGGTTATTATCAAGGGCTGCTCGGTGTGAGTTTCCAGGGTCCCAATGCGGTCGGTTAAATTTATATTTTGTAGATAATTCTATCACTATGTTACTTTTACGTGATATGGCCGTCTTAAGTGTTCCTCTAAGCATTTAATCCAAGCACATTATTTCTATGCCCCCCATGTGCCCATTCAACTATGAAATATGCAACTCACAGTTTGCCAGCAATGCTCAATCGGGAGTATCGGGGTTCATGGTTTGTTCTCCCACTCTGTGACCTACACACTTTGGATTAAACAGAGGATACACTTCCCAAAATAAACAAAAAGCAACTCCTACTATTAAAACATTTAATTATCCAAATATATGGCGCTACAAAAATTAAACAAATAAAAAAATACTGGCATTTCACTTCACACTTGTCCAGAGTTGAACAAGGAATTCATATTAAACAATTATCAGATCATAGTAACTGGTTTGCCACCAACCAACAAACTTCTACTAAGTTTCACTTCCATATAGTGTCCTTTTAAATTCTTCAAAATAAGAGCTCCAAACGGCTCGGTAATGTTTACTTACACTGTGCTATCAATTTAATACACATCCATTATTATTTACATGAGTATATCTTTTAATCATAAATATCAAAATTACCAAAGTATCGTTAATCATCACTTAATTTTGGGCTTTCACAATGCTCATATGTTACCATCCCTCTCTCTCAAGTCAACAACTCACTACTGTGATTGGGAAAAACTTGCGTACTCCCGAGCTACAGAAGACTACTGAACTAGTCAAATTAAGATCACTCCCGGAATCTAATGTCTTCAATAGAACTCGTGAACCACTGAATCATATAATCATAAAGTTTGGGATTTATCATTATTTGTCTTAAAAGACCATTATATTATAAGAAAGCAACGATCTGAACTCTGCAAGCGATAATCATATATATAAAGGGACCTCGGTTCCAAGACCGGGTCGTTCAAACAATCTCTAAACACTCCTGTGTATTATAACTCAAATAGACCGTTCCCCAACCTACCGCAATACATCGAGGGTGAGGTTCTATCCTTGACTACTTAGCGTGATTTATTGCAGGGAGACAGAGAGTCCCCAGTCTCGCTGCTACAAGAGACTGGCTATCATCAGCATTCATACAGCTGTTTCAACTGTAATTCTCTGACAGACAAGGCTTCTAATATTGAATCTTAAAACAACATATTTAGGTTCAACAGACCTATTCTCTTGGCTTCGGTATATAATAATTATGAAGTGTCCTCATTGGCGGGTAAGAAAAATTCAATAATACAACCAATATTTAGGGGCTTCAACACGGACGACTCTGAGTTCGATCCTTTCAAATGCCTCGGGAGCAAGTTTCCCAAATTGGAGGACTTATACATTTGCGACTTAGGGCAGGCCTTGCCTTATACCAGCGCTCATAATACAACTTAATAGCACCCTTATTACCATACAACATACAATGCCTCGTGATCACCGTCACAATTTTTGAGGACTTACCATAGTACAATTACCCTGACCAACTGTCCCTCATTATTAGTTTTACCGAGCATTTCAACGCATTCCTAGCGTGATTAATTACTTCAATGCGCTTCATGGCGCTTATACTTTAATTAGCCAAGTTGACTTCAAAGAATTAATAAATTCAAAATCAACGTTTGATCTATATCTCAAATATATATTACTCTTCTCCCTAGACAATTATCATTTTTACCATAAGTACATGTATTCATAACATGTATTAATTCATCTAAAGGAGCTCGGAAGCTACTACTTTTCATATAAAATTCATCGTACTATTCATTCATTTATATATTTATTAATTTATTATTATTACGCTTGCTTTCTCATATTTATATCATTTATCAATTACTCTGATATTTTACTGAATACTTTCCCCAAGGGATTCATTTACATTTCACATATTTATTATATTTATCTCAAATTAATCGATCAGACCGCGCTATTTTTCTTTTACTAGTTATTCAACAACCCTACTCTCTCTCTCATGAGTATTATACGCAAATCCTCCCAAACACATATTATAATGAAATAGTTACTCACATGACTGTACGGTCAGCGACCGAATCTTCCAGCGATGGAACGTGTTTGCCCACTAAATGCTTTTTAAGCCATTTCCATAGATACACTTACACTCATGGCACTTCTTTAATAACACATAAAATATTTACCTTAATCACTTGGAATACAATGAATACCATTTTGTATTCGTTTCACTTAACACACTATAAATTCACAAAAAATATTTCACTTAAAAATGTTCACTATATTTACATTACATAACCATTTTATCACTTGGGCGTTAATTATTCGCCTTACACACGTGATTTCTTTTCTTTCCCGTTTCCAAGGGTGGCACTTATAGAACTTCGGCTTCCTAATCTGACGAGATGATGGAAAGTCTCGATTGAACTACACCTCACTGGAACGGCTGATCTTCAAATCCGGGGGTTGACTATCGGCTTCTATATTTTAACTGCACGATGTCGTTTTCTTACTAGACGCTAACTTGTTCGTCTAGATCACAGTCTGTCCTTAATGGATTACTAAAACGGCCGCTCGAATAGTTTATCGGTGACCTAGTAATTTCCTTGCATTACTTGCTATTACTTTAATTTATAGCTTATTGGAGCACTCCCCAATGTTAACCGTTCATTTGTCTATTTTAGACAACGCCTGGAACTACAATTCCTAATTTTTATCGTCCTGCGCTCTAGTCCCTATCTTTCCGGAAATCTAGGCGTTACTTATTTCGTTCTACCCTGATCGGGTTCCTTAACATCGATAGAATTGTCTATTTCACTTCCTTTGGTACCTCGAAACCTTATGGTGCTTTGTGTCTTTAACTGAACTATTATTCGAGTACCTATCGCCTGTTATTTCTTCAAATCCACAGCCTAACTTTGAATGTACTATTGAACTTGAACGATAAAGTCTGAAGCTTGCCGATATTAATCCTATACTGGGATTCGAATATGTCTCCACACGGCGATACTAATGACGATACTGCTCGGCCACTCCCATACGGGGTGCTCGTTGGTGATACAGCGTATCACGACCTCTGAAGGTCTTGTAAAGACTGCATGCTCTCCCTGGTTCAGCCAGAGTATTTATACAAATCAGCGACAAAAAGATAAAATCCAAATCTTCTCCAGCACTAACTTTTGAAGTAATCGTCGTATAATTTTGAAAAATATATCTCTGGAAAGCTCGTGTTCTAAACGTCAACTGGTTTCTTTGATCATGAAAATCGATCGCACAATTCCAAGATATTAAATAATTTTGCTCTTCAGATACGTGGGTGTTGCGGTTTTTTTTTCTCTCCCTACCAACTCTGGTCTCGGGGAATTTTTAATTATGTCATGCTGCGTCGGCACTTCTTTCCTGTGCAAATATTATAAACTTTTTCCCCACACAAAAATCTCTATTTCAAAATGATCCACAATGATGTGTTTCTTTTATTAATTAAATGCTCGCAAATGGCTTATTTCTAATTATTCCTCTTCTTGAGCAATTGCGATGTTGTCATTTTATAGCTGCGTAAGGTCTATTTCCGAAACCTCTTCTCTCTTACACGCAGCGGAAAGTTTGTATCGTTCTATTAATAATCATGAGTCGGCTCCTTATCGATGTGTCAAGCAATGTCTCACGTTCGCATGACTCGTGGTTACCTATTCTTGCGCCACGTTATAACAGCCCACTCCTAAAATCTTCCCAAGTTATTCTAAAGACTGTATTATTTCCTCTCTTCTTTTTCAATTAAATTATGGATTCGACGCTTGAACCAATAGCATATGGGTTCAATATGTCTAAGGGTTTATCGATGTGGTGTATATTATAAGGTGAAAGGGGTGAAAATAGGGGGTTGAAGGATTCTTAACGGAGCGTGTATCTCTTAAACGACATAGGCGGGAAATTTGAATTTCAGCGAAAAATAAACCAGCTTAAAATATAAGTAAATAGGTGTTTGGCCGTTTTTATTTCTTTCATAAATCCAATTTCAGGGGACATGCGAGGGGTGAAATACTGATAAATAAATGAAAGAAAATGTCCTGACTTGCTCACTCACTCACTCATCTTCGCCCAGCCAAAACTATTGAAGGTAGAATCATGAAATATTGAGGTTACGTTCGTTGTATGTCGAAAACGTTCACCAAGAAAGGATTTTTGGATATTCAGGTTCTAAAGGGGTGTTAAGGGGGTAGACTTGCATTTAATTGAATAACAATATCTCCCGATTGGTTTTCTTGGGGGATGCGATACCCGGCATATAAACTCATCATTAAAAATAAGAAGACACATGTCTGAGGGTCTTTCGATGTAGTGTATATTATGAGGTGTATGTGTGAAAATTGGGGGTTGAAGGAATCCTAACGGTGCAAGTATCTGTTAAAAGACAGAGGCATAAAGTACGAAACTAAGGGGGGGGGATAAGCTTGAAAAATTAATAAATATGTGGTCGACCGTTGTTTCATAATTCTAATTTAAGGGACCCATGGGGAGGGGTGAAATTTTAGGGAAGGAAGTCCACTAAGGAAGGATTTTTGGATATACACTCATCATCCCCCCAGCCAAACCTATTGCAGTTAGAAACTAAAAAATATGAGGGATATGTTCGTTGTATGTCGAAAACGTCCACTAAGGATGGATTTTTGGATATTCGTGTTCTGAAGGGGTGTTAAGTGGGTAAAACTTGCATTCCATTGATTAACAATATCTCACGAGTTGTTTCATTTGGGGATGTGATATTCGGCATATCAATTAATTTAAAAAAAATAAGCAAACAAATGTCTAAAGGTTTATCGATATGGTGTATATTATGAGGTGAAAGGGGTGACAATTGGGGGTTGAAGAATTCTTAACGGAGCATGTATCTCTTAAACGACATTAGCGAGAAGTTTGAAATTCAGCGGGAAAAAAACTGCTTAATAAATAAGTAAATAGGGGTTTAACCGGTTTTCTTTCATAAATCCCATTTAAGGGGTTCATGGGGAGGGGTGAAATTCTCAAAAAAATGAAAGAAAATGTCCTGGCTGACTCACACACTAATCATCGCCCAGCCAAATTTATTGAAGTTAGAAACAGGATTTTTTTGGATATGTTCGGTGCATGTCGGAAACGTCCACTAAGGAAATATTTTTGGATATTCAGGTTCTAAAGGGGTGTTAAGGGGGTAAACGTGCATTTCATTGAATAACAATATGTCATGAGTGGTTTCGTTTGGGGATGTGATACTTGGCATATAAACTAATCATTAAAAATAAGCTGACACATGTCTAATGGTTTTTCGATGTGGTGTATATTTTGAGTTAAAGGGGTGAAAAGTGGAGGTTGAAGGATTCCTAACGGAGCGTGCATCTCTTAATCGACATAGGCGAAGAGTTTGAAACTCAGAGGAAAACAATCATCTTAATAATAAATAAATAAATAATTAAATAAATAGGCGTTCGACCGTTTTTTCATAGATCCAATTTAAGGGGCCCATGGGGAGAGGTGAAATTCTGGAAGAAAAACGTCCACTAAGGAAGGATTTTTGGATATTCACTCTCATCGACCAACCAAAACTATTAAAGTTAGAAGAATTATATTTTGGGGATATGTTTGTGTGTCGAAAACGTCTACTAAGGAGGGAATTTTGGATATTCACGTTATAAAAGGGTGTTAGCGGGGTCAAACCTGCATTTCATTGAATAACAATATGACACGACTGTGACGCGAGCGAAGCCGCGGGTACCTGCTAGTACATACATATACGGTATTTGTACAGTGTGTATTCACACGGGGATTGCAAATGTACTTACAGTCTTTGTCATATTATTTTACAATTGAGCTTTGTTCGGACGACAATAATTTGTAGTTATTATTTGAATACATGCTTGCCACCGTTGGTGAGTGGTTATCGTGTCAGACAACCAACCCCAAGCATGTAGGTTAGCTCCTGGCCGTGGTAAGTGATTTTTGGAAGGTGACAGAAATCACGGCACGCATGTCATACGTTGTTGGCATGTTAAAGAACCGATTTGAATTCATTAGGCCGTGTTCATAATGGCAAAAATAATCTCGGGATTTTCCGCCAACAAAAAGTTCCACCTGTCTCTACTAGAAAGCGCTATAGTGTCAAGGAGCTTAGATATCAAACCTCATTGACTTTCATAGCGTTTAAAGGAACGATAAAATTTGACATGCAAGCTTCTCTCGGTGCGTCAAATAACAAAGCATGCACCCGGCACCCGACGCCATTCGATGACTTTCATAGTGATTCAAGGAACAACGAAATTCGACATGCAAGCTACCCTCTGGGTGTCAAATTACAAAGCTTGCAGCCGGTAACCGAGCACATACAATATTATTATTATTATTATTATTATTATTATTATTATTATTATTATTATTATTATTATTATTATTATTACGTGCAAGAGCCCGTCCCATCGTTTTTAAAACCCATCTCCCCTATATACTTGTGTTCCCTGCCATTTAAAGCGTTCGCCTGATGGCTTGGTTCCGCTTATGAACACGAGATGGCAGTATCTATCGGACTTCGGCGCCTCTAGCCGTGGTTGTTTCTTCCACCGCTAGAGTGTGTTTGTGGTGTCTTCTGATCTCATCCTAATCGAGACATATTTGAAGGGTATTGTATTCTACGTCATTGAACAAAAGGCTATATATACATCATACCGCCAAAAATAATTACATAATATGCACATTGTTACTTGATGTGTCAAGCGGCGATTGGTCAGTTACTATTAACATGAATGCAGTGCGGTATTTGGCTTTGGATTCTCCGCCATCTTGTGATCTTCATAGTCTGTCGTCAAGAAAACAACAAGCCCTCTGCTGTTCAAAGAGTATCTCTCCGTGTGCTGGGGGCTTGGGCCCTTAGCCGCTACGAAATGTGGAAAAATGCTAGAGGAAATTGCCTGCGCTCTTAAGGATGTATTTTCGCCATTTCGCGTTGAAGATGAAGAAAGGAAAAATAAGAATCGCAACTAGCTGCAAACAGGAGTGCTTGTTTCCAAAACGGCGCATGTGCGTGTTAGCCATTTTGAGGCCATATAGTGCCGTATAATATTTTTTTTTAAATTGTGTGTTAATTATTTTATTATTATTGTGTCTCCACAGAGAAGTTTTAAGGTACGTAATTATTTAAAATTTTATATATTGTTATGGAGCTCCAATATTGGCCTGATATTAATGTTTTAATTCTGTATTTTTTTTCGCCTGGTAGGCCTAATTTTTCTGTTTTGCTAATGTTACCAGTTATGTAAATTTTATTGTTTTCCTTCGTACCTTCTGGAGACACGTTTCTAGTTTATTTTACGTTGTAAATTTTTATTTATTTTGTTTTTGGTAATCCTTGGAATTGCCCTATTATTAATTTATTTTACGATCCGTTGCAGTCTAAAAAGCCTCATGTCAATAGTGTTAAGGCGTAATTCTTTCCTCCCTTTCTGTTCTCTCTGGTGATTTTAAATTTAATTGTATGCTAATTGTTTGCCGTAATTCGATTGGACATGCGGTCGTCTATTTTGTGGCCATGTTTGTTTTTGTTTAGCCCGAGTGCATTCTGGTCTTGGGAGTGCATTCTCTAGGCATCGAGCGGGAGACTCAAACGTGTTGTGGTGCTCGCTTAGTATGTTTTTGTTAATCTTGTTGGTTTAACGTTGTGTTTTTGTGAGTGTTCCCGTGTTTTTCTCCGTCATGAAAATTGTGGATTTGTTAATTGATCCTGTTTTTATTTTATTAATTTAATTTTAAATTTTTCGTGTCATTGATGTCTGCATGTCGGGTCGGTATTGCATACCTTAGTTAATTATCAAGCCCTTTCTCATTTGGTAATACCTGTATTCTTTTTTTAAATCTTTTGGGCGTTCTTATTTTAATTTTAAATTAAATGTTTTCCTTTTCCCTCAGCAAGCATGTTAAACCGTCTCTTGCCTACTTATGTATATAACTTATGTTGGCCTTAAGCCATATGCATCACCAGAGAGAGGGTGTTGTGGCCATAGTGTTTCTTCTTTTTTTTATGATTTTGTTAAATTTTTATTTTTCCTTGCCCCTTTTGGTAATTAAATTTTCTTTTAAATTTTTAAGCAACTGGTGTGGCATTATTTCGTCGGCGACAATTCTATTAGTTATCGGATGTGTCTGTAGACGAGCCTGTGCGTTTCCCCCTCTTCTCCACCCTCCTTCCTCCCTTTAGGTGTTCTTCGGGTGGGGCATGTCATCTGGCGGTGATTATTTTGCTGAAAGCGATGCGGACCTCTCAGAAAGGTAAGTAGGCCCATTCACCCTGGCCATCCCTGTGTCATTTTGGTAGCAGATCGCGCTCGTGTTCGCTTCTGCAACTATCCCCTCCCCCATACCCGCAGGCTCGTTTTATGGACCCTTCTGATGCTGGTAGAGCGGTTGCTGATGGGATGTGTCATGTCAGTGCACTTGATGTTATTTAATGCTAATCCTTGTCGTTTGTTTAATTTCATGTTTGCCTCTGAATATCCATGTGGTGATATGTAAGTGACCTGTTCCAAGCGAGGTTTGTGTGCTGAATTTTTATCCTCTTTGTGATACAACATTCCCGGTGAAAATTGAAGCTTGGTAAGTGACTGGCATGTGTTCTTGGCATGGGAAATGTGGGTTTCTTGTTAATCTGATAGCCTACATGCTACAAGTGAAGACATCGTGGAGCCCGGTCTGGAGCTGTTCGCCATGTGGTTTGTGGCAATTTTTGTAATTTAGCTTCCTGTTCTCGAGCCAAGCAAGCGATGACGTCTGCAGTTCTGGGCAGCATTGTGCATGATTTTGTATAGTATTGTGGCTGTGTTCGAGTGTCAACCTAATCTATGGTGTTGGTAATTGGTAGTTAGGGTATTGTTGTGAAATTGTAAACTGTCCTCGTACTTCCTAAAATTTGTTTCTTTCTGTATTGTCTGCCTGCATTCTGTGTTTTTCAAAATGGCCGACAATAATAGTGTTTTTGATTTAATTGACTTAAGAGATAACCTTGTGAATTTGGAGAGTTCTTCTGGGGTTGAACGTGAATCACCTCTGTTTACTAGGTCTGAGGTTTTGGGATCGATTACTAGTAGTGGTTTGCCTGCCCCTCTATTGCCTGGTTCTGGCTCGTCCAGACCACTTAACCCTGGATACGGTCATTCTTCTCATGTTAGGTCACCTAATGATATCCTGGGTCCTGCCGACCCATTGCATCCCAGTTTTTTCTCTGGCAATGTAAATGTTTTGTCTCCTGTAGAGGGTGTGCGAGGGAGCTGCCCTGGTAATAATGTCTCTTTTCCAAATGCTACGTACTCGCCTACCGTTAATTATGGGTCGTTTCCTCACCCTATTTCTAGTTTCTTAACTAAGTTGAAGCATTTCAACCTAGATGACGTTACCCAGGTGGTCCTATTTTTAAAGCAAGTGGTCGAATTGGGTAACCTTGCCTCAATTTTTGGGATGTCGGAAAATCAGATTTTCCAACTGTTGTATCCTGTTGCATCCGGTATGCTGCGCGATAAGCTGATTGAAGCTATCCACCTCCGCATGTCCTTAGCCATGTTCATTAGGGAAGTGTTGTGGTTTTTTGTCCCTGCGAGTGCCCTTAGTACTCTCGAGCAAAGGTTCTTATATCGTGTCCAAAGGATGGACGAGTCACTTAGCGACTATGTCAGTGACATTAAGGTATATGCCCAGGTATTTGCGTCCCCTTTAACTGAACGACAGTTGGTGTCATCGATTGTAAATGGGTTTTCGCCTCAATATAGGTCATACATGACTATGTGTACCAGGCCTTCGTCATTTGTCGAGCTAAAACAGGTCGTTATAGAGGCTATGGCTGTGAAACATACAGATTCCCTTCGTGTAGCTAATGTTCCTCCTCCTTCCTTGATGTCTCGTCCCCCTCCTTCCTTGGTGTCTCGTCCCCCTCCTAAGGTTTTGTTCCATCCAAGACCCAATGTTAAGTGCCACACGTGCGGTGGCGTGGGACATGTTAAGAAGGTGTGTCCGAATAACCAGGTTGTGTATCGCCAATGACGGGATATTTTGGAGAACAATTCGGGTGTTACTTCTAAGGATATTTCTGTGCATGAGAATTTGGGAAAACCCTGTGAAGTTTCTGGTCGCCCTACTAATGAAAATCTAGGTAACTCTTTGAAAACTAATTCATCACGTGCTAATTCTGCTTATGTCGCTGACCTACCTAACCTGTCGGTGAGCAATGTCGTGGCAAGTCAGCCTAATTCTAAACATAATGTGAAACCTGTGGTGCGGGTGTCCTCGTCATCTAATTGTAATCGTTGTAGAGTGAGTAATGATTTTGGAATTTCTCCTGTGGCTAATGGAATATCCCCCTTTATTGAAATTTGTGTTAATGACGAGCCCGTTTCTGCATTGCTTGATTCTGGTAGTGTCGCATCCTTTATAAGCGAGGTCTGGTTTTTATCTATGAAGAGTGTTTGCAAATTTCCTGAGTTAGAGCCTAACAATGAATCTTTTATTTCGGCAAATTGTTCAAACTTAAATATTTTGGGTAGTGTGACAGTCAAAATCCATATTCTAAATTTTTCTTGGAAGTTTAAATTTTTTGTTGCCAGAAATCTTTATTGTTCTCTGGTCATTGGAGCTAATTTCATGTCCCACGTTGGTGTGCTTCTTGATTTTGGTGCTCGCAACTTATGGTTTAAGTTTAATCCGCAAATTAAATTATCATTTAACCCGGTTTTATCTTCTCCTGCTCTCAATTCAGTGAACCTGTGACTATTGAGGATCTCGATCTGGAAAATTTAACGAGTCTTCAAAAGGATGCCATTAAGAGGTTATGTCAGGAGTATAGTGATGTATTTACTGACAAGTTGGGTGTAACCCATTTGATGGAATACAAGATTGAGCTAACCGATTCTGTGCGGGTGCGTTCCAGCCCGTATCGCCTTACCCCACCCAAGATGGCTGAACTTCGGAATTTTATCGACAAGATGTTTGAAGAAGATGTAATCCAACCTTCTATCTCGGCCTACTCATCCCCTGTATTCCTTGTGCGAAAACCTAACGTTGGTTTTCGGCCGGTGGTCGACTATAGGGCTCTTAATCAAAAGGTTGTATTACAATCCATCCCTTTGCCGAACCTTCACATATGTTTTAGTTGGTTTCGCAACGCGAAGGTGTTCACGATCCTCGATTTAAATTCTTCTTACTTCCAAATTTCCCTCTCTCCGGAATCCAGGCATGTTACTGCTTTTTCCACTGACTGGAACCTGTTTGAGTATGCCCGTGTCCCGTTTGGCCTATCCACCGGAGCCGCTGTGTTGAGCAGACTTCTGGACAAGGTGTTTTCAGAAATTAAATTCCAATTTTTGTACCACTATCTTGACGATGTGGTGATCTATTCTGAGTCCTTCGAGGAACACGTTGATCATCTGAAAGTTGTACTTGATCGGTTGCGTGACGCTGGCCTTACCGTCAAATTGTCCAAGGTTTCCTTTGCCAAGCCCAAAATTTCCTTCTTGGGTCATATTGTTTCCGCATCTGGTATCTCCGTGGACCAGTCTCGTACGCAGGCCATCAGAGATTTTAAACCACCCAAGAACGCCAAGGGTGTTGCTCGTTATATTGGTATGGTGAACTTCTTTCGTAAGTTCATCAGTAACTTTGCCGACCGTGCTGCTCCTCTAAATCAATTACGCAAAAAGGCTGTGAAATTTGAGTGGGGTCCCTCTCAGAAGGCAGCCTTCGAAGATCTTAAGCTTGCACTCTCTAACGCCCCTGTATTAGCCATTCCGGATTTTGGGAAGCAGTTCATTGTGCAGACTGATGCGTCTGGTCGTGGTGTTGGTTGTGTCCTACTGCAAGAGTCTGATTTGGGTAGGCAACCCATTGCATACGCTTCTCGTACCTTAACGGACGCAGAGAGGAAGTATTCCATATTCGAACATGAGGGTTTAGCTGTGTTTTTCGCCCTGGAAAAATTCCGTATGTATCTTGAGCACACTAAGTTTCTCCTCGGGACCGATAACCAGGCCTTGAGCTGGGTGTTAGGGAAACCCCGTAAAACTGGTAGGATTGCCAGATGGGCAACTAGGATTCTTTCATTCCAGTTCACGGTCCACCACATTCGTGGATCCGAAAATGCGGTAGCTGATTCATTAAGCCGTATGTATGAGGAAACATCCGAAGAGGAAATTCAAAATTGTGAACCCGTAAACCTTGTATCACCTGAAAATTATGTCAATGTCATTCTTAGCAATTCCCCTGTGATTTTTGAAGATGTGAGATGATTCCAGAAAGAAGATCCCTCCTTATCTAGCCTAATTGACCGAATCAATTCTGGTGAAGTGATCAAGCCCTACTCTCTAAAAGATGGTGTATTTCGCTGTTCGTCTCGTCATGACCGTCTATCCAAAATTGTGCTCCCGTCGGTCCTCTTTCCGGAAATCTTTCGTTACTATCACGAATCTCCTATTGGTGGCTACCTAGGAGTATTCAAGACCCGAGCCAAGATCAGACAGTTCTTCATTTGGCAAAGTATGGATGGCGAAATCAGGAGGCTCATTAGAAATTGTGCTTCATGTAGTATTAGCAAACCTCCGGTTTCTACTAAGGTTGGCCTGTTGTCATCTGAACTGGCATCTAGACTCATAGAGAGGCTGTTTATCGACCATGTTGGCCCGTTCCCTCGTTCTGGTCGGGGAAACCAATTTGCGCTTGTTTGCACTGACGGTTTCACCCGGTTTAGTTGGATATTCCCCACCAGACAGGCTACGACCAGTTCCGTCATAAAGTGTCTTAATTCCATCTTTTCATCTTTCGGGCCATGTCAGTTCCTGGTGTCAGATAATGCCAAGTGCTTTGTATCACATCAGTTCCGTCAATTCTTGTTTGATTATGCTATTTCGCATGTAACCACCACTCCCTATTTTCCTAACCCGTCTCTCGCTGAGCGAGTCAATCGTAATCTCCGTTCTGCTCTGATTGCTTTCCACCACGACGACCATTCCAAGTCGGATTCTAATTTGCATTGGCTCAATTTTGCTTTCAACACCGCCGTGCATGAAAGCACGCAAGCCACCCCCTTTTCGTTAATGTTTTCGTTTATGGCTAATTCTCCGTTGTCTAATCTGTGGAACATGCACGATCTCCTTCCAGACAGTTTCACGCCCGAGGATATGAGGGCGAAATTCGACAAGGCTAGAGAGAGTATTAAGGTATCACATGACCAACTTGCCAAGCGACACAATGCCTGTCGCAAGCCAACTGATTTGGAAATTGGATATGTTGTGTATGTCCGCAATTTCGAGCCCAAGGGCGTCAGTAATCTAGTTTCTAGCAAGTTGACCCCGCGTTTCAAAGGCCCCTGTTATGTAGAGGCATTCCTGACTCCCGTTACTCTTCTTATTCGAAACCCTAAGGCCAACAAAATATCTAGAGGGCATCTCTCGCACATAAAACGAGGTGGAGAGGTTTGTAATGAGGAAATGCTACCATACATTTTGTAAACTGATTTTTGTATAATGTAGAGTATCCCTAACCTTCATTGAAGCCTTAAGGCATCTGTTCCTTCTGGAATTTTGAATTGGGTTTAAAAACTCTACTGGGATACAGCCTGTAACTTTTGGGTAATTCCCATTTTATGGTAAAATTGTAACTAATTTTGATGTTCTCGTAGAAGATACTAGCATGTAAGTTGGACTCGGTGGGAGACCTAACTCATGGTGATATTATATACCTGTTTCCTTGGGAATTTGAGTGGTCGTTCCTCTACCGTAGCTCCTTCTAAATGTATAGTCATTCAACTCTTGAATTATCGAAAGGTATATCTAGTCTGTAAAAACGTGAACTTGGTAATGAACTTTACATCGGTAAACCTTGTTATTTAATTAACTATTGTGAGCACAGATCTAGGGCATGGTCAGAAATATTTTCTTCATATAAATTCAACTTTGTTTCTCTTCTATAAAATGTATTTAGAATTAGTAATTTCTGTAAACTTCTATTTTTTGGAAATAAGATTAACTTCTGTTTTGTAAATGGCTGCCCACTCGTCGCATGATATCTTGCACATTGCTTCCACCTACTTCGTCTAAAGCTAACAACATTGGACTTATTGAAAATTTGCCTAACGTGTCTCGGACTCTGAAAGCACTGCAGGTGCTGGTGTTCCGCGTTTCTGAGGACTTATGGACACAGGGAAGCTGTTAACTAAGTGGTTTGCGAGGTGATCAATTATCCCTTCCCTGATAATCTGACCCTGCACTCTTCCTAACCAAAACGATGCGGTTTTATCCATCAATTGGAGTTAACTGGTGAACATTATCTTCTGGAAACATGCTTGGTGAATCGACTAGTTATGGAGTTATGCCTATGCCTAGGCATATTCGTGAACGGTGTTCACGCTTAAGGGAGGGAGACTGTTACGTGCAAGAGCCCGTCCCATCGTGTTTAAAACCCATCTCCCCTATATATTTGTGTTGCCTGCCATTTAAAGCGCTCGCATGATGGCTTGGTTCCGCTTATGAACACGAGATGGCAGTATCTATCGGACTTCGGCGCCTCTAGCCGTGGTTGTTTCTTCCACCGCTAGAGTGTGTTTGTGGTGTCTTCTGATCTCATCCCAATCGAGACATATTTGAAGGGTTTTGTATGCTACATCATTGAACAAAAGACTATATATACATCATACCGCCAAAAATAATTACATAATATGCACATTGTTACTTGATATGTCAAGCTGTGATTGGTCAGTTACTATTAACATGAATGCAGTGTGGTATTTGACTTTGGATTCTCCGCCATCTTGTGATCTTCATAGTCTGTCGTCAAGAAAACAACAAGCTGGCTGCTGGTCAAAGAGTATCTCTCCATGTGCTGGGGGCTTGGGCCCTTAGCCGCTACGAAATGTGGAAAAATGCTAGAGGAAATTGCCTGCGCTCTTAAGGATGTATTTTCACCATTTCGCATTGAAGATGAAGAAAGGAAAAATAAGAATCGCAACTAGCTGCAAACAGGAGTGCTTGTTTCCAAAACGGCGCATGTGCGTGTTAGCCATTTTAAGGCCATATAATGCCGTATTGTGCCCGTTTAGACCGGAGTCCGCACGACCACATATGCATTTTACCAGGAATCAGTCAGCACGAGAATCAAAATATCCCGGGGCGCCAGATGGGTTAAAGCTAATCGCAAAAAAAAAACGACATCAAAAAAAAAATGAAAATGCTTTACTGATTTTTGGCTCAATGCAACAATAAGGATAGAAGGAGATTCACCTGGGCATAACACAACATGTAAAATTATCTCATTTTATTCTAAATTTTAAAATTGACTGCAAAATGATGCTCAAGGTAACATCATTCCAGTGCGACGGCACACACTACTATTTACACAATGTACAGAAAATTTCCAACACATTGAACAATTGTCCTTGGAGACACAAGTCTGATTATCACTCCTGTAGACTGTGTTCCAAAATTATATCAATTATTTACGATGAAATCCTGTTCAAATTTAATTGTCTTTACTGGAAATATTGTAGTTCACTGGTTGAATTTCTAACATGATATTAACACTCGTAGAAATTCTCACTGTTTATAATTGTTTATAGAATTTTTTAAACTTCCAATTATTTTTTCCAGTTTCAAAAATATTGTCAAAATATTATCTTTGACCCAACACTAATTATGTAAACATATTAATAACAACATCTGAAAAGTATTTGACCCTTGAGCATAGCATCGAAGAACTGTGCGAAGCACAACAAAATTTATTATTCTTCCAAAATTAAACATTTCGAGAAGTGACTCGATTATGAACTTCAAATTCCAAAGAAATATGATTTCTGAATCATCAGCTTGATCATAAAAAATTGTTGAACCATTCAACTATTCGATTTTCCACTTGGAATTATTATTAAGATAAATATTTATATTTGTTGCTATTTTAGTAACTTTCACAACTTGCAATTCTTGAACAGAATGCGGAAATAAGAATTGTAGCTTTATAATAAATTCATTTAGTTCATGACAATAGGATTGAAAACATCCTTTAAGTAATTCGTGGATACAGAATTATTATTTTTTAATTGGCAGTGGCCCATTCAATTATTTGTGCAAGAACACAATATCCCAACAACAACGGCAAAGGTCTTCCTCTGAAGAAGAATAAAATTTTATCATGACAAAACCGGGTTCTAGCAAATCCAAAGTATTAATGGAATACGTAAACAAGTTTGAAATAATTACTGATGGTTTGGTCATTCATTCGACGAAATGTGTGGTTCCAATACTCCTCCTATAAACCTGAGCCATCGAACCTGCTATTTGATTAATGCTCAAAAAAAGAACCTCCTCATTCCTGCGACTTAAACATGCGCACCTGGGAATGGCAATTCAACTACTCCACACACATAAATTTTCTTCCCAAAATTTATACAATAAATCAAGCCTCTGCTTGTTATCAAAACTGGAAGATCTATAAACTTACAAGTTTATTTTATTTTACCATTCAGTTCAAACCGCGAAGTTACCACACTTGTGATATTCTCTATTTCACTTTCGAATGTGTGCCTACGTCATGATTTTATATAAACACAAACAAAATCCTAATTGATACAAATATCATTGGCTTCCTGTTTCATGCCTTTCCGTGTTATCTGAAAAATATACTTTGCTCAATGCAAATATTAACTGTTCAACCAGAACTATAATGTTGGTGGAATACGGGCTTGCGCTATCCACTAGCTTTCGGAAAATCACCTGTTCCAAACTAGGGATGATTAAACTAATCCTTAAGCTCTCTCTCAACGAATGTGATTATTAGAAAATGTAAGATCCAATAATTATTTAGAAAAATTATGAAAATTATTATTATTATTATTATTGGATTATTATTGTTATTATTTCCTTAAATATGTTTAATTATTATTTCCTTATGTGAACAAACCACATGTTCGACTCTTCGAATATGGACAAAATATCCATTCCTCAACAAAAATAAATATTAACTTCTACAGTTATATCGGCTGATTACCGTGATTCTCAAACAAAATGAACATTCAAATAAATGCTCGGTATGCTCGGTCATCGATCCTAAACTGTTCTGAGTGCTGAAAATACTCAGAATAACCCTAATGTGTCTTGCGTAAATCAATGCAAGATTTAAATACGAAGAAAAATAAATGTGTTGGTCATCTGCAGAAAATGAGTTTGTTCCAATTAGCTAGGCATAATATAAAAGTCAAATGTGGCTTACATTTCTCGTTGGTCTTGAAGCGTAGTGAACCTGGTCTGTACCAGATTTATCCAGATACATGCCCTATTGGACACGCACGTCTAATCCTTGTATCGGCCGCCATTATATACCCACAATCTGTCTAGCACGACATAGTGGAAATATTTCTTGAAGTTTGAAGTAACTGCTGATCCATTTTAATATTGACTTCAATTAAATCTATAGCAGTTCGTTTAAATGGGGTCAGATCCAAATGATCTCTTCTCAAAAGCGTCAATTGTAACATAACTCACGGTAATCTTTTCAGTACAGGAAAACACTGATAGTCTAAAACAATCAACGGCTGTTCTGAAGATCGTTCCCTGGGCATGGCTTCACACCATCTATCATGCGCGAAGCAACCTATAGTTTCCCTTTGTCGGCTAATGAACAACACCGTGATAGACTGGCCTTCAATATACTGAAAGATCTGAGTGGTTATTTAGTTACAATTTGTGAAACTGACAAGTTGGATTAAAATATCCAAGTATTGAATTATTGTTACTGGACTGTGACAGAATAATATCCAGACAAAGTCTAGCATATGTCCATATAGAAACAAAGTGTTTCACCAATGTCCGTAGAAAATAACAATCACCTTAGTGATTCCCTCTACCGGAAACTTACTGCGTTCCCCACGTATCGTAGCACTTTTGTGACTATCACAATTCAAAGATATCTTCTGCGTAGATTCGGCAACCATGTGCCTTGGCTCGACGTAGCAGCAGCACCTTGTCCTACAAGAGCTTGGTTTGAAGTGAGCCGCTTATGCTTGGGCCGAGCGGCTTTTATACAAAACGGTCGGCTCCACGCTGGATCACGCTGAAATCTGTAAATCCTCATATCTCCGGTGTCTCTGGTCTGATTCACTTGAGACTAAGTGCATCCTCTTTCATTTGGCCGTGCCAGTAATCTGATCCAAGTATCAAGTCTCTACTCCATGGCTAAGTATTTAATCACCAAATAGTCTCGACCTCTGCTACTATTTGCCACGTCACTTAACATCTTCTTGGCTGCATAAAGTTTCCATTTCAATCTAGAAGGAAAGGAGCGCGATATTCAAATATCTCAACTTTCAAAAGCGGCTGTAGCCTTTCCCTTGATACCTAGGTGTCTGAATCTTGGAATACCCATTCCTAGAATTGGGCACAGTATAATATATTTTTTTTAAAATTGTGTGTTAGTTATTTTATTATTATTGTGTCTCCACAGATAAGTTTTAAGGTACGTAATTATTTAAAATTTTATATATTGTTATGGAGCTCCGATATTGGCCTGATATTAATGTTTTAATTCTGTTTTTTTTCCGCCTGGTAGGCCTAATGTTTCTGTTTTGCTAATGTTACCAGTTATGTAAATTTTATTGTTTTCCTTCGTACCTTCTGGATACACGTTTCTAGTTTATTTTACGTTGTAAATTTTTTATTTATTTTGTTTTTGGTAATCCTTGGAATTGCCCAATTATTAATTTATTTTACGATCCGTTGCAGTCTAAAAAGCCTCATGTCAATAGTGTAAAGGCGTAATTCTTTCCTCCCTTTCTGTTCTCTCTGGTGATTTTAAATTTAATTGTATGCTAATTGTTTGCCGTAATTCGATTGGACATGCGGTCGTCTATTTTGTGGCCATGTTTGTTTTTGTTTTGCCCGAGTGCATTCTGGTCTTGGGAGTGCATTCTCTAGGCATCGAGCGGGAGACTCAAACGTGTTGTGGTGCTCGCTTAGTATGTTTTTGTTAATCTTGTTGGTTTAACGTTGTGTTTTTGTGAGTGTTCCCGAGTTTTTCTCCATCATGAAAATTGTGGATTTGTTAATTGATCCTGTTTTTATTTTATTAATTTAATTTTAAATTTTTCGTGTCATTGTGGCCTTGATGTCTGCATGTCGGGTCGGTATTGCATACCTTAGTTAATTATCAAGCCCTTTCTCATTTGGTAATACCTGTATTCTTTTTTTAAATCTTTTGGGCGTTCTTATTTTAATTTTAAATTAAATGTTTTCCTTTTCCCTCAGCAAGCATGTTAAACCGTCTCTTGCCTACTTATGTAAATAACTTATGTTGGACTTAAGCCATATGCATCACCAGAGAGAGGGTGTTGTGGCCATAGAGTTTCTTCTTTTTTTTAATGATTTTGTTAAATTTTTATTTTTCGTTGCCCCTTTTGGTAATTAAATTTTCTTTTAAATTTTTAAGCAACTGGTGTGGCATTATTTCGTCGGCGACAATTCTATTAGTTATCGGATGTGTCTGTAGACGAGCTTGTGCGTTTCCCCCTCTTCTCCACCCTCCTTCCTCCCTTTAGGTGTTCTTCTGTTGGGGCATGTCATCTGGCGGTGATTTTGCTGAAAGCGATGCGGACCTCTCAGAAAGGTAAGTAGGCCCATTAACCCTGGCCATCCCTGTGTCAATTATTATTATTAGACTATTATTACTTGAATACCTGTTCCGCCTTATTCTTAACCTGTACTGGATCAATTCCATGGTTCTAGGCACGGGGTTCTTAAGTTACAGGCGGGAGCGGTACCCCCACTCTGCCACCGGCGAGTGACGTCAGGAGTCTCAGCTGGCCGGCGGACAGAACGCTAGTCATATGGCAGGAGATGCATTCATGTAATTAAATCGGTTTTGTTTACAGAATAAATTGGGATGGACTTCCGAATTTCACCACAGTCCTTCCTTAGTGATCGATGAATTGTGTGAGACGTTTTCCGCTGTCAGTATGGGCGATTAAAGCAAATGACTGCGATACAAGTCAGCCCAGAGCGGTAAACAAAAAGAGCATGCTGGAAACTAATGTTTGATTGCACTACAAGTAGGCGGTTTTTGTATCTTCTACAGAACACAATAATTAGTGAGAATATCATATCTGTTTATGTACTTTGACAAACGGGAAATTTCTTCCTTAACATGTATTTCATCAAGTTGCAAAATTACCCAAACTTTTCACACTTTTCAGCGGCTTTTTTTTTTTCAAGAAATGAACGTTTTCGTTAAAATTACCCGGAGCTACATTAAGAGAAGAAGTCAATTTTTGTAAATGTTTAGAATGAGGAAGGGATAGAAATTTGTTCTGCCTGATAGTATCATAACACTTCGCGGATTGCATGTACAATATGTAAGAGCAAAGAATCATGTTGGGGACCTTTTTTGTTCTTAAATATAAGAGAGAATTGCTCGAATAAAAAATTAACTTGCTGAGAAATTCCCTCCTCTCTACTATCCAATAAAGCTTCTTGAATGACATCCAGCAATTTTAAGGCATTGACCACGTAATTTTCCAAGTTGGTTTGGAATCTCAACTCAGTAAGATACTGTAACAAACTGAACAGTGTTCTCCAACTCTTCACAGCTGTTTCAATTCCCAACACTGAAGAAAGTTCTGTAGAAGACAAATGAAAATTGTTATAGAAAGCCGAAACAAGTAAATGATTATCTACATTAATATAAAGAAACAAAAGTCATAGACTCAAAATTGATTCTATATATAACCACTCTATCGTCAAAAATATTGAAATTAATAGCTGAGTCCCTTTTCACTTTAGTGCTATTATCTGCTAATCGTTTCTCAAGAGAATTGCATAAACTCTCGAAACTGATTATAACATCGTCCCATTCTGCAGCAGCAACAGCAGTCTCTTGAGCATGTTCCTTCCTCACTTCGATTTCTCTTCTCCTCTCTTCTGGTTGTTTCCGCTTAATTTCACTTTCCTTTGTCAAGTATTCAACAATAGTAAGACAAGAACCTTTAACTAGCTTAGGATGATCGTATTTATACACTTGTTTCTGTCCATTAGAATCACAGTATTCATTCTGTAAAATAATGCAGTCCGGTTGAAAATGTTTAATACACACAACACTGTTCTCCGAAGGTGTCCAGTCCTTCCTCGGGATGCTTCTCAGCCATTTATTTCTCAAGTTACTTCCTTGGGAAAAGAGAAACATTTCACGTAGGCAGTTTCAACTCCACGAACCAGAAAATTACTACTACATCCTGGTACATAACACCTTCGTGGCATTGTATTTGCTTTTAAAATATATCACGTGGAGCACGGGTGTATTTAACACTTGTCACTGGACAACAGGAAAAGCAATATATTGTGAAATGTCACCCTCGAAATATAGAAACAATGACCACATCACAGCGCTCCAACAAGGCTGAGCATCTCTTTGCTGCCTGCAGTAAGACCCATGACGTCACAGCACCGCCGGCAGTGTTCCCGCCTGTTAACTTAAGAACGCCGTGTTCTAGGTCATATGTACATATTTGTACGATTACGTTGGCTGTAGAGGTTTATTTTATTAGCCTACTTTTCACATTTTGCAAAAATGAGGAAAAAGTAGTCTTATGAGATCGATCCGGGAAAATGCGTATCTGTGTGTCTGTCTGTCTGTCTGTCTATCTGGCTGTGTGTGTGTCCCCTCCTATCAACTCCTAAACGGCTGCAGCAATCAAAACCAAATTTAGTATGAGTAAAGATGTGCACCGGAATAGCTCACGTCCATATTTGAAAATGATGTCAGTGCTACCAACTGCTGAAAAAACGCACTAGAAATTTGAGCTGCATGTTGGATATCATGCAAGGTATGCATGGGAGATATTCCAAAATTGGCGCACATGTAGATAATACTATTTCAGTTTAATTTCCAGGAGGCCAACCATGACAGTGTTGCCAAAATAATTTTAAGCCTTCTGATATGTTCAATGTTTAAATGCATATAACTTCTACACTATCAACTGGATTTCAACCAAATTTTGTATGTAATATCTGTACATAAAAAGATATGACTGAGCGTATTCTTAAGAGCCACCAGGGCTGCCAACTGTTAATAATTGCTCTCTCTCTATTTTTTTAAATCCAAATACCAATATATCAGAAAGTAAGCAAGCCAATAGCTTTAAACTATGCACACGTATATTCTGACATTTTAGATTAATTTGGAGTAACTTATATACGTCAGTTCTACCAACATGATTATAAGCCTGCTGATAGTACCAATTTTTAAATACGTGTAACTTCTATACTATCAGTTGGATTTCAACCAAATTTCGTATGTGCAATGTGTACCATAACAGATATGACTATAAGTATTGTTAAGAGCAATCAGGGCTGCCAACTGTTATTAAATGCTGTCTATATTCTTTTTACCATAATATCAATATATCAGAAAGTAAGCAAGCCAACAGCTCTATACTTTGCACACGTATAGCACCTGACATTCTAGATTAATTTGGAGTAATTAATACAAGGCGGTGCTGCCAACATGATTCTATGCCTGCTGATATGTCCAATTTTAAAATACAAGTAACTTCTATACTAACAAATGGATTTCATCCAAAATTGGCACAACAAGATATCATAATAATTCAGATTATTTCTGACCAGCACACGCATGGTATTGTTGGCAACATGCTTTTACGCGTGCTGATAGATCCAGTGTCTAACTGCATGTAACGTCCATTGGACTTACCAAATTTTGTATTCTGTACCTTAAGAGGTGGAACTAAGAATATATTCAGTCACCAGGGCTGCCAACTGTAGTGCTCTATTAGGCTAAATTATACCAGGTATATTTTGAACTAATTAGATATTTCGATATTACCAACTTAATTTCGTCATTATTCTAGATAGGTTCATATACTGTAGAATAATCATTGGCATGAAAAGTAGGCTGTATAGTTCTTCACGGAACTTCTTGTTTTTATAGAAGTTCTAATCAATAAACATTTTCTGAAGCTTGTATTCTGGATATCCTCATTGTCGTGGATGTATCCAACCCGAACTCCTTCTTTACGTTCTTTGAAGTGAGGTATACTGCATGAATAAGCGCGTGCAGATATTCATCTAGGTCTAAAACTTCAGGTAATCAAGATAGAAAAGGTGTTTTAACTTTAACTATGCATTCTTTCTCCTTTTTGGGTTCGATCTGATAGCCGTATATATTTGTTATGTGGCATACAAAAGCAAATTTGGCTCAGACAGTCACTCTGGAATATTACACGCTTAATTCGATTGGGTTCCTTTCTATTCGTACCAAGTGTAACTAAGTGGTTATAGCGTCGGACTACCAACCCCAAGATTGCAGGTTCGCTCCTGGCCATGGTAAGTGATTTTTAAGGCGACAAAAATCACGACACTCATGTCATACGTTGTTGGCATGTTAAAGTACCCATTTGAATTCAGTAGGCCGTGTTCAATGGCAAAATTAATCTCGGGTTTTCCGCCAACACAAAGTTCCTCCATTTTATACTTGAAAGCGCTGTAGTGTCAAGGAGTTTAGATATCTAACCTCCTTGATTTTCATAGCGTTCAAAGGAACGACGAAATTCGTCATGCAAGCTACCCTCTGGGTGTCAATTAACAAAGCTTGCACCAGGCACCCGAGGCCATACGATATTATATTATTATTATTATTTATTATTGTGGGGGAGGGTCGTCTGCGATGGTTTGGGCATGTGCTACGGTCAGCAGCGGACACCATTGCAAAACAGGGCTACACACTAGAGGTCGCCGGAAAAAGACCAAAGGGGCGACCGAGATAACGTTGGGCCGATACACTGCACAGATCTGAAAAGCGTCAAACTACATCCGAACATGGCCCATGACCGAGTAAAGTGGAGACAGTGCATTCACATAGTGGACCCTGCCGCGAGGCGAGACAAACGTTAAAGCAAAAGAATAAGATTACTATTTATATAATTTTAGAAAAGGCTTTGGTAACGTTGATTGGATTAAATTGTTTGACATTTTGAAAATGATTGGAATAAAATATAGGGACAGGAGGGTGATATACAATCTATACAGCAGTCATTCGGACATGAGAGAGAAGCTGGTATTCAGAAAGGTGTGAGGCAAGGCTGCAACTTATCACCCATACTTTTCAATCTTTACATTGAACAAGCAATGAAGGAAATTAGAGAGAAATTTAAAGTGGGAGTGAAGATTCAAGGAGAAATAATTTCAACTCTGAGATTTGCTGACGACATCGCCATCTTGGCGATGAGTTTTTGAATGGTATGGACTCCGTCTTGAGGAAAGAATTCATGATGAAAATTAATAAATGTAAAACAAAAATATTGGAATGCAGCCGCAATAAATCAGAAACCTCTATGGACATCAAATCGGCAGGGGAAAACTAAAGGAAGTAGGAGACTTCTGATACTTAGGAAGCAAAATAACCAGTGATGGATGAAGCAAAGAGGACATCAAAAGTAGGTTGGCTCAGGCTAGGAAAGCATTTCAACAGAAAAGGAATCGGTTGACATCGAATATAGATTTAGGTATTAGGAAGACATTTTTGAAAACCTTTGTCTGGAGCGTCGTACTCTATGGAAGTGAAACTTGTACTATTGGTGCAGCAGAAAAGAGGAGAATTGAAGCGTTTGAAATGTGGTGTTACAGGAGAATGAAGATCAGATGGGTAGATAGGGTTACAAACGAAGAGGTATTAAGACGAGTGGAAGAGGAGAGATGTTTCTGGCGACTGCTAATGAATAGAAGAGATAGGTAGGTAAGACACATACTAAGACACCCAGGAATAGCAAGCTTAGTTATGGAAGGAAGGGTCGAGGACAAGAACTGTAGGGGTTGACCAAGGTTAGAGTATGTTAAACAGATTGCCTCGGATGTAGGGTGTGGTAGCTATGTAGATATGAAACGATTAGCTCAGGACAGGGAGGCATGGAGGGCTGCATCAAACCAGTCAAAAGACTGAAGACTCAAACAACAACAACAACAACAACAATCTTAAAATCAGCGTTCCAGAAACGAAGGTGATGTAGGCAGGGAAAGGGAAGAAATACGAGAAGATAGGATAACAGGTAGGAGGAACTAAATTGGAACAGGTGGACCATTTTAAGTAATTTGGGTTGTATATTCTCTCAAGACGATAATACAGTCGAAGGCCTAGATTCGAGATGCAGGAAACCCAATACCCTGAGTTCTCAGTTGCGATCTTCAGTATTCTTTAAGGAAGGAGTTAGTGTGGAGACAAAACTCTCCCTATGTCCCTCAGTATCTTGCTGAATGGGTGTATTTAGGATATCTCATACATAAGCAAAGGTAGACCTAGGAAGCGATGGATAGAATCAGTGTTGAACGATTTCAAGGTGAGAGGTACTGAAGCATAGGAAGCCACACTGTTAACTGCTAATAAGGGAACATAGAGGCGACTTCTTCACAAATAGAGACTTGCAGAATAGAATGGACACTCAAAGAAGAAGTAGTTTGCGAATAGGGAAGTCCGCGTATTCAAGACTTCCCTATGAATTAGCAAGAGATACCTTCTTTATAGAGGGCATTAGATATAAGCTTCATCTGCCATCCACCGACGGTTACCAGGCACTTCTCGCAACTAGACAAAGGAAACGAACCGACTTCTACATGGAATTCTACAGTACTGGCGTAATTCAGGACAGATCATGCACAAATGCTCATCAAGAGCAAAGGCACACGATTATAAGACTAGTCATTCATGGCTACCCCCATAAATTATGTGACAGCCAGAAATATCATGTACCAAATGAGAATTGTCTGTCGCACTGTGGAAAGTATTGTGAAAAATATCACATTATTGTGCTCTGATTGAAAAGAATGAAAAGCATTGCACAATACAGCAAAGAATAACGCACAGTGCGTCTGCAAAGTCACTCCGCAGCGGCAAGCTACGGGGGTCTCGCATTGCGGGACGTGTTAGGTTGGCAGCAGATTCAGTCGCTGTATACGCAGTCTCACCGCAGTGGTTGGCATAAGCATGCACTTGTTCTGTCTTGACCTTCATCTGGAGTGATAGGGTGGGGAATACTGTTTTATTATTGTCGACAGTGAGTGCCCGTGCGTGCCAGTGTTGTCGCTGTAAGTTGTATTCTTGTCAAGTTCTTGTGTAAGCTGAGTCTAGTGGGAATGCGCTCTACTGAAGAGCGTGTGTTTTATCATTTCAAATGGTCTTGTCGACTTCATCGTTATGCTTGCGTTACGGAGACGGAGACGGTGACGTCATGCAGCCACGCGGGAAGCCTAAGTTAATGGTTAATGGAGTCTGTTGAAAGAGTCCTGGGGCGTCGAGCGACCTGGGGCTTCGAGCGATGCGAAAAGAATACAGGGTGACTCCTAAAGAGGTGTACAAGATGCCAGATAAGAATACAGGGTGACTCCTAAAGAGATATACAAGATGCCAGATATGAATACAAGGTGGCTCTTAATGAGGTGTACAAGAAGGCAGAAAAGAATGCAGGGTGACTCCTAAAGATGTGCACATGATATCAGACAAGTATACAGGGTGACTCATAAAGAGGTGTACAAGATGTCACACAAGAATACAGAGTGACTTCTAAAGAGATATACAAGATGCCAGATAAGAATACAGGGTGCCTCCTAAACAGCTGTGCAGGATGTCAGAGCAAAATACAGTACAAGATGCCAGATAAGAATACAGGGTGACTCCTAAAGAGATATACAAGATACCAGATAAGAATACAAGGTGACTCTTAAAGAGGTGTACAAGATGGCAGAGAAGAATACAGGGTGACTCCTAAAGAGGTGCACAAGATGTCAGACAAGAATGCAGGGTGACTCCTAAAGAGGTGTACAAGATGTCACACAAGAATACAGGGTGACTTCTAAAGAGATATACAAGATGCCAGATAAGAATACAGGGTGCCTCCTAAAGAGGTGTGCAGGATGTCAGAGCAAAATCCAGGGTGACACTTAACGAAGAGTACAGTATGTTAGATTCAATTCAAATACAGGGTGACCCTTAAAGAGGTTTGCAAGATATCAGATTCAAATAATGGGTGACCCGTAAAGAGTTGTAAAAGATGTCAGACTCAAATACAGGGTGACCTTTAAAGAGGTGCCCGCGCGGAAAGCCTAAGTTAATGGGTAATGGAGTCTGCTGAAAGAGTCCTCCTGAGCCTTTCTAACATATGTAGCATTTGTAGCATGCGTCATTTGAAATGATATAACGTCTAGTCTTTCAGACTGGCTGTAATTTTTTTAGTGTAAGATGTTTTCCGTGCTGGTGGTATCTTTACGGAGCACAGTGTGTTAATGGTGAGCACCATACTGTATAATTAATTGCATTTCTTAATTTAATGTAATTGTTTTCCTTGTAACAACATAACATGAATGTACTGCCAACTCAAAACATCCCGCAAGGCGAGACACGTGCTGCGAAGAAACTTTTCGGACACACTGTATAATCCTCTTCTCTATGGCCCTTCGGGTGCACTTTCTATTAAATTAAATATTTCAGGTATAATATGACGGATATTTGTGATTTTAAATTTCGATTTGTTAAATAATCCATTATTCATTTAAATATAAGATTGCTCTCTTATTAATTGATTAATTAATTAATTAATTTTATTTATTGTTATTATTTACTTTGTTGCCGATGGATGGTGACCGTACAATTGAAGCCGTCTCTCTCCACAAAGGATATGGGTATCTCATGCTTTTACAGCCACGTCTACCCCCCGGCAACAACCAATAGCACACAATCCATTCTTACCGGAGTACTTTTGTTATTGGTGTCCTCAGAGAATGAAGCTACGGATCTGTTATTAATGTTCCACTCCATATAATTGTCCCCCCGGGAGTTGCTACAATCTTGAGTTTGGCGTCTTCTTAAGACATGCCACATTTACATAATCTACTTTATTTTCAGGAGAAGCTTCTCCTGCACACTCAGATTTCTTGTCTTGGATTTCATCTCAATTTCAAAAGCTTCTAAATGTATTTAAATTTAAGAAACTGGCACGATACTTCATAAAAGTTTACAGAGAAATGAAGTGCCTTATTATTTAAAGAAATGTAACGTATCGTTCTGTAATTTTACTGAACAACTTATAAAACACTCAGTAAAACACAGTTTCCTATTTTGTCTTTCTTCCTCCCACATATACTCACTACAGGCTACTTAGTGGTTGTTGATTCATTTAGAGGATTAGTGACATCACGGTCATGTAGCCACATGTACTTGTGTGCGCGAGTGTGTGCAGAATATTAACCCGTTGAATGCTTCGCCCGTCTCTATACGTTGCAAAAGAACTTATTTCTTTTTCATTCCCCATTCGCTTTGGAGTGACAAGTCAATAGCTGGCATGTTCTGCCATCTATTGCGCATCATGGAGTACTACTTGAGTTTGGATTTTTTATTCCGGAAGTAACTAACAGAGCATTTTGTTGGTGTCTGTCCTCTACAGCTGGAGTTCATCTGTGACCTAAACAGGCATGGCGGAATGACAAGCAAATTCTTCATGCTGCGTTGTGATTTTGGATAAAAGAATATTAATTTTTGTACTAGGAGGCAGCAAGTATTTCTTGCCTACTGATGTTAGGATATCATTTAATTTTGGACCCTTTACCTGGTTTGGAGGTGATACAAGCATTGGCACAATCCTTTTAATTTGGATTCCTATCAAAATTAAAAATTTACATAAACGTTGGATTTTGAATTTACATTTAAATACATTCCCAAAACCTATAGACATTTTACGCCGCACTCCACATATAATAATTATTACTTATACAATTTTTAGCCTATTCATATTTATGAAAAATTAGGCTGATAATAATAACTAGCATTACCCGTCGCGGCTTCGCCCGCGAATATTTTAGTTGTAAAGTGTACACTTAGCAAAATCTCAATCATGAATGCTATGACTGATTTATCCTTGGTATGAATAATCAGACTTTATCAATTCAGCTACTAGTGCAGTGGTTAGGGGTTTGTCATTCCTTCATAGGTATATCAGAGCGAAGTTAGTTTTCTCGGAATATCACATACACTGTTAATTTAAGGGCCTTTAAATGTGGTTTTCGTAGACCCTTTATAGTCGGGTGAAAAAGACCTTTCGTACCACACTCACACGTGAAAATTGCGTGAAAAAATTCTAGAGTGCTCCTTGACTCCCTTAAGCGCATTATACTGTATGTATTGATATATTTTAGAGCTTAATTTGGTTCAGTGATAACCTAATAACCGTCTGGAAACTTTCACAGTAATGTAATAATTGGAATTGAATTGCGTCTTCCAGAAATAGATGGACTTGTGAGATTCTGTTACCATGGTTACCGTGTTGCATTCTTTCATTATTTCATTGTAAATATACAGATTTTAAGGTATTTATATAATTGTGAGGCATTTCAAGAGTAAGTGAGTGCGTTCCGCTTACGCATTGGGTTATGCTGAGCCTGTAAGTACCCCATATGTGTAGGTTGGTGTTAATGGGACCTTATTTTCGGTACAAAACTGGAATAGGAACTTAGCAGAATAATATAGGGAGGGATAATAGTAATATCGTATGGCTTCGGGTGCCGGGTGCAGGCTTCGTTATTTAACACTCAGAGGGTAGCTTACATGTCGAATTTCGTTGTTCCTTGAATCACTATGAAAGTCAAGGAGGTTAGATATCTAAGCTCCTTGAATACTATAGCGCTTTCTAGTAGAGAAATGAGGAACTTTGTGTTTGCGAAAACTCCCGAGATTAATTTTGTCATTATGAACACGGCCTACTGAATTCAAAAGGGTTCTTTGACATGCCAACATCGTATGACATGCGTGTCGTATTTTTTCCGCCTTTCAAGAAATCACTTACCACGGCCAGGAGCGAACCTGCAAGCTTGGGGTTAGTAGACCGACACGTTAACCACTCTCCCACCGTGGCAAGCTATTAGGGTGATGAGATTACCTTTTTCCGTGTGTGTGTGTGTGTGTGCATCCATGTGTGGGTTCCCCACTAATTAAATCTGAACGGCTGGAGCGATTTCAATGAAACTCGGTGAGGTCATAGTACTATTGGCCGACCCCGGTCGTGCCCTTCAAATTTTATTACGTCTCACCAAACCAACATGGCATTCTATATCTCAGAAACTATTTATGATAATACACTGACATTTTGTACGGTGATAAAGGACACTACTGGAAGTTTATTTATGACCTTCACAAGCCTGTTAAATACAAAACGAGCAAGCAGAGTAAAACATTTAAATCGACGTTTCTTGCGATTTAACGATCTGAACGCAGTGAAACTTGGTACAGAAAATGTTTATACACATTGAAATGCGCTGACATCTAATTTAGTTCAATTGTTTACATAACCCCAAGATAATGGCTATGCGAAATTTTAAAATTAAGTTTTTATGTCTTGTGTCCTAATCATGCGATCGAAGTCAACGTTTGAATGATGAACCTATGCAATAATCCTCATCTAATAGTACATAACCCTATGGCCTACATATGTTAAAATCCAACATGGCGACCATCTGAAATATTTAGACGGTTCTCAATATCTACGATTTTATTACAGCAATAAAAGTGAAATAGTGTATGTTGAGAGAGGCAATTAACATAAGTAGGATGTATGAAAATAGGTTATATAGATCATCACGGAACTACTTGTTTTAAATACGAGTGAAAAAACTCAGCACTTAAAAAGGTTAATACTACAAATTTTCGATCGGTCAACACAATGTATTCACAATTACTGGGACGTGCGAAAATAAACCTGAAAAAAATTACATGTGAATATACCTCAATAAACATGATTGTCATAATCTCGAACCCTTGTGAAATTCAACAGAACGTTCACCAAAAAAAATTATGTAACAACGTTAGCTTTAGACATTGCCTTAGTTGATACAGTTGCGTTTCATTTTCTGGAACAGTGGTTCCAAATCTAAAATTGTAATGGAAAAAAAATAATTATGAAGCTTATGTGCAAATGTACAACGATTTGTGATCAGCACAAATTATGATTTCTTACATGAAATTAATTTAATGTTCCTTCTATCACGATTTCTAATAAATCTACACGATTTTTCTTTACAATCACCACGCCTTCCAAGGTTAAAGTATAAAGTCGTTGCAAAACTGAGCAATCGTGCCGAATGGTAAAGTTTAGCACTGCTCTGATCTCCTAACTGGTGATAATCCCGATAATATAATTCATTGCAAGACTATCAGTTACGTAAGGATAGTGGATTCTAAAAGTGCTTGGCATTATTTTCATTCAACACTTCCCTTTCAAAATTAAACACATAATTGCTCTACTTTTCTAACATACTGTACAGACACTTGCCTCGATGCAATATAATATTTTCACACTACCTGTGAACAAACTGGGAAAACATTTACACTATGCCTCCTGATTCAGTAAAACGCAATTTCATATACGTTCATCACCTTGCACGGAATTCAACTATAACATCCCTTTCGATTGCATTTTATCAATAATGCACAACTCTTACAAAACTTCTACTATCCAGATAAATTTATTCCTCGTGCTACAAAATTTCAAATTTCAACTACGTGTGTACAGCCTTTTAAATATCTTGTAAGAAGATTTTATTTACCTTAATCCACATATAAACTTCGTTGTGATAATACTGTTACGGCTGTGAGTTTGTTTTGTCGCCTCGCCGCGTTGAGTCACAGCTGCCCCCAGGGAGTGTGTGTGCTCTGCCTCAGTGTATTACGCGCGCGTTACGCAACGGGCTGCGAAGTGAAAGGGATGGTCCAGAATATTCGTGACCCAGCCAGTGAAGGAAATCTCTAGAAGCCGTGTGTCCTGGACGATTCTAGAATTCATTTAGTCACCAGCCTGCTATATAAGCGGCCTCAAAGTGAGGGGACCGAGCTTTCTGTGGCTGTGTGTTTCTGAGCTAGTGCGTGTTTTCCTGAGCGACAGAAGTGTGGTGACGAAGTGCCGTGCGAGTTACGAAATCCAGTGACATTGTTTCTCCCAGCTTGTGAACAGCCTGCAGCAAGTGATCGTAAGTAACTGTAGTCGGTGTACATAAGGGAGAGGAGCAGGTAGTTTCTGTGAAGGCCACCGTACTCATTAGGACGGATTAACTTCTGTGGTCTGTTGGCAAGTGAAAGGGCCAAGAGCGCTCAAGGAAGAGACTTGAGGAAACTGGAGTAAGGTTCCAATTGCTTGTATTTGCTGATGAGTAGTGTAATTTTCTGGCCGCAATAAAGTTAATTATTTCTTTAAAGAAACAATCTGTGTTGTGCTTCAACCCACCGTAATCCAGTTAACAAAAGTGCCACCAGGGGGGTGGCACGTAACAACTGGTGTCAGAAGCCGGATTACGAACTCATGCACAAGCACAACACCTGGCGGTCCTGGTTTCAAAACCCGAGCAGGTCATTTTCTCTAATTTTCCTGTTAGTGCATGCCCTTTACAAGACAAACAACTAAAATGGAGGCGCAATTGGCAGCATTGCTAGAAAAGTTAAATGGCATGGAAACCAAAATGGAGGCCGGCCAGAAGAAGATGGAGGACGGCCAGAAGAATTTAACCAAGGACCTAACTGCCAAATTAGCAGACGGCCAGAAGAAGCTAGATGACAGCCAGAAAAGTTTAGCCGAGGACCTAACATCCAAATTAGAAGACGGCCAGAATAAGCTAGCAGAGGACCTGAAGGACGGCCTGAATAAGTTAGCAGAGGACCTAACCGCCAAATTTCTGGATGGCCAGAAAAATCTGGAAGAGAGTCTGCTGACGAAATTAGAGGAGAGCCAAAGGAAATTAGAACAGGGCCTACGTGAGGAAGTCGCAGCAGTGGAAAAGAAGTTCGACGCCTTACAAGTGGAAGTTGCCGAGCTGCACCAACGCCCGCTGATGGAGGTGGAGGAGAAATTCAACGCCTTGCAAGTGGAAGTTGCCGAGCTGTGCCAACGACCGCTGATGGGGGTGGAGGAGAAATTCAACGCCTTACAAGTGGAAGTTGCCGAGCTGTGCCAACGCCCGCTGATGGCGGTGGAGGAGAAATTCAACGCCTTACAAAAGGAAGTTGCCGAGCTGCGCCAACGCCCACTGACGGGGGGTGGAAGAGAAATTCAACGCTCTACGAGAGGAAGTTGCTGAGCTGCGCCAACGCCCACCCACCGTTACACCGGGATTATCAGGAACGGGACATAGCAGAGTGACGCCCCCAACCTTCGACGGAAAGGTCCCGTGGAGCACCTACTTACGTCAGTTCGAGGCAGCCTGTTCCATAAATAACTGGAACAACACAGAAAAGGCTACAGCTCTCATTGTAGCGCTGAGAGGTGACGCCCTTAACGTCCTTCAGGCCATCCTGACTGGGTCCCAGGACTACGCTTCACTGATCGCCCATATGGAGTCCCGATATGGAGATAGCCACCTTCAGCAGGCCTACCAGAAGCAGCTCCGGACCCGGGTGCAAAAGAACGCGGATACCCTGCAGGAGTTCGAGATGGACATCGCACGTCTCGTAAGGCTCGCCTACCCAACAGCGCCGGCCGACTTTCTGGAGCAGATAGCGACGCAGTCTTTCACCGACGGGCTACGGGACTCGGACACTCAACAGGCGCTGCGACTCGCGCGCAATAAGACCCTGGCAGATGCGCTGAGCCACGCACTTGAGTTCGAGACGGCAAAGCAGGTATCTAGAATGCGCGCGCGGGTGCGTCCGGTGGACGTCGACGAACCAGCCAAAGCCGACATGACCAAGCCCCTGGCCGATGAACAGATGGAGGCGCTAGACCGGTTCTTCAAGAGTCGCAGTACCGCCAACAAAAACGTAGCCGAAGGACATCCGGAGAGGCGGCCCGGAAGTGGACTACCGACCTGCTGGATCTGCCGTAAGAGAGGCCACCTGAGCAAGGACTGCGCTGATCGCCGCCGCCAAGGGTTTCCGTCGGGACAGTCAGTCGTAGGGAAACCGCGCGGCCCAGGAAAACAAGTATCAGTCAGCCTTGGGGGGCAAAGGTTGGCTTGTGACAGTCGTCAAGCCCCGGCAGTCCATGTTCGTGTGACGAAGTTACGGAGGGACAATAGCAGCCTGATGGACGACGGAGTCGTCAACGGAGAGAGCTGGCCCATGCTAATCGACACGGGAGCATCGAGGACCATCGTCAGTCCCACCGTGATCCCGAAGTGGAGAGCGCGACCCACACAAAGGAACCTCCAGCTAATAACCGCGACCGGAGAGACCGCACCGTTACATGGCGATGCATCACTGGAGTTCGTCATTGGTCGACGGGCGATAAAGCATCCAGTGCTTGTGGCTGACGTATCAAATGAAGTGATCATCGGACTGGACTTCCTGGACCAGAACAACATCATCTTGGATCTAAGTACCAACACTCTGCACTTCGGAGGTGAGGAACTTGCTTTGCAACCTGCGCACGAGTCCATCACCGCACGACGAGTAAGGCTGAGAGAAGACGTCATCGCTCCCGCCAGGACGGAGGTCAGCGCTGCCGTAATTGTCGACGGAACTGCTGAGGGAGTGGCGGCTGTCATCGAGCCAAAATATGAGGACATCCAGACAAAAGGATTGCTAATAGCCAAGACCCTCATCAACACGACTTCTCGGCCGTACGTCCGCCTGTCCAACCTGAACGACTACAACATTACGGTTCACCGGTACACCAACCTAGGAGTCTGCGAGCCCGTTACCTGGATTTCCCGCATCACAGATACGACGGACGGACACCTGCAGACGGACATCCGAAGAAGACGCACACGGCCAGAAGAACTACAGAAGCTGTACCAAGGATCCCAGGACCATTTAGACGAGGTACAATCACGCCAACTTCAGGACCTGCTACGCGAATTCCAGGACGTCTTCTCCGTGGGGAGCAAAGACTTCGGCAGGACAAGCTTGGTCCAGCACAGAATCGACGTTGGGAACAGCGCACCGATTAGGGCCCCATTCCGACGTGTCCCGCTCGCCAAGCAAGCCGAAGTCGACCGGATGGTAGAAGAGAGAAGGAGCAAGGGGTGATCGAGCCATCACATAGTCCTTGGAGTTCTCCGGTCGTGCTAGTGAAGAAGAAGGACGGTTACACCAGGTTCTGCGTGGATTACAGGCGGGTGAACGACGTCACGAAGAAGGACAGCTACCCTCTACCCGGGATCGACGACACGCTGGACACCATATCAGGATCAAGATGGTTCTCCACCTTGGATTTGAAGAGTGGCTACTGGCAGGTGGAGGTCCACCCTAAGGACCGCGAGAAAACGGCGTTCTCTGTGGGCAGCGGGCTCTGGCAGTTCACCGTCATGCCATTCGGTCTGTGCAACGCCCCTGCGACCTTCGAAAGGCTAATGGAGTCCATTCTGAGGGGACTACACTGGAAGACCTGCCTGGTCTACCTAGACGACGTCATCGTTCTGGGGAGAAGCTTCGAGGAGCACTACAGCAACCTGAAGGAGATCTTGTTGAAGCTACGGGCTGCCCAGCTGAAGTTGAGCCCCAAGAAGTTTCAGCTCTTCCAGAAGCGGGTCCAGTACCTTGGGCATATCGTCTCCGAGGAAGGGGTGCGCACCGACCCAGAGAAGACCGCAGCTGTGAGGGAGTGGCCAGTTCCGAAGGACAAGTCCCAACTACGAAGCTTCCTGGGATTCTGCACTTATTACCGTCGCTTCGTGAGAGGATTCGCCGACATCGCCAAACCTTTACATCGACTGACTGAGAAGGACCAACTCTTCACGTGGACAGCAGAATGCCATAGTGCCTTCGAACAACTCAAGCAAGCTCTGTGCACCGCGCCTATTCTGGCCTACCCCAGACCTGGAGCAAGGTTCATCGTCGATACCGATGCCAGCGACTTTGGCATAGGGGGAATCCTGTCGCAAATGGAGGACGGCGAGGAGAGAGTAGTGGCCTACTTCAGCAAAGCCTTGTCAAAGCCAGAGAGGAACTACTGCGTCACCAGGAAGGAGCTGCTCGCCATCGTGAAGACCATTGAACAATTCCACAAGTACCTGTACGGACAAGAATTTCTCATCAGGACCGACCATGGATCCCTGCGGTGGCTCCTGAACTTCAAGCAGCCCGAGGGTCAACTCGCGCGGTGGTTAGAGAGGCTTCAACAGTACAACTTCGAGATCCAGCACAGGAAAGGCCAACTGCATTCTAATGCCGACGCCCTGTCACGAAGACCGTGCCCCGAAGACTACACCTTCTGTACTAAGAGGGAGGAGAACACCGGGATACAGTGCCGAAGGACTACCGTGGAACTTCAAGGGAGCTGGAGCCGCGAATCTTTCATGCGGGCACAAGCAGAAGATGATGGCCTGGGACTGATAGCCGAATGGAAGGGGGCCTGTGTCCCCAGACCCGGGTGGAACATTGTGAGTGACTGCAGCCCAAAGTTTAAGTCGTACTGGGCGCAGTGGGACTCGCTGGTTGTGAGGGATGGCCTCATATACCGTAACTGGGAGAGCACCGACGGGAAGACATCTCGGGAACAAGTCATCGTTCCAAAGGCTATGACGGAGGAAGTCCTGAAGGAAGTCCATGGAGGATCATCTGGTGGACACCTAGGGATAAAGAAGACCCTGGAGAAGCTGAGAGAGCGGTTCTACTGGATCGGATGCCGAACTGACGTAGAGAACCACTGCGCGAGGTGCCACGATTGTGCAGCCAGCAAGGGCCCAGGACGAAGACGACGGGGTCCACTGAAGACCTACAACGTGGGCGGCCCCATGGAGAGAGTGGCCATCGATGTTGCTGGGCCATTCCCGTTAAGCGAGGCAGGGAACCGCTACATATTGGTCGTCAGCGACTACTTTACCAAATGGCCGGAGGCGTATGCGCTCCCTAACCAGGAAGCCGCGACGATCGCAGAGACCCTGGTGAAGGAATTCGTCAGCCGGTACGGAGTACCCCTGGAGCTGCACTCCGACCAAGGGAGGAACTTCGAGTCGCAGGTGTTCCAGAACCTATGCCAGCTGCTGGGAATCCGGAAGACTAGGACAACGCCGCTACACCCTCAGTCCGACGGGATGGTAGAGCGATTCAATCGCACCATCGAGAACCATCTCCGAATAGTCGTCAGCGAGCACCAGAGGGATTGGGACAAACATCTTCCGCTATTTTTCCTGGCCTACCGCACCGCCTTGCATGAAGCCACCGGGTGCACACCAGCCTGGGCCATGTTTGGGAGGGAGCTCCGTCTACCTGTCGATCTTGCCTTCGTCCGACCTGGGAATGATCCGGTCCCGGTAAGCCAGTATTGTCAAGAACTGGTCAACCAACTGGAGGACGTGCACGCGTTCGCGAGGAGGAATCTGCGGATCGAGACCGACCGAATGAAGACCCGATACGACCAACAGACGGATGCCGGCGGATTCCACGAGGACGACCTGGTCTGGCTCTTCAACCCATTACGGACGAAAGGCCTGTCACCCAAACTGCAGAAGTCCTGGGAGGGCCTGTGCCGAGTCGTGAAACGGATCAACGATGTCGTCTACAGGATCCAGCGGAGCCCGAGGGCGAAGATGGAGATTGTGCATCGAGATCGCCCGGCAGCCTACGGAGGGACACAGACGGACCAATGATTGATCGGGACGATCAGCCTTTTAGGAAAGGGGTGGTGTTACGGCTGTGAGTTTGTTTTGTCGCCTCGCCGCGTCGAGTCACAGCTGCCCCCAGGCTGTATTTGCTCTGCCTCAGTGTATTACGCGCGCGTTACGCAACGGGTTGCGAAGTGAAAGGGATGGTCCAGAATATTCGTGACCCAGCCAGGGAAGGAAATCTCTAGAAGCCGTGTGTCCTGGACGATTCTAGAATTCATTGAGTCACCAGCCTGCTATATAAGCGGCCTCAAAGTGAGGGGACCGAGCTTTCTGTGGCTGTGTGTTTCTGAGCTAGTGCGTGTTTTCCTGAGCGACAGAAGTGTGGTGACGAAGTGCCGTGCGAGTTACCAAATCCTGTGACATTGTTTCTCCCAGCTTGTGAACAGCCTGCAGCAAGTGATCGTAAGTAACTGTAGTCGGTGTACATAAGGGAGAGGAGCAGGTAGTTTCTGTCAAGGCCACCGTACTCATTAGGACGGATTAACTTCTGTGGTCTGTTGACAAGTGAAAGGGCCAAGAGCGCTCAAGGAAGAGACTTGAGGAAACTGGAGTAAGGTTCCAATTGCTTGTATTTGCTGATGAGTAGTGTAATTTTCTGGCCGCAATAAAGTTAATTATTTCTTTAAAGTAACAATCTGTGTTGTGCTTCAACCCACCGTAATCCAGTTAACAAAAGTACCACCAGGGGGGGTGGCACGTAACAATACCGTAACCATAGCGTATAGAAGATAAAGTGACGTGACTTGTGGAGTTTGTATGGTCCAGCCGCTAGGCAGCTCTAGCGTCGGCTAGCGCTGAGTGAGGACGGTATCAATACAAGCAGTTGAATGTTACTTTTCGGTAACTGAATGTTATCAGCTTACACTACGTTGTATTAGACAAGATGATCCAATTATAAAATTCTCCGCACTGAGTATATACAACGCTGACGTCCGTTGTGTTAGTTATGAAACATCAGATTGCGTCATAGGTTCATATAATAAGGAAATAAAACATGCGGACGGGGGTCAAAATGAAACTGAATGTGTAAATATCGTAATACTACAGACCATTCACCACTGCACAAATAAAATACAGTAAATATAATATAATACAGTATAATGACAAACTCACCCATATAACTTACAGCTCTCAGTTGTCCGAAAGTTTGGACAGCTTACGCGACGATTTTCCAGACTTAGAAGATGACTGCTCTTTCCTAATTTATTTCGTACAAAAGAAAAAGCGGCACTTCATGAAATGAAAAACGAGTTTTCCAATAAGGTCCAGTTTATGTTCCATACAACATCCTCAATCACACAGCCGTAAAACAATCTCATCAATGCTGACCCGACACTCATAAAATATATCACCCCGCAAATTTTCAACGACTACTTCGACCTGTAAAAGAATGTTGAAGACACTGTCGGACGGGTGAGTTAGGTAAGGGCATTTATTGTGCAAAAGTCCTATATATTACCGGTAGTGAAAGTTGCAGCTGTTGTGTCCGACGGCCTTTCACTTTGAAGGGTTGTTGCACACTTCACACAGCTGATTCCTTTCCTTAGTTGCTTGACAAAGTACCCTGCTAGATAGTGTGGGACTGCACCAGGCTTCAAACTCCAACACATTTTCGCCATTTCGACTGTCTTTCCTTCTAAAATGAAAGGGTCCGTTTTAATAAGGAAATTATCGGAGCTATGATTGTCACATACATATGATTTACTTTACAATTTAATGTCTTTCCTCGGAATGGCCTTAGCCCATTTAAATAAATCATCTTCGGCTTTTGGAGGTCTAAAAAAGTGGCTGCATTTTGCAGATGACTTGTCGTATCCAGATCGGCATCCGGGAACAAGACAACACGGCATATTCACTTACACAGTTTTGTTTGACGAATCTTACCAGGTTATAATTCATTCGACAGCACAAATGTAAAGAAATAAGTGTAAAGGCTTACAAATACTAAACCCACCAGTGTCATAACGTATGTATTATTTCACTATCGCTTCTTGATCGCATACATTTTTCAACACCAAAAAATAAGGACTAAACACGGCAGCATCTCTGTGTTTTCAAACTCGCGAGCGCTTAGAAAGTGACTCCCGCCAGCAACTATCAACTGCTACGCAGTCTACCGGCGGGCGCAGCAACTACCCATACTAAAGATACGGCAAATTCGGGAGTCGGCACACTTTCTCTTCTAAACGCTATGCCGTAACTAACAATTTGACTAGTCTGCAAGAATTCAATGAAATAAAAATACAAACATATCCTCTCCTTCTGGTATTTCAAAACTCTGAATATAATTCCGTTAATTCTATATTGGCTTATTTTACAGACACCGGTCGACTTATAAAATATCGCCTGTCATTTCCTTTCTCCTTCATTCACCAACGTGAATGTTCTCTTGACATTTCTTAATTAGAAATATATTTTAATCCATTGTTTTATTAACAGTATAGTTTCAAATCCATCTGCCTTGTCTACTACAAATGACATTTATTGTAAATTGATTTATTTGTTTAAAGTCTATCATTTAATAACAATTGATTGTCGTGTAATTAGGCATTAATTGCACGCTGTAAGTTTGTAACTGGGATTGAAACTTGAATCAACATCGTAAGTTTCGATTATCCGCGTATTTTCCTTGAAAATACCGACTTTCTTATCCTACAGTGCTGTATCTAGATTTATCAATGCGTGTTCCATCTCACTATAAAATACAGATACAGATAACGTTGCGCATATATAAAGCTTTTTTAATTAATGTATGATCTACTATCTGCAATGAGAAAAAGGATTATTCGCTCAAAAACCGTCAAAGTGACTTAAATCTGTATGAAAATGTGGCAATAAAATGAATTTAACGGATTCTACTAATCTACAAAAATTGATAATATAAATAATAATAATAATAATAATAATAATAATAATATGTTGGTCAATCACAGGATGAAACACAGAAAAGAAACTACTACTACAAACATGGATTATGTAATCTGACAGCTTCAGCTACCTTATGTTGAACGGCGAGATTCTTGGAGTACTTGCTATAAGCAAGCAAAGTTCTACTCGAGACATTCAAAATCAGCTGTGGCCCCCACCTGTGGTTGGACCGTGACGTAGCCAGCGAAACTGGGTCAATGGACAGCGTGATGACCTCGCCTCGCTCCCCTGGTCCCTTCCTGGTTCGTTGGCCGTCCTTCGGCTTATCGTGATGAATTTTGATGTTTCTTCTCAATGCTGCTTGACCAGCGCATTTGGTTTGCCCCGAATCTCGTTCCATTGTAGTTTACAAAAGTATTTGAAGATGTGAGTGAAATCTCTTGTCGTATAGTAGTTCCATTCATAGTTTTAGAGTCTCGCGTGGCTTGGATTACCGCGATCTCCATCTATGTCGAAATATCCTGGACTTCATTTTAGATACCGCGTTTCTGTTTTCCTACATTAATGCAATTAGCAGTACATCAGTATTTGGTTAAAGAGTGAGCCAATGATATCTCCCCTTTGCCTGACTGTAACTTGCATCTTTGATAATGGTATTTGTAGTGTAATGCCACAGTCGAATACTGCCTTTAAGTATAGAGTATAGGCTGCAGTAAGATTATTGTTGTGTAGAAATATCAGTCTTAAACTGTGGCTGCAAGATATACTTCCGTCCTCCTGTAGTGAACTGAGCCGTTGAATGAACTGCTTGCACGCTGTGTGTGGTGCACAGCTGCAAGTCCGCCTAGCAACGTTAGCTTGCCCGCTAAAGAGTTCTGCTTTCATGCCGATTTCACTGCCTTCTGAAGCCTCGCGCTTCACTTGATATACGTTGCACTGTTATACGAAGTTTTGTTCCCAGACTAGGTCTTGCCTCGACCTGGTCAATGTATAGAGTGAATACGAGCGATTGCCTGCTTGTCTCAGAACCTCTCTTCAAGTCTCCCCCACCTTTCTCCTCCTGTGACGCGACTGCTGACCTCCCCACGCTGTTGTCTCATGTTGTTACCTCTCCTTCCTTGTGACGACACACTACTGTCATCAGACGTGCGATCCGCGCTTCAAGCGATGTCGGCCTGTCCATTCCTATAATTCACCTGTTCATTTTTTAAATACTTTCTAAATTTCCATCCTTTCTTCCGGCCTTTTATAAATGTTACTAGTACTTGCTTGATATTATAAAATACTTTAATAACACTGTTGCCTTATAACTAAAGACTGGATTTATTTACTTAGCGGATATTTGGATAAAATCGCTTCAATTTTGAGTGATTGAACTTCCCAATGGATCTGTCATCCTCAATCCTCGCTATTTGATAACAATTGTTTCCGTAGACCTTGGCTACCTTGAATGGACTTTATACCTGTCTATTTGTTTTCCTCTTCGTCCTATTTCGGGGTCCATTCTTCTTTTCTCTCATTCCCTCGGTGTTCTTTCTTTCTCTAGTCGAGGTGATTTCTCCTAAGTTCTTCACTTCTGTTTGGAATTTGGCGTTTTTTTCTACCCCACCTGGGTCTTCATTGCTCCGGTCTCTGCTTGTTCCGGGCTTCGGTTCTTGATTCCTGTTTTGTTGCCTTTGATTTTGGTCTCTGGCGTTTCTCTTATCCCTCTCTCTGAGGCTCTTCCGGTATTCTTGACTCTCTCTCTCCCGGTCATCGTAATACCTCCTCACGTTTGCGTCATTTCTCCATCCTTGATTCTGTTGTTGTTGTTGCATAGAATAATTGTTGTTTTTAGACCTCCAGTTTTGATACCTTCTCTATCCGTAGTTGTTGTTGCGATTGTCTCTGTTATAATACTCATCTCTATGGTAGTTATTATTTCTCTGGTGATAGCTGCTCCTCCTCTGAGCATCATTCCAGCGTAGGTTTTGGTATGGTCTCCGGTACTCTGGTTGAAATCTGTTCTGTCCATAATTGTTATTTCTTGTCGTACCTCCGCCATTCTTACTCACTTCCGTTTGTTGTGTCTGGTCAGCATGAACGGTGCGCACTTCCCGATGTTCCTGATTTCTGCCTCTGGAATTCTGATTACCGCTGGCGTTGTTGGACACATTTGAGGTGTGGTCCAATTTTCGTAAGATTTCCGCCATTCCTTCTAGCGTTCGGACGTCTGCTGCTATCAGATGTCTCCTGACCTCTGTCGGACACTGACATGATATCCATGCACCAAATCTCCGTCTGCTAATGGGGGTTGCAGATGTTGCAAGCGGGCTAACTGACTCGTGAAAAAGCTTGCGTACTTTGTTGGGATTGAATATGCATACTTCTTTGAATATATTTCTGCACGAATATCTTGTTGGAGTTCTTTACTCCAGAACCGTTTTTGAAGTGCTACGGCGAATTCTTCAAAAGTGTGATATGTGTATCGGAAAGCGCGATGCCAACTTAGTGCTTCCGAATCCAGATACTTTTCTACCACCCTCATGTGGCGTTCGCGAGGTATCCTATTGTCCTCCAAGTAAGACCGCATATCCCTCAAAAATTCTACGGCTGTGATGTTGCCTACACCACTAAACTTGTTTGGCTTCTCATCATTTCCTCTGATAATAATGATATTAGGATTAGACCTGGTTTGAAATGGTTCAAAGGGTCCTCCGAAATCCTCCTTATCCTGGTGAAATAGTTCCTCTTCAAAGTTAAAATTGGGCCTAGAACGTTGCTGACTAGTGACGCTATTCTTATCCTCTTCATACTGCTCCGTCCTAGCTTCAAGTCTCTATAATTCTTCTTTCAACTTCTCATCCCGTTCTTGAAAGAATTTGGCTAAGTCCTTTCTCATGTCCTCTCTGACTTCTGTTCTTAGCGTGGTCGTAAAAGTAGAATCTCCTATTTTCAGCGTCTTTAATTGCTGACCTAGCTCATCAGCCTCCTTTTCCTGCCTAGAACTAACCTTAGCAAGTTCTGTATTAATATCATCTACGGTTTTCATAATATATTATCAAGTTCGCTTGGTTTTACTAGATCTGCATGTTTAACAATGTTTGTGAGAGTGGAAACGCCTGATGTTTGTATTTCGTCAATCCGCTTAGATAAATCTTCACGGATTTGACTAACACTTAAATTAGTGTTTAACTCTATTGCTTTTAAATCCCTAAAAATCCGTTATGGATCCCATTTATTGAACGTTTAGTTTCTGTCAGGACCTCCTTCTTCATATCCGTGACAGCGTTTACAATAGCAAGGTTTATATCAACATTAATACCGTCCTCAATCAATTTCTTTTGATCAGACAGTTTACATTGCAGTTCACTAACAGTACAATTGAGACTATTAAGCTGCTCCTTCAGCTTGTCCTGGGACCCTGAAATGTGTTCATGGTGTTGATTGTTCTCCGTTTTACCCCACTAATGCTAGCTTGTAACTTTTCCTCCAGTTCTAAAATGCTGTTGCTACTAGCCATTTTCGCCTCTAACACCTTCCCAATATTGTCTGTTCTCAATATAGCTATCTGCGTTTTTGTAAAATCCATGTCCTCTTTGACTTTATCAAAGGACGCTTTTAACTCCTCCTGGGACTTTTTTACTTCCTCCTGGGAACTTCCTGCTTTCTCTAGGATTTTGCTGGCTAATTCCTGTTGGTTTCTGATCTCTTCCTGGCTATTTCTGGCCTCTTCATGACCTTTTCTGGCCTCATCCTGACTTTTTCTGGCCTCTTCCTGAGCTGCTCTAATTTCAGCTTGGATCTTCCTATCCTCCTGTCTAGCCTATTCCTGATTTAATCTATCCTCTTGTCTAGCTTTTTCATGAGCTAACCTAATCTCATCCTTAATCCTGTTAGTCTCCTCCTGTTCCTTCCTGTCCTCCTCTCTAGCTTTATCTAAAAGTATCCTAGCTTTTTCCTGGGCCTCCTCCCGAGCTAATCTGTCTTCTTCCCTAGCTTTTTCTAATGCTAGCTAAAGAGTTCTGCTTTCACGCCGATTTCACTGCCTTCTGAAGCCTCGCGCTTCACTTGATATACGTTGCACTGTCATACGAAGTTTTGTTCCCAGACTAGGTCTTGCCTGGACCTGGTCAATGTATAGAGTGAATACGAGCGATTCCCTGCTTGTCTCAGAACCTCTCTTCAAGTCTCCCCCACCTTTCTCCTCCTGTGACGCGACTGCTGACCTCCTCACGCTGTTGTCACATGTTGTTACCTCTCCTTCCTTGTGACGACACACTACTGTCTCCAGACGTGCGATCCGCGATTCAAGCGATGTCAGCCTGTCCATTCCTATAAATCACCTGTTCATTGTTTAAATAATTTCTAAATTTCTATCCTTTCTTCCGGGCTTTTATAAATGTTACTAGTACTTGCTTGACATAATAAAATACTCATCCTGAGTATAAAATCTTCAGATCTTCGATCTTATTTATTCTGAATCATTTTTTCCCGTCATTTCTCAAATTTTTGCGGGTCTTGGTTCTCATCTCGACTGAGTCATGGTCTTAGCCATAAATAAATTCGGGCGCAGTACCAAATTTTACGTTGATACACCCAGCCGTTATCGAGTTATAAGGGAACGAAGTTGCCCACATACAAATAAACAGACAGTCAAAAATAATATTTTCGCGCGCATCCATCATAAAATAGTCTGAAACGCGTAAATAACTCACATTTCCGTAGAAATTCAGAAAAAAAAACAGACAAACTTTCATTTTTATATAATGTAGAGATATACTGCACAGCTCGGTGTTGGCCGTGTTTCATTGCACAAATTTACGTTTTACTCGCTAACCGTTGGAGATACACGAAAAGCGATCAGGAACTTTTGGATATAAAATTAAAAGTTAAAGCTCGTTTATGCAATCAAAAGTTTGCTATTTCTTAGCGTTCTCTTTTTATTTGAAATGGAGATATGAAATTGTGAAACCAAAGGGTGTAGTGAAGTCACAAATGTGGGTTTTACACGCTAACCGTTGGAGATACACGAAAAGTGATAAGGACCTGTCGGATAGGAAATTAAATTTTAAAGCTCGCACGTCCCATTAAAAGTTTGCTAATTCTTAGCGTTCTCTTTTTATTTGAAATGGAAATATGAAATTTTGAAACCAAAGGGTGTAGTGACGTCATTAAAATGGTCGCCATTTTTAATACTGCAAAATATCGAAATCAAAGGTATCCTATATGTGAACCTGGTATATCAGCTACATCCATGCAAAATTTCATTTAAATCGGACCAGTGGTTCTTGCGTTATTGAGTAACACACAGACAGACAGACAGACAGACATACACACAGCATCTCATTTTTATAATATTAGTATGCTAAAAAAGGATGTTCGTCTGTTCGTCTTTTATGCGTTCATAAACCATTCATCAGATTACGATCAAATTTTGGTGAGTTGTTGTGAACACTTCCGGGATGGTTATAGGCATAGTTAATCTAATTTACAATAGAGAGCGCGCGAGTAGTTTAAACAAATGAGTGTTGGAGATGCGTTCATATAGTCTACAATTCATCCGATTGCGACCAAATTTTGTTGGGTTGTTTAGCACACTTCCGGGATGGTTATAGGCATAGTTAATCCAATTGACATTAGACAGCGCGCGAGTAGTTTAAACAAATGAATGTTGGCGATGCGTTCATATACGATTCATCGGATTGCGACCAAATTTTGGTGGGTTGTTGTGCACACTCCTGGGAAAGTTATAGGCATAGTAAATCTAGTTTTCAGTAGAATGCGCGCGAGTAGCTTCTATAAAATGGCGTGCGATTCTTTTAAAAAAACACGTGCGTTCATATACCATTCATCCCATTGCGATGAAATTTGGGTGATAAAATGTGTACACTTCAGGGAAAGTTGTTGTCGTAGTAAATCCACTTAACAATAGGTAGCGCACGATTAGATTCAACAAATGAAAGACGACACGCGAAGCGTTTCAACAAAGTCCCGTATGCGTTCATATACCATTCGTCTGATAGCGATGAAGCTTGGGTTAGATGTTGTGTACACTTCAGGTAAGAGTTCTGGCGTAGTAAATCCACTTTTCAAAAAGTATCGCAGAAGTACAGTAGATTAAACAAATGAGCGACGACGCGCGAAGTGTTTCAACAAAGTCCCATATGCGTCCATATACCATTCGTCTGATAGCGATGAAACTTGGGTGAGTTATTCTGTACACGCCAGGGAAGGTTTCAGGCGTAGTGAATCCATTTTACAATAGGTAGCGCACGAGTAGATTCAACAAATGAGCGAAGACGCGCGAAGCGTTTCAACAAAGTCCCGTATGCATTCATATACTGTTTGTCCGATAGCGATGAAACTTGGGTGAGATGTTGTGTTAACTTCAGGTAAGGTTTCTGGCTTAGTAAATCAATTTTTCAATAGGTATCGCACAAGTAGATTAAACAAATGTCCGACGACGCGTGAAGTGTTTCAACAAAGTCCCATATGCGTTCATATTCCATTCGTCCGATAGCGATGAAACTTGGGTGAGTTATTATGTACACTCCAGGGAAGGTTTCAGGCTTAGTAAATCCATTTTTCAATAGGTAGCGCACGAGTAGATTCAACAAATCAGCGAAGACGCACGAAGCGTTTCAACAATGTCCCGTATGCGTTCAAATACCATTCGCCGATAGCGATGAAACTTGGGTGAGATGTTGTGAGCACGCCTGGGAAGGTTTTCGACTTAGTAAATCCATTTTACAATAGGTAGCGTACGAATATATTCAACTAATGTGTGACGGCACTCGAATCGTTTCAACAAAGACATGTATGCGTTCATATACCGTTCATTTAATTGCGATGAAACTTTGGTGAGTTGTTGAGCACGCTCCCATGAATGTTTCTGTGATAGTAAATCAATTTTATAATAGTTTAGAGGTGGTTAACGTATGAAGAAAAGAAAACAATATTGGGAATCCAAAAGCAGTTCAACAAACAAAGTCACGTCGCCAACACTTTCTTTGATTGGCATTGCAACGCATGCGGGTACAGCTAGTTACTGATAAATATTAAGGCATTAAGCACACGACAAAATAACTTTTATTTAAATGTTCAAAACTTAGAAACGACAATCCCATCAACAAAACAGTCTTCGTGCCCCACCTAATCTATGAAAGTGCAGCTACTATTGCCCTAAACTAGTGTAGAATTGTAAATTAGTATGTGGAAATGGCATACAAGTACTCCGCTGTAATGGTAGTAAAAAGCTATAAATACAACTTGAGAAGTAGTGTTTGTCAACTATTAGTGTGTTGAAAGATCTGATGTGGAGACTTATCTGAAACAGTGGAATGTCTACAGGCTGCTCAGACAACCACTTTCACATTTAATAAACTACTGTATTACTATGTAATAAACAACTCCGAATGCTTTGAATTTGAGTAGCTTTGATACGAGGGGCATACTATATTATTTTACAGTTTATTTTTAGCCTATTTTCATCTATGAAAAAAATTGGCTTATGAGATCACTTTGTCCGTGTGTCTGGCTGTGTGTGCATGTCTGTGTGATGGTGTGTGTCCCCCCTATTAACTTCTAAACGGCTGGAGCGATTTCAATGAAACACGGTAAGCTCATATCACTATTCCGGCCGACCCCGATCGTGCCCTTCAAATTTTGTTATGTCTCGCCAATCCAAAATGGCGGCTGTGCGAATTATTTCACCAGCATTCAATATCTCCGAAACTATTACCGATATCACCCTGGAATATTTAACGGTGATAAAGGGAACTACTAGAAGGTCGCCTATGAGACTTTTGAATACCTGGCTACTACAAAACCAACATGGCGGACAAGCGAATTTGCGAATTTTAAATAGACGTTTCTCGCGAATTACCCAACCAAACGCAATAAAACTTGGTACAGTATATGTTTATACACATTGTAATCCACTGACATCTAACTTTGTTCAATTATTTATATAACCTCTAGATGGCGGCTGTGCGAAATATTTCACTGTCTTTCTATATCTCTGAAACTATTAGCGGTAATACCCTGAAATTGTGGACGGAGATAAAGGGCACTACTAAAAGTTCATCTATAAGACTTTCAGAAACCGGCTAGCTACAAATCGAATATGGCGGCCAAGCGAATTTGAAAATTTCAAATAGACCTTTCTCGCGATTTAATTATCGAAACGCAATGAAACTTGGTGCAGGAAATGTTTATACACACTGTAATGCACTGGTATCTAATTTCGTTCAATTGTTTACATAACCTCAAGATGGCGGCTGTGCGAATTTTAAAATTAAGTTTTTATTTCTTGTGTCGTAATCATGCGATCGAAGTGAAAGTATGAGTAATGGACCTACGCAATAATTTTCTTTTAATGGTACATGACTCTATGGCCTATACATAAAACAGTCCAACATGGCGACCATCCGAAATATTTAAACGGATCTGAATATCTACGAATCTATTACAGCAATCAAACTGAATTGTATAATGCTCATAGGGGTTTTGAACATAAGTTCACCTGTAGGACTTTCAATAACCTGGTGATCACAAATCCAACATGGTGGCGACGTGAAGTTTAAATATTCACATGGTCGTTTCTCGCAATTTAACCATCCGTGGAAAGGGGTGTACCAAGTGGATGTGGTACATCCTAAGGGATTTAGACAGAATGAAGTTTCGGGCACAAAAGGTGATAATGAAGGACAGAGCGGGAAAAGACCAAAAAGTTAAGATTTAGATTTAAATGATATTTATTTAATATAAAGCGAATATGTCGCCAGGAATGATAGCTTCAAAGAAATTACTTTAAAAACTGACAATAAAAATTAATAACAATTAAAAGGTACTTGTTTCTCCAGGAAACATAAATAGAGCAGTGACTAACTTTAAAGTATTAAATATGAAATTACTAAAAAGGGAAGCATAATAATTTAAATTCATTCCAAAGTGGATTAAAATGAAATACTCTTCTGACGGAAAGAATCCGGGCAGAATAAAAGAAGTGAAAGGGTACCACCTCTTCTAAGGTACGATACAAGAAGTATCAGGCCGGCAGTCGGAGGTCCTCAGTAGCTGGCGGCAATTTAGTGCGCCCGCTCTGGCGGTGCGAGGTCAGTCTGGCATGTTCCAGGGTTCCGGGTTCGGAACTAGAGTAGATGATGATAGGTTCTCCTAAAGATAGCGACCAGCATAGAGAGGCTCTTGGTAATACCTCCTGCGGCTGGTGAAATGATGTTCTCAGAACTACGATTTGCAGAGTAGATCCATGTTGAAGATTCTTGGTTGAAGTGCAGGCTGATGAATTTAGACTGCCCGGCCAGGCCGCCAAGTCCAGCAGAGAGATTATGCCGGCGGAGAAGAGACTCCGGCAGCCAGAGGTACCCCGAGAGGGCAGTAACCCCAGCAGGGATGTTGGTGAGCAGATGTGATCAGTTGCAGAGTAGTGGACAAGAGTAGGCACTGTAGGCCGGGAGACCTCAGGCTATATAGCGGTAGTGACGTCAGCGCGCGGAACCTTCTAGCATGAAGGTGTGGCGAGAGAGCAGCCAATCACAGCACAGCCCCATGCACAATGCGAGCGTCACCGCTGGAGAGAGCTCAGTGCTCGTGAGAAAATGTGACGGTATAGTACGTCTAGAAAGACACTACAGAAAACAGGTGAGTAGACATGAATATTACAGAAAAGCAATTAAATTGAAACACCAATATTAAACAAATCAGAACACCGCGTTCAGACTGCAATTCACGAAATTAAAATAATGGGGCAGAAAAATTGAACGTGTGTTTCACACCGTAAGGGAAACATAGCCAACAAAAAACATTCGCAAAGCGAACATGCTGGGAGGGGCGAGAAAAAATTGCAGTAAGAAAGCGCAGAAGTTAGGCCTCGCGTGGTAAAGGAGCAATCATGGTGATTGGCCTAAGAAAATGACCAGCAGAAGTCTGCAGTTTTACCACGCGAACCCCACCATCTCTGCCAGGAAAGCACTCAACAACCCTACCCAAATTCCAAACAAGAGGAGGACTAGGGTCTTTCAAAAGCACCAAGTCCCCCACCTGAAGGTTAGAGCAGGAAAAAAGCCATTTGCCACGCTGCTGAAGCAAACCGAGGTATTCCAACCTCCAGCGACGCCAAAAATTGTTGCGCAAACTTTCAATTTTGCGCCAAGAAATGGCTAAAGAAGATTGAGAATTAGAATATAACAAAGGTGGGGAGGCAGTCAATGGACCACCGATAAGAAAAAGGCCCGGCGTTAATGGTAGAAGATCTGAAGGGTCATTAGATAAGGGTGATAAAGGGCGAGAATTAATTATGCCCTCAATAAAAATAATTAAAGAATTAAACTCTTCATGAGAAAGGGGGGTGTGGCCACAAACACGTCTAAGGTGCTTCTTGGTGAGTTTCACACAAGACTCCCACCGTCCACCTTGATGGGGTGCATAAGGGGGGATGAAGTGCCACTTGAAATTTCTCTGGTGAGCATAATCAGTAATCCTTTCCAGCGCTGCATTTTGAGTAAGAGCTCTCTTAATTTGCTCAGAAGCTCCGATAAAATTTTTAGCATTGTCGGAAAATACTTCTGAAGGAAGCCCTCGGCGAGCAGAAAATCTGGCAAAAGCTGCCAAAAAATAAGCAGTAGAGGCGTTGGTAACTAGTTCTAAGTGAACTGCTCCGGTGACCATACATACAAACAGCGAAATATAGAGTTTTCCAAAAATACATTTTTTGGCCTCAGGAGAATTTTTTCTGTAAACAAAAGGCCCGGAATAATCCACTCCCGTAATGGCAAAAGGTCTAGCAGGCGCAGATCTAAAGTTGGGAAGATCACCCATGAGCTGAGTGGTAATTTTAGGGTTGGATTTGAAACATGGAATACACTTCCGGATAACAGAGGTAACTTCATGGACTCCGTTTATGGGCCAATACCTTTCACGAATGACAGAAAGTAATGTACGAGTTCCAGCATGAAGATGCTGGTAATGATACTGACGAATGATTAGAGAAGTGACATGATGCTTTGAAGGAAGAATAATTGGGTGTTTTTTATCCTCGGAAAGATCAGCCAAAGATAAACGTCCTCCAACTCTTAGTAAACCATCAGTGTCCAAAAAAGGGGCGAGTGATGAAAGCCTACTCGATTTCTTAAGGGATTGACCTTGGGACAACACCTGACATTCTTCAGAGAATATTTCTTGTTGAGTAAGCCATAAGATTTTTGTAGTGGCTAAACCTAATTCAGAAAGGGTTAAATATGGCTTAGGAAAAAGGGGTTGTTCTACCACAAAATATTTCCATCGAAGGAGATAAGCCATAACCCTCACCAATTTATGGAAAGAGGAATATCGCTGCAAGAGAAGGGGAGAGTCAGAAACGAGAAGAGAAGATCCAGTAATCTTACCAGCATCCGGCAAGTCTGATAACTCCGGAAGAGGAAAATTTGGCCAAGCGGAAGGTTCTTGCAGAAGCCAAGGGGGACCGTGCCAGTATAATGTCAGGTTAGCCAACATAAGAGGGGAACATCCCCGAGAAATGACATCTGCAGGATTCTCCTTGCCAGATACATGATGCCATTGTTCAAAGTTAGACAATTGTTGAATTTTGGACACTCTATTAGCTACAAACACCTGCCAATGCGAGGAAGGTTTGGCAATCCATGCCAACGTGATGGCTGAGTCACTCCAAAAGTAAGTTTTGCTAAATCGGATTTTCAAAGATTGGCGGATTTTGACCGATAATTCAACCGCCAGAAGAGCAGCACAAAGTTCCAGTCGTGGCAAGGATAAGGATTTAAGAGGGGCTACCTTTGACTTAGCGCAAATTAAATTGGAAAAGAAATATGACTGGTCAAAATTGCGGCAAACAATATATGCACAACACCCATAAGCTTTCAATGAGCTATCGGCAAAGATGTGAAGTTCATATCCTCCACAAGAGGGAAAGGGAATAATCACTCGCGGGATAATGACATTGGAGAGATCTTCCAAACTATTTCTATAAGAAATCCAATTTTTTTTGCAACTCTGAAGGAACTGGTTCATCCCAACCAGTTTTCAAGGACCAAAGGTCCTGCATGAAAAGCTTTGCTGTGACAATAATTGGCGCCAAAAATTGGAGAGGATCAAATATCTTTGCAATCTCAGACAAAATTTGCCGCTTAGTTTGCGGTTTGATGTCACTGAGATTAATTTTGAAAAAGAAAAAATCCTTTTGAGGACTCCAATAGATGCCTAGGGTTTTGATAGAATTACTTTCTTGAAGAAGCTCTACTGAGTCGTTATAGACTGAAGTTAATGGAAATTTAGAAAGAAATTCTTCCGAATTAGAGTTCCACTTGCACAAGGAAAATCCGCCTCCCAAAAGCAAAGCTGTCAAATCTTTAGAGACCTGTAGTGCTTCAGATACTGACTCAAATGAATGAAGAAAATCGTCAACGTAAAATGATGATTTTAACACTTCAGAAGCCTTAGGAGAATACAACGGGCCATCCTGTTCAGCAAGTAATTTCAACGTACGTATGGCTAAAAAAGCAGAGGGCTTTAGTCCATAGGTTAAGGTTTTTAGCCGAAAAATCTTGACAGGTTTAGTAGGCTCGTCGCGCCAAAGAATTCTCTGAAGGTCGCACTGTTGTTGATCGACCAAAATCTGCCTATACATTTGCTTGATATCAGATATCACTGCGATAGGGAACAAGCGAAAATTCATCAAGACAGAAGAAATATCAGATTGAATAGGAGGGCCTGATAATAATGTGTCATTCAGAGAAGTACCATTGGCATCCAATGCAGAGCCATTAAAGACCACTCTTATGTTTTCCTTTAAAATCTCATTCTTCCAAACTGGATGATGATTGAGGTAAATGACTTCAGATGGGGTATAAGAAGCATCATCTTTCTTGGTAACAACCTCCATGTGATCAAGTGCCTCATATTCCTCCATAAACGTGGAGTATTGAGTTTTAACAACAGGGTCACGTTTAAATTTGTTTTCCACAGCATAGAGTGCTCTAAGAGCCCTAGGGTGTGTTTCAAATAAAAGAGGTGGATTATCCACTCGGGGCATTGTTACGACAAATCTACCCTCTGAATTGCGTTTGGTCGTTTCGCGAAACTGTTTTTCACACATTTCATTTTCAACCGAGGAAGGTGAAACTAAATCTATAGTTTCGATTTTCCAAAATCATTCTAAGTTATAATCGAGACTTGTATTGACAAAATGACATTGAGAGAAATTTTGAAATGACTTACGAGGGACTTGACCCGTTACTAACCAACCTAGCTTGGTATGATGAACAAACACTCCTGGTGATATTTTAACCTTAGAGCTAAGGAGACATTGCCAAAATACTTGGGCACTGAGAAGTATGTCTACCGGAGCGCTCGTATTAAATGTTGGATCCGCCAACTGAATGTTATGAGGAAATTGCCACGTTCTAACTTCAAAAGAATTACTAGGGGTGTTACTGCCAATAGTATCAATGGCAAGGCAATTCAACTGCAATGTTGTGTTATAATTCACAGTATCTTTGATGTGAACACGAACAAAATGCAAAGATTTAACATTGCCATTGTTAATACCGGTAACCTGAATTAATGTAGGTTGCTTGGGAAGACCAAGTTTCTTAATGAGACGCTCACTTATGAAGTCATGGGTGGCGGCATTATCCAATAGGGCACGTGCTTCAAGCCATCTACCAGAAGAGTCTTGAACTTTTATTAACACGGTTGATAGTAGCACCTGGGAACTACGAATTGAGCTAGAGCTCTGAGTATAAGATTGCGCATTAGCTCCTGGGGATGCATCTTTAGAACATCCAGGGGAAGGAGCCTGACGTGGCTTTTCAAACCTATGAAGCAAGGTATGATGTTGAGCCTTGCAATGGGAGCAAGTATTTTTAGATAAGCAATCAGGCACCATATGCCTAGTTGACAAACAGTTGTAGCAATATCTTTTTTGAGCTATTAATTTGCGTCTTTCATCGGTAGAAAGGGCTTTAAAGGCAACGCAGGAATATAACCTGTGAGGTGCTTTACAGAGAATACAATCCATTGAATTATGCTGAACAGTAAAGACAGCAGATTTGTTTATTTTTGCACCGACTGGTTTCACAACATTAGATTTGTTATCTGCACTTCCTGACATATGACAGGCTACAGCTGACAAAACCTGACATCTATTATTCATAAACGTAAGCAATGAATCATAGGTATATGACGTGTCATTTGTTAGTTCCCTCTCCCATGCCTTTAAGGTTGATGAATCAAATTTAGAAGTAACCAAGTGAATCAAGAATAGATCCCAATGCTCGACCGGTTGGTTCAACCGTGCCAATGCTCTGACATGTAGTTGGACCGCGTCTCTCAAGGCTCGCAGTGTTGACAAGCTTTCAGCTCGCAAGGTGGGCAGGTTAAATAAGGCTTGAATATGCCTTTGTAAACATAATTTTTCATTGCCATAACGGCCTTTAAGAAGCTCGATAGCAATGTTATAGTTTTCTCCTGTTAAGGGAAGTTCTCTTATAAGTTGAAGGGGTGGCCCCTGCAAAATGGATTTTAAGTAATGAAATTTCTGAATTTCCGGAAGTGTGGCATTATTATGTACTAATGAACTGAACAATTCAAAGAATGATTGCCACATCTCTTCCTTTCCTGAAAAGTGCGGAATTTCAATTTTAGGTAGCAATGGTTTGATACCGTTCCCATGGTCGCTAATTCTTCCTTGAGTTTCTTCTACCTTCAACGCCAGGGTCAAAGTTCTAACTAATGCCACAGCCTGAGCATGTGTATCAAAGTAATTACTCTCTACTTCTTCCCTATCCGATTGATGTTCTGGACTTTTGATTTCAATTTCAAGTTGCACGAGATCATATTTCTCGTACGCCTGTTCAAAAGCTTTTAAACGCTGGGATATAATGTCAAGGTTTTGTTCCTCTTTCGGTAGAGTAGCTAAATATTTTTGAAAACGGGTGAGTTGACCTTTGTAGGCCGCCCGAGAGTTTAACAGTTTATCATCAAGTATTGGTGGCATGGCTGGAAAAGTTGGAACAACTCACTCACCAAAGCTGCTTGTGGCACCAGACAGACCTGCTCTCCGGAAAGAAACCAGTTGTACAAATATGCTGGGATTGTTTCCGCCTTCCCGCAGATCTCCCGCGCTAGCCACAATGTACTGAAATGTATAGAACAAATATTAGATTGCACCAGTTTTTTGAATTGAATTTGCGGTCTCAGAATGAAGGTTCTGGGTTTGATCCCGGGTTTCGGCACCATGGAAAGGGGTGTACCAAGTGGATGTGGTACATCCTAAGGGATTTAGACAGAATGAAGTTTCGGGCACAAAAGGTGATAATGAAGGACAGAGCGGGAAAAGACCAAAAAGTTAAGATTTAGATTTAAATGATATTTATTTAATATAAAGCGAATATGTCGCCAGGAATGATAGCTTCAAAGAAATTACTTTAAAAACTGACAATAAAAATTAATAACAATTAAAAGGTACTTGTTTCTCCAGGAAACATAAATAGAGCAGTGACTAACTTTAAAGTATTAAATATGAAATTACTAAAAAGGGAAGCATAATAATTTAAATTCATTCCAAAGTGGATTAAAATGAAATACTCTTCTGACGGAAAGAATCCGGGCAGAATAAAAGAAGTGAAAGGGTACCACCTCTTCTAAGGTACGATACAAGAAGTATCAGGCCGGCAGTCGGAGGTCCTCAGTAGCTGGCGGCAATTTAGTGCGCCCGCTCTGGCGGTGCGAGGTCAGTCTGGCATGTTCCAGGGTTCCGGGTTCGGAACTAGAGTAGATGATGATAGGTTCTCCTAAAGATAGCGACCAGCATAGAGAGGCTCTTGGTAATACCTCCTGCGGCTGGTGAAATGATGTTCTCAGAACTACGATTTGCAGAGTAGATCCATGTTGAAGATTCTTGGTTGAAGTGCAGGCTGATGAATTTAGACTGCCCGGCCAGGCCGCCAAGTCCAGCAGAGAGATTATGCCGGCGGAGAAGAGACTCCGGCAGCCAGAGGTACCCCGAGAGGGCAGTAACCCCAGCAGGGATGTTGGTGAGCAGATGTGATCAGTTGCAGAGTAGTGGACAAGAGTAGGCACTGTAGGCCGGGAGACCTCAGGCTATATAGCGGTAGTGACGTCAGCGCGCGGAACCTTCTAGCATGAAGGTGTGGCGAGAGAGCAGCCAATCACAGCACAGCCCCATGCACAATGCGAGCGTCACCGCTGGAGAGAGCTCAGTGCTCGTGAGAAAATGTGACGGTATAGTACGTCTAGAAAGACACTACAGAAAACAGGTGAGTAGACATGAATATTACAGAAAAGCAATTAAATTGAAACACCAATATTAAACAAATCAGAACACCGCGTTCAGACTGCAATTCACGAAATTAAAATAATGGGGCAGAAAAATTGAACGTGTGTTTCACACCGTAAGGGAAACATAGCCAACAAAAAACATTCGCAAAGCGAACAATCCGAGTGCAGTGAAACTTGGTACAGTAATTCTTTATAAAAATGTTAATCCACTGGCATCTAATTCTTTTCAATTGTTTCCATAACCACAAGATGGCAGCTGTGCGAAATTTTAAAATCTCGTTTTTACTTCCTGTGTCCTAATGATGCGATGAAGTTTGAATACTACACGTACACAATAATCCTCATGTAACAGTACATAACTCTAAGAGCTACATATAAAAATCCAACATGGCAACCATCCGCAATATTTAGTCGGTTCTCAATATCTACGAATCTATTAGAGCAATCAAATTGAAATTTTGTGTGTTGATAGAGGCAATTAACATAAGTAGGATATATGAAAATAGGCTGTATAGTTCTTCAGGGAACTACTTGTTATCATTTTAAATGATCTAGTCGACTTCGTCGTTACGTAACGGCGACGTCACGAAATGTACGGAGAATGCACTGAGGTGTGTGACATAGTACCGCTTGGTGCATGTGTACTGAGTTCACTGGTGAGCTCTGGAGTTACGTGACGGCAAGAACACGGCGAGCGTGACGTCATCCAGCTAGCTCCCTTTTTTCACCGCGCGCTCCAGCTCCCTCATGGCTTATAACATGCTAGCGTTCTGATTGTTTCTTGATCATCTAACACGTCAAGATTCTTTGGCTTCGAGCGAAGCGAGAAGCCCCCAGCCTTTCTCGCATTTTTCAGAATTTGTATCATTTAAAATGATATAAAGTCCAGTCTTTCAGACTGTCTCTTTTTACTAAGCTTACCCAAATGAAGTACATTACACATCAGTTGTTACGTCCACCTTCTCAACATAATCTCCTTGTAACTTTATGCACTTTTGCCATCGATGTGTGAGTCTCTCTAGAGGTTTCTTCATGTTCCAAAACCGATGGTGCCAAGTCGGGAGAGTATGGTGGATGTGGCAGCACCGTGGATCCCATTTGCTCAATGGTAGCGGTGGTCTCTCGGCTAGTGTGGCAGCGGGCACTGGCATTTCGCAGAAGGACACCATTAGCCAATCTTCCTATCCACTTAGTTTGAATGGCACGACGTAAGCGCTTAAGGGTTGCCACATTATGCACTGTTAATCGTGGCCCCCAATTCCAGCCAATCAATGAGGATGATGCCCTTTGTGTCCCAGAACACTGTCGTCATTCGCTTGCCAACTGATGGCACTGTTGGACATTTCTTTGGCGGTGGACTTCCCCTTTGTTTCAATTGCATAATTGCCATTTTGCGGAGTTTGCAGAACTGGACACAGCTATCAAGGCATGGGTACGCAACACTCCGAAAAAATGGTTTCAGCAATATCTGCAACGACTGACACATCGATGGCAAAAGTGCATTAAGTTACAAGGAGATTATGTTGAGAAGGTGGACGTAACAACTGAAGTGTAATGTACTTCATTTGGGTAGAACAAAATAAAGTATAAAACAATATATTACGCCTGTCGTAATAGCTCACCAACAGGGGCCGACTATTTGAAGCATGGAACACTCGTCTCCCACTTGAATGAACTTCTGTTTGATGAACATTGACTAAGGAAATAAGGTTCAGTAAGGGAGAGAGGAGAAGGGGGAAGGTAATCCTCTCAAGAGCGTGCTGCGAGTTGAGAGGAAGTGAGGAATGTTTGCTGGTATCTCAACTTAACACGCAATGTTCACTCGGTAAAATGGAGTGAACTAAAGCAATCATACGCGTGGCTTCAGTCTCACTGTAATTTAATAAGCAGCCAAGGTGGTATATAGAGTTTCATTTGGTTGTGGGGGCTATCTGGGGGTTTGGGGGCATGGAATATCCCCCAAAGCAAAGGGGGTTCGGATTTTCTCCCTGGGAAAATGTTGTATAATTTGGTGAGAAATTATTAGTTTTAATGTTATCTGGCAATACCTTTTCAACCAATTTGTTGCGATATTTTAGGTTTGGTTAATGTCAAACACAACTAGACTATTTTATATAACTTTTTATTAATACAATCATCTTACTCTCTTGGCAGTATTTATATGGAAAGAATTAACAGAACCGTTTTGTTTTTCAACTTACACTATAATAATAATCAAAGTTTCTTGAAGTATGCTATTTTAAATCGGTTTATAGCTTCGACAGTGATTTGTATGTGTCTGTGTATAGATAACGATGCCAGATCGTGGAGTGTTTTTAGAAATAGAATTTTCTAAGTATGTTTTCAACCTACTCAAACTCGTTCGGCGGTATCTACACAGACAGGCAACATTTCCAAAAGTTTGATAAGGGTACGAAGGTTAGGTAAGAAACTTTTGTCACACACCTCATGGGCACTTGTTGTTCCTGGTAGGTTCTTAAGAGTGAAGACACTGGAGAGTAATAAGAGGCAATGTTATTACACACTATCAGAGCAAATTGATTGTTACACTGATTACATAGCGCTACATAGCGCTTTGCAACGTTGCCATATGTCACTTACGGGGGAAGTGCCCCAGCTCGAACGGCAAAAACCGACTGAAAGTGGGTTTAATGTATACAGTTGTACCTACTGTATGCCAATAGCTATCAATGCCATTCATCTGTAAAAGTACGTGTTTGGTCGCCAGCACCTTCTGAGTATGTGATAATGTAATGGTTAGCTGCCGTCCCGGAGGTCCAGGGTTCGATTCCCGGCTCTGCCACGAAATTTGAAAAGTGGTATGAGGACTGGAACGGGGTCTACTCAGCCTCGGGTGTTCCAAATGAGTAGAGGGGGTTCGATTCCCACCTCAGCCATCCTCGAAGTGGTTTTCCGTGGTTTCCCACTTCGTCTTCGGGCAAATGCCGGGATGGTACTGCCCCCGTAATTGAATTATATAGAGACCACGGTGGCTATTTTGGAAATTATAGCGAAAGTTATGGCTGTCATAGTTATGACGTGGGTAGTCATGACGTAAGCACGGATGACGCAGACGTTATGCCAGCAGGCTACTTGAGCTGAGATTCTCAGTGACGTCAGCATTTATTCGAGAAGGATCCGAGATGTACGACGCAGTCGCAGGAAACGTGGAATTCTGCTGAGGAAGAAATTATGCTATTGGAGGGGAGGCTTAAACCAATGAACGAGAGTCTGAAGGAAGACGGAGATTGCTGAAACTATGGTATTTTTATTACTTTTTGGAATGCAGAATTGTGGAAATCCATTTGCAGTAGAGGCATTGTTCTGGAATTTTGGTGAAATTTATTTTCAGTTTTTGAATTTTGAAAATCCGTCATGTATTGACGAAGTTGGAACTTCTAGCGATGACGCAGTAACACGCGATGGAAGGGATAGATACGCCCCTCATGAAGTTCATAAAAGGCCTTGCGCAGAAGAGAGGAGCCTCATTCTCAGATTATAAATCGTCTGATATTCAATCGTGAGATCTCAAATAGTCATTTCAGTGAAACGTCGAGTGAGATTAGTAGTGAAAAAGTCGTCTTTGTAACGCGTGGCGAAGCCACTGCATTAAACGAGAGTCGAACTTACAAGCAGTGCAGGTTTACTGTGAAGTAAATCTAGGTGAAGTTGAAACGACCCTTATAACACTTCTACAAGATTAGCTGTGAACAGTTAGCGGTCGCATATAAGCTAATTCTCTTGTGCATTGCTACAGTAAGGACTGTAGAAAAGCTGAACAATTTCGAGGAAGTATATTGGAAGTTATTGACAATATTAGACGACTGACAAAAGTGATTTTCTCGCCACAGAAGAAACACTTTGTATAGCCAGACTCTACGCTACGGCTGACCCGGCTAGTGAAATAGGGAGACTTCAGATTGCTTTTGTGACACAACGCTACAATATTATGGAGCAGTCTAATATGGCAGTTTGTTCTTCTAATACTATTACCGAAGAGAAGATGGAAGGATAAAGGACTTAATGCAATTGGGACATATTTCAACGGAGTAAGATAGCAGCATGGAACTTCGCTAATTGCTATTCCATACAAGCGAACATGTGGTAAATAACCATCTACACCCATGTTTCGTGATTAAAGGCTGAATACTATCAAACAGCAATAGAAATGATTTCATACTTTCTGAATATGAATATTTCTTCGGAAATTTATACAAAAACTTCATGGCGATTTTCAACTGGAACTTCAGGGATTTTTCAAGAGAGGTCAGGGTTGTCCCGACTCACAAAGAAGATTATTGCCGGAAGGATGTCGTTCGTCTTCGTGAAGCAGTTCGATTCTCCGATGGTGCTGTTTCTGGTTTCGAGGATGGAGCTCAGCTTTAACTTGGTGAAATGGATCCATCAACAGTCTTCTTTGGGGAATTTTCCTCTGGAACGTCAATCGGAAGATAAGGTAGTCGTGAACGTTTATTGTATTTGAGTTTCTTAGCAATATTTGAGCAACCATTTTTCCCATATTTTTGTCCTCATGTATATTTTGCCCGATATTTTTGTTTGAGATTCCTATTCTCAGTACACCTTGATGAGTTATGCCTTTTTCGACGTTTTATTAAGACATTGTTATGTCATGGGCATAGTTAAATGATTTGAATCAGTTGAGACTGATATTTAGATTTTTCAGTAATTTGCTTATTTTTGTAGTCACGATTTGACTGTAAGTTAATGATTTTTATGGCAGATTTAAATTCAGACAGCGTGTCACTTTATTAAAGTAATTCTACCCCAGTTTAATTACTTTGACCAATTTTCTGTCATCATCAAGAAGGAAGAACATTTAAATGATTTTAGAGCGTTAAAATCCAGTACGTTGTCGACGATCTTGGAAATACTAGTCGTTATTTGAATTGATTGCAACACAGACATTTATCGTCAGTCATGAACGACCATTGCATCTTAGGCAATTTTGTGAAAGATGAACATTAATTTTGAATTATTGAATGCATTAAATTCGTGAAACTTGTGTTAGGTTTTTTCTCATATAGAGATCTATATAATGATGTTTGCATTCCCCAGTCTAATTGGATTCTATTCGACTATTTTGCAGTTAGTCGCACTTTGTTTGATGATAGTATTTTTATACTACAATTCTTTGAAGATGTTAATCTTAAAATTTTGATAGACCAGACAGGCGTATATAAGCGTATTCACTATTAAATTTGTTTGTGATTGGCAAATTTTTATTTCATTTCGATTCATGAATGAAATCCACGAAGTTTAAATGACAACAGTTTTGAAACAATTAATGATATATGAATTATTAAGTGGAACTATGAATGTATAATCGATAGTGCAGCGGACATGTTGAAAGTCGCTGATGTATAATGCCCTTAAATAAATGAAGGAGATTCCCACAGTAATTAATAATGATAAAGATTGTGTTAGTGGAAGTTTTTTGTAAATGCTGTGGAAGATTTTGTTGCCGTATATTTTAATATATGATGAATTTTGGGCTATTTTGAATGCAGTTTGTGCATTATTTTGTAAGCGAAGTATTTTCCGCTAGAGTGTATTGTCATAGTTCGTTGAAAATTAATCAAGTGAATTTACTGTTATAATTAACAAGAGTTGTGAAAGAATTTGAGATAAGATTTTGAATGAAGATTACCGTCACAAATAATTAAAATTATTACAACCTTTATTAAACCAGATTGTGACATTTACATGTATAACTAACCTTCATTGGTCGATTATATTAAACACGATTATGAATTTACCAACCGGATAAAACATGTGGTTCAATGTATTTCTTAAATTAATAATTTAAATAATTTAAATGTTGATATTGTAAATAATAAATGTAAATATCTTTGACAATAATGTGGAACGAAAGTAATGTTAAAGGCGTGTTTAAAATTTTTGTAATTATTTTCGACAATATTATAAACAATTTCTAATTGTTATAAATAATTTATGTGATTTTGTTATAAACATTTGAGAGTGTGTTTCATACTCTAAACTATGCTGATTAAACATTTGGATGATAACTTAACAAGTTTAGGGAATGTTAAAATAATCCAGTGGGATGTGAGTTAAGCATTTGAAAGATTTGCGTCTATATGTATGAGTTGTCTTGTAGACAATTAAAGCTTTAAAAGGAGCTGAATTCTTACGCAAGTGTGGCGTGACGAGTGAGCCCCATTTGACAGGTGTGAGCCAGGTTAAAGAGTAGACCAGCCAGCCAGACATCTGGTTATAAGCGGGTGAGGTCGATACTCCGGCCTTGTGCCTATTTATACAAGTGCAATGTTTATTAAAAGAAACCAAATGCTCTATATATGTCGTACCCTGACTTCCTGATCCAATCCAAATGTGTTTTAAAATGTTACGTTATTTTGAGCTCATGGGAGCTAACATATTGTTTGATAATTTGCAAGTCCTTTAGGAGGACGTAGTCAGATTGACATAGGCTACTGATAGCCACGTTTATTTTGTTGAGTTGTGAAAATCATACTCTTTATTTGAAAATAAAGCTTTTGTACAGTTCAAAGTTCTCGTCTTCGGTCTGGTTCATTTTTAAATGTCATGGTTAAGATTATGGTGAGAGCATACTTTAATGATCCTGTTGTCAACCCAATCCCCGAGATATTTATAAGAGGTAAGTAAAAGTAAGTATGTAACCCCGTCTATTTTGGTGTGTTCCACAATAATTTTTCTTGGTAACTTCTGTGTTCAAACCTCGGTAGTATCTGTCAGTGCCATTTTCATTGATGTAGCTGAGCTGGTGCGATTGATTGTTGGCAATCCGATTGAGGGGGCGGATATCTGACAGCCTACTATCCGGGTAAACGGGGACAGAAGGATTGGCACACCTATAACGTGGGGCTCGATTCAACATAACTGGATCACCAGGTTGAACGCCAGTAGAATTGGCAAACCTAAAACGTGTGGATCGATTAGACTCAAATAAAGAGGTTGATTCTTTGTTAGATGTCTTGGCCAATTGTAGAATTTAAGAGTGTGATTATACAGGGTGTATTTGATATGATGGAAGTCCGTTACACTGGTGATAGAAGAGACTATTCTAAGCTTCCTAGGTAAAAAAATTGTCACCTATCTTGAAATTGATAATTAATCATTAAAAAGTCAATGTTTTTAGTTATTTCAGAAACTAATCAGGCAGAAAGTGGTGCTGCAGGCTGGGGTAAACGAGGCGGAGCCAGGAGAGACGACGCGCGAAGGGGAAGTTGTTACGTAATCGGAGCATTGACCTTACCGGTTGACTTGAGGGGTGGTAGGCTATCAGCTGTTATGAGGATGAGCTCTACCGTCTCGTAAGAAAATGTGCATTGCCGTTGTTCTTGTTGTTGTTGTTGTTGTTGTTGACAACGCACGCAATGGCTTGGGACGTTAGGACCGGTAGTATTGTGTAGCCTACTTTGTAAGTGTGGAATTCATTGATTGATGTTCATGTATAAAATAATTTCGATACTCAGCCCTGATGTATCATTGGCGTCCGTGTCGGACCTTCTGTTGACTAGTTTCTGAAAATACTAAAAACATTCACTTAATGAAATGCAGTGTGACAAAATTCCGACATCCCGTAGTCTGTTCAGAACTAGGCATTTAGGACGGAAGTAAAATACTTGATGTTTTGTTCGAGAGGCTTGGCGATTTTGGTCATTTAGCCCCATGTAGCTGGGTGTGGGTAGAATTTGTGTGATAACCTGTGTTTTGTGGTTTCTGTAGTAATGTGGGTATTTGTAATTCAGGTGAGGATTCGGAAGAAGGCGCCAGCCCTGTGGTGTTGGGGCAGTGCAACTGCCTCTCAACTGGAGGCCCTGGGTTCGATTCCTGGCTCCATCAGGGATATTAGAAACTGACGTGAGGGCTGGAACGCAGTGCACTAAGCCTCGTGAGGGCAATTGAGTAGCTGTCTGACAGTGAGGCAGTGCCCGAGTCAGGAAAATCAAGATTAATGGCCGAGGGGACCCGATGCACTGACCACGCGTCACCCTAATATCTGCAGGCCAAATGGCTGGACAGCGGTCGCTTGGTAGACCTAGGCCCTTCATGGGCTGCACGGCCAGCGGTTAAGATTATTGAGAAGAAGGCGGCCGTGGCCTTAAGTTAGGAACAATCGCGACATTTGCCTGGGGTAGAAGTGGGAACCCATGGAAAACTACTTCCAAGATTTAATACTAGTACGGTACCACATGTTCATATTGTGAATTGTCCCACCCCATCTCCAGCCCTCAGGTGGCCATTAACTGGAGAGGGAGGGGGGGAGGGTTGATTTATTGGTCCATCAACAATGTAAATACATATGAAAATACACGAAAATGAAAATAAAATACAAATACATTGTTATAATACAGTGTTATAATAAGAATAAGAATAGTCTAATAATAATAATAATACAGTGCACTCTCGTTAATTCGCGGTAATTAATGCACGAACTTCCGCGAATTATCGAAAACCGCGAATTATCCGCAGTTATTTTTGTCAAGCCTAGGAAAAACAAAACTATTGGTTAAAATATTGAAATAGGCTTGAACACGCGAAATAATAATTTTAACTCCTGATTGTAGTGTCTTATACGATATGCTAGGCTACTGGTAGGCCTTTGTGGATCATGCCTACATTAATATATTCAAAAAGCCATCATTACTATTTGTTTCTTAGATCGTTTATTCTATTTTTCGATTGCACATTTCGGAAGAAAATATTATATGAAAACGAAGATTCATCTCGTTTTTGTATATAAAAGATAAGTGTGACTAGAGACACTAGCTTGACTGTGGGGAAACTTTCGGGATTTCCGTTGCATCATTCCCGCACTCTAAATCTACTGGATTTCCGTTTTCCTCACCAACAGTCAAATCCCATGCTATTTCTTCTTTGCTTTTCTGTAGTAAATCATAATCGTCTTTACCGACGTCTAACTTGCCCGTTCGAAATATCGTCGTTACAAAAGTCGGCAAGCGCTTGCTTTTGTACGAGCGGAGTAGCGGTACTTTCCTCCCGACTAGTTGACTGCATGAAGAGCATCGAACAAACACGCTCTCGATGTCGTGCGCGTTTGCGCCATTACGCAATAATCGCTGTTTACAATACGCTGTCCGCGCATCCACCCTTCATAACTCACAGATCAGCGACCTTCGAGCGTGGCTGTTGGGAAAGGGAGGGTAGGTTCCGAGTGAAAGTGCATTCCTCTTGTATTATTTGGGCTTCAAAGACCAAGGAAATCTGTGCTATACCACTCGCGGCAACATGCGCGTAAGTTTCGAAGATTGCGCAATTAGGCCTACTGTTGCATCGCAGAGAAACGCAGTTCAGTCTTCCCTAGTCTCAATGATTTCGTCTTCACGCATTGCGTCGCATCAAAATTATTTTAAACGACAGAGAGATTGCTTAACTTAGCGTGACGATTAGTTGCTGTGAGAATTCCCAGTTTAAAAAATACCCGTGGAGACCCGCGAATTAACCGCAAAACGAATTATCCGCACGCGAATTATCGGGAGTGCACTGTAGTCTAATAATAATAATAATAATAAGAGTCAGCATGTGTAGTTCTGGTGGTAGAGTGCTAACCTTCCCGAGGGTGCGATCTACGTTCAGTCATGTAGTAAATGAATGGGATCTAATACGATCATCTCCATGGATTTCATGGCACATACAAGAAATCCTACGTACATTAAAGTCTGGCAACTCGACATACCAAAAAGAAACATAAAAGAAGTTAGTGTGTCTAAAAGCCTATTATTACTATTATTAGTATTATTAATATGTTTATTAGAGTTGTTGCACTATCTTCACACAAAGATAGACCAACAGTTCCTTAAATTAATTTACCAAATCTTTAGGATTTCTATTTTCTATGCATAGTCCATGAAGCTGGCAAAATCCTAGACAGATCCACCATCACTACTGTAGTCATGTAGCCACTCCCCATGAAGGTGTGAATCAGCTGTTCATAGGCTCGGTTTGTGTATTTCAATGTCATTGGCAGACAAGGCGAGGAGGTCACTCAACTGCAGACTCTGGTCAACATTCCTCAGCGTAGGAGGGGAGGGTGACGGGGAGAAGTCAGCTCTGCTGCTGAGGGGAACGAAGTGAAAGCCCGTTTCCAAGACATTGACCGACGATTTTTGTGATTTAATTCCACCTACACTAATTAAGATCCGACTTAATTTCATGAAGATATTTGCTTAGAATACCATCTTCTATCACCAGTGTAAAGGACTTCCATCATATCAAATACACCCTGTATAGGAATTAAATGTTGTATTGTAGTAGGAAAATTACACTCAGAAAAGATCAGATCTTATACGACTTGAGAAAGGTTAAATAGGCTGGAAACTTAGGAAAATCACCTATGATCTGGAATCTTATTTTATTTGACCGGCTTATGACATTTTAGTCATATTAAAAATTAAATTAAATTATTTGGATTGTAAATGTAAAATTATTTGTGTTAGGATATTTTAAAATGAGCCAGGGAAATTTGAACATGTGCTTAAGTTTGTTTCAACATGAAGTGTCTTCGAAATTTAATTATAAGGTAGTTATAAGTTAGATTTAAGACAGAAAATTGATCAAATTTATATATGGTGAAAAGTGTTGCTCAAATGTTGTTATTTTGCTCTTTTGATGTATGTCCCTACAGCAGTCTAATTTTTGAATAATATTGTAATGGCCGATGAATGTTTGAAGATGATGTTAGCGGTGATGTCTGCTAATATGAAGCAGATGATGGAGGAGAATGCTAGTAATTTGAAAGCTAGCATGGATGAAAGTTTGAAAGGTATCCAAACTAGTTCTGCTAACTTAGAGGATAATATGTCGCGTTTACAGATTAATACCCAAGGAATTGAGAATACTGTAACTGACATCCGCTCAGACGTGTCCAATGTTAAAATAGATGTTGCTAATGTGCATAAAGATCTTACAATGTTGAATTTAGATGTTGCTAATGTCCGTAGTGATATTTCTTGTGCTAGGGCTGAGGTAGTTGTTGTCAAAAATGATGTTGCGACTGTCCAAGACAAGGTTGAGGAAGTCCAAAGAGGAATCCAAAATGTTAGAACTGATGTGTCCAATGTTCAGGTTGATATTAATAACATTCATTCGGATGTAAACGAGATGCAAAGTGACATAAATAAAATTCAAGTAGAGGTCAACACAGTTTTCGTAGACGTTGCTAAAGTCCAAACTGATGTAAATAAAGTCAGGGAAGAGATAGAAAATTCGAAAACCCTTTGTACACGTAATATAAGTGCATTAACGACTAGGCTAGTTGATGAGTCAGTTAGAACGACAGCGTCTTTAGAAGGTTTAAAGTTTGATGTAGAGGTCATGAGAACCCAAGTATTAGACCATAATAAAGTATCGAAAGAGGATATTGAATTAGACATAGCAGAAATGTTAACGGAAAATGTAGCAATATGGAAAGAAGAGTGGAATAGGTCAAGTGGGGAACATGTAACCCAAATTCAGGATCGTATTGAAAGGAAACTTGCCAGTACTCAAATTGATATTAACAATGAAGTAGTACAGATTAGGAAAGATTTAAGCGTCAGGATGGATTCGCTATCCGAAAGACAAGTTGAAGATAGGACACAATTAGGTCAGGATGTGCAAACATTAAAATCTGCATTAGAGGAACAGATTCATAAAGTTGTCTCTGATGTGAATGAAACGACGAGTAAACTGCAGAATTTGAAGTTAGGAGAGGCTAATTTAATGGAGACCTACAAAGAAGAATTAATCAAGAAAGTCTTAACGGAAATCACTGACAAGGATATAGTAGGCTTGACTTGCGAAACCAGTAGGAATTATGCCAGAAGATATAACCTAGATCCAGAAGAGAGAGACGTGACTCCTGAAGAACGTATATCCAGATTCAGGGAGGAAGATGACGAAAGGAATATGGAACCTGAGTGGAACTATCGTGATAGTGGGAAAAACTACCCGGATTCATATCCGAGGAACATAACGGTCATCAGGAATTTTGAAGATAAACCGCAAAAATTCAGTAACACGGATAGTTTGACACCTATCGAATATGTAAGGAACCTCAAAGATTATTTCATCGAAGCTCACATTCCCAGAGAGAGAGAGATGAAGATAGTGGAGAGATATTTGATTGGAGGACCCCTCGAATGGTTTCGCGCTTTTAGATACACATTCAGTAACTTTGACGAGTTTGCAGAGGCATTAATCAAACGATTTTGGTCCATAGAAGCGCAGAATTCGTTAAGAGCGGAGGTGTATTCAAGAAAATACTCAGGTACTCTTCCAACGCGGTACGCTGATTTCTTTACGAGTCAATTATCCCGCTTGAGATTCTTACAACCCCCATTGTCCACGGAGCAACTTATTGATGCGATTTCTCGTATGCTGCCAGTTGAGGTGAGAAGACTAATAATTTCGTCCAACATCAGGGATTTAACCAGCATGGATGAATTACTGAGGAGGTTAGACTACACAAGTCCAATGCCTAACGTGGTACAGAAAGGTCAAAGGCATGACTTTAAAGAAATAAACACTGTATATATGGACCAAGTCCAACAAACTGACAAGCCAGATGAGGAGAAAACTGACAATGTAGGTCCTCACAGGAATAATCAGTTTCGAAATAACAGATCGCAAGGTTACCGACCGTATCAACAGAGAAGAGGCTGGAACTATAACCGAGGAAATTACAATGGAAGAGGCAGATATTATAACAATAATGGTTATAACAGGAATTATAATAGGAATAACCAGAGCCAAAACAGAAATCAGAATCCTCAAGGTCAGGTGATGACACCCGATCAGTATCAGGAAAGAGAGAAGGAAAGCCAGCAATACCTGAAAGAATTACGGGAAAAAGAAGCAGACAACCAAAAGAAAAGGCAGGATGTTGTAATCGATCCTGGGCCTTCTACGAGCCAACAGAATTTTGAGGTCGGTAACACAAAAAAAAACGCCGATTTCTCAACGTCAGTGAGAACCTGTAAATACATTGCCACACCACACCTGATTACGATTAATGAGATATATGAAGTGACTGATGAAGATTTGCTAGAAGAGAGGGGTATCGTTAAAGAGGAAAGACCATGTGCCTTACCTATTATTTCTGTACGGATAGATGGACAACAGTATAAAGCCCTGATGGATACTGGTGCAATTATCTCCATCATTTCAGAGGAATGTTATCAAAGTCTGCTAAGAGGAGAGAACATGACAGTTCTACCTGTTTCTACCGTCAAAGTGAGAGGGATATTCCAAGATAAGGCAGTGAAGTGCAAGATTCAAGTGTTATTGAACTTTGAGATCAATGGAAGGAATTATGAACAGATCTTCATTGTGGTGAGCAAGATCAATTTTGATATGGTGCTTGGAATCGATTTTATATCGAAGGTCGGAGCTATTATTGACCTGAAGAACAGAAGTATTAGCTTTAATGATGGGTACATAATCACAGAAGAGATAGAAAAACAGGACGTGAAAAACAGTCTGGAAATAGACCTTAGGGAAGAAATTTTGAATACTATAGTTAATGAAGTGGAAAATTTAGCAGAAATACCCAGTAGAAAAACTGAAGGATTTGAAGAAATTCAGGGGGAATTTGAGGATCTGATAAAGGAAATCCAAGATATTTTCGATGAAAAGCCTGGATTGATTAAGGATTATAAATACAAGATAAGGCTGACAGATGAAACCCCTTACCAGAAGAGAATATACCCCATTCCTGAGAAATACTATCAAGAAGTACAAGGGTTAATCAGAAAAATGGAGGTAGACGGGATTATTAAAAAACAGGCGTCGTCTTATATAAACCCCATCACAGTAGTGAAGAAAAGTAATGGTCAGATACGTCTTTGTCTCGATGCCAGGACCATCAACTTGAAGATTCTTCCAGAAAATGACCGACCACCCAAGATTAGAGATCTGCTTCGAAAATTCAAAGGGAGAGCATGTTTCAGCGTTCTTGACTTGACGTCTTCATTTTATCAAGTTCAGCTAGAAGAAGATAGTATGCAGTACACTGGATTCCTATTTGACCAGACGTCATGGGTCTTTGTCCGAATGCCTTTTGGTATGGTTAACAGTGGACCAGCACTTATTCGAGCACTTGATAGTAAGCTCACTGACGAAGTGAAAGAAAATGTAATCTGCTACATCGACGATTTAATCGTATCTTCACCCAGCGCCGTAGAACATTTAGTGCACTTGAGAAAGTTGTTCGAGAATTTACGGGAGGCCAATATCAAGGTGAATTTTGGAAAATGTCAATTCTTGAAGCAGGAAATAAATTACTTGGGGCATACAATTGATAAAGATGGATATCATCCAAACATGAAAAAAGTAGATGCGATCACGAGATTTCCAAAGCCAACTAAGGTGAAACAAGTCAGAGAATTTGTAGGAGCATGCCAATTTATTAGCAGCCACTGTCCAAGATACTCGGAAATTATGGCTCCTCTGTATGACTTACTCAAGAAGAATAACAGATGGAAATGGAGTACCGCTGCAGACGAGGCTTTTGAGAAAGCAAAAGAGATGCTCAGAAATAATGTGAAACTGGAGTACCCAGACTTTGAGAAGGTGTTCTATATTGAGTCTGATGCATCAAGAGTAGGCATTAGTGCAGTCTTATACCAGAAAGACGAGGCAGGCAACAAGCACTACATTGCGTTCACTAGTCGGAAGTTGAAGAAACACGAGGAAAATTACTTCACGACGGAGCTTGAAGCGTTAGCTTTTGTAACAGCATTGCAAGCCTGGAAGAAAATACTGCTGGGACATAAGGTCATCATTATTACTGACCATAAAGCACTACAGTTTATGCTGCAAACTGACATGTCGAGTGATAGATTGACACGTTGGGCTTTGTTCACCCAACAGTTTAACGCCACTATCGTCCACCAGCCTGGGAAAGATAACTTACTGGCTGATGCTCTATCACGTAACCCTATTAAAAATGTGCAGATACACCATGTACAATTGGAGCAAGAAGATCAAGAAACCGTTAGGAGGTTAGCCCGAATCGGTGTGTCACAGAAGAGACACGCTCCAATAAGGAAAATGTACAGGTTCCTCAAGGGTTACATGGACAATACGGATGTTGACTATGCAGTTACACGGAGAAATTCACGACACTTTGTCTTGAGTGGAGACATCGTATGCAAGTATGCTGACTCTGCGCATACAAAACTCCGAATAGTCGTGCCACCTAAACTTGTTGTCAATTTAGTGTGGGTAGCTCATCACGCAACTGGACATGCCGGTTTAGATAAGACTCTTAATACTCTCAAATAGAGATTTATCTGGACTAACATGCGTTCCAGCATTGCCAAGGTCATTATATCATGTGACAAATGTCAAAGAGCAAAGTATGCTTCTGCTTTATTAAAAGGAAAACCGAAGGCTATGATTCCTTCTAAGCCAAACGAACTAATGGCGACGGACATATTTGGCCCCTGTCCGAAGGGATATCAGGGTAACCAGTACCTGTTGGTTACCGTGGATGTTTTCTCAAAATTTGTTACAATGAGTCCCATGCAGAAAGCTAACACAAGGAACGTAGTAAGCAGACTGGAAAATGCTGTATTTCCTAAAGCTGGTATACCAGAATATCTACTGTCAGATCATGGAACGCAGTTTACATCCGTGGAATTTGCAGCGGATATGGAAAGGCTTGGCATTAAGCACTTGTTTTCAAGCGTGCGTTACCCAGAATCGAATTCCTCAGAAAGATATATGGCTGAATTTTCGAAATTCTGTCGAATTTTCTGTCCTAATGATCATTCTGGTTGGGTGAGATTTGTACCCCTTATAGAGGAATGTCTGAACTCTACAGTGCAGGAGAGCACAGGAGAAGTGCCAATGCGACTTCATCTTGGAAGAAACCCAGAAAGGCCGTGGGATAATCTTTTCAACCACATTCCTAGAGATCCCGACCTAGGAAGGCAGCAGAGGATTGACAAGGCGAAGGAACAACTCCAGAAAGCAGCAGAGAAACGATTGAAAAGAGTAGCTGGAAAACGTTTTGGTGCACCCTTACAAGTCGGAAATCTTGTATTATTACGCAGACCTGTCAAGGCTGATATGAGCAAGAAAATATACCCCAAATTTGGAAATGTATTCATGGGGCCGTTTAGGATTACGAACGCCTATGGAAACAACTGCTATGAACTCTACGATGATGAGAATAACGTCATTTACGGCAAGTTCAATGCTGGAAATTTAAAAAGATACTATCCTAGAGTAAGCCAGTAATAATTCAATTTCGTGTTCAAGAGAGTTGAGGTACTTGTAACACTGAGTTTAAAAACAATTTGCAACTGTTTTTAAAACGTGGTGAGAGGAGAATGCCCCCGTAATTGAATTATATAGAGACCACGGTGGCTATTTTGGAAATTATAGCGAAAGTTATGGCTGTCATAGTTATGACGTGGGTAGTCATGACGTAAGCACGGATGACGCAGACGTTATGCCAGCAGGCTACTTGAGCTGAGATTCTCAGTGACGTCAGCATTTATTCGAGAAGGATCCGAGATGTACGACGCAGTCGCAGGAAACGTGGAATTCTGCTGAGGAAGAAATTATGCTATTGGAGGGGAGGCTTAAACCAATGAACGAGAGTCTGAAGGAAGACGGAGATTGCTGAAACTATGGTATTTTTATTACTTTTTGGAATGCAGAATTGTGGAAATCCATTTGCAGTAGAGGCATTGTTCTGGAATTTTGGTGAAATTTATTTTCAGTTTTTGAATTTTGAAAATCCGTCATGTATTGACGAAGTTGGAACTTCTAGCGATGACGCAGTAACACGCGATGGAAGGGATAGATACGCCCCTCATGAAGTTCATAAAAGGCCTTGCGCAGAAGAGAGGAGCCTCATTCTCAGATTATAAATCGTCTGATATTCAATCGTGAGATCTCAAATAGTCATTTCAGTGAAACGTCGAGTGAGATTAGTAGTGAAAAAGTCGTCTTTGTAACGCGTGGCGAAGCCACTGCATTAAACGAGAGTCGAACTTACAAGCAGTGCAGGTTTACTGTGAAGTAAATCTAGGTGAAGTTGAAACGACCCTTATAACACTTCTACAAGATTAGCTGTGAACAGTTAGCGGTCGCATATAAGCTAATTCTCTTGTGCATTGCTACAGTAAGGACTGTAGAAGAGCTGAACAATTTCCAGGAAGTATTTTGGAAGTTATTGACAATATTAGACGACTGACAAAAGTGATTTTCTCGCCACAGAAGAAACACTTTGTATAGCCAGACTCCACGCTACGGCTGACCCGGCTAGTGAAATAGGGAGACTTCAGATTGCTTTTGTGACACAACGCTACAATATTATGGAGCAGTCTAATATGGCAGTTTGTTCTTCTAATACTATTACCGAAGAGAAGATGGAAGGATAAAGGACTTAATGCAATTGGGACATATTTCAACGGAGTAAGATAGCAGCATGGAACTTCGCTAATTGCTATTCCATACAAGCGAACATGTGGTAAATAACCATCTACACCCATGTTTCGTGATTAAAGGCTGAATACTATCAAACAGCAATAGAAATGATTTCATACTTTCTGAATATGAATATTTCTTCGGAAATTTATACAAAAACTTCATGGCGATTTTCAACTGGAACTTCAGGGATTTTTCAAGAGAGGTCAGGGTTGTCCCGACTCACAAAGAAGATTATTGCCGGAAGGATGTCGTTCGTCTTCGTGAAGCAGTTCGATTCTCCGATGGTGCTGTTTCTGGTTTCGAGGATGGAGCTCAGCTTTAACTTGGTGAAATGGATCCATCAACAGTCTTCTTTGGGGAATTTTCCTCTGGAACGTCAATCGGCAGATAAGGTAGTCGTGAACGTTTATTGTATTTGAGTTTCTTAGCAATATTTGAGCAACCATTTTTCCCATATTTTTGTCCTCATGTATATTTTGCCCGATATTTTTGTTTGAGATTCCTATTCTCAGTACACCTTGATGAGTTATGCCTTTTTCGACGTTTTATTAAGACATTGTTATGTCATGGGCATAGTTAAATGATTTGAATCAGTTGAGACTGATATTTAGATTTTTCAGTAATTTGCTTATTTTTGTAGTCACGATTTGACTGTAAGTTAATGATTTTTATGGCAGATTTAAATTCAGACAGCGTGTCACTTTATTAAAGTAATTCTACCCCAGTTTAATTACTTTGACCAATTTTCTGTCATCATCAAGAAGGAAGAACATTTAAATGATTTTAGAGCGTTAAAATCCAGTACGTTGTCGACGATCTTGGAAATACTAGTCGTTATTTGAATTGATTGCAACACAGACATTTATCGTCAGTCATGAACGACCATTGCATCTTAGGCAATTTTGTGAAAGATGAACATTAATTATGAATTATTGAATGCATTAAATTCGTGAAGCTTGTGTTAGGTTTTTTCTCATATAGAGATCTATATAATGATGTTTGCATTCCCCAGTCTAATTGGATTCTATTCGACTATTTTGCAGTTAGTCGCACTTTGTTTGATGATAGTATTTTTATACTACAATTCTTTGAAGATGTTAATCTTAAAATTTTGATAGACCAGACAGGCGTATATAAGCGTATTCACTATTAAATTTGTTTGTGATTGGCAAATTTTTATTTCATTTCGATTCATGAATGAAATCCACGAAGTTTAAATGACAACAGTTTTGAAACAATTAATGATATATGAATTTTTAAGTGGAACTATGAATGTATAATCGATAGTGCAGCGGACATGTTGAAAGTCGCTGATGTATAATGCCCTTAAATAAATGAAGGAGATTCCCACAGTAATTAATAATGATAAAGATTGTGTTAGTGGATGTTTTTTGTAAATGCTGTGGAAGATTTTGTTGCCGTATATTTTAATATATGATGAATTTTGGGCTATTTTGAATGCAGTTTGTGCATTATTTTGTAAGCGAAGTATTTTCCGCTAGAGTGTATTGTCATAGTTCGTTGAAAATTAATCAAGTGAATTTACTGTTATAATTAACAAGAGTTGTGAAAGAATTTGAGATAAGATTTTGAATGAAGATTACCGTCACAAATAATTAAAATTATTACAACCTTTATTAAACCAGATTGTGACATTTACATGTATAACTAACCTTCATTGGTCGATTATATTAAACACGATTATGAATTTACCAACCGGATAAAACATGTGGTTCAATGTATTTCTTAAATTAATAATTTAAATAATTTAAATGTTGATATTGTAAATAATAAATGTAAATATCTTTGACAATAATGTGGAACGAAAGTAATGTTAAAGGCGTGTTTAAAATTTTTGTAATTATTTTCGACAATATTATAAACAATTTCTAATTGTTATAAATAATTTATGTGATTTTGTTATAAACATTTGAGAGTGTGTTTCATACTCTAAACTATGCTGATTAAACATTTGGATGATAACTTAACAAGTTTAGGGAATGTTAAAATAATCCAGTGGGATGTGAGTTAAGCATTTGAAAGATTTGCGTCTATATGTATGAGTTGTCTTGTAGACATTTAAAGCTTTAAAAGGAGCTGAATTCTTACGCAAGTGTGGCGTGACGAGTGAGCCCCATTTGACAGGTGTGAGCCAGGTTAAAGAGTAGACCAGCCAGCCAGACATCTGGTTATAAGCGGGTGAGGTCGATACTCCGGCCTTGTGCCTATTTATACAAGTGCAATGTTTATTAAAAGAAACCAAATGCTCTATATATGTCGTACCCTGACTTCCTGATCCAATCCAAATGTGTTTTAAAATGTTACGTTATTTTGAGCTCATGGGAGCTAACATATTGTTTGATAATTTGCAAGTCCTTTAGGAGGACGTAGTCAGATTGACATAGGCTACTGATAGCCACGTTTATTTTGTTGAGTTGTGAAAATCATACTCTTTATTTGAAAATAAAGCTTTTGTACAGTTCAAAGTTCTCGTCTTCGGTCTGGTTCATTTTTAAATGTCATGGTTAAGATTATGGTGAGAGCATACTTTAATGATCCTGTTGTCAACCCAATCCCCGAGATATTTATAAGAGGTAAGTAAAAGTAAGTATGTAACCCCGTCTATTTTGGTGTGTTCCACAATAATTTTTCTTGGTAACTTCTGTGTTCAAACCTCGGTAGTATCTGTCAGTGCCATTTTCATTGATGTAGCTGAGCTGATGCGATTGATTGTTGGCAATCCGATTGAGGGGGCGGATATCTGACAGCCTACTATCCGGGTAAACGGGGACAGTACTGCCCCCGTAATTGAATTATAGTGAGACCACGGTGGCTATTTTGGAAATTATGAAGAAAGTTAAGGCTGTCATAGTTATGACGTGGATGGTCATGACGTAAGCACGGATGACGCAGACGTTATACCAGCAGGCTACTTGAGCTGAGATTCTCAGTGACGTCAGCATTTATTCGAGAAAGATCCGAGATTTACGACGCAGTCGCAGGAAACGTGGAATTGTGCTGAGGAAGAAATTATGCTATTGGAGGGGAGGCTCGAACCAATCAACGATTGTTTGAAGGAAGACGGAGATTGCTGAAACTATGGTATTTTTAATACTTTTTGGAATGAAGAATTGTGGAAATCCATTTGCAGTTGAGGCATTGTTCTGGAATTTTGGTGAAATTTATTTCCAGTTTTTGAATTTTGAAAATCCGTCATGTATTGACGAAGTTGGAACTTCGAGCGATGACGCAGTAACACGCTATGGAAGGGATGGATACGCCCCTTATGAAGTTTATAAAAGGCCTTGCGCAGAAGAGAGGAGTCTCAATCGTCTGATATCGCATATCTCAAATCGTCAGTATCAGTGCTTATATAGTCGTTTTGGTGAGACGTCGAGTGACATTGGTAGAAAGAGTCGTCTTTATAACGCGTGGTGAAGCCACCGCATTAAACGAGATTCAAGCAGACAAGCAGTGCAAGTTTACTGTGAGTAAAACTAGGTGAAGTTAAAACGCACATTATAACGCGTCTACAAGAGTTGCTATGAACAGTTAGCAGTTGCCTATAAGCTAATTCTATTGTGCAGTGCTACATCAAGCAGTGTAGTAAATTTGAACAATTTCAAGGAATTATTTTCGAAGATATTAGCAATTTTAGACGACTGACAAAAGTGATTTTCTCGCTACCTGAGAAGCACTCTGTATCGTCAGATTCTACGCTACGGCTGACACTGCTAGTATAACAGGGAGACTTCTGATTGCTTTTGTGACACAACGCTACAGTATTATGGAGCAGTTTAATAAGGCAGTTTGTTCTTCTATTACTATAACCGAAGAGAGGATGGAAGGCTAAAGGACTTTAATGCAATTGGGACATACATAGTTGGAGTAAGATAGCAACATGGAACTTCGCTAATTGCTATTCCATATAAGCGGACATGTGGTGAACAACCATCTACACCCATGTTTCGTGGCTCAAAGCTGAATACTATCAAACAGCAATGAAAACGATTTCATACTCACTGAATGTGAATATTTCTATGGAAATTACTACAAAAACTTCATGGCGATTTTCTACAAGATCTTCAGGGATTTTTCAAGAGAGGTCAGGGTTGTCCCGACTCACAAAGAAGAATTTTTCCGGAAGGATGTCTTACGTCTTTATGGAGCAGTGCCAATTTCCGGAGAAGGAAGCAGTTCGATTCTCCGAGGGTGCTGTTTCCTGTTTCGAGGATGGAGCTCAGCTTTAACTTGGTGAAATGGATCCATCAGCAGTCTTCTTTGGGGAATTTTCCTCTGGAACGTCAATCGGCAGATAAGGTAGTCGTGAACGTTTATTGTATTTGAGTTCTGTAGCAATATCTGAGCAACCATTTTCCCGTATTTTCTGTCCTCATGTATTTTGCCCTATTTTCTTGTTTGAGATTCCTATTCTCAGTACACCTTGATGAGTTATGCCTTTTTCGACGATTTATTAAGACATGGTTATGTCATGGGCATAGTTAAATGATTTTGGATCAGTTGAGACTGATATTTAGATATTTCAATAATTTGCTTATTTTTGGTAGTCACGATTTGACTATAAGTTAATGATTTTCATGGCAGATTTAACTTCAGACAGCGTGTCTCTTTATTAAAGTAATTTCTACCCCAGTTTAATTACTTTGACCAATTTTCTGTCATCATCAAGAAGGAAGAACATTTAAATGATTTTAGAGCGTTAAAATCTCTTGCGTTGTCGACGATCTTGGAAATACTAGTCGTTATTTGAAATTGATTGCAACACAGACATTTATCGTCAGTTATGAACGACCATTGCATCATAGACAATTTTGTGAAAGATGAACTTTAATTATGAATTATTGAATGCATTAAAATCTTGAACTTTTGTTAGGAGTTTTTTCTCAATTAGAGATTTGAAGAATAATGTTTGCATTCCACAGTCTAATTGGATTCTATTCGACTATTTTGCAGTTTAGTCGCACTTTGTTTGATGATAGTATTTTTATACTACAATACTTTGAAGATGATAATCTTAAATTTTGATAGACCAGAGAGGCGTATATAAGCGTATTCACTATTAAATTTGTTTGTGATTGGCAAATTTTTACTTCATTTCGATTCATGAATGAAATTCACGAAGGTTAAATGACAACAGTTTTGAAACTATTAATGATTATAAGAATTTTTGAAGTGGAACTATGAATGTATAATCGCCAGTGCAGCGAACGTGTTGAAAGTCGCTGATGTATAATGCCCTTGAAGTAAATGAAGGAGGTTCCCACAGTAATTAATGATATTAAAGAATTTGTTAGTGGAGGTTTTTGTAAATTCTGTGGAAGATTTTGATGCCGTATATATTAATATATGATGAATTTTGGGCCTATTTAAAATGCAGTTTTGTGCATTTTTTTTATATATAAGCGACGTATTTACCGCTGGAGTGTATTGTATTTGTCCTTTGAAAATTAATCAAGTGAATTTACTGTTATAATTAACAAGAGTATTGAAAGAATTTGAGATAAGATTTTGAATGAAGATTACCGTCACAAATAATTATAATAATTATTATTAAACCTTTATTAAACCAGATTGTGACATTAACATGTATAACTAACCTTCATTGGTCGATTATATTAACACGATTATGAAATTACCAACCGGATGAACATGTGGTTAATGTATTTCTCAAATTAATAATTTGAATAATTTAAATGTTAATATTGTATATAAATAATGTAAATATCTTTGACAATAATGTGGAACGGAAGTAATGTTAGAGGCGTGTTTAAAATTATTTTTGTCTTTAACTATATTATGAACAATTTCTGATTGTTATAAATTAATTTATGAGTTTTGTTATAAACATTTAAGAGTTTGTTTTATACTCTAAACAATGCTTATTAAACATTTGGATGATAATTTAACAAGTTTAAGGATTGTCAGAATAATCCAGTGGTATGTGAGTAAAGCATTTGAAAGATTTGCGTAACAATATTTGTGATGTCTTGCGGACATTTAAAACTGTTGAGAGAGTGCTGGATTCTTACGCAACGTGGCTTGACAAGGGAGCCCATTTGACAGGTGTACGTCAGGTTGAAGGGTAGATGGCAGCTGGCCAGACATCTGGTTATCAGCGGACGAGGTCGTCTGCAGTGTGGCCTTGCGCCTATAAATACAAGTGTCATGTTTATAAAAAAAAAAAAAACAAATGCTCTATAAATGTGTCTCATCCTGACTTCCTTATCCAATCCAAGTGTGCTATGAATATTACGTTATTTTGAGCTCGTGGGAGCTAACATGTTGTATAATAACTTTGCAAGTCCTATAGGAGGACATAGTCAGATTGACATGGGCTACTGATAGCCACATTTATTTTGTTGAGTTGTTAAAGTCATACCCTTTATTTGAAATAAAGCTTTTGTACAGTTCAAAGTTCTTGCCGTCGTTCTGGTTCATTTTTAAATGTCATAGTGAAGGTTATTGTGGGAGCATACTTTAGAGATCCTGTTGTCAACCCAATCCCCGAGATATTTTTAAGAGGTAAGTAGAGGTAAGTATGGACCCCCGTCTATTTTGGTGTGTTCCACAATATTTCCTTGTTAACTTCTTTGCTCAAATCTCGGTAGTATCTGTCAGTGCCATTTTCATTGGTGTAGCTGAGCCGGCGCGGTGGATTATTGGCAATCCGAATGAGGGGGCGGATATCTGACAGCCTACTATCCGGGTAAACGGGGACAGTACCTTCTTCAAGGCCACGGCCGCCTCCTTCCCTCTTCCTTGCCTACCCATCCTGACCATCCATTACCTTCCCTCATGAGGCCCCTGTTCGCTTTGCAGGTGAGGCCGCCTGGGCGAGGTGCCAATCCCACCTCACCAGTTGTATCCACTCCGATTAGATGTTCCCAGCTCTAGGACACTGCCCGTAGAGGCGGTAGTGGTGAGTTCCCTCTCTGAGTCCGTGGGTTCCACCAACCTTGAGGGTAAACGACTAAGAAAAGAAAATGTCCTTCGCGTACCGGTACTTATTGTAGCATATTATAAGGAAGGGAGATGGATGTTGATCCGAAAGGGGCAGTAATATGAATGAATTTCATGTGTATTGACATTTACACATTTGATCGTCATTTTATGACAGTAGTTTGACTCGCCTACAGATATCTTCAAAAGCAAATCACACGTGTAATATCTTATTGAGCTTGATCTTTTAAGTGGAAGATTTTTCACTGATGAATCATTCGTTCTATTCACAATGCCTTAGGCTGGCTGCGTGGCTCAACGTTAACGTTCTCGCCAGCATTGCCCAAGGTTGTAGGATCGAATCCTGGCGCAGCCAGTTGGCATTCGAGGGTGCGCAAATGTGAGGGAGCCGTGCCAGCAGATTTACTCGCACGTAAAATATCCACTTCAGGGCAAAATTACGGTAACCCAGTACCTCTAAAAGCCGCAGTAGTTAACAGGGACGTAAAACCAATACAAAATAAAATTAAACAAGTCTTTGGAATACTCGACAGTCAGTAATTTCGTGCAGATGTTAACAGATACCTTCATTAGAGTCATTAATTGATAGAAAACAACCAAACTGCTTCCAATCCCATGGGTGCATTCAGACAAACAAAATGGAAAAACTGTCTTCAAATGTCCCTGACATTTTGGCAGACAACAATTTTTCATACATACATTTGGAAACATCATTTTGGAGTTACCTGCCCTTCACAACCCACTGAGCACACCTGAATATGGCCAACTGTACTGAAGCATTCGGTGGTAAAGTTATCTTACTGGGTGGTGATTTTCGCCAAGTCCTTCCTGTTATAATGAGGGGATCACGTTCTCTGACAGTTGCTAGCTGATTGAAGCGGCATAGCCTCTGGAATAAATTCCATGTACTTAAACTTGTTGTATTTTTGGAAATACACGGAAAGAAAGAATTAGCTTTTGCTGTTCTTCATTACTTTATATCAGTCCATTTATTTACATTTCTTTCCCGCACACACCAACAACGAACTGTTACCTCCCGGTTGCCCCGTGCATTTGTTCATTTTTTCTGTCAGTTTTTTACAGAAACGCATATTCCGTTGAACCAGCCTGACAGCGTCCCATCGCTCCCTTCCGAACTTCCATTGCTTCAAGCCATGAAGACTTCTACATTAATCCGCAGGGCGTCGTGTTCTTCACCAACCAACTACTCCGTGAAGACACCGCTCCAAGAAGAATTTTGTTTTTGTAAAGTTTTTTCATGTTTATGTATAACCTCTTTGTTTCCTCCCCTTACTCGCCCGCTTCCCCCTCTTCTCGCCTCCTCCTACTGCTCGCTTCTCCACGCGCACTGCTCGCTCGCTCGTTCACTTCTTCTCGACTTGTCTCCGTGCCGTGAGCAACCGCTCACCCTCTCAAGTGTACTCAACTTCTTGTTGGACATGCCGTCTAGGCTAGTGTACTTTCCCTGCGTCTAGCAGCCCTCACTTGTACGTCGGAAGTCAAACCAGTTAGTTGCAGCTTAACTAAAGCTCGCCTCCTCCACTCAAGAGGCAAACTTTTAAGTTCGACGCCATGTTTGAATTTTAGAACCAACCGTCAACAGCAACATCACCTTCGTCATGAAGCAAAGATAAGTACCGACTTCATGTTTTAACCACATTCTCATCGCTTTTAAAAGGCTCAATGCTTTTATTTGGATTTTATAGACAGTGAAAGTTGCTATGTGAAAATAACTGCTTTCTAAAGTTCTTCTTGATCAAACTTAAACTATCAAGTCTAACTTTCAATATGAAAGATTTTCTGAGATGCTATCTCACATCGAGGGATATTTCCAAAATACCCACTGTCTATATAATCTAGTTTTCCGCCGAGGGATTCTCTACCCAATTTAAACAAGTCATCATTGCTCTGGAACCTTCCAGAACCTGCACTCTATCTACCAGTTATACTGTCATGTATTTTCCACTCACATATGGGAATACTTTTTCAAACTAAGGAATCTTCCTTATGAACTGCTAATCAATATCTAATTTTTCTTCCTCCGTTGGGATTTTTCTGGTGCATTCAACTATAACCTACAAGTTTTTCAAGCAATAGACTCTCGTAAATCTAGTGTAACTAGTTATTTTCCACCATTGCAATAACTTTCTCTGCTATCAACTTTTTGTGCTACTACAGTGAACTTTTCAACTATATCAAGAGACTATCGTGAAAACAGTGCCTGTTCAACTTTTCATCCGCGTCGCGCTCGTCCGAGTAAAATAAATACGGCCATGAACACTTTTCCACAATCCCATTTGATCTTTCCCAAACCCTTTACTGAAATGAAATGAAAATGAAAATCCACAGCCTGCTTCCAGTCTCCGACCGGGTCAGGAATGGAATGAATGAAGCCCCCATCTAGCGGCGAGGATATGAACTGTGCCGGCTGCCGAGGCCTGACGCACTCCTCTGGGGCAATGATTAAATGAATGACAGATGAAATGAAATGATAGTGGAGAGTGTTGCTGGAATGAAATTTTGACAGGGAAAACCGGAGTACCTGTCTGCCTCCGTTCTGTCCAGCACAGATCTCACATGGAGTGACCGGGATTTGAACCACGGACCCAGCGGTGAGAGGCCGGCGTGCTGCCGCCTAAGCCACGGAGGCTTCCCAAACCCTTTACTAACAAACTAAAATAATAAAATTGTTACTTTAGGTCTTTTTCAATGAGGTGTCACTCTACATAAGTGCCCTCCCTTATTTGCTCCATGTATAACGAATTAATGTCTGTAAAACTTCGTGTCTAGTACACGCCTTAAGTTATATTGTTTCTCCCTTCTAATGAGGGAATCCAATTCTTTCAACTCATAAGTGAGTTATCTCTAGGTTTCACGAAAGGGAAACTTGCCCCATTTTTCTCGTGATCCCTACCTAAACATACGAGTTCTAGAAACTTCCTTTCAATTGTTCTCTTCAGGTTTCACAATAAGTGACCTGCCCTATTTGTATAATCTCCTATGTATAATCATTAAGCGTAGTTCTGCATTAATACAAGAAGTTATAGAAACTTCTATTTCATTTCTTCTTGTTTTTTTGTTGTTACTTTCGAAGTTGTTCATATTTCTAAGATACTTATCTAGAAATCCTTAAAGTACTCATCTTGTACTTGATTTATTGTTTAACTTTAATTACGTCAGTTATCTTTAAATTTTTCATTTATTCATCTTAGCCATTTCAAAATCTTACGAAAATTTTAAAGCATATAAAAGGTTTAAAACCAAAAGAATTATCAATTGCCCGGCGCAAGCTTTAGATGTTTTCGGAGGTCTGCGACCCCAATTGTTTATGAAAATAAAAATTATATATTTGTTACAAAAACTACTTCCTTTTACATTGTTAAATAAATTAAAGATTTGTTCTTTGCTTTATAATTTCTCTAACATAACGGTTAGGCAAGATCCTGTCTTCCTTGACTCTTCCTATTTAATAAAAATAAATCTATTGATAGGGTGTTCACCACTTGTTGCATTTGAGCAAGAACTCCTAGTTACTAACTTAGTAAAGTCTCTCTTAGCTTTAATAGCTAATTCTAACTGGCCAGTAAGGCAAGCATAGCTCGCTACGCCAGCTTCCTGCTTGTGGAGATTCTCTCTAACACTTATGGTTGGTTTTTCAAAATATAAGTGTTTCTCATTGTCTAAACTTTTAGTCGGCGCCTTGCTGGGTAAAAGCTTAGTCATTTCTAAATGCAACTATTGGTACACTTACCAAAATTATTCCCAAGGGTATAATTGCTTTATCCCAATCCTTCTTGGAAGCATTTGGTCGCTCTTTAGAAATTCTACAATTTCAAAAACTAAAATATCAAAGCTGATTCAAATTATTTGCACTCTTCAAATTACTTGTTTAGAAACAAACTCCTTTGTACAGGTACACAATAAATCTGTTACTCTTTGTCTTGCCAGACCACCACCCTTCCCCATAGTAGGCATATTTATGCTTGAGAGGGAATACGCTACAGCAACTTTCTTGCGAACAGCCCAAGTTCAAGCTGCGTTTCCTGTTAGCTTCGCCCAGGTCCCTACCCACTTTAGGTATCGGAGAGCGGATTTGCAGTGGCAGCTGCCTTTGAGTATACTTAAAGTTAAACTTATAACTTCTGTTGGACTCTCGTTCTATTTCTCCATCCTTTTTCTCCAGTCCGAAACCACTTCTTTTTCTTCATCATCTTCCCTTGGGGGTTAGGTTATTCCCAAGCTAGTTATCTACCCAAAACTCCCCATAACATGCGCGCTTTAATTTCTAAAACAGAATTTTCAACATGGCTTTTAGAAATAGGAGAAGGCAATACTGGAGGGGAAGTTACGGTACCATCTACATGCTATCCACAAATACCTACGTTCAAGATCCAGTCGAACAGCTATATGGTGATTTTGATTTGACTGCTGTCACCCTACAGGAGATTAAAGGAAGAACTATTCTTACGGTCGCCAATGAAGCATCGCTTGAACTGCACAATCGAGTACTTCAGCCTTTACCTAGAGATGAGGTAGTCTACGAGAGTGTAGACTGTATTGTGCGTGAGCATACACAAGATCACTTGGCTTACCCTGCAGAATTTTTGAACAGTCTGACACCAACTGGCATGCCTCCACACAAACTTAGACTTAAGAAATGTGCTATCATTATGTCATTAAGACATATTCTACCCACAAATGGGGTCTGCAGTGGGACGATGCTAATAGTTACCGAGTTACTACTTAATATAATAGAGGCAACTACACACATCAAAAAAGTTTTGCATCACCTCGGTTCCCAGATCTCTGGCATATAGACGTTGACTGTGTATATTGTATCAAAGATACAGTCCCTTTGACTGTTCATAGATGTCACTAAAACTGCTCAAAGATGTAAACAACCATGCATGAGCAGGGCCTATTAGACGGAGGGGGTACGACAGCCGATCAGTTCCAGTCATTCCACCAGGACGAAGGTACGCTGCTCATGTTGTCTGTAGTTCTACCATGCCTAGAAGGTCAATACCGCAGTTCGATCGCGTCCGCATTGTTACTTTGTGTCAAGAAGGGCTCTCAACAAGAGAAGTTTCCAGGCGTCTCAGAGTGAACCAAAGCGATGTTGTTCGGACATGGAGGAGGTACAGAGATACAGGAACTGTCGATGACAGGCCTCGCTCAGGCCGCCCAAGGGCTACTACTGTAGTGGATGACCGCTACTTACGGATTGCCGCTCGGAGGAACCCTGACAGCAATGCCACCATGTTGAATAATGCGTTTCGTTCAGCCACAGGACGTCGTGTTTCAACTCAAACTGTGCGCAATAGGCTGCATGATGCGCAACTTCACTCCCGACGTCCATGGCGAGGTCCAGCTTTGCAACCCCGACACCATGCAGCGCGGTACAGATGGGCCCAACAACATGCTGAATGGACCCCACAGAATTGGCATCACGTTCTCTTCACCGATGAGTGTCGCATATGCCTTCAACCAGACAATCGTCGGAGACGTGTTTTGGAGGCACCCTGGTCAGGCTGAACGTCTTAGACACACTGTCCAGCGAGTGCAGCAAGGTGGTGGTTCCCTGATGTTTTGGGGTGGCATTATGTGGGGCCGACGTACGCCACTGGTGGTCATGGAAGGCTCCGAAACGGCTTTACGATACCTGAATGACATCCTCCGACCCATAGTGCACCCATATCGGCAGAATATTGGAGAGGCATTTGTCTTCATGGACGACAATTTTCGACCTCATCGTGCACATCTTGTGAATGCGTTCCTTCAAGATAACGACATCGCTCGACTACAGTGGCCAGCATGTTCGCCAGACATGAACCCTATCGAACATGCCTGGGATATGTTGAAAAGGGCTGTTTATGGACGTCTTGACCCACCAACCACTCTGAGAGATTTACGCCGAATTGTCGTTGAGGAGTGGGACAATTTGGACCAACAGTGTCTTGATAAACTTGTGGATAGTATGCCACGACGAATACAGGCATGCATCAATGCAAGAGGACGTGCTACTGGGTATTAGAGGTAGTGGTGTGTACTGCAATCTGGACCACAAATGCTGAAAGTCTAGCTGTATGATGGTACAACATGCAATGTGTGGGTCTCATGAGCAATAAAACGAGCTGAAATGTTGTTTGTGTTGATCTCTATTCCCTTTGTATTTAAAGGTTCCGGAACTCTTGGAACCGAGGTGATGCAAAACTTTTTTTGATGTGTGTATTATAGATTCTGATAAGAGAGAAATCGTTTTCATACCCCGGATAACCCTTATCCCCTCTGATACGAACATGCCTTTTAAATTTAAAAGAAGACATTTCCCAGCACGTTTGGCTTTCTCAATAACAATAAACAAATCTCAGGTTCAGACTTTCGATAAAATCTCCCTTTATTTGACAAACCACGTCGTTACTTATGGACAGCTTTAAGTAGCCCTTTCAAGGGTAAGATCGTTTAGCTCGCTATCGGTAGTGCCACCAAGCAACAAAATAACCAACTGTGTATTTAGATAAATATTTGATAGATAAATTCAAAAAGCACCTTAACAAAATGCACTATTTTGGAAGAAATTTGATTTGGCTCCTTAGATGCAACACTGTACACCTCACTCGAGAACTACTGTAAGTGAAAGAAGTCCTGGTTGTATCCCAAATGTCCTCTGTGAAGTGATCATTCCACAGCCCAGTTGGATCCTTCCTTCCTGCACTGGTATCAACATCTTATGTTTGTGAAGTTTTATTTCGTATATAAATGTAATGTTACTAATAGCTCGGGCCATTTTTATTGCCCTGTTATTGCGTAGATACTCTACGCGGGCTCTGCTAGTATATGCTAAATGTCTAACCAATTGCTAGGAATGGATTTTCCCTAATATAATGGTCCGAATTGCCTGTTTCACTGTAGTTTCTGCTGCGAATTGTGTTTCTGCAATCTTTGGACCCCGTAACTTCCAAACATTGATTGTACACTAATGCGGGGGTTTTACAGATAAATGCCCGTGATGGGCAGTAGAACAGACATATCTTCGTATGTTAAGGGCACTGCCAGTCGGTTTTAGCCGTTCGAGCTGGGGTACTTTCCTCGTTAGTAACAATAGTATAATGTTTCAATTCATAAACAAATATTGCATGTTACAGCATTTTGAGGAAGGATGGGGGGCTATCGTGATTATTATCGTAAACACAAATATTACCAGCACTGTGTCTTTCTCATTCGCACCCTGTGGCGTAGCTCCACACGTTAAGTCTCGCAACACGAATGCAAGGGCAACTGAAGTGCCGAGATGAAAGGTTCGAAACCAGACACTGGCAGATGACATTTTGAGTGTGGCTTTTTCTTTGCAGGTATCTGTTCTCAGGATGCATTGAGATTCGAACCTCGGATCCCCGAACTGCAGTTCTACATTAAAGTCGATGAGCGAGACTTACACTCTAGGCTACTCTTCTGCGTATTGCTACTTACAGTAGACCTATATCGATTACTTTGTTCCCTACTCCGTTCTTTACCTACACTGCATCTGGAAGTTCGTTGGCAATGCTTACATCACTTTCTACCGAACAGAAATGGGGTAGGTGACCCGGGTCTTGAAATTAGGTATTAAATCGGCATGTAGAGAGTGTGGAAAAACCAGGAGAAAAAACACACTAAGGATTGCGACCTTAAGTACCAGGATTCAAGCCACCAATCTCCGGACTTGCTGCAGATGATCATTGTGGTCGTGGTGCGTGATTTAAGGCACAGAAATAAGTCAGTAGTTAGTAGTAGGTTTAGCAATCATTTACAAAAAACACTTATGTTATATATTCGTCAAAGCAATACTAAAATCATTAAATCTCTATATTTTATACACTATGTGAACATGCTTCGAAACACGTTGGTTTGTTCATCAGCACATTAATCGAACTTATCCTAAGTATACTTAAACTAAGTAAAGGATATCCTTACATTGTGTTTTAATAAATAATTAAGAAAAAACATTAATAATCCATTGACAAAATCTACTGTATGAAAATTTGTATTATTGCATAATATTCCCTTGTAAATATCTATGTAAATTTGTAATGGTCCTCATCTGGTAACTTCTTTTTAAAGTAACTAGTAAATTTTGTAGCTTTTCTTTGATGTGATCTTCGACTTTTCACCTGTTGGGTGAGAGCTGACACCTTTTGGAACTTCGAATGCAATTTATGGAGCGAATCCTTGGAAGCCCGGACTTTAGCAATAAGTGACGTTAGTAGTGATTGTGATCACGCTTAGTTTAAGTGTACTTAGGATACGTTCGATTAATGTGCTGATGAAGAAACCAACGTGTTTAGAAACATGTTCACACAGTCTATACAATATAGACATTTAAGTGGTTTTAGTATTGATTTGGCGAATATATAGCATAAGGGTATTTAATTATTCAATCAATACGGATTTACACAATTTGCTATTATGGCAAATATTTTTGCTTATTACAATCATTTACAACAATTCATTTTCATTATTATCCTTTGGGCAGATGACTTACTGTAGATGTTTCCCCTTTAACCAGAGGTGTCCATTCAGCACGCCGGGTGCGCTGGCACGCCTACTACACGCCGCACCGGCGTGCTTCTGGCGCAGACGGTCTCGCAGCGACGGTAGGGGAAGACTCTATATCTGTATCTCTCTCTCTCTCTCGCTTTTCCAGTACTTCCTTCGCTGTGTTGTCGGTCAAACGTCAAAAGGTATTCAGTATGTTGTATATGAATGGAATCCACAGCCTGCTTCCAGACGACCGACCGGGTCAGGGAAAGGAATGAATGAAGCTCCCATCTAGCGGCGAAAATATGAACTATGCCGGCTGCCGAAGCCTGTCGCACTCCCCTGGAGCAATGATTAAATGAATGACAGATGAAATGAAATGATAGTGGAGAGCGTTACTGGAATAAAATTTGTGACAAGGAAACTCGGAGTACCCGGAGAAAAACCTGTCTGCCTCCGCTTTGTCCTGCAGATATCTCACATGGAGTGACAGGGATTTGAACTACGGACACAGCGGTGAGAGGCAGGCATGCTGCCGCCTAAGCCACGGTGGCTCCTAATATGTTGTATATATGAAAACAAATTGCAACACAATGAAAACAAGCGAGAAAAAGAATATTGTGACTGAAATTGCAATACCATAAATGAGTTCCTGAATTCTGTGTGTTTTAATGCTATGCACGTAATCTGCAAGTACCGGTAAACGGAGAAACGTGCGAAACACAATGTAGATGTGTCGGACAACCAACTTATTTGACGAACAGTTTGTTTGTTTGTTTGTTTGTTTGTTTTCATTACTTCTGGTGCGCTAGCGATCCCAACTTGTCTCAGTCAGGCACGGTTATTTACAGTATTTATTTATCTTTTAGTGCCGGCAGTGTCCGAGGATATGTTTGGCTCGCCAAAGGCTGTAGCTGCTTCCAGCGGGCACCCATAAGGTGAGCTAAATTTCCGTTCAATTTCAAGTAGTTCCAGCATTCGCTACCAGATATCACTGACACCTAGTAGTGAACGTTGGATTTCTGATAGAGCGTTCCAACGAAATATAACCTAGAAATTTAGCTTCACACAAGTTCAGTCTGTGGACGGATATTTTACATGCCATAAATCTATTACATGGGTTTGCCGGCGTTACTTTCCTTCCGAAGGAAGGCATACTGAAGGATTTTAACCCTCTTAAATAATCCGACGATTTCGGCCGGGTTTGAACCCGTTATATTGGGCACAGCAGTTCAGCATGCTACCGACTACGCCACTGAAGCCGCTTCAGGCACAGTGAAGAGCTGTCGCAGCGCCGGCAGGCAAACTAGCCAAGGAAGTCGAGAGCCAGCCTTCCAGCGCACAGTGGGTCAAAATCGAAATCTAGGGGGACAAAATTATGTTTACGTTTTAATCATGAATTGAGGGTGAAAGCAACGTATATAATTTGTTAACTTCATAATACACATCAGTTAAGACCTCTTTTAAGCTACGTCTACACATGCAAGAAATTATCTATGACTAGGAGTTGGATAGAACATTCAGTTATCTCTTCAGAATAATTTTCTACCCCTAATTTTCTTGTAACAAAGTCGCCAAGTTCCACTTTTGACATAATCGTCGAACCCAGTGCTTCAAACAGTTGTAAACGTGTGAAAACTGGTTGCGCGGCATCTTCTAAAACGTAAAATAACTAAGTAAGTTGCAAAACGATGCAAAAAATCTTATTACAGGCGTAAACGACAAGACTTAATCTACATTTTAACATTAAGTAGAAAGTGACGAAGAGTGACGCGACATAATAAAAATCTAAGTGAAAATATAATTTAAAAAATAATAGATAAATATTATATAATGCAAATATAGCTAAAATTACGTAACAATTACGCCCATTAATAACTGAAACACGTTGCAAAAATCATACCTTCAGCTGCATGTTCCATCTTAAAGCATTACACTAACCAGAAAGACAACCAAACCACAGCCACTTACATTCACCCTCCAATTCAGACTGCTCGAACAGTGGTGGCAGATTTACACTAAGATGCGTTTATATCCCAGAATAGTAAGCGGCAATCATATGAGAATGCTGTAGAAGTAATACATTTTGATTTTTTAATTATGAAAATAAATAATTTTGTCCTCCTATATTTCGATTTTGACCCACTGTGCAGTGTGCGGCGCAGCATAGCAATCACGCCAAGCGTGCAAAGGCTGGATAACTCTTCCTTATCAACCATCACCACTCTCTTATTTGGACGTGCTTTCTATTTAAAAAAAATCGAACTTACTCTCCAGGATGGTGGCTGCCACGGACTCAGCGAGGGAACTCACCTCTACCACCCCTACGGGCAGTGTCTTAGAGCTGGGAACATCTGATCGGAGTGGATACAACGCTGGTGCTGGTCACACCTGCCCAGGTGGCCTCACTTGCAAGGCGAACAGGGGCCTCATGAGGGAAGAGAGGGGAAGATTAGAAGGGATAGGCAAGGAAGAGGGAACGAGGCGGCCGTGGCCTTACAGGAGGAACCATCCCGGCATTTGCCCGGAGACGTAGTGGAAAACCTCGGAAAACCACTTCGAGGATGACTGAGGTGGGAATCGAGCCCCCTCTACTCATTTGGACCACCCGAGGCTGAGTAGACCCCGTTCCAGTCCTCATACCACTTTTCAAATTTCGTGGCAAAGCCGGGGAATCGAACCCAGGACCTCCGGGGCAGCAGCTAACCTCACTGACCGCTACGCTATGGAGGCGACTTCCTTTCTATTTACGTTTGTAAAATGTCAAGAGAAACATCGATCTGTTGCAGTATAATTGGTAGCTAAGATCCCTTTTATTCGTGAGGATTTTCATACATGATCTTCTAGTAGCGTAATGGGCACGAACACTTGCTGAAGAACATCCTATGCTACATAAGACATTCATCTTGTGTTGTGTATGTTTTGGCTGTTTCTCTCTCCCCTTTTGTTTCCATTTTTCCGTCCCATATTCTCTTTAGTTCTCCGTCTCTATGACTTCCGTGCCTCTCCAGAGCTCTGCAAGGTGGCGCTAAGGGACTCCTTTTGTTCTGGCTGTTCATGGGTGACCGGGGAAATTACATTACCCCATTCTCCCGTTGCACCGAGAAGATGAATTAGAAAGCTTGCTATCGTCATTCGTCGTGTCTTGAAATACAACTTGTATACATGCCACATACTTGGAGCAGTAATTAGTTAGTCTAAAAATATTAAAAGTATGTCTCCAGGAATTTAAGGAGGGAGATACAAGGTATAAGAGCCATACCTAGGTATATAAGTTACAATATTAATTTCGTGAATAACTCCGTCTTAACCCTTCTACATCAATTAGGCTATACAAATTTCTACCAGAGAAAAACTTACAAATTTTCAAAATTCTAACTATGATATTATTTTAATTTTCAAAATTTGCCTTTGCTTTCAGTTCTCCTTCACAATTTCATTAATATCTTGCAAGATCGAATAAATTTATAACTTTCCTTCTTCTAAATGGAATGTAAACCTCCGCCTAGAAAATTAATATCCATCATTTTCACGTCTATTAATTAATCAATCATTATTATTATTATTTTTTCATTTTCATTGTGAGTAACTTAAAAATACATTGATTTAAGAAGACGAAAGGCTAATTAAACTCCTACTGGATTGAGTGAAATTTACTTTGTTAAACGTGTTTTTATAAATCGTTTATTCTCCCAGCTCGGTTTCACCCAACGACTTTGCGAAGGATCATTCCTCTGCCATCGCAAGGACAGTGACTAGGTGCTGAATCCACTTAGTCAGCAGATGCAACTCTGGCAGATGGAAGGTCGACCGCCCAGCCGATCGCTAACTTGGGTCTAATGAACGGAGGTTCATGGAAAAGCATTTTGGATCAGGAGCGTATATACACTTTTTCGGGAGGGGGGCTGACTCTCCTGGATCATTGTGAGCACTTAATGAATTTTCTATTATAGCCTTTGGGATACGAATGGCAAATATCTAAATGGGCTACTTGTCAATTTATTAAGTAGAAAGGTAAAAAGTTATTTTCTATTACAAATTGACAATTATATCTTAAATGTACTGTGAAATATATTGTATTTTGTACCCAAGTTGGCTTTGTTCTGGTGGGGGGGGGGAGGGGAGGGGTGGGGCCCCCTCAGCCCCGCCCCTATATACGCCCCTGTTTTGGATGGTAGTCAGCCGTGGACCTGTTGAAAGAAACCATCCCGGCATTTGTCTGGAGGTGAAGATGGGAAACCACGGAAACCATTTTCAGGATGGCTAAGGCAGCATTTGAACACACCCTCTCCCGATGCCCGCGAGGCATGAACTAATTCGATAGAGCTCTCGGACACCGTGGTTGGTACATGTTAAACCTCCAGTAAGAAATTCATTCGACCACCTCGTGGTAGAGTGGCTAGGATTCTTGGCTGCCGCACTCGGAGGCCCGAGTTAGATTATTGGCTCTACGAAGAAATGTATTTCTGGTTTGAGGGCTGGAGCTGAGTACACTCAGACTCGAAACTGAGATTGTGGTGAATTCGATTCTCACCTCAGTCATGCTGGAAGTGGTTTTCCCACTTCTATTCCAGTAAAATGCCGGGATGGTTCCTATTGTTAAACCCTGGGGTTCCTACAGGGTGTAACCACCCCCAATCAGCCCCACTTCACCACACTTCACCCCCATTTTCACGCCCAGGACTACAACGGAATTAACAGCTACAGCCATATACCTACTACAATTTCATCAAAGCCTAGCAACCATAGCCCTTCACACATATCGCAATCTTTACAACACCTCTTCCCAGGAATGCACCGACTTCTTAAGACTCTACCAAAGTAGCACGATAAAACTGCTGATTTCCTTACACAGAAGTAATGCATTCTATAAATACTCCTTTGCTCCAAACTCGGGGTCTGTCTCTACTCATCATCCGTCTATGAGTGAGAGATTTTTTAAACAGCCCAAATATTTGGCCGGAATAGAAAATAGTAATTATTCGCACCAAATGTTCCATATTACAAGGAATAAAACCAACCTCAATCTGCCTGGTAATGCTACAAGGGGGCACATACAGCTTAAGGAGCCACACCAATAACTATTTTAATATTATAACTGTGCCTGCCACAAATCTTTTACAACAATGATATACATTTACAAGGAAACACACACATCTTGCTATTAGGAGCAAAGTTAAAAATTTTCTAAACTCAAATGGTAATTAATTTGATCATTTTTTTCTAAATTTGGTTCTTGTTTTGGGCTAACGTTCACCGTTTCCCTGATATCTCCCGTGTTTATAGGAATTTTTGGAACTTTCTTGTTTTAATGTGGGTGTTAAACCTTCTGCTACAAAATGAATCTCACTCAAAACCGTTGTGACCTTAATTAGTCTTTCTATGAAACGTAAATTATTTTTGGAGTTTGCTCAGAATCAAATAGAAATAATGATGCTTAATTAATGAATGAATGAATTAATAATGTGAAAATATGCGAGATTCATTTTGTAGCAGAATGTTTAACACCCATATTAAATAAAGAAAACTCCAAAAATTCCTATAAACACGGGAGATATCAGGGAAACGGTGAAGGTTAGCACAAAACAAGAACCAAATGTTGAAAAAAATTGATAAAAATAATTACGGTACCATTTGAATTTTGAAATTTTTTAACTTTGCTTCTAATATCAAGGTGTGTGCGTTTCCTTGGAAATGTATATCATTGTTGTACAAGATTTGTGGCAGGCACAGTTATAATATCAAAATCGTTATTGTTGTGGCTCCTTAAGCTGTATGTACCCCCTTATTGGAATGGGAATTAAATGCCTGATGAATTGTCTGCCTTTAAAGAAGGATTCCGAGAATTTTGAGAACGATGACGATGATGGCACTGGACTATACCCTCTGGCAAAAATTTACAAGTGGAACCAGCACATATTTTCTCTTTATAACTTTCATTTGGTCATATTAACTGGAATGAAGAGGTGCATCACTCTAATGCATGGCTAATGGAGTATTCAATTAAAATTGGATTGTGTGATTTATCAATTTTCAGATTCACTGGGCAGCAGGCAGACGATACGCAAACAGACAGCCGGCTCAGTGGACAGATTGCACATTCGTGACGTGTGATGTGGCTGAATGATCCACTTAGCCAAGCTTATCATGTGATACCTCTATTGTTTGTTATAGTGTGTGCAGCATCAAATCACTATTGACAAATTATTGGTATGGAGTACTGTTGAGGTTCTGTAACAAGTGGCCATATTCCCTAACTGCGACTTAGCCTGGGGTGGGGTTCAAGGGGTCTAGAACCCTACCGAAACATTTGTATTAAATATTAACCTTATAAGGATCATGGAGGAGGGGCTCGGAGGCCAACAGTCGGAATTAGTTGCTTTTTGTAACGGGATGCCGGCTCCGTGGGGTTGGGTTAGGACGTCTGCCTCTCATCCGGAGGCCTCAGGTTCGATTCCTGGCTCCGTCAGGTATTTTAGAAACTAACCTGAGGGCTGGAACGGGGTTCACTCAGCCACGTGAGGACAATTGAGTAGCTGTCTGAGAGTGAGGCAGCACTTCGGTCACGAAAACCAAGGTTAACGGCTGAGGGCACACGATGCGCTGACCACGCATCACCCCAATATCTGCAGGCCAAATGGCTGGCCAGCAATCACTTGGTAGGCCTAGGTTCTTCATGGGCTGTAGTACCAGGAGTTATTATTTATAGTAATGGGATATATTGTTTTAAATTGTTGAGAATGAATGATATTGTTATTTGAGTCATAAAAAAAAGTTTGGTGCTTTTCAGTCGGTCAACACAAATGTACCCAAAAGAGTTGGGTTATACACTAATCCTGAAAAAAATTACATGATTAATAAATACACTAGGATGATCAGTTTCGATCGTCAAGCGATCATCATCAGATCCAATACACTTAGGCTATAAAATCTATGTTTGAAAATACAGGTGAAAATATTTTCACCAAACTTTTGTTTACTAAGGCAACACTGAAAAATGCCTTCCAACCCCTATTGTTGAGTCTTAAGTTATCTATCACAATAAACTAAATTATTTAAAGCATTTTTCTTACCTTAGAAAGGTATTCAAAACCGCTATGGGCTGTGAGGCCCTTCCTTGGTACAATTGAGGACCAATTTGTCTACTTATAAATACTATGGATGTTCCCATCACGTGATAAATTAGTCCTAGGTTGTTTGTGTAAAGTGTTTGAAATATGTTTGTGGCAAACATAGCAAGAAAACTGTAATCTGTTTACAATGCGAGCCTGGTCGGTTGGTTGGTTCCTCAGTTTAGGGGCTGCGACAACGCGGTCATGTAGCCCCGTGCACTTTGGGTGTGTCTAGAACCTGTGTGAGAACCAGTGTTAATTGTGATGGCTGTATTAGTGTGTTTTATCTGTTTTAAATTCAAGTAAGGACTGCAGACATTCAATTTTCAAGTAGTTCCTACTTTTGCTACCAAACGCCACCATAACGACCACTAGTTCTGAACTTGGTTACTAGATGACACCGCAGTCGGCTCCTGGTGACGAACTTTGGAGCCTAAGAGCGTTAGTCAAATCTAACCTATAATTTAGCTTCACACAAGTGTAATTAGGGGAAGGTTCTTTTACATGGCATAAATCTATGACTGGGAACCACCGGCTTTACCTTCCCTCCAAAGGAAGGCATACTGAGAGATTTTAACGCTCTTTAAAAATCCGACGTCTTCGGCCGGGTTTGAGAGCCTGAAAATGACACTGACAAGAAAATGTTTGTGTTTTAATTAATATTTGAGTGAATATAATTTCAATTTAATATTTTATACTGCATTTTCCCTTAAAATTATTCATGAAATGGTGTTTCATAATTTATTTTCTGTATAGTCCCTAATTAAGACATATTTTTTAGACCCCCCCTCCCCCTCCCCTCGGTCCTCTGTGTAACAACCAAACCTTGGTCCTTTTAGCGTTAAATATGAACCCTTACCGTACTTTTCCGGATTATTCAGCGCTTATTTTATTTATTTATTTATTTATTTATTTATTTATCGTATGGCTTTTAGTGCCGGGAGTGTCCGAGGACATGTTTGGCTCGCCAGAGGCTGTAGCTGCTTCAATGCGGACAGTCATGGGGTGAGCTACAAGTTCCGTTCAATTTCAAGTAGTTCCATCTTTCCCTACCAGATGTCACTGCCACTTAGTGGTGAACGTTGGAACTATGTTAGAGCGTTTCAACGAAATCTAACCTACAATTTAGCTTCACACAAGTTTAATTAGGGGAAGGTTCTTATACATGCCATAAATCTATGTGATGGGATCGCCGGCTTTGCTTCCCCTCCGAAGGAAGGCATACTGAAGGATTTTAACGCTCTTAAAAATCGTACGGCTTCGACCATGTTTGAACCCACGAGCTTGGGCACAGAGGCTCAGCGTGCTACCGACTACGGCACCGAAGCTGCTAATGCCTTAGCTGCGTATCGTTAACGATATATTCCGCAACGTAATTCCCCGCATCACGTACGGATTAGTACGTAGGCTATCATAAGTTTACATTTACAGTAATCATGGTAGGTGGCAGGAAGGTATTAGATTACATTTATGAACGCAACTGAAATCAGAAATGAAAATCTACAGCCTGCTTCCAGTCTCCGACCGGGTCAGGAATGGAATTAATGAAGTCCCCATCTAGCGGCGAGGATATGGACTATGCCGGCTGCCGAGGCCTGACGCACTCCTCTGGGGCAATGATTAAATGAATGACAGATGAAATGAAATGATAGTGTAGAGTGTTGCTGGAATGAAATTTTGACAGGGAAAACCGGTGTACCCCGAGAAAACCCTGTCTGCCTCCGTTTTGTCCAGCACAGATCTCACATGTACGGTGTAAACAGTGAAATATCAGGTTCGTACAATAACAAATAGTTCCTTGAAGAACCACATATCCTGATATCATATATCCTACTTATATTACAGTAATTGCCGCTTCAACATATAGAATTTCAGTTTAATTCCTGTAATAAAGGTCGCTTAGAACCTAAATATTCGTAGATATTGAGAACCGTCTAAATACTATTTCGGATGGTCGCCATGTTAGGTGTTTATATAGTTAGGCTATAGAGTTATGTACTATTAGATGAAGATTATGGCGTAGTTTTATTATTGAAACTTCAATCGGATGATTAGGACACAAGAAATAAAAACTAGATTTTAAAATTTCACACAGCCGCCATCTTGAGGTTATGTAAACAATTGAACTAAATTAGATGTCAGTGCATTACAGGGTGTATAAACATTTGCTGTACCATATTTATCTACGCTTGGATGATTAAATCGACAGAAAGCTCTGTTTCAACAGATTTCTGAGAGTCACATAGGTGACTTCTAGTAGTGCCCTTTATCACCGTACTAAATTTCAGGGTGATATCTGTCTATTTTGAGATATAGAATACCTGTGATTTTTTTCGCACAGCCGCCATGTTGGATTGGTGACTCGTAATAAAATTTGAAGAGTACGTTCAGGGTCGGACAAAACAGTACTAAGGCCTTACCAAGTTTCATTGAAATCCCTCCTGCCGTTCAGATTTCATTGAGCTCACACACACACACACACGGACAAAAAGTGATCTCATAAGCCTATTTTCTTTCAAAAAAGAAAATAGACTAAAAATGTGGTTATGATTTCAAGGTATTAGGACAAATCAGACAGTGATATTGAAGATAGTGTAAAAGTGATTACGGGTTTATTATCAAGTGACAATGAAACTGGTGGAAATTAGAGCAGTTGTGATGCAGAGAGCCGGTTAGAACGCTAGTGGTGTCATACGAACATTGTTTTGAGTAATCAAAAGTTTTGTGAAAGTATCTATAAAAAATCAAGATAGCATATATTTAACTGTAAGCGATCAATTCGTGTTTGAACATAGTCCCTTTGTTAATATGCATTAATGTTAGGGTCTAAACCAGCCTGTAAGTAATTTTCATTGTTATTTGAATGTTATTCCAATGACTTACACCACTGTCATTCTACACCGTAAATGGGTTCACTGAAAGAAAGTTAAAGTTAAATTTCACATACATATTTATTGTTCGGAAGTTTAATACCATTTCAGACAACTTTGAATGACTATAACTAAACTTACAAACAAATCAATTTGAAAAAGATGGTATATTGGCATTCACAGCCGGTGAATTAAAACTCAGCAATTTTTCTAGGTTTATGCCGTGTCATGTGTGGGGTTTCGCCTAGGAATAGCAAGATAGGCTCATCAGCGGGCTCTTGGTGTCCATGCCCGGACTCCCACAGGAGTAGCGAACTGCGCAGTAAAGAAGCGTGGGTGCGCTTCAAAAGAAGAGAGGTAGCGCGCAGCTCCTGTAGGGGTCCGGGCACGAATACCAAGAGCCCGCTGATGAGCCTATCTTGGTATTCCTAGGCGAAACCCCGCACAAGACACGGCATAATCCTGGAAAAATTGCTTAGTTTTAGTTCAATTTGATATTATTTGTAATAATTTAAAAAAAATATTATGGGTATGTTCAGTTCCCTCCACAATCTGCTTCATGAAGTTAGTACCTCCACGTCTTCATAATGGTCATCTTCAACGTTGGTAGTTTTCAAACTGTTTAAAACTCATGGTGTATTGGTGGTATGAATGGTAAGAGATCTGTCATGTCTTCCTTCCTTTTTATGGACACTGGCTTGATGTTTGGGTACAACAGGTCCTCTGGCAGATTGTTGAAACGTACTGGTCTTTCCTTTCGACCCGTTGGAGTAAGATCTAGTGCGTCAAAGTCAATACACTCTTGAAGCGTTTCTTTGTACTTAACGCTATAAGAAAGATATTTTCCGAGTCTCATCCAATGTATTTACAGCCAGTTTGCGTCCATTTTGTTTGGGTTTCTTTTTCTCCTACTAATATTTCGTTCTAACTGTTTGGTAGAATAAAACTCTTCACGAATCATTGAGCAAACACTAAACATTTTGGTGCGACGGCATGATGTCATGATACTATACCAATGTTCAGGTACATACACAGGTTTTCCTTTAGCAGCTACTTCCACGCACCCGAAGTCGGAGTCATTAGGGAGAAACGAATGTCCCGACACAAGAAATCTTTAATCTATGATTTCAATGTCCGTCTCGTCACTTTGAAGAAATCTCATTAAAGCAAGGGTTATGTTTATATTACGGTTCTGCCCGGTACAAGTGTCACTGTAGATAGTTACGTGTTTCTTCCTGGAAGCATACACTTTTAATTTTTTCACTAAACAGGAAGCTAAATCTTGCGATCCTAGGGATGCTATAGTTCCGTCCCAAACGTAAAACTAACCAAGGTCTTTTCCCAAATCATGTATACCGAAATTATAACAATAGCAATTCCGTTTATAATATGTAACTTACTGTTAATATGGGAAGAGGAAAAGCTTTCTGTAAATCTATACTACAAGCATAACTGTCCGGATTTTTTTTGTGCAGATGTTGCAACATTTTTCATAGTGTCCCCGGCTAATTCGGCTCTCCTTAGGTGCAATTCATGATCACTTTGCCTTTTCAGTTACACTCAATTCAGGATTAGAATATTGCATCTTAAAATGTCACATTTTTTACAGGTGTCCCTCTTGGGTCCATAAAATTGTAAATTGAATTTGGTATTAAACACATACCTATAGTGATGTTCTTTTACAGGGGTTTTGCCAGATGAAATACATATTTCTCCATAATGTGCGTACATTTTTCTAATGTTCAGAGAATCACAAAGGTATGTTCTATTTGGATAGCGTTTCCTTGTATAGTGGCTTTCGTAGTACGGAAATGAACGTATATGTTCCATTATCAAGTTGGTATCATCAGATATATTTCTTGATGGACAGCCCTTGTTACCTCTACGATCTTCCCCGGGAGTGTTTCCTTGATCCATCTTTTTTCAGGGCTCTGTCAACTCTCCCACCTGACACACCGAACGTGTTTAGAAAATATTTTTACATACGTGCATGGATACGCCCTTTTCGGACTTCAAAAAATATTTGTATGACCCTCCCCTTATTAACCCATCCACTTTCCTTGATCTCCTTTGTTTAATTTCATGCTGCTGGATCAGAACACAAATGTATGCATTTTGCCTCCGAAAATCACCTATTCGCCAGAAGTTTTCAAAAATAGATTTATGTTCATCTTTTGGAATATTGTCATTACACTTCAGTTTGCAGTTGCATCTTGCATCAGAATATTTTTTCTCGTGTAGAATTCTACCTGTTTTGTTGATATATTGTTCACCAGCATTTCTAAGGCGCTTGACGTCTTTTTGTTTATGATTTGCAAGAACTCTGGTCCTCTTTCTAGATTTAATTTTATTATCAGGCCCAATAGACTCGGGGGTGTTTTGTGAATTGTCAGGCTCTGAGTCCTCGGAATTTGTTGTAGACGAAAAGCTGACAAGTCTTTTTTGCAAGGGGTACGATATGTGACAGGTCTACGTTGCAATCGGGATCTTCATCAGGATCGTCCTCAAACTGAGAATCAGTGCACAAAGGCTCAAACCTGTTACTAAGCCTAGCCATTTTAATATTGTTTTAAGGATTGTAATAGTTAACATAACCTCAAAACACCAAATTGCAAAATAATTTGTTTTTTAAATCAAATACATAAGTCTTACACACACACAACGCTGCAAAACATCTATTACAGCAGCTACAGTAACTAGTAATATACATCCGCAAGCCTTGCAAGTGACTTACACCAGTGCCACTATCAACTTCACAGCTGTTCAGTTCCATATACAAAGTTGGTGCTGATCCTAGTGGCTAGTTTGTGTACTTCCATCACTATCACACCAAGTAGAGGAACTAAAATGAAACACACATCCACACATAAGTCAGATTGTGCAATTTACTGACTTACACAACTGTCATTCCTTTCATGGTAGTGTAGTACACAAATGTATGCCTGCTTTCTGCGATTTAATTCCATAGTTTCCCACAAGTGAGGTGAGACCTCTTCCTTTTCGTTTCATGGTAGTGTAGTACAGAAATGTATGCCTGCCTTCCGCGATCCAATTCCATGGGTTCCCACAAGTGACTCATAATTTGCTCTGATATTCTAAACAATATTAAAAAGTAATAAAAATAAGCAGGACTTAAGAATTATCTTCAAAAAAGAAAAAAAAAATAGATTGTTCAGAGGATAGTTCAACATATTTCAGTGACGCAGAAAGGGTTGAAAAAAAAACCACTGACAGTCAGTCTGAAAGACTAGACTTTATATCATTTTAGATGCTACAAAGTCCGTTAGAAAGAAAAAAAAAGCAAGTGCAAACCAAGTTCAAAGGAGGAAGCTGGCAGGATGACGTCACGCTCACCAGAGCGCGCGGGGAAAGGAAGAAGCTCAAACAGTACTATGACGTCACACACCTCAGTGCATTCTCGGTACATTTCGTCCCGTCACCGTAACGTAACGCCAGACCCCAGCGAAGTCGACATAATCATTTAAAATTATAACAAATGATGGAAATGGAATGCGTTTTGTACTGGGAATAATAAGAATATTAATTATTGGTGTTATGTTTTAGTTCCGGTCACGGATATCAAGATTAACGGTCGAGGGGACCCGAAGCGCTGACCACGCGTCACCCCAAAATCTGCAGGCCAAATGTTGAATAGTCTGTAGCATGCTGAACTGCTATACCCAAGATCGCGGGTTCAAACCCGGCCGAAGTCATTGGATTTTTAAGAGCGTTAAAATACTTCAGTATGCCTTCCTTGAGAGGAGAAGAAAAGCAGGCAGGCCCATGCCAGCACTACAATTGGTATTGTGTAGCTAAATGTGTAGGTTTTGGTTAAAAACGCTCTATCAAGTTCCAACGTCTGTCGTTAGGTGTCAGTGACAGTGACATCTCTGCTAGCCAAAGTTGGAACTACTTGAAATTGAACTTGGTGGGGAGCCTACAGGCGTTGAATTAAAATACTTCACTATGGCCATTGGCTGCAATTCAAATTCGCTTGGTAGGCCTAGGCTCATTATGGGCTATAGTGCAACGGGTTTTGGTTACGTGTTAGTAAATGTTTGATCATCAGCTTGGACCGTGCCCATTCTGACGCTGCACGTGCAATGCCATAGGTTGACTGGGCCGTGTAACTCCACCCTATTTTAGCCTATTTTCAATTTTGAAAAAAAAAAAAAGGCTTATGAGATCACCTTTTGTCCGTGTGTGTGTGTGTGCGTGTGTTTGTGTGTGAGGAGTGTGTGTGTGTGTTTCCCCCTAATAAATTCTAAACGACTGGAGCGATTTCAATGAAACTCCGCAAGTTCATAGCACTATTCCGGGACACCCCGACCGTGCCCTTCAATTTTTTTTACGTCTCACCAATCCAACATGGCGGCTGTGCGAATTATTTCACAGACACTCAATATCTCCGAAACTATTCCCGATATCGCCCTGGAATTTATTTCGGTGATAAAGGGAACTACTAGAATTTCTCCTATGTGACTTTTGAAAAACTGGTAATTACAAAACCAACATGGCGGCCACGCGAATTTGCGACTTTTAAATAGACGTTTCTCGCGATTTAACCAACCAAACGCAATAAAACTTGCTATAGTATATGTTTATACACATTGTAATGCACCGACATCTAACTTGGTTCAATTGTTTACATAACCACAAAATGGCGGATGTGCGAAATATTTCACTGGCATTCTATATCTCTGAAACTATTAGCGGTATCACCATGAAATTTTGTACGGAGATAAAGGGCACTACTGGAAGTTCATCTATAAGACTTTCAAAAACCGGTTAACTACAAAACGAACATGGCGGCCAAGCGAATTTGTAAATTTTAAATAGACCTTTCTCGCGATTTAAAGTTCCAAACGCAATGAAATCTGGTACAGGAAATGTTTATACACATTGTAAGGCACTGGTATCTAATTTAGTTCTATTGTTTACATAACATCAATATGGCGGCTGTGCGAATTTTAAAATTATGTTTTTATTTCTTGTGTTGTATTCATGCGATCAAAGTGAAAGTTTGAATAATGAACCTACGAAATAATGTTCCTTTAATGGTACATGACTCTATGGCCTATACATTTAACAATACAACATGGCGACCATCCGAAATATTTAGACGGCTCTGAATATCTATGAATCTGTTATAGCAATCAAACTGATTTTTTTTTGTTTTTAGGGGCTATGATCTTAAGTTCACCTATAGGACTTTAAATAACCTGGTGATCACAAATCCAACATGGCGGCGACGCGAAGTATAAATATTCACATGGACGTTTCTCGCAATTTAACAATCCGAGTGCAGTGAAACTTGGTACAGTAAATCCTTATACTAATGTTAATCCACTGGCATCTAATTTATTTCAATTGTTTCCATAACTACAAGATGGCAACTGTGCGAATTTTTAAAATCTCCTTGTTACTTCTTGTGTCCTAATCATGCGATTGTAGTTTTAATGCTACACGTACACAATAAACTTCATGTAACATTACATAACTCTAGGACCTACATATATAAAATCCAACATGGCGACCATCCGAAATATTTAGTCAGTTCTCAATATCTACGAATCTGTTACAGCAATCAAACTGAAATTTTGTATGTTGATCGTGGCAGTTAACATAAGTAGGGTATATGAAAATAGGCTGTATAATTCTTCACGGAACTACTTGTTATCTATTCTGTTTGAATACAATAATATTGATATAACAGGAGCCTCCGTGGTTAGGCGGCAGCACGCCGGCCTCTCACCACTGGGTCCGTGATTCAAATCCTGGTTACTCCATGTGAGATTTGTGCTGGACAAAGCGGAGGCAAACAGGTTTTTCTCCGGGTACTCCGGTTTTCCCTGTCGCAATTTCATTCCAGCAACCCTCTCCGCTATCATTTCATTTCATCTGTCATTCATTTAATCATTGCCCCAGGGGAGTGTGACAGGCTTCGGCAGCCGGCACAGTTCATATCCTCGCCGCTAGATGGAGGCTTCATTCATTCCATTCCCTGACCCGGTCTGTCGACTGGAAGCAGGCTGTGGATTTTCATCTCAATATTCATATAAAAATGTTACGATTTTGCGTCCCTAATGTGGCTTTTAGAGACGCTCGCCCCCTAGGGGCTCAACCCTAGTGGGACGTGGGTTGGCGATCACAGGACCCCAGCTGATTCTGACATTGCTTCCACTTACTTGTGCTGGGCTCCTTTCAGTCATCTTTCCTGTCGAACTTCCTTGGTCAACTCTTGTTCTCTTCCAACCCCGATAGTATTAAGGCATCCGAGGCCTAGGGTAGTCTTTCTATTTCCCATCTTAATTGGCTCTTGTCTCAACTTTCTTGATATCTCCTCATTCTTCGATAGGTCAGACCTCTTCCTTTTCCTTTCATGGTATCTCCTGCCTTCTGCTCAAGGCCCTCAAGGAGGCAGGGTGTGTGTTGCCTCAACACTTATGGTGCACCCTGGATAGTGCTTCACCCTCAAAGGCTCACGGTTGGTGAGTTCTGGAGGTGGTGACCCGGAGGAATTCCTGAGTTGGATCCGGTTATCCCTTTTTCCATTGCCTTTGGGGCCGACTTTCTCCTTTTCCCCTACCTGCCTTTCATGGCTCTACTTCTCTACAAGTCCCTCAATTCTCATTCTTCAAAGGTTGAGGGTATTTCTTTACCCAGCTTCATCCACAGACTCTGAGAGGGATCATTCCTGTACCATCGCAATGACGGTGCCTGATAGCAGAACATACTTTGTTAGCAAATACGAGAACTGGGTATAGGCTGATTGTCCAGCCGACCGCTTATTTAGGTCTAACTAAGGATTGGTCAGGGAAGGGATTTTGAAAGCCATTTTCCTGGTGGTGACAACCATTTTCAGGATGGCCGAGGAAATATTCGATTCCACGCTCTCCCGATGCCAGCGAGGTAGCATGCAAGCGCTTTAGGTCACCGAGACCGGTTGGATACTGTTGTGATAATTACTGAGAGTGGAATTGCTTGCGAAAAGGATGAAGAAAAAGTGTGAAATTGAGTTTCTGGCTTGGATGAAGTAGGGGTTTTATTCAGACCCCGAGATCTGGCGCTTAAGTGCACCATTAATTTGCTGTGACGTCATAGAGCAGCAGTCGAGTGCCTCATTAGCAGAAACGTCTCCTAGGTCTAGAGATGGGGGAGATAAGCAGCATCTAGAGTGTGACCATGAAGTATCAACCACTCCACGAGATTAATTTAATTAGTAACATAAAAAGTTAAATATCATGCTTCCACAAAATTGAAATATCCGACTAGAATTTTCATTATTTAGCAGCGCTACAAAATAGGAATTTGTTGACATCGAATATAGATTTAGGTATTAGGAAGTCATTTCTGAAAGCCTTTGTCTGGAGCTTGGCGCTCTATGGAAGTGAAACTTGGACTATTGGTGCAGCAGAAAAAAGGAGAATTGAAGCATTTGAAATGTGGTGTTACAGGAGAATTATGAAGATCAGATGGATAGATAGGGAAACAAATGAAGAGGTATTAAGACGAGTGGGAGAGGAGAGATGTTTTTGGCGACTGCTAATGAAGAGAAGAGATAGGTTAGTAGGACACTTACTAAGACACCCAGGAATAGCAAGCTTAGTTATGGAAGGTAGGGTCGAGAACAAGAACTGTAGGGGTAGACCAAGGTTAGAAAATGCTAAACAGATTGCCTCGGATGTAAGGTGTGGTAGCTATGTAGAGAAGAAACGATTAGCTCAGGACAGGGAGGATTGGAGAGCTGCATCAAACCAGTCAAAAGACTGAAGTCTTAAACAACAACAGCAGCGCTAATTAAAACACTTGGTTGGTTGGTTCCTCAGTTTTGGGGCTGCAACAACGCGGTCATATAGCACCGTGTACTTTGGGTGTGTGTAGAATCTGTCTGATAACCGGTGTTAATTGTGATGGCTGTATTAGTGAGTGTTATCTGTTTGCCATTCAAATAAGGACTGCAGGCATTCAATTTTCATTTAGTTCCAACTTTTTCTACCAAACGCCACCATCAACGACCAACTAGTTCTGAACTTTGTTACTGGATGCCACCGCAGTCGTCTCCTGGTGACGAACTTTGGAACCTAACAGCGTTAGTCAAATATAACCTATAATTTAGCATCACACAAGTGTAATTAATGGATGATTCTTTATCATGCCATAAATCTATGATATGGGACCACCAGGCTTACTTCCCCTCCGAAGAAAGGCATACTGAGGGATTTTCACGCTCTTAAAAAATCCGAAGACTTCGGCCGGGTTTCTACAGGTAACTACAAATAGAATCTGAAGGTCGGACATCGGAGGGTCGAACTTCTGTGCTGACAGCAATTACAAGTATGTTTTTTCCTGCAGTTTTCCACACTCCATCCAGGAAAAGGACGTGGTGATAGCATAATTCAAGTCCCATGTAACCTACCCCAATGAAAGACTCTATAATTAAAGTTACACACACTATTAGAGTTACAACAAGCTTCCTGAGTATATAATATGTAGAGTTTACCCGGTGACTCCAAAATTGCGGGTTTGAATACCGGTCGAAGAAGTCAAAATTTGGAAGCACGGCAAAAATCCAAGGCTCATAAAATATTTTTCGTATTACCTTTGGTAATAATAATAATAATAATAATAATAATAATAATAATAATAATAATAATATCGTATGGCCTCGGGTGCCGGGTGCAAACTTTGTTATTTGACACTCAGAGGGCAGCTTGCATGTCGAATTTTGTTGTTCCTTGAAGCACTATGAAAGTCAAGGGGGTTAGATACAGTATCTAAGCTCCTTGACATTATAGCGCTTTCTAGTAGAGAAATGAGGAACTTTGCGTTGGCGGAAAATCCCGAGATTAATTTTGCCATTATAAACACGGCCTACTGAATTCAAATGGGTTCTTTGACATGCCAACATCATAAGCTATGCGTGTCGTAATTTTTGCCACCTTTCAAAAATTACTTACCACGGCTAGGAGCGAACCTGCAATCATGGGGTTAGTAATCCAACACGATAACAACTCACCCACCGTGGCAAGCCTCACCTTTAGTGACGAAAGATAAAGATAAATCTCAGTTATAGGTTACCCTGTAGAATTCTAGTCTTAACTGCTCGATTGCAGTGTTAAAGACAACATCGCAATTAGAGAGTAGATTGTCTCAATGGATCGAACTAAAAGACTTACTCCTCGGTAGACGAGGCCATATGATTATTATTATTATTTTTTAGAACATTATTATTATTATTTATTTATTTATTTACAGCGTATTTTCCCAATATTGGAAAGCGTTAAGCACAATGACTCAATACTTGACGTTCTTCTTATTTTGCCAGTATTGTTTCATTCTGTTGGAGAATGCCAATTTTCTTTCGTCAGACCATTGAGGTCTGTAAGGTGTAGGTTTTGGTTGCTCTGGTTGGACTTCCCAGTCGTTCACTTTGTTACGGAAGGATTCTCTGTCTGATGTGTCGGTTATGTTAGCAGTTTGCTTGTCTTATTGTACTTCTTTCATCCATGGTGTTGTACTTTTCTGTGATGATATGTAATCTAGTATTATTTTGGTTAGTCAGATATTCGGGAGTCTACTTATATGCCCGAAGAATTTAAATCGTCTTTTTCTGATGTCGACTTCGATGTTTGAGTATTTTTCAGTTGTCTTGATTGACTGTAGTCGGTACCTGTCAGGAGTGAGTCTTGCTCCCAGTATTTTCCGAATGATTTTTCTTTCTTCTTTCTTGATGTCTTCAAGTTCATATTTCTTATTGAATGTAACTGTTTCGCTTGCGTAGAGACCTGCCGATTTGATGACAGTGTTGTAATGTCGAAGTTTGGTTTGTCATGACATGCCTTTTGTTATACAGGTTTTGGATAAGTCCGAGTACTCTCCTGGTTTTCTGGAGACGGTTTTGTTGTGAGATATTTTCTGATCCAGTTGGTTCGATAAATTCTTCCTGATATTTGAAATGTGGGACTCATTTGATCGTTCCGTATTTTGTTTGCATGTTGTCGCCTTTGTGACTTAGGACTTGAGTTTTCTCGAAGGATATTTGAAGTCCCACATTTTCGGTGCATTCTTGGAGTGTTTCTATTTGTTTTATTGTGGTCTCTTGATTTTCTGTTAGTAAAACCAAGTCATTAGCGAAGGTAAGATATGGTATGGAGAGATTGTTTTTACGATAGTCAAGTGTAACTGGTTTCCAGACATTTTGTTTCTTGAGCTCTTTTTCCCATTCTTCCATGACTTTATCCAGGACAATGTTGAACAAGAGAGGGGAAAGACCATCTCCTTGTCGCACACCTGTCTGAATATCGGAAGGTTCCGAGATTTCCCCCATAAATTTTACTTTGGATATTTTATTGGTCAGCGTTTGTTCAATGAGTTTCCGTGTTTTGTGGTCTAATCCTCTTTCTTCAAGGATCTGGAAGAGTGATAGTCTATCGATCAAGTCGTATGCTTTTTGGAAATCGACTAATGTGCACATCACTGGTTTATTTCGAATTGCATGCATTGTGACAATGGCTTTAAGGTTGAAGATTTGTTCAGGGCAGGATCGGTTTGGCCTGAATCCTGCTTGAAATTCTGATAAATTTGGTTCGAGCTGTTCCTGTATTCGTGTCAAGAGACAAGCTGAGAAAATTTTGTAGGCGACGGGAAGGAGAGAAATTCCTCTGTAGTTGTTCACGTTAGACTTATCTCCTCTTTTGAGTAGTGGGTGGATGAGTTCTGTTTTCCAGTCATTAGGTATTTTCTCTGTTTGCCATATTTCTTGGATGATTAGTGTAAATTCTCTGAGTGCATTGGGTCCTAGGTTTTTAAGTAGTTCTGCAGTGATTCCGTATTCACCTGAGGCTTTATTGTTTTTGAGTCTTTTGATGTGGGAGTGGATTTCATTTTGAGTTGGTGGTAGTGATTCTTTTGACGTGTGGTCTGATTGTTTCTTTGGGAATCTTTTCGAGGGTTCTGGGCAATTCAAAAGTCGGGAGAAATATGTAGCTAGCTTTTGGCATTTGTCTTTATTTGTCAATGCCAGTTTTCCGACTTGTTTTCTGAAGCATAAGTTTTGTGGTGTGTACCCTTTGATTCGGTTGGCGAATGTGTTTTAGAAATCACGCGTATTGTAGTTTCTGAAGACGTTCTCGATCGAAGTCAGGTGATCATTGATATATTTCCGTTTGATTCGTCTGAGAATTTCGGACGTCTGTTTACGTAGGCTACCTCGAAGAATATCTTCAGGTTTTTCTCAGATTTGTTACTGTTATAGGTTTGGAAGGCAGTTTTTGTTGTTGTCGAGGGCGATTTCACATTCTCGATTCCACCAAGGATGTTTTGGTTTTTTAGTCAGGGGAATCAAGGTTTTAGCGTTTTCGATGATTTTTCCTTTGAAATTTTCCCAGTTTTCTGTGGGTAGTTCTTCCCATTTTCCAGCGATTTTGAAGTCTTTGATTTTGCTTATGTCGAATTTTGGGATCATTGGGGGTGTCGTGTTAAATTTAATCCTTTGTGTGAATTTGATTTTGATTCGGGAGGGATAGTGGTCAGAATCAATGTTCACTCCTTTTCGGACTTGTAAATCGTGAATTTCTTTCTGGTAGGTGTAAGAGTACCGAGTGACTCCTGGAATAAGGAGTCCCCTTCTACCAAGTGCCAACGGTCTCCTTAGAGAGCCGATGAGCGGGTAGAGGTCCAGGGCTCTCTCAAGCCCTTGGGGCAGGAAACTTCCCCTAAAGGCGGATGAGCCACTAGTTGGCCAACGGCATAGGATGAAGAAGGCAAAGGGAAACCACTTCATTAAAGATCTATTAGGTTATCCCAAGTATCAGCAGTTCAAGATGATGTTAGCTTCTACAGTAAGTTTTTCCGGAGGTAAAATAATCCCCCGCTCGGATCTCCGGAGGAGGACTGATAAAGAAGCCAATTTAAGAAATAAGCAGAGAAGAATCGGTACCTGGAATGTATGGATCTTACTCCAGACTGGAAAGTTAAAGAACTTGATCATGGAGATGGAAAGGATGGATTTACATGTATTGGGTATAGCAGAAATGAGATGGCCACAAGCAGGAGACTTTTGGAGTGGAAATTATAGGATAATTCATTCTGGTACAGCAAATAATAAACCAGGATATGGTGGAGTAGGCATTATATTGCATAAAGAACTAGGAAACAGAGTAAAGGGATTCGTGCAATATAATGAACGATGAATTTTAGTACGGATCGAAACTAAACCAAAGGATACTGTGATAGTCCAAGTTTATATCCCGACAACACAAGAGGTAGATGAAGAGGTAGAGAAATGTTATGAAGATCTAAGTGAACTTACTGCTAAAATAAAGGGGGAAGAAACCCTTATTTTACTTGGTGACTGGAATGCAATTGTCGGAGTAGGAACTGAAGGAAATGTTGTTGGTAAATACGGATTGGGGAGAAGAAATGAGAGAGGCGAGAGACTTGTCGAGTTTTGTATACAGCAAAAATTAGTTGTAACGAATATAACTCCAATACCATCCAAGGAGGAGATACACTTGGAAAGCTCCGGGAGACCTAAGAAGGACCCAAATAGACTACAAATTAGTAAAGAAAAGATTTAAGAACCAGGTGAAAGATAGTAGAAGTTACCCTGGAGCTGATGTCGACAGCGACCATAACCCAGTCGTGATACGCTGTGAATTAAAGTCCAAAAGATTAAAGAAGAAATAAAATAAACATTGGGATATTTCTAAGCTTAAAGATGAGTACACTCAAATACTCTATATGGATGAAACAAACAATAACATAAGATACATTGAAGAACACTTGGCAGTAGAGAGAAGTGGATCAAAATAAAGAAGAGCATTTTAGACTCAACAGAAACTGTCTTAGGAAAAAAGGAAAAAGAAAATAGTAAAGAGTGGATAAGTCAAGAAGTTGTGGATATGATAAAGGAAGGAAGACAGTATAAAAACTCAAATGATGATGATGAAAAGCAAAAATACAAGACCTTAAGAAACAAGATAAATAAGAGGGCAAAACAAGACAAGGAACAGCATTTAATGGGAATCTGTGCAGGCATAAATAACAACATGAAATCTGGACAAATAGATATGGCCTATAAAGATATTAAGAGGTTCTTTGAAACAAGGAAGCCAAAAACAATGAGAACTGAGGACAAAGATGGGAAGTTAATATATGATGACGAAATGATAGTGAAAAGATGGAAAGAATATTTGGAACAACTATACAGTGGAAACTGTGTTAACTTGCCCATTGAGAAAGAAGATGAAATAACAGAGGAAGTCTTGGGGGCACCTATTATGCGTATTATGGAAGAATAGTTTGAGAAGGCGTTGCAGGACCTCAAAGGAAAGAAAGCTCTTGGAGTTGATAACATACCAGGAGAACTATTGAAACAATCAGGTGAGAAGTTAAAAAAGGAACTGTACAACTCAATATGTGCTATTTACAAGACTGGAGAATTGTCTGAAAACTTTGTGAAATGCATAATAGTACCTATACCTAAAAATCAAATGCAAGGTCATGTAAACAATACAGAACATTGAGTCTGGTGTGTCATGCACCAAAAATAGTCACCAGAATTATTATGAAGAGAATAGAAAAACAAATCGATGAAAACTTATCTGATGACCAATTTGGTTTTAGGAAACGATTAGGAACAAGAGAAGCAATCTTAGCATTGAGGCAAGTGATAGAGAAGGAGATGAAGAAAGGCAAACCTACCTTCTTAGCGTTCGTCGACCTTGAAAAGGCTTTTGATAATGTGAACTGGAATGTTCTATTCAGCATTCTTCATCAAACAGGTATCAACTTTAGAGACAGAAGACTCATCTACAATATCTATAAGCAAGAAATTGGAATAGTTTGTTGTGGTAGCAAGGAAGAAACAGCACACATCAGAAAGGGTGTACGGCAGGGTTGTTCCCTTTCCCCATACCTATTCAATATATATGTACAAAAGGCGATCGACCAAGTAAGAGAAGAATTTGCTACAGTAGTGAATATTCATGGAGATAAAGTTGACATGATAAGGTTTGCTGATGACATAGCGCTAATTGCAGAAAGTGAAGAAGACTTACAAAAGATCCTGAGCAATATGGACAAAATAATGGAGGAAGAATTTAATATGAGAATAAATACAAACAAAGAGAGCCTCCGTGGCTTAGGCGGCAGCACGCCGGCCTCTCACCGCTGGGTCCGTGGTTCAAATCCCGGTCACTCCATGTGAGATCTGTGCTGGACAAAACGGAGGCAGGCAGGTTTTTCTCCGGGTACTCTGGTTTTCCCTGTCAAAATTTCATTCCAGCAACACTCTCCACTATAATTTCATTTCATCTGTCATTCATTTAATCATTGCCCCAGAGGAGTGCGTCAGGCCTCGGCAGCCGGACAGTTGATATCCTCGCTGCTAGATGGGGGCTTCATTCATTCCATTCCTGACCCGGTCGGAGACTGAAAGCAGGCTGTGGATTTTCATTTTCAATAAATACAAACAAAACAAAAATTTTGGTCTGCAGTAGAAATGCGAAAACCAGACATCAATAGAGTTAAGAAATGAAAAGATACAAGAAGTGAATGAGTTCAATTATCTGGGAAGTAAAATAACGAATGATGGAAGAAGCTGCAGAGAGATATTAAGTAGGATTGCCCAAGCCAAGAACGCTTTCTATAAAAATAAGAACCTATTTACTGCAAGGAACATAAGTCTTGATGTGAGGAAACTAATGTTGAAGACCTATGTATGGAGCGTCGCGCTATATGGCAGCGAATCTTGGACAATAGGAGAGAGAGAGAGAGGAAAAGACTACTAGCATTTGAAACCTGGTGCTATAGAAGGATTATGAAAATCAGTTGGAAAGAAATGGTCACAAATGAGGAAGTCTTTAGAAGAGTGGGAGAGAGAAGATGCTTCCTCAAATATTTAAAAAGAAGAAGAAATCACCTCGTGGGCCACATACTGCGACACAATGGACTGATTAAACTTATAATCGAGGGAACAGTAGACGGCAAGAATTGTAGAGGAAGACCCAGACTGGAGTACATGAGTGAAATACTGCAAGATATGGGTTGTGGCTCATACTGTGAACTGAAGAGGAAGGCTGAGAGACGGGAAGAATGGCGAGCTGCTGCCAACCAGCCTCACGGCTGTTAACCACACAGAGAGAGAGAGAGAGAGAGAGAGAGAGAGGTGTAAGAGATTGCGAAATGGTCGATTTGTAATTCGCCTAAGTGGCGGATAGGTGATCGCCATGTTTTCTGTTTCTAGGGGGATTTTCGTAGTGAGGTTGACATAAATTTCAAATTGTTTTGTTGGCATAACTCAACGAGTTGAGTGCCGTTTTTGATGGTAAATTGTGCGCGGGGTAATCACCTACTGCTTTTTTTGGTATTTTCGTTCCCTGCCTTATTATTATTATTATTATTATTATTACTAACTGGCCATGGTGGCTCAGAGCGCTAACGCGTTAGCATGTGCCTCACTAGTATCGGAAGAGCGTGGGTTTTAATCCCACTTCTTGAAAATGGTTTTCGTGGTTTCTTATTTTCAGCACCAGGCAAATGATGGGGCGATTCCTTTCAACAAGTCCACGTCCAATTGGCCTGTCACCATCTCCAGTTGTATCTGCTGATAACGTGTGTTTAGCTCCCATACACCGTTCTTGCGACGGTAGAGGAATGATCCCTCGCAGAATCCGTGGGTGAAGCCGAGCTGGGAGGATAAGCAATTAAATAAAATATAAACAAGAGTATTGTTATTATTATTATTACTATCTTAATTGCACAAAGTTGACTGTTACATGGAGTAGAGGAAGTGATGACAAATACTAGGTCATCTCCCCGTCACCGAAAAAAATAAACAAAAGTTCTATCACAAACAAATGGAGGACACCCTGACCCTCTAAAGAGCTAATAATAGAGTAAATTACTCTAACTTGATGTTCTTTGAAGAGTTAAGTACATTGGAGCCTATTGCAAGAATTCAATATCGACGCATCCTTTGTTGAGGAAAACAAAGTGGAGATAGGGTTACTACAATAAACATGAAGTATCTACCAAAGACAGTCAACAAATGAATAAATACATACATAAATAAATTAATGAATTAATTAATTGTAATTAATAAATAAATAACTCGCTGCAACAAAACTTGCACTAGTGAGTGGCGTACAGTTCTTTGAACTTATGCTATTAGTTCTCATCCGTACACAAGGAGTTGAACTTGGGAGTGATTCAAAATTCCTTTTTATCTTTGAAAAGAGTGCAACTCTGAAGAACACTAGAGCTTGTCGAGACTTTTGTGTCTCTTCTAACGATGTAACGTGCCCTCAAGGTATTCTAGAGGCTGTGTAAAGAACAGTTGTTATTTCTAGCAAGTAGAAGCAAGTAAACTCTCCAAAATAACATTCATAATTCACTTTCCATGTTCATACAGTTTGTCTTAATTTATTCTCCAAGCATGTGTATACGAACACGTCGAGGTGTAGTGACTGGCTTTATTAGCTGCTACCCCAGAGGTCTTGGCATGATTTGGTACGGAATCTCCCAGCCTCGTGATTCTATATGGGATGCTGTGACAGGAGCACGAGTGGAAAGTAACTGGCTACCCTACCACACGTTGACTTATGCTTAGGACCCTTAGTGATTCCTTGACCCAAGCATGGCTCTCTAATCGGATCCCTTGTGGATACGGTCCACTCTTTGACCTTTGATCATACGTTTGTAGCCCATACAGCAGTTTTGGCTTCTGTAATTCAAAACTGATATAACTTCATCCGTTTAAATTCAATACATAGGCTACATTGAAAATGTCTGTGTCTCAAAAGTTTTCAAAATAGGAAGAACAAAATTCAGTATACTTACATGTTTTTTGTTGTCGTTGTTGATTCTTTTAGGCACTTGCAAGATCATGGTCATGTAGCTCTGTGTATTTGTGTGTGTGTAGAATTTGTTTGATAACCCGTGGCTCTATGATGTCTGTACTAGTGTGTGTAATTTCTAATTGAGGTAAGACGTGGGTAATAAGCGGCCGTGGCCTTACGTTAGGTACAATCCCGGCATTTGCCTGGGGTAGAGTTGGGAAACCACGGAAAACCACTTTCAGGATGACTGAGGTAGCAATCGAACCCACCTCTTCTCAATTTGCCTCAAGAGGCTGAGTGTACCCCGTTCCAGCCCTTAGACTATAATAAAATATCTTGGCACAGTCGAGAATCAAACCTGGGCCTCCGTAGTGACAGCCAAGAATGCTAGCCACTACGCAATGGGGCAGTCTAAACTCCGTGTACTAGGGTATGTGTGTATACAAGATTTTGTGTGATAATCGGAGTTATTGTGGTATTTATAGTAGTATGTGTATTTGTATTTGAGGCTAGGATTCGGAAGGAGGTTAGTAATAAAAATAATAATAATAATAAGGCAGAGAACGAAAATACATTGCATTGCATTCAAAATCCTGTACTAGATAGATAGCGTTGATGGCTAAGGAGACATGCATTCGATTCCTGGCTCTGCCAAGAAATTCAATTCTGGCCTGAGGTGGGCTACTGGAGCACTATCGCTGGCATATGTCACTGAATTGGTGCCAGTGACCATAATGGACCACAGGAGTTTATTGTGGCCTCGTGGCTAAGTTGTTAGCCTTTCACTGCAAGGGTCCTGGCCAGTGTTGCCAAATCATGAAATGGGAAAGAACTAAACTCTATGCTTTAAAACCCCAGAAAACACCAGCTGGACTCTATGATTCAAAGCACTAGAAAAACAAAACAAAATTATAAATATATAAACGGCTTCTTACTTACATTTCTTTTGGGGCGTGGTGGCTCAGCGGTCTCGCTGTATGCCTCTCACCAAGGTGGTTCGGGTTCGATTCCCGGTCAATGCATGTGAGATTTTCGAAGTGAAATGCCATGTCCTGTGGTTCGGATTCCACGTAAAAAGGAGGTCCCGTGGCTCACGATCTCAAGATTAACGGTCATATTAAACTACACACTTCCTTCCTTACATTTCTTTCATTAAAAATCGTCGTCTTCACTTGCGGAGCCTGCTACCGCTATTACATCTTTAGAGCAGGAAGGTGTGGTATTGCTGTAACTCTGAACACTTCCAATTTTGGAAACTATTATATCCTTCGGAAGTTCGTAGTCGTGACAGCATTTTCCCTCTGTTTTTAGTCCAAACCGCACACACAGAATGGAATGCAATTTTTGAACTTTCATTCGATTTCTTTGCTTTGTTTTCACCAATTAAACTTGGCTAAACACTCTCCCCACATCTGCATTAGAACGAAAGTACATAAACTGCATTCGCATGAAACTGGGAATCCCCTGGATGCTGGGAAGAAAATAGATGATAGGTCGATTCTTTTTAAAAGTGCACTTGCACTGAGCCCTGCATGCTGCGCTTACTTAGCACTTAGGCACGCGGATGAGAATTTCAGGGACTTCCCCTGCTGGTGTGTTGATCTTGACACGTGTAAGGCTGAACATTGCCTATCATAATTGATTAACTTGATTAAAAATATTACATGGATTCCAGGATTTACTTATTTGTTATAGGAGACAATTTCATGGAAAAATCCGTTAAGTACCAGACTTGGCACTGGTTTTATTCAAATAACACCAGTATTTTGCTATGGCGCTATTAGAACATTTCTGGCATCAGACGAACTTCAGAAACACCAGATCTGGAGCTAAAAATACCTAATTGACAACACTGGTCCTGGCTGTGCCGTATTTATGATGGCTGCTATTTCTGCTTTAATCAAGAACTCACAACATATTTGGTCATCGTGAGTGCACTGCTCTTGTCTGATAACCTACTGTAACAGTGAATGTAGGCTCGCGGGGTCTTAGGCTGGGATGGATAACCCGGAATCTTAGTTAGGGTGCCATACTTGAATGCACCTGGAGGAAGCGTGGAACATATACTTAGGATGGCCGTAGGGACGAAAAATGACCAATCTTGAGTATTAGTATGAGGGCAGATTAAAATATAAGTTGCACTTCCCAGTTATGGCCATTTATTACACCACCTATACAAAAGCAACCCGCCTATAACGACATACAATGTAACGTCACTTTTCCACATAGTTTCCAAGAGACTCCAAACATTTCTGCGAACGCACAACCAACTTGTCGATGCCGGATGCATAGAAAGTTCCTCCAGCGTTCTGCAACTACACGGAGACAGCGGTCTTCACCTCCTCATCGGTCTGGGAATGTCGACCGTTCTGATTCGCATTCACACTCTTGACATTTGCACGGGTCCTGGACGTTGCGGGCCTGCCCTCGCGATATTCGTCCGTGATATCCGTGCGTCCGGCTTCGAATTGCTGACACCACCTTACGATCCCTTGCCGGGAAGTGGCCCGCTCCCCATACACAGCACTAATTGCACGATGAATGTCCGTGCAATTCTTCCTTTTGGCCCATAGGAATCGGATTGTCGCACGCACCTCATATTTGGAGTGAACGTCCAGTCGACACGCCATTGCTTTTGGCCACTATTCACACCATACAGCCGGCCCCGTGGTGTTGGGGTAGGGCGCCTGCCTCTCACCCGGAGGCCCCGGGTTCGATCCCCGGCTCTGTCAGGGATTTTAAAACTGACGTGAGGGTTGGAACGGGGTGCACTCAGCCTCGTGAGGACAATTGAGTAGCTGTCTGACAGTGAGACAGCGCCCCGATCACGAATACCAAGATTAACGGCCGAGGGGACCCGACGCGCTGATCACGCGTCACCCCAATATCTGCAGGCCAAATGGCTGGGCAGCGGTCGCTTGGTCGGCCTTAGCCCGTCATGGGCTGGATAGTGCCAGGGGTTTTTTTTTTTTTTTTTTGTTATTCACACCATACAAGACGAGACATCACTGCGACCTGCCTAACAGATGTGTGGGCAGTGTCTGTCCCTTTCTCCGCTGTGCCCTCGTTTGCGACACACAGCGCGCTGCTGCAACGCGTTAGTGCAACTAACTTTTTGATCCACCTTCGTATTAATTGAACTGTAAAGGATTCAAAGTGATCAAAAGTGCAATATGATAGTGCAGTTGTTCATTCTGTGCCCTAGTGGGGTTTGAAGGGCACAATATCTCAGCAAGACTCCTGATAGCTACGTCTAAGACGGTTATCTTAATGCTGATATTAAGGCTACGAATGGAAATGTGAGAACTGTGCCGTTACACCACGTACCACCACAAACTTGGGTTGGAGTTGAAATGAGAATCCCCTCTTAGGATCACCCTGGAGGGAGTCAAATTCCAATCTATGCTATCCTCACAATGTTGAGCAAATCCCATTCCAGAATATTCATTTCCATTGTCGAGCCCAAGGACCTTCAGGATTGGAATGTCACAGATACAATAATACTAGAAATACGAACTGTGGCTCTCCGACCCATTGAGAACCTTGGCCTACCAAGCGACTGTAGTTTGCAAAATATGGATGGTCAACGCTACGTGTTCCGTTAGCCGTTAATATTGGATTTCACGAGCAGGCTCACTTCCTGTCGCATCGTACGGTACAGGTACTGAACTATCCTCACGAGACTGTGTGCACCGCACTACAACTCTCAAGTCAGTTCTAAAATCGTGAAGCGTCTTGCATTCTTGGCCGTCCCTCTGGAGGTTCGGGTTCGATTCCCGGCTATGATAAGAATTTCATTTCTCGTCTGAAGGCTTGAACGGCATACATTCAGCCTCTTGAGGTAGAACTGAGAAGAGGCAGGTTCGATTCCCATCTGGGAAATGGATTTCCGTAGTTTCTCGCTTTTACACCAGACAAATATCGGAATGGTTTCTAACTTAAGGACACTGTCACCTCCTTCCAAATCCTCACCTGATTTACAAATGCACACACTAATGCAGACACAAGTTATCACACAAATTACCACACACAAACACACAAGTACACGGGGCTGAATGACATGATTTTGAATCCCCTCAAATGAAACAAAAACAACAAGTTGTCCGTGAAGCAAAACTGCGAAGAGGTGGGTTCAATTCTCATCTCAGGCATACTAGAAATATGTTTCCGCGGTTACTCTCGTTTGTTCCAGGGAAATAGTGGATGGTATCTAACTTGAGACATCGGCGCCTCCTTCCCGATTTAAGCCTCAATTACCAATACAGACACCACAATAACACAGGTTATCACAGGAATCCTCCACACAACCAAATACTGGAGGCTAAAGGACCACGATGTCGCAAACTCCTAATTGAATCTACAACAATAAACTAAAAATCATTCATGGCTGATTTTACATTTAACACACAATCTGCCATACGTTTTAATGAACTGTGGAAATATGTAACACAATTAACTTGTATAAATGAGATATAAATCCGTTATAAAACGAAATAAATATTTAATGTCAATTATAATGGTCAGTTATTCACAGTATCATATTAAAACCATGGTGATATCATCACAACTTACTGTTTGATCAAATGGATCATGCACTTCAATTATGTCTGATTTGACCTGTATGTGGCAAATTGAATTATGAATGCGGAAATGTTCACATTTAAATGTATCGAGCGTAACTATTTTATTTCTTCCGTTACATCTATATAGCAATACACAAATACACACAATACTTATTACCCGACCGAGACGAGTGGATCCCCGGGATGAATGTTAGTTAGACCTGTATTATACTATCAAAAATACCTGTCAAATAAACTTTCTTTGTGGTGTAGGCTCCTGGAAGGCCGAGTGCACGCCTTTCTAGTGAACGCCCGTACGTGACCTGCGCGTCCGAATAATGATGAAGTGATAATGAATACGTCACATACACCCAGTCCCCGGAATAGAGGAGTCAACTCTAGGATATGAAAATCACCGATGGTCCGACAAGGAATCGAACCCGGGACCCTTTAGGCCAAAGCCTAGCGTGCTAACCAATTCGCCATGGGGCCGGGAGAAATTAATAAACTTTATGAAATCTTATATATAAAAGTGAAAGTCTGTATGTATGTGGGTGGGTGGGAGGGTGGGTGGGTCTGTTCCGTATACAAATCTACACCGTTCCACCAATCTCAACCAAATTTTGCATACACATAGTTTAGGACCCGGAAGGAACCGCTGGTTACATGAATTTTCGATAGTCCTTCTCATTCTTCTGATTTCGGCCCTTTTGCACTCAAGCACAGGCTAATCAAATCATAAAATATACTCATGAAGGAATGGCAAGGCAGGACGTTTCCATGGCAACATAGCTCAAGTCGAGACACGGCCGACTGCAAGCGAGTTGCGCCCCGCACTACCGGTATAGAAAATGAGGTTCTTTACTTGAAATCCTGTTAGTTACTCAAGTGCTCACACAGCACTGTCAACCGGGTTTAGCATAACAAAGACTTGACACTATCTTCTTTCTACTATATATTTGTCAAATACCACTCACTCACTCACTCACTCACTCATTCATTTATTCATCACGAAATCTCAGAAACCACCGAACGGATTGGAATGAAATTTGGTATGCAGCTTCCTCACGGGCCGCAAACGCCCAATAAGAAAGGATTTTTGGATATTCAGGTTCTAAAGGGGTGTTAAGGGGGTAGACCTGCATTTCATTGAATAGCAATATCTCCCGATTGGTTTCATTGGGAGATGTGATAGTCGGCATATAAACTCATCATTAAAAATAAGAAGACACGTGTCTGAGGGTTTTTCGATGTGGTGTATATTATGAGGAGAAAGGGGTGAAAAGTGGGGGTTGAAAGATTCCTAACGGAGCGTGTATCTCTTAAACGACATAGGCGAGGAGTTTGAAATCAGCGGAAAAAAATCAGCATAAAAATAAGTAAATAGGTGTTTGACTGCTTTTACATAAATCCAATTTAAGGGGCCCATGGGGAGGGGTGAAATTCTGGGGGGGGGGGATGCGGGGACAGGAAAGAAAGTCCTAACTGATTGACTGACTCACTCACTCATCAAACTCAGGGGGAAAAACTGCTTTAAACTGAGTAAATAGCTGTTCGACATTTTTTTTTCATAAATCAAATTTAAGGGGTTCATGGGGAAGGGTGAAATTCTGAAGAAAAAAAAAAGAAATTGAAACAAAATGTCCTGACTCACTCACTCACTCTCTCACTCACTCATCATCGCCCAGCCAAAATTATTGAAGTTAGAAACACGACAAGTTGGGGATAGGTTCATTGTATGTCAAAACCGTCTACTATGGGAGGATTTTCGGATATTCGGGTTCTAAAGGGGTCCTAAGGGGGTTAAACCTGCATTTAATTGAATAACAATATCTCCCGATTGGTTTCATTGGGGGATGTGATACACGGCATATAAACACATCATTAAAAAAATAAGAAGACATGTGTCTGATGGTTTTTCGATGTGGTGTATATTATGAGGTGAAAGGGGTGAAAGATGGGGGTTCAAGGATTCCTAACGGAGCGTGTATCTCTTTAACGACATCGGCGAGGAGTTTGAAACTTAGCGGAAAAAGATCCGCTTAAAAATTAAGTAAATAGGTGTTCGACCGTTTTTCCATCAATCCAATTTAGGGGGCCCATGGGGAGGGGTGAAATTCTGGGAAAAAAAAACAGGAAAGAAAGTGTCCTAACCGATTGACTTACTCACTCTTCAAATGCAGGGGGAAAAACTGCTTAAAATGGGTTCGACAGTTTTTTTTTGATAAATCAAATTAATGGGGTTCATCGGGAGGGGTGAAATTCTGAAGAAAAAAAAATGAAAGAAAATGTCCTGACTCACTCACTCACTCATCATCGCCCAGCCAAAAATATTGAAGTTGGAAACATGGCATTTCGGGGATATGTTCTTTGTATGTCAAAACCGTACTCTAAGTGAGGATTTTTGGATATTCAGGTTCTAAAGGGGTCTTAAGGAGGTTAAACCTGCATTTCATTGAATAACAATATCTCACGAGTGGTTTCATTTGTGGATGAGATACTCGGCACATAAACTAATCATTAACAAGTAGTTCCGTGAAGAACTATACAGCCTATTTTCATATATCCTGCTCATGTTAATTGCCTCTATCTACATACAAAATTTAAGTTTAATTGCTGTAACAGATTCGTAGATATTGAGAACCGTCTAAATATTTCAGATGGTCGCCAGGTTGGATTTTTATTTTTGTACTATTACATAGAGGAGCTCACATTCAAAAGAGACTTTGTCCAAAAATTCAAAAAAATGAGCTTAGTACAGGTTTCATTTTGTGATATTTATCCTGAGGTCCCAACACCCTGTAAACATTCAAAAGTGACTTTGTCTTGGCTATATTGATCTCTGAAAGTAGACTATTCATTCAAAAAACAACTTTGTCCACTGCAGTATTCATTCAAACAAGACTTTGTGAAATTCAGCCAATCAGAACGCTAGCATCATAAGAATTGGCTCCCATCATGCTTTGCGTGAACAGCGAGGTAGTGTATGATCTGTGTTTATGATGATTATTGCTTTTGCCGTTCAATCCAACTTCTGATTAATGTTTCCTGTGTCATATTGGTTATTCACGATTCTTGTGAAACAGTTCTAGTTGGAGATTGTTACAAAGGAAATGGAAATATAGCATGATGGGAGAAATTAATCAGAAACTTGAGCGTAACAATCATAAGTTAGATCAAGTAGCTAAAGTTAATGAGAAGTTAGGTCAAGATTATAAAAAGTTGATAGAAAGCCTAGTGCAAGTGAGATCAGAGGAGAGATTAAGAGCCAGTTATAGGAGATTGTAGGTGAAAGTAGAAGAGAGGTAGAGGATATTGTAGGTGAAGGTAGAGGAGATTGTAGGTGAAAGCAGAGTAGAAGTTGAGGAGAGACTGGATGTAGGTGTTAATAGAGTTAATGAGATGAAGGATCAGGTAGAGGAGGAAGGAAGGAAGGAAGCTTTTAGTTTTAAGTGACCATTAACCATGCGATCATGAGCCACGGGACCTCCTTTTTATGTAGAATCCGAACCACAGGACATGGCATTTAACTTCGAAAATCTCACATGCATTGACCGGGAATCGAACCCGGTCCACCTTGGTGAGAGGCCACCACGCCCCTTAGGTAGATGAGATTGTAGGAGTTAGTTATTGTTGTTTTAAGGGGCGGAACTACGAGGTCATCTGCCCAAGATTTTAGGAGAAAGTAGAATAGAAGTTGAGGAGAGGAAAGAATAGATCAAAGAGAGAAAAAGAAGGGAACAATGAAACAGAAGTGAGAGAGAAAAGGGTGAAATAAACTTAGAAAAGTAAGTAGGTGAAAATTGGTAGGCAAAAAGATTTGGTATGGTACAAGAGGTTGTTAATGGATACACCTGCAGCAAGTGTTCCTCGTGAGGAAGTATTATGTGACTGGAAGATGATGTGGGATTCCATATATAAAAGAAGATTTTTGTTGTAACGTTTCATAAGAATGGACGTTTTGAATATTATCTAAGTAAATGACATTACGGTTGAATGTTCTGCATATTACAATGTTTCTAAATGAGTTAAATGTTTAGGCCTTATCAAAATATTGTGCAGTCAAAGATGTCTATGTCCCATGTTCATGCAAACAAAAAGTATTATGTCTTTTCTGTTCAGTCAATAACAACTATGTCCAGAATTTAGTATGTTAATACTGAATATCTACTGTAGTTTGATTTGATTAGAGTGTCTTGTTACATTTTAATAACCCATGTGTGTGTACATAAATACATAAAATAAGCAATAAGATGTTAATTTGAGATAAATCGGTTTTTGGGTCATTCCCTAAAGTTGTATTTGAGTGACAAAGTCTCTTTTGAAAGTTAGCTCCTCGATTATTGTGTACGTGTGGTATTCAAACTTCAATCGTATGATTAGAACACAAGAAGTAAAAACGAGATTTTAAAATTACGCACCGCAGCCATCTTGTGATTATGCAAACAATTGAAATAAATTAGATGCCAGTGGATCAATATTTGTATAAGCATTTAAAATGCAACGTTTCACGGCACTCGGATAGTTAATTCGCGAGAAACGTCCATTTAAATATTTATACTTCGCGTCGCCACCATGTTGGATTTGTGCTCACCAGGTTACTGAAAGTCCTATAGGTGAACATATGTTCATAGTCTCTATGAACATAAAAAAATTCAGTTTGGTTGCTGTAAAAGATTCATAGATATTGAGAACCATCTAAATATTTCGGAAGCTCGCCATTTAGGATTGTTATATGTATAGGCTATAGAGTTATGTACCATTCAAGGACAATTATTTCCTAGGTTCATTATTCAAACTTTCACTTCGATCGCATGATTGCGACACAAGAAATAAAAACTTAATTTTAAAATTTCGCACAGCCGCCATCTTGAGGTTATGTAAACAATTGAATTAAATTAGATGGCAGTGCATTACAATCTGCAAAATCATTTACTGTACCACATTTTACTGTAATAGTTTCGGAGATATAGAATGTCAGTGAAATATTTCGCACAGCCGCCATTTTGAGGTTATGTAAACAATTGAACTAAATTAAACTCCAGTGTATTACAATGTGTATAGACAATTGCTGTACCAAGTTTCATTACGTTTGGATAGTTAAATCGCGAGAAAATTCTATTTAAATGTCTCAAATTCGCTTGGCCGCCATGTTGGTTTTGTAGTCACCAGGTTTTTGAATGTCTCATAGGTGAACTTCTAGTAGTGCCCTTTATCACCGTACACAATTTCAGGGCGATATCGGTAATAGTTTCGGAGATATTGAATTCTAGTGAAATATTTCGCAGAGCCGCCATGTTGGATTGGTGAGACGTAACAAAATTTGAAGGGCACGGTCGAGGTCGCCGGGAATAGCGCTATGAGCTTACCGAGTTTCATTGAAATCGCTCTAGCCGTTTAGATTTTATTAGGGGGGGACACTCACACACCTCACACACACACACACACACACACGCACACACACACGGACAAAAGGTGATCTCATAAGCCTATTTTTTCAAAATTGAAAATAGGCTAAAAATAAGCAGACATGTGTCTAAGGGTTTTTCGATGTGGTGTATTATTATGAGGTGAGAGGGGTGAAAAGTGGGGGTTGAAGGATTCCTAACGGAGCTTGTAGACCGATCTCTTAAACGATATTGGCGATAAATTTGAAACTCAGCGAAAAAAATTAGCTTAAATACAAGATGTTCAGTAAAGAACATATAGCCTACTTTCTCCTAAATGTATGAGTATAGTTATAACTCGTTGTTATTATCAAAGAGTATAATAGAATCATTTCTTGGTTGAAGACCTTAGAATCTATTGACCTCTACCAAACGCCACAACATAGAAAAAAACTACTACCATCATTGAAGAAAGATAGATAAGAAGTATCTCGAGAATGTTATGGATCTGGAGACATAATCGACCGGACTGGCTGCGTGGCTCTGCGGTAACGTTCTCGCTTGCTGGGCCCTAGGTTGCAGGTTCGTATCCTGGCGCAGTCAGATGGCATTTGAGGGTGCACAAATGCGAGGGAGCCGTGTCAGTAGATTTACTGGCACGTTAAAGATCCCCTTCGGGCCAAAATTCCGGCACCCCGGCGTATCTAAAAGCAGCAGTAGTTAAAAAGGTCGTAAAACAAATAACATTATTATTATTGTTATTATTACATAATCGACCTGCCGTGGGCAACATCCAACTTTGAGTTGAGGCATGTCTTTACAAGTCTGGTTGTGCATGGCTTTCACAACCCTAATTGAATTAACAAATCTTTCCGTGTTCCTACAGAGACGTGTGTATACAAACTATGTGGATATTTTCGATTGCTATTTGCCTGAAATAAAACTATTAATAACCTGAACTAGTACCAGCGGCTAGAATTCAGTTACTATGTGAAATCATTTTGTTCTTTACTTCAAATAACATTTTCAAATAACGCACAATAGGCTGTAACAAACCCTTTAAAATAAGAAGTAAAAATGTATCATGTCGCCTCCGTAGCGTAGCGGTCAGCATGGTAAGCTGCCGCCCCGGAGGTCCTGGGTTCGATTCCCGGCTCTGCCACGAAATTTGAAAAGTGGTATGAGGACTGGAACGGGGTCTACTCAGCCTCGGGTGTTCCAAATGAGTAGAGGGGGTTCGATTCCCACTTCATCCATCCACGAAGTGGTTTTCCTGGTTTCCCACTTCGTCTTCGGGCAAATGCCGGGATGGTACTGTCCCCGATAATCCGGATAGTAGGCTGTCAGATATCCGCCCCCTCAATCGGATTGCCAATAATCAATCGCACCGGCACAGCTACATCAATGAAAATGGCACTGACAGATACTACCGAGATTAGAGCACAGTAGTTAACATGAAATTATTGTGGAACACACCAAAATATACGGGGGTTCATACTTACCTTTTACTTACCTAGTCAATTTAATCTCGGGTCTGGGTTTTCAACTGGATCACTTAATAGTATGCCCTCACAATAACCTCCACCACGATATTTAAAATGAACCAAGTCGAAACAAGAAAATTTAAACTGCACAATAATTTATTTCACATAAAGAAAATATAATTTAACAAAATTTAACAACAAAATATACGTGGCAATCAGGAGCCATTGTCAATGCAACCATGTCCTCCTGTAGGACTTGTAGACTTCACATACAAGAATGCAGCTTTCTCTAGCTCAAAAGAACGTAATAATAACAACAGTGCACTATGGAATAGATAAGGGAGCTGGGACGAGACATATAGCATTTGTTTCCTTGTTCATGAACTTCACATATTATTTATAACCGCAAGGCTGCTATGTAGATGACCTTGGCCTCTAGCATACAGTTATCTGGCCACGTGCGATACACCCTGCACCGTGTCGCATGCTTGCTTCGTCAAATGGACACACCTGTCCATCCAATGTTAGCATATGCTAGTTACCTCAGAGCCTAGCTCCTTTTCAAAACACTTTAAATGTTCACATCTCAACTCAAATATTATCACGCAAATCTTTTAAATGCTCCGTTCAAATATCAATGGATTACTCTAATAATCCCAAATCTTGTTTAATTGTATATTCCAATTGTTGAACTAGCGTTGTTTAGAGTATAATAACGAAAACGCTTAATGTTTATAACAAACTGTTCATTAATTATTTATAACATTTTAAATTGTTTATAACATTGTCAAACGACAATTGAAAAATTTATACACGCCTCTATTAATCCCGTTCGTTTCAAATTATTATTAAAGATATTTATATAGTTATTTACATTATTTATATTATTTATATTAGAAATACATTAAACCACACGTTTATCCGGTTGATAATTACTTAAATCGTGGTGATATAATCGACCAATGAAGGTTAGTTATATTTAAATTTTATATTCAGGTTTAATAAGATTTAATAATTATTATTTGTGACGGTAATCTCCATTCAAAATCGTTATCTCAAATTATTTAAACACTCTTGTTAATTTTAACAGTAACTTTACATGAATAATTTTCAATGGACCTGAACAATACACTCAGCGGAAAAATACCTCGCTCAAAACGCACAAAATTGCACAAAAATTGGCCCATAATTCATCATATATCTCATTGTATATGGCATCAAAATCTTCCACAATACACACAAAAAACCTCCACTTATAAATTCATCATCTTCATCAATATTACTGTGGGAACCTCCTTCACTTATTACAGGGCATTATTCATCAGCGACTTTTACACGTCCACTGAACTAACGATTATACATCCATAGTTCCTCTTTAAAAATTCTTATATTCATCAATTGTATCAAAAACTGTTATTATATTTAACCTTCGTGGGTTTCATTCATGAATCGATATGAAGTAAAAATTTGCCAGTCACAAATAAATTTAATAGCAAATACGATTAGACACGCCTCCCTGGTCTATCAAAATTGAGATTAATATCATCAAAGTATCGCAGTATAAAAATACTATCTTCAATCAAAGTTCATCTAAACTGCATAAATAATCGAATAGAATACAATTAGACTGTGGACTGCCAACATTATTGTTCCAATCTACAATTGAGAAAAAACTCCTATCAAAAGTTCATTACTATAGTGTACTCAATAAATCGTACTCAAAGTTCATATTTCATAAAATTGTCTATAATGCAATGGTATTTCAGAATTGACGAAAAATGTCTATGTTGCAATCATGTTCATAAAACGACTAGTATTTCCAAGATCGTCGATAAAGTAGTAGATTTTAACGCTCTAAAATCTTTTAATCATTCTTCTTTCTTGGGGATGACAGAAAATTGGTCAAAGTAATTTACTGAATAGAATTACTTTAATAAAATGACACGCTGTCTGAATTCAAATTTGCCATAGAAAATCGTTAACTTTACAGTCAAATCGTGACTACAAAAATATGCAAATTACTGAAAGAATATATATATTATCAGTCTCAACTGATCCAAAATTATTTAAATATGCCAATGACATAATAATGTCTCAATAAATCGTAGAAAAAGGCAAAAATCAGCAAAGTGTACTGAGTACAGAAATATCAAGCAAGAATATGGGGCAAAATATATGGGACAGAAAATATGGGAAAAATGGTTGCTCAGATATCGCTAAATGGCTCAAATAAATCAAGAAACGTTCACGACTACCTTATCTGTTGATTGAAGTTCTAGAGGAAAATTTCCAAAGAAGACTGCTGTTGGTTCCATTTCACCACCGTAAAGATGTGCTCCGACCTCGAACCTGGAACCTGCGCCCTCGAAGAATAGAATAGTTTCCTCCTCCGGAAATTGCACTGCTCCGTGTAGACGATAGACATCCTTCTGACAAAACTCTTCTGTGTGAGCCGGGTCCACCCTGGCCTCTCTTGAAAGTTCCCTGAAGTTCTGGTAGAAATTCGCCATGAAGTTTATTGCAATTATTTCCGCAGAAATGTTCATAATTGTGGAGTATGAAGATATTTCCACTGCCATTTGATGTAATTCAGCGATGGATTACGATGCATGAGTGTAGTTGGATGTTCACTACATGCTCGCTTTTGTAGAATGACGATTAACGAAGCTCCATGCTGCTATTTCACTCCATTGATATATGTCCCAATTGCATTAAAGTTTTAGTCTTCCATCTCCACTTCCGTTATAATAATAGTCGAAAGTACTGCCAGATTATATAGTTCCATTGTAGAATGTAGCGTTGTATCACCAAATGTAATCTTCAGTATCACGGTTGCAATACAAGTGTCAGCCGTAACGTAGAATGTGGTATTATAAAAGTGCTTCTCAGGTGTCGAGAAAATCACTTTTGTCTGCAGTCTTAAAATGCGAATATCTTCCATAGTATAATAGTGAAAATGTTCAACATTCGTACACGCCTCAATATTGTAATGCACAATTGAATTAGCATGAATGTAGTAGCTAACTCTTGATAGATAATCTTGTAGACTCGTTTATGTGTGCGCTCCAAATTCGCCTAGTATTAGTAACCGTAAAATTGTCCTGCTGCACGCTCAATGCTTGTTCGATGCTGTGGGCTCTGCCACACTTGCTAATGACGACTTGCTTCACTTAAGAACTCGAAGTCTGACAATATGAGAATCAGAAAAATGAGCCATGAGAGCCTCCTCTCTGCTGTGCAAGGCCTTTTATCAACTTCTTAAGGGGCGTATCCATCCCTTCCATAGCTTGTTCCTCCGTCATTGCTAGAAGTTCTAACTTTGGCTATACTTGACGGATTTTCAAATTTCAAAAACTCATAATTAATTTCTTCAAAATTCCAAATCAATGCCATAACTGAAAATAGATTTCCACAATTCTGCATGCCAAAAGTAATTAAATATGGTAGTTTCAGTAATCTCCGTCTCCCTCCAAGCTATCATTCATTGGTTCGAGCCTCTCCTCCAATGGCGTAACTTCTTCCTCAGCACAATTCCTTGCTTCCCTGCGACTGCGTCGTAAATGTCAGATCCTTCTCGAACAAACTCATGACGTCACCAAGAATCTCAGCTCATCCAGCCTACTTGCATGAAGTCTGCGTCATCCGTGCCTACGTCATGAATATACACGTCACAACTATGACGGCCATAACTTTATTCACATATGCCAATACAGCCACCGTGGTCTCAGTATAATTCAATTTACGGGGGCATTCTCCCTTCACCACGTTTTAAAAACAGTTGCAAATTGTTTTTAAACTCTCTGTTATAAATATCTGAATTCACTTGAACACGAAATTGAATTATAATTCTACTCTTGTATGATATTTCCTCTATGTTCCTTAATCATAAGTCTCTTCTTCTCTGGGTTGTGTGTGGCTAATGCATTCTTTCCTCTCTACTTTCTCTTCTGTCCTGTATTCCTGTTTTCCAAATTCTGCTGGCTTGTAGAAGGATCAGGATCGATCACTACATCGTGTCTTTTCTTCTGGTTTTCAGCTTCCTTCTCTCGTAATTCCTTCAAATACTGCTGACTTTCTTTCTCTCTCTCTTGATACTTGTCCGGTGTCATAACCTGACCTTGAGAATTCTGATTCCGATTCTGGTACTGGTTATTTCTGTTGTAGTTCCTATTGTACCCATTGTTATTATAATATCTACCTCTTCCGTTATTATAATTCCCTCTATTGTTATTCCAGCCTCGTCTTTGCTGATATGGACGGTAACCTTGTGATCTGTTGTTGCGAAAATAATTGTTCCTGTGAGGACCTACATTTTCAGTTTTCTCTTCAGCAGGCGTATCAGTTTGCTGAACTTGATCCAAGTAGACTCTATTAATGTCTTTGAATTCGTGCCTCTGACCTTTTTGAACCAAATTTGGCATCGGACTCGTGTAGTCAAGCCTTCTCAATAGTTCGTCCATACTGGTCAAATCCCTGATATTTGACGATATAATAAGCCTTCTTACCTCCACAGGTAGCATACGTGAAATAGCATCTATCAACTGCTCTGTCGACAATGGGGGTTGTAAGAATCTCAAGCGCGATAACTGGCTCGTGAAGAAATCAGCGTACCGTGTTGGAAGAGTACCCGAATACTTCCTCGAGTATACCTCAGCTCTTAATGAATTTTGTGCTTCTATTGACCAGAATCGTTTTATCAGTGCCTCTGCAAATTCATCGAAATTACTAAAAGTGTACCGAAATGCTCGGAACCACTCAAGGGGTCCTCCAGCTAGACATCTTTCTACGATTCTCATTTCTCTTTATCTAGGAATATGGGCTTCAATAAAATAGTCTTTCAGGTTTGTGATATACTCTATCGGTGTTAGACTATCTGTATTACGAAATTTCTGAGGCTTGTCCTCAAAGTTTCGGATGACTGTCACATTTCTTGGATATGAATCCATGTAATTCTTCCCACTATCACGATATTTCCATTCAGGTTCAATATTCCTATCCTCTTCTTCTTCCCGGAATCTGAATATACGTTCCTCAGGACTAATATTCTCTCTTCAGTAGCGAGGTTACATCTTCTCACGTAATTCCTATTATCTTCACAAGTCAATCCTTCTGGATCCTTATCTGTGATTTCCGTGATGACTTTCCTAATCAACTCTTCTTTATACGTTTCCATCATGCTAGCTTCTCCTAGTTTTAAATTCTGAAGTTTGCTCGTAGTTTCATTGACATCAGAGACAACCTTATGAATTTGTTCCTCTAACGCGGTTTTTAATGCTTGCACGTCCTGGCCTATTTGAGTTCTATCCTCTACCTGCTTTCCGGATAGCGAATCCATCCTTATACTCAAATCCTTTCTAATTTGAACTACTTCAGTATTTATATCTACCTGTGTACTGGCAAGTTTTCGTTCAATTCGCTCCTGAATCTGATTGACATGTTCCCCACTTGACCTGTTCCATTCATCTTTCCAAACTGTTACATTTGCTGTTAACATTTCAGCAATATCTACTTCAATGTCTTCCTTAAGTAAACGATTATGATCTAAGACTTGGGTTCTCATGACCTCTACATCATATTTCAATCCAGCTAGAGAAGCTGTTGTACTAACAGACTCGTCAACCAATCTAGTTGTTAACGCACTAATGTTACGAGTACAAAGCGTTTTTGAAGTTTCAATTTCTTCTCTAACCTTATTAACATCAGTTTGAACTTTGGCAATGTCTACAAAAACTGTATTAACTTCTATTTGCATCTTATTGATATCGCTTTGCATATCATTAACATCAGAATGAATATTATTTATGTCTACTTGAACGTTTGACACATCGGTTCGAACATTTCTAATCTCTCTTTGAACTTCTTCTACCTTGTCTTGTACAGTAGCAACATCATTCCTAACAACGATTACTTCTGCTCTAGCACATGAAATATCACCCCGGATATTAGCAATATCAAGATTCAACATAGTAAGGTCTTTCTGGACTGAATCAACTTTTCCCTGTACATTGGAAACATCAATCTTAACATCTGAGACATCTTTATGGACATTGGATAAATCTACTTTAACATCTGAGACATCCTTGTGAATGTCAGTCACGGCATTCTGGATTCCCTGGGTACTGGTCTGTAAATGCGACACATTATTTTCCAAGTTTGCAGAACTGGTCTGAAGAACTTTCATATTCTCCTCCATTCGACTAGTATTCCTAGCTTCCATCTCCCTCACACTTTCATCCAGCCTAATAGACAAATTACTAGCATTCTCCTCCATCATTTGCTTCATTCGACTAGCATTTCTAGCTTCCATCTCCTCCAACATCTTTCTTATACTCTCATCTGCCATCTCAATAATATTTCAATAATAGACTGCGTTAGGGACATACATCAAACAGAGCAAGATAACAACATCTGAGCAACATCTTTCACCATATATATGTTTGAGCAATTTTCTGTCTTAAATCTAACTTATAATTACCTTATAATTAACTTTCGTAGACACTTCATGTTGAAACAATCTCAAGCACATGTTCAAATTTCTTTGGTTCATTTTAAAATATCCTAACACAAATAATTTACATTTACAATCCAAATAGTTTAATTTTATCTTTAATATGACTAAACATGTCATAAGCCAGTCAAATAAACTAAGACTCCAGATCATAAGCGATTTTTCTAAGTTTCCAGCCTATTTAACCTCTCTCAGGTTGTATAAGATCTGATCTTTTCTGAGTGTAATTTTCCTAATACAACACAACAGTTAATCCCTATATAATCACACTCTCAAATTCTACAATTGGCCAAGACATCTAACAAAGAATCAACCTCTTTATTTGAGTCTTCACAATCCCATAGACATCGATAACTTGGTAATCCAATGTTATTCGAACACTCCACACGTTGGGCGCCAATCCTACTGTCCCCGATAATCCGGATAGTAGGCTGTCAGATATCCGCCCCCTCAATCGGATTGCCAATAATCAATCGCACCGGCACAGCTACATCAATGAAAATGGCACTGACAGATACTACCGAGATTAGAGCACAGTAGTTAACATGAAATTATTGTGGAACACACCAAAATATACGGGGGTTCATACTTACCTTTTACTTACCTAGTCAATTTAATCTCGGGTCTGGGTTTTCAACTGGATCACTTAATAGTATGCCCTCACAATAACCTCCACCACGATATTTAAAATGAACCAAGTCGAAACAAGAAAACTTAAACTGCACAATAATTTATTTCACATAAAGGAAATATAATTTAACAAAATTTAACAACAAAATATACGTGGCAATCAGGAGCCATTGTCAATGCAACCATGTCCTCCTGTAGGACTTGTAGACTTCACATACAAAAATTCAGCTTTCTCTAGCTCAAAAGAACGTAATAATAACAACAGTGCACTTTGGAATGGATAAGGGAGCTGGGACGAGACATATAGCATTTGTTTCCTTGTTCATGAACTTCACATTTTATTTATAACCGCAAGGCTGCTATGTATATGACCTTGGCCTCTAGCATACAGTTATCTGGCCACCTGCGATACACCCTGCACCGTGTTGCATGCTTGCTTCGTCAAATGGACACACCTGTCCATCCAATGTTAGCATATGCTAGTTACCTCAGAGCCTAGCTCCTTTTCAAAACACTTTATATGTTCACATCTTAACTCAAATATTATCACGCAAATCTTTTAAATGCTCCGTTCAAATATCAATGGATTACTCTAATAATCCCAAATCTTGTTTAATTGTATATTCCAATTGTTGAACTAGCGTTGTTTAGAGTATAATAACGAAAACGCTTAATGTTTATAACAAACTGTTCATTAATTATTTATAACATTTTAAATTGTTTATAACATTGTCAAACGACAATTGAAAAATTTATACACGCCTCTATTAATCCCGTTCGTTTCAAATTATTATTAAAGATATTTATATAGTTATTTACATTATTTATATTATTTATATTAGAAATACATTAAACCACACGTTTATCCGGTTGATAATTACTTAAATCGTGGTGATATAATCGACCAATGAAGGTTAGTTATATTTAAATTTTATATTCAGGTTTAATAAGATTTAATAATTATTATTTGTGACGGTAATCTCCATTCAAAATCGTTATCTCAAATTATTTAAACACTCTTGTTATTATTTTAACAGTAACTTCACATGAATAATTTTCAATGGACCTGAACAATACACTCAGCGGAAAAATACCTCGCTCAAAACGCACAAAATTGCACAAAAATTGGCCCATAATTCATCATATATCTCATTATATATGGCATCAAAATCTTCCACAATACACACAAAAAACCTCCACTTATAAATTCATCATCTTCATCAATATTACTGTGGGAACCTCCTTCACTTATTACAGGGCATTATTCATCAGCGACTTTTACACGTCCACTGAACTAACGATTATACATCCATAGTTCCTCTTTAAAAATTCTTATATTCATCAATTGTATCAAAAACTGTTATTATATTTAACCTTCGTGGGTTTCATTCATGAATCGATATGAAGTAAAAATTTGCCAGTCACAAATAAATTTAATAGCAAATACGATTAGACACGCCTCCCTGGTCTATCAAAATTGAGATTAATATCATCAAAGTATCGCAGTATAAAAATACTATCTTCAATCAAAGTTCATCTAAACTGCATAAATAATCGAATAGAATACAATTAGACTGTGGACTGCCAACATTATTGTTCCAATCTACAATTGAGAAAAAACTCCTATCAAATGTTCATTACTATAGTGTACTCAATAAATCGTACTCAAAGTTCATATTTCATAAAATTGTCTATAATGCAATGGTATTTCAGAATTGACGAAAAATGTCTATGTTGCAATCATGTTCATAAAACGACTAGTATTTCCAAGATCGTCGATAAAGTAGTAGATTTTAACGCTCTAAAATCTTTTAATCATTCTTCTTTCTTGAGGATGACAGAAAATTGGTCAAAGTAATTTACTGAATAGAATTACTTTAATAAAATGACACGCTGTCTGAATTCAAATTTGCCATAGAAAATCGTTAACTTTACAGTCAAATCGTGACTATAAAAATATGCAAATTACTGAAAGAATATATATATTATCAGTCTCAACTGATCCAAAATTATTTAAATATGCCAATGACATAATAATGTCTCAATAAATCGTAGAAAAAGGCATAAATCAGCAAAGTGTACTGAGTACAGAAATATCAAGCAAGAATATGGGGCAAAATATATGGGACAGAAAATATGGGAAAAATGGTTGCTCAGATATCGCTAAATGGCTCAAATAAATCAAGAAACGTTCACGACTACCTTATCTGTTGATTGAAGTTCTAGAGGAAAATTTCCAAAGAAGACTGCTGTTGGTTCCATTTCACCACCGTAAAGATGTGCTCCGACCTCGAACCTGGAACCTGCGCCCTCGGAGAATAGAATAGTTTCCTCCTCCGGAAATTGCACTGCTCCGTGTAGACGATAGACATCCTTCTGGCAAAACTCTTCTGTGTGAGCCGGGTCCACCCTGGCCTCTCTTGAAAGTTCCCTGAAGTTCTGGTAGAAATTCGCCATGAAGTTTATTGCAATTGTTTCCGCAGAAATGTTCATAATTGTGGAGTATGAAGATATTTCCACTGCCATTTGATGTAATTCTGCGATGGATTACGATGCATGAGTGTAGTTGGATGTTCACTACATGCTCGCTTTTGTAGAATGACGATTAACGAAGCTCCATGCTGCTATTTCACTCCATTGATATATGTCCAAATTGCATTAAAGTTTTAGTCTTCCATCTCCACTTCCGTTATAATAATAGTCGAAAGTACTGCCAGATTATATAGTTCCATTGTAGAATGTAGCGTTGTATCACCAAATGTAATCTTCAGTATCACGGTTGCAATACAAGTGTCAGCCGTTGCGTAGAATGTGGTATTATAAAAGTGCTTCTCAGGTGTCGAGAAAATCACTTTTGTCTGCAGTCATAAAATGCGAATATCTTCCAAAGTATAATAGTGAAAATGTTCAACTTTCGTACACGCCTTAATATTGTAATGCACAATTGAATTAGCATAAATGTAGTAGCTAACTCTTGATAGATAATCTTGTAGACTCGTTTATGTGTGCGCTCCAACTTCGCCTAGTTTTAGTAACCGTAAAATTGTACTGCTGCACGCTCAATGCTTGTTCGATGCTGTGGGCTCTGCCACACTTGCTAATGACGACTTGCTTCACTTAAGAACTCGAAGTCTGACAATATGAGAATCAGAAAAATGAGCCATGAGAGCCTCCTCTCTGCTGTGCAAGGCCTTTTATCAACTTCTTAAGGGGGGTATCCATCCCTTCCATAGCTTGTTCCTCCGTCATTGCTAGAAGTTCTAACTTTGGCTATACTTGACGGATTTTCAAATTTCAAAAACTCATAATTAATTTCTTCAAAATTCCAAATCAATGCCATAACTGAAAATAGATTTCCACAATTCTGCATGCCAAAAGTAATTAAATATGGTAGTTTCAGTAATCTCCGTCTCCCTCCAAGCTATCATTCATTGGTTCGAGCCTCTCTTCCAATAGCGTAACTTCTTCCTCAGCACAATTCCTTGCTTCCCTGCGACTGCGTCGTAAATCTCAGATCCTTCTCGAACAAACTCATGACGTCACCAAGAATCTCAGCTCATCCAGCCTACTTGCATGAAGTCTGCGTCATCCGTGCCTACGTCATGAATATACACGTCACAACTATGACGGCCATAACTTTATTCACATATGCCAATACAGCCACCGTGGTCTCAGTATAATTCAATTTACGGGGGCAGTACCTTCTTCAAGGCCACGGCCGCCTCCTTCCCTCTTCCTTGCCTATCCATCCTGACCATCCATTACCTTCCCTCATGAGGCCCCTGTTCGCTTTGCAGGTGAGGCCGCCTGGGCGAGGTGCCAATCACACCTCACCAGTTGTATCCACTCCGATTAGATGTTCCCAGCTCTAGGACACTACCCGTAGAGGCGGTAGTGGTGAGTTCCCTCGCTGAGTCCGTGGGTTCCACCAACCTGGAGGGTAAACGACTAAGAAGAGAAAAAAAGCAGAAAAATGTATCATAGTATCATCCTGTCATTCTTCAAATTCGATGCGCATAGAATGCCAATAGTATACTATCAATGGAGTCCCATGTAGACCAGTCATGAAATCTAGTGGAGAAATATTGAACAATATAATCCTAACCGGGCGAGTGCATTCTAGCGGCCATAAGAAGAAACTTTTCAATAAAATCTGGAAGTTAATAAGTAGGCCGGCGTGCAGTAACCTTTTTGGCTGCTAGATGTCTCGAGCAAATCTGCTGGCGAATTATGTTTTAATTAAATATATGTTTTGCACCGTAATATGCACAATATAAGGCTTAATTTTAAAATGTCTGAGTCATTACAAAGCAACAAATATGTAAAATTTCAAACTAAAAACCAAACACTGATGGGGTTTGAACCATAGTCATATGAATGACAGACTAACGCTTTACCACGGAGCCATTTGTGCCAACGAACATTGATCTATATAAAATGACTTACATAGAACTTGTTAGCAAATAATGATTTAGACCTAACGATTTCATCAGTGGAGTATATTATTTATGTATAAAGCATATCATACTAAGTTTATTTATTTTGTATCAGTACGCTATATTGCATGCAATACTCAAATTAGTGAAATATAAGTCAGGCACAAGATATCCGCTGCCATCTTGTCTTCTTACCGAGACGACCCAGCTTTTTAAAATCACTTCTGCACTATAGTATTACAAAATAAACTTTTAATTTCGAACGTGCCTCTTCCTTTAGAACAGTTAAATCGATTATCGGCTCCATAATTGGAACTGGTGGGTCCCATGATATGGATTATAAAGTTTGCATAATTCACACGGCCGCCATCCTAAAATGGTACGGCGGATGACCTTGTAGTTTGGTCACAAGACGCGTCCTATATGAAGGTATGTTATTCCCAAATTTGGTAGAGATCGGATAATTTGGTTAGTCGCTATTTGATTTTACGTTTTGAACGTTTGAGTGGCCGCCATTCAGATTTGGTAAAGATGGCGGCGATATAAAACATGACACTGAGGTGCCCTTTGCTTGTTCTACCTCTGTACCGAATTTCGTTCAATTCGGTTTCACCATGTTCGAATTGATAGGGGGGGACAGACATTCAGAGTACACACACTCACACACACACATACACACACACAGACCCACACACACACATACACACACACAGTCAGACACACAATTTTTGGCCCTGTAGTGATCTCATAAGTCTACTTTCATTTTTTGCAAAAATCGAACGTACAGTAGGCTAATATGTCAATCGGTGTTCGACCGTTTTTATCGGTTTATCGGTGTAAATTAATAGGTGAAAGGGGTGAAAATTGGGGGTTGAAGGATTCTTTCGGAGCATGTATTCTCATTCAACATAGGCGATAAGGTTGAAATTCAGCGGGAAAAGCAGCTAAAAATATAAGTAAATGGGTGTTCAACCGTTTCTTCATAAATCCAATTTAAGGGGCCCATGGGGAGGGGTGAATTTCTGGAAAAAAAAAAGAGGAAAGAAAGTGTCCTAACTGATGGACTCACTTTCTCACTCATCAAACTCAGCTTAAAATAAGTAAATAGGTGTTCGACCGTTCTATTCAAAAATCCAATTTAAGGGGTTCATGGGGAGGGGTGAAATTCTCAAAAATAAATGAAAGAAAATGTCCTGACTGGCTCACTCACTCATCATCGCCCAGTCAAAATTATTGAAGTTAGAAACATGAAATGTTGGGGATATGTTCCTTGTATGTCGATAACGTCCACCAAGGAAAGAGTTTTGGATATTCAGGTTCTAAACAGGTGTTAAGGGGGTAAACGTGCATTACATTGAATAACAATATCTCACGAGTGGTTTTATTTGGGCATGAGATACATGGCATATATACTAATCATTAAAAATAAGCTGACACATGTCTAATTGTTTTTTGATGTGGTGTATATTATGAAAGTGGGGGTTGAAAGATTCCTAAGGGAGCGTGTATCTCTTAAACGACATAGGCGAGGAGTTTTTAAACTCGGAGAAAATCAATCAGCTTAAAATTAAATAAATGAATAAATAATTAAAATAAATAGGTGTTCGACCGTTTTTTCATAAATCCAATTTAGGGGCCTATGGGGAGGGGGGAATTCTGGAAGAAAAACATCCACTAAGGAAGGATTTTTGGATGTTCACTCTCATCGACCAACCAAAACTATGAAAGTTAGAAGAATGATATTTTGGGGATATGTTTGTTGTGTGTCGAAAACGTCTACTAAGGAGGGATTTTTAGCCTATTTTCAATTTTGAAAAAATAGGCTTATGAGATCACCTTTTGTCCGTGTGTCTGTGCGTGTGTGTGTGTGAGGTGTGTGTGTGTCCCCCCTTAATAACTTTTAAACGGCTGGAGCGACATCAATGAAACTCGGTAAGTTCATAGTACTATTATGGGCAACCTCGACCGTGCCCTTCAAATTTCGTTACGTCCCACCAATCCAAGATGGCGGCTGTGCGAAATATTTCACCAGCATTCAATATCTCCGAAACTATTACCGATATCACCCTGGAATTTATTACGGTGATAAAGGGAACTACTAGAAGTTCACCTATGTGACTTTTGAAACCTGGTAACTACAAAACCAACATGGCGGCCACGCGAATTTGCGACATTTAAATAGACGTTTCTCGCGATTTAACCAACCAAACACAATAAAACTTCGTACAGTATATTTTTATACACATTGTAATGCACCGACATCTAACTTGGTTCAATTGTATATATAACCACAAGATGGCGGATGAGCGAAATATTTCACCGGCATTCTATATCTCTGAAACTATTAGCTGTATCATCCTGAAATTTTATACGGAGATAAAGGGCACTACTGGAAGTTCATCTATAAGACTTTCAAAAAGCGGTTAACTACAAAACGAACATGGCGGCCAAGCGAATTTGAAAATTTTAAATAGACCTTTCTCGCAATGACATCTGGTACAGGAAATGTTTATACACATTGTAATGCACTGGTATCTAATTTAGTACAATTGTTTACATAACCTCAAGATGGCGGCTGTGCGAATTTTAAAATTAAGTTTTTATTTCTTGTATCGTAATCAAGCGATCGAAGTGAAAGTTTGAATAATGAACCTACGCCATAATTTTCCTTCAATGGTACATGACTATGGCCTATACATTTAACAATCCAACATGGCGACCATCTGAAATATTCAGACGACTCAGAATATCTACGAGTCTATTATAGCAATCAAACTGATTTTTTTATATTCATGGGGGCTATGAACTTAAGTTCACCTATAAGACTTGAAATAACCTGGTGATCACAAATCCAACATGGCGGCGACGCGAAGAATAAATATTCACATGGACGTTTCTCGCAATTTAACCATAGGAGTGCAGTTAAACTTGGTACAGTAAATCCTTTTACGAATGTTAATCCACTGGCATCTAATTTATTTCAATTGTTTCCATAACCACAAGGTGGCAGCTGTGCGAAATTTTAAAATTTCCTCATTACTTCTTGTGTCCTAATCATGCGATTGAAGTTTGAATGCTACACGTACACAATAATCTTCATATAACATTACATAACTCTAGGACCTACATATATAAAATCCTACATGGCGACCATCCGAAATATTTAGTCGGTTCTCAATATCTACGAATCTATTACAGCCATCCAACTGAAGTTTTGTATGTTGATATTGGCAGTTAACATATGTAGGATATATGAAAATAGGCTGTATAGTTCTTCACGGACCTACTTGTTGGATATTCAGGTTCTAAAGGGGTATTAACGGGGTTAAACCTGCATTTCATTGAATAACAATATGACACGACTATGACGCGAGCGAAGCGAGACTGAACAAGTAGTTCCGTGAAGAACTATACAGCCTAATTTCATATATCCTACTTATGTTAATTGCCACTATCAACATACACAATTTCAGTTTGATTGCTGTAATAGATTCGTAGATATTGAGAACAGACTAAATATTTCGGATGGTCGCCATGTTGGATTTTATATATGTAGGTCCTAGAGATATGTACTGTTACATGCAGATTATTGTGAGCGTGTAGTATTCAAATTTCAATCGCATAATTTGGACACAAGAAAAAACAAGGAGATTTTAATTTTTTTCACAGCTGCCATCTTGAGGTTATGGAAACAATTGAAATAAATTAGATGCCAGTGGATTAACATTCGTATAAGGATTTACTGTACCAAGTTTCACTGCACGCGGATGGTTCAATTGCGAGAAACGTCCATGTGAATATTTATAATTCGCGTCACCGCCATGTTGGATTTGTGATCACCAGGTTATTTAAAGTCCTATAGGTGAACTTAAGTTCATAGCCCCTATGAACATTAAGAAATGCAGTTTGATTGCTAAAATAGATTCGTAGATATTCAGTATCGTCTGAATATTTCGGATGGTCGCCATGTTGGATTGTTAAATGTATAGGCCATAGAGTCATATACCATTAAAGGAAAATTATTGCGTAGGTTCATTATTCAAACTTTCACTTCGATCGCATGACTACATCACAATAAATAAAATCTTAATTTTAAAATTCGCACTGCCGCCATCTTGAGGTTATGTAAACAATTGAACTAAATTAGATACCAGTGGATTAAAATGTGTATAAATATTTCCTGTGCCAGGTTTCAGTGCGCTTGGAACATTAAATCGCGAGAAAGGTCTATTTAAAATTTTCAAATTCGCTTGGCCGCCATGTTCGTTTTGTAGTTAACCGGTTTTTGAAAGTCTTATAGATGGACTTCCAGTAGTGCCCTTTATTTCCGTACAAAATTTCAGGGTTTTACCGCTAATAGTTTCAGAGATATAGAATGCCGGTGAAATATTTCGCACATCCGCCATCTTATGATTTTGTAAACAATTGAACGAAGTTAGATGTCGGTGCATTACAATGTATATAAACATATACTGAACCAAGTTTCATTGCGTTTGGTTGGTCAAACCGCGAGAAACGTCTATTTAAAAGTCGCAAATTCGCTTGGCCGCCATGATGGATTTGTAGTTACCAGATTTTCAAAAGTCACATAAGTGAACTTATAGTAGTTCCCTCTATCACCATAAAAAATGTCAGGGTAATATCGGTAATAGTTTCGGAGATATTGAATGCTCGTGAAATATTTCGCACAGCCGCCATGTTGGATTGGTGAGTGGTAACAAAATTTGAAGGGCACGGTCGAGGTCGCCGGGAATAGTGCTATGAACGTTCCGAGTTTCATTGAAATCGCTCCAGCCGTTTAGATTTTATTAGGGGGGGACACACACACGAATCACACACACACACACACACGCACACACACACGGACAAAAGGTGATCTCATAAGCCTATTTTTTCAAAATTGAAAATAGGCTAAAAAGGGGTGGTGTGTGTCGGTGTATTATTCAATCGCTCAAGTACCACTGGTCCGATTTACATGAATTTTACATGGAAGTAGCTGATTTACCTGGTTAAGATATAGGCTACTTTTGATTTCAATGTTTTTCACTATTTAAAGATGGCGACCATTTTAGTGACGTCACTACACCCTTTGGTTTCAAACTCTCATATTTCCATTTCAAATAAAACGAGAACGCTAAGAAATAGCAAACTTTTGATGGCATAATCGAGGTTTAAAATTACATTTTCTATCCGAGAGGTATCTCCAACGGTTAGCGAGTAAAACCTAAATTTGTGCTATAAAACACGGTCATCGCCGAGCGGTGTAGTTGGACAAAATATTCCATCCTTAATCTCCCTCTGTGCAGCACCTCGCCTATCCCCTGTTTTAACTGTCACCCCCGCATTTTAATTTATTTATGACGCGTAGCGAAGCACGGGTCCTTCAGCTAGTATTATATAAAATTGGACAATTATGAAAGTAATGCAAAGCGATCATCACACTGTTACACTACCATCATAACTGAGCAAAATGGATGGAACTGTAGTGACGTTCTAGGATATGCTTCTGGCTGGGGATGAGCGGAGTTAAATCAGAACTAATTGTGATTTTGCTTTTGAGTTTGTAGATTGTTTCCTATTTTTTTTGTATTTGGTTTTGAGTTTGGTTGGTTGGTTCCTTAGTTTAGGGGCTGCAACAACGCGGTCATGTAGCCCCGTGTACTTTGGGTGTGTGTAGAATCTGTCTGATAACCGGTGTTAATTGTGATGACTGTACTAGTGTGTGTATCTGTTTTTTTTAAATTCAAGTAGGGACTGCAACTTTGAATTTTCAAATAGTTCCTACTTTTGCCGCCAAACGCCACCGTCAACGACTACTAGGCCTAGTTCAGAACTAGCTACTAGACGCCACCGCAGTCGGCTCTTGGCAACGAACGTAGCAACCTAAGAGCGTTGTTTACATTCTTAACCTATCCAATTTAGTTTCACACAGGTGTAATTAGTGGAAAGATCTTTAACATGCCATAAATCTATGACATGGGACCGCCGGCTTTACTTCCCCTCCGAAGGAAGGCATACTGAGTGATTTTTAACGCTCTTAAAAATCCGACGGCTTCGGCCGGGTTTGAACCCGCTATCTTGGGCACAGAAGCTCAGCATGCTACGGTTTTGAGTTTGTTTTCTGCTTTTGCATTTGTTTCTGAATTTTGCTTTTTGCTTCGTAATTTCGGTTTTGTGTTTGTTTTCAGGTTTTGTTTTTGAATGTTGCGTTTTGCTTTCTTTTTTGACATTTGTTTGGTTTTGTGTTTATTTTTGAATTTTGATTTTTACTTTCTGATTTGGTCATTCATTTGGTTTTCCTTTTTTCGTTGTGCGGGAGACAAAATAAGACGATCAATGAAACACGTTTTCATGTATGATCTCGATAGCATTTGATACCTCTCAATGTGTCTAACACTAAATATTTTACACGAGTGATGATAAATGTTCTGAATTAATAAACGCACATAATCCAATACTTTGTCAACATCCGAAAATTGGCTTGTTTTAAAATACAAATTTCAACAAATTACTTTTTTTTTTAATTATTTTGCTCTGGGGAGGGATTGATGCCCCTTTTCACCCTCCACAGTTATGCCTCTGAGCACAGTTCCTTGTTCACTAGTGCATTACGGTAGTTGAAATTCTGTAGTGGCAATATTCGTAGGCTACGTAAAAGAAACGGAAAGACAAACTAATCATCTATGAGTTAAACCATGAGTCGCTCACGTGACCGGAAATATATCTATACGAGTAAAATCTAGGCGAACAAGCTGCAGTAGGCTACGAGGACTGGAAGGAAGAGACAGTCAGTCTAAAAGACTGGACTTTATATCATTTTAAATGCTGAAAAATGCTAGAAAAGGTCTTGACATGTTAGATGATCAAGAAACAATGAGAACGCTAGAAAGTTACAAGTCATGAGGGAGCTGTAGCGTGCGGTGAAAGGAGGGAGCTGGCTGAATTACGTCACGCTTGCCGTGTCGTTGCCGTCTCGTAACTCCAGAGCTCACCAGTGAACTCAGTACACATGCACCAAGCGGTACTATGACGTCACACACCTCAGTGCATTCTCGGTACATTTCGTGACGTCACGTAACGTAACGACGATGTCGACTACGTCATTTAAAATGATAAAAATTATATTAATATTTAATCTTACATATAAAAGTAAAAGTCTGTATGTATGTATGTGGGTGGGTTGGCTCCGTATACAAATCTACACCGTTCCACCAATCTCAACCAAATTTTGCATACACATAGTTTAGGACCCAGAAAGAACAGCTGGCTACATGAATTTTTGATAGCCTTTCTCATTCTTCTGATTTAGGCCCTTTTGCACTCGAGCAAAGGCTAATCTATATATATAAAGCACAAAGTTTGTCTGTCTGTCTGTCTGTCTGTCTGTTATGTATACAAATCTACACCGTTTCACCGATCTGAACCAAAATTTGTATACTTACCCTTTGGAACCCAGCGGGTAACCCCGTCAACATTAAATTTCGGACAGACCACCCCATGCCCTGCATTTAGGCCCTTTTGCACAAATCTACACCGTTTCACCGATCTCAACCAAAAGTTGTATATTTACCCTTTGGAACACTACGACTAACACTGTCTGCTTGAAATTGCGGAGAGGCTACTCCATCCCATGCATTTAGGCCCTTTGGCACAAATCTATACCGTTTCACCGATCTCAACCAAAATTTGTATATTTACCCTATGGAACACTGCGACTAACATTGTCTGCTTGAAATTTCGGACAGACCACGCCATTCTCTGCATTTAGGCCCTTTTTGCACAAATCTACACCGTTTCACCGATCTGAACAAAAATGTGTATACTTACCCTCTGGAACCCTGCGAGTAACACTGTCTGCTTGAAATTGCGGAGAGGCTACTCCATCCCATGCATTTAGGCCCTTTGGCCCAAATCTACACCGTTCCACCGATCTCAACCAAAATTTGTATATTTACCCTTTGGAACACTACGACTAACACTGTCTGCTTGAAATTGCGGAGAGGCTACTCCATCCCATGCATTTAGGCCCTTTGGCACAAATCTACACCGTTTCACCGATCTGAGCCAAACTTTGTATACTTACCCTTTGGAACCCTGCGAGTAACACTGTCCACTTAAAATTTCGGACAGACCACCCCATTCCCTGCATTTAGGCACTTTGGCACAAATCTACACCGTTTCACCGATCAGAACCAATATTCGTAAACTTACCCTTTGGTACCCAGCGAGTAACACTGTCTGCTTGAAATTGCGGACAGATCACTCCATTCCCTGCATTTAGGCCCTTTGTCCCAAATCTACACCGTTTCACCGATCTCAACCAAAATTTGTATATTTACCCTTTGGAACACTGCGACTAACACTGTCTGCTTGAAATTGCGGCGAGGCCACTCCATCCCTTGCATTTAGGCTGTTTGGCACAAATCTACACCGTTTCACCGATCTGACCCCAATTTTATATACTTACCCGTAGAACCCGACAAGTAACACTGTTCACTTTAAATTTCGGACAGACCACACTATTCCCTGCTTTTTGGTCCTTTGGCAGAAAACTACACCGTTTCACCGATCTCAACCAGATTTTACATAATTACCCTTTGGAACTCGACGAGTAACACTGTCCACTCGAAATTTCGGACAGACCACTCCATTCCACGCATTTAGGCCCTTTGGCACAAATCTACATCGTTCACCGATCGAAAACAAAATGTGTATACTTACCCTTTGGAACCCGATGAGTAACACTGTCCACTTTAAAATTTGGACAGGCCACTCCATTCGTTGCATTTTGGCCCTTGGCACAAAACTACACCGTTTCACCGATCTCAACCAGATTTTACATAATTACCGTTTGGAACTCGACGAGTAACACTGTCCACTCGAAATTTCGGACAGACCACTCCATTTCCCGCATTAAGGCCCTTTGGTACAAATCTACATCGTTCACTGATCGAAAACAAAGTGTGTATACTTACCCTTTGGAACCCGATGCGTAACACTGTCCACTTGAAATTTCTGACATACCACTCCATTCCCTGCATGTAGCTCAGGAATTCCTCGGGGTTGCCAGCTTCCTAACTCACCAGTCATGAGCCCTTGAGGGTGTACCAGAAGTGGTGGGTCTACACACACCCTGCCTCTTTGAGGGCCTTGAGCAGAAGACATGAGATATTATGAAAAGGAAAAGAAGGCAGACCCCTCGAAGAATGAGGGTATCAGGAAAGATGAGACAAAGCCAATTAAGGCGGGAAATTGAAAGACTCCCTAGCCCTCGGATACCCTAATACAGTCTGGGTCGGAAGAGAACAAGAGTTGACCAAGGGAGGCCGACAGGAAAGAGAACTGAAATGAGCCCGGCACCAGGAAGTAGAAGCGATGCCAGACTCAGCTGGGGTTCCGTGGTCGCCAACCCACGTCCCACAAGTTGTGAGACCCTGGGGGGGGGTCAGTTGTGAGAATAGCTTGCTGATTCATCGTTAGATGACTTGAGAGTACTTTCCAGAGCCCGCCGTGTTATCTCCTGCTGTCTATGCTGATGCCAGCACAGGGCCGTTGCGAAACAGTGAGTGATTCCCGGTCAATCTGTATAGGACGGGGAACCCCGAACGTGTGTCATCATATTTCGTCATCATTTGCGATCATCTCAGGTTCGTGCAGCTTGGACCTATATTCTTTGTCTTTGCCGAGCAGTACGCTTTTTCACTAGACGCATCCAGTACAGGCCTAAGCCAGAAAATAAGGTTGAGACTTTGGAAGACATCGAAGCTAGACATCTGAATTACCTATATCAGTTTTAAAATAACACTATGTTCGTTTAGTAGTCATTTTTTCATTACCTTATTATTATCATCATAAGTGCAAATGACCTAGATGTTACGCGCATCATACCAATAATCACCGCCGCATAAAGTCTTTCTCGACTGTGATTTTTAAAATATTTATTTTTGGTTGGTTGGTTCTTAAGTTTAGGGGCTGCGACAACGCGGTCATGTAGCCCCGTGTACTTTGGGTGTGTGTAGAATCTGTCTGATAACCGGTGTTAATTGTGATGACTGTATTAGTGTGTGTTATCTGTTTTAGGTAGATTTCATTAGAAAGCTAACTATTGCAATGGGTCCCATGTTTCGACTTCCGGAAAATTTCGACATATCTTCGCGTTTCACATCCCCCAGACCCCAAAACCACCGTCAGTTCAAAAGTTTATATATAATTTATGTATATATATATATATGTATATATATATGTATATCAGTTTCTTGTGGACACGATAACTGCCGTAATTTTGCACCAATTACTTCGAATTTTTTACCGAAGATGTATACCTATAAAATCTCGGTCAAGTTCGTTACTGGGCTAAATCGGTCGAAGGGGGTGAAAATGGGGGGCTTTTTTCGAAAAAGTGAAATTTCGCTATAACTCTCTTAATACGTGCAATATCGAATCCATTCAAAGTTCATAATATGTGTCGGATAAGTGCCAAAAATTTATGTCAAATAAGATTTTTGATAGCACCAACCATTGACCAAAGGGGTGGAAAAAAGTGGGTTTTTCGGGAAACATTAATCATATCTCTCTTAATAGGCACAATATCAAAACCGTACAAAATGGACAATATTCCCCTAATAATTACCTAAAACTTTTGTCTGAAAGAATTTTTGATATGACCCACCATTACGCCAAGGGACGAGAAAAATGATTTCGGAATTATAAGAAAATGCCAAGAGCTATCAGTGGTTGCCATGGCAACACTACTAAATTGATGAGGCATGGACCATCAGACGTTGCCATGACAACGCACTTGCACGAGATCAGATTCAGTATATCCATCTGATTAAGTGGTTGGTTGGTTGGTTCTTAAGTTTAGGGGCTGCGACAACGCGGTCATGTAGCCCCGTGTACTTTGGGTGTGTGTAGAATCTGTCTGATAACCGGTGTTAATTGTGATGACTGTATTAGTGTGTGTTATCTGTTTGTTAATTTAAGTACTGCAACTAACAATTTTTCAGATAGTTCCTACCTTTGCCGCCAAACGCCACTGTCAACGACTACGAGGCCAAGTTCAGAACTGAGCTACTAGACGCCGCCGCAGTCGGCTCTTGGCAACGAACATAGAAACCTAAGAGCGTTGTATACATTCTTAACCTATCCAATTTAGCTTCACACAGGTGCAATTAGTGGAAGGATCTTTAACATGCCATAAATCTATGACATGGGACCGCCGGCTTTACTTCCCCTCCGAAGGAAGGCATACTGAGGGATATTTAACGCTCTTAAAAAATCCGACGGCTTCGGCCGGGTTTGAACCCGGTATCTTGGGCATAGAAGCTCAGCATGTTACCGACTACGCCACCAAAGCCGCCTGATAAAGTGGGAAGCGGCTTCGGTGACGTAACTGGTAGCATGCTGAATGTCTATGCCCAATGTCGCGGTTTCAAAGCCGGCCGAAGTCGTCGGATTTTCTAAGAGCACTAGAATCCCTCAGTATGCTTTCCTTTGGAGGGGAAGTTCCAACGTTCGTTGCGAGTTGATGGTTGGGGTGGCATCTAGTAGCCAAGTTCACAGCTAGGTGTCGTTGACGGTTGTACCTGGTAGCAACATTAGGAACTACTGCTTGAAATTGACCGTCTGCAGTACTTACATGAATTAAGACTAATACAGCCATTACAATTCACACCGTGTATCAGACAGATTCTACACTCACCCAAAGTACACGGGGTCAGATGACCGCGTTGTCGCAGCCCCTAAACTGAGGAACCAACCAGAGGTAGATTTCGTTAGAAAGCTAACTATTGCAATGGGTACCATGTTTCGACTTCCGGAAAATTTCGACATATCTTCGCGTTTCACATCCCCAGGCCCCAAAACCACCGTCAGTTCAAAAGTTATATATAATTTATGTATGTATATGTATATCAGTTTATTGTGGACACGATAACTGCCGTAATTTTGTACCAATCACTTTGAATTTTTTACCGAATACGTATACCTATAAAATCACGGTCGAGTTCGTTACTGGGCTAAATCGGTCGTTGGGGGGTGAAAATGGGGGGCTTTTTTTTCGAAAAAGTGAAATATTGCTATAACTCTCTTAATATGTGAAATATCGAATCCGTTCAACATTCATACTATGTGTCGGATAAAGCCCAAAAATGTATGTTTGAAGAGTTTTTTTTATAGCACCAACCATTGACCAAAGGGGTGGGAAAAAGTGGGTTTTTCGGGAAACATTAATCATATCTCTCTTAATAGGCACAACATCAAAACCGTACAAAATGGACAATATTCCCATAATAATTACCTAAAACTTTTGTCTGAAAGTATTTTTGATATAACCCACCATTATGCCAAGGGATGAGAAAAATAATTTCGGAATTATAAGAAAATGCCAAGACCTATCAGTGGTTGCCATGGCAACACTACTAAATTGATGAGGGATGAGCCATCAGACGTTGCCAAGATAACGCACTTGCACGAGATCAGATTCAGATTTCCATCTAAGTGTGAAGCGGCTTCGGTGACGTAACTGGTAGCATGCTGAATGTTTATGCCCAAGGTCGCGAGTTCAAAGCCGGCCGAAGTCGTCGGATTTTCTAAGAGCGCCAAAAATCCCTCAGTATGCTTTCCTTTGGAGGGGAAGTTCCAACGTTCGTTGCGAGTTGCTGGTTGCGGTGGCATCTAGTAGCCGAGTTCACAGCTAGGTGTCGTTGACGGTAGTACCTGGTAGCAACATTAGTAACTACTGCTTGAAATTGACCGTCTGCAGTCCTTACCTGAATTACAGACTAATACAGCCATCCCAAAGTACACGGGGTTACATGACCGCGTTGTCGCAGCCCCTAAACTGAGGAACCAACCAAAATCTCTGCGGTAGATATAATTTTGCGTGAAGAAGTAACAGACCGTTACATAGTTGCACATCAGTGTCGAAACCTAGCATAAGGACAGTGTGACCACAAGTATAAAAATGGACCCCAAATGACAAGAAGGTTACCGTTCCCATAAGACAATAAAATGTTTAAAATAAGCATAAAATGACGAAAAACAAAGTTAATTAAGCTCCAATTATAAAATACCTTCTCGCATTAAATGAGGTCTGATCCTTCTACGAAAATCTGCATATTCTGCCTATTTTCGCCTATCCCCAAGTTTGTCCGGTGAAATCTACCTCCGCCTTCCGGCGTGCCGAGAGGACTTTTTTTAATTTAAGTACAAACTGCAACTTAGAATTCTTCAAATAGTTCGTACTTTTGCCGCCAAGCGCCACCGTCAACGACTACTAGGCCAAGTTCGGAACTTAGCTACTAGACGCCACTGCAGTCGGCTCTTGGCAACGGACGTAGACATCTATGAGCGTTGTTTACCTATCCAATTTAGCTTCACACAGGTGTAATTAGTGGAAGGTTCAATAACATGCCATAAATCTGACATGGGACCGTCGGCTTTACTTCCCCTCCGAAGAAAGGCATACTGACGGATTTTTAACGCTCTTAAAATATCCGACGGCTTCGGCCGGGTTTGAACCCGCTATCTTGGGCATAGAAGCTCAGCATGCTACCAAATACGCCACCGAAGCCGCCATATAGTTATTTTTATTACAGTACATTGTGTACATTATACGTTGAAGTGTCAATTCAATACCGGTAGTAGTTTCCCTTATCATCCTCATCATAAGTGCAAATGACCTACAGTAGATGTTAGCCCATTACACCATTAATCACCACACACAATAAGTCTTCCTCGCCTGTGAATTTTGAAATATGTATTTCTATTACGGTAGTTTGTAAGTTTGACGTGTCAATTCAACAGTAGTTTTTATTATCATCCTTATCAAAAGGGCAAATGACCTAGATATTACTCCCTCATTGTCTTTGGGGGCAAATGACTTAGATTTTAAGTCCATTATATTTCTAAGGAGACCTTAAAACATTATCATCATTCCACCGGGCGAAGCCGGGTACTACTGCTAGTCTATATATATAAAAATCAATCTTACGTGATAGTTTGTCTGTGGGTGTGTATGTCTCCTATGCGTTCATATACCATTCGTCCGATTGCGATGAAACTTGGGTGAGATGTTGAGTACACTCCAAGTAAGGTTTCTGACTTAGTAAATCCATTTTACAATAGGTAGCGCACGCGTAGATTCAACAAATGAGCGACGATGCGCGAAGCATTTCAACAAAGTCCCGTATGTGTTCATATACCATTCGTCCGATAGCGATGAAACTTGGGTGAGATGTTGTGTACACTTACGTGAAGGTTTCAAAATTAGTGAATACATTTCACAGTAGATAGCGCACAAGTAGATTCAACAAATGAGCGACGACACGCAATGCGTTTCAACAAAGTCCCGTATGCATTCATATACCATTCGTCCGATAGCTATGAAACTAGGCTGAGATTTTGTGTGCACTCCAGGGAAGGTTTCTAGCTTAGTAAATCCCTTTAAAAATAGGTAGAGCACGAGTAGAATCAACAAATGAGCAACGGCGCGCGAAGCGTTTCAACAAAGTCCCATATAATTTCATATACCATTCATCTGATAGCGATGAAACTTTGGTGAGATGTTGTGTACACTCCAGGGAAGGTTTCTGGCTTAGTACATACATTTTACAATAGGTATCACACCAGTAGATTCAACAAATGAGCGATGACACGCGAAGCGTTTCAACAAAGTCCCGTATAAAGTCGTATACCAGTCGTCTGATAGTGATAAATGTTTGGTGAATTGTTGTGTACACTCCAGGAAAGGTTTCTGGCTAAGTAAATCCATTTTACAATATGAAGCGCACGTTTATATTCAACAAATGAGTGACTACGCGCGAAGCGTTTCGACAACGTCCCGTATACGTTCACATACCATTCATCCGATTGCGATGAAACTTGGGTGAGATGTTGTGTACACTCCAGGGAAGGTTTCTGGCTGAGTATATCCATATTACAATATGTAGCGCAAGAGTAGAATCAACAAATGAGCGACGACACGCGAAGCGTTTCAACCAAGTCCCGTATGCATTCATGTACCATTCGTCCGTAGCTATGAAACTTGGGTGAGATGTTGTGTACACGTCATGGAAAATTTCTGGCTTAGTAAATCCACTATACAATATGCAGCGCACAAGTTGATTCAACAAATGAGGGACGACGCGCGAAGCGTTTCAACAAATTCCCTATAAGGTCATATACCATTCTGCCGTTAGCGGTGAAACTTGGGTGAAATATGGTGGACACTCCAAGGAAGGTTTCTGGCTTAGTAAATACATTTCACAGTAGGTAGCACACGAGTAGATTCGACAAATGAACGACGACATGCGGAGCGTTTCAATACAGTCCCCTATGTCTTCATATCCCATTAGTCCGATAGCGATGAAACTTGGGTGAGATGTTGTGGACACTTACGTGACGGTTTCTAACTTAGTAAATACATTTTACAGTAGGTAGCGCACGAGTAGATTCAACAAATGAGTGACGGAGCACGAATCGTTTAAACAAAATCAGGTATGCGTTCATATACTATTCATCCGATTGCGATGAAACATTGATCAGTTATTGTGTACCCGCCAGGGAAGGGGACTTAGTAAATCCATTTCACAATAAGTAGCGCAAGAGTAGATGAAACAAATGGGTGACGACGCGCGAAGCGTTTCAACAAAATCCCCTATTGCGTTCATATAACATTCTTCGATTGCGATGAAACCTTGATGAGTTATTGTGTACACACCAGGGAAGGGCTTCGACTTAGTAATACATTTCTCAATAGTTAGCGCACGAGTAGATTGAACAAATGAGTGACAGCGCACGAATCGTTTAAACAAAATCCCGTATACGTGCATATACAATTCAACCGATTGCGATGAATCATTGATGAGTTATTGTGTACACACCAGGGAAGGGTTTCGACTTAGTAAATCCATTTCACAACAGGTAGCGTACGAGTAGATTCAACAAATGAGTGACGGCGATGAAACTTTCGAAAGTTGTTGTGCACGCTTCCACGAATGGTTCTAAATTAGAAAATCCATTTTACGATAGCTTAGAGGCAGTTAACATGTAGTGTATCCAAAAGCACTTCAAGAAACAGAATTTCAACGCCAACACTTTCTTTGATTGGCATTGCAACGCATGCCGGGTACAGCTTGTCTATATATATAAAAATCAATGTAACGTGATAGTTTATCTGTGGGTGTGTATGTCTCCTATGCGTTCATATACCATTCGTCCGATTGCGATGAAACTTGGGTGAGATGTTGAGTACACTCCAAGGAAGGTTTCTGACTTAGTAAATCCATTTTACAATAGGTAGCGCACGCGTAGATTCAACAAATGAGCGACGATGCGCGAAGCATTTCAACAAAGTCCCGTATGTGTTCATATACCATTCGTCCGATAGCGATGAAACTTGGGTGAGATGTTGTGTACACTTACGTGAAGGTTTCAAAATTAGTGAATACATTTCACAGTAGATAGCGCACAAGTAGATTCAACAAATGAGCGACGACACGCAATGCGTTTCAACAAAGTCCCGTATGCATTCATATACCATTCGTCCGATAGCTATGAAACTAGGCTGAGATTTTGTGTGCACTCCAGGGAAGGTTTCTAGCTTAGTAAATCCCTTTAAAAATAGGTAGAGCACGAGTAGAATCAACAAATGAGCAACGGCGCGCGAAGCGTTTCAACAAAGTCCCATATAATTTCATATACCATTCATCTGATAGCGATGAAACTTTGGTGAGATGTTGTGTACACTCCAGGGAAGGTTTCTGGCTTAGTACATACATTTTACAATAGGTATCACACCAGTAGATTCAACAAATGAGCGATGACACGCGAAGCGTTTCAACAAAGTCCCGTATAAAGTCGTATACCAGTCGTCTGATAGTGATAAATGTTTGGTGAATTGTTGTGTACACTCCAGGAAAGGTTTCTGGCTAAGTAAATCCATTTTACAATATGAAGCGCACGTTTATATTCAACAAATGAGTGACTACGCGCGAAGCGTTTCGACAACGTCCCGTATACGTTCACATACCATTCATCCGATTGCGATGAAACTTGGGTGAGATGTTGTGTACACTCCAGGGAAGGTTTCTGGCTGAGTATATCCATATTACAATATGTAGCGCAAGAGTAGAATCAACAAATGAGCGACGACACGCGAAGCGTTTCAACCAAGTCCCGTATGCATTCATGTACCATTCGTCCGTAGCTATGAAACTTGGGTGAGATGTTGTGTACACGTCATGGAAAATTTCTGGCTTAGTAAATCCACTATACAATATGCAGCGCACAAGTTGATTCAACAAATGAGGGACGACGCGCGAAGCGTTTCAACAAATTCCCTATAAGGTCATATACCATTCTGCCGTTAGCGGTGAAACTTGGGTGAAATATGGTGGACACTCCAAGGAAGGTTTCTGGCTTAGTAAATACATTTCACAGTAGGTAGCACACGAGTAGATTCGACAAATGAACGACGACATGCGGAGCGTTTCAATACAGTCCCCTATGTCTTCATATCCCATTAGTCCGATAGCGATGAAACTTGGGTGAGATGTTGTGGACACTTACGTGACGGTTTCTAACTGAGTAAATACATTTTACAGTAGGTAGCGCACGAGTAGATTCAAAAAATGAGTGACGGAGCACGAATCGTTTAAACAAAATCAGGTATGCGTTCATATACTATTCATCCGATTGCGATGAAACATTGATCAGTTATTGTGTACCCGCCAGGGAAGGGGACTTAGTAAATCCATTTCACAATAAGTAGCGCAAGAGTAGATGAAACAAATGGGTGACGACGCGCGAAGCGTTTCAACAAAATCCCCTATTGCGTTCATATAACATTCTTCGATTGCGATGAAACCTTGATGAGTTATTGTGTACACACCAGGGAAGGGCTTCGACTTAGTAATACATTTCTCAATAGGTAGCGCACGAGTAGATTGAACAAATGAGTGACAGCGCACGAATCGTTTAAACAAAATCCCGTATACGTGCATATACAATTCAACCGATTGCGATGAATCATTGATGAGTTATTGTGTACACACCAGGGAAGGGTTTCGACTTAGTAAATCCATTTCACAACAGGTAGCGTACGAGTAGATTCAACAAATGAGTGACGGCGATGAAACTTTCGAAAGTTGTTGTGCACGCTTCCACGAATGGTTCTAAATTAGAAAATCCATTTTACGATAGCTTAGAGGCAGTTAACATGTAGTGTATCCAAAAGCACTTCAAGAAACAGAATTTCAACGCCAACACTTTCTTTGATTGGCATTGCAACGCATGCCGGGTACAGCTTGTAAATTCATAAAATATACTCATGAAGGAATGGCAAGGCGGATAGTTTCCATGGCAACATAGCTCAAGTCGAGACACGGCCGACTGGATGCCAGTTGCGCTCTGCACTACCGGTATAGAAAATGAGGAGCTTTATTTGAAATCCCGTTAGTTACTCAACTGCTCACACAGCACTGTCAACCGAGTATAGCATAACAAAGACTTGACACTATCTACTAGATATTTGTCAAATACCACTCACTCACTCACTCACTCACTCACACATTCATCACGAAATCTCAGAAACCACCCAACGGATTGGAATGAAATTTGGTATGCAGCTTCCCCAAGGGCCGTAAACGCCCACTAAGAAAGGATTTTTGGATATTCAGGTTCTAAAGGGGAGTTAAGGGGGTAGACCTGCATTTCATTGAACAGCAATATCTCCCGACTGGTTTCATTGGGGAATGTGATACTCGGCATATAAACTCATCATTAAAAATAAGAAGACATATGTCTGAGGGTTTTTCGATGTGGTGTATATTATGAGGTGAAAGGGGTGAATAGTGGGGGTTGAAAGATTCCTAACGGAGCCTGTATCTCTTAAACGACATAGGCGAGGAGTTTGAAACTCAGCGGAATAAAATCAGCATAAAAATAAGTAATTAGGTGTTTGACCGTTTTTTCATAAATCCAATTTAAGGGGCCCATGGGGAGGGGTGAAATTCTGGGGGAAAAGAACAGGAAAGAAAGTGTCCTAACCGATTGATCACTCGCTCTTCAAACTCAGGGGGAAAAACTGCTTAAAAATAAGTAAAGTGCGTTCGACAGATTTTTTTTGATAAATCAAGGGGTTCATTGGGAGGGGTGAAATTCTGAAGAAAAAAAAATTGAAAGAAAATGTCCTGACTCACTCACACACTCATCATCGCCCAGCCAAAAATATTGAGGTTGGAAACATGGTATTTTCGGGATATGTTCGTTGTATGTCAAAACCATACACAAAGGGAGGATTTTTGAATATCCAGGTTCTAAAGGGGTCTTAAGGGGGTTAAACCTGCATTTCATTGAATAACAATATCTCACGTGTGGTTTCATTTGTGGATGTGATACTCGGGATATAAACTAATCATTAAAAATAGCAGACATATGTCTAAGGGTTTTTCGATGTGGAGTATTATTATGACGTGAAAGGGGTGAAAAGAGGGGGTTGAAGGATTCCTAACGAAGCGTGTAGGCCTATCTCTTAAACGACATAGGCGAGAAATTTGAAACTCAGCGAAAAAAAATGAGTTTAAAAATTAAGTAAATCGGCGTTCCACAGCTTTTCCATAAATTAATTTAAGGGGCCAATGGGGTGGGGTGAAATTCTGGGGGGAAAAAGGAGAGAAAGTGTCCTAACTGACTGACTAACTCACTCACTCATCAACCTCAGGGGAAAAAGACAGCTTAAAAATAAGTTAATAGGTGTTCAAGCTTTTTTTCATCAATCCAATTTAAGGGGCCCATGGGAAGGGGTGAAATTCTGGTAAAAATAATTGAAAGAAAATGTTCTGTCTGACTCACTCACTCATCACGCCCAGCGAAAACTATTAAAGGTCGAAACATGAAATTTTGGGAATATGTTCGCTGTATGTCGAAAACTTCAACTAAGGGATGATTTTTGTATATTCGGGTTTTTAAAGAGGTGTTAAGGGGGTAAACGTGCATTTCATTGAATAACGATATCTCCTGAGTTGTTTCTTTGGGTATGTGATATTCGGTATATAAACTAATCATTAAAATAATCAGACATATGTCTAAGGGTTTATCGATGTGGTGTATATTATGAGGTGAAAGGGGTGAAAATTGGGGGTTGAGGGATTCTTAATGGAGCGTGTAACTCTTAAACGACATAGGCGAGAAGTTTGAATTTCGGCGGGAAAAACAGCTTAAAATATAAGTAAATAGGTGTTCGACCGGTTTTTCGTAAATCCAATTTAAGGGGTCCTTGGAGAGGGGTGAAATTCTGGGGGAGAAAACAGGAAAGAAAGTGTCCTAACTCACTCACTCATCAAACTCAGGGGGGAAGAACAGCTCAAAAATAAGTAAATAGGTGTTCGACCGTTTTTTTTTTCATAAATCCAATTTAAGGGATTCATGAGAGGGGTGAAATTCTGAAAAATAATTGAAAGAAAATGTCCTGTCTGACTCACTCACTCATCATCGCCCAGCCAGAATTATTGAAGTTAGAAACATGACATTTTGGGGATATGTTCGTTGTATATCGAAAACGTCCACTAAGGAAGGAATTTTGGATATTCAGGTTCTAAAGGGGTGTTAAGGGGGGTAGACTTGCATTTAATTGAATAACAATATCTCCCGATTGGTTTCCTTTGGGACGGGATACTCGGCATATAAACTCATCATTAAGAATAAGAAGGCACATGTCTGAGGGTTTTTCGATGTGGTGTATATTATGAGGTGTATGTGTGAAAAGTGAGTGTTGAAGGATTCTTTACGGAGAAATTATCTCTTAAAAGACAGAGGCAAAAAGTATGAATCTCAGGGGAAACAAGATGTTCAGTAAAGAACATATAGCCTACTTTCTCCTAAATGTATGAGTATAGTTATAACTCGTTGTTATTATCAAAGAGTATAATAGAACTATTCTTTGTTGAAGACCTTAGAAACGATTTACCTCTACCAAACGCCACAACCTAGATAAAAACTGCTACCATCATTGAAGAAAGAAAGAAAGAAAGATAAGAAGTATCTAAAGAATGTTATGGATCTGGAGACATAATCGACCGGACTGGCGGCGTGGCTCAGCGGTAACATTCTCGCTTGCTGGACCGTATGTTTCAGGTTCGTATCCTGGCGCAGTCAGCTGGCATTTGAGGGTGCACAAATGCGAGGGAGCCGTGTTAGTAGATTTACTGGCACGTTAAAGATCCCCTTCGGGACAAAATTCTGGCACCCCGGCGTCTCTAAAAGCAACAGTAGTTAAAAGGGACGTAAAACCAATAACATTATTATTATTATTATTATTATTATTATTATTATTATTATTATTATTATTATTATTACATAATCGGCCTGACGCGGGCAACATCCAACTTTGAGTTGAGGCATGTCTTTACACGTCTGGCTGCGTGTGACTTTCACAACCCTAATTGAATTAACAAATCTTTCCATGACCCTACAGAGACGTGTGTATACCAACTATGTGGATATTTTCGATTGCTATTTGGCTGAAATAGAAGTATTAATTAATATCCTGAACTAGCACCAACGATAGAGTTCAGATACTATGTGAAATCGTTTTGTTCTTTACTTCAATTAACATTTTCAAATAACGCACAATAGGCTGTTACAAACCCCTTAAAATAGAAAGTAAAAATGTATCGTAGTATCATCTTGTCATTCTTCAAATTCGATGCGCATAGAATGCAAATGGTATAGTAATCAATGGAGCCCCACGTAGACTAGTCGTGATATCTAGTGGTGAAATATCTAACAATATAATCCTAACAGAGCGAGTGCATTCTAGCGGCCAGAAGAAGAAACTTTTCAATAAAATCTGGTCGGCGTGCAGTTACCTTTTTGGCTGCTAGATGACTCGAGTAAATCTGCTGGCGAATTATGTTTTAATTAAATATATATTTTACACCATAATATGCACAATATAACGCTTAATTTTAAAACATCTGAGTCATTACAAAACAATAAACATATAAAATTTCAAGCAAAAAAACTTGCTCTGATCGGGTTTGAACCATAGGCATTTGAGCGATAGGCTAACGCTCTACCACTGAGCTAATTGTGTCAACGAATATCGTTCTATATAAAATGACTTACATAGAACTTGTTAGCAAATCGTGATTTATACTAAACGATTTCATCACTGGAGTATATTATTTATATATAAAGCATTTCATACAAAGTTTATTTATTTTATATCAGTACGCTATATTGCATGCAATACTCAAATTAGTGAAATATAAGTCAGGCACAAGATATCCGCTGCCATCTTGTCTTATTACTAAATCAGCTCAGCTTTTTAAAATCACGTCTGCACTATAGTATTACAAAATAAACTTTTAATTTCGAACGTGCCTCTTTCTTTAGAACAGTTAAAACGATTCTCGGCTCGCTAATCGGAACTGGTGGGTCCCATGATATAGATTATAAAGTTTGCATAATTCGCACGGCCGCCATCCTGAAATGGTATGGCGGACGACCTTGTAGTTTGGTCACAAGACGCATCCTATACGAAGGTATGTTGTTACCAAATTTGGTAGAGATCGGATGATTTGGTTAGTCGTTATTTGATTTTACGTTTTGAACTTTTGAGTGGCCGCCATTCAGTTTTAGTAAAGATGGCGGCGATATAAAACATGACACTGAGGTGTCCTTTGCTAGTGCTACCTATGTACCAAATTTCGTTCAATTCGCATTCACCGTGTTCGAATTGATAGGGGGGGACAGACATTCAGAGTACACACACTCACACACACACACACAGACACACAGACACACACACACACACAGACTCACACACACACATACACACACACAGACAGACACACTTTTTTCGCCCTGTGTTGATCTCATAAGTCTACTTTCATTTTTTGCAAAAATCGAAAGTAGGCTAAAAATCAGCTTGAAAAAGTAGTAAATAGGTGTTCGATTGTTTTTTCATAAATCCAATTTAAGGGGCTCATGGGGAGGGGTGAAATTCTGGGGAAAGAAGTCCACTAAGGAAGGATTTTTGGATATTCACTCATCATCCCCCAGCAAACCTATTGCAGTTAGAAACTTGAGATTTTGGGGATATGTTCGTTGTATATCGAAACAGTCCATTAAGGATGGTTTTTTGGATATTCATGTTCTGAAGGGGTGTTAAGGGGATAAACTTGCATTTTGTTGAATAAAAATATCTCACGAGTTGTTTCATTTGGGGATGTGATATTCGGCATATAAACTAATCATTCAAAATAAGCAGACACACGCCTAAGGGTTTATCGATTTGGTGTGTATTATGAGGTGAAAGGGGAGAAAATTGGGGGTTGAAGGATTCTTAACGGAGCATGTACTGTATCTCTTATTCAACATAGGCGATAATTTTGAAATTCGGCGGAAAAAAGCAGCTTAAAAAATAAGTAAATAGGTGTTCGACCATTTCTTCATAAATCCAATTTAAGGGGCCCATGGGGAGGGGTGATAATCGGGGGAAAACAGGAAAGAAAGTGTCCTAACTGATTGACTCACTTACTCACTCATCAAACTCAGGGGGGAAAACAGCTTTATATAAGTAAATAGGAGTTCGACCGTTTTTTTTTTTCATAAATCCAATTTAAGGGGTTCATGGGGAGGGGTGAAATTCTGAAAAATAAATGAAAGAAAATGTCACTGACTCACTCATTCATCATCGCCCAGCCAAAATTATTGAAGTTAGAAACATGAAATTTTGGGGATATGTTCGTGGTATGTCGAAAACGTCCACTAAGGAAAGAGTTTTGGATATTCAGGTTCTACAGAGGTGTTAAGGGGGTAAATGTGCATTTCATTGAATAACAATATCTCACGAGTGGTTTCATTTGGGGATGTGATACTTGGCATATATTCTAATCATTAAGATTAAGCTGACACATGTCTAATGGTTTTTTCGATTTGGTGTATATTATGAGGTGAAAGGGATGAAAAGTGGGGGTTGAAAGATTCCAAACGGAGCGTGTATCTCTTAAACGACATAGGCGAGGAGTTTGCTTTTCTCCGAGTTTCAATCAGCTTAAATATAAATAAACGAATAAATAAGTTAATTAAAATAAGTAGGTGTTCGACCGTTTTTTCATAAATCCAATTTAAGGGGCCTATGGGGAGGGGTGAAATTATGGAAGAAAAACGTCCACTAAGGAAGGATTTTTGGATGTTCACTCTCATCGACCAACCAAAACTATTAAAGTTAGAAGAAGGGGATATGTTTGTTGTGTGTCGAAAAATTCTACTAAGGAGGGATTTTTGGATATTCAGGTTCTAAAGGGGTGTTAACGGGGTTAAACATGCATTTCATTGAATAACAATATGACACGACTATGACGCGAGCGAAGCGAGGCTAAAAATGAGATGGTGTGTGTCTGTGTATTACTCAATCACGCAAGAACCACTGGTCCGATTTACATGAATTTTACATGGAAGTAGCTGATTTACCTGGTTAACATATAGGCTACTTTTGATTTCAATACTTTGCACTATTTAAAGATGGCGACCATTTTTGTGACGTCACTACACCCTTTGGTTTCAAACTTTCATATTTCCATTTCAAATAAAAAGTGAACGCTAAGAAATAGCAACATTTTGATGGCATATACGAGGTTTAAAATTACATTTTCTATCCGAAAGGTGTCTCCAACGGTTAGCGAATAAAACCTAAATTTGTGCTATAAAACACGGTCAACGCCGAACGGTGTAGTTGGACAAAATATTCCATCCTTAATCTCCCTCTGCGCAGTACCTCGCCTATCCCCTGGTTTAACTGTCACCTTCACATTTTAATTTATTTATGACGCGTAGCGAAGCACGGGTATTTCAGCTAGTCTTATATATAAAAGTGAAAGTCTGTATGTATGTATGTGGGTGGGTTGGTTCCGTATACAAATCTACACCGTTCCACCAATCTCAACCAAATTTTGCATACACATAGTTTAGGACCCAGAAGGAACCGCTGGCTACATGAATATTCGATAGTCTTTCTCATTCTTCTGATTTCGGCCCTTTTGCACTCAAACACAGGCTAATCAAATCATAAAATATACTCATGAAGGAATGGAAAGGCAGATTGTTTCCAAGGCAACAGCTCAAGTCGAGACACGGCCGACTGGATGGCAATTGTGCTCTGCACTACCGGTATAGAAAAAGAGGATCTTTACTTGAAATCCCGTTAGTTACTCAACCGCTCACACAGCACTGTCAACCGGGTTTAGCATAACAAAGTCTTGACACTATCTACTATATATTTGTCAAATACCACTCACCCACTCACTCACTCATTCCTTCATCACGAAATCTCAGAAACCACCGAACGGATTGAAATTAAATTTGGTATGCAGCTTCCTCAAGGGCCGCAAACGCCCAATAAGAAAGGATTTTTGGATATTCAGGTTCTAAAGGGGTATTAAGGGGGTAGAGTTGCATTTCATTGAATAGCAATATCTCCCGATTGGTTCCATTGGGGGATGTGATACTCGGCATATAATCTCATCATTAAAAATAAGAAGACACGTGTCTGAGGGTTTTTTGATGTGGTATATATTATGAGGTGAAAGGGGTGAAAAGTGAGTATTGAATGACTCCTAATGGAGCGTGTATCTCTTAAACGACATAGGCGAGGAGTTTGAAACTCAACGAAAAATATCAACATAAAAAAGAAGTAAATATGTGTTTGACCGTTTTTTCATAAATCCAATTTAAGGGGCCCATGGGGAGGGGTGAAATTCGGGGGGGGGGGGGGGACAGGAAAGTAAGTGTCCTAACTGATTGACTGACTGGCTCACTCATCAAACTCTGGGGGAAAAAATGCTTCAAAGTAAGTTCGACAGGTTTTTTTTTTCATAAATCAAATTTAAGGGGTTCATGGGGAGGAGTGAAATTCTGAAAAAAGAAAATTGAAAGAAAATATCCTGAGTCACTCACTCACTCACACACTCATCATCGCACAGCCAAAATTATTGAAGTTAGAAACATGACAGTTGGGGATATGTTCATTGTATGTCAAAACCGTCTACTAGGCCTAAGGGAGGATTTTCGGATATTCAGGTTCTTAAGGGGTCTTAAGGGGGTTAAACCTGCATTTCATTGAATAACAATATCTCCTGATTGGTTTCATTGGGGGATGTGATACAGGGCATATAAACTCATCATTAAAAAGTAAGAAGACACGTGTCTGGGGGGTTTTTCGATGTGGTGTATATTATCAGGTGAAAGAGGTGAAAAGTGGGGATTGAAAGATTCCTAACGGAGCGTGTATCTCTTAAGCGACATAGGCGAGGAGTTTGAAACTCAGCGGGAAAAAATCTGCATAAAAAATAAGTAAAAATGTGTTTGACCGTTATTTCATAAATCCAATTTAAAGGGCCCATGGGGAGGGGTGAAATTCTGGGGGGGGGGGGGGGACAGGAAAGGAAGTGCCCTAACTGATTGACTGACTGACTCACTCATCAAACTCGGGGAAAACAGCTTTAAAGTACGTAAATAGCTTTACGACAGATTTTTTTTTTATCAATCAAATTGAAGGGGTTCATCGGGAGGGGTGAAATACTGAAGAAAAGAAAAATTGAAAGAAAATGTCCTGACACATTCACTCACTCATCATCGAACAGCCAAAAATATTGAAGTGGGAAACATGGCATTTCGGGGATAAGTTCGTTGTATGTCAAAACCGTACACTAAGGGAGGGTTTTCGGATATTCAGGTTCTAAAGGGGTCATAAGGGGGTTAAACCTGAATTTTATTGAATAACAATATCTCACGAGTGGTTTCATTTGTTGATGTGATACTCGGCATATAAACTAATCATTAAAAATAAGCAGACATGTGTCTAAGGGTTTTTCAATGTGGTGTATTATGAAGTGAAAGGGGTGAAAAGTGGGGATTGAAGGATTCCTAACGGAGCGTGTAGGCCTATCTCTTAAACGACAGTCTGGCTGCGTGGCTCAGGGGTAACGTTCTCGCTTGCTGATCCCAAGGTTGCAGGTTCAAAACCTGGCGCAGTCAGCTGTCATTTGAGGGTGCGCAAATGCGAGGGAGCCGTGTCAGTACATTTGCTGGCACGTTAAAGATCCCCTTCGGGGCAAAATTCCGGAACCCCGGCGTCTCTAAAAGCCAGGGTAGTTAAAAGGGACGTAAAACCAATAACATTATTATTATTATTATTATTATCTTAAACGACATAGGCGAGAAATTTGAAACTCAGTGAAAAAAGAAATCAGCTTAAAAAGTAAGTAAATCGGTGTTCGACCGTTCTTTCATAAATTAATTTAAGGGGCCAATGGGGTGGGGTGAAATTCTGGGGGGGGGGGGGGGAAGGAGAGAAGGTGTCCTGACTGACTGACACTCACTCACTCATCAAACTCAGGGGGAAAAGACAGCTTAAAAATAAGTTTACTAGGTGTTCAAGCGTTTTTTCATCAATCCAATTTAAGGGGCCCATGGGGAGGGGTGACATTCTGGTAAAAATAATTGAAATAAAATGTCCTGTCTGACTCATTCACTCATCACGCCCAGCGAAAACTATTAAAGTTGGAAACATTAAATTTTGGGAATATGTTCGCTGAATGTCAAAAACGTCAACTAAGGAATGATTTTTGTATATTCGGGTTTTAAAGAGGTGTTAAGGGGGTAAACGTGCATTTCATTGAATAACGATATCTCAGGAGTTGTTTCTTTGGGGATGTAATATTCGGTATATAAACTAATCATTAAAAATAATCAGACATATGTCTAAGGGTTTATAGATGTGGTGTATATTGTGAGGTGAAAGGGGTGAAAATTGGGGGTTGAGTGATTCTTAACGGAGCGTGTATCTCTTAAACGACATAGGCGAGGAGTTTGAAGCTCGGAGGAAATCAATCAGCTTAAAAATAAATAAATAAATAAATAAATAAATAAATAAATAAATAAATAAATAAAATAAATATATGTTCGACCGTTTTTTTTTTCATAAATGCATTTAAAGGGGCCTATGGGGAGGGGTGAAATTCTGGGAGAAAAACGTCCACTAAGGAAGGATTTTTGGATGTTCACTCTCATCGAACAAACAAAACTATTAAAGTTAGAAGAATGATATTTTGGGGATATGTTTGTTGTGTGTCGAAAACGTCTACTAAGGAGGGATTTTTGGATATGCAGGTTCTAAAGGGGTGTTAACGGGGTTAAACCTGCATTTCATTGAATAAAAATATGATACGACTATGACGCGAGCGAAGCGAGGCTAAAAGTGAGATGGTGTGTGTATGTGTATTACTCAATCACGCAAATACCACTGGTCCGATTTACATGAATTTTACATGGAATTAGCTGATTTACCTGGTTAACATATAGGTTACATTTTATTTCAATACTTTGCACTATTTAAGGATGGCGACCATTTTAGTGACTTCACTATACCCTTTGGTTTCAAACTTTCATATTTCCATTTCAAATAAAAAGAGAACGCTAAGAAATAGCAAGCTTTTGATGGCATGTACGAGGTTTAAAATAAAATTTTCTATCCGAAAGGTATCTCCAACCGTTAGCGAGTAAAACCTAAATTTGTGCTATAAAACACGGTCAACGCCGAGCGGTGTAGTTGGACAAAATGTTCCATCCTTAATCTCCCTCTGTGCAGCACCTCGCCTATCCCCTGTTTTAACTGTCACCTTCACAATTTAATTTATTTATGACGCGTAGCGAAGCACGGGTACTTCAGCTAGTCTAATATATAAAAGTGAATGTCTGTATGTGAGTATGTATGTGGATCTGTTCCGTATACAAATCTACACCGTTCCACCAATCGCAACCAAATTTTGCATACACATAGTTTAGGACCCAGAAGGAACCGCTGGCTACATGAATTTACGATAGTCTTTCTCATTCTTCTGATTTCGACCCTTTTGCACTCCAGCACATGCTAATCAAATCATAAAATATACTCATGAAGGAATGGCAAGACGGATAGTTTCCATGGCAACATAGCTCAAGTCGAGACACGGCCGACTGGATGCCATTTGCGCTCTGCACTACCGGTATAGAAAATGAGGATCTTTACTTGAAATCACGTTAGTTACTCAACTTCTCACACAGCACTGTCAACCGAGTTTAGCATAACAAAGACTTGACACTATCTTCTACTATATATTTGTCAAATACCACTAACTCACTCATTCATTCATCACGAAATCTCAGAAACCATCAAACGGATTGGAATGAAATTTGGTATGCAGCTTCCCCAAGGGCCGCAAATGCCCAATAAGAGAGGATTTTTGGATATTCTGGTTCTAAAGGGGTGTTAAGGGGGTGGACCTGCATTTCATTGAACAGCAATATCTCCCGATTGGTTTCATTGGGGGATGTGATACTCGGCACATAAACTCATCATTAAAAACAAGTAGTTCCGTGAAGAACTATACAGCCTATTTTCATATATCCTACTTATGTTAATTGCCACTATCAACATACACAATTTCAGTTTGATTGCTGTAATAGCTTCGTAGATATTGAGAACCGACTAAATATTTCGGATGGTCGCCATGTTGGATTTTATATATGTAGGTCCTAGAGTTATGTACTGTTACATGCAGATTATTGTGAACGTGTAGTATTCAAACTTCAATCGCATAATTAGGACACAAGAAAAAACTAGGAGATTTTAAATTTTTTCACAGCTGCCATCTTGAGGTTATGGAAACAATTGAAATAAATTAGATGTCAGTGGATTAACATTCGTATAAGGATTTACTGTACCAAGTTTCACTGCACGCGGATGGTTAAATTGCGAGAAACGTCCATGTGAATATTTATAATTCGCGTCACCGCCATTTTGGATTTGTGATCACCAGATTATTTAAAGTCCTATAGGTGAACTTAAGTTCATCGCCCCTATGAACATTAAAAATGCAGTTTGATTACTAAAATAGATTCGTAGATATTCAGTATCGTCTAAATATTTCGGATGGTCGCCATGTTGGATTGTTAAATGTATAGGCCATAGAGTCTTGTACCATTAAAGGAAAATTATTGCGTAGGTTCATTATTCAAACTTTCACTTCGATCGCATGACTACATCACAATAAATAAAATCTTAATTTTAAAATTCGCACTGCCGCCATCTTGAGGTTATGTAAAAAATTGAACTAAATTAGATACCAGTGGATTACAATGTGTATAAATATTTCCTGTGCCAGGTTTCAGTGCGCTTGGAACATTAAATCGCGAGAAAGGTCTATTTAAAATTTTCAAATTCACTTGGCCGCCATGTTCGTTTTGTAGTTAACCGGTTTTAGAAAGTCTTATAGATGGACTTCCAGTAGTGCCTTTTATCTCCGTACAAAATTTCAGGGTTTTACCGCTAATAGTTTCAGAGATATAGAATGCCGGTGAAATAATTCGCACATCCGCCATCTTGTGATTATGTAAACAATTGAACGAAGTTAGATGTTGGTGCATTACAATGTATATAAACATATACTGTACCAAGTTTCATTGCGTTTGGTTGGTCAAATCGCGAGAAACGTCTATTTAAAAGTCGCAAATTCGCTTGGCCGCCATGTTGGTTTTGTAGTTACCAGGTTTTCAAAAGTCACATAAGTGAACTTATAGTAGTTCCCTCTATCACCATAGAAAATTTCAGGGTAATATCGGTAATAGTTTCGGAGATATTGAATGCTGGTGAAATATTTCGCACAACCGCCATGTTGGATTGGTGAGTCCTAACAAAATTTGAAGGGCACGGTCGAGGTCGCCGGGAATAGTGCTATGAACTTTCCGAGTTTCATTGAAATCGCTCCAGCCGTTTAGATTTTATTAGGGGGGGGACACACACACGAATCACACACACACACACACACACGCACACACACACGGACAAAAGGTGATCTCATAAGCCTATTTTTTCAAAATTGAAAATAGGCTAATAAGAAGACACGAGTCGGAGGGTTTTTCGATGAGGTGTATATTATGAGATGAAAGGGGTGAAAAGTGGGGATTGAAAGATTCCTAACGGAGCGTGTATCTCTTAAACGACATAGGCGAGGAGTTTGAAACTCAGCGGGAAAAAATCAGCATAAAAATAAGTAAATATGTGTTTGACCGTTTCATCATAAATCCAATTTAAGGGGCCCATGGGGTGGGGTGAAATTCTGGAGGGGGGGGGGGAGAAACAGGAAAGAAAGTGTCCTAACTGATTGACTGACTCACTCACTCATCAAACTCAGGGGGAAAAACTGCTTTAAAGTAAGTAAATAGCTGTTCGACAGTTTTTTCATAAATCAAATTTAAGGGGTTCATGAGGAGGGGTGAAATTCTGAAAAAAGAAAATTGAAAGAAAATGTCCTGACTCACTCACTCACTCACTCACTCATCATCGCCCAGCCAAAATGATTGAAGTTAGAAACATGACAGTTTTGGGATATGTTCATTTTCAAAACAGTCTACTAAGGGAGGATTTTCGGATATTCAGGTTCTAAAAGGGTCTTAATGGGGTTAAACCTGCATTTCATTGAATAACAATATCTCCCGATTTGTTTCATTGGGGGATGTGATACACGGCATATAAACTCACCATTAAAAAGTAAGACACGTGTCTGAGGGTTTTTCGATGAGGAGTATATTATGAGGTGAAAGGGGTAAAAAGTAGGGATTGAAAGATTCCTAACGGAGCGTGTATGAAATAAACGACATAGGCGAGGAGTTTGAAACTCAGCGGAAAAAAATCAGCATAAAAATAAGTAAATATGTGTTTGACCGTTTTTTTTTCATAAATCCAATTTAAGAGGCCCATGGGGAGGGGGTGAAATTCTGGGGGGGGGGGGGGACAGGAAAGAAAATGTCCTAACTGATTGACTGACTTACTCACTCATCAAACTCAGGGGAAAAAACTGCTTTAAAGTAAGTAAATAGCTGTTCGACAGTTTTTTTATCAATGAAATTGAAGGGGTTCATCGGTAGGGATGAAATTCTGAAGGAAAAAAAATGAAAGAAAATGTCCTGACTCATTCACTCACTCATCATCGCCCAGCCAAAAATATTGAAGTTGGAAACATGGCATTTTGGGGATATGTTCGTTGTATGTCAAAACCGTACACTAAGGGAGGATTTTTGGATATTCAGGCTCTAAAGGGGTCTTAAGGGGGTTAAACCTGAATTTCATTGAATAACAATATCTCACGAGTCGTTTCATTTGTGGAAGTGATACTCGGCATATAAACTAATCATTAAAAATACGCAGACATGTGTCTAAGGGTTTTTCGATGTGGTGTATTATTATGAGGTGAATGGGGTGAAAAGTGGGGGTTGAAGGATTCCTAGCGGAGCGTGTAGGCCTATCTCTTAAACGACATAGGCGAGAAATTTGAAACGCAGCGAAAAATCATCAGCTAAAAAGATAAGTAAATCGGTGTTCGACCGTTTTTTCATAAATTAATTTAAGGGGCCAATGGAGTGGGGTGAAATTCAGGGGGAAAAAGGAGAGAAAGTGTCCTAACTGACTAACTCACTCACCAAACTCAGGGGAAAAAGACAGCTTTAAAAATAAGTTAATAGGTGTTCAAGCATTTTTTCATCAATCCAATTTAAGGGGCCCATGGGGAGGGGTGAAATTTTGGTAAAAATTATTGAAAGAAAATGTCCTGTCTGACTCACTCACTCATCACGCCCAGCGAAAACTATTAAAGTTGGAAAATGAAATTTTGGGAATATGTTCGCTGTATGTCGAAAACGTCAACTAAGGAATGATTTTTGTTTATTCGGGTTTTAAAGAGATGTTAAGGGGGTAAGCGTGCATTTCATTGAATAACGATATATCATGAGTTGTTTCTTAGGGGATGTGATATTCGGTATATAAACTAATCATTAACAATAATCAGACATATGTCTAAGGGTTTATCGATGTGGTGTATTTTATGAGGTGATAGGGGTGAAAATTGGGGGTTGAGGGATTCTTGACGGAGCGTGTATCTCTTAAAGGACATAGGCGAGAAGTTTGAAATTTGGCGGGAAAAGAACAGCTCAAAATACAAGTAAATAGGTGTTCGACTGTTTTTTTTTTCATAAATCCAATGTAAGGGGCCCTTGGTGAGAGGTGAAATTCTGGAGGAAAAAAAAACAGGAAAGAAAGTGTCCTAACTGATTGACTCACTTACTCACTCATCAAACTCAGGGGGAAAACAGCTTTAAATAAGTAAATAGGTGTTCGACCGTTTGTTTCATAAATCCAATTTAAGGGGTTCATGGGGAGGGGTGAAATTATCAAAAATAAATGAAAGGAAATGTCCTGACTGACTCACTCACTCATCATAGCCCAGCCAAAATTATTAAAGTTAGAAACATGACATTTTGGGGATATGTTCGTTGTATGTCGAAAACGTCCACTAAGGAAAGAGTTTAGAATATTCAGGTTCTAAATAGGTGTTAAGGGGGGTAAACGTGCATTTCATTGAATAACCATATCTCACGAGTGGTTTCATTTGGGGATGTGATAGATACTTGGCATATATACTAATCATTAAAAATAAGCTGACACATGTCTAATGGTTTTTCGATGTAGTGTATATTATGAGGTGAAAGGGATGAAAATTGGGGGTTAAAAGATTCCTAACGGACCGTGTATCTCTTAAACGACATAAGCGAGGAGTTTGAAACTCGGAGGAAATCAATCAGCTTAAAAGTAAATAAATAAATAAATAAATAAATAAATAAAATAAATATGTGTTCGACCGTTTTTTCATAAATCCAATTTAAGGGGCCTATGGGGAGGGATGAAATTCTGGAAGAAAAACGTCCCCTAATGAAGGATTTTTGGATGTTCACTCTCATCGACCAACCCAAACGATTAATGTTAGAAGAATGATATTTTGGGGATATGTTTGTTGTGTGTCGAAAACGTCTACCAAGGAGGGATATTTGGATATTCAGGTTCTAAAGGGGTGTTAATGGGGTTAAACCTGCATTTCATTGAATAACAATATCACACGACTATGACGCGAGCGAAGCGAGGCTAAAAATGAGATGATGTGCGTCTATGTATTACTCAATCACGCAAGTACCACTGGTCCGATTTACATGAATTTTACAAGGAAGTAGCTGATTTACCTGGTTAACATATAGGTTACTTTTGATTTCAATACTTTGTACTATTTAAAGATGGCGACCATTTTAGTGACTTCACTACACCCTTTGGTTTAAAACTTTCATATTTCCATTTCAAATACAAAGAGAACGCTAAGAAATACCAAACTTTTGATGGTATATACGAGGTTAAAAATTACATTTTCTATCCGAAAGGTATCTCCAACCGTTAGCGAGTAAAACCTAAATTTGTGCTATAAAACACGGTCAACGCCGAGCGGTGTAGTTGGACAAAATGTTCCATCCTTAATCTCCCTCTGCGCAGCACCTCGCCTATCCCCTGTTTTAACTGTCACCTTCATATTTTAATATATTTATGACGCGTAGCGAAGCACGGGTACTTCAGCTAGTTATTAATAATCATGATGACGTACCAAGCAACCATGCTCGAGTAGTGAAAATTGAAATATTCGAAGTAGAAATTGCGCTTAAGGTGCTATTCAAAGCCTGGTCCTCTCGTACTAGAGTCAAGCAGTCTACTCCTACCGCCAAACAACGTTCGGTTACATGTATTACCTACCGGTAAAGATAAAGTGCTTAATTTACACTCGCTTGTAATACCTTAAGTGAAAGTGACGAATTATAATACAAATAGCCTACATAACATAAAATACACTACTATTCTCGTATTTTTCAGCCTATTTAACTATTTCATTCTTCTTCACATCCTGAAATGTACCTCTTGATGTACAACACTTATAGCCTCAGCTTCGGTGGCGTAGTTGGTAGCATGCTGAACTGTTGTGCCCAAGATATCGGGTTCAAGCACGCCCGAAGTCGTCGGATTTTTTAAGAGCGTTAAAAGTCCTTCATTATACCTTCCTTCGGAGGGAATGTAAAGCCGGCGGTCCCATGTCATAGATGTATGGCATGTAAAAGATCCTTCCACAGACTAAACTTGTGTGAAGCTAAATTGTTAGAATAGATTTCGTCGGGACACTCTATCAAACTTCCAACGTTCACCACTAGGTATCATTGATATCTGGTAGCGAAAGTTGGAACTACTTGAAAATTGAACGGAATTTGTAGCTCACCCTGAGGGTGTCTGCTGGAAGCAGCTACAGACTCAGGCGAGCCGAACATGTCCTCGGACTCTCCCGACACTAAAAGCCATACGATAAATAAATAAGCCTCAGCTATTTTAAGCCTCTTTTCATTTATGAAATAATAGGCTCATGAGATCGCATTTTGTCCGTGTGTGTGCGTGTAGACTACGTGTGTGTGTCTCCCCGTAATTAAATCCAAACGGCTGGAGCAATTTCAATGAAACTCGGTAAACTCATAGTACTATTTTATCCGACCCCGACCGTGACCTTCAAATTTTATTATATCTCACCAAACCAACATGGCGGCTGTGCAATATATTTCACCGGCTTTCTATATCTCCGAAACTCTTCCTGATATCACCCTGAAATTTTGTACGGTGAGAAAAGGCACTACTAGAAGTTCACCTATGTGACTACCTGTTAATTACAAAACGAACATGGCGGCCAAGCGAAGATGAAACATTTAAATAGACTTTTCTCGCGATTTAACTATGTCAACGCAGTGAAATTTTGTACCGCAAATATTTATACACATTGTAATGCACTGGCATCCAATTTAGTTCAATTGTTTACATAACCTCAAGATGGCAGCTCTGCGAAATTTTAAAATTAAGTTTTTATTTCTTGTGTCCTAATCACGCGATCGAATTCAACGTTTGAATAATCAACCTACGCAATAATCCTCAGGCAATAGTACAGTACATAACTCTATGGCGTACATATATTAAAATCCAACATTACGACCATCCGAAATATTTAGACAGTTCTCAATATCTGTTAATCTATGACAGCAATCAAACTGAAATTTTGTAAGTTGATAGAGGCAATTAACCTAAGTAGGATATATGAAAATAGGCTATATAGATCATCACGGAACTACCTGTTTAAAAATATGCATGCAACTTTGAGGCTAAGTGACAGCACTCAAGTCACATAGTAAGTTGCAGGGTTGGCAGGAATCAGCAACTATTCTCCCACAAACACTGTGTTTCTCTTACTGCTCTGCCATATTGGCCAGGAATATAATGGGGTCACGAATCTAATAAAACGTGATATTAAATATGAGCTATATAAAACCACGTAAACAAACTTTTGTTTTGCATATAGTGAGTGTTAGTTATAGCACCATAAATGTTTATTGGCAAGGAAAATGTATAAGATAATCTCAACATCACATATTCTGCTGGTACTAAACCTCGCCCGTTCCTGGGTAGCTATAAACCGTAACACAACATGCTCTGATAATTAGATCCTGAAATTCACACCTAGACAAGTCTGTTTATAACATAACTGGTATTCTTACTCTTCTTGGCTTGGTTCACCAACACGAAATTTCTTCAAATATTTGTTGAAACATCAAAAGTCCACAATCTAAAGTATGTTTTATCGAACAATAGACGTGGAGAGTCTGGTATAGAATGAAACTTCTTCTCTTATTGACCAACTGAAATTAAATTTTCGTGGTATTTTAAGGCTTAAGGCGAATACAAAATTCGAATTTCATTGTTGCCCCCTTTTTAAATGAAGAAACAATATATTTAAGTGTATTTTAAAATTACATTTTATTTAAACAAATTTTAGACGAATAGTTGATTGTATCCTTTTCGTTAAATGTGGTCTAGCTTTTTTTCAACTTATATTCAACATTTCAATTAGGATTTTCTGGATTTTTAAAATAAAATAAAAAAGTTCTCTATCTACTCTTGTGCAAGAATTTGGTACACGAGCTCATTAGTAATGTTATTTAGAAAGTTTCGTCCTATTTCGTTAATATTTACTAAGGTAAAAATACACACATCAAAAAAAGTTTTGCATCACCTCGGTTCCCAGATCTCCGGCATATAGACGTTGACTGTGTATATTGTATCAAAGATACAGTCCCTTTGACTGTTCATAGTTGTCACTAAAACTGCTCAAAGATGTAAACAACCATGCATGAGCAGGGCCTATTAGACGGAGGGGGTACGACAGCCGATCAGTTCCAGTCATTCCACCAGGACGAAGGTACGCTGCTCATGTTGTCTGTAGTTCTACCATGCCTAGAAGGTCAATACCGCAGTTCGATCGCGTCCGCATTGTTACTTTGTGTCAAGAAGGGCTCTCAACAAGGGAAGTTTCCAGGCGTCTCAGAGTGAACCAAAGCGATGTTGTTCGGACATGGAGGAGGTACAGAGATACAGGAACTGTCGATGACAGGCCTCGCTCAGGCCGCCCAAGGGCTACTACTGTAGTGGATGACCGCTACTTACGGATTGCCGCTCGGAGGAACCCTGACAGCAATGCCACCATGTTGAATAATGCGTTTCGTTCAGCCACAGGACGTCGTGTTTCAACTCAAACTGTGCGCAATAGGCTGCATGATGCGCAACTTCACTCCCGACGTCCATGGCGAGGTCCAGCTTTGCAACCCCGACACCATGCAGCGCGGTACAGATGGGCCCAACAACATGCTGAATGGACCCCACAGAATTGGCATCACGTTCTCTTCACCGATGAGTGTCGCATATGCCTTCAACCAGACAATCGTCGGAGACGTGTTTGGAGGCACCCTGGTCAGGCTGAACGTCTTAGACACACTGTCCAGCGAGTGCAGCAAGGTGGTGGTTCCCTGATGTTTTGGGGTGGCATTATGTGGGGCCGACGTACGCCACTGGTGGTCATGGAAGGCTCCGAAACGGCTTTACGATACCTGAATGACATCCTCCGACCCTTAGTGCACCCATATCGGCAGAATATTGGAGAGGCATTTGTCTTCATGGACGACAATTCTCGACCTCATCGTGCACATCTTGTGAATGCGTTCCTTCAAGATAACGACATCGCTCGACTACAGTGGCCAGCATGTTCGCCAGACATGAACCCTATCGAACATGCCTGGGATATGTTGAAAAGGGCTGTTTATGGACGTCTTGACCCACCAACCACTCTGAGAGATTTACGCCGAATTGTCGTTGAGGAGTGGGACAATTTGGACCAACAGTGTCTTGATGAACTTGTGGATAGTATGCCACGACGAATACAGGCATGCATCAATGCAAGAGGACGTGCTACTGGGTATTAGAGGTAGTGGTGTGTACTGCAATCTGGACCACAAATGCTGCAAGTCTAGCTGTATGCTGGTACAACATGCAATGTGTGGGTCTCATGAGCAATAAAACGAGCTGAAATGTTGTTTGTGTTGATCTCTATTCCCTTTGTATTTAAAGGTTCCGGAACTCTTGGAACCGAGGTGATGCAAAACTTTTTTTGATGTGTGTATAATTGATCAGTGGATGACATGGAATACCAGGAAAACGCATTCAAAGCTTCATAGAAAGTTTTCGTCGTATTCTCTGACTAAAATACACCGTCCGGCCCCTTGGAGTATTGTTTACCACGCCAGGCTTTGGCCTGAAGGGTCCTGGTTTCGATTCTCGGTCAGGCCATCGGATATTTCAATCTCCTGGGATTAATTTCTCTGTCCCGGGGACTGGGTGTATATGACGTCTCCATCATGATTTCATTCTAATTAGGATGTGCAGGTCGCCCACGGGCGTCAATTAGAAAGACCTGCACTCGGCCTCCCAGGAGGCCATACGACGATTGTATACTAAAATTCAGCTGTGCCTTCGTTTTGGTTCAAAATGTTCTCTACATGGACTGTATGTATGGTGGCACAGTTCTTCCTTTCTTCAGATTTCAAAGGCTGTCTTGCTTTGTCTTTCCTCCTAAGTTCATATCTTGTCTTGCACAATTTCCTCCTAAAGGCAGGTAATGGACTTGATCCGAGTGTTCTGGATATCTCAGTTTCAGTCAGGTTGATAGGAAAGTGAAACAGCTTCAATTGAGAATATGCAACGCATGGCTCGGGCGGCGAGCAGTCAATTCCCAGCCATTAGGCTGCGTGCGACCCGTCGACCATGCCAAAACATCCTGTATATTGTAACAAGAGATGGCTTCCTCAAATGAGGTGTGAAAAACTGCCTATCATGGAAAGAACTGCAGATATAATTAATATTATACTGTTACAAATATGAGAGTTCATATTCAATGTTTACAAGTGCAGGCTTCGGAATATTTCTTTTAATATTCTACTTCAAATATCACAAAATCCCTACACGTGTATGACAATACACACGTTAGACAAATAATAATGTTATTCGTTTTACATCTCTTTTAACTGCGGCTTTTAGGGACGCCGCACAGTGTGTCGAATCCCAATTCTAGGTGGAAAAAATTAATAACTTCGTTAATAGTGGTAGGATTCTATTAAAAGTTGGCAATATACCGTTTTCGATGTCGCTGAATTCATTTCTGGCATCGTCTAAATTGTACGATCTTCGGGGGGTAGATATATAGGGGTGAGGGGTCAGGTGAGGTGTAAAACATGACCGAAAGCTAAACAAGAATCATCCATTTTTGGTAGTAATAATAATCAGGATTTGGATGTGTGTATGATAGTTTATGACAGTGGTAAACATACTATTTAAAACTGGATAAAATATGAATAACAATGAGACTTTCAGTCAAGTATTCTTGTTACACCTTATTTGAGGGAATAGACGAAGTCACTGTACGTAAAATCATCCAGATTAAAAACGTATATTAAATTGTTATTAAACATAGAACAACGAAATATGCACAAAAAATAACATTTATTTTCTAAAAATAAAAAAAAATATTCGTCAAAATCATTCAAACAATTTCTTTATAACAAAATGTAATTTTACAGTCCTGTTAATGACGTAATTTTCCATTCGTCAAGTAATGTTCTCATTAATCTCACTCCCCTTAATAATAACAAAATGTATAATGTTCATTCGCCACCTGATTCTTTTGTAGAGTCCAAAGCATCGTAGTCATTGCTATACTGGTCTTCATCATTTGATGTCAAAGTTCCTTGGGGGTCATTAAGTAACTCAACAGCTTCCATAGGTAGATTACCTATGTACGTGGCATTGTTCTTCCTGCACTCTCCCATTTTTAGCCTATTTTCATTTATGAAAAAAAAAAAGGCTTATGAGATCACCTTTTGTCCGTGTGTCTGTGTGTGCGTGTGTGTGTGTGTGTGATGGTGTGTGTCCCCCCTAATAACTTCTAAACGACTGGAGAGATTGCAATAAAACTCGGTAAGTGTATAGCACTATTCCGGACCACCCAGACAGTGCCATTCGAATTTTGTTACGTCTCACCAATCCAACATGGCGGCTGTGCGAAATATTTCACCAGCATTCGATATCTACGAAACTATTACGGATATCACCCTGGAATATTTCACGGCGATAAAGGGAACTACTAGAAGTTCACCTATGTGATTTTTGAAAACCTGATAACTACAAAACCAACATGGCGGCCAAGCGAAGTAGCGACATTTAAATAGACGTTTCTAACGATTTAACCAACCAAACGCCATGAAATTTGGTACAGTACGTGTTTATACACATTGTAATGCACCGACATCTAATTTCGTTCAATTGTTTACATAACCTCAAAATGGCGGCTGTGCGAAATATTTCACCGGCATTCTATATCTCTGAAACTATTAGCGATATCCCCCTGAAATTTTGTACGAAGATAAAGGGTACTACTGGAAGTTCATCTATAAGACTTTCAAAAACCGATTAAGTACAAAACGAATATGACAGCCAAGCGAATTTGAAAATTTAAGATAGACCTTTCTCGCGATTTAATGTTCCAAACGCAATGAAATGAGGTACAGGAAATGTTTATGCACATTGTAATGTACTGGTATCCAATTTAGTTCAATTGTTTACATAACCTCAATATGGCGGCTGTGCGAATTTTAAAATTAAGTTTTTATTTCTTGTGGCGTAATCATGCGATTAATGTGAAAGTTTGAGTAATGAACCCTTGCAATAATTTTCCTTTAATGGTACATGACTCTAGTGCCTATACATATAACAATCCAACATGGTGACCATCTAAATATTTAGATGGATCTCAATATCTACGAATCTATTACAGCAATCAAACTAAATTTCTTAATGTTCATAGGGGCTATGAACATAAGTTCACCTATAGGACTTTCAATAACCTGGTGATCACAAATCCAACATGGCGGTGACGCGAAGTATAAATATTCACATGGTCGTTTCTCGCAATTTATCCATCCGAGTGCAGTAACACTTGGTACAGTACATCCTGCTACAAATGTTAATCCACTGGCATCTAATTTTTTTCATTTGTTTCCATAACCACAAGATGGCAGCTGTGCGAAATTCTAAAATCTCGTTTTTAATTCTTGTGCCCGAATCATGCGATTGAATTTTGAATACTACACGTACACAATACTCTTCATGTAACAGTACATAACTCTAAGACCTACGGATATAAAAATCCAACATGGCGACCATCCGCAATATTTAGCCGGTTCTTAATATCTGCGAATCTATTACGGCAATCAAACTGAACTTTTGTATGTTGATAGAGGCAATTAACATAATTAGGATATATGAAAATAGGCTGTATAGTTCTTCACGGAACTACTTGTTGTTAATATTATGGGATATCAACTTAATTTTGTTTCATAGCTCCTGTACCTGGGTGCCAGTAAGAGTTGTAGGATCAAATTTATTCATAACATATTGAAATATGATGTCTGTACGCCCCTATTTACGACACGACCGCCACGCGTTGAAAAATTCTTCTCGCGGTAATGCCCACATAGTCACTGAAAATAAGAAAATAAACCATCATGCACATTCTTGCGCAACCAAACCACTACAGATCCTGAATCTACATTAAATCTCCTATCGAATGACGTTTAAAGTAAAGTGGCACTATGAGGCACTCATAGAGTTAATAATTAATGTATTGCAGAAAGCTTGTATTACGCATAGAAGTGCGAACACATACCTCTTTTCACTATTCCATAATCTGCAGAAGACAACACCTCGTTGAACTCACTAGAATCACAATGTTCGGTTCACTCCGACACCTCCTATCAAATGACCCGATAACTGCCAGGAAGACGTTTCAGCACCTATAAGCTCCCTCCTAGGCACCAGAGAGCGGAAAGGAAGACCGAAATTCACCATCCGGTTTGTTCACTATCAAATGAGCCAGTTTTCGCATTCATTTGCGACAGTGAATTTTTTCCACCTTGATATGGGATTCGACACACTGTGCGCCGGGGTGCAGGAACTTTGCCCAGAAGGGGATCCTTAACGTAAATCTACTGTCATGGTTCGCTCGCATTTTTGCACCCTTTAGAATTCAATCCTGCAACCTTGGACACAGCAAGCGAGAACGTTAAAGATGAGCCCCGCAGCCAGCCACAAACACACGTAGAGATACTGTAGCTTTTCTGAATTAAAACAACATTTACCAAAATGGCCTAGCAAACTAATAATAACAAACCGACGCTCCCCTTAAAGCATTGAACCGCTAAATTTAACTCAAAAATCCACAATTTAAAGTATGTTTTATCGAATATTAGACGCAAACAGCTGTGTTGTTACTGGAATGTTGGAATTTCTGGTCAAGTAATTAATCTATAGCAAACGTCTAGGATTTTACTGTGAATATCGTGAGATTCTGCCTTGGTGCACCAAACGTTTGGTAGAGCCCGACCCACCAGTTTCTACTGCGACATGACCGGGGAGACGTGGCCACTCAACAGTGGGAGGAGGGGGACTGTCCTAGCTGATCGCTTGCGACACTTTTAAAGCCGAAACGAAGTCTAGTGCACCGCTTGGTCAAGATTGGCGGGATACGGTTTCTATATGAGTAGGGTGAAAGGCAGCATTTTCCTGAACACAATAGAAACATGAATCACAATTCTACGCCCAGTAGTTTACTTCTTACTGTAAGTTATTTTAAAATTATCTGAAAGAGGACTTGATTCATCGATGATTAATCACTTGTTCCTAACTCCTGCAGAGTGCACGAGCCAATGCAATGTTGTCAAGTCGTGGCAAACGATGAGGCGGGTGAACGAAGCTCTCCCTCCATTGAGTTAGAATTATGTTCCCACGTTCAAGTCCAAGCAGAGAATGAACAATGTTGCTACATCGGGATTCGGGGGAGGCAGGACGTGCCACTTGTATCAGAGGATGCGTAAAGGAGCTAAAATGTGTTACTACGTCGCGGCAGAGACTAGTGTGTCGGGCTCTACATATTTATTCCATCTTTCTTGGTCCTCCAGCCAAGAAGCACTATAATGTGCTTCACGGGACATAGCAAACTGTTTGCTATCCCAAATGGTCCAGACGTACCATGGGATCGACAATAAATGTCTCCGCCTTCTTTGGTCTCTGGGTACGTATTGCGACTCCAAACCCAAAGGTCCTGGATTCGGTACCCATCTCTGCGAAGAAATTTACTTCTGGTCTCAGGATTGAAATTTGGGGCACCCAGTATTTTGAGGCAAAAGTGAGGATAGCTAGAATCAATTCCTTGTTGGTGGTTGGTTCCTCAGTTTAGGGGCTGCGTCAACGCGGTCATGTAGCCCCGTGTACTTTGGGAGTGTGTAGAATCTGTCTGATAGCCGGTGTTCATTGTGATGGCTGTATTCGTGTGAGTTCTCTGTTTTTAATTCAAGTAAGTTCTGCAGACATTTGATTTTCATGTAGTTCCAACTTATGCTACCAAACGCCATCGTCAACTACCAACTAGTTCTGATAGATGACACCACAGTCGACTCCTGGCGATGAACGTTGGAACCTAAGAGCGTAAGTCAAATATAACCTATAATTTAGCTTCACACAAGTATAATTAGTGGAAGATTCTTTATCATGCCATACATTTATGACTTGGGACCGCCGGCTTTACTTTCCCTCCGAAGGAAAGCATAAGATGGATTTTTAACGCGCTTAAAATATCCGACGATTTTGGCCGGGTTTGAACCCGTGATCTTAGGCACAGAAGCTCTGCATGCTACCAACTATGCCACCGAAGCCGCTGATTCAGTACTACCATCTTAGATGTAGTTTTTTATGGTTTTCCCCACATCCATCCGAGGTTCCTAATCGAAGGCCAGGGCCGCCTCCTTCTCAATCCTAGTCGCAACTACAAATACATATCCTACTACAGGCACCACATTATGACAGGTTATCAGACATACCAAAATACATGGGGTTAAATGGCCACGATCTTTCATGTCACTAAATGATTTAACAACTCAAAGCCAAATCAAATTAAGAGGGGTGGGTGCTGCAGTGGTTAAGCTGGTTGGCTCTCACCAAGGCGTATCAGGTTCGGTTCACGGTAATTGCATGTGAGATTTTAGAAGTGAAATATCATGTCCTGTGGTTTGCCATACAAGTAAAGAGGTCCCGTGCTCATGATGGCGAAATTAACGCTCACGTAGGCAAAATCTATAAGCTTTCTTCCTTCAACTCAAATTAACTCGTTGTTGGCAATTCGTATTGGGCACTTGGGACATATTTTCTCATAAGCCCGTGTAATTGACTGTGTGTTGAATTAGTCTGATAACCTGTGTTTCTGTGGTGACTGTAGTAGTGTTTGTAACTGTAATTATTTGCGTTGATGATGTGGCAGTGGCTCAGGGACTCGAAATAAGGTACTATCTCGGCATTTTCCAAGAGGTAGTGTGGAAGAACTGGGGGAAGGAGCTGTCTACGCCAGGATTCAAACCACCTAGCTGCAGCTCCCCATCGCGATGTCGTCGCGTATTCAAATTAGGAGTGACGTATTTACTGATGAAAATTCTGTTAGTGTTGACAACTAGAAGACAACAATGAGTACAGTATCCTCAATACCACTATATAGCTTGTCACCTTCGTTAGGACTTCGTACAAACGGGAGCAATACATGGTAGACATAAAATTGTAAAGCATTAATATGTTCCAAAATTTCATCAATTTACGAGTAGTAGGTAAAACTACGTATTAACTTGTCTAATAAGATGAAATGTTAATTTATCGTCCCAAAAGTGACAAAATATGCTAAGTACCTGAAATTAAAATATATCTTCCTATATGGATTAATATATTAGTGGACATCGTTTAAATCAGAATTCTAAAACGATGATATTATTAAAAACCATCCTCCTCTTGATGAGTTAGTAAGCAACTTCTGCTACTTAGGAAGCAAAATAACTAGTGATGTATGAAGCAAAGAGTATATGAAAAGTAGTTGGCTCAAGCAAGGAGAGCATTTCAACAGAAAATAAATAAATTGTTTTGGATAATACGGAGGTGGAACAAAAAGTTAGTTGCACTAACGCGCTGCAGCAGCGCGCTGTGTGTCGCGAACGTGTGCACAGCGGAGAAAGGGACAGACACTGCCAACACGTCTGTTAGGCAGGTCACTGTGGTGTCTCGTCTTGTGTGGTGTGAATAGCGGCCAATGCAATAGCACGTTGACTGGACGTTCACTCAAAATATGAGGTGCGTGCGACAATCCGATTCCTATGGGCCAAGAGGAAGAATTGTACGATTTAAGAGAAGCGCCGGGGGAAATTGAGCGCCGGTGTGATTTAGTTGCACGATAACGCAACACCTCACAAGGCCCGCCAAACGAGGGAACTGCTGCAGCGTTTCAAGTGGGAGGTCTGGCAAAATCCGCCCTAGAGTCCTGACCTACTGTCGACCAAAGTATTATGTGCACTCGAGTTTGAAGGTTGTTTGTGAAGTAACCAATAGACCTACATGAAATCCAATAACATCATCATTTTCGTCGTTCTATTGTACGTTAGCTCATGTAGGTTTGGAATTTTTCATTTATATTTTAATATTATTTGTCGCAGTTGGAGCACAAATAGTGCACGTTTTTAAGCGTGTTTCAACCATGTGTCACATTTAAGAATTATTATCTCAAAAACTCATTAGTGTGCCCTTTCAGCAAGAAATATGCAAATCACAGTATGCCAGCATTGCTCAATTCGGGATTTTCGGGGTTGTAGTATGTTCTCCCACTCTGTGACTTACACATTTTGGATTAAATAGAGGATACACTTGCAAAAATAACAACAAAATCAACTCCTATTTTAAAACATTTAATTAACCAAAATTATGGCGCTACAAACAATAAAACAATTAAACTACTGACCAAAATCTTCTACTTGTTCCAAGTGAACAAGGAATAATATAAGAATTAAACAAATATTATATTAAAACACATGGTCTCCTTTAAAACCAACAATTCATACTTATTTTTACTTCCATAAAGTATCTATCTTAAAGTTCCATATAACTACGAGCTCCTTTGGCTCGATATTTTCCAATAATAATGGTGTCATTCTTCTAGTACACCTCACATACTATTTTTATATTTTCTTATCATCAAAACAAATATATAATTACATTTAAAGTACATGTTAATTCTTTACTTAAATATTTGGGCACTTCACATGTTTTCAGCATTTACCATCCCTCTCAAGTTTTTACAAGTTCACCATAGTGATCGGAAAAATACTTGTGTACTCCAGAGTTATAAAGATTACTTGACAAAGTCAAAAACTATGATTACTCCCGGAATCTAGTTACCTTCATTTAACTCGTGGAATCCTACTTCCATATAACATTACAATAGGGATTGTTATTTATTTATTTGTCTTATAAGACCATTATCACTTAAGAAAACTACGATCTGAACTTGCAAGCGATAATTTCATCTACAAGGACCTCGGTTCAATTCCCGGGTCATTAACAACTTTAAACACTCACGATGTATTCATTCCTTCTTACAGACGGCCTTCACCCAACCCACCTGCTATGAGGGTCAGACCGTTATACTTGAGCGAGATTTATGACTGGGAGGGTGGCTTCCAGTCTAGTCTACGGTTGGAGCTCTCCTCGATGCTTTTTAAACAAATCTTCCTTTCTTTTCAGTTCTATGGAGAGACCTGGCATTTAACTTCACTTATTTCCTTTCAACAACATTTTAGGTTCATAAACCATTTTCATAACCTTGGCATTTATTAATTATGAGAGGTCCTCATTGATTGGGAAGAGTAATACACATTCTACGACGAATAATTAGGGGCTTCAACAACAAGAGGATTCTAGGTTCGAATCTCTTAACATGCCTCGGGAACCATTCCCACATTGGAGGACTTATACAAAATGCGATTAGGGTCAGCCGTAGCCTACATGACCTACGCTCAATAATACCATACATTTGCTCCCTTTTCAATATAATAACTCACACATGGCCTCGTGATCCCTGTCACTATTGGAGGACTTACAACATATCTCAATTCTCCGCAATCAACTACACCTCATAAGTAATTTACCAAGTACTTTTAACTTTTACGCATTCCTAGCGTGACATTTTATTTTAATTGCGCTCCATTGCGCTATACATTATTTTTAAGCCTATCGTCTTCCAAAGAACTGATAAATTCCATATTAACAATTGATACATATCTCAATTTTTATATTAATCTTTTCCTTTGACAATAATTGCTCTATTTTAAATAACATGCATTAATATCATGTCTTATACTTCTATTAAGGCTCCAACGCTCTTATTTTCATATCATTCAGTTTAATCTTTATTTATATTTCCTTTATATTATTATTATTATTATTATTAATACGCTTGCTTTTATAACATTCGTCAAATACACTGACATTTTATTCATACATTTCCTCTACAGGATTTATTCTTTCACATAATTATTTATAATTTCTCAAAATTCTATTTTTGTTCAGACCGCGTTCTTATTCTGTATTTAGTTATTTAGAAACATCCCTTTTACTCAAAAACTTCGGTGGATTTGTACACAATCATTTCCCCGACACCAAAACATAATGACAATCTTTACTCACATGTTTAAGGTCGTTTCTTGACCCTTCTCCTCGTGCGATGCGTCATTTTTGGCCCACTTTTTTTTAAATTACTCCATCGTGTACAAATTCATTGCATGTACGGACATATCTTGACACATATTTAACACGTATACATTTAACACTAATATCATTTTAAATACACTGGTGTATCCGTTTAGAACACCCAATAAAAACACTGAAAATATATTACTTTTAACACAAAATCTTGATACATTTACACTTCACGAATTTTGATCACTAGACTGCTATTAGGCCTATCCCACGTGACCTCTTGACCTCCCGTCTCCAAGGGTGAAATTTAGTAATTTCGGCTTCCTATCCTCTCTGAATATGAAAGTCTCGAATCATCTACTTCCTCCCTGCAATAGCACTCCTTCGAATCCCGTTCTTGACGATCTACTATTTCTCTGACACGAACGGCTCCCCTTTTAGACCCTATTTATTGATCTTAGCGAAAGTCTGTTCTGTTCACGGTCCCCTCGATAATTTATCGGTGACCTATGGATTTTTAGCAACTAATACTTCTTGCGTCTTAGTGCTTTTGAATAGTTCGTGTGCTTTCTTGAAACGATGTCTATAGTTTCCTGTCTTCTTCTTTGCTTATTCGGTTCTCGCACTTCTCATCTTCTAGAATACTTACGAATCTTATTTTCTCTGTCCCTGCTCGGGTTCTTTAAATTAGAGAAACTGTTTATCTCTCTGTTACGGTACTTCCGTACGTTATGATACTTTTGGTCGTTTACTTAAAGACCTATCGCCCTGAGTCCTAAGTTCGCACCCTTTACGGATGCACGTAAATTATTGATACCGCGACGCTCGTGGCTGTCGGATATTTTCTATGCGATGTGATACAACGTTTTTTTTTTCCCTCAAGGAAAGCTGGTATACTGTCTTCGGTGTGTTTCAGCGTGACGCCCCCTCACGGACTATCGGAATTCGGTGTCTGATGAAGCACAGTGACGCGCCCTCAGGCCGTTTGATAACTGCATGTACTGATCCAGCGTGACGCCCCCCCTGGGCTATCGGAAACTGCATGATTGGCTTGGTGAGGCCAGGAGTTTTATACTCCTTAGTCACAAAAAGATAAAATCCTAGTCCTCTTCGTGACCAACTTTTGAACTAATTGTCGTACAATTTTAAAAATTATATCTCCAGAAAGCTCGTCTTCCAAACGTCAAATAATATCATTGCGCATAAGAATCGATCGTGCATTTCGGAGATATTAATTAATTTTTAGTCTTCAGCTGCGTGGGTGTTGCTGTTCATTTTTTTAATTCCCCACTCCTCTGGTATCAGTGAATCCCCAATGACGTATACTGCGTTTGCAGTTCTTTCCTATGCAATTATTACAAGGTTTTTCTTTACACAAAAATCTCTAATCCGAAATGATTCACAGTACTGTATTTATTTACTTATTTTCATTCCTGCAAATGGGTTAAATTTAATTATTCTTCTTCTGGCACATCGGCGCTGTTGCCGTTTTCCTGCAAACTAAGCTGGATTTCCGAGTCACGCTTCTCTGTCTTACAGTGAAAATTTTCCACTCGTTCTATTAATGTCCATGACCCGCTCCCTCTCAAGGAGTCAAGAGGCATGATCTCATCTCCTGAACACCTGGTCCCCGCTGCTTGCACAACGTTAGGCTAGAATCCTGGCTTGAAATCTCTCTATGTTACATTAGAAACTGTATGTTTCATTCATTTCTTCCCCAAATACATGGATTCGACCCCTTTTGAGCCAATGGTACATGGGTTCATCTCTCCCCACCTTAGGTAAATAAATTTTCGAAAAATTTTGAGGAAATTTATTTCAATTATTCATTAAAATCTTATTTTTCTTTATTCGTCGAAGCCATCATAACGTTATCCGTACCTTCTGTTTCTTTTATTTCTTTAAAGTCGTATCCGGTAATTGTGTAGGTTGGGTACACTCTGTCCCTACCCTTTCGTTCCTTTTCCTTTATTTGTCTGGACTTTAAGTCTCCAGAACCTCATTCTTCTTTACGGGTGTGGTCTATCCCTACCCGTTTCCTTATTTCATCATTCTCCTTTCTTAAATTGAAATTTTCTTCTTCAGCAAAAGCAATTATTTCTTTTATTTCCCAATATAATTTCTCCAATTCGCATTCGCACTCGAATGCTTGAGCTCTGTTTCCTTTTTCTTCCTTATTCTCGTTTCTATCAAAAGTGGATTCCTCATCTTTAAATTGTTCCATAACCAGGGCTTGTTCATTGGCTTCATCGAAGTCTTCGGGAGGGTAATATACTTTCAAATTCGCTGAATTCATGGTCACTTCGTGATTCGTTTCACAGTGCCGAATTCTATAGGCATTATTTCTCAAAGCTCATATTATTTGACACGGTCCGTGGTACATTTTCTGGAACTTTTTGTACACGCGGTTCCCTGGATCCGAAATGGCTGGTCTTTTTACTAACACCATTTCCCCTGCTAATAGTGGCCGATGATACCTCTTGTGCCTATTTCTTCTTTGCCTCCTGTCGGCTTGAGCTTTTAGATGCTCAAAGGCTCTTCTAATACGTACATCTCTTCCCGGCTGAGCGTCGGCTGGCCTAGGAATTACCAGACTCCAAGGTCTTTCTGGTTGCTCATTCCGATGTAACGTTATTGGTATCTCTCCCGTAGATTCATGGATTGTGTTGTTTATACAGAATTCGATAATATCCAAGATATCTATCCACTTCCAATTTTCTTCTGCACAGTATATACTACAATACTTGGCCGTCTCCCTCATCACTCTTTCTACAGGATTTGCCTCAGGATGGCGAATACTTGACAAAATCTGACGTATTCCAAGTCTTTCTAATTCTTGTCTGAACTATACACTGGTGAAACAACTACCGTGATCCGACAACAAATTCTCAGGTTTTCCCAGAATCGGTATCACTTTTTCTTTGAGTCGTTTTAACACCTGTTTGGTACTAGTCTTCTGTATGGGAGCAAGGACAACCATTTTTGTGAAGACATCCATAGCCACCATTATGTGTCGATTTCCTCTTCTTGCCTTGGGCAAAGGTCCAAAATTATCAATAGAAATGATTTGTCCTGGCCTCTCGGGCAACAATGGATGGTATAGGCTTTTGTCTCATCAGAAATGCATTTGGTTTGATCCTTTGACATAGATCACATGTCTTTAGCGTGTCCCTTACAGTTTATCTCAGTCTCGGTCATACAAATGCTTCTTTCAGCATCGAGACTGTTTTGTCGACTCCCATATGTCCAAACGATCTATGGGCTAACCATACTATTTTCCTCTGCAAAATTGCAGGTAGAACAATCCTTAATCGTGTATGGTCAGAGTCCACAAACTTATATAATAATCCATTATAAAATGTGTAATCTTGAGCTATCTTATTAGCTTCCGTGTACGCCGGTGTTCCCCTTATCAAACTTCCCTCAAGGAAAGATATGAGCATGTTCATCCATGGATCCTCACGTTGCCGTTGACTAATGCTTCTTAACTCATTTAGAGTACGCTGATCCCTGTCTTCCAAATCAATAGCCATTACTTCCTCTTCTGTGGACTCTGGCTGTCTACTTAAATAGTCTGGAACTATATTTTCTTTTCCTGGGCAGTATTCTATCTTTACATCAAACTGTTGAATATATAAAGCCCAACGTATCAACCTTTGACTGGATAGATCAGTCTTCATCAAAAAGGTTAAGGCTTTATGATCCGTTCTTAAAGTGACTTGAAACCCATATACGATCTTTCGCCAATATTGCAGCGCGTGCAATATCGCTAACAGCTCGATTTCGCTGATCGTATAATTTTTCTCGTGTGGTTTCTGTCTCCGACTTGTGAAAGCTAGATAGTTTTTCTTATCAGGGTTATCCGGGTTTTCCTGATATAGCATTGCCCTTATTCCAATCTGGGATGCATCTGTTTGAATGATAAATCTCTGATTAAAATCAGGATATCCTAGCTTCACATAGTTTAAGAGCATTTCCTTGGCCTCCACAAATGCTTTTTCTGTTTCCTCCGTCCATTTCCACTTGCCCCCCTTCTTCAGAAGGTCCTGTAGTGGTGCAACAGTTTTTGTGTATGATGGACAATGTCCTGAGAAAAATCCAATCAATCCCAAAAACTGGCGAACGTTCTTCACTTTCAAAGGCCTTGGAAAATCTCTTATCGATTCTAATTTGCAAGGATTTGGTTTAACACCATCTTTGTCAATCACATGCCCTAAAAATGTTACTTGTCTTTGACAAAAATTTGACTTCTTTAAATTGATTTTAAAATTAGTCCTTCTTAAGTCTTCCAATAATTTCTTCAATTTTTCTAAATGTTCCTCAATGTTCTCCGAGGTAAGCAAAATATCATCCACATAACGGATCGTGCAATCTTTCACTTCCTCTGACAGGTTTCGATCAAGCGCTCTTATTAAGGCAGATCCTGCGGTCTTCAATCCAAACGGACATCTCCTAAAACAATATGTTTGTTGGTCGAACTGAAATCCAGTCAACAAGCTGGTTTTCTCTTCCAGTTCGAGATGATGATACGAAGAAGTCATGTCAATATTTGTAAAAATCTTCTTGCCTTTGAACTTCCTCAGTATTTCTTTTATGCGTGGTGCCGAATCATTTTCTGGTATGATTTTTGCATTTAAATTTCTGGCATCTAGACACACCCTTACTGAGCCATCCGGTTTACTCACAATCACTAATGGACTAACATATGGTGTCGCCATCTTTTCTATAACACCTGCATTCATCATCTCCTGCAGTGTTTTCTTCGTTTGTGGGTAATTTTTTTCCGCAACCTGGTATGGTTTTTGTCTGAACGGTGGCCAATCATTGACTTGAAACGCGTATTTAAAATTTTCAATCTTCCCTGGCTTGGAATCAAATACGTCCCTAAAATTCAATAATAATTCCTTTAATTGTTCCTTATTTTTGAGGTTAACTTTAGCTTCCTCTACTTTTCCTGACAGGTTGGTCTCGAACTCAGTTTCCAAATTATCTTCGAGTTCTATGTTGAGGACTTCAAATATCTTTTCTATGTCCTTATAACTTTCCTCAGTTACTTCTTCCACATGCCATACCTGTTCTCCTACTTTCGCATCCTGTTCCTGTAGGTTAATGTTTTGTTCATCCACATCCTCTCTTTGAATTCTAATTAAATTTTGCGCTAGGTCTATGATGACCTTGTTCTCACGGATAATATCAATACCTAATATGACATTATACGGCAATTGATTTACCAGCAAAAAGCATTGCGAAATTTCAGGGTTACCCATGATCAAATCGATGTATACCTGAAATTTACATGTTAAAGATTTTTCAGGAATTATCCCCTTAATCTTTACACTTGATGTGGGAATCTTTAATACGCGGCCCCTTGTTTCCAGTTCATTTAGAAGGGTTCGCGTAATTAAACTTATTGTGGATCCGGTATCAATTAATGCCCTGACCAGTAATCCTTCTATCCTTAACATAATTATGGGTAATTCTCTTTTAATAGGTGGGATTCCTCCCACATCCTCGTTAATTAACTCATCTGGTCTTGCTATCCAATTCACAATTTCTACCTCCTCCCAGCTCCTGGTATGTTTCCACTTTTGATGATTTAAATTTGATATTTTTTTTTATCCTGAGGGCTTCCTTTCCCCTCATTCTTTAATTGAGCTTGTAGTTCCAAGCTTTGAGCTCCGTCTAGTCGGTCGGGTGATTTCCGGTTCTTTATTGCCTCACTCCAACGGACTTTTTGCCTTTCAGGTTCGTCTGGTCGTTCATTCATATAACGAAGACTTTCCTGATATCTCTCTTCTATCTCGGCCCAATATTCATCATCCCTATCCTCTGGCCTTACGTTCCTTCTGGGATAATTCTCCCATTTCTTTCGGTTCTCTTGCCTCTGATGGTTATTATTATAGGGTCGGCTCTCTTGTTGCCTATAACCCGTATTCCTAGGATTTCTTCCTCGATATCCTCCTCTGTAGTATGGCTGTATTCCCCTAGGCTCTTGGTGCCCATACACTCGACCCAGTCCCTGAGTATCAGTACTAGTGGACTGATTTCTGGTCGATGGTTTCTCCCTGTTTTCCTGACTGCTGGCCATATGTACCTGTTCAGTCTGTCTTTGATGCCTGGGAGTAACGTGCGAAGTCGTCATATCTAATTGACGTAATACACTCTCCACTTCCACAGCACTTCTGGCTTTGGATGAGATTAACAGCCTCTGGATCTCATATGGAAGTTGTCTTGCAATGGCGGCACACAGATCGTTCTCCGCTGGAGCAGTGTCAAGTTCCCGGAATTTACACAGCTGAGCGGTGAAAAATTCTGAGAACTTAGTTGGTGCATTTGTGCTGTACTTCCTAGAGTACAGATCTAGCCTCAAATTCTCTTGGACATCTGCTGCCCAATATCGTTTTAAAAAGGCTTCTCTAAAGCCTTCCACCGTATCGAAGGTGTACCTGAAGCTTCTGAACCAGGTGAGACAATCACCTGCCAACAGCTTCTCAATGGCTCTCAGTCTCCGATCCTGAGGAACTTTCATTTCGTTTAAGTACTCTGCAACTTCCTTTAACCAGTATTTTGGAGTAATTGACATGTTATTACCCGTAAACTTTACCGGTCTGTCCTCATTCGACTTAATGACGTTTATTATCTGACCATTTGTCTGGTTCTTGTACGGGGTTGACATCGCCATCGGATATCCTGGGTTCTTATAAGGGCTCTCCCCTCCTAAGTCCCTATCTGTATCTGTGCCTTGTTCACGGTGATCTACCCATCCTGTCTTTGGAAACTCATCCTGACTCTTAAATTCTAACTTCCTTTCTCTTCGGGCACTTTCTTCATTAGCCATGAGTTGAATTTCCATTTGACTGTTCTTATGTTCAGTCCTCTCCAACCGTGATCTTAATTCATTCTGAATTCTTTCTTGATTCCTTTTACTATCTTCCTCTTCCTTTTTGAGTTGGGATTTCTCTTCCCTGAGACTATCCCTGATTTCAGCTAATTGATCTTATACCTCTTTCTTGATGACCATGACCGGTTTTGTTATAATCTCTGGTTTAATGTCACCTCTGGTATCTAGGTCTTCTCGTATTCCCTTTATTTTCTTCTACATTTCTCTTTGTCCTTTGACCATATCTATTTTAATTCCGTCAAGCCTTTCTTCAGTTTTCCCTTGACTCTTATATAATCTCATCACTTCATCTTGGACCTGATTTATTTCAGTATGAGTTTTTCCTACTTGGACCTTTAATGTTCCGATGGTTTCCTGAACATCATTAATACCCTGACTTATTTCATCTATCTTATGGGTACTTTCCTTATTTTCGTCCTCTCGTTGTTTTCTTTCACTCTGGAGATGCCCCTCGTATATACCTAATCTTCGATTTATTTCACCCTCGTACTTCTTTAAGTTCTCATCTACCTGCCCGGTAAACCGCTCAAATTGACCTTTCATGTCCTTCGCATCCTTTTGATTTTGGTTTTTCATCTCGGTTACTTCGGTCTGAACTACACCGATTTTGTTCTCGAGAGTTCCTACTTTCTCCTCAACCCTTCCAAATCGGGTTCCTAGCTCATTCACACTTTTTTTTTTATCTCATCCCGGGATGTTTCACAAATATTGCTGTTAAATTCTATCTGAGTTTTTAATTCGTTGTACACCCCTTGGATCTGGGTTACAAGTTTCTTTTCACATGCCTCTACATTTTCTTTACATGCTTTTTCCATGCTATTTAATTTAGTTTCTATAGTACCAAAATTACCCTCTAAAATTTTAAAATTTTCTCGGCATTCCCTTTTTGACTCATTTAACTTAGTCTCCAACCCCGCGTCAAAACTTTGAAATTTAGTATTTATTGTCTCTTCTATTTCAGCCTTCAGTACCTCATTAATCGTTTTATTGTCGGCTCTTATAGACTCTAACGTCTCATCTTTTACAGCTTTCAACTGTTCCGCAATGTTATCCCCACTTTCTGTTTTCATCTTTTCTATCTCAGCCTTCAGTTCTTTATTCATTCTTATACAGTCGGCCTCGATAGCGGTTAATTTAGTTCCCATGCTCTCACTATTAGTTTTTAGTGACTCTAAACTTTGATTCATGGACCCTAACTTTTGGTTATTTTCCTCCTGTTGGCTGTCTAACTTATTCAAACTTTCATTTATGGATCCTAAATCCCTTTTATTTTCAGTCTGTTGGCTGTCCAACTTATTCAAACTTTCATTTATGGATTTGAACTCTTCTTTATTTATATTCTGTTGGCTATCCAATTTATTGTCTATAGCTTCCAACTTTTCCTTATTATCGGCTTTTATAGCCTCCAACTTTTCATTACTATCGTCTTTTATAGCCTCCCAAAGCCCTTGCAATTCCTCACTCAATACCATCTTATTAGAATACAGTGGGCTACTCATGCCACATCGCTAAAACATGCTTGAGAGATGGTAACTGAACTTTTGTGTCCCAATTTCTTTAAAAATTTACTTTGGTACGGGTTTTTACTACAACGTACCCTTTTGATATCTTTATTCAATCTCAGAAACTTTTATGGAAGTATTTAAAATTCAAAATTTCGAAAAACCATTTTTTTTAATGAAAATTTTGATTTTTCGAGAAAACTCGGGTTTTCTCTAGGAAAATTCAGCCCTGCGTACTGGGCGCCATGAAATGTTAGGTAGTAGGGGGTTGTTTGATCCAGGGCTGCTCGGTGTGAGTTTCTAGGGACCCATGCGGTCAGTTAACATTATACGTTGTAGCTATTCCTATCATTATTTTACTTTACATGAAATGACCGTCATTAGTGTTCCTCTAATTATTAATCCAAGCACATTACTTTATATACCCCCATGTGCCCTTTCAGCAAGAAATTTGCAATTCACAGTATGCCAGCATTGCTCAATTCGGGATTTTCGGGGTTGTAGTATGTTCTCCCACTCTGTGACTTACACAATTTGGATTAAATAGAGGATACACTTGCAAAAATAACAACAAAATCAACTCCTATTTTAAAACATTAAATTAACCAAAATTATGGCGCTACAAACAATAAAACAATTAAACTACTGACCAAAATCTTCTACTTGTTCCAAGTGAACAAAGAATAATATAAGAATTAAACAAATATTATATTAAAACACATGGTCTCCTTTAAAACCAACAATTCATACTTATTTTTACTTCCATAAAGTATCTATCTTAAAGTTCCATATAACTACGAGCTCCTTTGGCTCGATATTTTCCAATAATAATGGTGTCATTCTTCTTGTACACCTCACATACTATTTTTATATTTTCTTATCATCAAAACAAATATATAATTACATTTAAAGTACATGTTAATTCTTTACTTAAATATTTGGGCACTTCACATGTTTTCAGCTTTTGCCATCCCTCTCAAGTTTTTACAAGTTCACCATAGTGAACGGGAAAATACTTGTGTACTCCAGAGTTATAAAGATTACTTGACAAAGTCAAAAACTATGATTACTCCCGGAATCTAGTTACCTTCATTTAACTCGTGGAATCCTACTTCCATATAACATTACATTAGGGATTGTTATTTATTTATTTATTTGTCTTATAAGACCATTATCACTTAAGAAAACTACGATCTGAACTGGCAAGCGATAATTTCATCTAAAAGGACCTCGATTCAATTCCCGGGTCATTAACAACTTTAAACACTCACGGTGTATTCATTCCTTCTTACAGACGGCCTTCACCCAACCCTCCTGCTATGAGGGTCAGACCGTTATACTTGAGCGAGATTTATGACTGAGAGGGTGGCTTCCAGTCTAGTCTACGGTTGGAGCTCTCCTCAATGCTTTTAAAACAAATCTTCCTTTCTTTTCAGTTCTATGGAGAGACCTGGCATTTAACTTCACTTATTTCCTTTCAACAACATTTTAGGTTCAACAAGAGTTTAGTGCTTTTCAGTCGGTCAACACGAATGTACCCAAAAGAGATGGGTTATGCCCTAATCCTGAAATAAATTACATGAGATTAATGAAACACTAGGATGACCAGTTTCGATCGTCAAGCGATCATCATCAGATCCATTACACTTAGGCTACAAAATCTATGTTTGAAATACAGGTGAAAATATTTACAATATGTACAATTATTTAGTTGCAGTATTGGTACTGCAACTGTCAGTGTATGCTAAATGCAGTATATATTTTAGGTGAAATGCTAAATGGTGATAGCTATCCAGAGATTGTACTTTAGAGAGATTATATGGTTGTAAACTATGGTTAAACTATAAAATTTTTGGCTAACTACTTATCTGATTGTCTTCCGTATTACAGCTACTCGCAGTTATCGTGCTTACTGTAACTCGCTGTAAAAAAAAAAATTCCACTCGTTCTATTAATATCCATGACCCGCTCCCTCTCAAGGAGTCAAGAGGCATGATCTCATCTCCTGAACACCTGGTCCCCGCTGCTTGCACAACGTTAGGCTAGAATCCTGGCTTGAAATCTCTCTATGTTACATTAGAAACTGTATGTTTCTTTCATTTCTTCCCCAAATACATGGATTCGACAATACAGAATGACATAAATCTTATCTTGTTTGTTGTGTGTCCATAATGACGTGATATGAGTTGTCAATATTTAAAGAAGAAAGTTCCGCTTAAAAATACAACAAAGAATAGTATATTATGCAACGAGCCTATAATGGCAATAATTAAGACACGAGTATGTTTTTAAAACGAGCGAAGAGAGTTTTATAATTTCCATACGAGTGTCTTAATTACCATTATACGCGAGTTGTATACGACCCTTTATGTTCGACTATAATTATAACTTTATTATACAGTATGTTCTAACATAAATATTCATAAATATCTGTCGAGATTCTGTCGTTGAATTCCTCTTCTTGGGAATTGTGTGTGCTCAGCATTTGATCTCTAGCCAATAACGATTCCCAAAGCATTAAAACATTGTTTATGAAGTAGCTCCAGCAGATAGCGCTCAGATACTATGTTATTATTATTTAATCTCCAAAGTGCAGTGAACCCTATTTTACCGTAAGGTATGTTAAGGAACGGATACTATGTTGGATCATTTTGTTACTTTGGTCAATAACACAAAATAGGTTGTTACAATCGCATTAAAATTAAATCAACTAGCTATTCTTCAAATTCGATGCGTATAGAATGTCAACGGAAGTAAAATCAATCTTCTTCTTCTTCTTCCTGGCGTTGTTCCCAATTATTTTTGGGGTCCGCCACTCTGCACCTTGCTCTCCATTTGTTGCGGTTTGCTGCATCTGTAGGACGAAGACCTACGATGCGCATATCGTCGTGTAGGGTATCCATCCATCGCCTTTTTGGTCGTCCTGGAGGTCTTTGTCCATCAGGCTCGAGAGCAAGTGACTTGCTTACAATGGACTCTGTATTTGCTCGGGCTACATGTCCGTACCAACGCAACCGAGTCTCCCTCATTTTGGCTGGAATAGGGGCAATTCCAAGAGTATTGCGGACGTCTTCGTTCTTAATATGATCCAGCCGTGTAATTCCCAAGGACCATCTTAGCATCCGCATCTCCATTGAGTGCAAAGCTTGTTCATGTTTCTTTGTATTAGGCTAGCATTCAGCTCCATACAAAGCAACAGGGCGGACGACTGATTGATAGATCTTAGTTTTGAGGCGCAAAGGGATCTTGCGGTCACAGAGAACGCCTGTGACCTGGCGCCACTTCATCCATGCAGCATTCACTCTTGCACGGGCATCCGAGACTGTATCACCATCAGGTCTCACAACGGAGCCAAGGTATCGGAGATGTGAAGCTTTTGGTAGTGGGGTGCCATCCACTATGATGGTCCCATCTGTCTGGGAACCACATTCAAGATACTCAGTCTTAGTGAGGTTGAGCCGTAGTCCAAATTCACAGAGCCTCGCATTCCAGAGGTTGACCAATTGCTCTAGATCATTACGGGTCTCGCTTGCAAGCATGACATCATCGGCGTACAGTAATGTCCATGGTGGTTGCCTCTGCAAATCGGCAGTCACTGTATCCATGCATAGGATAAACAAGAGTGGAGATAGTGCAGATCCCTGGTGAACCCCAACTCGAATATCGAACTGTTTGGTGAGTCCAGCAGCACTGCGTACAGAGCTAGTTGTATTATTGTAGAGGAGTTGGACCCAACGCACATAAGCTTTTGGTACGTCATGAGATCGAAGAGAATACCATATAAGCTGATGGGGAACCCGGTCGAATGCTTTCTCCAGATCCAGAAAAGCCATGTGAATTGTCCTTCTTTTCTCCATATACTTTTCTATCAGAAGCCGCATTGCATGGATAGCATCAGTTGTTCCGCGACCATTCATGAATCCACATTGGTTAGGCGAGATGGTAACAATGCTACGTAAGCGAGTGTCAATCACACGTTCTAGAATCTTCATTATGTGGCATAAGAGACGAATGGGACGATAATTGGCACAGATAGTTTCATCGCCCTTGCCTTTCCATATTGGTATTGTGATGCTAGTTTGCCAAGCTGACGGGATCTGGTGGCTCGCAAGGCATTTGTTAAAGAACTCGGCTAGGAACTCTGCAGAGGCATGACCCAACTGCTTCCATAGCTCTGCAGGAATATCATCAGGGCCTGTTGCCTTGCCATTCTTCATTGCGTGGATCGCAGTATTGACCTCGGCAGGTGTGATAGGTGGAACTGCACCTTGTACAGGTTCGGCTAATGGAATCGGTGGGTGAGGGAACTCTTCATTACAGATAGTATTGAAGTGTTCATGCCATCGTTGAAGGATCTCTGTTGGTTTTGTTAGAAAATGCCCATGCTTATCCTTGACATGCATGACATGTCCTATGTCAACTGTGGCACGATGACGAGATCTGGCTAGCTTGTAAATATTATTGACCCCAGTAGATTCCTCTAGTTGTTTGTACAATGTACTTAGTTGCTTGGATTTAGCAACTGCTACAGCGTGTTTTGCATCGGATTTGAGCTGACGATATTGAGTTAGATCAGCATCGGTTCTTGATCTAAGCCACTTTTTGTAAGCAGTTTTCTTCGATTTCACAGCTCGTTGCACGTCTTCATTCCACCACCAAGTTTGTTTATCAACAAATTGTCGTCCCGGTTTTGTCATACCCATTACTTCCTTTGCATTTGCCTGGATGTTTGAGGTGAATTCATTCCATGTTAGTTGATCAATGTTGTCAGGAAGAGGACCAATAGAATCTAGAAGTAGCAATTCATGGCCAGGTAGTTTCCACCACTTTATACGTTCAGTATTGGTGATAGGTCGTGAAGGAGTACGAAGAGTAATATGGAAATCTAAGATCAAGGGCTTATGTTGGGGAGCAACATTTTCTGAAGGAATGACCTTGGAGTCCTTCACCAATCTCAGATCTCTTCTACGCACCAACCAGTAATCAATTTGAGTTTGATGGCCACCACTGTTGTATGTGATGAGATGTGATAACCGTTTCTTGAAGAAGGTGTTCACCACCACTAGGTCACAAGCCTCGGCACACTCTAAAGTACGCACACCAGCTGCATTTCGCGTCCCATGACCACAACCACCATGTACGCGTTCAAATCCATCACGTGATCTACCAACATGACTATTGAGATCACCACCAATAAGCAAAGACTCATTAGGATCAACTGAATGTATTAATGTCTCAAGATCACCCCAGAATTTGTCTTGTTCTTCAGCTTGGCACCCAGTCTGTGGTGCATAACATGAGACGATATGGAGTGATATTGCGTCCGTAATTATCTGGATGCTCATCAGGCGATCAGAGATACGGTTTACTCTGGTGACACTATTCCGTAGCCGTTCACAGATGGCAATTGCCACACCATTTCGGTCAGATGTTTTGCCATTGTAGAAGAGCTTGTAACCATCACCAATATCACACGCCTTTGCGCCTTTCCACTTTGTTTCCTGGATGCAGGCTACATCAATTTTGCGTTGGTGGAGCGATTCAGCCAACTCACGACTGCGCCCAGTTAATGTCCCAACGTTGATTGTCGCAAATCTGGTAATCGAGCCTTGCTTCTTTAGCCTGCCCCGGCCTTGGGTAGGTAGCCCTCGTCCATTTCCCACCCCGATCGGGCGGGGTCGGGGCGCGTCGCCTGCGGGGGACGCCCTAGCCTGGATACTACAATTTACTTGGTGCATCATGATACGACAATTAAATTTCGGCCGACTTGTCGCTGAGTCTGACGCCTAGCATTTTAAAGCTACTGCCAGCACATAAATTCGGCCGCCCCTAACATGGGGTACAGACGCCGTTCGTAGCCGCCCGCTCCGGATCAAACGCTACAACTGATATCTATCCTCGGAGTGAGGATGATACCTTTTACTCTATTAAAATCCCGAGCACTGGGCTGCCACATCCGCCATATACACTGTACCGAAGATTATCCTCTCCACTGTAGCAGCCGTTGTGGACTTCACCGTAACCCTGGCAAGGGACCCTTACTGGGTACTACCAGCCGGGTCAGCTGGTCCCAGGTTTTTTTTAAGAGGTGTTACTCCTCTTTCACTCGCCCTTTGTCCTGACTTGTGACAGGCAGAGCCTGGCTTCCCAAACATTGGGCCCAGGTTGGTGGGTAAAATCAATATGGAGTCCGAAATATAACAGTTATGACATCTGGTGGAAACATTACGCATAAGAAATCCATTTACTGAACAGAGAGCTGGATTATAATTTCCGTGGAACTAATGTCAGACGCCTGCTTCCTCCATGACGTTCTGGTGTGTTTATGTCAACAACAGCATTCACTAAAATTGTCGGCGAAATCTTACGAATGTGTAGAAATTGGAGTTGCGTACATTAAGGTATCGTGCTATTTCTTTTGCAATATTGCCCAGTTTGTTTATGCATTGTTACTGCAATGGTTGATCCAATATAGTCTACATCGTCAAATTTCAAATCATGTATTTCATGTCCGACATGTTGGATTTTGTGTGCATGCCAGAAGCTATCCTTACCTAATTGGTCAATGAATGAAAATATTGAGCTATGATAGGTTGGAAAAACTGTGTTATAATGAAAAATATTATTTAAATGACCCCCATTATGAAACAGTTTTCTGACATATAATATTTACATATCGACATCGTCGAACATAAAGCGAAGTTAAATATTTGAGCATGTATTAAACTGAAATTATTTAATCAGCAATTCCATGGCAAGCAAAATCATAATTAACACTGAATAACTAAAAGTGGTGTACTTGTTTTAAAAAGTCTTGTAGAATGGCTGTTGTTGTTGTTGTTGATTTATTTCGGTTCCTTGTGTCATCGAGGTCATGTAGCCCCATGGGTATGTGTGGAATTTGTCAGATAACCTGTCTTTTTGTGATGGCTGTATTAGTACGTGTACCAATTTGTACGTGAAGTGAGGATTGGAAAGGAGACGCCCGTGACCGTAAGTTAAGAACCATCCTGACATTCGCCTGGACTAGTGGTGGGAAACCACAGAAAACCTCTTCCAAAATGGCTGATGTGGGAATTGAACCCATCTCTTCTCAGTTTTGTCACATAAAGCTGAGTGTATCACGTTCCAGCTTTCAGACCAGAATTACATTTCTTAGCAGAGCTGGGAATCGAACCCGGGCCTCCGTAGTAATAGCAGTTGGAAGGAAATGGCCAAGGTGCGCAGTGAATACAACAGGAAATTGATAAATCTGCTGTAATGACAGTGATTTGGGCCAAAGGTTTTGAACGAACTTATTTAATTCACTTTAGAGCATTTATTTAAGAATTTTAGGGTATTTAATTGACAATAACAATTGCTTTTTAAGTCATCAAACTACCTCCTGGCGTAGCGACCAAAATTCTTGGCAATCACCGCAGAGGTTTGGGTTCAATCCCTGACCCTGTCAAGAAATTAAAATTTAGTCTGAGGCCTGGAACTGAGTACACTCAGCCTCATGCTCGTGAGACAGAATTGAGAAGAGGTAGATTATACCCTAGCAATGGTTTTCTGTGGTACTCCTAATCTACTCCACAAAAATGCCGGGTTGGTACTGTGCCCTTGCAGCAAGAAATATGCAAATCACAGTATGCCAGCATTGCTCAATTCGGGATTTTTCGGGACTGCGGTAAGTTCTCCCACTCTGTGACTTACATATCTTGGATTAAATAGAGGATACACTTGCAAAAATAACAACAAAATCAACTCCTATTTTAACACATTTAATTAATCAAAAATTATGGCGCTACAAACAAATAAACACATAAACTACTGACCAATATCATTCTACTTGTCCAAAGTGAACAAGGAATAGCATAAAAATAAAACAAATATTAGATTAAAACACATGGTTTTCTTTTAAACCAACAATTCACGATTATTTTTCACTTCCATAAAGTACTTATCTTAAAGTTCCAAATACCTACGAGCTTCTTTGGCTCGATACTTTCCCATAATAACGGTGTCATATTTTTGTACACCTCAAGAATTATTTTTATCTTTTCTTATCATCAAAACAAATATATAATTACATTTAAAATTACATGTTAATTATTCACTTCAATATTTGGGCATATCACATGTTCTCCGTATTTACTATCTCTCTCAAGTTTTGCAAATTCACTACGGTGATCGGGAAAACTATTTGTGTACTCCAGAGTTATAAAGATTACTTGACAAAGTCAAAAACTATGATCACTCCCGAAACCTAGTTATCTTCACAAAACTCGTGGATTCCTATTTTCCATCCAATATTACAATAGGGATTTTATTTAATTCATTTGTCTTATAAGACCATTATCACATAAGAAAACTACGATCTGAATTGGCAAGCGATAATATCAATCTACAAGGACCTCGGTTCAACGCCCGGGTCATTAACAACTTTAAACACTCACGGTGTATTTAACACATCTTACAAGACGGTTTTTACCCACCCTCGCTCGATGAGGGTCAGGCCATTATACTCGGGCGTGATTTATGACAAGGAAAGCGACTCTCTGCCTAACCTACGGTGGCAGCTCTCTTCAATGCTTTAAAACAAACCTTCACATTATTCTCAGTTCTGTGGAGAGACCTGGCTTTTAGTTAACTTATTTCCATTCAACAATATTCTTTGGCTCACAAACCACTTTCGTAACCTTGGCATTTATTAATTATGAGAGGGTCCTCATTGATTGGGAAGATTAATACACATTCTACGACGAATAATTAGGGGCTTTAACAACAAAAGGATTCTAGGTTCGAATCTCTTAACATGCCTCGGGAACATTTCCACATCAGAGGACTTATACAAAACGCGATTTAGGGTCAAGCCGTAGCTTACAGGACCTACGCTCAATAATACCATACCTTAGCTCCCTTTTAAATAATACACACATGGCCTCGTGATCCACGTCACAATTTAGAGGACTTACAACATATCTCAATTCACTGCAATCAATTACCCTCCATAAGTAACTTACCAAGTACTTTAACTTTTACGCGTTCCTAGCGTGACTTTTTATTTAATTGCGTTCCATTACGCTACACATTACTTTACGGTCGAATGTCTTCCAAAGAACTGATAAATTTCATAGTAACAATTGATACATATCTCAATTCTTATATTAATCTTTCCGTTGACAATAAATCGCTCCCCTTTTAAGAACATGCATTCACATCATGTCTTATACATTTGTTAAGACTTCAACGCTCTATATTTTTATATCATTCAATTTAATCTTTATTTAAATTTCTTTACCTTGTTATTCACATCATGTTTTCATTCCTTACAAAAGCTCAAAAGCTATTTCTTTCATATAATTCAAATTTACCTTTATGTAAATATCTTTGTTATAATTATTATTATCACGCTTGCTTTTAGAACATTCATTAAATACTGACATTTTATTCCATGCATTTCCTCTACAGGATTTATTATTTCACATACTTATTTATTATTTCTTAAAACTTTATTTTCGTTCAGATCGCGTTCTTATTTAGTTATTATTCATTTAAAAACATCCCTTCTACTCAAAACTCCGGTGGAATTGTACACAAACTTTTCCCGACACCAAAACATAATGAAAATCTTTACTTACATGTTTAAGGTCGCTTTCTGACCTTTATTCTCGTTTGATGTGACATTTTGGCCCACCTTCTTGACCTACTCCATATTGTACAATCTCATCTTATGTACAGAAATTTCTTGACACATAGTCACTATATTTAACACTGACAACATTTTTTTTATACACTGGTGTATCCTTTTTGAACACACATTAAAACACTAAAAAATATTACTCTGGTACATATTATAACACATATCACTGTGCATAAAACGCTTTCACTTTACCTAAAACACTTAAAATGACACTCTTATTTCTTTTCTTACAATATTTACACTTCACTCCTATCACACGGGCGTATCTCAACGATTTTTTACAATTTCTGTCGGCTGTTGATGATCCCTGATGTGAATCCTATCGACCTGCATTGGACGTGTGATTTTACTCGTTCAAAGTTGCTCTCTCCTACAATGGAAACTACTGGTTTCAGTCTCTCAAAACCGCTTCTATTGTCTATTACTCGGCTTTACTTTATCTGCTTTAACTAGGCGATAAATGTCTTTTCTTTGCCGTCACCTCTATTTATATATGGTGGTCTATCGTACCCTATAGTTTCTATATCTTGGCCTCCCTTCGAGGACCGTATACTGTCTATCGTACCCTATAGTTTCTATATCTTGGCCTCCCTTCGAGGACCGTATACTGTCTATCGTATATTTTTGACGTTTTCTCACTAGAGTACGTTTTCCCTCTGGTTTCGAACCTAAGTTCCTAAGTTCCTTTCGCTTGAACTTCTATCTTTCGCGATCGTCATTACTGTTTAGTTCCTTTACCGGACTTAATGTCTTTAACAATGTCTTTACTAGACGTAACGCCGTTTATTTGTTGGAGTTCTTATAACTTCGTAACTGTATTGAACTAGTATTCTTCTGGAACTCGAAGTTCCCTACTGATCGCTGTGTCTTACTTTGGCGATATTGCTTTAAAGTCCGTATATTTAATGTTCTTTATAATTTAGGACTCTTCAAAGTCTCGAACTGCTAACCCTCAGCGTAGCGTACTTATATCGTAACTGGTCTACACTCGGTGAACTTGTAGCCTAGCCTCCCACAGGCTCTCGATCAATGTCTGATACAGCTTAACGTCCCCCCTCACGGGCTCTTGAATACTGCGTATACGATGTGGTGCAGCACTTCCGCTCACGGAATGCTCGTAGACTGATGATTATGATGCTCCAGCGTAACGCCCCCCTGGACGGACTAATACTGCATGTACTGATACAGCGTGACGTTCCCCTCACGGGCTCTCGTAGACTGCATGCACTGATGCAGAGTAACACCCCCTCACGGGCTGTCAGAATAACTGCATGATTGGCTTGTTGAGGCCAGGAGTTTTATACCTTTCAGCCAAAAAAAGATAAAACTCTAGTCCTTTTCGTGACCAACTTTTGAACTAATTGTCACACAATTATAAAAATTATATATCCAGAAAGCTCGTCTTCCAAACGTAAAATAATCTTCCTGTCCATAGAAATCGATCGTGCATTTTCGAGATATTAATTAATTTCTCGTCCTCAACTGTGTGGGTGGTGCTGTTCTTTTTTTATTCTCCCACTCCTTGGGTCTCGGTGAACCCCCAATGACGTCTACTTGCGTTTGCAGTTTTTTCCTGTGCAATTTTTACAAGGTTTATCTTTACACAAAAATCTCTAATCCAAAATGATTCACCGTACTGTATCTGTTTACTTATTTTTATACTCGTAAACGGGTTAAATTTAATTATTCCTGTTCTGACTCAGCAGCGAGGTTGCCATATTCCTGCAACGTAAGAGCAATTTCCGAGTCCAGCTTCTTCGTCTTACAGTCAAAACTATCCACTCGTTCTAATAATATCCATGACTGGCTCCTTATAAATGTCAAGAGGCATGAGCTCATCTAAGGAACACCTGGCCCTAGCGCTTGCACAATGTTAGGCTATAATCCTGGCTTGAAATCTCTCTCCGTTCCCTTAGAAACTGTATGATTCTTTCATTCTTTTCTCAAAGTACATGGATTCGACTCCCTTTGAGGCCTATGGTACATGGGTTCAGTACCTAACATCAGTCCATAGTCACCTATTACCTATATCTTACCGGGTGAGTTAGCCGTGGTGGTTACGGCATGACTGATGGCAGTCACTCACATCCGGGAGGCGAGGAGGTTCGAATCCCCCCGCCGGCAACCTTGAAGATGGTCTTCTGTGGTTTCCCATCTTCCTTCCAGGCAAATGCCGGGGTTGGTCCCTAACTATAGGCCACAGCCGCTACCTTCCAACTCCTCGTCCTTACATTCCAACTTCCCTCCTTTCCTCCCCAACGGTACTTGTAGCTCACCCATTGGGTGTCCGTCTGGAAGCAGCTACAAAACTGGCGAGCCGAACATGTCCTCGGACACTCCCGGCACTAAAAGCCATACGCTAAAAAAAAAAAAAAATTATATCTTGGTCCCAATTACAAATACACACACACTAGTACATCCACCAACATCACACAGGTTATCGGAAATAATAAATATACAGAGATACACAACCACGATATCAGAAAGCCGTTAAATAATTCAATAACAAAAACTTATATTCAATAACAATGGCCTCATACTCACCATAATAATTAACAACATGCACTATGCTATATTATCTGCCACATGCGCGCATACTTTCAAAGTCAATAGTTACTTTGAGGTTTTGTTCCATTGATCTTTGGTCAACCGGCCGTGTCAGTTGAAATCCTCAAAGCTGGGGGCTCAAGCAAGACTGTTTACCATATCGCTCTGTATTGAGCAGTCGGTGTGTGTACACAGAAAACCTTTAAAGAGGCTGTACTATCCCCTGTGCTGCCTCTCCTGGGAAACGCTATTTTGAAGCAGGGGCAAAGCCACCGTGAGGTTATAGGGGAAGGGGGTTGCTGAGAGGTGTTTCCTCACCCTAATATATTGTTTCTGTACTGTTTACCCTACCTGTAATGTTATACGGAATTATTATTATTATTATTGTTATTATTATTATTATTATTATTGGCGTGACAACGTCAAATAAATTGTTGTTCGTGAAAAAGTGTTACAGTGAAAGGTGATGATATCGTTTTATCTCTCTTCTGCTGCAACGCTCTTTCTCTCTCTCTCTTCTTATTCTGCGCTCGAGTGTCGCTACTGCCGTGCTTGGATGCCACTGGTGAACCTCAGGATGGATTTTGATGCAATTTTCAGCATTCTGTAAAGGATATCTTGAGGAAGATTTCTGTAGAACATAATTTATTCATGATCAAAGGAAGCCGAGCAGTTCCGATTTCAGTGAAAATGTCGAAAAAAGAAACACATGGCGTCCGTGCGCTTTTTAAGCTTACGCTGAGGAAACCGTTAAAAATATCTACAGTATACAGTATACTATGAGTGTAAGAATTGTTCAGCATGAAAAGTTCTAAAAAAAAGTCCGTGAAAGCACATCTCTATCTTCAAAACAACGCCCACTATAAGTGGTTTTACGTTTTCATTTCTTCCAACAATCTCTACTCAAATACTGAGGCAACAGTTAACGAGCTGACTAGGGGCGAGTCTATCATCCCAGTTACAGCCTAGCTAGCGGGCTACCATATTACCCCAGATACAGCCAGCAGCAAATTGTCGAGTCGTGTTGAGTTAAAACTTCAGAGAAGAGAGATTGTGTTTGGAGTTTCATTGGAAGTGCAACTTGGCTTTTATTCATTTCGCCTGTGAACTTTGCGTTCCGCAAAATTCATAAATAAAATATATACGAAGCTGTAATTACTTAAGAGCGACAGTTTAGACATCAGTCCGAGAATACGTTAACACGCTCAAATATCGTCGCGCAACACACCCAATAAATGTTTTTATTATTATTCTTTCATTCTTTCTTTCTTTCTTTCTTTCTTTCTTTCTTTCTTACTTCGTTATGCCCACTCATAGAGCGCATTGGAACTTGCTAGTTGACTTTTGCCCTCTTCTTCTCCAAAAACCTCTTCATGAACTCACTGAGTTGGTTCTTGCGTTCATATGTCCATCTTGTGCCAGACCTGCTGCTACGTTTCACCCTAAATATGCACTTATTTACAGAGGTTCTGAAGCTTTCTCAGTTTTTCATTATTTTCTCTCCTATATTCATCTCATTCAAGACCTCTCTTGTTTCCTCCAGCCAACTTATCCTCGATTTTTAGCCTACTTTCGATTTTTGCAAAAAATGAAAGTAGACTTATGAGATCACTACAGGGCGAAAAAAAGTGTGTCTGTCTGTGTGTGTGTGTGAGTGTGTGTACTCTGAATGTCTGTCCCCCCTATCAATTCGAACACGGTGAGCGCCAATTGAACGAAATTTAGTACAAAGGTAGCGCTAGCAAAGGACACCTCAGGGACATGTTTTATATTGCCGCCATCTTGACGGAAACGTAATGGCGGCCACACAAATGTTCAAAGCTTAAATCAAATTACGACTAACCTAATCATCCGATCTCTACCAAATTTTGCAACAACATACCTTTATGGGGTCAGCATCCTTTGACCAAACTAATAGGTCATCAGCCTAATAGTTAGCGGATGGCGGCCATCTTTGTGTGAAAATCGATTGCCCCTATTAATTCGAACACGGTGAAACCAAATGGAACGAAATTTGGTACAGAGGTAGTACTAGCAAAGGGAACCCCAGTGTCATGTTTTATATCGCCGCCATCTTGACGGAAACGTAATGGCGGCCACACAAATGTTCAAAGCTTAAATCAAATTACGACTAACCTAATCATCCGATCTCTACCAAATTTTGCAACAACATACCTTTATGAAGGGAGCATCCTTTGACAAATATAATAGGTCATTAGCCTAATAGTTTGCGGATGGCGGCCATCTTTGTGTGAAAATCGATTACCCCTATTAATTCGAACACGGTGAAACCGAATGGAATGAAATTTGGTACAGAGGTAGCACTAGCAAAGGGCACCTCAGTGTCAATTTTTTATATCACCGCCATCTTGACGGAAACGTAATGGCGGCCACACAAATGTTCAAAGCTTAAATCAAATTACGACTAACCTAATCATCCGATCTCTACCAAATTTTGCAACAACATACCTTTATGGAGGAAGCATCCTTTGACCAATCTAATAGGTCATTAGCCTAATAGTTTCCGGATGGCGGCCATCTTTGTGTCAAAATCGATTACCCCTATTAATTCGAACACGGTGAAACCGAATGGAATGAAATTTGGTACAGAGGTAGCACTAGCAAAGGGCACCTCAGTGTCATGTACTATATCGCCGCCATTTTGACGGAAACGTAATGGCGGCCACACAAATATTCAAAGCTTAAATCAAATTAAGATTAACCTAATCATCCGATCTCTACCAAATTTTGCATCAACATACCATTATGAAGGGAGCATCCTTTGACCAAACTAATAGGTCATTAGCCTAATAGTTTGCGGATGGCGGCCATCTTTGTGTGAAAATCGATTTCCCCTATTAATTCGAACACGGTGAAACCGAATGGAACGAAATTTGGTACAGAGGTAGCACTAGAAAAGGCCACCTCAGTGTCATGTTTTATATCACCGCCATCTTGACGGAAACGTAATCGCGGCCACCCAAATGTTAAAGGCTAAAATGTAATTACGACCAACCTAATAATCTAGTCTCTACCAATTTTTGCAACAACATATTTTTATGTGGGAAGCATATTCTGACCAACCTGCTAGATCATCAGCCCAATAGTTTGCAGATGGTGGCCAAGTATGTGTGAAAATCGATTCCCCCTATCAATTCAAACACGGTGAAACCGAATTGAACGAAATTTGGTACAGAGGTAGCACTAGCAAAAGGCACCTCATTGTCATGTTTTATATCGCCGCCATCTTGACGGAAACGGAATGACGGCCACCCAAATGATAAAAGCTTAAATCAAATTTCGACCATCCTAATAATTTGATCTCTACCGGATTTTGCAACAACATGCCTTTTTGTGGAAAGCATCTTATGACTGACTACAAGGTCATCAGCCCAATAGTTTGCAAATAGCGGCCATGTATGTGTGCAAATCCATTCCCCAGATCAATTCAAACACGGTGAAACCGAATTGAATGTTTTTTTTGCAGAGGTAGCACTAGCAAAGGGCACCTCATATTCATGTTTAATATCCCTATAGTACGTTGTATTTCAACAAGCTACTACAACCAACATTCAATTATACTCCTTGAAAAGGACAAAGAATTATAACAATACCCATGCATTTAGGAGAAAGTAGGCTATATGTTCTTTACTGAACATCTTGTGTATATCAATTATATTGAATAATCATTTTATTTGTCTATTGTTGTTCATTCTAAATTATGTGCATAAGACATTTCAAACGTCTCCTACGTAGAGAGAGATTATAGAGATCTGAAGTTCGTCGCTTGATCCAAATTCCATTTTCTTGTGTAGTGTCGAATATTATTCTAAGAATTTTGCATTCTTGCTATTCATTGTTATTATTAGACTATTATTAGTATCATCATTATTAGTAGTATTATAATTATAACTGACTGCGGCAATTATGTTCATTAAGGAGCAACTGTCTTTGAAATATTCTCATTGTCAATTGTCGTTACCCTCCAGGGTGGCTTTTCCCTCGGACTCAGCGAGGGATCCCACCTTTACCGCCTCCAGGGCAGCGTCCCGGAGCTTGAAATATTGGGGTGGGGGATACAACTGGGGAGGTGGTACGAGCACCTTGCCCAAGCGGCCTTATCTGCAAAGCGAACAGGGGCCTTATGAGAAATGGGAAGGGATGGGAAGATTGGGACGGATAGGCAAGGAAGAGGGAAAGAGGCAGCCGTGACCTAACGTTAGGACCATCCCGGCATTTGCCAGGAGTCGAAATGGGAAACAACGGAAGACCACTTCGAGAATGGCTGGGGTGGGACCCGAACTCATTTGGACCACCCGAGGCTGAGTAGACCCCGTCGCAGTGGTCATACCACTTTTCAAATTCAATGGCATAGCCGGGAATTGAACCTCGGACCCGGGGTAGCAGCTAATCACGCTGACCACTGCACCATGGTGGCGCTCAATACAGTATAATGTTTATATCCCAGAGTTGTACATTTATTATATGTGGTGACTATTTGTTAGCCTATTTTCATTTTATGTGTGTGTGTGTGTGTGTGTGTGAGGTGTGTGTGTGTGTGTGTGTGTGTGTGTGTGTGTGTGAGGTGTGTGTCCCCCTAATAACTTCTAAACGGCTGGAGCGATTACAATGAAACTCGGTAAGATCATAGCACTATTCTGGCCGACCCCGACAGTGCCCTTCAAATTTTATTGTGTCTCACCAATCCAACATGGTGGCTGTGCGAAATATTTCACCAGCATTCAGTATCTCCGAAACTATTACGGATATCGCCATGAAATTGTGTTCGGTGATAAAGGACACTACTAGAAGTTCACCTATGAGACTTTCAAAAACCTGGTGACTACAAAACCAACATGGCGGACAAGCGAAATTGAGACTTTTAAATAGAATTTTCTCGCGATTTAACTATCCACACGTAATGAAACTTGGTACAGCAAATGTTTATACAAATTGTAATGCACTGGAGTCTAATTTAGTTCAATTGTTTACATAACCTCGAAATGGCGGCTGTGCGAAATATTTCACTGACATTCTACATCTCCGAAACTATTACAGATATCATCCTGAAATTTTGTACGGTGATAAAGGGCACTGATACAAGTTTATCTACGTATCTATCATAAACCTGAAATGTATAAAACGAACATGGCGGCCAAGCGAAGTTGAAACATTTTAATAGACTTTTCTCGTGATTTAACTCTCTGAGCGCAGTGAAACGTGGTACAGTAAATGATTTTACATATTGTAATGCACTGGCATCTAATTTAGTTCAATTGTTTACATAATCACAAGATAGTAGCTGTACGAAATTTTAGAATCTCGTTTTTACTTCTTGTGTTCTAATCATGCGATTGAAGTTTGAATACCACACGTACACAATAATCTTAATGTAATAGTACAAAAATAATAATCCAACCTGGCGACCATCTGAAATATTTAGACGGTTCTCAATATCTACGAATCTATCACAACCTTCAAACTGAAATTTTGTATGTTGATAGAGGCAATTAACATGAGTAGGATGTATGAAGACAGGCTGTATAGTTCTTCACGGAAGTACTTGCTATTGCAATTAATACAAAAACACCGGCAGTGAATTTTAAAGCCATTACGTAAATTACTCTTAAGATTGTCAAAAGGTATTGAATGATATTATCGAATTATTAATTGAATGCGACACCCTACATCAAACTTGCTGTAAATACTGGCCCCCAGATTACAGAAAGTTGTGCACCGCTGTTTTAGACAAACTTGCAATTCAGTGGGTACTCGGTGTATATCAGAACCATCACCTCGTTTCTTTGAACAAACATCCTTATCGTCAGGGTATTAATTACTTCTTATTTATTGTAACCCAAAATTGAGTTTATAATCGTTATAATCTGCTTCGGTGGCGTAGTCGGTAGCATGCTGAACTGCTGTGACGAAGATCGTGGATTCAAACCCGGCTGAAGTCGTCGGATTTTTAAGAGCCTTCCTTCTGAGAGGGTAGAAGTAAAGCCGGCGGGCCCAAATCATAGAATATTGGCGTGAAAAATTACCTACCACTATTATTGATAGTGTGTAGTAGCCAAATTTGTAGGTTATATTTGGTAGAAACGCTCTATCAGGTTCCAATGTTCGTCACTAAGTGTCAAACACAGTGGCATCTGGTAGCCAAAGTTGGAACTACGGTACTTGAAATTGAACTTCCTGGGAGCCCACGGGCTTTCAATTAAAATATCCTGCTATGGCCCTTGGCTGCAATTCAGATATAACAAGATTTTCAACAAATAACATATAGCCTACTTTCTCCTAAATGTATGGGTGTAGTTATAACACTTTGTCCTTATCACCTCCTATTTTCTTCCTACCCGAAGTGCAAAATGACACACAACAGTATGTCATGCTGGATTTAAGCAGTGGCGTTCAAACCCTAGTTTATAATTTACCCCAGCATTTTACAATTTCATCAGCAAACATTCCAAACAACGCAGGGATTCAGTATAGTAATACCGACTACCTACAATAATTGAAACTAAAACAAAACTTCGGTGGTCTAAACGTATCAATGGGAGAAATACATTTAATATTCCTACTGCACAGTTAATTTTTAATCGCGCCTATATTTGGGGGCGAGTGTGCTCTATCGGCAACAAGAGGAAATTTTTCAATAGCACCGTATGCATGGGTTCACTAATTGGGATTGTCAAGGCTGGTAGAGCATAACTCGCATCTACTAGGCAGTGGTTGGCAATCGCATAGTTCATATGGCTGCTAGTAGATGTCACTCGTGAAGATCCAGTGGAGAACCTTGATTCAATTCTTCTTCTTTCGCTTTAGCGTTTGTCCCGCCTCATGGCAGGGTCCGCTATGTAAATCCGCTGTCTCCACTTGACTCGCTCATGGGCCATGTCCGGATGTAGGTTGACGCTTTGCAGATCCCTGTGCAGCGTATCGGTCCAACGTTGTCTAGGTCGCCCCTTTGGTCTTTTCCTGGTGACCTCTAGTGTGTAGCCCAGTTTTGCAATGGTGACCGCCCCTGACCGTAACACATGCCCAAATTAATTAAATCTATATTCTCCATTGCAAGATGCTCAACATAACGCTCAATTTTATAACGTCTCAGTACTTAAAAAAACAAAAAATATAAAAGAAAACAGGCAAAGAATACAACTCTGATAGTTTTCGATCCCCGGCCGATCGGATGAAAGACTAAAACTTTACCACTGAGCCAAACGTATCCACCGATGTTTAACGTTATCAATCGATTTACATACAACGTCTTAGCAAATAATGACGTGGACTGAACGATTTTTTCACTGGAGTACGGTATATATTCATTATAATCCATTTCATACAAAGTTTAGATTATTTTTATCAGTAGACTGTATTGCATGCAATATACTGAAATTAGTGAAATATAGGTCAGAACAAAAGATCAGCTGCCATCTTGTCTTGTAACCGAGACGGCTCAGCTTCTTAAAGTCACTTCTACAGTTAAATATTATAATATAAACTTTTAATTGCGAACGGGCCACGTCCTTTAGAACAGTTTAAACCATTCTTAGTTCGATAATCGGAACTGGTGGGTCCTAAGTTATACATTATAATGCTTGCATAATTTATACGGACGCCATCCATAAATGGTACGTCTGATGACCTTGTAGTTTGTGCGCAAGTCGCGCCCCATATGAAGGTATGTTTTTACCAAATTTGGTAAAGATTCGAAGATTAGATTGGTCGTAATTTAATTTTAGATTTTGACCATTTGAGTGACTACCAATACGTTTTGGTAACGATGGCGGCAATATAAAATATGACACTGAGGTGCTCTTTCCTAGTGCAAACTCTGTACCAAATCTTGTTTAATTCGGTTTCGTGGGCGACAGATATACACATTCACTCATACACACTCACACTCACACACAGACAGACTGACAACTTTTGGCCCGTGTAGATCTCTCCTCTCATTTTCTTTTTCAAAAATAGATTGCTGATATAATATCTCAACGTCCATACTATTGTAATGTACAGTTACCGGCGTCTAGCTCAGCGGTAGGAGTGGGCCGTAGAGCAGTGCGGGGAGCCTAATGAAAACTTTTGACGCGCGTGGCAGTAGGTTCTCACAATCAGGCACAGGCACGCTTAGCGCGGAAAATGTTTTACTCAGTAGTAGTGGGATGGGGAAGTGCAGAGCTTACTGCTGGGGAGACGTATCCCTATATATATTATAATTGTGAAAATCTGTGTGTCCGTGTGTGTGTGTGTGTGTGTGTGTGTGTGTGTGAGTGTGTGTGTTAGTTTGTTACCTCTTGACACTAAAACGGCTGGACGGATTTGGATGAAATTTGAAATGGAGACAGCTTATACCATGGGATAACATATAGGCTGCCTTTCGTCCGGAAATAAATCATTGTTCCCGTGGAATGGGCAACATAACTGAAAAGTCACCAAAAATACTCAACCAGGACAAAATATCGAAGTTGTCGCATAAAGACCGGACAGAGCTCATTTTACTCCCCTCGATGCAAGAAACAATACTCTGTATGTCCCTACGGGACACCGAAAACTACATTTTAAGGCTCTAAAACGAACAGTTTCAAAGATATTCGCAGAAAACTATCTTCGCTCTGATTGATGAACTAATCGCAAGTCCGTTTCCATGGCAACACTATCTCAAGGTATGACACCCGAATTTCTATATATCCCTCTACGAGGCAATGCCAATTCATTTATTATCTTTTTCAAGATATATATAAACACAATAAGAACAGTGTAGCGCGCCTGCCTCCCGTCCGGAGGCCCCAGGTTCGATTCCCGGCTCCGTCAGAGTTTTTAGACACTGACGTGAGGGCTGCAACGGGCTGAACTCAGATTCGTGAGGACAATTGAGTAACTGTGAGGCACCACGCCGGTCACAAAGAACAAGATTAACGGCTGAGGGGACACTATGCACTGACCACGCGTCACCACAATATCTGCAGGCCAAATGGCTGGGAAGCGGTAGCATGATAGGCCTAGGCCCTTCATGGGCTGTAGTGCCAGGGATAAAAAAATTAGGGAAGCGCCTTCTAATATCACCTTTAATTTTTAAACACTACAGTAGCGGCTATTAAATAAAGGTAGCGATATAGCTACGTTCAAATTTAATAAACACTGGGCTCACAAATCCCGTATAGTTAAGTACAAATATCGGTCGGGTCATAATTTCAATAGCAACGAAGCTCTGAGGCGGCTATTGCCGTTTCCTTAACACTTAAGGCATCCCGCCGTCATATACCTCAATGTGCACTTACCAAATTGTGAACCAGTCTATTTTACTGAAAAGAATTTCTACTAGCGAGTATCCACTCCGGCAAAAACCTCACTCACTACATTTTCCAAAATTTACACAAGACATGATTTTTAAAGCACTCTTCTGTATATTGAGGTACAGAGACATACCACATGGAAAGATACAATAAAATGTTGGCAAATCTGAGTTCAAGGAACTGCTGTCCAGAATAGGCTTTCGGTACAGGTTATGCGGCCCATGTTCGTAACATGGACCGTTTTCCTTTGACAATGCATCTACACCATGTGCGAGGGCAACGCATTTCAAAGATCTCTAAAAACACAATAATCAGGAAATTGGAGAACAATTTAAAGTCGGAGTGAAGATTCAAGGAGAAATAATTTCATCTCTGAGATTTGCTGATGACATCGTCATCTTGGCCAATACGCCAGAAGATTTGAACGAGTTTTTGAATGGTATGGACTCCGTCTTGACGAATGAATTCATGATGAAAATCAATAAATGTAAAACAAAATTATTGGAATGCAGCCGAAATAAATCAGAAACCTCTATGGACATCAAATTGGCAGGTGAAGCGCTACGAGAAGTAGGAGACTTCTGTTACCGGTACTTAGGAAGCAAAATAACCAGTAATGGACGAAGCAAAGAGGATATAAAAAGCAGGTTGGCTCAGGCAAAGAAAGCATTTCTACACCAAAAGGAATCTCTTGACATCGAATATACATTTAGGTATTAGGATGTCATTTTTGAAAGCTTTTGAGTCACTGTAAGGAAGTGAAACTTGGACCAATGGTGCTGCAGTAAAGAGGAGAATTGAAGCGTTTGAAATGTGGTGTTACGGGAGAATGATGAAGATCAGATGGTTAGATAGGGTATCAAATGAAGAGCTATTAAAACGAGTGGGAGAGGAGAGATGTTTCTGGCGACTGCTAATGAAGAGAAGAGATAAGTTGGTACGACACATATTAAGACACCCAGGAATAGCAAGCTTAGTTATGGATGGGAGGGTCAAGGAAAATAACTGTAGGGGTAGACCAGGGTTATAAAGATTGCCTCGGATGTAGGGTGTGGTAGCTATGTAGTGATGAAACGATTAGCTCAGGAGAGCGAGGCATGGAGGGCTGCATCAAACCAGTCAAAAAACTGAAGACTCAAACAACAACAATCGGGAATTTTAATTACTTAGAGAGGCATGTGAGGCAAAAGGGTTGTTGGAGAATTTCAATCCCTGGGATGTAACACTGGAAGTGACTGCATAATGTACATCAGCGACCAAGGTGAGAGATATTTTACTATAGATCTATTAATAGCGACATGTTGACGTTCAAATCATCAATAAGTGTGGCAAAATTATACCCAGAATAGCTTAAGGAAAAATACTTTTAATTCCCCATATTCAGATAGATTTGCGATTCCAGGTGTACGTTTAGACAAAACCATTTTTTCCCATGGACAACTGTATGTGGCGTGCTGGCGAGTATCCGGACAAAAAAATCGTTATGTCTCAGCAGAAGATGGCAAAACCAAAACTAAAATTGTCAAATGTGTTCACAACTCTATAAAATTCCCACTTTGCTGCTCATATCTATATACTGTATGTATCAGAATTTTCAGAATTTGAATCTACCCACCTGTAGCCGCGTTTTTTGTAATAGTATAAACCAATTATCAGCAATAATGCATCGTCCCCATTGTCTTGATCGCGAGCGAAGCCGCGGGTACCTGCTAGTATAATATAATTATTATACAGTATATGAATTGCAGCCAATGGCCATAGTAGGGTGTTTTAATTGAACGCCCGTGGACTCCCAGCAAGTTAAATTTCAAGTACTTCCAACTTTGGCTGCCAGATGCCACTGGCACTGACACCTATAGTAGCAGCGAAAGTTGGAACTTGATAGAGCGTTTCTAAATAACCAAATATAACCTACAAATTTGGCTACAGACTACCAATTGTAGTGGTAGATACTTTTACATGCCATATATCTATGACATGGGCCTGCCGGATTTACTTTCTCTCCGAAGAAAGGCATACTGAAGGATTTAAACGCTCTCGAAAAATCCGACGGCTTCAGCCAGGTTTGAACCCGCGATATTGGGCATAGCAAATCCGTATATAATAATAATACTGTACAACTACATAGGACACATCCAGCTTCACAGATAATGCCACGGGGCCGAGTGTACCTCTGACAATCTACGATCATAAATGAATGTTAACTATCAGTTGTTCAGGCCTAATCAATTAATGGCATTGACGATAACGTAGTTAATAAATACTGAATTCTAAACTCAACTACAGTATAAACATTTCCCTTTCAATAGCACAATCAGGATCACAACTTCATTGTAATATTGTTCAATTTCTAACACCAGCACGTATGCTAATATTAATTGTTGTTAATGTTGTTGTTTGGACATCGCGGTCATTTAGCATAACATTTAATGCCATGCAAATTATTTGTAGGTTCTGAAACTTATTTTTAGCCAACTTTTCTCATTTTGAAAAGAAATGAGGAAAAAGTAGACTTATTAGATTCATCCGGGAAAGTGTGTGTCTGTCTGTCCTTCTGTCTGCCCCCCCCCCTATCAACTCCAAAACTAATGCAGTTATTCAAACCAAATTTGGTAAGAGTAAAGATCTATACCTGAATATCTCACGGCCATATTTGAAATTGACGTCAGTGCTACCAACTGCTTAAAAATTTCAATTGAAATTTGAGCTCTATGTTTGATATCTCAGAAGTTATGCATGCGAACTATTCCAAAATTGGCACACATATAGATAATAGATAGATAATAACATTCCCGATTAATTTTCAGAAGTCCATACATGCCAGTGTTGCCAACATGATTCTAAGCTTGCCGATAGCTCCAATTTCTAAATGTAAGTAACTGCTATACTATAGATTGGATTTCAACGAAATTTCGTATGCACTATGTGTTCTACAACAGATATGACTGTGCGCAGTCTAAGGGGCCACTAGGGCTGCCAACTGTTAATAAAAGCTCTCTCTATTTCTTTAATACTAATATCAATATATCAGATTGTATGCAAGCCATGGGCTCTAAACTTTGCACACGCATAGTACCTGACATTCTAGATTAATTTGGAGTAACTAATATACCACATTGCTACCAACATGTTTCTAAGCTTTCTTATAATTTCAATATTTAATTACATGTAACTTCTATACTAACAAATGGATTTTATCCAAAATTGGCATTCTAATAGATCGTAATATTTCAGATTAATTCTGAGCATCATATACATGACCTTGTTCCCAACATGATTTCACGCGCACTGATAAATCCAATATCAAGCTGTAACGTCCATACTATTAATTAGATTTTAACCAAATTTTGTATGTGGATTCTATACCTTAAGAGATGGAACTAAGACTTTATTCAGAGTCACTAGGGCTGCCACCTTTAGTAACTTACTATATTAGGCTACACTATTTCAGGTGTATTTCAAACTGCAGTACTTAGAAATGTTGGTATTACCAACCTGATTTAGTCTTAATTCTAGATAGGTCTATATAGATTGGCATGAATCTTAAATTTTAAGAAATGTAGGCTCTTTAGTTTGTCACGGAACTACTTGTTTAAATTCATGTTGCGATTTATTAATCTTACTGAGAAGGATTTTTGTATTAGGCCATTAGGGAATCACTTAAACTAATAATCACATGTGTCAAGTGATGGTTGCTGTAAATAATACTCTCGCCTTAATCTCTGGCTATCCGTGATTTGGAACAGAGGGTATTCTATTGTATTCTTATTACCTTTTCCTTTGTAATTATTACACCTCACTTTGATAGTAGCTTAAACGATCGAGTGAAAACTCTCATAATCAGCCATATGCAGTAAAGCTGTGTGGCTGCCTGTGCCAATCTGCGTTAAATCCTGTCATCTACCAGCATGAAAGACTACTTGTTGGCAGAGCTTCAGTCGCCATGTCATACCGCTTTGATCATTCAGACGTAAGATCGAATCAGCACGCTTCACTAGTTCATGTTCTTTGCTCTTAGCTGTGGCACGGATATCAAGTTGTGTCGGTCTACATTCCAAGCGTCTTTAAGTGGATAATTGTTAGCGAACATCATGTCTCCAATGCGATGTTGGGAAGATTACGGACCAGTAGCCGAGCAAAATTCAGGGGGAAAAAACGGATTTCTTACCATGCTAAGCTACATCATAAGGATCAAATATACTGTACAAGATAACTTATAACACATACATACTACTGAATAAATCGGGCTGCATACAGTAAAATGAATTTAGAATAATCAGAATTACAGTGTAGACCCCTATATTTCTGAACACTGGACTGTATCGATTCGTGCTTTGCTGAGACAAGTGATTCTTGAGACGCGGAAGCTTCTTATATAATAAGAAAACACTTGAACCATTTTGGTAATATTGTATACGTAGATCCGTATTGATTGGCGTCAGTTAATTCATAAATATAGACGCCAGACAATATTTATATTGAATACATGTATAATAATAGAATAGCAGCAGGAGACTCCCTATATTTAGAGCACAAGGCGTTACGTATTGTAAATCAATTTAAGTACTTAGGACTCATTTTTCAGACACATGGGGATACTCTCACCGAACATATAAATGTCAGAACAATACATGCCATAAAAGCAATGCATGAAATAGAACATCTTAATAAACTATCATTAGAGACAGCTATTACATTATTCAAAGTAAAAATCAGTCCAATAATAAGCTACGGTCTGAACATTATATGGGAGAATCTTACGAAAATCAACATGAAGTGCATAGAAAGAGTCAAGGCAACTTTCATGAAAGAAATCCTGTGTATCTCAAAGTATACCCCATCGCGACTCTGCTATGAAATGTCACGAGAGACCTTCTACATCGACGATTTAATGTGTCAACTATTGCTCCCATCTACCACGCGGTACGAGGACCTTCTAAAAGATCTCAAAACGAAGAGGATGCAAATGTGGGGTGACTTTTATTTAACAACCGCAATGACGTCCGATGAGTGGAAGGGTCCATGTTATGACCTGAGGCATACAATCGCTCGTTTCTCAATACAAGGATTCCATTTGAAGCTCTGCAAAATGGAAGGGTATCAAGAGCCCAATATAGAATGCATGTGCAAATTGTGTGGAAGTGCCTGTGAAAGGTATCATGCCATGATATGCAGACAAAAAGTTGAGTAACTTACTAACTTTTGTTGTCAATGAGAATTGAATGTAATCTTGGATATTTTGGGTTTTTCTTCAACTATGATTAATTTTATAGTGCACCATGGCCATTGGCTGCAATAAATACCTTAATAAAAATCATGCTTTTTGATCATGTATTCTTCATCAGGTTAATTAATTAACCTACAACTAACAAGTAGTTCCGTGAAGAACTATACAGCCTATTTTCATATATCCTACTTATGTTAACTGCCATTATCAACATACAAAATTTCAGTTTGATTGCTGTAATAGATTCGTAGATATTGAGAACCGACTAAATATTTCGGATGGCCGCCATGTTGGATTTTATATATGTAGGTCCTAGAGTTATGTACTGTTAAATGAAGATTATTGTGTACGTGTAGCATTCAATCTTCAATCGCATGATTAGGATACAAGAAGTAACAAGGAGATTTTAAAATTTCGCACAGCTGCCATCTTGTGGTTATGGAATCAATTGAAATAAATTAGATGCCAGTGGATTAACATTCGTATAAGGATTTACTGTACCAAGTTTCACTGCACTCGGATGGTTAAATTGCGAGAAACGTCCATGTGAATATTTATACTTCGCGTCACCACTATGTTGGATTTGTGATCACCAGGTTATTTAAAGTCCTTTAGGTGAACTTATGTTCATAGCCCCTGTGAACATAAAAAATTCAGTTTGATTGCTATAATAGATTCGTAGATATTCAGAGCTGTCTAAATATTTCGGATGGTCGATATGTTGGATTGTTAAATGTATAGGCCATAGAGCCATGTACCATTAAAGGAAAACTATTGCGTAGGTTCATTATTCAAACTTTCACTTCGATCGCATGATTACGACACAAGAAATAGAAACTTAATTTTAGAATTCGCACAGCCGCCATATTAAGGTTAGGTAAACAATTGAAACTAAATTAGATACCAGTGCATTACAATGTGTATAAACATTTCCTGTACCAGATTTTATTGCGTTTGGAACATTAAATCGCGAGAAAGGTCTATTAAAATTTTCAAATTCGCTTGGCCGCCATGTTCGTTTTGTAGTTAACCGGTTTATGAAAGTCTTATAGATGAAATTCCAGTAGTGCCCTTTATCTCCGTACAAAATTTCAGGGTGATACCGCTAATAGTTTCAGAGATATAGAATGACGGTGAAATATTTCGCACATCCGCCATCTTGTGGTTATGTAAACAATTGAACGAAGATAGATGTCGGTGCATTACAATGTGTATTAACATATACTGTACCATGTTTTATTGCGTTTGGTTGGTTAAATCGTGAGAAATGTCTATTTAAATGTCTCAAATTCGCGTGGCCGCCATGTTGGTTTTGTAGTTACCAGTTATTCAAAAGTCACATAGGTAAAGTTCTAGTAGTTCCATTTATCACCGTAAAAAATTCCAGGGTGATATCGGGAATAATTTCGGAGATATTGAATGCTGGTGAAATATTTCGCACAGCCACCATGTTGGATTGGTGAGACGTAACGAAATTTGAAGGGCATGGTCGAGGTCCTCTGGAATAGTGCTATGAACTTACTGAGTTTCATTGATATCGCTCCATCTATTTAGAAGTTATTAGGGGGACACACACACCTCACACAAACACACACGCACATACACACGGACAAAAGGTGATCTCATAAGCCTATTTTTCCAAAATTAAAAATAGGCTAAAAACTCTTTAAACATTATAATATAATGCTCTAGTCAACTAAACGTGTATAAAGAAACTCTGGAAAGTCAGTTACTACCAATAAATCTTTGAATAAAATTATATGCGAAATGGGATTCCCTCACGTGTGATAGATAATTAATATTGTTCGTCAAAATTAAATAATCTTTGACAGGAATTAGTATTCTAAAACATGGCCTTCTATAAAACAAAAGTTTGGTGCTTTTCAGTCGGTCGACACGAATGTACCCAAATAGAGCTGGGTTATGCCCTAATCCTGAAATAAATACCATAGGATTAATAAATACACTAATTTATTTCAGGATTAGGGCATAGCCCAGCTCTATTTGGGTACATTCGTGTTGACCGACTGAAAAGCACCAAACTTTTGTTTACTTAGGCAACACTGAAAAATGGCTTCAAACCACTCGATGGCCTTCTATATAAATTATTTGCGATAGTACAGATTTTGTTGTCTTCTAAAATATTTTATCAAAACTGTAGTTGGAAGATAATCGGGATGATGGAACTCTCTGACAAATGCCAACCATTGCTCGACTTGAAAAGGAATAATTTAATTAATGACTATGGATAGACGTGGGTACAAAAGATTCTGATACATTCCATGAACAATAATAATCTTTTGAAGATCCATCTCAACCTTATTTCTTAGTTCCATGTAATAGAATCATTGGTTTCCCAGAAATAAGAATTATATCAACTTGCATCAACCAATTAAATCACACCATGTTATTAATAATGCTATCCATTTGTAATGTTATGGCGACATTAATTCTTACAGTTGCGTGCGTTGCAATATACTATATCGGCAATACAGGGTCAACGAAAAAGGTGGCCTTAATTGTAATAGCTCATGCTTTAATAAAGATAATTTAATTATATTTACACCAAAAGATAGAGGAAATCATACAGTTTTGTTTACCTATTTAGTAGGTTTCCATGTGAGCTCTGCCTGTGGCGCAACACACATCCATGCGATAGTCCACCTCCGTCCAGGTCCGCCGAATCATGTCAGGAGTCACAGTTGTTATCGCATCGGAGCCACACATCGAAACCTACTAAATAGGTAAAATAGTACATTATGCAGCGAGCCTATAATGGAAATAATTAAGACACGAGTATGTTTATAAAACGAGCGTATGCGAATTTTATAATTTCCATACGAGTGTCTTAGTTACCATTATAGGCGAGTTGCATACGATTGTTTATGTTCGACGATAATTATTATATCTATTTTATGTTCGAACATACAGTAAATATTCATAAATATCTGTCGATATTTCGCCAGATTTATGCACTGAACAGAGCGCATGAGACGCAGAGAATGCCTTGTATTTGACCATGGCCTCCTCGATTACCCTACTATGATTCTAGGCCAGGCAGTGAAATTTTAGAAGGCCGTGGAACTCAGTGCATCTAATTATCTAATTGGTGAAACAACTGTTTCTTGAGCTCTGATTGGTGGGATAAACTGTTTCATAATGAACAAGAAGTTCCGTGACGAACTAAAGAGCCTACTTTTCTTGAAATTTAAGATTCTTGCCAATCTATATAGACCTACCTAGAATAATGACGAAATTAAGTTGGTAATATCGAAATTCCTAATTAGTTCGAAATATACCTTATATAATATAGCCTAATAGAGCAGTACAGTTGGCAGCCCTGGTGACTGAATATAGGCTATTGTTAGTTGCATCTCTTAAGGTACAGAATACAAAATTTGGTTGCATGCAGTTAGACCTTGGGTTTATCACCGCGCGTAAAATTATGTTGGCAACAATGTCATGCATGTGTTGGTCAGAAATAACCTGAAATATTATGATCTCGTGTTGTACCAATTTTGGATGAAATCCATTTCTTAGTATAGAAGTAACATGTATTTTAAAATTGGACCTATCAGCAGGCTTAGAATCATGTTGGCAGCACTGGCGTAGGCCTATATTAGTTACTCCAAATTTATCTAGAATGCCAGGTACTATACGTGTGTAAAGTTTAGAGCTATTGGCTTGAATACTTTCTGATATATTGATATTATGGTAACAAAAGTAGAGACAGTATTTATTAACAGTTGGCAGCCCTGGTTACTCTTAAAAATCGGCATAGTCATATTGGATATGGTACACATAGCACACACGAAATTTGGTTGAAATGCAAATGATAGTATAGAAGTTACATGTATTTAAAGTTGGACCTCTCAGCAGGCTTAGAATCATGTTGGTAGCACTGACGTATATAAGATACTCCAAATTAATCTAGATTGCCAGGTACTATACGTGTGCATAGTTTAAAGCTGTCGGCTTGCATACTTTCTGATATAATGGTATTTGGATAAAATAAATTGAGAGCATTTATTAACAGTTGGCAGCCCAGGTGGCTCTTAAGAATACGCTCAGTCATATCTGTTTACGTACACATACCACATACGAAATTTGGTTGAAATCCAATTGATAGTGTAGAAGTTATTTGCATTTAAAATTTGGACCTATCAGCAGGCTTATAATCATTTTGGCAACACTACCACGTATGGCCTCCTGGAAATTAAACTGCAATATTATTATCTATACGCGTGCCAATTTTGAAATAGCTCCCATGTATACCTTCCAAGATATCCAACATGGAGCTCAAATTTCAATTGCGATTTTTCAGCAGTTGGTAGCACTGACATCATTTTCAAATATGGCCGTGAGATATTCAGGTATAGATCTTTACTCCCACCAAATTTTGTTTTGATTGCTGCGGCCGTTTAGGAGTTGATAGGGGGGAGGGCACACACACAGCCAGACAGACAGACAGACAGACAGAAGGACGGACAGACAGACACACATTTTCCCGATCTCATAAGTCTACTTTTTCCTCTTTTTTGCAAAATGTGAAAAGTAGGCAAAAAATAGTGTTATAATGAGCCTCATTATGGTACAGTTTTCAGACATATAATAGTCAGGGTCGAACATAATTTTTTTATGATTTTCTCTATCTTTTGATGTAAAGGGTATAATTAATTATCTTTATTACAGCCTGAAACATTAAAAATCAAAATTAAGGTCACCTTTTTCGATGACCCTGTATTTGAGCATATGGAATGCCTAATGGATACTGAAATGAAAAAGCGGCATATCATTGTTTATTACAACGAATGAGGATCCTTGCATCATTCAGCTGCTGCACAGATTTTTAGCCATTCTTCTTCAATGTTGCTATACAATCTGTCATTTGTAGCATTTCAGTCGGTCAACATGATTGTGCCCAATAAATGGCCGGGATACAAGACATAAATATGTAAATACACTCCTGGAAAAAATTACATGTATTAGTCAATTATCACAAGAAGCCTCCGTGGCTCAGGTGGCAGCACGCCGGCCTCTCACCGCTGGGTCCGTGGTTCAAATCCCGGTCACTCCATGTGAGATCTGTGCTGGACAGAACGGAGGCAGACAGGTTTTTCTCCGGGTACTCCGGTTTTCCCTGTCAAAATTTCATTCCAGCAACACTCTCCACTATCATTTCATTTCATCTGTCATTCATTTAATCATTGCCCCAGAGGAGTGCGTCAGGCCTCGGCAGCCGGCACAGTTCATATCCTCGCCGCTAGATGGGGGCTTCATTCATTCCATTCCTGACCCGGTCGGAGACTGGAAGCAGGCTGTGGATTTTCATTTTCAGTCAATTATCACAATCCTAAATTGCCCCATTTAATTGTGATAATTAATTATACATGCAATTTTTTCCAGGAGTGTATTTACATATTTATATTTTGTATCCCGCTCAGTCTTTGGGCACAATCATGTCGACCGACTGAAAACTACAAACGATCATTTAGCTTCCTTAACAAGGTAAGGTCCATCTAACCCAGGGCCATCCAGTCATTGCGCTCCGGGAGCGTGGTCGCGCTCGGGGAGCACTGGGCAGTCAGACTAGCGCTCCTTCCCCTACCACCACTACACTGTGGCAGCGAGGAGATGGACGATGTTCGGACTACGCTGACTAGATAATACGTACGTACAGTTGTGCGGCTGACGGCTCTTGTGGGATTGTTGACATATTAATAGGGCTGTTTTGCCATAACAAATATACCGCAGATACAAATCGAATGGTACTCCGATGTATGGAATGTGCAGGAAACGAACACAAGTGTTAAGTAAAGAATATTGTGATTTATTTCAAACTGAAATGTGAACATATTAGAGAGGAAAATTCAACAACAAATTGTGTTCTTTTTAACACATTACATCTCTGTTGCACACTAAACATTTGGCATGCCCTTTATAAGCTGTACAGAAAAGTTAAATTTCCCATTCTGCTTTACAGACTGCTACTTCACCACTCTTTTTTTGTATGCTCTTCAGTCATGACCATTGCGAAACTTATTTACTTACACACTGTCAACAAAGCGCATTGGACTCGACTAGCGACTGACGGATCAGCTGCACACTTCAGCGTGCTCAGCCAGCCAAGCTCCTCCCACCACTACCTTCCACCAAAGCGCTCGGAGCACAGGCTGTCTGGATGGCACTGATCTAACCCATTAATGCATTCATATTACAACTATTACATAACTCTGATATTAATTAAATTTTCCCTTTTTATGTAGACAACATCACAAGAACATTCAAGAATAGTCGAGTTATGACTGTACCCATATACAGTATTTAGGAGAAGGTAGTCGATATGTTCTTTACTGAACATCTTGTGTTTCCATTGTTGTATTAATGAATTACATATGGCTTGCATAGGTATGTCTGAAAGTATTCTTATGAGCTTGTTGTTGTGTTCCTAGTCATAATCAAAAGGCTATTTGGTTAATTACATGGACAATCTATTTATTTGATGGGAGAGTTTAATGATGGAAAGGACCAGTATAAGATATGATAATAGGGAATGTTAGTTCTTCGCAGAATTACCGTACTTGATTTTTGATGTTGTATGAGACCACCGATAGTTGTAGTTGTGTTCGATTCACGATTCTGTAAAAAAAAATATTCTGTTCTGAGTGCTGGAACAAGGATAACACAGCATTGAGAAGCAAAATTGATAAGTGGTGTTGTTGATTTCTACCTCACTCTTCCTTCGCTGGTGTGTTGCCTAACTTGAGGCCATGGCCACATCCTTCCACATCCTATCTCCAATTTCAATTACAAAAATGTTTCTTCACACTCCTATTTGTCATACGATATCGGATATATTCTACACATACACAACATTAAATATTTTTGTAACGCATTCGTATGAAATTCAGTATATATAAGAAAATAAACCAATATTGACGTATAAATTAAAACAACCGTTAAAATTCAATACCCAATAGAAACAAATGTGTTTCATTTTTATTTTAGGAATGTTTACAACTTTTTCAAGGAAATAAGCGTTATCCAATTTCTCAAAATGGAGAATTTTATAGTTTATAGTTTAAAAATTAGTTTGTCAAGTTTTATTTTACATTTTAAAACCCCCCAGGGGCTCACATCTAGTGGGACGTGGGTTAACAACCATGGGGCCCCAGCTGAGTCAGGCATTGCTTCCACTTAATTGTGACGGGCTCCTCTCCGTCTTCTTTCCCGTCGACCTCACTTGGTCAACTCTTGTTCTCTTCCGACCCCAACGGTATTAGGGTATCCGAGGCCTAGGGAGTCTCTTCCTTTCCCGCCTTAATTGGCTCTTGTCTCATCTTTTCTGATACCCTTCGCTTCTGCAAGGGGTCAGCCTTCTTTTTCTTTTCAAGCAATCTCCTGCCTTCTGCTCAAGGCCCTCAAGGAGGCAGGGTGTATGTAGCCCAACCACTTCTGGTGCACCGTAGATATTGCTACACCCTCAGGGGCTCACGGCTGGTGAGTTCAGTAGTTGGCGACCTCGAGTGATTCCTGAGCTGGGTCCGGTTATCCCCCTTTTATCAATTACCTCTGGGGCGGACCCTCTCCTCTTTCACATTCCTATCTGCTTTTCATGGCTCTCCTTCCTTCCAAGTCCCGCAATCCGCATTCTTTGAGGCTCGAGGGTCTTTGTTTTCCTTTTGTCCTTTTTTCTTGCCTTATTCTCCTTTTGTTTTCAGTAGTGTGTTTGTGAGAGTTCTGGCCCCTCCTCCTCCACACCCTCCACACAAGATGGCGGCAGCCCGATATCTCTCGAACTTATGGTCGGATTTTAACAAATGAGGTGTTGTTGAACTCGGGATGACACCCCCTTTCCAATGGACAACATATTTCAACCCCAAAAATAAAACCTATCCCTACTAGGGGGTGAAATTGAATTTTTTAGAGAATCTCTCTTTCCAATTGCAACATGTGAGAGTTTGAATGCTAATATGGAATGAAACGTTGTTCTACATAAAGTGCATGTGTTCGGTGGAAAGCCACTATGAATTAACATGCTAGTTTTTTGTTTTTACACATGTCCACTCATAGGTTGGGTAAGAGGGCGGGCTTTATAAAAGATGGTGGCTGTAGTGTAACCTAACCCTACCTAACGGGTCCTTGTGGACAGGTCATTGTTGATGGGTCATTGTGGACGAGCCTTTGTTGACAGATCCTTGTGGACAAGTCCGTGTGGACGAGTCCTTGTGGACAAGTCCTTGTTGACAGGTCATTGTGGACAGGTCATTGTGGACGAGTTTGTGTGGACAAATCCTTGTGGACGAGTCCTTGTGGATTAGTCCCTTTGGACTGATCCCTTTGGACCGGTCCCTTTGGCCTGGTCCCTATGGACTGGCTCATGAATTTATTTAAATTATGTCAAAGGGCCTAACTACATTTGCGTGTGTTGAACTGACGTTGTTCACCAACCCCCACTACTATAATGTGATAACGATATGAAAGGAAAGTGACGAAATAAATGTGAACACGTGTGAGATGACCTTATTACCGTCCTCCTTGTGAAACAAGTCACATCCTGTTTTGGTTCATACGTGAGAAAATGCAAGTTCATGTGTAATATGACCTAACACACAAGTGTACACATGTGCACGTGCACGATAAGAGTTAACAAGTCACAACCTGTTTTGACAGTGGTGGGAATAAGGCTAGAGACATGTACAAGTAGTCTAATTACTCCGGCAGGCAACCCCTTTCCTATGGATAACTTATTTCCACTCACAAATAAAATCTACCCCTACTAGTGGGTGAAATAATAATTTTTTGGTAAAAGTCGCTTTCCATGTGCAATATGTGGGAGTTTGTATGCCAATATGAAATTAAACTCGTTCCACATAAAGTGCATGCATACAACTGAATGCCGCTATGATTTATCATTTTTGTTTTACGAATGCGCAATTGGGGTTTTTGTAAGAGGGCGGGCTTTTTGAATAATGATTTATAGATACGTTTTTTTTCTTCACGAATTAACCAAAGATCCAAAAACTAATAGGTCATCGGCTTTTTAATATCTTATGAACTAAAGGTAGGGACTTGTATGAGGGGTCGTTGGACTTGGGGTGACGCCCTGTTTTTGAATGTATTATTCATTTTTTGTCAAAAGGGCCTAACTGCACTTTCGTTAATATCTCGCTAACCAATAATCACAGAGGGTCAAGTGAGGTGTCATAGGACTTAAAATGGCCAACCCCTCCCCATGACCAATGAATTTACCCAAAAAAACAGCAAGGTCATTAACCTAAGATTTTATCAACTAATAATCAGAGAGGGACAAGTGAGGTGTCACAAGACTCAGGATGGCCAACCCTTTTCCATGACCAACGAATTTACCCAAAATACCCAAAACAGCAAGGTCATTGACCTAAGATTTTATATACTTATCAGTAGAGAGGGTCAAGTGAGGTGTCATAGGACTACGAATGGTTAACCCTTTCCCATGACCAATGAATTTACCTCAAAAATTCAAAACAGCAAGGTCATTGACCTGAGATTTTATAAACTAATAATCGGATATCAACATGTGAGGTGTCATAGGACTTAGAATGGTCAACCCTTTCCCATGGCTAATGAATTTACCCAAAAATACCCAATACATCAAGGTCATCGACCTGAGGTTTTATAAACTTATAATCGGATATGGACATGTGAAATGTTTACAGTGAGTGATGAAACATAGCTAGGTAGTGAAAGAATTATTGTAGGCTACATGTATGGTGACTGACAAATCTTTCACCATTGGAACTTGTTTTCAGATCAAACTGCAGTACAGAGAGAGTATAGGTTGTAGGTATGGGATAATAAATGACAAATGGTGTATACAAAATCTGATTTATCGATTCAAGAAATAAGAGTAGACAATCTTTAATTGATTGGTTAAAGAGGATAGCTAAAATCCAAAATGGTGACTACATTGAACTAAACTGAACCAAGCTGAATCAAAGCCAACCAAACCGAACCAAACTTAATCAAAAACAAGCCAATGGTTTAAGTGTAAAACTTGTGGGTGAATGTGGTCATTGGTAATGTCAGAAAGGAAAGGGATAACGCTCTACTGTACCTATAGAGGGTAAGGTAAAGCTAGCGCATGATGCTAATGCACACACACAAGTACATGAACCACACACAACTATCCTATGCAGTTATTATGGGTTGACTGTTAAAACTTGCTCAGTGGTTACTGGGACAAGATGGTCGCTACACACAACAAGCTTTAAATACCTGAGGCTAATAATCTATACACACACTCACACACACTTGTTCTAAACTAAACTGTCTTGCTGGCAGAGCTCACACAGTAGGTAAATGACAGAAATGCTTGGCTAACAGAAATACAATCATTTTCGGTTGTCTAATGTTACCAGCTAAACATTACGTGCTATAGTGGTGAGCACATGTGCCTCTTTCACTGGAGATCTTAACTCGATTTCTAGCTCTAAGGCCTAGAACGAATCAAACTAAGAAAAAAGGGTATGGTAACGCAGTGGTTAAACTGTTAGCCTTTCACTAAGGTAGACTAGGGTTTGATTTTAGGTTAATATGCATGTCATAAACAAACAAATAAAAGCAGAGATAATGTTTAAAACTAATTACACTTGTCCCTTTTCAAATTATTACTTAGATTACAAATAAAAACGTGGACTGGGTTTGACATACAGTTAATGCCTCCTATCACATACTAGACTGTAAGAAAGCCAAACAAGCAAAAGGCGTAGGTAGAGCAGTGGTAAAATCGCTATGTGTAGAGAAATACCTAACGGTTTTATGAACTGGCAAAGGTATGTCGCATAAACAGTGCAGGATACAATCCAGCAACCATAATTTTTATCTCGTGGACAAGAGAAAACATATATATACAGAGAGATATATAGAAATCTTGTGTGTGTGTGGGTAGCATTGGTTGTTTGACCAGAGAAAATACGGTGAGGTAGGGTGGGGTGAGGGAGAATTAGCACTTATATATGAATGGAAAATAGATTTTTTTCAATCGTTTTGTTTTTCAAATGCAGTGGTAGATTGTCGTTTTTTGTAAAACATTCTTACTTGCATTAGTAATAAGCTTCTATGGTTCCGCTAACACATAGATAGACTGTATTATTGCCATGGCCAAGCACTCATATTAAGATCATTTACAAAATCATAAAATAAAAAATAAAAAATCTTGTTTTGGAAATATCGTTTTTCAACGTACACACAAAATAAATATATAAAACAAGATGTTCAGTAAAGAACATATAGCCTACTTTCTCCTAAATGCATGGGTATAGTTATAACTCTTTGTCCTTTTCAAGGAGTATGATTGAATGTTGGTTGTAGTAGCTTGTTGAAATACAACGTGCTATAGGGATATTAAACATGAATATGAGGTGCCCTTTGCTAGTGCTACCTCTGTACCAAATTTCGTTCCATTCGGTTTCACCGTGTTCGAATTGATAAGGGGAATAGATTTTCACACAAAGATGGCCGCCATCCGCAAAATATTAGGCTGATGACCTATTAGTTTGGTCAAAGGATGCTACCTCCATAAAGGTATATTGTTTCTAAATTTGCTAGAGATCGGATGATTAGGCTAATCGTAATTTGATTTAAGCTTTGAAAAATTGTGTGGCCGCCATTACGTTTCTGTCAATATGGCGGCGATATAAATTTTGACACTGAAATGCCCTTTGCTAGTGCTATCTCTGTACCAAATTTCGTTCCATTCGGTTTCACCGTGTTCGAATTGATAAGGGGAATAGATTTTCACACAAAGATGGCCGCCATCCGCAAAATATTAGGCTGATGACCTATTAGATTGGTCAAAGGATGCTCCCTCCATAAAGGTATGTAGTTGCAAAATTTGGTAGAGATCGGATGATTAGGTTAATCGTAATTTGATTTAAGCTTTGAACATTCGTGTGGCCACCATTACGTTTCAGTCAAGATGGTGGCGATATAAAACATGACACTGAGGTGCCCTTTGCTAGTGCTACCTCTGTACCAAATTTCGTTCCATTCGTTCCACCGTGTTCGAATTAATAGGGGGAATCAATTTTGACATAAAGATGGCCGCCACCCGCAAATTATTAGGCTAATAACCTATTAGATTGGTCAAAGGATGCTCCCTCCATAAAGGTATGTAGTTGCAAAATTTGGTAGAGATCGGATGATTAGGTTAATCGTAATTTGATTTAAGCTTTGAACATTCATGTGGCCGCCATTACGTTTCTGTCAAGATGGCGGCGATATAAAACATGACACTGAGGTGCTCTTTGCTAGTGCTACCTCTGTACCAAATTTCGTTCCATTTGGTTTCACCGTGTTTGAATTAATAGGGGGAATTGATTTTCACACAAAGATGGCCGCCATCCGCAAACTATTAGGCTAATGACCTAGTTATTTGGTCAAAGGATGCTTCCTCTATAAAGGTATGTAGTTGCCAAATTTGGTAGAGTTGGGATGATTAGGTTAATCGTAATTTGATTTAAGCTTTGAACATTCGTGTGGCCGCCATTACGTTTCTGTCAAGATGGCGGCAATATAAAACATGACACTGAGGTGCCCTTTGCTAGTGCTACCTCTGTACCAAATTTCGTTCCATTTGGTTTCACCGTGTTTGAATTAATAGGGGGAATTGATTTTCACACAAAGATGGCCGCCATCCGCAAACTATTAGGTTAATGACCTAGTTATTTGGTCAAAGGATGCTTCCTCTATAAAGGTATGTTGTTGCAAAATTTGGTAGAGATCGGATGATTAGGTTAATCGTAATTTGATTTAAGCTTTGAACATTTGTGTGGCCGCGATTACGTTTCCGTCAAGATGGCGGCGATATAAAACATGACACTGAGGTGCCTTTTGTTAGTACTACCTCTGTACCAAATTTCGTTCCATTCGGTTGCACCATGTTCGAATTAATAGGGGGAATCGATGTTCACACAAAGATGGCCGCCATCCGCAAACTATTACGCTGATGACTTATTAGTTTGGTCAAAGGATGCTCCCCCCATAAAGGTATGTTGTTGCAAAATTTGGTAGAGATCGGATGATTAGGTTAGTCGTAATTTGATTTAAGTCTTGAACATTTGTGTGGCCGCCATTACGTTTCCGTCAAGATGGCGGCGATATAAAACATGACACTGAGGTGTCCTTTGCTAGTGCTACCTTTGTACCAAATTTCGTTCAATTCGCATTCACCGTGTTCGAATTGATAGGGGGGGACAGACATTCAAAGTACACACACTCACACACACACACACACAGACACAATAACACACACACACACACACATACACACACACAGACAGACACACTTTTTTCGCCCTGTGTTGATCTCATAAGTCTACTTTCATTTTTTGCAAAAATCGAAAGTAGGCTAAAAATTGTAAACAGCAAAATGGAAAATCCATGTTTCCATATAGAAAAAATTTATTATTAACAGAAATGCACACGAATGTGCATAACATAGATTTACATTAGTGAAACAAACATGTTACAAAAGAGTTAATTAATGTGAAAAACATCATGATCCAGTAATCAATCAGGAATGTGTGCATTAAAGCATTTATTCATGTCCAGTCATTATATTGTGAATTGAATGTTATTTGTGAAATAGAGCAACACTGTATGATGCTTTGTTCATTTTAAATGTTATTCCTTGCTATAATCACAGAGTGATTTCTGGTTATTTTTAGCCTACTTTCGATTTTTGCAAAAAATGAAAGTAGACTTATGAGATCAACACAGGGCGAAAAAAGAGTGTCTGTCTGTGTGTGTGTATGTGTGTGTGTGAGTCTGTGTGTGTGTGTGTGTATGTGTGTGTGTGAGTCTGTGTGTGTGTGTGTCTGTGTGTGTGTGAGTGTGTGTACTCTGAAAGTCTGTCCCCCCCTATCAATTCCAACACGGTGAATGCAAATTGAACGAAATTTGGTACAAAGGTAGCACTAGCAAAGGACACCTCAGTGTCATGTTTTATATCGCCGCCATCTTTACTAAAACTGAATGGCGGCCACTCAAACGTTCAAAACGTAAAATCAAATAACGACTAACCAAATCATCCGATCTCTACCAAATTTGGTAACAACATACCTTCGTATAGGATGCGTCTTGTGACCAAATTACAAGGTCGTCCGCCATACCATTTCAGGATGGCGGCCGTGCGAATTATGCAAACTTTATAATCCATATCATGGGACCCACCAGTTCCGATTATCGAGCCGAGAATCGTTTTAACTGTTCTAAAGGAAGTGGCACGTTCGAAATTAAAAGTTTATTTAGTAATACTATAGTGCAGACGTGATTTTAAAAAGCTGAACTGATTCAGTAATAAGACAAGATGGCAGCGGATATCTTGTGCCGGACTTATATTTCACTAATTTGAGTATTGCATGCAATATAGCGTACTGATAAAAAATAAATAAACTTTGTATGAAATGCTTTATATATAAATAATATACTCCAGTGATGAAATCGTTTAGTATAAATCATTATTTGCTAACAAGTTCTATGTAAGTCATTTTAAATAGAACGATATTCGTTGACACAATTAGCTCAGTGGTAGAGCGTTAGCCTATCGCTCTAATGCCTATGGTTCAAACCCAATCAGAGCTAGGTTTTTTGCTTGAAATGTTATATGTTTATTGTTTTGTAATGACTCAGATGTTTTAAAATTAAGCGTTATATTGTGCACATTATGGTGTAAAATATATATTTAATTAAAACATAATTCGCCAGCAGATTTACTCGGGACATCTAGCTGCCAAAAAGGTAACTTTCAGATTTTATTGAAAAGTTTCTTCTTCTGGCCGCTAGAATGCACTCGCTCTGTTAGGATTATATTGTTCGATATTTCACCAATAGATGTCACGACTAGTCTACGTGGGGATCCATTGATTACTATACCATTATCATCTTATGCGCATCGAATTTGAAGAATGACAAGATGATACTACGATACATTTTAACTTTTTATTTTAAAGGGTTTGTAACAGTCTATTTTGCGTTACTTGAAAATGTTATTAAGCGTTATATTGTGCACATTATGGTGTAAAATATATATTTAATTAAAACATAATTCGCCAGCAGATTTACTCGAGACATCTAGCTGCCAAAAAGGTAACTTCCAGATTTTATTGAAAAGTTTCTTCTTCTGGCCGCTAGAATGCACTCGCTCTGTTAGGATTATATTATCGAAAATATCCACATAGTTTGTATACACACGTCTCTGTAGGGTCATGGAAAGATTTGTTAATTCAATTAGGGTTGTGAAAGCCATGCACAACCAGACGTGTAAAGACATGCCTCAACTCAAAGTTGGATGTTGCCCACGGCAGGTCGTAATAATAATAATAATAATAATGTTATTGGTTTTACATCCCTTTTAACTACTGCTGATTTTAGAGACACCGGGGTGCCGGAATTTTGGCCCGAAGGGGATCTTTAACGTGCCAGTAAATGTACTGACACGGCTCCCTCGCATTTGTGCACCCTCAAATGCCAGCTGACTGCGCCAGGATACGAACCTGCAACCTAGGGCCCAGCAAGCGAGAACGTTACCGCTGAGCCACGCCGCCAGTCCGGTCGATTATGTCTCCAGATCCATAACATTCTTGATATACTTCTTATCTTTCTTTCTTCAATGATGGTAGCAGTTTTTATCTAGGTTGTGGCGTTTGGTAGAGGTAAATCGTTTCTAAGGTCTTCAACAAAGAATAGTTCTATTATACTCTTTGATAATAACAACGAGTTATAACTATACTCATACATTTAGGAGAAAGTAGGCTATATGTTCTTTACTGAACATCTTGTTACATCGTGTGATGTGATATGTGTCACAGAACTGGTCACATAACGAGCACACGCAGAGTTCATTTGGGGCGTGGTAGGACATGTTTTTACATATTTTATGGTGGTACCCATGCACTGCTAACTTTATCACCACATGTCTTAGTTTCTGATGGCGCTGGTCCAGTTCCGGTTGATCATGGCATCCGTGCTGTAAAATTCTAGCGGAATGTCTTCTCTCTTATCTCTTCTCTCTGCTAGGTGCGCTTCAGCATTCTTTGTTGATGGAAGCTGTAATTTTGTTCTTATTTCTTCGACGAGGAAGGGTTCCCGTGCTAATTCATATGTTAAGCGTGAGCGCGTGTATTTTGAGATGCCCATTAAGGTTTTCAGGAATTGGGCTTTAACTCTTTTGATGGTGGCCAGATCTCTCTTCGTTAGTCGGTCCCATATCAAGTGGATCCCGTACGTGAGAATTGGTAGGATCTTTGCGTCAAACAGATGCATAGCTGTTTTTAAGGATAGCTGCTGGAGATTGATAACGTCGTACATGGCTTTCAAGCAAGCCACTGCTCTGTCTTGGATGTGTAGTCTGAATGTTCCGGTAGTCTGTAAAGTAATCCCAAGGTATTTAACTGCATTTACTATTTCCACTTTGACCTCTTCATATTGCAAGTTGTCGTTTGCTGCTACACACCCACCTTTCCGAAAAACCATCTGTTGGGTTTTTGTCCAGTTTATTTTCAGACTGTTATTTCCTGCCCATTCTACCAGTGCTGAGAAGGCGTGTTGGAGTTCTTCCTTATTTGGTGACCCTAGGACCATGTCATCCGCATATATGTAGATCACTGCGTCCTTTGATTTCTCTCGGATTGCTGTTGTTACATCGGCTGTGGCAATATTGAACAGTATGGGACTGAGGGGGTCACCTTGCAACACTCCATTAGTTTGGGTGATTTCCTTTGTTTTGCATACTGCGTCATCTATGGTGATCTGGTTGTATGCCAGGATATTTTTTACTAAGATTGTTAAAGGATTGTGATTTCCGATGATATTTTGAAGTTTCGATGTGAGCTTTCTTCTGTCAATTAGGTCGAAGGCCTTTGTATAGTCTATAAAGACTGCATAAAATTTTCCCTTTTGGAGTCGTTTGGCTTCCTCTATGTCATTTAACAGATTTTGAATTGCGTGCAAGGTTCCTCTTCCTCGTCTAAAGCCGAATTGTTCCTCCGGTATCTTGGAGTCGACTTCGTATACTATCCTGTTGGTTAGAATTCTTGTCAGTAACTTGAAGGTGTTGCTTTCCAGTGCAATTCCTCTGTACGAGTTGGGGTCGTTGGTTTCACCTTTTCCTTTATAGAGAGTTTTAATGGTCGATTTTCTCCATTCATCGGGAATATTTCCTGTTTCTAGGCATTTGGTAAAGAGCTTGGACCATAGTTCTGATAGGTGTTATGCCGATTCCTTTAGATGTTCGTTGAAAAACCCGTCTGGTCCTGCGGCCTTGTTACATTTCGTAGCATTGATTATGTCCAATACCTCTGTTTAAAAACCTTAAAAGGACATTTAAGAAAATATATGCAAATGGGAAATTGACAAATGTGTAAATATGAAAATGGAAAAATCCATGTTTCCATATCATGAAATTGAAAAACATCAAACTGTCATTTTAAAAAATGCAAATGGAAAATTGACAAATTGCAATGTGTGAAATGTGAAATTGAACAAATGGCTATCATTATTTAAAAAAAAAAAGAACATGGTGCTCTATGGTTGAGGTGTGAATCAAACCCTCTCTACTTATTTGGACCACTCGAGACTGAGTAGACTAGTTTTAGTTGTCATACCACTTTTAAAAGTTTGTGTTAAATCTAGGAATTGAACCCAAGAGCTTGTAGGGGGGATCCAAGGTTATAATATGTTAAACAGATAGCCTTGAATGTAGGGTGTGGTAGTTATATAGAGATGAGACGTTTCGCTCAGGGCAGGGAGGCACGGAGATCTGCATCAAACCAGTCAAAAGACTGACGACTCAAACAACAACATGTAGAGCTCACCAAAATAATGCTATGTAACGGTAAATGTTAGTCAACGAACAGTAATGCATTACTAAAACCCATGACACGATACCTAAGAGCTTTTCTAAAATTATTTTAAAATGCCTTTAACCCTATATTAAACACCCAGTTCACAAGACTCATAACTGCAATGTTATGGTCAAACAAAACAAAATCTATATTTCAAAACAAACAAGTGGTTTAGTCAATGTATACTGGAAAAGTTTTATAAACACTCAAGTCCACAAAAATAATTAAATTAGTAACTGTCAGGTTGACCGAGTGGTTATGGTGTTTGACTTAAGTTCAAATTTTCTGTACAAGAAAGCAAGGGTTCGAATCCCTTACCTGATATAACTATTACCTCAACATGGCTTGACCACACTGTATTATTGTGTACTCGGTACACAAACCATAGATAGAGTGTATTGTTTAAGGTCACTCTCTTTGCGAACATAGTCAGAGACTGTTGATCGTTAACAATTGCATTAATAGTGGGACATAGGGATAGCAATTAAGAAAAACAGACAATACCCATACACTATTTTTATTTATTTAATGTAAGTATTTGTACAATAGTTATATACAAACTACAACTCTCTTTTGTCTATTACTATCTAGTCCTTTTCGATCCACTTGCATAACAAGGCAGATGACTTTGTAGATCAGCCCCTTAAAACAACAACAACACTACCTCTTGCATAGTCTGTGATGTTGATGACTCTTGAGGCGTGGAAGATGGATACAACATAACTTTTACAACAGGGGTTAAACGTTGCTCAACAAACAATGCACTATTTTGAGTAGCAACATCTTTCTCTTGTACTAACTTATTAGCATTCTGATGATTTTTTGCCAACACCATCAGTGTTTTGTCTGGTGCACTACATTGATGATCACTCACACTTAAAACCACACTATTTCTACTTTTCATATTGCCTCGACATCTTGTTGACCTCTGTTTTGAGCATCACCAGAATATTATTCCTTTTACATTTTGTCGTCTATAGAAGAGTAGTCTTTTATAATAATTTTATTAATGCAGCCAATGACCATGTACTTTTCTTTTCAGGACGGGGCAGGGAAGGGATATTGAAAGGAAATCGGCCTTTTATAGTACACGTTGTTTACCTCGGTTAGTTGTAGTAAGTTCCATAGTAGTAACTAACCTGTTAGTATGATTTGCACACTACAAAGGTTATCTCTGTTCTGGTAATAGAATTATTTATCGTTGGCTTTTATATTTAATATGTACAGTTAAAAGTGATAGAAAAGTGGTAGAAACGTGGTAGCAAAGTGGTAGACAAGTGGTAGACAATTGGTAACATAGTGGTAGAAAAGTGGTAGCAAAGTGGTAGCAAAGTGGTAGAAAAGTGGTAGAAAAGTGGCAGAAAAGTAGTAGAAAAGTGGTAGCAAAGTGGTAGAAAAGTGGTAGCAAACTAGAAAAGTGGTAGAAAAGTGGCAGAAAAGTAGTAGAAAAGTGGTAGCAAAGTGGTAGAAAAGTGGTAGCAAAGTGGCAGAAAAGTAGTAGAACAGTGGTAGCAAAGTGGTAGAAAAGTGGTAGCAAACTAGAAAAGTGGTAGCAAAGTGGTAGAAAATATGACATGTATTGTTAAGAAATAGTTTAAGCGGTTACATGGATTCATTACACTATAATTTTAGCATCACGAAGCTCATTTTCTATATCCAAAAGTTCTTCCTCATATTTAGTATGACCAGCCTGTTTACAGGTATGCAAGTACTGAAGCCGCTGGATTAGCTTATTGGGATTGATCCAGTAAACAAATTTAACAAATGATTTTTTGGGTGTAAACCATTATCATCATCAATATAATCATCATCACTATTACTATCTATTCCTTTTTGTTCATCTTGCAATGCAAGAACCTTTGGCATAGTTTGTGTTGTCTTTGATAGTGTTAGAGGTTTCTTAGACGTTAACGACTGTCCTAACATGTCTTTTTCAGGAGATAATAAATGCTCTCTAACAAACAAAGCACTATCTTGAGCCACACTATTTTTTTCTTGGTCTTGCTTTTTTTACCTTGGTTCGAGTATTTTGTCCATTTAAATGAGTATTATTTTGAGCTTTACAATGACGATCGATTGAAATAAGCATGTTGGAGCCTTTTGTTTTAATCATTCCTCGACACTTTTTAGATCGTTGTTTCGAACAGCGCCAAATAACAGTTCCATTTTTATTAGTTCTTTTTACAATATATGCATATCCTTTATAGTAAGCACATGGCTTACCATAGCTAGTCGTTGATACTTATGTCAACTGTTAAGCATAAACTAATCTCTAGTAAAGTTAACTCGATAATAAAAATGATAGTTTGTAGTATGTGCAGTTTAAAGTAAGAGCAAAAGTGAGAGTCAAATGGTAGAAAAGTGTTAGCAAAGTGGTGGAAAAGTGGTAGCAGTTTATAGTAGTCATGATCTTTTTTACCAGAATGTGATTTGAGTAAATGTAATTTCTAAACCTTAGCAGTGAGTAGTCAGTTAGTCTTGGTTCAGACAAGCGTAAACAGTTCTCCAATGAATCAGAGATCAAGGTTTTCATTATGAAACAGTTGTTTAACCAATTAGGTATCGGTACTTGATAGCTTCACACATGAACAAAAATTCCAACATATCTGACATGAATTACATGATTTGAAAGTTGACAAAGAATATCCAATCAACCATTGTAGTTGCAATGTCAAACACAAAGACAAAATCAGCATGAACTTTTAAGTTACAGGTAAATTCTATGAAATAGACTATGCAGGACATTTGGAAATACACATCAGAAGTTTGCAACACCATCCTTCTAGCCTATATAAATTATCGACATGGAAAGTGTGCACTGCCCCTAACATTAAACCAATTTATCAATAACGCAAGTCAACAATCAAAACATTTTGTGTTGAGTCTATCATTTAATGCACATATTCTGTCTACATTGAACAGTAACAAAAAACGCCATTCATAATTAATTAAGTTTGCTTTAATTCTTTATGTAATGATAAATACATATTTAAAGTTTTGGCTGACTGTTCAGGGTGAATCGGCTTTGAACACATAAGAGAGGGAATATTTTAAGACTTAACCTCAGCTCACCTAACATAACCTAAATTTACCTAGCCTAACCTTGTCATATAGGTAAGAAACGGGTCAAGCTATGCTTTCTACTACCGAGTTTCAGCTACTTTTCAAGGTTACTCTCCCGAACATTGCCGGAGACTGCTGATAAACATCTATGTTCCCACGGCGGCGGCGAGCAACGACTTACATGACTCGCTTCCCCCTTTTCATTGATCCCTGTTGATTTGTCCCTTTGGACTGGTCCCTGTTGACTAGCCCCTTTGGAAGGGCCCTTTTTGAATGGAGTCATTTTTGACGGGTCCCTGTGGACAGGTCCTTTTGGCTGATCCCTTTGGACCGGACCCTTTGACTTAATTTGGATAATTTCATGGGCCAGTCCATAGGTACCCGTTTCTTACCTATATGACAAGGTTAGGTTAGGTAAATTTAGGTTATGTTAGGTGAGCTGAGGTTGTCTTAAAATATTCCCTCTCTTATGTGTTCAAAGCCGATTCACCCTGAACAGTCAGCCAAAACTTTAAATATGTATTTATCATTACATAAAGAATTAAGGCAAACTTAATTAATTATGAATGGCGTTTTTGTTACTGTTCAATGTAGACAGAATATATGCATTAAATGATAGACTCAACACAAAATGTTTTGATTGTTGGCTTGTGTTATTGATAAATTGGTTTAATGTTAGGGGCAGTGCACACTTTCCATGTCGATAATTTATATAGGCTAGAAGGATGGTGTTGCAAACTTCTGATGTGTATTTCCGAATTTCCTGCATAGTCTATTTCATAGAATTTTCCTGTAACTTAAAAGTTCATGCTGATTTTGTCTTTGTGTTTGACATTGCAACTACAATGGTTGATTGGATATTCTTTGTCAACTTTCAAATCATGTAATTCATGTCAGATATGTTGGAATTTTTGTTCATGTGTGAAGCTATCAAGTACCGATACCTAATTGGTTACACAACTGTTTCATAATGAAAACCTTGATCTCTGATTCATTGGAGAACTGTTTACGCTTGTCTGAACCAAGACTAACTGACTACTCACTGCTAAGGTTTAGAAATTACATTTACTCAAATCACATTCTGGTAAAAAAGATCATGACTACTATAAACTGCTACCACTCTTCCACCACTTTGCTAACACTTTTCTACCATTTGACTCTCACTTTTGCTCTTACTTTAAACTGCACATACTACAAACTATCATTTTTATTATCGAGTTAACTTTACTAGAGATTAGTTTATGCTTAACAGTTGACATGGAAGTATCAACGACTAGCTATGGTAAGCCATGTGCTTACTATAAAGGATATGCATATATTGTAAAAAGAACTAATAAAAATGGAACTGTTATTTGGTGCTGTTCGAAACAACGATCTAAAAAGTGTCGAGGAATGATTAAAACAAAAGGCTCCAACATACTTATTTCAATCGATCATCATTGTAAAGCTCAAAATAATACTCATTTAAATGGACAAAATACTCGAACCAAGGTAAAAAAAGCAAGACCAAGAAAAAAATAGTGTGGCTCAAGATAGTGCTTTGTTTGTTAAAGAGCATTTATTATCTCCTGAAAAAGACATGTTAGGACAGTCGTTAACGTCTAAGAAACCTCTAACACTATCAAAGACAACACAAACTATGCCAAAGGTTGTTGCATTGCAAGATGAACAAAAAGGATTAGATAGTAATAGTGATGATGATTATATTGATGATGATAATGGTTTACACCCAAAAAATCATTTGTTAAATTTGTTTACTGGAACAATCCCAATAAGGTAATCCAGCGGCTTCAGTACTTGCATACCTGTAAACAGGCTGGTCATACTAAATATGAGGAAGAACTTTTGGATATAGAAAATGAGCTTCGTGATGCTAAAATTATAGTGTAATGAATCCATGTAACCGCTTAAACTATTTCTTAACAATACATGTAATATTTTCTACCACTTTGCTACCACTTTTCTAGTTTGCTACCACTTTTCTACCACTATGCTACCACTTTTCTACTACTTTTCTGCCACTTTGCTACCACTTTTCTAGTTTGCTACCACTTTTCTACCACTTTGCTACCTCTTTTCTACTACTTTTCTGCCACTTTTCTACCACTTTGCTACCACTTTGCTTCCACTTTGCTACCACTTTTCTACCACTGTGCCCGTTTAGACCGGAGTCCGCACGACCACATATGCATTTTACCAATAATCAGTCAGCACGAGAGTCAAAATATCCCGGAGCGCCAGATGGGTTAAAGCAAATCGCAAAAACGACATCAAATTAAAAAAATGCTTTGCTGATTTTTGGCTCAATGCAACAATAAGGATAGAAGGAGATTTAATTGGGAGTAACACATCCTGTAAAATTATCTGAGTTTATTTTGAAGTTAAAATTGACTGCAAAGATGCTCAAAGCAGCATCACTCACGTGTGGCGATCCACACTCCTATTTACACAATATACAGAAATTTTCCAAACACATTTGACAATTATTTTTTTGGAAACACAAGTCTGATTGTTAGTCCTGTAGACTGTGTTCCAAAATTATTTATAATTAATTCCAGTTCAAATTTAATTGTCTCTACTGGAAATGTCGTAGTTCACTGTTTGAAATTACATAATATTAACACTCGTAGAATAAATGTTCATAGAATTTTTAACTTTCACTTATTTTTCCAGTTTCAAAAATACATTGTTGAAAAATATTATTATCATTGAAGCAACATAAATTATTTACATATATTAATAACATCTGAAAAGTATTTGACCTTGAGCATAGCATCGAAGAACTGTGCGAAGCACAACAACAATTAATTGTTCTTCTAACATTAAACATTCGAGAAGTGACTCGATTATGAACTTCCAAGTTTCTAACAAAATATATGATTTCTGAATCAACTTGATCAATAAATGGTTGAACCATTCAACTATTCAATTTTCCACTTAGAATCATCATTAAGAAAAATATTTATATTTGTGGCCCTTTTAGTAACTTTCACAACTTGCAATTCTTCGACAGAATGCGGAAATAAGAATTGTAGTTTCATAATGAATTCATTTAGTTCATGGCACTAGGATTGAAAATATCCTTCAAATTATTCGTGGTTATAGAATTACTTTTAATTGGCAGTGGCCCATTCTATTATTTGTGTAAGAACACAATATTCCAACAACAACGGCAAAGGTCTTCCTCTGAAGAAGAATAAACTACTATCATGACAAATCCGGGTTCTAGCAAAATCAAAGTCCTAAATGGAATTCGTAAACAAGGTTGAAAATAAGAACTGATGGTTTCAAGAAATAACCTTCAGGTCATTCATACGACGAAATGTGTAGTTCCAATACTCCTACTATAAACCTGAGCCATCGAACCTGCTATTTGATTGATGCTCGAAAAAACCTCCTCATTCCTGCGACTTAAACATGCGCACCTGGGAATGGCATTTCAACTACTCCACACACATAAATTATCTTCCCAAAATTTATACAATAAATCAAGCCTCTGCTTGTTATCAACACTGGAAGATTAATAAACTTACAAGTTTATTTAATTTTACCATTCAGTTCAACCCGTGAATTTACCATACTCATGATAATCTTTATTTCACTTTCGAGTGTATTTACGTCATGATTTTATATAAATACAGAAATATCCTATTTGATACAAATATCATTTGCTTCCCGTTTCATGCCTCTCCGTGTTATCTGAAAAATATACTTTGCTCAATGCAAATATCAACTGTTCAACCAGAACTGACATGTTGGTTGAATGCGGGCTTGCGCTAACCACTATCCTTCGGAAAATCTCCTGTTCCAAACTAGAAATGATTAAACTACTTCATAGGCTCTCTCTCAATACATATGATTATTAGAAAATATAATATCCAAGAATTATTTAGAAAATTTATAAAAATTATTATTATTATTATTATTGGATTATTATTATTATTATTGATATTATTTCAAATATGTTTAATTATCATCTCATTATGTGAGAATCCACATGTTCGAACCTTCGAATATGGAAAAAATATCCATTCCTCAACAAAAATAATTATTAACTTTTACAGTTACATCGGTTGTTTTCCGTGGTTTCCCAAAAATATGAAATATTCAAATAAATGCTCGAAATGCTCGGTCATCGATCCTAAACTGTTCTGAGTGCTGAAAATACTCAGAATAACTCTAATAAGTCTTGCGTAAATCATTGCAAGATTTAAATACGACGAAAAATAAAATGTGTTGGTCATCTGCAGAAAAAATAGTTTGTTCCAATTAGCTAGGCATAATATAATTCAAATGTGGCTTACATTTCTTGATGGTCTTGAAGCGTAGTAAACCTGGTCTGTACCAGATTTATCCATAGACATGCCCTATCGGACAAGCATGTACAATCCTTGTATCGGCCGCCATTATATACCCACAATCCGTCTAGTAAGACATAGTGGTAGTATCTCTTGACGTTTGAATTAACTGTTGTTCCATTTTAATATGGGCTTCTATCAAAGCCATAACAGTTTGTTTAAATAGGGTCAGATCTAATTGATCTATTCTTAGATATGTCAGTTGTAACACAACTCACGGTAATCTTATCAGTACAAGAAAAACACTGACAGTCTAACCAATCAACGGCTGTTCTGAAGATCGTTCCCTGGGCATGGTTTATTATATCACCATCTACCATGCGCTAAGCAACTTGTAGTTTCCCTTGCGTAGACTAATGAACGCCACCGTTATAGACTAGTCTTCAGTGTACTGACAGATCGAAGTGGTTAACTAGTTACAAATGTGAAAACTGACTTGAAATGGATTTAAATATCCAAGTATTATGTTACTACTGGACTGTGACAAAGTATTAATTCTAGACAAAGTCTAGCATATGTCCATGTGAAAATATAAATATTTCCACCAATGTCTGTAGAAAAATCAATCACCTCAGTGATTCTCCTCGCCGTAAACTTACTAAGTTCCACCTCGTAGCGCAGCACTTTCGTGACTATCACGACTTTGAAAAGAACTTCTGCGTAGATCCGGCAACCATGTGCCTTGGCTCAGCGTCGTAGCAACTTGCTAGGCAAATGCTTGTATTGAAGTGAGCTGACCATGCCTGCTCCAACTGGCTTTTATTCAAAACTGCCAGGATCACGCGTCATCACGTTGTAATCTAGAAATCCTCATATCTCTGGTATCCCTGGTCCTATTTACTTGATACTAATTGCATTCTCTTTCATTTGGCCGTGCCAGTAATCTGATCCCAGTCTCAAGTCTCTACTCCATGGTTAACTATTTAATCAATAAATAGCCTCGACCTCTGCTATTACTCGCTACGTCACTTGACATGCAAGTATCGGTAAATTCCTTCCAAATCCTTCTCGAAGCAATGTAGCGCGATATTCAAATATCTGAACTTTCAAAAGCGGCTACAGCCTTTCCCTTGATATCTAGGCGTCTGAAACTTGGAATACCCATTCCTAGAGTTGGGCACACCACTATGTTACCAATTGTCTACCACTTGTCTACCACTTTGCTACCACGTTTCTACCACTTTTCTATCACTTTTAACTGTACATATTAAATATAAAAGCCAACGATAAATAATTCTATTACCAGAACAGAAATAACCTTTGTAGTGTGCAAATCATAATAACAGGTTAGTTACTACTATGGAACTTACTACAACTAACCGAGGTAAACAACGTGTACTATAAAAGGCTACTCTTCTATAGACGACAAAATGTAAAAGGAATAATATTCTGGCGATGCTCAAAACAGAGGTCAACAAGATGTCGAGGCAATATGTAAAGTAGAAATAGTGTGGTTTTAAGTGTGAGTGATCATCAATGTAGTGCACCAGACAAAACACTGATGGTGTTGGCAAAAAATCATCAGAATGCTAATAAGTTAGTACAAGAGAAAGATGTTGCTACTCAAAATAGTGCATTGTTTGTTGAGCAACGTTTAACCCCTGTTGTAAAAGTTATGTTGTATCCATCTTCCACGCCTCAAGAGTCATCAACATCACAGACTATGCAAGAGGTAGTGTTGTTGTTGTTTTAAGGGGCTGATCTACAAAGTCATCTGCCTTGTTATGCAAGTGGATCGAAAAGGACTAGATAGTAATAGACAAAAGAGAGTTGTAGTTTGTATATAACTATTGTACAAGTACTTACATTAAATAAATAAAAATAGTGTATGGGTATTGTCTGTTTTTCTTAATTGCTATCCCTATGTCCCGCTATTAATGCAATTGTTAACCATCAACAGTCTCTGACTATGTTCGCAAAGAGAGTGACCTTAAACAATACACTCTATCTATGGTTTGTGTACCGAGTACAGAATAATACAGTGTGGTCAAGCCATGTTGAGGTAATAGTTATATCAAGTAAGGGATTCGAACCCTTGCTTTCTTGTACAGAAAATTTGAACTTAAGTCAAACACCATAACCACTCGGTCAACCTGACAGTTACTAATTTAATTATTTTTGTGGACTTGAGTGTTTATAAAACTTTTCCAGTATACATTGACTAAACCACTTGTTTGTTTTGAAATATAGATTTTGTTTTGTTTGACCATAACATTGCAGTTATGAGTCTTGTGAACTGGGTGTTTAATATAGGGTTAAAGGCATTTTAAAATAATTTTAGAAAAGCTCTTAGGTATCGTGTCATGGGTTTTAGTAATGCACTACTGTTAGTTGACTAACATTTACCGTTACATAACATTATTTTGGTGAGCTCTACATGTTGTTGTTTGAGTCGTCAGTCTTTTGACTGGTTTGAGGCAGATCTCCATGCCTCCCTGCCCTGAGCGAAACGTCTCATCTCTATATAACTAGCACACCCTACATTCAAGGCTATCTGTTTAACATATTATAACCTTGGATCCCCCCTACAAGCTCTTGGGTTCAATTCCTAGATTTAACACAAACTTTTAAAAGTGGTATGACAACTAAAACTAGTCTACTCAGTCTCGAGTGGTCCAAATAAGTAGAGAGGGTTTGATTCACACCTCAACCATAGAGCACCATGTTCTTTTTTTTAAATAATGATAGCCATTTGTTCAATTTCACATTTCACACATTGCAATTTGTCAATTTTCCATTTGCATTTTTTAAAATGACAGTTTGATATTTTTCAATTTCATGATATGGAAACATGGATTTTTCCATTTTCATATTTACACATTTGTCAATTTCCCATTTGCATATATTTTCTTAAATGTCCGTTTAAGGTTTTTAAATTTTGTCGATATGGAAACATGGATTTTCCATTTTGCTGTTTACAAATTTTTTATATATTTATTTTGGGTGTACGTTGAAAAACAATATTTCCAAAACAAGATTTTTTATTTTTTATTTTATGATTTTGTAAATGATCTTAATATGAGTGCTTGACCATGGCAATAATACAGTCTATCTATGTGTTAGCGGAACCATAGAGGCTTATTACTACTGCAAGTAAGAATGTTTTACAAAAAACGACTATCTACCACTGCATATGAAAATCAAAACGATTGAAAAAAATCTATTTTCCATTCATATATAAGTGCTAATTCTCCCTCTCCCCACCCTACCTCACCGTATTTTCTCTGGTCAAACAACCAATGCTACCCACACACACACAAGCTTTCTATATATCTCTCTGTATATATATATGTTTTCTCTTGTCCACGAGATAAAAATTATGGTTGCTGGATTGTATCCTGCACTGTTTATGCGACATACCTTTGCCAGTTCATAAAACCGTTAGGTATTTCTCTACACATAGCGATTTTACCACTGCTCTACCTACGCCTTTTGCTTGTTTGGCTTTCATACAGTCTAGTATGTGATAGGAGGCATTAACTGTATGTCAAACCCAGTCCACGTTTGTATTTGTAATCTAAGTAATAATTTGAAAAGAGACAAGTGTAATCAGTTTTAAACATTATCTCTGCTTTTATTTGTTTGTTTATGACATGCATATTAACCTAAAATCAAACCCTAGTCTACCTTAGTGAAAGGCTAACAGTTTAACCACTGCGTTACCATACCCTTTTTTCTTAGTTTGATTCGTTCTAGGCCTTAGAGCTAGAAATCGAGTTAAGATCTCCAGTGAAAGAGGCACATGTGCTCACCACTATAGCACGTAATGTTTAGCTGGTAACATTAGACAACCGAAAATGATTGTATTTCTGTTAGCCAAGCATTTCTGTCATTTACCTACTGTGTGAGCTCTGCCAGCAAGACAGTTTAGTTTAGAACAAGTGTGTGTGAGTGTGTGTATAGATTATTAGCCTCAGGTATTTAAAGCTTGTTGTGTGTAGCGACCATCTTGTCCCAGTAACCACTGAGCAAGTTTTAACAGTCAACCCATAATAACTGCATAGGATAGTTGTGTGTGGTTCATGTACTTGTGTGTGTGCATTAGCATCATGCGCTAGCTTTACCTTACCCTCTATAGGTACAGTAGAGCGTTATCCCTTTCCTTTCTGACATTACCAATGACCACATTCACCCACAAGTTTTACACTTAAACCATTGGCTTGTTCTTGATTAAGTTTGGTTCGGTTTGGTTGGCTTTGATTCAGCTTGGTTCAGTTTAGTTCAATGTAGTCACCATTTTGGATTTTAGCTATCCTCTTTAACCAATCAATTAAAGATTGTCTACTCTTATTTCTTGAATAGATAAATCAGATTTTGTATACACCATTTGTCATTTATTATCCCATACCTACAACCTATACTCTCTCTGTACTGCAGTTTGATCTGAAAACAAGTTCCAATGGTGAAAGATTTGTCAGTCACCATGCATGTAGCCTACAATAATTCTTTCACTACGTAGCTATGATTCATCACTCACTGTAAACATTTCACATGTCCATATCCGATTATAAGTATATAAAACCTCAGGTCGAACACCTTGATGTATTGGGTATTTTTGGGTAAATTCATTAGCCATGGGAAAGGGTTGACCATTCTAAGTCCTATGACACCTCACATGTTGATATCCGATTATTAGTTTATAAAATCTCAGGTCAATGACCTTGCTGTTTTGAATTTTTGAGGTAAATTCATTGGTCATGGGAAAGGGTTAACCATTCGTAGTCCTATGACACCTCACTTGACCCTCTCTACTGATAAGTATATAAAATCTTAGGTCAATGACCTTGCTGTTTTGGGTATTTTGGGTAAATTCGTTGGTCATGGAAAAGGGTTGGCCATCCTGAGTATTGTGACACCTCACTTGTCCCTCTCTGATTATTAGTTGATAAAATCTTAGGTTAATGACCTTGCTGTTTTTTTGGGTAAATTCATTGGTCATGGGTAGGGGTTGGCCATTTTAAGTCCTATGACACCTCACTTGACCCTCTGTGATTATTGGTTAGCGAGATATTAACGAAAGTGCAGTTAGGCCCTTTTGACAAAAAATGAATAATACATTCAAAAACAGGGCGTCACCCCAAGTCCAACGACCCCTCATACAAGTCCCTACCTTTAGTTCATAAGATATTAAAAAGCCGATGACCTGTTAGTATTTGGATCTTTGGTTAATTCGTGAAAAAAAACGTATCTATAATTCATTATTCAAAAAGCCCGCCCTCTTACAAAAACCCCAATTGCGCATTCGTAAAACAAAAATGATAAATCATAGCGGCATTCAGTTGTATGCATGCACTTTATGTGGAACGAGTTAAATTTCATATTGGCATACAAACTCCCACATATTGCACATGGAAAGCGACTTTTACCAAAAAATTATTATTTCACCCACTAGTAGGGGTAGATTTTATTTTTGAGTGGAAATAAGTTATCCATAGGAAAGGGGTTGTCTGCCGGAGTAATTTGACTACTTGTACATGTCTCTAGCCTTATTCCCACCACTGTCAAAACAGGTTGTGACTTGTTAGCTCTTATCGTGCACGTGCACATGTGTACACTTGTGTGTTAGGTCATATTACACATGAACTTACATTTTCTCACGTATGAACCAAAACAGGATGTGACTTGTTTCACAAGGAGGACGGTAATAAGGTCATCTCACACGTGTTCACATTTATTGCGTCACTTTCCTTTCATATCGTTATCACATTATAGTAGTGGGGGTTGGTGAACAACGTCAGTTCAACACACGCGAATGTAGTTAGGCCCTTTGACATAATTTAAATAAATTCATGAGCCAGTCCATAGGGACCAGGCCAAAGGGACCGGTCCAAAGGGATCAGTCCAAAGGGACTCATCCACAAGGACTCGTCCACAAGGACTTGTCCACACAAACTCGTCCACAATGACCTGTCCACAATGACCTGTCAACAAGGACTTGTCCACAAGGACTCGTCCACACGGACTTATCCACAAGGACCTGTCAACAAAGGCTCGTCCACAAGGACCCATCAACAATGACCTGTCCACAAGGACCCGTTAGGTTGGGTTAGGTTACACTACAGCCACCATCTTTTAAAAAGCCCGCCCTCTTACCAAACCTATGAGTGGACATGTGTAAAAACAAAAAACTAGCATGTTAATTCATAGTGGCTTTCCACCGAACACATGCACTTTATGTAGAACAACGTTTCATTCCATATTAGCATTCAAACTCTCACATGTTACAATTGGAAAGAGAGATTCTCTAAAAAATTCAATTTCACCCCCTAGTAGGGGTAGGTTTTATTTTTGGGGTTGAAATATGTTGTCCATTGGAAAGGGGGTGTCATCCCGAGTTCAACAACACCTCATTTGTTAAAATCCGACCATAAGTTCGAGAGATATCGGGCTGCCGCCATCTTGTGTGCAGGGTGTGGAGGAGGAGGGGCCAGAACTCTCACAAACACACTACTGTTTTCCATTTCTTCTTGTTGTATATAAGTTAGTAGTTAGTTTAGTTATAGTTTACATTCCATTATCATCTTCACGAACACCCAAACCATTAGGGGCCGATAACCTAGATGTTAGGCCTCTTAAAACAACAATTATCATCATCATCATCATCATCATCAACATTTTAAAAGTTCATTTAACAGAGTGTTTTTAAATTTCATAGTTATAATTTTAATTATATTTAGTGATATCTTTTTATTTCTAGATTGATTTACTTAGATTATTGATGCTCGTTGTTTTATTTAATTTTCACTTCTATTGAAATATCATCATCAATGGCTGAAGATAAATACAAGTTAATCAAATCTGGCACTATCAATATAATTTTGTTTCAATTTGACTATTGGCTATGTGGAAATGAAACAAATTTTACCTAGTTATAGGTATTTTAATTTAATATTGTTGTTGTTGCTCTATTTGAGGGGCTTGGGCATTTATCCCCGTCTATTGGGTGTGTGTAGAATTCAACTATAAAGACTCTTGATATATAATCGAAACTCTGAACTGAAAAACCTACAACATCAACAACAAATGAAGTGGTGCACTGAGGAAGGAAATTGTGACTAAAGTTACTGTGAGGTGTTTGTGCAGATGACGGGTCTGGAGAGTTATTCAGAAAGTTTCTTGTCTCCAAGAAGAGTGAGTCTACCTCACATTCTTGTGACGTGTTTTCTGCTCCAGTGGTCACAGCTTCACGCCTCACTGGGTCTGCTCATCGGTACACAAACGGAACTGTCAATACCATGCAGAAACATGCAAATGTGAGTAAAAAAACAAGAAGTTCCGTTAAGAACTATACAGCCTACTTTTCATGCCAATGATTATTCTACAGAATATGAACCTATCTAGAATAATGACGAAATTAAGTTGCTAATATCGAAATTTCCAATTAGTTCGAAATACTGTATACCTGGCATAATGTATCCTAATAGAGCACTACAGTTGGCAGCCCTGATGACTGAATATATTCTTAGTTTGATCTCTTAAGGTACAAAATACAAAATTTGGTTGAAGGCCAATGAATTGCATGGACGTTACATGCAGTTAAACATTGGATATAACAGCGCGCGTAAAATCATGTTGGCAACAATGTCATGCATGTATTGGTCAGAATTAATCTGAAATAATGTGATCTATTGTTGTGCCAATTTTGAATGAAATCCATTAGTTAGTAAAGAAGTTACATGCATTTTAAAATTGGACCTATCAGCAGGCTTAGAATCATGTTGGCAGCACTGACGTATATTAGTTACTCCAAATTCGTCTGGAATGCCAGGCACTATACGTTTGCAAATTTTAGAGCTATTGGCTTGCATACTTTCTGATATATTGATATTAGGGTGACAAAAATAGGGACAGCACATATTAACAGTTGACAGCCCTGGTTGCTCCTTAGAATACGCATAGTCATATCTGTTATGGTATACATAACACATATGAAATTTGGTTGAAATCCAAATGATAGTATGGAAGTTGAATGTATTTAAAGTTGGACCTATCAGCAGGCTTAGAATCATGTTGGTAGCACTGACGTATATAAGTTACTCCAAATTAATATAGAATGTCAGGTACTATACGTGTGCATAGTTTAAAGCTGTCGTCTTGCATACTTTCTGATATATTGGTATTTGGATAAAATAAATTAGGAGCATTTATTAACAGTTGGCAGCCCTGGTAGGTCTTAAGAATACGCTCAGTCATATCTGGTTATGTACACATACAACATACGAAAATTAGTTGAATTCCAATTGATATTGTAGAAGTTATATGCATTTAAAAATTGGACCTATCAGGAGGCTTATAATCATTTTGGCAACACTGCCATGTTTGGCCTCCTGGAAATTAAACTGAAATATTATGATATGTACGTGTGCCAATTTTGAAATAGCTCCCATTCATACTTTCCAAGATATCCAACATGGAGCTCAAATTTCAATTGCGATTTTTTAGCAGTTGGTAGCACTGACATCATTTTCAAATATGGCCGTGAGATATTCAGGTGTAGATCTTTACTCCTACAAAATTTTGTTTCGATTGCTGCAGCCGTTTAGGAGTTGATAGGGGGGGACACACACACAGCCAGACAGACAGACAGACAGAAGGACAGACAGACAGACAGACAGACAGACAGACAGACACACATTTGCCCGATCTCATAAGTCTACTTTTTCCTCATTTTTGCAAAATGTGAAAAGTAGGCTAACAACAAGATATTGTACTTATTCATACGAGTTATGCCAAATCAGATGGTAAGATATTAAAGTATTCAAGAGTTACTTAAAATGCTTTGTAGATTTCATTAGCGAATTTTGAGCGGAAATGGTATCATTATTTACGTTAGTCTCAGATAACTGTCTGAATAAATACCAAGCATTATTATGCCGATTACGTTGAACCAAAGCATAACACTCACTTAATTATTTAAATAACTGTCATTGAATTTGGTAACTATCCTAGTGAAAGACAATATCACTGCCTTCTGAGTTAATTTATGCAAGTTCGTGTCCAGATCAAGCATTTTTAGCCCTTGGAGAAGATGTTTGGGAACCACACCAATGCTTGAGATAACTTTATTATTATTATCCTTCTGATTGGGCCATCAAAGGAGCATGACATTTCAACTGCTTCTTGCTGCATCGAGCTTTAACATCCTCCCAGTATTTTCGCATTAGTTCTCGATGCTGTTGTTTCCTTTCCTCAGTCCACTTCTTGCCTGTTGGAAGCTTAGGCTTTTCTTGGAAACATCGGTGTGTTGTCAGTTTTTGTTCAGATATCTTTGCTTGTAATTCCGACTTCTCGCAAATCTTTGTCCACCTCAATGAACCAAGCTCCCTTGTTTTTCTTTTTGAGTAAGTAGGTGAAAATTCTATTTGTCAATCGCGCTGGGTTCATTCTTGTTATATGGCCGTAAAAGGTAATTCTCCGTTTCCTCATGGTGTCAGTTATGTTTTCCACTTGGTTGTAAAGTTCGTGATTGTGCCGTCTACTATATTCCTCATTTTCTTTTACTGGGCCCAAGAGTTTTCTTAGAGTTTTCCTTTCTTTCACTTCCAGTTTCTCTATTAGTCCCTTGCGATGCATTGCAAGGCACTCCACAGCATACAAGGCGTCTGGACGGATGGCTGTTTGGTAGTGTCTTAACTTGGCAGCTATAGATATGGATTTCTTGTTATAAATGGCTTTTGAGAGATTATATGCCAATTCCATTTTCCTGATAACTTTATTATTATTAGGTCTACTATTATTGTTATTACGAAGGAGATTCATAAAGTGAAAAATGATCAGATGTTATCTATTGGTGCCATATCTCAATTTAATATAACTATAATTTTTGCAAATCAGGCATATTGTCAAAATGAATGAAATCAGGAAAGAATGGTGTTGCCCGGAAAGTCTTCATCATTAAATGAAAACAGCTTTCATGTTGTGATTTTGAGGACATTTGTTTACTGATCAACCTTTCATTAACGAAACGTTGTTTTTTGTATTTGTTTCTCTCCTCAATTTTTCGAGTTGGTGTTTGAGCGTTTCATTTGGTATACGGTAGCTGTAACAGTGAGAAGACACCAAAGGTTTTCTCCAGGCATTTCTGAAGATATTTTCAATTGAACGAGGGGTGATCCGAAACTAAGGTTACAAAGGCTGCAGTGAAACTTGTACATTTTATTTCCTAATAATAATAATATTATTATTAATAATAATAATAATAATAATAATAATAATAATAATAATAATATCGTATGGCCTCGGTGCCGGGTGCAAGCTTTGTTATTTGACACCCAGAGGGTAGCTTGCATGTCGAATTTCGTTGTGCCTTCAAGCACCATGAAAGTCAAGGGGGTTAGATATCTAAGCTTCTTGAACACTATAGCGCATTCTAGTAGAGAAATGAGGAACTTTGTGTTGGCAGAAAACCCGAGATTAATTGTGTCATTATGAACAAGGCCTACTGAATTCAAATGGGTTCTTTGACATGCCAACATCGTATGACATGCGTGTCGTAATTTTTTCCGCCTTTCATAAATCACTTACCACGGCCAGGAGCGAACCTGCAAGTTTGGGGTTAGTAGACCGACATGTTAACCACTCACCCACTGTGGCAAGCATTTTATTTCATACAATCAATACAGCCAACTGATAGTACATACATTAGGTTATTTTTCGACATAGTCTCCATATTGATTTAGGCACTTGTCGGTTCGTGGGATTAGTCTGAATATTCCCTCAAGAATCCTGTCCTTGCGTGTTCAAGTAGGTTGTCGCGAATCGTTTCACCTCCTCGTCTGAAGCGATTCTTCGAACTTCCAGATGCTCCTTTAAGTGAGGAAACAGGTGAATGTCGCTAAGAGCCGTGTCCGCACTGTAGGGAGCTGATTTTCAAGTACGAGCTGTGTGAGTCGGCTCGTTATCATGCTGGTATTTCATCTCAGGGGTTTAGACCTCAACGTCATTCATCCCTGTGTACTTATATACAGGGTGTATCTTAATTATACCGACAAAAAATCAGGGACGCTCTGCGTGTTATGTAAAAGATGATGCCGCAATCGGATTGGCCGAGAAAATTTTTCCCTCCGAGAAAATGAGGTTACTTTGTTACTTCCGGGCGCGCGATTCAAATCTACGAACTCGCCGTATTTGCTGAGCTAGAGAGCAAGCCGCTGGCCACCGCTGTGCTTCAAGTAAGGGAAGGGAGTGTGATAGAAGGTGACAGAGATATGCTGGCGGGCATGCGCAAGTTTCCTCGATCGCCTCGGCTTGCCGCATGCCCGCCAGCATATCTCTGTCTCCTTCTATCACACTCCCTTCCCTTGCCTGAAGCACAGCAGTGGCCAGCGGCTTGCTGCCTGGCTCAGCAAATACGGCGAGTTCGTAGATTTGAATCGCGCGCCCGGAAGTAACAAAGTAACCTCATTTTCTCGGAAGGAAAAATTTTCTCCGCCAATCCGATTGCGGCATCGTCTTTTACATAACATGCAGAGCGTCCCTGATTTTTTGTCCGTATAATTAAGATCTTCATCTTCATCGATTTTTGGCAAGCTTATGACAGCATTGACCGCGTCGCACTATGGGAAACGTTAGAGGAACTTGGCATCCCATCGAAATACATCCGTCTAATCGCAGCCTGCTACTCCCAGTCAACTTCTAAAGTACGGTTTGGCAATCAACTATCACCACCATTCACTATCCAAAATGGCTTGAGGCAAGGAGATCCATTGGCGCCAATATTATTCAACTTGGCCTTGAAAAAGTAAGCCGTGACACTTGCCGAACCAGAGAAATGGAGATGGTGGAAGCAGATACAATTCTAGCATTTGCTGACGATGTTGTGATCCTTGGTGACACTCTAGAACAAATGTGCGCTGATACTTCCCGATTCCTCCAAAATGCAAAGAAAATTGGGCAGGAGGTGAACGTGGACAAGACTAAATATCTTGGAGTATCACGTCGTCGCGTTCTCCCTCCTTACATTGTTGTAGACGGACATACCTTCGAACGAGTTGAAGAGTTCAAGTACCTGGGCTCAATATTAACCAACAAAAGTGAAGTGACGAAAGAAGTACATCAACGCATAACAAGTGCTAATCGCGTGTTCTTTAGTCTGAACAATATCATCAAATCTCGTCTGATATCTCAGAAGAACAAAGTCCATCTATACACGACACTAGTGAGACCAGCACTTTTATACGGTTGTGAAACTTGGGCGACATCAGCAACGACAGAAGATTCAATATGTGCTTTTGAAAGAAAGGTACTTCGAAAGATACAGTATATGGGCCCGTCTATAATAACATGGAAGGTAAATGGGAGAGAAGAAAGAAGGAAGGCCTGTACCAGAGGTTTGGAAAGCCGCACATTGGACGGGTAATGGGACAGAGGCGACTACAATGGTTTGGACACAACTTACGAGCGGACGGATCCCTTCCTAAGAGAGTCCTCCAATCTCAACCCACGGGAAAACGCCCGAGAGGACGCCCAAGAACACGATGGAAGGATCGAGTGACGGCGATCCTTCAAGAAGTGGAACCAACAGCTGTGGAGGGTGATGCTAGAGACAGGAAAAGATGGAGTGCCATCTGCAGCAAATACCTCTTACTGACTTTCCTTTTATTGGATCCTTTTTGTGTTTTGTAATAATTTTCCCTTTGTAATAATTTTTTTGGTTTTTGTAATATTTATCTTTTCCTTTTGTTATTCTGCTGTAGGCCTCAATGGCCTGTTTAATGCAATAAATGATGATGATGATAATTAAGATACACCCTGTATATACAGGATGTCATTTATGTACTTGAGTACCCTTAAGGGGCGTGTAGGGGATGGGTATAGGATCAATTTGAGATAGGAAACCTGGGGTCGGAATGACCTCCTAACCCCAGAAAGCAGGTTTGTTTCAGGCCCTTCGTCCCTGTAAAATAGGAAGCGTGCCATGTGTTACTCTGAGGTCAGGCACTCTTTCGCTGTCAACGGTCTTGGCGCGAGCCCCGCTCAAAGCTGCGTTAGAGGATAGTGGCGAGGCGCGGTGCCACGGTGGTCGCGGGTTCGTTTCTCCTGGGGTGCCATGCCTTAAATTTTTCCTTTTTCTTTTTCTTTATTTTTTTTACAGGGGAAGGAGGGGGTGTAGTCACAGTGCGGGTTTATTCTGGGCTAATTTTTAAAACTGTCGTTGATTCTGTAAATTAATTGCCTTTTGATTATTAGTATCATCGAGTTACGTGTGTTTCTGTAGTAGTTAAAGACGACGGAAGAATCTATTGGCAACAGGAATGCAGCTCTCGGCTAACGCAGCGTTGAGCGGTGGTCGCGCAAAGACAGTTGACAGCGATCGAGTGCCTGACCTCAGAGTAACACATGTTGCGCTTCCCTACTTTACAGGGGCGGAGGGCTTGAAACAAACCTGTTTTCTAGGGTTAGGAGGCCATTCCGACCCCAGGTTCCCTATCTCAAATTCATCCTATACCCATCCCCTACACGCCCTTTAAGGGTACTCAAGTACATAAATGACACCCTATATATACATAGGTTGTTCTGTCTCGGCAACCATGCTGCTGCGCTATGTTGCAACGGTGTTAGGCTCTGCCATTGTTACCAAAGGTTGCTAACCTGCATCCCCTCCCTCAAAGCACATGACCTCACCCGGCCCCTCCACCGTCGTTTACAGTGGTCACGTGCAGATGAGTAGTTGGGAGCAAACACTCGGCAAGCGTTCGGCCAGTCCCGTATCTTGCGCTACTTTGCGATGCGTTACGTTCCGATCCCCCTCCAATAACGCGGACACCATTTTTACATTTTCATCACTTGATACTGTAACGTATTTGCTGACAGCTTGGATGATCTTCAACACCTTGTCTCTCGAATCGGTGAAAGTAGTGAGCGTTATGGTTTAGATGTTAACATGAATAGAACAAAATTCACGGTAATCAGAAAGAAAGACATAGGCCTGCCAAACTAATATCTTAATATTAATGGTGCCCCTATTGAACAAGTAAGCAAACACATATATTTGGGAATCAACATTAATGACCATTGGGATAATTCACGCGAAATTAAAGCCCATAACGAGAATCCAGAGCTGCATTTTGTAAAATGACTAATGTGTTTAAGAGCCATTACTTCTTGATGGAAACAAAATTAAGATTTCTACGTTGTTATATATTTTCCATTCTTTTCTATGGAGCTGAGACTTGGACTTTGACGCAGACAATGCGTGAGCGACTTGAGGCATTTGAGATTTGGCTCTACAGGAAAATGCTCAGAGTGCCATGGACAGATAAAATTACACAAAATTCTACACAAATGAAGAAAGAAAAAGAAGTCATGAAAACAGTAAAGCAGAAAGCTACAATATTTAAGTCATGTAATGGGGAATGGATACAGGTATAAACTGCTGCAGAACATACTTCAAGGAAAGAGCCCTGGTAAAAGAGGACGGAGAAGAAGAAGAACATCTTGCTTGGAAACTTAAGAACATGGACTTCACACAGGAGTGAAAAACTATTCAGAACATCCAAAACTGACATAACTATGTTAGTCTCCAACATCCGGAACGGATAGGCACAAGAAGAAGAAGAAGAATTAGTGAATGACCAGATCGAGGCATGTCGTCTACACGTTCGCGCTCTTCTCGAAAGGCTGCAACCCATCTTGCTACTGTTCTGTAAGGTAACGAAGCTGCACCACACACCTTGTGCAGTCCTTGGTGACACTGACGAGCCGTGCGACCTCTAGCACACTGAAGTTTTAGCCTACTTTTCACATTTTGCTAAAATGAGGAAAAAGTAGACTTATGAGATCGGGCAAATGTGTGTGTGTCTGTCTGTCTGTCTGTCTGGCTGTGTGTGTGTGCCCCCCTATCAACTCCTAAACGGCTGCAGCAAACAAAACAAAATTTGGTAGGAGTAAAGACCTATACCCGAATATCTCACCGCCATAATTGAAAATGATGTCAGTGCTACCAACTGTTGAATAATCACATTTGAAATTTGAGCTCCATGTTGGATATCTTGGAAGGTATGAATCGGAGCTATTTCAAAATTGGCACACGTATAGATAATAATATTGTAGTTTAATTTCCAGGAGGCCATACACGGCAGTGTTGCCAAAATGATTATAAGGCTGCTGATAGGTCCAAATTTTAAATGCATATAACTTCTACACTATCAATTGGATTTAAACCAAATTTTGTATGTGCTATGTGTACATAAACAGATATGACAGAGCGTATTCTTAAGAGCCACCAGGGCTGCCAACTGTTAATAAATGCTCTCAATTTGTTTTAATCCAAATACCCATATATCAGAAAGTATGCAAGCCGACAGTTTTAAACTATGCACACGTATAGTACCTGACATTCTATATTAATTTGGAGTAACTTATATACGTCAGTGCTACCAACATGATTCTAAGCCTGCTGAGACGTCCAACTTTAAATTCATGTAACTTCTATACTAACTAATGGATTTCATTCAAAATTGGCACAATAATAGTTCATATAATTTCAGATTATTTCTGACCAATACATGCATGGCATTGTTGCCAACATGATTTTACGTGCGCTGTTAGATCCAATGTTTAACTGCATGTAACGTCGATGCTATCCATTGGACTTCAACAACCAAATTTTGTATTCTGTACCCTAAGAAATGGATCTAAGAATATATTCAGTCACCAGGGCTGCCAACTGTAGTGCTTTATTAGGCTACATTATGCCAGGTATACAGTATTTCGATCTAATTAGAAATTTCGAGATTACCAACTTAATTTCGTCATTAATCATTGGCATGAATATTAAATTTTAAGAAATGTAGGCTCTTTAGTTCGTCACGGAACTTCTTGCTGTCCACGTTTTCTGCTCCTCCTTGGAAAACATTGCGACCGTCTTTCGCGAGTCCACAGATTTATGTAAGTACTGAACAAACCCCTTCTCAGTTTGGCCTCTCAGAGCTGAGTATACCCCGTTCCAGTCATCGGACCAGAATATATTTTATGGTAGAGACGGTGCCGGCACCGTGGTGGTGGGGGTAGCGTGCCTGCCTCTCACCCGGAGGCTCCGGTTTCGATTCCCGGCCCCGTAAGGGTTTTTAGTAACTGACGCGAGGGCTGGAACAGAGTGCACTCAGCCTCGTGAGGACAATTGAGTAGCTGTCTGACAGTGAGGCAGTGCCCCCGTCACGAAAACCAAGATCAGCGGCCGAGGGGACCCGATGCGCTGACCACGCGTCTCCCCTATATCTGCAGGCCAAATAGCTGGGCCAAGGTCACTTCTTAGGCCCAGGTCTTTCATGGGCTCTAGTGCCAGGTGTTATTATTATGGTAGAGCCGGGAGTCAAACCCAGACCTATGGGGTGATGGTGAAGAATGGTAACCACTACACCCCAAGGTGGTAAAGCAGTGAAAGGTTGGACCACCCTGTTGTATAAATATAAGAAAATAACCATGATATTCCCCAATTGCTAGTTTGATTATTGTATAAGGTAAAGTTTAAAGCTGAATACTGATTATTCAAATGCTGTTGGTGCTCTCCAGCATCATTCTCTCCCTCTGGACACGTGAAACGAGTAAAAAGGCCTGGTGGGCAGATGATGGACGGTAGACATGACTCCGCGAACTGAAGAATAATTGTCATGCACAGTGGAAACAAGCTTGCAGTTTATTTTCATTTTTTAAACAGACGGTTGACCGCATGTTGTAACCCAGCTTTGGCAAAAGTGTTGTTGACAGTGAAGGATCCGACATTTGATTGCAAGATATGTTCTGCGGTGTTACCCGTTGTCTGTACGTGACATGCGACGTCCAACACAGCGTGCCTGGAGAATGATATGTGTGGGTTTATATCCTCCACCTTTTTTTTTTTAGCGTATGGCTTTTATTTCCGGGAGTGTCCGAGGACATGTTCGGCTCGCCAGTTTTGTAGCTGCTTCGAGACGGACACCCAATGGGTGAGCTACAAGTACCGTTGGGAATATAAGGACGAGGAGTTGGAAGGTAGCGGCTGTGGCCTATAGTTAGGGACCAACCCCGGCAATTGCCTGAAAGGAAGATGGGAAACCACAGAAGACCATCTTCAAGGTTGCCGGCGGGGGGATTCGAACCTCCTCGCCTCCCGGATGTGAGCGACTGCCAGCAGCCATGCCGTAACGACCACGGCTAACTCACCCGGTATCCTCCAGCTCAGGGCCTGCAACACGTCAATCATGTTCTACCGGTAGCTCGCCAGCGAATGTACAGTAGATCGCGTACATTATTTACTAATACAATAATACTGATAGGTATTCATGAATTTTACTTGAATCAATAGCTCCAAATTTTGACAATGGGAAAATATATCTCGCATTTTGATATTAAAATATACTCCCAATCAAAATAAAGGAATTTAAAGGAAACCAGGCAAACCTGATGTTGTTTATTAAACATGTTCTCAGGAAAACAAAATGAATATTGATAATATAATTATTTGAGCCTACAAGTTTATATACATGAAAATGTTATTTGTCTCTCTTATTCACATAAATGGAACGTGTTATTCGACTAAGCCATTATACAATTTTGAAATCGTAATCAATGATATGCATGGAACACACGGGGATCTACATTTTAGTGGCATGCGCGATTGCTCGTTTTGCTTGAGCAATAAATACACTTAAACATCAAAAATGATGGAGTGACCAACATGACATTCAAACAATACCTATTGTGAACACTCCGCCATCCTTGGCAGAATAATAATCTGTCAAGGAAGAATCAAAATAATGTAACACAATAGTCCAAACAATTATGATGTGACATGGTCTTGTACTAGAAGTGCACAAAGTTTATTGAGATATCTCTTAAACAGTCCACTTTCAGTTTTCAATGTCACCACTCTTACCAACTTGTCATCACCAGGATGAAGAGTTACCACTCTCCCAAGTTTCCATGATAGTGGTGGTTGGTTGTCCTCTCGCAAGATCACTAGTGTACGTTCCTTAATGTGTGAACCGCGGTGCTTCCACTTAGTCCTTTGTTGACGGTACGAATATGTGGAATTCAAGAGTTATGTAGGAAACTGAAGTAGCTGGCTTTCATCTTTAGTGTTTAACGCTGGTGTATGATTTTGAACTACTGGATATAAGTTCAATGATTTTAAATTAATTTCATTACTGTGTCAATTTGTTGGAGTAAGAATGCGAACTTGCGAGAAATGTATGATATCCTTCGCAGAAGTGAATGCTTCGCCGTAAATATGTCACAGTATCATCGTGTCGGACTGGGAAATCAATCACATTTGATTCTTCGCCATCCACAGAGAGTTAGTCGGCGTTAACTTGTAGCAAAAACAAATCAGAAAATTCTATTTTATCTATTTGTCGAAAAGCGTGCGGCACAACTGGCAAAACCTACCTGAAGTTTCCTCCAAGAACAATAATTATCCCACGAGAAGGAATAATGTCGTTACGTATAATATCTTTAGAAGTCGATTCACACACATTAATGAATGAATATTTTCCACTGGGGATTTATCCCATATTATGAGCCATGCTAATCAAATATCGTCTGCTAGATTGCTAATTAATTTGGAGGTATTTTTAATGTTAAATGTAGGTGTTATGCTCTAGCAAAATATTGTTTAAAATATGAAGTGTGTCCTCCCTGATGTATGAACTCATTTGATTTGCAGAACTGATTTGATTACTTTCTGAGGATTCTAATATATACAACTGGCCGTAGGAACCGTCAGTAATATTTTTGGAATATACGGAGGAAATGCGATGGTGTGCAGTTCCATAAATTTTAAAACAATATAGGTCGTAATCAAGTGGCACGGTAACATTGGCACCAAAGGAAACGAAGGACATAGCATTGTTGTACTGCAGAATATTCTCTCTGAAATTCGTTGAGACATCATCCAGTGAAAAATTGTTGCAGCCTCAGAAATACAGTATTTTATATTCCGGCAGATCAATTTTACCATTTCAACACCAAAATCCAAAGTAACCAAGCGTTAATTTCTCGCAAGAGAAATACAATGCAGAACAATATTAACATTTTTGTTCGTCAAGGACCCTACACTGTAGACTACTGCAAAATATCTGGAATTGATTCTGAAATGCCATATTTATATTGGATTTTAAATGTGGCTTCGTATTTTCTCCGATTTCACACTTTTTTTTTGCAGCCAATGTTCTTTTTCGTCGAACGGGTTTATTTATAGTAGTATTGTAGGCACACTTTTAGGTAAATAAATTATAATAATAATTATACTTGTAATAATGGAGGCAGTTTTAGAATTCTATGTCCCGTACATTGCAAATATCGTATTAACACAGGGAAGCCCCCTCTTAAGGCTACATTCTTGGCTATCGCCCCGGAGATCCGGGTTCGTTTACCTCCTCTGCCAAGAAAATTAATTCTGGCTATAGGACTGGAACGGGGTGCACTCAGCCTCGAGAGGTAAAACTGAGTGGAGGTGGAATCGATTCCCACCTCAACCATTTTGGATGTGGATTTCCAAGGTTTCTCACTTCCGCTCGAGAAAAATACCCGGATGGTTCCTAACGTAAGGCCGTAGCCATCTCCTTCCCATTCCCTCCAAGGCGATTGTGCCCATACGCAAGTGTCAAGAATTTTGCATTTTTAGCCTATTTTCAATTTTGAAAAAATAGGCTTATGAGATCACCTTTAGTCCGTGTGTGTGTGCGTGTGTGTGTGTGTGTGTGTGAGGTGTGTGTGTGTCCCCCTAATAAAATCGAAACGGCTGGAGCGATTTCGATGAAACTCGGTAAGTTCATAGCACTATTCCCGGCGACCTCGACCGTGCCCTTCAAATTTTGTTACGTCTCACCAATCCAACATGGCGGCTGTGCGAAATATTTCACTAGCATTCAATATCTCCGAAACTATTACCGATATCGCCCTGAAATTTTGTACGATGAGAAAGGGTACTGATACAAGTTTACCTATGTATATTTCATAAACCCGTCAAGTACAAAACGAACATGGCGACCAAGCGAATTTGAAATATTTTAATAGACTTTTCTCGTGATTTAACTCTCTGAGCGGAGTGAAATGTGGTACAGTAAATGATTTTGCAGATTGTAATGCACTGCCATCTAATTTAATTCAATTGTTTACATAACCTCAAGATGGCGACTGTGCGAAATTTTAAAATTAAGTTTTTATTTCTTGTGTCGTAATCATGCGATCGAAGTGAAAGTTTGAATCATGAACCTAGGCAATAATTGTCCTTGAATGATAGATAACTCTATGGCCTATACATATAACAATCCTAAATGGCGAGCTTCCGAAATATTTAACGGTTCTCAATATCTATGAATCTTTTACAGCAACCAAACTCATTTTTTTATGTTCATAGAGACTATGAACATATGTCCACCTATAGGACTTTCAGTAACCTGGTGAGCACAAATCAAACATGGCGGCGACGCGAAGTATAAATATTTAAATGGACGTTTCTCGCGAATTAACTATCCGAGTGCCGTGAAACGTTGCATGTTAAATGCTTATACAAATGTTGATCCACTGGCATCTAATTTATTTCAATTGTTTGCATAATCACAAGATGGCTGCTGTGCGTAATTTTAAAATCTCGTTTTTACTTCTTGTGTCCTAATCATGCGATTGAAGTTTGAATACCACACGTACACAATAATTTTAATGTAATAGTACAAAAATAAAAATCCAACCTGGCGACCATCTGAAATATTTCGACGGTTCTCAATATCTACGAATCTGTTACAGCAATTAAACTGAAATTTTGTATGTTGTTAGAGGCAATTAACATGAGTAGGATATATGAAAATAGGCTGTATAGTTCTTCACGGAACTACTTGTTCTTTATTAATTTAAAAATATACGGTAACATATGATTTTCTTTTAAAGACACTCTTCAAATCTAAAGTGAAAGAGCGTTCGTCAGAGTGCTATATGAAGTCAATCGGTTCTGCCGCTCTCAATCTCGCGGTAACCAAAATCACCTTAGTTATTATTATTATTATTTTTCGCATGGCTTTTTGTGCCGGGAGTGTCCGGGGACATGTTTGGCTCGCCTGAGTCTGTAGCTGCTTCCAGCGGACACCCTTAGAGTGAGCTACAAGTACCGTCCAATTTCAAGTAGTTCCAACTTTCGCCACCAGATATCAATGACACCTAGTGGTGAACGTTGGAACTTTGATAGAGCGTTCGGACGAAATCTAACCTAACAATTTTCCTTCACACACATTTAGTCTGTGGAAGGGTCTTTTTCATGCCATAAATCTATGATATGGGACCACCGGCTTTACTTCCCCTCCGAAGGAAGGCATATTGAAGGATTTTTAACGCTCTTAAAAAATCCGACGACTTCGGCCGGGTTTAAACCCGCTATCTTGGGCACAGCAGTTCAGCATGCTACCAACTACGCCACCGAAGCCGCTATCACCTTAGTGTTTTAAATATATAGATTACTAGCAGGTACCCGCGGCTTCGCTCGCGATCAATACAATGGGGACGATGCATTATTGCTGATAATTGGTCTATTCTATTACAGCAATCGCGGCTACAGGTGGGTACATTCTAATTCTGAAATTTCTGATACATACAGTATATTGATATGAGCAGCAATAGTGGGAATTTTATAGAGTTGTGAAAGTCTGCAGGGTACGATGTTACATTATGTGAACACATTTGAAAATTTTGGTTTTTGGTTTTGCCATCTTCTGCTGAGACATAACGATTTTGTTGTCCGGATAATCACGAGCACGCCACATACCGTTGCACGTGGGAAAAATGTTTTTGTCTAAACGTACAGTACACCTGGAATGGCAAATCTATCGGAATATGGGGAATTAAAAGTATTTTTCCTTAAACTATTCTGGGTATAATTTTGCCACACTTATTGATGATTTGAACGTCAGCATGTCGCTATTAATAGACCTATAGTAAATTATCTCTCACCTTGGCCGCTGATGAACATGTGTGTACATGTGATGTGTTACATCCCAGGGATTGAAATTCTCCAACAACTCTTTTGCCTTACATGCCTGTCTAAGTAATTAAAATTCCCGATTGTTGTTGTTTGAGTCTTCAGTCTTTTGACTGGTTTGATGCAGCCCTCCATGCCTCACTCTCCTGAGCTAATCGTTTCATCTCTACATAGGTACCGCACCCTACATCTGAGGCAATCTGTATAACCCTGGTCTACACCTACAGTTCTTGTCCTTGACCCTCCCATCCTTAACTAAGCTTGCTATTCCTGGGTGTCTTAATATGTGTCGTACCAACCTATCTCTTCTCTTCATTAGCAGTCTCCAGAAACATCTCTCCTCTCCCACTTGTCTTAATAGCTCTTCATTTGTTACCCTATATACCCATCTGATCATCATTCTCCCGTAACACCACATTTCAAACGCTTCAATTCTCCTCTTTTCTGCAGCACCATTAGTCCAAGTTTCACTTCCTTATAGTGTCACGCTCCAGACAAAAGCTTTCAAAAATGACATCCTAATACCTAAATGTATATTCGATGTCAACAGATTCCTTTTCTGTAGAAATGCTTTCCTTACCTGAGACAATCTGCTTTTTATATCCTCTTTGCTTCGTCCATTACTGGTTATTTTGCTTCCTAAGTACCGGTAACAGAAGTCTTTTACTTCCCGTAGCGTTTCACCTGCCAATTTGATGACAATAGAGGTTTCTGATTTATTTCGGCTGCATTCCAATAATTTTGTTTTACATTTATTGATTTTCATCATGAATTCATTCGTCAAGACGGAGTCCATACCATTCAAAAACTCGTTCAAATCTTCTGGCGTATTGGCCTAGATGACGATGTCATCAGCAAATCTCAGAGATGAAATTATTTCTCCTTGAATTTTCAGTCCGACTTTAAATTGTTCTCCAATAACCTGATTATTATGTTTTTAGAGATCTTTGAATTGCGTTGTCCTCGCACATGGTGCAGATGCATTGTCAAAGGAAAACATTCCATGTTACGAACATGGGCCGCATAACCTGTACCGAAAGCCTATTCTGGACAGCAGTTCCTTGAACTCAGATTTGCCAACATTTCATTGTATCTTTCCATGTGGTATGTCTCTGTATCTCAACATACAGAAGAGTGCTTTAAAAATCATGTCTTGTGTACATTTTGGAAAAGGTAGTGAGAGTGGTTTTTGCCGGAGTGGATACTCGCTAGTAGAAATTCTTTTAAGTAAAATAGACTGGTTCACAATTTGGTAAGTGCACATTGAGGTATATGACGGCGGGATGCCTTAAGTGTTAAGGAAACGACAATAGCCGCCTCAGAGCTTCGTTAAGCGGCTTCGGTGGCGTAGTCGGTAGCATGCTGAACTGCTATGCCCAAGATAGCGGGTTCAAACCCGGCCGAAGTCGTCGGATTTGTTAAGAGCGTTAAAAATCCTTCAGTATGCCTTCCTTCGGAGGGGAAGTAAAGCCGGCGGTCCCATGTCATAGATTTATGGCATGTAAATGATCCTTTCACAGACTTAACTGTGTAAAACAAAATTTGTTAGGTTAGATTTCGTCAGAACGCTCTATCCAAGTTCCAACGTTCACCACTAGGTATCATTGATATCTGGTGGCGAAAGTTGGAACTACTTGAAATTGAACGGAACTTGTAGCTCACCCTTTAGGGTGTCCGCTGGAAGCAGTTACAGACTCAGGCGAGCCGAACATGTCCTCGGACACTCCCGGCACTAAAAACCATACGATAAATAAATAAATAAATAAATAAGAGCTTCGTTGCTACTGAAATACTGACCAGACTGATATTTGTACTTACCTATACGGGATTTGTGAGCCCAGTGTTTATGAAATTGAACGTAGCTATATCGCTACCTTTATTTTATAGCCGCTACTGTAGTGTTTAAAAATTAAAGGTGGTATTAGAAGGCGCTTCCCCTAATATTTTTTACCCCTGGCACTACAGCCCATGAAGGGCCTAGGCCTATCATGCGACCGCTTCCCAGCCATTTGGCCTGCAGATATTGTGGTGACGCGTGGTCAGTGCATAGTGTCCCCGTTAATCTTGTCCTTTGTGACCGGGGCGCTGCCTCACAGCTACTCAACTGTCCTCACGAATCTGAGTGCAGCCCGTTGCAGCCCTCACGTCAGTGTCTAAAATCTCTGACAGAGCCGGGAATCGAACCCGGGGCCTCCGGACGAGAGGCAAGCGCGTTACACTGTTCTTATTGTGTTTATATATATCTTGAAAAAGATAATAAATGGATTGGCATTGCATCCTACAGGGGTATATAGAAAATCGGATGTCATACCTTGAGGTAGTGTTGCCATGGAAACCGACATGCGATTAGTTCATCAATCAGAGCGAAGATAGTTTTCGGCGAATATCTTTGAAACTGTTGGTTTTAGGGCCTTAAAATGTAGTTTTCGTTGTCCCGTAGGTACACACCGAGTATTGTGTCTTGCATCGAGTGGATTAAAATGAGCTTTGTCCGGTCTTTATGCGACAACTTCGATATTTTGTCCTGGTTGAGTATTTTTGGTGACTTTTCAGTTATGTTGCCCGTTCCACGGGAATGATGATTTATTTACGGACGAAAGGCAGCCTATATGTTATCCCATGGTATAAGCTGTCTCCATTTCAAATTTCATCCAAATCCGTCCAGCCGTTTTAGTGCCAAGAGGTAACAAACTAACACACACACACACACACACACACACGGACACACAGATTTTCACAATTATAATATACTGGCAGAAGTACCCGTTCTTCGAACGGTGTTATATATTAACACCAGACATTATCATTTGAGCTACTGTTGCAATGGTTAGCGGTTTGTCATTCCTTTATAAGTTTATCAGAACGAAGGCGACAAAAATCACGACACTCATGTCATACGTTGTTGGCATGTTAAAGAACCCATTTGAATTCAGTAGGCCGTGTTCAATGGCAAAATTAATCTCGGGATTTTCCGCCAACACAAAGTTCCTCCATTCTCTACTTGAAAGCGCTCTAGTGTCAAGGAGTTTAGATATCTAACCTCCTTGACTTTCATAGCGTTCAAAGGAACGACGAAATTCGACATGCAAGCTACCCTCTGGGTGTCAATTAACAAAGCTTGCACCAGGCACCCGAGGCCATACGATATTATTATTATTATTATCAGAACGAAGTTAGTTTCCTGGGAATATCACACGCACTGATAATGTAAGGGCCTTAAAATGTGGTTTTCGGAGACCCCTTATAGACTCGCGAATTTTGTGTCTCACAATGAGAAGCAACATAAGCTTTGATCGTCCTTCTAGGATAATTTTTATATTTCACCTATTTTAGCATGTATTTTGAGAAATTTTTCCTTATATCCACCCTTTTACTGCATGAAAAGTACGGTGAAGAGTTTTATAAAGGATTGGTGTATTGACTCATGTTTACCATACCTAATTTTATGGTGCACCAAGCATCCGAAGACGATTTATAGGCGTACATAAAGATACACAGAAAGACAGACAGACAATTCTATTGTCTACAACATATCACCCAGATATCCAAATATGGGTATATCTACCATACGTATCAAACAAAATCAGCCTTACGATGAACCCGTATGTCGACAAAAAAAAAAAAAAAAAAAAGAAAGATTAGTTAAAATGTGCTCTCAAACTAAATTCACCTAACGTGTACTTCCTGACGTGAAATAGATTGGAAAGCCTTGTAGACGAAACGCAATACACCTCACATAAAAAATGGCCCTCTACGTTGTGTTAGGTCCCCATACACAGGAAGAACTCTTTCATAAATTATAAAGGCTTGTGGGGCAAGAAAATTCAGGTTCTTTAGCCTCAAATGGCCCAAATTCCTAAAAGCCGCAAAAAATGCTGATTCAATTCAGGAATTTTTGAAAATAATGTTTCTGTTTGTAGATATAATAGACTTTCTGTACTATATGTCGCACGTGAAATTGCATGAAAAAATTCTAGGTTACCCCTTGATCCCCTTAATTACATTGAAGAATTATACAGTCTACATTGGCTCCGTGATAACCTTATAGCCATTTGCAAACTTTCACAGAAATGTAATAAATGGAGTAGCCTAATAATAATATCGTATGGCCTCGGATGCCGGGTGCAAGCTTCGTAATTTGCACCCAGAGGGTAGCTTGCATGTCGAAATTTCGTTGTTCCTTGAATCACTATGAAAGTCAGGAGGGTACATATCTAAGCTCCTTGAACACTATAGCGCTTTCTAGTAGAGAAATGAGGAACTTTGTGTTGGCGGAAACTCCTGAGGTTAATTTTGCCATTATGAACACGGCCTACTGAATTCAAATGGGTTCTTTGACATGCCAACATCGTATGACATGCGAGTCGTATTTTTGCCGCCTTTCAAAAATCACGTACAGGCCGGACGTTTGTTTTAGACGATTGCCCTTGAACTTTAAGCCTGAGGGTGAGCCTGTACACAGTCACTCTCTCACCCTATCACTTCACATTTGTCACCACGGATCTGATGTAATGGAATTCCAGACTTGAGCAGACAGTACAGTCCACGTCGAAGTATTGTGTGACACGGAAGTACACGTTACGTAGTTACTAACAGAACGTCATTATATTTGCCAGTGACTATACTTCAGCAATAGTGTGAAACAGCTTTATCAATCATCGGAACGCTTAGGGCAGCTGATAACAACACAGGTACTGTAGTAACTCGCCTCCAGGCTTCCATTAAGATTTTTCACTCGTCTAAAACAAACGTCCGGCCTGTACCACGGCCAGGAGTGAACCTGCAATCTTGGGGTTAGTAGACCGACACGCTATCCACTCACCCTCCGTGGCAAGGTATAAATGGAGTGATATTGCTTCTTACAGAAATAGATGGAAAGTTGGATGCCACCACTTGAGATAATGTTGTCATGGTTACCGATTTCCATTCCTTCATTAGTTTGTTATATTAAATTAAATTAGTTTTCTGGGAATATTTCAGATACTGTTGGTTTTAGAGCCTTATAATGTAGTTTTCGAGGCCCCCAAGTTTTGTTTCTGGCACCGAGGGGCTTTGTCTCCTCGTTGTACGCCATAATATAATACTACTACTACTAATAATATAGGGATAGGAATATAATAGACCTGCCGTACCACACCAGCAGGTGTAAATCGCGTGAAAAAATTCTAGTGTACCCCTTGACCCCCTTATGCGCATTATACGTATTGATGAATTTTACAGCTCAATTTGGTTCCGTGATAACCTTCTAGCCGTTTGCAAACTTTCACACCAATGTAATTAATGGAATTGCATTGCGTCTTACAGCAATAGATGGACCTCTGAGAATCTGTTGCCATGGTTACCGGCTTGTATCTCTCTCTATATATAAGAATGAAAGTTTGTCTGTTTTTTCTGAATTTCTACGGAAATTTGCGTTATTTACGCGTTTTAGACTGTTTTATGACGGATGCGCGCGAAAATGAAATTTTTGTCTGTCTGTCTGTTTGTCTGTGGACAATTTTTTGTGTCCTTATAACTCGAGAACGGCTGAGTGGATCAACGTAAAATTTGGTACAGATATCCTTCAGAGGCAAGACTCCAATCATTGATGTAACTCTTCTCTGTACCTCTCATAAAAGGGGACCTACCCCCTTAAAATACATGCTGAAATAGGCGTAGAAGGGCGAGACAAAGCTCATTTTCAGCCCCTCAATGTGAGAGACGAAACTCGCCCGAAAACCACATTTTAAGGCCCTAAAACCAATAGTTTTTGAGATATTCCCAGAAAATTAATTTCATTTAATACAATAATGAAAGGAAGCTATCCGGTAACCATGGCAACAGAAATTCACAGGTCCATCTATTGCTGTAATATAAGACGCAATACAATTCCATTTATTACATTACTGAGATAGTTTGCAAACGGCTAGAAGGTTATAACGGAACCAAACTAAGCTGTAAAATTCATGAATACATATAATGCTCTTAAGGGGGTCAAGGGGTACTCTAGAATTTTTTCACGCGATTTACACGTGCTGGTGGGCTACGGAAGGTCTATTATATCCCTATCCCAATATTGTTATATTATTATTATTATTAATATTATTATTACACTACGGAAAGGAAGACCCCAGAGTACTGGAAAAAGGGAATAATTGTCCCGATCTTCAAGAAAGGTAGTACAACAGAATGCAGAAACTATCGGGGAATAAAACTGATGAGTCATTGTGCAAAGATGTTTGAGAAAGTTTTGGAAAGGAGAATTAGGACAAGGATAGAAGGAGGGATGAGGGAAGAACAACATGGCTTCAGAGCAGGAAGGTCCACAGTGGATTTGATTTTTGCTGTAAGGCAGTTACAAGAACAGCACTGTGAGTATGGAACAGATCTACTGATGGCCTTCCTGGACATTGAGAAAGCATATTACAGTGTATGCAGAAACAAAGTATGGAAGTCCCTGGAGGATAGAGGAGTAGAAAAATGGACTATAAGGGGGATAAAGGAGATGTACAAGGGAAGCGTGAGCTGTGTGAAAGTGGGTGGAGAGAGATCGGACTGGGTGGAACAGAGAAACGGCCTGAAACAAGGAAGTGCACTGGCACCGTTACTTTTCATTGTGGTGATGGATGACATAATGACCCGAGTGGCACAAGTAATTGGGGAAGGAAAGATGGAAGCAATGGTGTTAGCGGATGATTTGATGATTTGGGGAAACAAGGAGGAGGAGGAGGTACAGGAACAGTTGGACGTGTGGGAAGGAATAATACAAGGATATGGGATGAAATTTAGCATAAATAAGAGTGAGATGGTGATCTCAACAAGGAAGAAGGAAAGAACCACAACGGGAATAACAATTGGTGGGGAACAACTGAAGAAAGTGGAGAGTTTCAAGTACCTGGGAAGCCTGATACAAGATAATGGAAGAAACTATAGAGAAAAAATGAGCGGGGGAGACAGGCAGAATCATTCCGGAGGAGTGTGAGAAGCATGTTATGGAGCAAGGATGTCCCTCAGAACAGAAACAAGATCATATATCGGACGTACTATGCCCCTACCCTGACGTATGCCTCGGAGACCTGGGCTATGAAAGGAAGGAAGAAGAGCAAAATACAGGCCAGTGAGATGAGGTTCTTGAGAAGCAGTATTGGAGCTACAAAGATGGACAGAATAAGAAATGAGAGGACCAGAGAATTAATAAAGGAAGAACCATTACGGGATGGTATAGAGAAATCGAGACTTAGATGGCATGGACATGTAAAACGAATGGAGGATAAGAGGATACTCAGGAGGATACACGAGACGAAGTGGGAAGGAAAGAGACCGAGAGGAAGACCGAGAGACAGGTGGCTGAAAGGGATGGAAGAAAGCGTGAAGAAGAGAGGAGAAGACTGGACAGGGGTGGAAGCTGAGAGATGGTGGGAAGACAGAAGACGTTGGAGTGGCCTGTGTTCCAAACAGACCCGGCCAACGGCTGGAAACTGTGCAAGAGGATGATGATGATGATACTACGGCCTACAACGACGAGACAAAGCTCATTTTCAGCCCCTTGGTGACAGAAAAAAACCTCGGGGCCCCTAAACAGTCGTAAAGGGTCCCCGGAAACTATATTTTAATGCTCTAAAACCAAGAGTTTCTGAGATATTCCCAGAAAACTAATTTCATTTAATAAACTAATGTAGGAATGCAAGCCAGTAACCATGACAACAGTGTCTCAAAAAGGTATATCCAACTTTCCATCTATTTCTGCAAGAAGTAATGCCACTCCATTTATTAAATTTCTGTGAAAGTTTGCAAATGGCTATAAGGTTATCACGGAACCAACAAAAACTGTAAAATTCATCAATGCGCTTAAGGGGGTCAAGAAGTACACTGGATTTTTTCACAAGACTTAAACGTGCGATGTGTCGTACAGAAGGTCTATTATATCTTCATACAGCAACATTATTTTCAAAAATTCCTGAATTGAAATAGTTTTTTTTTTTTTTTTTTTTTGCTTTTAGAAATTTGGGCCATTGGAGGCTAAAAAACCTGAATTTTCATGCACCACAAGCCTTTATAATTTATTAAAGGGGTCTTCCTTTGGATGCGCACTTGACACAACAGTGTGGGTCAGTTTTTATGTGACGTGAATTGCATTTCGTCTACGAGGTTTTCAATTTTATTTTCACGTCAGGAAGTACATGTTAGGTAAATTAGTTTCAGAGCATATTTCAACAAATCATTTATCTTGGTCGACAAACAGGTTCCAAGCCCCTAACCATTGCAACAGTAGCTCAATTGATTACGTCTGGGTATTAATACCGACGACCGTTCGAAGAATGGGTACTTCTGCTAGTTCGTTCATAAGTTTATTAAATGAAATTAGTTTTCTGGGAATATCTCAAAAATGGTTGGTTTTAGGGCCTTAAAATGTGGATTTCGGGGACCCTTTGGGGCCCCCCGAGTTTTGCCTCTCACATTGAGGGGCTGAAAATGACCTTTGTCTCGTCCTTCTCATCCTATTTCAGCATGTATTTTAAGGGGGTAGGCCCTCTTTTATGAGAGGTACGGAGAAGGGTTACATCAATGATTAGTGTCGTGCCTCGGATGGATATCTGTGCCAAAGTTTACGTTGATACACCCAGTCGTTCTCGAGTTATAAGGGAACAAAGTTGTCCACAGACAAACAAACAAACCTACAGACAGACCAAAAAATTATTTTCGCGCGCATCCATAATAAAACAGTCTGAAACGCGTAAATAACTCAAATTTCCGTAGAAAATTGCGAAAAAAAAAACATACAAACTTTAATTTTTATGTACGTAGAGATATACTCCACCGCTCGGTGTTGACCGTGTTTTATTGCACAAATTTAGGTTTTATTCGCTAACCGTTGGAGATACACGAGAAGTGATACGGACCTTTTGGATAGAAAATTAAATGTTAAATCTCGTGTATGCATCAAAAGTTTGCTATTTCTTAGCGTTCTCTTTTTATTTGAAATGGAACTATGAAATTTTGAAACCAAAGGGTGTAGTGACGTCACATATGTGGGTTTTACTCGCTAACCGTTGGAGATACACGAAATGTGATAAGGACCTTTCGGATAGGAAATTAAATTTTGAAGCTCGTATGTGCCATCAAAAGTTTTCCATTTCTTAGCGTTCTCTTTTTATTTGATATGGAATTATGAAATCTTTAAACCAAAGGGTGTAGTGACGTCACTGAAATGGTCGCCATATTTTAATAGTGCAAGATATCGAAATTAAAAGTATCCTATATGTAAACATGGTAAATCAGCTACATCCATGCAAAATTTCATTTAAATTGGACCAGTGGTTCTTGCGTTATTGAGTAACAGACAGACAGACAGACAGACAGAAAGACAGACACACACCATCTCATTTTTAGCCTATTTTCAATTTTGAAACAATAGGCTTATGAGATCACCTTTTGTCCGTGTGTGTGTGCGTGTGTGTGTGTGTGTGTGTGAGGTGTGTGTGTGTCCCCCCTAATAAAATCTAAACGGCTGGAGCGATTTCAATGAAACTCGGTAAGATCATAGCACTATTCCCGGCGACCTCGACCGTGCCCTTCAAATTTTGTTACGTCTCACCAATCCAACATGGCGGCTGTGCGAAATATTTCACTAGCATTCAATATCTCCGAAACTATTACCGATATCGCCCTAAAATTGTGTACGGTGATAAAGGGCACTACTAGAGATTCACGTATAAGACTTTCAAAAACCTGGTGACTACAAAACCAACATGGCGGTCAAGCGAAATTGAGACTTTTAAATAGACTTTTCTCGCGATTTAACTATCCAAACGTAATGAAACTTGGTACAGCTAATGTTTATACACATTGTAATGCACTGGAGTCTAATTTAGTTCAATTGTTTACATAACCTCAAAATGGCGGCTGTGCGAAATATTTCACTGACATTCTATATCTCCGAAACTATTACAGATATCATCACGCAATTTTGTACGGTGATAAAGGGTACTGATACAAGTTTACCTATGTATATTTCATAAACCTGTAAAGTACAAAACGAACATGGCGACCAAGCGAATTTGAAATATTTTAATAGACTTTTCTCGTGATTTAACTCTCTGAGAGAAGTGAAATGCGGTACAGTAAATGATTTTGCAGATTGTAATGCACTGTCATCTAATTTAATTCAATTATTTACATAACCTGAAGATGGCGGCTGTGCGAAATTTTAAAATTAAGTTTTCATTCTTGTGTCGTAATCATGCGATCGAAGTGAAAGTTTGAATAATGAAGCTAGACAATAATTGTCCTTGAATGGTACATAACTCTAAGGCCTATACATATAACAATCCTAAATGGCGAGCTTCCGAAATATTTAGACGGTTCTCAATATCTCTGAATCTTTTACAGCAACCAAACTGAATTTTTTTAATGTTCATAGAGACTATGAACATATGTTCACCTATAGGACTTTCAGTAACCTGGTGACCACAAATCAAACATGGCGGCGACGCGAAGTATGAATATTTAAAAGGACGTTTCTCGCGAATTAACTATCCGAGTGCCGTGAAACGTTGCACGTTAAATGCTTATACAAATGTTGATCCACTGGCATGTAATTTATTTCAATTGTTTGCATAATCACAAGATGGCTGGTGTGCGTACTTTTAAAATCTCGTTTTTACTTCTTGTGTTCTAATCATGCGATTGAAGTTTGAATACCACACGTACACAATAATCTTAATGTAATAGTACAAAAATAAAAATCCATCCTGGCGACCATAAGAAATATTTAGACGGTTCTCAATATCTGCGAATCTGTTACAGCAATTAAACTGAAATGTTGTATGTTGATAGAGACAATTAACATGAGCAGGATATATGAAAATAGGCTGTATAGTTCTTCACGGAACTACTTGTTATATATTAGTATGATATAGGGATTAAGCGAAATATTCCAGCAAATGTCGCACAGCGCAAGAGGAAAAATGTTATCATTTAACTATTCAAAAAATCCTCTCGGCACGCCGGAAGGCGGAGGTAGATTTCACCGGGCAAACTAGGGGATTGGCTATAATAGGCAAAATATGCAGGTTTTCGTAGGAGGATCAGACCTCATTGATTGCAAGAAAGTATTTTACATTTGGAGGTTAAAAATCAACTTTTTTCCGTTTTTGTATGCATATTTTTATCATTTTATTGTCGTATGGGGATGGTAACCTTCTTGTCATTCGGGGTTCATTTTTATACTTCTGATCACACTGTCCTTATGCAAGGTTTGGAACTGATGTGTAACTATCAGACAGTCTGCTACTTCTTCTCGCAAAATGTTATCTCCTGCAGAGATTTTTGTTGGTTCCTCAGTTTAGGGGCTGCGACAACGTTGTCATGTAACCCCGGGTGTGTAGAATCTGATAAACGGTGTTAATTGTGATGACTGTTTTAGTCTGTAATTCAGGTAAGGTCTGCAGACGGTCAATTTTAAGTAGTAGTTCCTAATTTTGTACCATATCCTAACGTGAACGACACCTAGCTGTGAACTTGGCTACTAGATGCCACCGCAACCAGCAACTTGCAACTAACGTTGGAACTTCTCCTCCAAAGGAAAGCATGCTGAGGGTTTTTTAGCGCTCTTAGAAAATCCGATGACTTTGGCCGGCTTTGAACCAGCGACCTTGGGCATATAAGTTCAGCATGCTACCAGTTAGCCGCTTCCCACAGTCAGATGGAAAAATGAATGTGATCTCGTGCAATGGCGTTGTCTTGGCAACCTCTGATAGCTCATCCCTCATCAATTTAGAAGCGTTGTCACGGTAACCTCTAATGGCACTTGGCATGTTCTTTAATTCCGAAATCATTTTTCTCTTCCCTTGGCGTAATGGTAGGTCAGATCAAAAATTCTTTCAGACAAAGTTTTAGGTAATTATTAGGGGAATATTTTCCATTATGTACGGGTTTGATATTGGGCCTATTAAGAGAGATATGATTAATGTTTCCCGAAAAAAAAACACTTTTTTCCACCCCTTTGGTCAATGGTTGGTGCTATCAAAAAACCTATTTGACACACATGTTTGGCACTTATCCGACAAATATTATGAACTTTGAATTGATTCGATATATCACGTATTAAGAGAGTCATAGCGACATTTCACTTTTTCGAAAAAAAAAGCCCCCCCCCCCCATTTTCCCCCCCTTTAACCGATTTTGCCCATTAACGAACTCGACCGATTTTTTAAGGGGTTACATATTATGTAAAACATTAAAGTGATTGGTGAAAAATTACGGCAGTTATCGTGTCCACAAGAAACTGATATATATGCATATATATACACACACATATATATATGAACTTTTGAACTGACGGTGGTTTGGGGTCTGGGGGATGTGAAACGCGAAGATATGTCGAAATTTTCCGGAAGTCGAAACATGGCACCCATTGCAATAGTTAGCTTTCTGATGAAATCTACCTAAAATAGGCTACATAATTTAAAATACTACCATCAACGACACCTAGCTGTGAACTTGGCCACTAGATGCCACCGGAACCATCAACTCGCAACGAACGTTGGAACTTCCCCTCCGAAGGAAAGCATACTCAGGGTTTTTTGGCGCTCTTAGTAAATCCGACGACTTCAGCCAGGTTTGAACCCGCGACCTTGGACATAGAAGTTCAGCATGCTACCAGTTCCGATACCGAAGTCGCTTCCCACAGACATATGAAAACAGAATGTGATCTCGTGCAGTGGCGTTGTCATAGCAACTGCTGATGGCTCAACCCGTATCAATTAAAAGTAAAGTTGTCATGGCAACCACTCTTGGCACTTGGAATTTTCTTATAATTTAAATCATTTTGCTCACTCCGTGGCGTAATGGTGGGTCATATCGAAAATTCTTTCAGACAAAAGTTTTAGGTAATTATTGGAGGAATATTGTCCATTTTGTACGGTTTTGATATTGTGCCTATTAAGAGAGATATGATTAATGTTTCCCGAAAAACCCACTTTTTTCCACCCCTTTGGTCAATGGTTGGTGCTATCAAGAAACTTATTTGACATAAATTTTTGACACTTATCCGACACATATTATGAACTTTGAATGGATTCGATATTTCACGTATTAAGAGAGTTATAGCGAAATTTCACTTTTTCGAAAAAAGCCCCCCATTTTCACCCCCTTCGACCGATTTTGCCCATTAACGAACTCGACCGAGATTTTATAGGGATACATGTTATGTAAAAAATTCAAAGTGATTGGTGCAAAATTACGGCAGTTATCGTGTCCACAAGAAACTGATATATATATATATATATATATATATATATATATATATATATAGATAGATAGATACATATATACATAAATTATTTATAAACTTTTGAACTGACGGTGGTTTTGGGGTCTGGGGGATGTGAAACGCGAAGATATGTCGAAATTTTCCGGAAGTCGAAACATGGTACCCATTGCAATAGTTAGCTTTCTAATGAAATCTTCCTAAAATGCCTACTAGGCCTACCTACTTGTAATCATCTCTATAAGTACCTCAAATTTATCTTAACAACGTTTAAGGTATTATTTAAAAAGAAATATTTAAACATATTTAATGAGTAAAAGAGATCGATTAATTCAAACTATGAGAATATTTCGATAGATCACAAAATCTTTCAAGTTGCCTGTCCTCGAATTCAAGTGATCACCTCACGATGTGGCGGCTAACATTTTTGGCAGTCGCCTCGGTGATCCGGGCTCGATTCCCAGCTCTGCCAAATATAAACATTTGGGCTCAATTCTCATCTTAGACATCCTGGAAGTGGTTTTCCTTGGTTTTCGTTTTTTACCGAAGCAAATGCTTTGATGTTCCCACTGAAGGCCACGACCGCCTTCTTACCAGTCCTCACTTGAAGTAAAAGCACAGCCATCACAATAACAGAAATTATATTAGCAATTGAGACATCGTGAGTGATATGTCCACAAACCGTCACCAAATTTCGTTCCTTCTTTGAGAATCAAGTCCAGTCCTTTCAGAATCTGCTTTGTCCAGTGGTTTGAACAGATAGCGTCATTCTTTGTGTAAGCAAAATCCCTGGGAGAGAGGAACATCGTTACGATGACGTGAAGGGAATATATACATCGCTTTGGCTGCTACACTTTGGATAGTCCGAGTATGGGAAGCTGGACACAGTGGCCGGGAGGAAGGTGTGAGAACTAAAGAAAACACTAGAATTGACGGAGGGGCGAAGGGGAGCTGAGAGGATGTGACAACAACGAAGGGTCAATGAATGATCGATCTTGCTTGCTGCTGGCATTATTAATAATAATACAGTAATTAGAGAGCTCGTGCGAGAAATCTCACATGTGTTAAACCACCCACCTGACTTTACTTTAGTGCGGGCTGGACGTGACACAGTTTCTGGCAGGGGCTATCATATCGTTTATTTGTTTAAACACACTTTTCAAACAAATAAATATACTGTATTTATGTTCACTTTTCAGGAAATACAAGATATTTTCCTTTGCCATTTAGACAATTTGGAATATTTTGGTACAAACCGCACCTTCTAACTACCTCTGGTTTACGATCTTGGGGTTTGTGAAACATACATCTTAGCGTTTAATATACATAATGATAATACTTATAATGATAAAACAATAATAATAACAGTCATGTGTGGCCTCCGGAGAGGAATTGTGTAGGTATGTCATATTGATGATCGGAGACGCACTGCACGTGGTAATCTGGAGAAAATGAACGATAAAGCACCCAATCCACAACACAGAGGAATCCAGCATCTGAAGTTAAAACCCCACGACCGTGATTTCGTCACGAAGCCAGATATAATAGTAATAATAATAACAATAGAATAATAATAATATCTACCCCTTAATTTCTGCGTTTCATAGCGGCCGGGATTGATGAGCGATGCGTTCCTATGTGTCTGGTGATTTTTTTGGTTGAATGCCATTCGTGAAACCAACTTTGTGGGAAGAGTTAATGGAACACCTCATAGTATAGCGGCTATCGGTCCGGAGGTCCGGGTTGAATCCGGGCTCGGTTCCTGACTCCGCCAAGAAATTTAAGTTTGGTTGGGGGGCTGGAACGGGGTAGATCTAGCCTCGTGAGGCAAAACTGAGAACAAGTGGGTTCGATTTCCACTTCAGCCATCCTGGAAGTGGTTTTCCGTGGTTTCTCACTTCTGCCCAGGTAAATGCCAGGTTGGTCCCTAACTGAGTTCCACTGCCTCCTCCTTCTCAATCCTCACCTGAATTACAAACACGCACACTACTACAGCCTTCACAATAATACAGGTTATCAGACAAAATATTGCATACACACCGATGTACACGGGGCTATATGACAACAATGTCCAAGACCCTCAAATGAAGCAGCAACAACAATGAGAGAAGAAATGATGAAGATTATTGAAATTACGTATGGAGTTGGAGGTAAGCATCCGTGGACCAGTAAAAGGTATCTTCCCAGAATCTGCCTGGTGGTGAAGATGGAAAACGACCGTGGTGGGATTCGAACCCACGCTCTCCCGATGCCAGCGAAGCACGAGCTAGCGCGTTAGCCCTCTCAGCTACCGCTGCTGATTAATTACTTTAAGAGAAATACGTATATTTTTTTAAATGTATTGAAAAATATTTCAGTTACATTTCAAGAATCACTGAATAGAAAGTGAATGAATCGCACTGCTACGCACATTGTTAAAGAAGAATGGATTTATTCCTGGAAATAGGTACAATGCGTATACCGTAAAACTTAACTAATCAATCCCCAATAATATGAAATACTTACATATAGGCTACGTTTAACATTCAAGGAAAACGCAATATAAATATAAATAAGCATGTTAAAGCAATATTTAAATTTAGGAATAATAAACTCTAGACCAGCCGCGTACCTCGATCACTCCTGCATAAATATTGCCACAGATACTCTCCAGTGCTCCATCTATGGGCATGGAGATCGTTCTATTTTCCATTTTGAAACAAAATAGTTTAATTCTCACTTTTTGTCTGGCCAATGGGCATCCAGACCTTGTTACTGTGGACAAACAATTATTTATTCAAGAAAATAGAGGAGAATTCAACAGCGGAACAACATCAAATGGTCTGGATTTATTCATATTATATAGGAATTCTACGTTTGTTGTTACATCGCTTCTTTTTTAAATCCAGCCTGGCTCGTATAACGCAGAATTCAAACACAGCATTCTAGGCCCAGTTAATACTCTGGACGCTGCATATAAACACTTGGGGGCGTGTTATTACTTCCTCGCTTCATTTGTTTACCCTGGACTCATTCCGTAATATTGCTTCCTTAACAACGGACACTGACTAACGCAGAGCTTGGAAAAAATCTCTAGAAGTTGTAACGTAATCCAGTTCGGGTTCCTCAGTGTATTTTCCAAACATGTTTAAACCCAAATGATGAAAACTCGTAGTAGACATAATATACAGGTGTTTTAGGAGGAGCAGTAAATATTTTAGGAGGTAATAGTATGGATGAATTGCAATAAAATATTCCATATAACATGTACCCCATTTTTAATGCGTACAGATATACAGCTGATGGTATTCAACCCAAATAAATGTAATGCCGAGGCAAATGAGGAGGCTAAAAGTTGATTTTCAAAAATTCCACCACCAACTTCAATGCATTTTGCACTTCTCTTGATAACACCCCGTGTAGCTCTTCAGAGGGCGTCTTGGCGTTCTTTGATGAGGGCTGCACTATGCATAATCCGAACGACCATCTCGGCTCTTGTGTTAACTTTTGCCTTGTAGACTTCGCCTTTCAACCATACCCACAAGCAAAACTCCAAAGGGGTAAGGTCCGGGGATCTTGGTGGCCAAGAAACGTGCCCATAGCAACCGGCGTGCCAACACACGAAACGACAACTGCCCAGGTTACATACTGTACCCAACTGTCATCATGTGGAACATGTGTTCGTATCCCAGCTAACTCACGGTCTTTCGAGGTATGGGACGTTCCTGCCCACCATACGACCACATGCTCAGGATTTGAGTCTACCAGGTAACTACTCTACATGAAATACACAACATATTCCTAAAATAAAATATTTACTGGTATAAAATCACGGCTATACAACAAATACAAATAAAGGACAAATTATATTTAATTCCCACAAATAAAATAGGGTTATTTTGTGAGTTTTCTTCTTAAAATAGCGCTACAGTGCACTCAAATCTAATTCTAGCATCCTATCAATGATATTTTCAGACTTCCATGGGTTTCCATATTGTTCATCATGTGACACAATTTTTACTTAACTGGAGTATCACAACACAAAAGTCACATATCACATCAAAATGACATTAATAAAACATTACTCCGTTTCTTATGGCATTTACTTTGATTAGCATAAATTCATTATTTTTCTGCTTTAATTAACAATTATTTGTTGTGTCGTGTGAATCATCTTCCTTCATTCCATCAATATGAAACGCTTAAAAAGTGGTACTTTTCCCTTCCAAAATAGACATGGATAGAAATATTTATAGTTTCACCATACAACGATTCTCTGGGTCTTGTCGGGATTATTATCGTTACAAATGTGTCATGTTCTTAGAAATCACATACCCGTCTGCATAAATTAGCGTGAACTGGAAATATGCATTCTCAATGGATGCCTAACACTTTATTTGGTTCAGTGTTCCTCTTCAGAGAATAACTGGGCCAAAGCTCCTAATAGCAAGGTATACATTTACTGGCATACTTTACTTTAATGGTCCTCAAATATAATCCTAAGGATTGACCATATCGAATATTCATTCAACATTTCATTGACACTGAAAAACTCTCGTATCTCGCTATATTCCACGTTACATTCTTACTGTTTACCAAAATACAGTATCTTTATATTAGACATGACAAACTTGGAACATTATTTAGGCCATAAATGCCTATTACTTTACTGTTGCCGACCCCAGATTATTATTATTATTATTCATTTAACGTTAACGTTACATCCATCACTATTTTCGGCATAAATGGCCCTAAACAAATCACCTTCCAAGCCATATTCTATTCAAAACGAGTGGTGAAAACACGTTCAATAAGTGACTGTTACATCTTAGTCTCAAAGTGATGCATCGTTATATGGTGAACTATTTAGTTATAATAACATTGTAAATTGGTACTCACTTTTTTATTTTCGCTGGATGGTACCAGCACCTCAGCTTCAGGCCTACCATGACGCTTGATTTAAGCCATCATGTTATATTTTTCACAACACTTAATTTCACACATTTCCCACATGATAAACATACTCTTATCAGTGGCCTCTTTCACTTTTACACAATGCATATTAATCACTATACACATGAACACTTTTAAATCACTATTACACAATTTATGTACACTTATTCACTATTTCACAGGTTGATCCTTAATTGGACTCCTCCTCCTACGCCTGATCTCAGAGATGCGATGCAATTACGCCAACCACTGGTCTCCGTGAAAGTTTAACTGCGTTTACGGACGTTCGATCCTCGTCACCTGCAATATCGTTCAGCTCACTGTCAAGATTAATTGGCGATGCTTCCCAAGCTCCCATCATTGTAGTTATCCTGATGATAATGTCATATACAACTCTGACAATACCTCCTGGTATGTGTAATGTTCAAAAACATTATAAGTTACTTTTTCGCTGTAGCGAATTTATATTTGCGTCAGATAATAGACAAATTTCAGTATTAAATCAACTTCGACGCACTTCATGATTATACTTATGAAGCTGTATGACTTGCTTCTATTGTTCTTCAACGGCTGAGCGTCGATACTTTAACATTTCGCGCGCTTACTGGCATTGTATTAGTTACGTGTATACTGGAGAACAGACTGAAGACAACTGGCTTGGTCTGCCTTACTCCTCCTTATAAGGGTTTCTCGTAAAAACTAGTCCACCGGACACATGGGTGCGACTCCTTCCTTGAAATAATACGTTTTCAGCCGAACTGACATATACACTTTGTTTATTTAGGTGTGGAGGTTTCATAAACGTTCGCGTGCCGGCGATCGCTTCGGCCAATTAATTACAATTAATTGCCTTAGTTCAGCGCGTCAGGACGCCACCATGGTGATTCCCCTCTGACTGGTCACCAAATTACTCCTCTCGAGCGTAGGCTCGGTGGTAACACGTTCATTTGGAGATATAGGCTTTGATTTAGGTGTAAGATCATCCTTAAATTATCTCTTCTTGAATATATTCACCTGGGTGTACATTTCACTCCACTTCAATGCTCCACTTGGCTGTAATTAATTAATTTCCGTGGGTAGTCCTCCCCACCATAGCTTCCATCGTTGTCAGGCGGTGAATACCCGAGTCATTAATTTTAAGCTGTCTCCTCGCTCCAGACGAAAGTAGGTCCCTTGGCGTCTACGATCTCCACCCATTTTCCAACTGCAATTAGTAAAACGTCAAACTGGCCTCCTCTCGTTCTTGTATGCTTGGAAAACGTATATTTGCTTGCATTTGCTTACAATTCTTCACCTTAAAACTGCTATGATATTCACATATAGGTCGTGAAATCATGCTACATTATTATATCTCATTATTTAACGCATTGCTCTTTGGGTTCCCTAAAACTGTTCCCCCTCAGATCAATGGTTCGATTCTAGTTAGAATCATGTGCCTGGTCTTCTCAGATAGGACCTGAGTTCAATGCCAGTCTACCGTGACCAATTGGGCACATCTTTCCCTCGCTAAGCTCGGAAAATTCATTACACAAGTGAATTTTTCGGGCCTTTCAGATGGCATTGACTCCATGCAGTATTTACTTTAAGCGGTCAGTGCTCTCGGCAATGGGCTATCTCGTTCCCCCATTCCACTCTGTCTGCCGTCGCGTAGACTCTTGTTCTGCCTTCTCAATTGTTCATTCATTTCCTCTAGTTCCGTAGCGGCCTCCATCAACTGGTCGTAAAGTTCCTTCAGTTGACAGCTGCATTCTCCCCTCGTGTCCCTTGGGTCTGCGAGCTGGTCGCTTCGCTCCGTTTCTTCCTGGGCCTGCAAGCTTTTCTCAAGAATCTTTCCGTGCATACGTAATGACTCCCCATCCACTTGGGTGTGCATTGCTTGCTCTTCCCTCGTATCATAATCCTCTGGTGGACTATATAACTTCAAATTAGCTGCATTTACAACAACTTCTCTACCTGTTGCTTCATCTCTGATCCGGTATGCATTATTTTGCAAGTCCCTTATAATCAGGTAGGGTCCGTGATAGGCATGCTGAATTTTTTTATATTTCCTGCTCTCTGGATCTGAACTAGCGGGTTTCTTTAATAAGACGTACTGTGCCCGTTTAGACCGGAGTCCGCACGACCACATATGCATTTTACCAATAATCAGTCAGCACGAGAGTCAAAATATCCCGGAGCGCCAGATGGGTTAAAGCAAATCGCAAAAACGACATCAAATGAAAAAATGCTTTGCTGATTTTTGGCTCAATGCAACAATAAGGATAGAAGGAGATTTAATTGGGAGTAACACATCCTGTAAAATTATCTCAGTTTATTTTGAAGTTAAAATTGACTGCAAAGATGCTCAAAGTAGCATCACTCACGTGTGGCGATCCACACTCTTATTTACACACAATATACAGAAATTTTCCAAACACATTTGACAATCTTTTTGGAAACACAAGTCCGATTAATAGTCCTGTAGACTGTGTTCCAAAATTATTAATATTTAATTCCAGTTCAAAGTTAATTGTCTATACTGGAAATATCGTAGATCACTGTTTGAATATTTACATGATATTAACACTCGTAGAATAAATGTTCATAGAATTTTTAACTTTCACTTATTTTTCCAGTTTCAAAAATACATCGTCGAAAAATATTATCATCATCGAAGCAACACAAATTATTTACACAAATTAATAACATCTGAAAAGTATTTGACCTTGAGCATAGCATCGAAGAACTGTGCGAAGCACAACAACAATTAATTGTTCTTCTGACATTAAACATTCGAGAAGTGACTCGATTATGAACTTCAAGTTCCTAACAAAATATATGATTTCTGAATCATCAACTTGATCAATAAATGGTTGAACCATTCAACTATTCAATTTTCCACTTGGAATCATTATTATAAAAATATTTATATTCATGGCCATTTTTAGCAACTTTCACAACTTGCAATTCTTCGACAGAATGCGGAAATAAGAATTGTAATTTCATGATAAATTCATTTAGTTCATGGCACTAGGATTGAAAATATCCTTCAAATTATTCGTGGTTAAAGAATTATTTTAAATTGGCAGTGGCCCATTCTACTATTTGTGTAAGAACAGAATATTACAACAACAACGGCAAAGGTCTTCCTCTGAAGAAGAATAAACTACTATCATGACAAATCCGGGTTCTAGCAAAATCAAAGTCTAAATGGAATTCGTAAACAAGGTTGAAATAAGAACTGATGGTTTCAAGAAATAACCTTCGGGTCATTCATCCGACGAAATGTGTAGTTCCAATACTCCTACTATAAACCTGAGCCATCGAACCTGCTATTTGATTGATGCTCGAAAAAACCTCTTCATTCCTGCGACTTAAACATGCGCACCTGGGAATGGCATTTCAATTACTCCACACATATAAATTATCTTCCCAAAATTTATACAATAAATCAAGCCTCTGCTTGTTATCAACACTGGAAGATTAATAAACTTACAAGTTTATTTTATTTTACCATTCAGTTCAACCCGTGAATTTACCATACTTATGAAAATCTTCATTTCACTTTCGAGTGTATTTACGTCATGATTTTATATAAATACAAAAATATCCTATTTGATACAATTATCATTTGCTTCCCGTTTCATGCCTCTCCGTGTTATCTGAAAAATATACTTTGCTCAATGCAAATATCAACTGTTCAACCAGAACTGACATGTTGGTTGAATGCGGGCTTGCGCTAACCACTCTCCTTCGGAAAATCTCCTGTTCCAAACTAGAAATGATTAAACTACTTCATAGGCTCTCTCTCAATACATATGATTATTAGAAAATATAATATCAAGAATTATTTAGAAAAATTATAAAAATTATTATTATTATTATTATTATTAGTGGATTATTATTATTATTATTATTATTATTATTTATATCATTTTAAATATATTTAATTATCATCTCATTATGTGAGAATCCACATGTTCGAACCTTCGAATATGGAAAAAATATCCATTCCTCAACACAAATAAATTTAACTTTTACAGTTACATCGGCTGATTACCGTGATTTCCCAAAAATATGAAATATTCAAATAAATGCTCGAAATGCTCGGTCATCGATCCTAAACTGTTCTGAGTGCTGAAAATACTCAGAATAACTCTAACAAGTCTTGCGTAAATCATTGCAAGCTTTAAATACGAAGAAAAAAATGTGTTGGTCATCTGCAGAAAAAAATAGTTTGTTCCAATTAGCTAGGCATAATATAATTAAAATGTGGCTTACATTTCTTGATGGTCTTGAAACGTAGTAAACCTGGTCTGTACCAGATTTATCCATAGACATGCCCTATCGGACAAGCATGTACAATCCTTGTATCCGCCGCCATTATATACCCAAAATCCGTCTAGTCAGACATAGTGGTAGTATCTCTTGACGTTTGAATTAACTGTTGTTCCATTTTAATATGGGCTTCTATCAAAGCCATAACAGTTTGTTTAAATAGGGTCAGATCTAAGTGATCTCTTCTTAAATATGTCAGTTGTAACATAACTCACTGTAATCTTATCAGTACAAGAAAAACACTGACAGTCTAAGCAATTAACGGCTGTTCTGAAGATCGTTCCCTGGGCATGGTTTATTATATCACCATCTACCATGCGCTAGGCAACTTGTAGTTTCCCTTGCGTAGACTAATGAACGCCACCGTTATAGACTAGTCTTCAGTGTACTGACAGATCGAAGTGGTTAACTAGTTACAAATAATGAAAACTGACTGAAATGGATTTAAACATCCAAGTATTAAGTTATTACTGGACTGTGACAAAGTATTAATTTTAGACAAAGTCTAGCATATGTCCATGGGAAATATAAATATTTCCACCAATGTCTGTAGAAAAATCAATCACCTCAGTGATTCTCCTCGCCGTAAACTTACTAAGTTCCAACTCGTAGCGCAGCACTTTCGTGACTATCACGACTTTGAAAAGAACTTCTGCGTAGATCCGGCAACCATGTGCCTTGGCTCAGCGTCGTAGCAACTTGCTAGGCAACTGCTTGTGTTAGAATGAGCTGACCATGCCTCGGCCAGCTGGCTTTTATTCAAAACTGCCAGGGTCACGCGTCATCACGTTGTAATCTAGAAATCCTCATATCTCTGGTATCCCTGGTCCGATTTACTTGATACTAATTGCATTCTCTTTTATTTGGCCGTGCCAGTAATCTGATCCCAGTCTCAAGTCTCTACTCCATGGTTAACTATTTAATCACTAAATAGCCTCGACCTCTGCTATTACTCGCTACGTCACTTGACATCCAAGTATCGGTAAATTATTTCCAAATGCTTCGAGAAGCAATGTAGCGCGATATTCAAATATCTCAACTTTCAAAAGCGGCTAAAGCCTTTCCCTTGATATCTAGGTGTCTGAATCTTGGAATACCCATTCCTAGAGTTGGGCACAGTACTCCTCCACGAGTAATGGTCTATGATAGCGTTTCCTCCTGTTTCTCCGCTGCCGTCTGTCTGCTTGTTTCGTGAGATACTCGAAAGTTCTCTGGATCCTCAATTCACGTCCAGGCTGTGCATCGATGGGTGTCCGAATGACATTATTCCATGGCCTCTCTGGTCTTCTATCAAGATGTAGGCTCACTGGCACTTCTCCTGTCGCTTCATGCACGGTTTTGTTGATACAGTATTCAATAATCTCAAGTACGTCAATCCATTTCCAATTCTCCGTAGAGCAGTATATCTTCATGTACTTTTGCAGTTCCCTCATTACTCTTTCAGCAGAATTCGACTCCGGGTGTCGAACTGTGGACAAAATCTGTCTTATACCCATATTTTCCAACTCCCTGCGAAATTCCACGCTGGTAAAACAGCTCCCATGATCAGATAAGATGTTTTCCGGCTGCCCTAATATAGGAATGATTCTTTCCTTCAGCCTCTTAAGTACCTGTTTTTTACTGGTTTTCTGAATCGGACACAGGACTACCATTTTAGAAAACACGTCTAGTGCAACTAGGATGTGTCTATTTCCTCTTCTAGCTCTAGGAAGCGGCCCGAAGATGTCCAGTGCCAGAAGCTGACATGGCTTCTCTGGTAAGAGTGGTATAGGTTTTTGCCTCATTAAGTACGAGTTAGGCTTTACTCGTTGGCAAATATCACATGTCCTGATTGTATTCCTGATTGTATCTCGAAGTTTTGGCCAAATAAATGCTTCTTTAAGCAGGGCAACAGAGTTATCTACGCCGGGGTAACCAAAAGCTCGGTGTGCTAACCATACTAGCCTTCTCTGCAATGCTGGTGGTACAACAATCCTGGGTCTGGTGTGGTCTGAGTCGCTCCATTTATGTAGCATCTGGTTAAACCATAGATACTCCGTTGATAGTGCTTCGGCTTCCACATACATCGGTGTTCCTCTGTCCAGCTTTCGCTCGAAGTAATTAATCATCAACCGTATCCAGAGATCTTCACGTTGAAAAACGGTGATGTTTCTCAGATCATCTAAGGTCTTCTGGTCTCTATCTTCTATCTCGATAGCTAGAACTTCCTCTTCAACAGCTGTCGGGTATCTGCTTAGCAAGTCAGGTATGATATTGTCCTTCCCCGGGCAATACTCGATTTCCACTTGAAATTGCTGTATGTACAGGGACCATCTCGTCAGTCTTTGACTCGACAAGTCAGTTTTCAACAGGAACGTTAGGGCTTTATGGTCTCTTCTTAATATAATTCTAAAGCCATAAACTAGCTTTCGCCAATACTGTAAGGCATACAGTATCGCGAGTAATTCGATCTCCGTGACCGTATAATTCTTTTCATTAGGTTTCAACCTTCTACTTATGAATGCAATGTAAGTTTTCTCCTCTGGCCTGTCCACATTTTCCTGATATAACATTGCTCCAATACCTATGAATGATGCGTCAGTCTGGATAATAAATTTCTGAGTGTAGTCAGGATATCCCAATTTTACATAATCTAACAGCATCTGTTTAGATTTCACGAAGGCTTCCTCGCATTGTTCCGTCCAGCGCCATCTTCCTCCTTTCTTAAGTAAGTCTTGGAGTGGTGCTACGGTCTCGGTATACTTCGGGCAATGGTTTGAAAAGAATCCAATAACGCCTAGATATTGCCTGACGTTCTTTACCTTCGTTGGTCTCGGGAAATGTTTAATAACTTCCAATTTTCCCGGATTAGGTCTGACTCCTTGTGCATCTATTACGTGGCCTAGAAATTTAACTTCTCTCTGACCAAAGTTAGATTTCTTTATATTGACCTTGAAGTTAGCCTGACTTAGGTCATACAACAACTTGCGTAGATCTCTGACATGTTCTTCGACTGTTTCAGATGTCAGTAGTATATCATCTACGTAGCATATGGTTGTTGCTTTTACTTCTTCAGACAGGTTCCGATCTAGCGCTCGTATCAACGCTGAACCTGCTGTTTTCAATCCAAATGGGAGACGCACGTAAGAATACGTGTGCTGGTCAAATAAAAATCCAGTTAACAAGCTTGTTTTCTCCTCCAGAGCAAGATGGTGAAAACTTGCCGTGAGATCAAGATTTGAGAATACAGTCTTTCCTTTGAACCTCCTGAGGACCTCCTTAATGGGCGGCACATGGTCAAATTCCGGTATGACCTTGGAATTCAAATTTCGTAGATCCAGGCATATCCTTACACTTCCGTCCTGTTTAGGTACAACTACCAGTGGGCTGACATAAGGTGTGGCTGTCTTCACAATGACGCCTGCCTCTAGCATTTCCTGTATTGCTTCTTTGACTTTTAAATAATGTTTCTCAGCTACAGGATACGGCTTTTGTTTGAATGGTGTCCAGACGCTGACTTGGAACGCATATTGGAAATTCTTGATCCGGCCAGGTCTCGAATCGAAGACTCCTTTATACTCAAATAGCAGTTCCCTTAGCATTTGCTTATGTTCTGGACCAATTTTAGCTTCCTCAATCTTCTCTTCCAGGCATTCTTCAAATTTTGGTTCGAGGTCCTTTTCAATGTCTGCGGCCAGTGTTGCCAACTCTTCCTCAATATCTTCTGTAGTCAACACTGCATCCCCAGTCATATCTCCGTATGTATGCCATACGTACTCTTCTGGTCTCGTTTCGTTGTGCTTTAATGAGAGTTCTAACTCTTCCTTTCCCCCACTTGCTCGAAACATAACAATGTCTTGCGAGAGATCTATACTAACTTTATATTCTCTTATGAAATCCATGCCAACAATGAGGTTAAAAGGCAGCTTATTCACAAGTAGGAAGCTCTGTGAGAATGTAGAGTTCCCTATCTGCAAATCCAAAAATACTTGGTATCTGCATATCATAACTTTATCTGGTATTACACCTTTTATTTTCACGCTTGAAATAGGTATTTTCAAGACGTGGATTTTGCTTTGGATTTCATTATATAATGTCTGGGTTATCAAACACACTGTTGAACCAGTATCAATGAGACTTCTTATCTTCATGCCTGCAATGTTTACAATAATAATGGGTAGTTCCCTTCTTACATTGACCGTACCTTCATCTAGGTCCTCGATAAGCTCCTCAGGTTTGGCAATCCAGTTAACAACATTCACTGTATTCCATCCTGAACTTATCTCTCTTTGGTCATTTAATTTTGGTGGTTTTTTTTCAATTGCTCCATTCTTTGTGGAGTTCTTCTGCCTGTCTTCATACTGCTGAAGTTCCAGACTCCTGGCACCGTCATCATTTTTATATATGTCGGGTGACCTTCTATTCCTAATCGCTTCATCCCAATGAACTCGCGATTGTCTCTGGTCATCTCCACGCTCTTCAATGTATCTTAAAGATGCGTGATAGCGTTCTTCCGCCTCATCATCGAACCCGCGACTCTGCTCTTGGGATCTCCATCCTTGGTTGTTCCCATTTCGGCCGTAATTCCTTCTGTTATCAGGCTGCTGGTCTCTGGTACCGCGCTGATTCCAGTTTTTCCTTCCTCGGTTTCCACGGTTCGATCCTCCTCGATATGCTGGTCTCCAATTCTGGTTTTCGCGTCCTTCACGTTGCCAGTCAGATTTTTCCGTTTCGGTGCTCGTAGATTTGCTTTTTGTCTGCACCTTAGTCGGTTCGGTCGGTGTAGTCGTCATGTTGACTTGTTCCACGTGCCGACTTTGCCTTGTGTGCTGCACTGTGGGTAGATCGAGTTGTCTCAGCACCTCCTCCATATCGATCGCAGTTTTGGCGTTTGCTGAGATTAGTAGACGTTGTACTTCGTACGGTAGCTGCTTGGCTATCGCTATGCACAAATTTGACTCTCTAAGTCCTTCATCAAGCTCGCGGAACCGGCAAAATTGTCCCACGAAGAATTCTGCGTACTTCGTCGTGTTATTAGTACTATAACGCCTGGAATACAAGTCCAATCTGAGGTTCTGTTGTATACTTGCGTTCCAGTACCTACTTAAAAATGCTTGGCGAAATTCGTCAACGGTGTCGAACGTGTACCGAAAACTCCTAAACCATAAGGCACACTCGCCCTCAGTTAGTTTTTCAATCGCTCTCAACCTTCGCTCTGGCGGTACTTTCGCGTCATTCAAGTACTCGGAAACTTCTTTAAGCCAGTACTTGGGTGTCATGTTAGAATTACTCCCAGAGTATTTCTTTGGCTTCTCATCACTAGCCCTTACAACTGTGACTATTTGATTTTGAACAGCATTTTCATGCGGTGTTGACATGGCAATTGGCATACCAGGTGTGGTATACGGGCTGTCACTTGGCATGGCTGCATTCTTTGGAGTAGGCTGTATTTCTATCTCTGCCCATTTGTTCCTCCTATTCTCGTCTATACTTCCTTCGCTAGACCTAGGATTCCGCAAGATAGATTCCTCCTGTGCGATCATTCTAGTTTCTATTTGGCTGTGCCTATTTTCTGCCCTTTCCAAACGAGCTAATACCTCTCGTTCTATTTTCTCTAGGCGATCTCGGTTTCTTTCTGCCATAGATAATACCTTTTCCTTATCATCCTTAAGGTTTTCCTTCAGGTGGGTAATTTCCCCCGCTAGACTTTCTCTTACTTCGGCAAGAGTCTTATCGCTGGCTTCAGTCTTTAAGCCTTCTCGAAGTTCTAATTCTTCTCGTAAGCCTGTAACTTCCTTTTGAATGTGACCCTGCATATGAGAGATTTCCGTCCTTATTTTCGTGATTTCTCCCTGGTCCTCATCCTGCCTTTTATGAATAACTGCTAGGTCGCTCTGAGTTTGCTCTAACTCTTTCTGCACCTTCCCGACCTGTCTCTTCATATTTGACATTATCTCCTTATTCTCTTGATCAGAAGTTTTTATTTCCTGGATTTCCTTGCATTGGTCAAGGATATTCTGATCCTGGTTTCTTAAGACTTTGTCTACCGCCTTGGCGTAACCTGCCATTCGCGTATTCCATTTTACGTCGCTATCCTCGAGCCTTTGATCCACGGTCTGAGTGAACGTATTAAATTGCCCTAGTTGACGTTTAGTATTAGCTTCATTCTGACTCTGAATGTCTTTAAGCTCCATGGACATACTGCTTAAACTATCGTTAATCTCACGCAGTGACTCTCTGCACGCTTGCAGATTGTTCTCTAGTTTTAGCTCAATAGACTCAAAGCGTTTATCGTTATCAGTTTGCATTTCTGAGACCACGCTAACAATATTCTTAGTTACCTCACGCTGGACAGACTCTTTAACGTCATCCATTTTTCTATTAACCTCTAACTGATTAGCCTCTAATCTAGTGTTTATTTCGGCTCGATTATTCTCTAATTGAATATTTACTGTAGCCAACATCTGGCTTACCTCAGTTTGATTGGCATCCAATCTACCCGTTATTTCATCTTTAAATGCTTTAGATTCTTCCTTTCTCTTAGCATTAGTATCATCAAAATGTTCCCTTAACTCAGCGATACACCTGAGTACGTCCTCAGTTCCAGCCATCCTGTATTTCTTAATTTGAGACTCAGGTAGGCCGCAGCTGAACATGCTGGCGCGTTCTGTTGGAAAGAAAAGGATTCCGATCCCGCGACAACAACAACAACAACATATTACAAAGTGTCAAAACCACATATGGAATGGGTATAGACCCACGTACCCGTCTGACAACAGTGTCTGACGTCTGAATATCATCTAGAAAAACTCACAATCGCTCAAAGAGAGTTTGAGGAAAAATACTATTATTATGGTTTTCCCCATGAAAACCATGCTATTATTATGGGGTTTTCTGAATCCCATAAGCCTTCCACGTCCTGGGCGCCATGATAATGAAGGAGGGTATGACACGCTTTGCCCCACGTTGGGCGCTATGATAATGAAGGAGGGTATGACACGCTTTGCCCCACACATCTGGGCGACATGATAAAAATATATGAGAGTACTGGGGGTTATTGAATGCTTTGGCCGGTTTGTGCAATGCCAAGATCGCTCATATTACACTGACGCAGGCGGTTCCATAATGAATTAATACCGTCCCACGTTGCTTGGGCCATGATAATGAAATAGGAGTTGTGTCATAAAGTTACATTTAGATTTAAGCATGTTTTTGGAGGATTATCAACATTTATTTTGACGCGAAGGCTTATAAACAAATGGGACGCGGCCTTTTCCTATTATATCCTAATTTATATGCTGTATTTGCTTCTACCATTAATATCTTGGCCGACTTTTAGTAGTATCTGTGACTCAATCCTAGTACAGAGACATCTCCCCCATGTACCCAACTGTCATCATGTGGAACATGTGTTCGTATCCCAGCTAACTCACGGTCTTTCGAGGTATGGGACGTTCCTGCCCACCATACGACCACATGCTCAGGATTTGAGTCTACCAGGTAACTACTCTACATGAAATACACAACATATTCCTAAAATAAAATATTTACTGGTATAAAATCATGGCTATACAACAAATACAAATAAAGGACAAATTATATTTAATTCCCACAAATAAAATAGGGTTATTTTGTGAGTTTTCTTCTTAAAATAGCGCTACAGTGCACTCAAATCTAATTCTAGCATCCTATCAATGATATTTTCAGACTTCCATGGGTTTCCATAGTGTTCATCATGTGACACAATTTTTACTTAACTGGAGTATCACAACACAAAAGTCACATATCACATCAAAATGACATTAATAAAACATTACTCCGTTTCTTATGGCATTTACTTTGATTAGCATAAATTCATTATTTTTCTGCTTTAATTAACAATTATTTGTTGTGTCGTGTGAATCATCTTCCTTCTTTCCATCAATATGAAACGCTTAAAAAGTGGTACTTTTCCTTTCCAAAATAGACATGGATAGAAATATTTATAGTTTCACCATACAACGATTCTCTGGGTCTTGTCGGGATTATTATCGTTACAAATGTGTCATGTTCTTAGAAATCACATACCCGTCTGCATAAATTAGCGTGAACTGGAAAAATGCATTCTCAATGGATGCCTAACACTTTATTTGGTTCAGTGTTCCTCTTCAGAGAATAACTGGGCCAAATATTATCCGATTTCTTTGATTTAACAATGTATGTGTGTTGGAACACATCATTTAATTCAATTGGCATCATCATAACACTCATATCATAATTGCATATTGAAATATCGAGATTCTTCAGTGTCCTACTGTGACCCTAATTTAAAGGACTGGCGGACTGATGTCCCCTCCTCCTAGCAGGCAATAAAATTAGTTCTGGCAAGCTGCACAAGATGGCCGCTCGTCTTATTGGGCCAACCCACTTCCCTTATCTGCTGGCAAGGTCAGGTTTGTTTACAATTGCAGTACAGCAGAGATACGCTAAGTGTTGTTCCTAAGTAATTGAGTCATTTAATTATTTAACACCTATAATTAGTGCATTGGGCTCAACACGGCTCCTTATTAACATTCATGGCTGGGGATGATTCCGGTGATAGCATTGCCGTTCTATGGTGAATACTAGTGGCTTACGGACGCGCATCATAATGAGAACACAGGATTCTCACCGGCAGCTGTCACAATAATAACATGAGGAAATCTGCGTTTCCTAAACGACGAATATGGTCCTTACCTCTCAGGGTAGATCATTTATACACATGCTCACGGAGTCTCGACGGACATCATTCGTGGCCATAATTCATGCAAGCGATGGATACAGACAGGCTCTGTCCAATTCGCTGCGAATAATAGAGTATGCACAAGGGCGATACTAATTCGTAGATCAGCCAACTTCTCACCTAACGCGCAAGCTATACTAGTTTGGTCCCCGCAATTATTTATTTACGTAAATCACTGGATTCTACGTTACTTCTGCACGCTCTATGCGGCTTCAAACAATACTTCACATAGGTGACTCAATTATTAAGACACCCGCGTTCTCTCTGTAATAATACTTAAGCCAAAGCTTTAAATAGCTCCTAATAACAAGGTATACATTTACTGGCATACTTTACATTAATGGTCCTCAAATATAATCCTAAGGATTGACCATATCAAATATTCATTCAACATTTCATTGACACTGAAAAACTCTCGTATCTCGCTATATTCCACGTTACATTCTTACTGTTTACCAAAATACAGTATCTTTATATTAGACATGACACACTTTGAACATTATTTAGGCCAAAAATGCCTATTACTTTACTGTTGCCGACCCCAGATTATTATTATTATTATTATTATTATTCATTTAACGTTACCGTTACATCCATCACTATTTTCGGCCTGAATGACCCTAAACAAATCACCTTCCAAGCCATATTCTATTCAAAACGAGTGGTGAAAACTCGTTCAATAAGTGACTGTTACATCTTAGTCTCAAAGTGATGCATCGTTATATGGTGAACTATTTAGTGATAATAACATTGTAAATTGGTACTCACTTTTTTATTTTCGCTGGATGGTACCAGCACCTCAGCTTCAGGCCTAGCATGACGCTTGATTTAAGCCATCATGTTATATTTTTCACAACACTTAATTTCACACATTTCCCACATGATAAACATACTCTTATCATTGGCCTCTTTCACTTTTACACAATGCATATTAATCACTATACAATTGAACACTTTTAAATCACTATTACACAATTTATGTACACTTATTCACTATTTCACAGGTTGATCCTTAATTGGACTCCTCCTCCTACGCCTGATCTCAGAGATGCGATGCAATTACGCCAACCGCTGGTCTCCGTGAAAGTTTAACTACGTTTACGGACGTTCGATCTTCGTCACCTGCAATATCGTTCAGCTCACTGTCAAGATTAATTGGCGATGCTTCCCAAACTCCCATCATTGTAGTGATCCTGATGATAATGTCATATACAACTCTGACAATACCTCCTGGTATGTGTAATGTTCAAAAACATTATAAGTTACTTTTTCGCTGTAGCGAATTTATATTTGCGTCAGATAATAGACAAATTTCAGTATTAAATCAACTTCGACGCACTTCATGATTATACTTATGAAGCTGTATGACTTGCTTCTATTGTTCGTCAACGGCTGAGCGTCGATACTTTAACATTTCGCGCGCTTACTGGCATTGTATTAGTTACGTGTATACTGGAGAACAGACTGAAGACAACTGGCTTGGTCTGCCTTACTCCTCCTTATAAGGGTTTCTCGTAAAAACTAGTCCACCGGACACATGGGTGCGACTCCTTCCTTGAAATAATACGTTTTCAGCCGAACTGACATATACACTTTATTTATTTAGGTGTGGAGGTTTCATAAACGTTCGCGTGCCGGCGATCGCTTCGGCCAATTAATTACAATTAATTGCCTTAGTTCAGCGCGTCAGGACGCCACCATGGTGATTCCCCTCTGCCTGGTCACCAAATTACTCCTCTCGAGCGTAGGCTCGGTGGTAACACGTTCATTTGGAGATATAGGCTTTAATTTAGGTGTAAGATCATCCCTAAATTATCTCTTCTTGAATATATTCACCTGGGTGTACATTTCACTCCACTTCAATGCTCCACTTGGCTGTAATTAATTAATTTCCGTGGGTAGTCCTCCCCACCATAGCTTCCATCGTTGTCAGGCGGTGAATACCCGAGTCATTAATTTTAAGCTGTCTCCTCGCTCCAGACGAAAGTAGGTCCCTTGGCGTCTACGATCTCCACCCATTTTCCAACTGCAATTAGTAAAACGTCAAACTGGCCTCCTCTCGTTCTTGTATGCTTGGAAAACGTATATTTGCTTGCATTTGCTTACAATTCTTCACCTTAAAACTGCTATGATATTCACATATAGGTCGTGAAATCATGCTACATTATTATATCTCATTATTTAACGCATTGCTCTTTGGGTTCCCTAAAACTGTTCCCCCTCAGATCAATGGTTCGATTCTAGTTAGAATCATGTGCCTAGTCTTCTCAGATAGGACCTGAGTTCAATGCCAGTCTACCGTGACCGATTGGGCACAATACCAACACCTGTATCTCGGTATACAATACAAATGGGACACGTGTCATATGGATTTTTTTATTGCAATTCATCTATACTACCACCTCCTAAAATATTTACTGTTCCTCCTGAAACACCCTGTATAATATCTAGCGGACCCATTCGACAACTCTCGCGTATGTATTAATCACCCGCCTAGCTTTATTGATATGCGGGTTCCCGCAACACAGTTCTGGCAGGGGCTATCGTCTTGGTTATTTGTTTAATCGCAATTTTTTAACAAATCTCCGATATTCATGAAATCAGAGTGCAATTCGTGACTGCTCATTGATTGCGTGGCGCAACGGCAACGTTCTTGCCTGCTGTTCCCAAGGTTGTAGATAGCATCCTGGCAAAGTCAGTTGGCATTTCAGGGTGCGGAAATGCGATGGAGTCGAGTCAGTATCTTTACTGGCGCGTCAAAGATTCCTTGCGGGCAAACTTTAGGCACCCCTGCGTCTCTAAAAGCCTCAGTAGTTAAAAGGGATGTTAAACCCATAACAATATTATACGTTACTTGTGAGTGCCCCATGTGTATATACCACCCGTCTGACTCTACTGTTATGCGGGCTGGACGTGACGCAGTTCTGGCAGGGGCTATCGTCTTGTTTATTTCTTTAAACGCACTTTATACACAAATAAATATGTCTGTTGTTGTTGTTGTTTGAGTATTACGTCTTTGATTGTTTTGATCCAGTTGACTTTTCTCGAAATGAAAGATTTTTCCTGATCTATGGAGACGATTTAGAAGATTTTGGTACAAACCTCCGGTTTATGAGCTTGAGATTTTGTGAAACATACCACCATAGTGCTTTATATATACGGTACATAATTATAGAAAACGTCTGACGTTTGTTTTTGGCCAGTGGCCCACATACCTTTCGCTGCACAGTGCTAACCGTTCAAGAGCCATTCTTCTTTCCTTCGTTCCTTCTGAGCGTACGTGCGTGCTTGCAGTTGTTACTGCGCATGCTCACAATAAGAAGGCTTTCCAACTGGCCGGAGACTTCTGCGCAACAAGCAAGCACCGGCCAAAAACAAATGTCAGACCTGCTGGTGTTGGTTTTTTGTCCCTTTTAACTACTGCGGCCTTTAGAAGCGCCAGGGTGCTGGAATTTTACCCCGAAGACGATCTTTAACGCGCACCCTCAAATGCCAACTGACCGCGCCACGATTCGATCCTGCAACCTTGGTCACAGCAGGCGAGAACGATTCCAGGTAATGTGTAGGGCACAGAATCTAATGCATTGCAAAACGAAAAGTACAATAGGGCAATGGATCGCGTCACAGCGCATGTCGCATTATCTGATGGAAAGACACAAGGCAATCTATGCTTGTAATAGACACACAATATTATACATGATGTTTCAGAAAGAGGGTGCCGAACGAATACCAGTAATCCGGACCGCCACACTGAGAACATCGACATAGGGAGAATGTGGTCTCTGAGACCACCCAAAGGTGCTATGGACGTGAACATGTTTATTGACAGTTAATGTGTACGCTGGTGTAAATGTGTACTACCCCGCCAGCGAATTGTTTGCTGGTGGTGGAAATTGGAACTAATGCGCTCCACGCAGCCACACGCTTGCAATAGACGAGCAGGTGGTTGGTTGGTTCTTAAGTTTAGGGGCTGCGACAACGCGGTCATGTAGCCCCGTATACTTTGGGTGTGTGTAGAATCTGTCTGATAACCGGTGTTAATTGTGATGACTGTATTAGTGTGTGTTATCTGTTTTTTTTTTAAATTTAAGTACAGACTGCAACTTAGAATTTTTCTAATAGTTCCTACTTTTGTCGGCAAGCGCCCCCGTCAACAACTACTAGGCCAAGTTCAGAACTTAGCTACTAGACGCCACCGCAGTCGGCTCTTGGCAACGAACGTGAAACCTAAGAGCGTTGTTTACATTCTTAACCTATCCAATTTAGCTTCATACAGGTGTAATTAGTGGAAGGTTCTTTAACATGCCATAAATCTATGACATGGGACCGCCGGCTTTACTTCCCCTCCGAAAGAAGGCATACTGAGGGATTTTTAACGCTCTTAAAAATCCGATGGCTTTGGCCGGGTTTGAACCCGCTATCTTGGGCATAGAAGCTCAGCATGCTACCGACTACGCCACCGAAGCCGCCTGACGTGCAGGCGTCGCCAGCGAAACCTCATCGCATGTCGTGTGTGTGCATGGTTCGTGCTGGGTCGTGCGCTGTGCGGTGTGATCTCATTGTATGACGGTACATGTGTTCCCCCTCTTGCCCCTACATCTGAGGCAATGTGTTCAAGGTTTATACTGCACATACAATATTCGGTTGAAATGAATTTAAAACCATTGAAATCACATACAGTTAAAAATTGAATTTGTCAGCACGCGTACAATCATAGTTGTGAATTTTACGGATTGATGCTCTTCCTGACGACAACTTTAGGCGTGGCAATGAGGAATGAAATATATGAAGGTGAGTGAAACAGAGCAAGGAGTTGCAAAGAAATGGCCGAGGCCTGTTAGAAGGCACCATTCCGGAATGTGTTTGGAGTTGAAACTGGAAAACCATGGAAAACCATTTCAAGACCAGGATTGTCTACCAAGTCATCAGATACCTTGGCCCCATGTCCTAGCATTACGCCTTATCGTACGTAGCTATCCCTGTCAGTCAACTAATTCATTAATTTGGTCATTGATCATGATAATAATAATAATAACATAGAAATCGAAAATCAAGAAACGAAAATTCTCCAGAAATGTTATGGTCCCACGAGAGAATATGGAATGTGGATTAAGAGGAGAACAGCGGACCTCTAGCCTATTCCTTACCTGACAGGTTCACTGGTGCTGTACGCAAGAGACGCCTGGAATTCTATGGCCTTATCTAATATATAAAAGTGAAAGTCTGTATGTATGTATGTATGTATGTGGGTTGGTTCCGTATACAAATCTACACCGTTCCACCAATCTCAACCATATTTTGCATACACATAGTTTAGGACCCAGAAGGAACCGCTGGCTACATGAATTATCGATAGTCTTTCTCATTCTTCTGATTTCGACCCTTTTGCACTCAAGCACAGGCTAATCAAATCATAAAATATACTCATGAAGGAATGGCAAGGCAGAAAGTTTCCATGGCAACATAGCTCAAGTCGAGACACAGCCGACTAGATGCCAATTGCGCTCTGCACTACCGGTATTGAAAATGAGGATGTTTACTTGAAATCCCGTTAGTTACTCAACTGCTCACACAGCACTGTCAACCGAGTTTAACATAACAAAGACTTGACACTATCTTCTTTCTAATGTACTATATATTTGTCAAATACCACTCACTCACTCACTCATTCATTTATTCATCACGAAATCTCAGAAACCAACGAACGGATTGGAATGAAATCCGGTATGCAGCTTCTTCAAGGGCCGCAAATGCCCACTAAGAGAGGATTTTTGGATATTCGGGTTCTAAAGGGGTGTTAAGGGGGTAGACCTGCATTTAATTGAATAGCAATATATCCCGATTGGTTTCATTGGGGGATGTGATACTCGGCATATAAACACATCATTAAAAATAAGAAGACATGTGTCTGAGGGTTTTTCGATATGGTGTATATTATGAGGTGAAAGGGGGTGAAAAGTGGGGATTGAAAGATTCCTAACGGAGCGTGTATCTCTTAAACGACATAGGCGAGGAGTTTGAAACTCATTGAAAAAAAATCAACATATAAAAGAAGTAAATATGTGTTTGACCGTTTTTTCATAAATCCAATTTAAGGGGCCCATGGGGAGAGATGAAATTCTGGGGGGGGGGGGACAGGAAAGAAAGTGTCCTAACTGATTGACTGACTGACTCACTCATCAAACTCAGGGGGTTAAACTGCTTTAAAGTAAGTAAATAGCTGTTCGACAGGTTTTTTTTTCATAAATCAAATTTAAGGGATTCATGGGAAGGGGTGAAATTCTGAAAAAAGAAAATTGAAAGAAAATGTCCTCACTCACTCACACACTCATCATTGCCCAGCCAAAATTATTGAAGTTAGAAACATGACAGTTTGGAGATATGTTCATTGTGTATCAAAACCGTCTACTAAGGGAGGAATTTCGGATATTCAAGTTCTAAAAGAGTCTTATGGGGGTTAAACATGCATTTTATTGAATAACAATATCTCCCGATTGGTTTCATTGGGGGATGTGATACACGGCATATAAACTCATCATTAAAAAGTAAGAAGACAAATGTCTGAGGGTTTTTCGATGTGGTGTATATTATTAGGTGAAAGGGGTGAAAAGTGGGGATTGAAAGATTCCTAACGGAGCGTGTATCTCTTAAACGACATAGGCGAGGAGTTTGAAACTCAGCGGAAAAAATCAGCATAAAAAATAAGTAAATATGTGTTCGACCGTTTTTTCATAAATCCAATTTAAGGGGCCCGTGCGGAGGGGTGAAATTCTGGGAGAGGGGACAGGAAAGAAAGTGTCCTAACTGAATGACTCACTCACTCACTCATGAAACTGAGGGGGGAAAAATCTGCTTTAAAGTAAGTAAATAGCATTTCGACAGTTTTTTTTCAATCAAATTGAAGGGGTTCATCGGGAGGGGTGAAATTTTGAAGAAAAAAAAATTGAAAGAAAATGGCCTGACTCATTCACTCACTCATAATCGCCCAGCCAAAAATATTGAAGTTGGAAACATGACATTTCGGGGATATGTTCGTTGTATGTCAAAACCGTACACTAAGGGAGGTTTTTTGGATATTCAGGTTCTAAAGGGGTCTTAAGGGGGTTAAACCTGCATTTCATTGAATAACAATATCTCACGAGTGGTTTCATTTGTGGATGTGATACTCGGCATATAAACTAATCATTAAAAATAAGCAGACATGTGTCTAAGGGTTTTTCGATGTGGTTTATTATTATGAGGTGAAAGGGGTGAAAAGTGGGGGTTGAAGGATTCCTAGCGGAGCGTGAAGGCCTATCTCTTAAACGACATTGGCGAGAAATTTGAAACTCAGCGAAAAAAAAATCAGCTTAAAAAGCAAGTAAATCGGTGTTCGAATGTTTCTTCATAAATTAATTTAAGGGACCAATGGGGTGGGGTGAAATTCTGGGGGGGGAAAGGAGAGAAAGTGTCTTAACTGACTGACTAACTCACTCACTCATCAAATTCAGGGGAAAAAGACAGCTTAAAAATAAGTTAAAAGGTGTTCAAGCGTTTTTTCATCAATCCAATTTAAGTGGCCCATGGGGAGGGGTGAAATTCTGGTAAAAATAATTGAAAGAAAATGTCCTGTCTGACTCACTCACTCATCACGCCCAGCGAAAACTATTAAAGTTGGAAACATGAAATTTTGGGAATATGTTCCCTGTATGTCGAAAACGTCAACTAAGGAATGCTTTTTTTTTATTCGGGTTTTAAAGAGGTGTTAAGGGGGTAAACGTGCATTTCATTGAATAACGATATCTCATGAGTTGTTTCTTTGGGGATGTGATATTCGGTATATAAACTAACCATTAAAAATAATCAAACATATGTCTAAGGGTTTATCGATGTGGTGTGTATTATGAGCTGAAAGGGGTGAAAATTGGGGGCTGAGGGATTCTTAACGGAGCGTGTATCTCTGAAACGACATAGGTGAGAAGTTTGAAATTCGGCGGAAAAAATCGCTTTAAATACAAGTAAATAGGTGTTCGACCGTTTTTTCATAAATCCAATTTAAGGGGCCCTTGGAGAGTGGTGAAATTCTGGGAAAAAAAACAGGAAAGAAAGTGTCCTAACTGATTGACTCACTTTCTCACTCATCTCAAACTCAGGGGGAAAACAGCTTTATGTAAGTAAATAGGTGTTTGACCCTTTGTTTCATAAATCCAATTTAAGGGGTTCATGGGGAGGGGTGAAATTATCAAAAATAAATGAAAGGAAATGTCCTGACTGACTCACACACTCATCATCGCCCAGCCAAAATTATTGAAGTTAGAAACATGAAATTTTGGAGATATGTTCGTTGTATGTCGAAAACGTCCACTAAGGAAAGAGTTTTGGATATTCAGGTTCTAAAGAGGTGTTATGGGGTAAACGTGCATTTCATTGAATAACAATATCTCACGAGTGGTTTCATTTGGGGATGTGATACTCGGCACATATACTAATCATTAAAAATAAACTGACGCATGTCTAATGGTTTTTCGATGTAGTGTATATTACGAGGTGAAAGGGATGAAAAGTGGGGGTTGAAAGATTCCTAATGGAGCGTGCATCTCTTAAACGACATAGGCGAGGAGTTTGAAACTCGGAGGAAATCAATCAGCTTAAAAATAAATAAATGAATTAATAAATAATTAAAATAAATAGGTGTTCGACCGTTTTTTCATAAATCCAATTTAAGGGGCCTATGGGGAGGGGTGAAATTCTGGAAGAAAAACGTCCACTAAGGAAGGATTTTTGGATGTTCACTCTCATCGACCAACCAAAACTATTAAAGTTAGACGAATGATATTTTGGGGATATGTTTGTTGTGTGTCGAAAACGTCTACTAAGGAGTGATTTTTGGGTATTCAGGTTCTAATGGGGTGTTAACGGGATTAAACTTGCATTTCATTGAATAACAATATGACACGAATATGACGCGAGCGAAGCGAGACTAAAAATGAGATGGTGTGTGTCTGTGTATTACTCATTCACGCAAGTACCACTGGTCCGATTTACATGAATCTTACATGGAAGTAGCTGATTTACCTGGTTAACATATAGATTACTTTTGATTTCAATACTTTGCACTATGTAAAGATGGCGATCATTTTAGTGACGTCACTACACCCTTTGGTTTCAAACTTTCATATTTCCATTTCAAATAAAAAGAGAACGCTAAGAAATAGCAAACTTTTGATGGCATATACGAGGTTTAAAATTACATTTTCTATCCGAAAGGTATCTCCAACGGTTAGCGAGTAAAACCTAAATTAGTGCTATAAAACACGGTCAACGCCGAGCGGTGTAGTTGGACAAAATATTCCATCCTTAATCTCCCTCTGCGCAGCACCTCGCCTATCCCCTGTTTTAACTGTCACCTTCACATTTTAATTTATTTATGACGCGTAGTGAAGCACGGGTACTTCAGCTAGTCTAATATATAAAAGTGAAAGTCTGTATGTATGTATGTATGTATGTATGTATGTATGTGGGTTGGTTCCGGATACAAATCCACACCGTTCCACCAATCTCAACCAAATTTTACATACACATAGTTTAGGACCCAGAAGGAACCGCTGGCTACATGAATTTTCGATAGTCTCTCTCATTCTTCTGATTTCGGCACTTTTGCACTCGAGCAAAGACTAATAAATTCATAAAAGTTACTCATGAAGGAATGGCAAGGCAGATCGTTTCCATGGCAACATAGCTCAAGTCGAGACACGGCCTACTGGATGCCAGTTGCGCTCTGCACTGCCGGTATAGAAAATGAGCTTCTTTACATCAAATCCCGTTAGTTACTCAAATGCTCACACAGCACTGTCAACCCAGTATAGCATAACAAAAACTTCACACTATTTGTAAATATAATTTCCACAATATCAAAATGCAAATTATATCACAAAATAATATAATAATAATAACCCCTGGCACTACAGCCCATGAAGGACCTAGGCCTACCAATCGACCGCTGCCCAGCCATTTAGCCTTCAGATATTGGGGTGATGCGTGATCAGCGCATCGGGTTCCCTGAGCCGTTAATCTTGGTTTTCGTGATTGGGGCGTTGCCTCACTGTCAAACAGCTACTCAATTGTCCTCACGAGGCTGAGTGCACCCCGTTCCAGCCCTCACGCCAGTTTCTAAAATCCTTGACGGAGCCGGGAATCGAACACGGGGCCTCTGGGTGAGAGGTAGGCACGCTACCCCATCACCACGTGGCCGGCCACAAAATACAATAGCGTGATAATAAATGACAGAAACTAAACATACCTTTGCACCTTATTAAAATAGAAATCCATTAGGTTCACTCGATTTATTTAAAACTTATTGAACTTTCCTGCTGAGTGGTTAGTACAGAAGTTATTTGGAAGCAACCGATAGTTCGGCTTCCGCAATAGTATTCGTAATCAGTGATACCAATTTCTCTGCAATGACGCTGGGAAGCCCGCTGCTGCGGTCAGGCTAATGAGTGGAAGGGATTACAGTTCTGAGAAATGCAATCCAAACATTTCATGCAATAAATTCTTTCCACTGTGAATACAACTTAAACCAGACTTTCAGTTTTCATTGTCGAAAAAGATATTGCTGAAATTGTAATTTGATGATGATAGTTGATGTTAAAGGGCCTAACATGGAGGCTATAGGCCTCTTAATTCTTTGGGATGCAAATGAAGAATGATGATAAAATGAACACTAGAACTAAAAATAACTACAACTTACAACCAAATTACGGATTAGGAGAACAAAAGGACAAAAAGGAAGGAATAAGGGAAATAAAATGCGGGTAAATGAAATCCTCTCAACCCTCAAAAAATGAGAATTGACGGATTAGGTAAGGTGTGCCATGAAAGGCAGATAGGAAGAGAAATAGGAGAGAGACCACCCCAGAATCACTGGACAAAGGGAAAAAACAGATCCAGCTCAGGAATTCTCCCAAACTCAACAGCCGTGAACCGTTGAGGGTATAGCACCTCCAGTGGTGGGGCTACACACACCCTGCCTCCTTTATGACCTCGTGCAGAAGGGAGCAGATATGATGAAAAGAAGCACCGTACGGTTGATTCCGTAGTTAGTTGGATATCATCGTAGGTATCAGAGGCAAATAAGTCCCTATCATGTGCGTTACTAACATTGGTCAAGTACTATCCCGGTATTTTCCTGGACAGAGAGTAGAAAAACACACTCAGGATAGGTTCAAACCGACGATATCTGGACTTGCTACAGCTGCCCTGGCAACCGTGGTGCACGATTAAACGATCACAACTACGGTGCGGGACTCTCAAAATGACGACTACACACAACAGACGAAGGAGTGTTTGTGTCCGGAACAAAGTTATCGCCGGAAATCACGTAAGACAATCATCTCACCTAACTCTGTCCCACGTAAACTCGGGAAATGAAAGCACACCTCCTTTGGGGGAGCAAGAGTAGTGTTGAATGCGACATCTACCATCGGTACTTGCAACTGGCATATGTAATGCCATTGTAGATATATTTTGTTCTCTTTGATAATAGCTTTAAACTGCCTGTTCATTTAACACAAGACAAGATAGGTTGCAGCACTATTTTCACTGCCGGCTGGATCGCATCCCTCCTGGCTGCTTTAAACTGCCTTCCCGTTCAACACACAGACGCGTACAGGATCATTTCACAGTAGCGCTTCATTCGTATTTACGTCTTTTTCCAGAACTAGCACTGACGTTATTTCATTTCTTACTACCGTCTATTTGAGTTGTTGGACTTTGCTACACCCATTAAATATTAAACAATAGACAAATCATTTTCTAAATGAAACATTGTGTTAACCTGAAGTAAGTTATCGCATTTATTAAATTGATATTCATTCAATGTCATTTAAATTAGAATTTCATAATGATTTTAATACATTTGTAATCTGAGTTACATTTATAATTATATTTGTTTTTTCCATTGCTTTATTTTTAGACACCATATACTTTGAGCTAACCTCCTTACTTTCCACTACGTCGCGTTACTTGAAGTCGTTTGATTAGAATGGCTTATGGATCTTTAAGCATACAGTCTCTTTTTTAATTATACACGGATTGGTGAAGTATTGATATTCCATGTCTGCCATTTCAAGCTTTTGACCTATCTTACGAAATACTTCAGGGGCTAAAGAAGAAGCCCAAAGTGTTCTCAATCAATGCATCTCATTTGACATTATACTGGGATTATACGTTGCTGCATTGCACAGACCAAGGATCATTTAATATGGGGCGCGCACTGCAGGGCCCTGCGTAGCTAGTGCCTGTAGTATGTTCTATCCTGCTGCACCCTTACGGGCATTCTAAGAAGTAAGTCACAAGCGCGTGACGTCATGTCCTTGCTTCTCCCCACCTGCCGCTCGCTACACGTGCGAGCGAGCTGTGTATAGTATGGCGTAATGCCCTGCAAGCCTGGCAAGTGCTTTTAGGGCCGTATGACCTTGCCTCACACTGTCAGCACTGTCTACGCTGGAACTCGTCAGTTCAGGCGCGCACGGCCAGCACGTACCGACATGGTTTCGGAAAGCCGTTCTTATCTTCCCTTCATATTATTATTATTATTATTAATATACTATTAATATTAGCAATAAAATGTTATTGGGTACCAATAGATTACGTCTCATACTGTTCCCGAGTATATTGAAGATGATTTCTCTATTATTGAATGGATTCATTGATAGAAAAATTAGGTCATTTATACTTAGGCATACCCAAACTTGATGATTGATTAAAAAATGTTGATGTTGATCCTCTCGCTTATTCGAAACGTACCACAAGCTTTCACTTCTCTTTGAAGCCTATCGTTTTCTCTAAACTACCTGCTTTGTTATGCCGAAGGTTAATTCACATCTGATGGTGGGGTCCAACATAAATCTTGTATCCTTCTTATGGCCAATAACAATTATTATGCCCATTGTATTTTTGCTTCTAACACGAGAAAAACACCAAGACATGGATCGTGTAACATCTCTGAAATGTTACAGCTGCATATTAGATCTATTTCGATGATTCCTAAAGTTTGTAGTAAATCCCCTTCTTAATTATGCTTTTTGAACGTGAGCTAGGGTATCGGGCACTCCATAGTGTTTGCAGCATGAAGAGTCCTGGCTACGCCCATGGAGATCTCACACAAGAGCATCCTTTGCTTCCACCTATTTGTACTAGGCTACTCCCTTTCATGTCTACTTCTGAATTAGTCAATATCCATAAAATATGGTGATTGGATAGTTTCTGTACTTTCGCAATCAACCTGCAATTTCATTTTGTGTTTACCATAGATCCGCTTCAATCTTAAGTATCGGTTATTTATATTCCCTTGGTTCCCAACTAATTAATCACCGTCTTCATCGTTATCACCATGTTCATCATCATCACCATCCTGACAACCTCCTTCGTTGTACGAGCACAAATTACGTACTATGTCACCATGTCTTCAAGCAATGCATGCTCTCTCTGGTACAGTCTCCCTACATGATGCTTACTATACTTTGGATGTTCATTCACTGAAAATTGCAAAATTAGCTTCGAGGTTTTCCTATGCCTAGAACTTAGAATGCAATGAAAATCAAATGTCTTAAATTCCATATCTGGATTAGCCTACATATACATATGCAATTGGATTAACTCATGAGGGCTACTTGTAGCATTGGCCTTTGAGAATATTTTACGGAAGCTATTCTAACAACTCTACGGAGTGATGTGCTCTCAATTCGACCAAGAATATTAGCCGCTACACTACAAGGTGGTCTCTTTCATTGTCAGCGCAATCAATTGCACGATACCATGTAATTTCTACTCTGGGCGAACTATAATAGTACACATTTCTTCGTATTTTTGGCATTATATAGCCCCTGGTAAGTTAGGAAGACGGTTCGCGTACCATAACCCTAAAGTCGAATAGTTTCAAGAACTAACAAACAAAACAGTTTTAGGCACTCCACCGAAAGAAATACAGACAAGCTGGTAGAAAGACAGACAACATATTTTGTAATTTTCAGAGCAAAATAGGCTAATAGTTATATAATGAATAGCACTCTTGGTCTCCATATTGTTGACATAATCAATATTGTTCTAAAACTTGAAGGTTTGAAGTATGTCGTGTCTTCTTGCTTATTTTGCCGTATACCTTATGTGTACGTAAATTCCACGAGGTATTGTTTCAGGCCATGTTCAATATTAGAATTCTTTTTTTTTTTTTATCGTTTACCCTCCAGGGTTGGCTTTTCCCACGGACTAAGCGAGGGATCCCACCTTTACCGCCACTGGTAGTGTCCTGGAGCTTGGGACTCTGAGTCGGGGATACAACTGGGGAGTATGACTAGCACGTCGCGTCACCCAGGCGGCCTCACCTGAAAAGCGAACAGGGGCCTGATGAAGAGATGGGAAGAGTGGGAGGATTAGGCAAGGAAGAGGTAAGGAGGCGGCCGTGGCCTTACGTTGGGTACCACCCCGGTATTTTCCCGAAGACGAAGTGGGAAACCACGGAAAACCACTTCGAGGATGGTTGAGGTGGGAGTCGAACCCCCTCTACTCATATGGACCACCCGAGGCTGAGTAGACCCCAATCCAGTCCTCATACCACTTTTCAAATTTCGTGGCAGAGCCGGGAATCGAACCGCGGACGTCCTGGGTGGCAGCTAATCATGCTGACCACTACACCACGGAGGCGACTTGAATATAAGAATAAACCACATAAATGACCTTAGATTGCGACGGAATATCTTTCATTTTAAAATCCTGATGAATTTACTAATGCGTGTTTCTCGAACTCACATATCCCTGAAGAGCATCAATCTAGTTATTTGGTGAATTCAGAATCTTGTTATTGAAATACAGTTTTATAGTCCTAATGTAGTTTTTTTGGTTCTACCCATAATTATTCCGGTTGCTATGAGGTAGGGGATGTGGTGAGACAGTTTCCATGTGGGAATGACTTCACGGATAGATGCCTTCATGACGCCAATCTCATGAGAGGAGTTAATGACAAATAAAATTAATGAGGTAATGTAAGGAGTGGCTATGTGTGGTCTTTCGAGTTTGGAGTGGTCTGACCATGAAGGTTAGCGTGTTTAGCTACCTCGGCTGGTTTGTGACATTATGTCAACAAATTAACAAATGTATTTTAACTCTCCTGATTCCATACCGGTCCCTGATTCTATTTTAGGACTAGTATATCTCCCTGCACCTGCTACATCACCCAAAAAGTATGCGAATTTCTGTATCCTTGCTGCAGATCTGGTTCATGTGCGTCCAAATATCATGTTTTATATGTCTTCGGTTTGATTCATTAATGTGTGACTCTCCCACTATGCTATTTTTGTCCTCCTCACGTTATGAGCACGGCAGACCACACGCATATGCCACAATGTTGGATCTAGTGCGCCTAGTGTCCAGGCTCCGCGATCAGTACTAAACGTACTGCAGTACCCGGTCAAATGGACAGTGCTTGTGCGACTAAGCGCTGCAGTGCTAGTGTGCTGTCGTGCTGCACTGCTCAGAAATGGACCGAGCAGGGCTGCGCTCGGCCGACACGAGTAAATTTCTCGCTAGCACTGCTTCACCTTGCCCATTGCACGGCCCTGGCGCACTGGTCGATGGGTTGGTGGGATCCGGGTCTCGAACGCTGTTTGTGGTGGAAGCCGGTGGAAACCATGCACCACTGGTCTATTTATTTAACTTATCATCTGACAGTGTTTGTGATATTATGCTGTATTTATTCCAAATGCACTTTCGTGCGCAATTATACCATTAATTAATTAACTTTAACAAGATGAGATTGATTAGTTGGTTCCTCTGTTTAGGGGCTGCGACATCGCGGTCATGCAGCCCCGTGTACATAGGATGTGTGTAGAATCTGCCTGATAACCGGTGTTAATTGTGATGGCTGTACTAATGTGTGTTATATGTAATTCAGGTAAGGACTACAGACAGTCAGTTTTAAGTAGTTCCTACTTTTTCTACCAAATGCTACCGTCAACGACACCTATCTGCAAACTTGGCTAATAGATACTCCCGCAACCATACGGTGACCGTTGGAACATAATAGCGTTAATCAAATTTTACTTTCACACGAGTGTAGTTAGTGGAACGTTCTTTTACATCACATAAATCTATGTCGTATGACATGGGCCCACCGGCTTTACTTCCGCTCCGAAGGAAGGCATACTGAGGGATTTTTAACGCTCTTCAAAACTCCGAAGACTTCGGCCAGGTTTGAACCCGCGACCTTGGGCATAGAAGCTCAGCTACCAAATACGCCACCAAAGCCGCCCAATATGAGATAACAGGCATGTAAATACAGCGATACGATTCTCTAATATGCAACTATAGTAGACTACACACTGCGTTATGTACATGAATAAGCCATTTCTCATTAATCACACCATTTGTGCGGGGTTATAAATCGTAAGTATATTTGACTCCAGAATGATGACTTTATATTCCAAATATTGAATAATTTAAATATTGTTTCCTTTCAAAAAGGTAGATGCAACAATTTAAAAATAAAAGAGAACTATGTGATCAAAACGTCTAAATTACACCCATTACAAAAATAACAAGTAGTTCCATGAAGAAGTATACAGCCTATTTTCATATATCCGACTTATGTTAATTGTCACTATCAACATACAAAATTTCAGTTTGATTGCTGTAATAGATTCGTAGATATTGAAAACCGAAAAAATATTTCGGATGGTCGCCATGTTGGATTTTATATATGTAGGTCCAAGAGTTATGTACTGTTACATGAAGATTATTGTGTACTGTAGCATTCAAACGTCAATCGCATGATTAGGACACAAGAAGTAACAAAGAGATTTTGAAATTTCACACAGCTGCCATCTTGTGGTTATGGAAACAATTGAAATAAATTCGATGCCGGTGGATTAACATTCGAATAAGGATTTGCTGTACCAAGTTTCACTGCACTCGGATGGTTAAATTGTGAGAAACGTCCATGTGAATATTTATACTTCGCGTCGCCGCCATGTTGGATTTGTGATCACCAGATTATTTAAAGTCCTATAGGTGAACTTAAGTTCATAGCCCCAATGAACATAAAAATCAGTTTGATTGCTATGATAGATTCGTAGATATTCAGAGCCGTCTAAATATTTCGGATGGTCACCATGTTGGATTGTTAAATGTATAGGCCATAGAGTCGTGTACCATTAAAGGAAAATTAATGCGTAGGTTCATTATTCAAACTTTCACTTCGATCGAATGATTACGACATAAGAAATAAAAACGTAATTTTAAAATTCGCACAGCCGCCATCTTGAGGTTATGTAAACAATTGAACAAAATTAGATACCAGTTCATTACAATGTCTATCAACATATCCTGTACCTGATTTCATTGCGTTTGGAACATTAAATCGTGAGAAAGGTCTATTTAAAATTTTCAAATTCGCTTGGCCGCCATGTTCGGTTTGTAGTTAACCGGTTTTTGAAAGTCTTATAGATGAACTTCCAGTAGTGCCCTTTATCTCCGTACAAAATTTCAGGGTGATAACGCTAATAGTTTCCGAGATATAGAATGCCGGTGAAATATTTCGCACATCCGCCATCTTGTGGTTATGTAAACAATTGAACGATATTAGATGTCGGTGCATTACAATGTATATAAACATATACTGTACCAAGTTTTATTGCGTTTGGTTGGTTAAATCGCGAGAAACGTCTATTTAAATGTCGCAAAATCGCGTGGCCGCCATGTTGGTTTTGTAGTTATAAGTTTTTCAAAAGTTATATAGGTGTAATTCTGGTAGCTCCCTTTATCACCGTAAAATATTCCAGGGTGATATCGGGAATAGTTTCGGAGGTATTGAATGCTGGTGAAATATTTCGCACAGCCGCCATGTTGGATTGGTGAGACATAACAAAATTTGAAGGTCACGGTCGAGGTCGCCCGGGATAGTGCTATGAACTTACCGAGTTTCATTGAAATCGCTCCAGCCGTTTAGATTTTATTAGGGACACACACACACACACCTCTCTCTCACACACACACACACGCACACACACACGGACAAAAGGTGTTCTCATAAGCCTATTTTTATCTAAATTGAAAATAGGCAAAAAAATAAAGTCTATCAGGAAAGTACTGTAATTGTGAGAATAGGTCCTTGAGAAATGTGCATATACAGCCCTTTTTGTTATTGATGCATTCTCTACTACGTTATTGTACTCCACAGTACCTTTCGCCTAGATTTACAGTGAGTTAATATTACACTTGATTAACTTCCGAGTTCAGGAGAACTATGTTTTAAACTCACTTAGGGACAAAGTGAATATACCTTGCGTAATATATTGGCATGTATCTTTCTATAATATGTAAACACACCTCTCGGGCAACGCCGGGTGAAATAGCTAGTGATCTATAAAATGGACAGCGACAGACTAAACAAAAGATCATTTAAAGTAATCAACTCAAAGAAGGTAAAAATCAACTGACTACAAGAAAGTAACGTGGACCTAAAAATAAATATCACAGAAGACATAATCGAAAATCGTGGATCCTTTTGTACAATAGTGGGCAAGCATAAATTCAAGGAGGAATCTAAAAGGAAGAACTGGCAGAAAATGGTGCACAGAACGCAAGATCCAACACAGTGAATTTATGAAGAGATTTTGTAATGAAATAAGTCGATAACACTCAGGTCACCTAACAAGTTTAAACGTGCTATATGAATGGGCATAACTAGCCTTGCCATATTTTTGGTGAGTGAAACCGGGACACATTAATAGGGGATGGCCTTACCGGGGGGTCTGGGGCGATCTGGGGGATTCCCCCGGGAATTTCTTTAAAAATTAGAAGCAAAATGGTGATTTTAAGCCTTTTTTAAGCCTAGCTAGTGACGGGAGGGGGGAATTTGGCATCCTAAATTGTTAAATCTGCACACCTTTTAAAAATAAAAAGGAATTTTTGCTACATAAAAATATATAATTTTTCCTTTTTAATGATAATTTTTTTCTGGCCTTCCATCTAGAAAGAAGTGTTAGTAAAATACAATTTAAAATACTAAAATTGTTTTATTGAACAATTACTAAGTTTTATTATTTTTTGAAAAACTACAACTTGTTGTCTAACTACAAAAACAATCAATTAATAAGTTAACAATGTTAATCTTTGTTTTCAAACCACTCATATTTTTGACTTGATTGTACTTTTTTAAAATGTAATTCTTAAGCTTGACCTTTTCATAATAATCATAGCAAAAAAAGGCCAAAGTTGGTTTTACAAACAATGAATGTTCTTGCAGTGGACTGTTTCATTAATGCTCAGGCATTATTCATCAGAGAAAACACCCTTTCCCATTTTACATCTTTCACCCTTTTTCCGGGACATTGATAAAACCGGGCGGGACACCGGGATAAGAGCAAAATACCGGGACTGTCCCGGTCAAACCGGGACGTATGGCAAGCCTAGGCATAACGAAGAAGAAGAAGGAGAAGAAGAAGAAGAGAATAATATTTTTTATATTGAAGATATTACAACACGGTAATAAAGCCCGGAGCACTATTTGCATCTGAAACACTGATAATTGGGGGTAGATCACTAATGATTCAAAAGCAAGATAGAAGAACCTTAAGAAGAAAGAATCTGCCCAATTTGAACTCGGGGAATCTGGATGGAGAGGAAACACCAGGAGCTTTTTCAGCATTCAAGAAAGGTCATTTGAAATGTTATTGGCGTATTCTCAGAAAGAGTGATCACAGACTGACTAAAACAATTCTGAACCATAGCTCCTCATTGAAAGGTTAGAACAACTAGCTACTTGAAGTAGAAAACGATCTTCAGGAAATAGGCATCTGTGATACAATACTGGACAGATCTAAATTCAGGAACCTGGTGAACAATAACAATTTTCAGACCTGATGTTGTCATTTAGACTTTCACGGCCCGTGTTATTATTCATAATGTTGAATTTTGGGCTTATGCCGTGTTTTATTATATTGAAATTCGACGCGTTTCGAAAGAAACCATGTCTTTCATCGTCAGGAATAATCTGGAATACGACAATGTTGCTAAGAGAAAGCAACGAAGAACATATAGAAGGTGCCCAAAGATGGACGCCATTATAGCCCCATGTTAGGGACAACGGAAAGCAGCAGTGAATTACTTTCTCAGGGTTCTGATAATAGGTAGCCAGGATTCACTGAGATTGTAGCCGGTGTCGCGGTACAATACGATACGATTGGTTCTCCTACATATGCCCTTTCCAAATACTTAGGTAGACTACTTCAGCCGCTTCTGGGTAACACGCCTTCGTACATTAAGGATTCCACACACTTCGTGGAAAAGTTAAAAGCTATAACACTTCAGCCGGGTGATATTCTAGTGAGTCTCGACGTGGTGTCTCTGTTTACGAGAGTACCTATTAATGGTGTTATGTCTCTCATTAATAGCTTTTTTCCTGAAGACATCACAATACTTTTTTATCACTGCATGACCTCCTCCTACTTTCTATGGAATGGGAATTTTTATGAGCAGACTGATGGTGTGGCCATGGGTAGTCCTCTCTCTCCTGTTGTGGCTAATTTCTTCATGGAGAACTTTGAAGAGAAAGCTTTGTCGTCGGCTCCTTTCAAACCGAAGATCTGGTGGCGTTATGTGGATGACACGTTCGTTGTTTGGACGGAAGGTGAGGAAAATATTAGCCATTTCCTAGATCACCTTAATCTCCAGCACCCTTCTATTTGTTTCACCATGGAAAAGGAATCTGACGGCAAAATACCTTTTTTAGATGTTCTCGTCACCAAGAAAGAGGATGGATCTTTAGGACACAGCGTTTTTCGTAAGCCAACACACACCAATAGATATCTCCACGCAAGTTCTCACCATCACCCTGCCCAGAAACATGGTATCCTTACAACTCTAACTACCAGGGCTAGGAGGATTTGTGAAGTGTCTTCTTTACAAGAAGAAATTAACACCCTGCGAACCACCTTTGAGAGCAACGGTTATAGCAAGGCTTTGATTTCTACGGTTCTGAAACCAACAAATAATAATAGGACGTCAGTTGAGAAAAGAGATGTAAGAGGAACTGCTTACCTTCCGTACATACATAACACAACGGATCGTATTGCTAAAATCCTACGTCGATACAACATACGGACTGTATTTGGAACTTCTGTTAAGATTAGGCAACTCCTGCGACCAACTAAGGACAGTTTGCCTAAATTGCAACAACCGGGTATCTACAGAGTTCCCTGTACTTGTGGCAAGGTTTACATTGGGCAGACTTCGAGAACAATATGCACTCGCAATAAGGAACATAATAGATGTATCAGGCTCCTTCAACCTGATAAATCAGCTGTTGCCGATCATTCTTTAACACCTGGCCATGATGTCATGTTCCAAGGAGTGGATGTTCTTGCCCGTATAAAGCAATATCGTCCCAGAATCATCAGGGAGGCGGTTGAAATACGTAAACACCCAGATAATTTCAACCGCGACACCGGCTACAATCTCAGTGAATCCTGGCTACCTATTATCAGAACCCTGAGAAAGTAATTCACTGCTGCTTTCCGTTGTCCCTAACATGGGGCTATAATGGCGTCCATCTTTGGGCACCTTCTATATGTTCTTCGTTGCTTTCTCTTAGCAACATTGTCGTATTCCAGATTATTCCTGACGATGAAAGACATGGTTTCTTTCGAAACGCGTCGAATTTCAATATAATAAAACACGGCATAAGCGCAAAATTCAACATTATGAAAAATTTTCAGACCTCTCAAACGTTACAATCAGCAGAACCTGGAGGGAGGCGCAGAAGGAAGACAATAGGACAAGAAAACAAGATCAGCTAGATAGATTCAATCGCACTCCTTAGACGGGAATAACGATAGAATTTCGTGAATTATTTCTCCCACATATTTGATTGTTTTTTTATATAATTCAGGAAAATGGTGTAGAAATATCTGCTATAGAGGAGAGGATACACAAGATGGAATGAGCGTTCCGTATAAGTTGGAATGCCTGCAACAAAAAATGCTTATCCAAAGTTCTTAAAATAAAGCACTACAACGCAGTAGTGAAACCGGATTTTCTGTATGCCAGCGAATGGCTAGTATTGAATTACAAGCTTCATAAAATAGAAGTATTAGAAAGAAGAATTATAAGGAAAAATTTAGGTTCTCTAAAAATTGCAAAGTTTTGGAAATTAAGAAGTAACAATAAAATGTATCAGAATCTAGAAAACATATCAGAAACATTAAGGGAAAGAAGATCGATGTTTCTAGGACATATTTACAGAGTGGATGACAATAGTCTAACTAAATGAATTTTGAAATCAACCACCACCTGGATTCCTGAAGTCAAGAATGATCTGGAAAGGAACAGCATAAGAGAGGAAGAATTATTGAAAAGAGTGTTTTTTAGGACGAAAGTCTTGCAACTGGAAGGATTCGAAGGGAGGAAGGAAAATAAAACAGACGCAAATTGGACTGAAGAAAGAAGCATAGTGCAACAATGAAGGAATACTGGAAGAAAATGAAAGAACAAATAAGGAGGACGAATTGAAATTGTAACGTGTTCTTTAGAATGCAGTAACGCAAGAATAATAATAATAAAATAATAATAACAATATTAATATTTAAATAACAATAATAATATCAATAATCCCCATGCGTTCAGTTACAAGTCTTCAAAGCTCTGTACTGCGAGGTGGAATGAAATTTACAAACTGAACCTGTGCGCATAGTATGGCAGTACTCTAAGAGAAACCGATTCCAATGAAGCGTTGATTAGTTAAATAAGCCTCGGGCAGTGTTCATTACCTACCAGTGGAATACGGTCTAAACGGTGAGCTTTCATGATACAAATTGTTGAATACTGCCGTCGGCTGAAATAGTGTAGTGGATATCACGTGACATAAACTTCAATAAAACAACCATGTCGGGCGTAATAATTCTGTCAAAATATATATTTACTTCCGTGACTGTACAGACAAATCCACTGTGCAATTTAACCCCTTATAGGACATAATATTATAGATATTTTATTTGTACCGTAATTAAAAAACATTATTAGCCTAATATTAATTACTACCAACCCGACCCGGCTTCGCCCGGGAACATTTATGAATGCATTACGTGATAAGTGCCTTTTTTTTTTCAAATGTCACTGAACAACGACCAATATCCGTTTTACGTCTCGGCAAGATGGATTAAAATCACTGACTGTACTATTAATTATATTATCATGGAGATGCATGTGCAACAAATTCTTGTCAGACATAATTTAAGAATGGCGAGGTGCATGAAACACAAACATAACTTGATTGCGAATTATGTGGAACGAAACGTTCACAGGCGAAATGAAGAAAAACCGAATTGCACTTCCAGAGAAACTCCAAACACAACCACTCTTCTCTAAAGTTTTTAACTCAACACGACTCGATAGTTTGCTGCTGGCTGTATCTGGGGCTATAAGCTCGTCCGCTAGCTAAGCTGTAACTGGGGTGATAGACTCTCCCCTAGCTAGCTCGTAAACTGGTGCCTCAGTAACTGAATGGAGATTGTTGGAAGAAATGAAAACGTAAAAACACTTATAGTAGGCGATGTATTGAAGATAGAGATATGCTCTCCCGGGCTTTTTTTTTGTAGAAATTTTCATGCTGAGCAATTTTTACACTCATAGTATATATTTTTAACGGTTTGCCCAGCGTAAGCTTAAAAAGCGCACGGACGCCAGTCTTCTTTCGACCTTTTCACTGAAATAAATAAATAAATAAATAAATAATTTTCTACAGAAACCTTTCTCGAGATATTCTTTACGGAATGGTGAAAACCGCATCAAAATCCATTCAGTGGTTCTCGAGATTACTCGTGACATGCAAGAATCGGGGACTTTGTTTTGAGAGCAGATATTAATTGAAAGCAAATGGTTGAAATGTAATCCCTCAAAGATAGACTGCCTCGTTGCCTAGTGTCTAGCATTCTCGGTTGTCACCGAGTAGGCCCAGGTTCGATTTCCGGCTCTCCCATGAAATTTAATTTCGGTCTAATGGCTGAAACTGGGTACACTCTGCATCATGTGGCATTTTTTAGATGAGGTGGGCTCGATTCCTACCTCAGTCATCTTGAAAGTGGTTTTCCATGGTTTCCCATTTCTACTCCAAGCAAATACCGGGATGGTTCCTTTCTTAAGGCCACAGTTGCCTTCTTCTCTATTGAACCCATGTACCATGGCCACAAAGGGAGTCGAATCCATGTATTTTGAGAAAGGAATGAAAGAATCATACAGTTTCTAAGGGAACGGAGAAAGATTTCAAGCCAGGATTCTAGCCTAACATTGTGCAAACGCTAGGGCCAGGTGTTCATAAGATGAGCTCATGCCTCTTGACATTTATAAGGAGCCAGTCATGGATATATTTAGAACGAGTGGAAAGTTTGGACTGTAAGACGAAGAAGCTTGACTCGGAAATTGCTCTTACGTTGCAGGAAAATGGCAACCTCGCTGCTGAGTCAGAACAAGAATAATTAAATTTAACCCGTTTACGAGTATAAAAATATGTAAACAGATACAGTACGGTGAATCATTTTGGATTAGAGATTTTTGTGTAAAGAAAAACCCTTTAATAATTGCACAGTCGATTTCCATGCACAGGAAGATTATTTTACGTTTGGAAAACGAGCTTTCTGGATATATAATTTTTATAATTGTGCGACAATTAGTTCAAAAGTTGGTCACGAAAAGGACTAGGATTTTATCTTTTTTGATTAAAGGTATAAAACTCCTGGCCTCACCAAGCCAATCATGCAGTCTACAAACATTCCGTGAGCGGAAGTGCTGCATCCCATCGTACACGTAGTATTCAAGAGCCCGTGAGTGGAACGTCACGCTGTATCAGTACATGCAGTCTACGATAGCCCAGGGAGGCGTTACGCTATATCAGACATCGAAGGCAGTTAACCAGTACTCCTTGAGGGGAGAAACGCTGTATTACACCGCAGAATTAATATCCGACAGCCACGGGCGTCGAAGTATCAGTAACTTGCGTGCCTCCAGAAGGAGTTGCAAAGAAGAAGTATTAAAGTATCGCCGTGTTGAAAAATTAGGAAAATCCTAGTTACAGGATTTAGGTCCGACAGTGCAAAGTTTATCGTAAAAGTTCCTAAAATACAGTTAAAGCAGGCTGCGAACTTAGGATTAAGGCGATAGGTCTTTCAGTAAACGACCAAAAGTATCATAACGTACGGAAGTACCGGAACAGCGAGATAAACAATTTATCAATTTTAAAGAACCCGAACAGGGAAAAACAGAGTAAGGTTCGCAACGTATTCCAGAAAATTAGAAGTGCGAGAACCGGATAAACAAAGAAGAACGGAAACTATAGACATTGTCTCAAGAAAGCAGACGAACTATTCTAAAGCACTAAGACTCGAGAAGTATTAGTTGCTAAGAAAAATCCATAGGTCACCGATAGGTTATCGAGGGGACCTCGATCAGAACAGACTTTCGCTAGGATCGATAAATCAGATCTAAAAGGGGAGCCGTTCAAGCTAGAGAAATAGCCGATCATCAGGAACAGGATTCGAAGAATTGTTATTCCAGGGAATTAGTAGATGATTCGAGACTTTCGTATTCTACAGGATAGGAAGCCGACATTGAATAAATTTCACCGTTTGAGACGGGAGATTAAGAGGTCACGTGTGATAGGCTAAAAAGACGGCCTAGTGATCAAAAGTTGTGAAGTGTAAATATATCAAGAGTGTGTGTTAAAAGTAATATATTTTTTAGTGTTTTATTGTGTATTCTAAACGGATACACCAGTGTATTAAAAATGTTGTCAGTGTTAAATGTATTGAATATGTGTCAATAAATGTTTGTACATGAGATGAGTCTGTACAATATGGAGTAAGTCAAGAAGGTGGGCCAAAATGTCACATCAAACGAGAATAAAGGTCAGAAAACGACCTTAGACATATGAGTAAAGATTTTCATTATGTTCTGGGTGTCGGGAAAATTTTGTGTACAATTCCACCGGAGTTTTGAGTAAAAGGGATGTTTTTAAATAAATAATAACTAAATAAGAATGCGATCTGAACGAAAATAAAGTTTTAAGAAATAATAAATAATTATGTGAAATAATAAATCCTGTAGAGGAAATGCATGGAATAAGATGTCAGTGAATTTAATGAATGTTATAAAAGCAAGCGTAATAATAATAATTATAACAAAGATATTTACATAAAGGTAAATTTGAATTATATGAAAGAAATAGCTTTTGAGCTTTTGTAAGGAATGAAGACATGATGTGAATAACAAGGTAAAGAAATATAAATAAAGATTAAATTGAATGATATAAAAATATGTAGCGTTGAAGCCTTAACAAATGTATAAGACATGATGTGAATGCATGTTCTTAAAAATGGAGCTATTTATTGTCAACGGAAAAGATTAATATAAGAATTGAGATATGTATCAATTGTTACTATGAAATTTATCAGTTCTTTGGAAGACATTCGGCCGTAAAGTAATGTGTAGCGCAATGGAACGCAATTAAATAAAAAAGTCACGTTAGGAATGCGTAGAATTTAAATGTACTTGGTAAATTACTTATGAGGGGTAGTTGATTGTATTGAAATGAGATATGTTGTAAGTCCTCTAATTGTGACGTAGATCACGAGGCCATGTGTGTGTTATTATTTAAAAGGGAGCTAATGTATGGTATTATTGAGCGTATGTCATGTAGGCCACGGCCGACTTTAAATCGCGTCTTGTATAAGTCCACCAATGTGGAAATGGTTCCCGAGGCATGTTAAGAGATTCGAACCTAGAATCCTCTGTTTATTAAAGCCCCTTATTATTCGTCGTCGAATGTGTATTACTCTTCCCATCAACGAGGACCCGTCATAATTAATAAATGCCAAGGTTACGAGAGTGGTTTCTGAGCCAATAGTATTGTTGAAAGTAAAACGATGAGTAGAATGCCATGTCTCCCCAAAGAACTGAAAATAATGTGAAGGTTTGTTTTAAAAGCATTGAAGAGAGCTCCTATAGTAGGCTAGGCAGGGAGCCGCTCTCCCTGTCATAAATCACGCTCGAGTATAATGGCCTGACCCTCATAGAGCGAGGGTGGGTAAAGATCGTCTTGTAAGAAGTGTTAAATACACCGTGAGTGTTTAAAGTTGTTAATGCCCCGGGCGTTGAACCGAGGTCCTTGTAGATTGATATTATCGCTTGCCAGTTCAGATCGTAGTTTTCTTATGTGATAATGGTCTTTTAAGACAAATGAATTAAATAAAATCCCTATTGTAATGTTGTATGGAAATAGGAATCCACGAGTTTTTATGAAGATAACTAGATTTCGGGAGTAATCATAGTTTTTGACTTTGTCAAGTAATCTTTATAACTCTGGAGTACACAAGTAGTTTCCCGATCACCGTAGTGAATTTGCAAAACTTGAGAGAGATAGTAAATACTGAAAATATGTGAAATGCCCAAATATTGAAGTAAATAATTAACATGTAATTTTAAATGTAATTATATATTTGTTTTGATGATAAGAAAGGATAAAAATAGTTCTTGGGGTGTACAAAAGTATGACACCATTATTATGGAAAAATATCGAGCCAAAGAAGCTCGTTGTTATATGGAACTTTAAGATAAGTACTTTATGGAAGTGAAAATAATCGTGAATTGTTGGTTTTAAAGAAAACCATGTGTTTAAAGAGAATATTTGTTTTATTTTTATGCTATTCCTTGTTCACTTTGGACAAGTAGAATGATATTGGTCAGTAGTTTAGTTGTTTTATTGTTTGTAGCGCCATAATTTTGAATAATTAAATATGTAAAAATAGGAGTTGATTTTGTTGTTATTTTTGCAAGTGCATCCTCTATTTAATCCAAAATATGTAAGTCACAAGAGTGGGAGAACTTACCGCAGCCCCGAAAAATCCCGAATTGAGCAATGCTGGCATACTGTGATTTGCATATTTCTTGCTAAAAGGGCACAGGGGGGGTGAATAGAAGTACCGTGCTTGGATTAATGATTAGAGGAACACTAAAGACGGTCTATTCATGTAAAAATAAAGTAATGATAGGAGTAGCTACAACGTATAATGTTAACTGACCGCATGGGTCCCTAGAAACTCACACCGAGCAGCCCTGGATTAAACAACCCCCTACCAGACATTTCATGGCGCCCAGTACGCAGGGATGAGTTTTCCTAGGGAAAACCCGAGTTTTCTCGAAAAATCAAAATTTTCATTTTTTTTGAAAAAAAAAATGGTTTTTCGAAATTTTGAATTTTAAACACTTCCATAAAGTTGACGAGATTGAATAAAGATATCAAAAGGGTACGGTGTAGTAAAAACCGGTACCAAAGTAAATTTTTAAAGAAATTGGGACACAATGGTTCAGATTACTATCTCTCAAGCATGTTCTAGCGATGTGGCTTTAGTAGCCCACTATATTCTAATAAGATGGCATTGAGTGAAGAGATGCAACGGCTTTTGGAGGCTATAAAAGCCGATAGCAAAGAAAAGTTGGAGGCCATAAACAATAAATTGGGAACGATAGACAATACATTGGGCCTCCAAAAGGCTGAAAATAAAAAAGAGTTCGAATCCATAAATAAGAGTTTGAATCAATTGGATAGCCAACAGAGTGAAAATAAAAGGGATTTAGAATCCATAAATGAGAGTTTGAATAAGTTGGACAGCCAACTGGAGGAAAATAACCAAAAGTTAGGATCCATGAATCAAAGTTTAGAGTCACTAAAAACTAATAGTGATAATATGGGAACTAAATTAGAAGCCATCGAAACTAATAGTGATAACATGGGAACTAAATTAGAAGCTATCGAGGCCGACGGTATAAAAATGAATAAGGAACTGAAGGCTGAGATAGAAAAGATTAAAACAGAAAGTGGGGATAACATGGCAGAACAGCTGAAAGTTATAAAAGATGACACGTTAAAGTCTATAAGAGCCGACAATAAAGCAAATAACGATGTACTGACGGCTGAGATAGAAAGCAAATTCGATAGTATAAAAACAGAAAATTCAAACCATTTTTCAGCACAATCCAAGGTTTTGAAGGAAACAATGAATAATAAATTTCAAGGTTTTGACACTAAGTTTGAGAGTAAGTTAACTGAGTGAAAAGAGGAAAATAAAGGATTTCATTCAGGATTGCAAGCCCAAATAAATACTATGAACAAAAATATGGGAGAATCACAAAATGAATGCCAAGAAAATTTTAAAATTTTAGAGGATAATTTTGGTACTATAGAAACTAAATTAAATAGCATGGAAAAAGCATGTAAAGAAAATGTAGAGGAATGTGAAAAGAAACTTGTAACCCAGATCCAAGGTGTGCAGAAAAAATTAGAAGCTCAGATAAAATCTAACAGCGATATCTGTAAAACATCCCGGGATGAAATAAAACAAAGTGTGAATGAGCTAGGAACCCGATTTGGAAAGGTTGAGGAGAAAGTAGGAACCCTCGAGAACAAAATCGGTGTAGTTCAGACCGAAGTAACTGAGATGAAAAATCAAAATCAAAAGGATGCGCGGGATATGAAAGGTCAATTTGAGCTGTTTACCGGGCAGGTAGATGATAACTTAAATAAGTACGAGGTTGGAATAAATCAAAGATTAGGTCTATATGAGGAGCATCTCCAGAATGAAAGAAAACAACGAGAGAAAGAAAATAAGGAAAATACCCATAAGATAGATGAAATAAGTCAGGGTATTAATCATGTTCAGGGAACCATCGGAACATTAAAGGTCGAAGTAGGAAAAACTCATACGGAAGTAGGCCAGATCCAAAATGACTTGATGATATTATATAAGAGTCAAGGGAAAACTGAGGAAAAACTGGAAGGAATTAAAGTAAATATGGTCAAAGGACAAAGAGAGACGAAAAAGGAATTTGCGAGACGCATGGAGAAAGAAGGAAAAATAGAATTAGCTACGTGGAAACAGATAGATACATTGGCTGAGGACGTAAGGGAAATATGGAACTCATTACGGGATAGCGAAAGAAAATGGGATAAGATCTTGTGGAATACCTATTACAAGGATCTCGATAGGAAGAAATACCTTAAGGAACAGATGGAGTATATAAAGAAAAAAGGGATGAAATGCATTTCGTCAGAATGAGCATATATGATGAATCTGGAATAATAAGCATTCAGGAGTTAGATGAATTGAGAGAAATCAAGATTCGGGAATACAAAGAAATATTGGAGGCTGCCCAGAAAGTATATGAGGAATACATGTTGGCGCAGAACCGTCAAACAGATGAAGCCGCTGCCCAAGCTGAGAAACAAGTAGAAATTGAAGAAGAAAAAGAAGTAACGGGGCCGGATGAGCCCGAAATTGATATTAGAGAAGAAAAACAAGAAGTAGATGCCATGATAATTCCAGTGGAAACTGAGGAAAACTTTGAGATCCTTCCTGAAGAAGATATGGAGACTCAGGATGAAATAGTAATTACAGACCAGGAGGATAGCCAAAATGAAAACGAGCTGCGAAGTGAAGAGAATCATTTTGATGAAAAGGTTGAGCTGGAAGAGCAAGAAATAATCTCCGAACAGGAAGTAATGGAAATAATTCTTGAAGAAATGGAAAAGGTAAAGGAAACTATAATAGAAACTATCGTCAAAACACCGATAGAAGCAGAGATTCAGGAAGATCAGGAAGATAAAAGGGCATTAGAAGAAGAAGAAGGACCAAAATTGAAAGCACAGATCCTTGAATTAATGATTAAATATCAGGACTGGCAACAAAAGAAAAGAGAAATGGAAAGAGGTCCAAACACGAGCCAAGAAAACCTCAAAGGAAAAGATGAGATTGCTGGAGATAATGAAAAGGAGGAAGGAGATGCCTTTGAAGAAAATCAGGAAAGAGGAAAACCGCAATTGGTAGTCGGTTTACAGGAAAACAGATACCCCATGGAAACTAGGAAAGGAGGAGAGACAATGTACAATGCCTTGGAGGAAGAGGACGCTCAGGCATATTTCAGTTGGAAACTTCGTAAAAAGAAAGGGAGGATAAAAAGAAGAGAAAGAAGGGAGATCTGAAGGATCTAAAGAATTGGAAGAGTCGAAAAAAGAAATACTCTTTCGAAATGCCATCTCGACGCGAGATGAAGGGAAAAGATTATTCCAATGTAACTAACGGGTAAAGCCAGATGCAACCGTTAAAGAATAAGAGGAATAAAAACAATTTTGTTGGAAATACCATCTCAAAAAGAGATGAGGAAGGTGGTAGAAAACCGAAAAGAGTCAGGTGAGGTTAGACCGAGCTCTTAAGAATTAAATGAAATTTTACAGACTTGAGGAGTCTGACAATAATAATGATGAAGTTACGGGTAAAGCCAGTTGCACCCGTAATGCATTAAAAGAAGGTCATTAAGTTGACAATATGTAATGTGGAAAGAGAAATAGACCGGTAGGAAGTCCGTCTAATAAAAGAAGAAAAGAAACAAACTGTTCGACTCAAGTTTGGAGCGCGCGCCAGACTAGAGGAAGATTAACAAAACACCCGAACGTGACAAAAAATTTATGACCCTGAAGTGTAGTTGACCACTAGGGGAATGAATGAATGAATGGGACCTTTAAGAAGACCCAATACAAATACAAACCGGAGTGGAAGGAAACTTTAAAGGAATAAAGAAACAAAAAGTACGGAGAACGTTTTGATGGCTTCGACTATTAAAGGAAAAATAAGATTTTTATAAATAATTGAAATAAATTTCCTCAAAAATTTTTCGAAAATTTATTAACCTAAGGAGGGGTGAGATGAACCCATGTACCATGGCCTCAAAGGGAGTCGAATCCATGTATTTTGAGAATGGAATGAAAGAATCATACAGTTTCTAAGGGAACGGAGAAAGATTTCAAGCCAGGATTCTAGCCTAACATTGTGCAAACGCTAGGGCCAGGTGTTCATAAGATGAGCTCATGCCTCTTGACATTTATAAGGAGCCAGTCATGGATATATTTAGAACGAGTGGAAAGTTTGGACTGTAAGACGAAGAAGCTTGACTCAGAAATTGCTCTTACGTTGCAGGAAAATGGCAAACTCGCTGCTGAGTCAGAACAAGAATAATTAAATTTAACCCGCTTACGAGTATAAAAATAAGTAAACAGATACAGTACGGTGAACCATTTTGGATTAGAGATTTTTGTGTAAAGAAAAACCCTTTAATAATTGCACAGAAAAAAACTGCAAACGCAAGTATACGTCATTGGGAATTCACCGGGACCCAAGGAGTGGGAGAATTAAAAATTAACAGCACCACCCACACAGTTGAGGACGAAGAATTAATTAATATCTCGGAAATGCACGATCGATTTCCATGCACAGGAAGATTATTTTACGTTTGGAAGACGAGCTTTCTGGAGATATAATTGTTATAATTGTGCGACAATTAGTTCAAAAGTTGGTCACGAAAAGGACTAGGATTTTATCTTTTTTTGACTAAAAGGTATAAAACTCCTGGCCTCACCAAGCCAATCATGCAGTCTACAAGCATTCCGTGAGCGGAAGTGCTGCATCGCATCGTACACGCAGTATTCAAGAGCCCGTGAGTGGAACGTCACGCTGTATCAGTACATGCAGTCTACGATAGCCCAGGGAGGCGTTACGCTATATCAGACATCGAAGGCAGTTAACCAGTACTCCTTGAGGGGAGAAACGCTGTATTACACCGCAGAATTAATATCCGACAGCCACGGGCGTCGAAGTATCAGTAACTTGCGTGCCTCCGGAAGGAGTTGCAAAGAAGAAGTATTAAAGTATCGCCGTGTTGAAAAATTAGGAAAATCCTAGTTACAGGATTTAGGTCCGACAGTGCAAAGTTTATCGTAAAAGTTCCTAAAATACAGTTAAAGCAGGCTGCGAACTTAGGATTAAGGCGATAGGTCTTTCAGTAAACGACCAAAAGTATCATAACGTACGGAAGTACCGGAACAGCGAGATAAACAATGTATCAATTTTAAAGAACCCGAACAGGGAAAAACAGAGTAAGGTTCGCAACGTATTCCAGAAAATTAGAAGTGCGAGAACCGGATAAACAAAGAAGAACGGAAACTATAGACATTGTCTCAAGAAAGCAGACGAACTATTCTAAAGCACTAAGACTCGAGAAGTATTAGTTGCTAAAAAAATCCATAGGTCACCGATAGGTTATCGAGGGGACCTCGATCAGAACAGACTTTCGCTAGGATCGATAAATCAGATCTAAAAGGGGAGCCGTTCAAGCTAGAGAAATAGCCGATCATCAGGAACAGGATTCGAAGAATTGTTATTCCAGGGAAGTAGTAGATGATTCGAGACTTTCGTATTCTACAGGATAGGAAGCCGACATTGAATAAATTTCTCCCTTGGAGACGGGAGATTAAGAGGTCACGTGTGATAGGCTAAAAAGACGGCCTAGTGATCAAAAGTTGTGAAGTGTAAATATATCAAGAGTGTGTGTTAAAAGTAATATATTTTTTAGTGTTTTATTGTGTATTCTAAACGGATACACCAGTGTATTAAAAATGTTGTCAGTGTTAAATGTAGTGAATATGTTCCAAGAAATGTTTGTACATGAGATGAGTTTGTACAATATGGAGTAAGTCAAGAAGGTGGGCCAAAATGTCACATCAAACGAGAATAAAGGTCAGAAAACGACCTTAGACATGTGAGTAAAGATTTTCATTATGTTTTGGGTGTCGGGAAAATTTTGTGTACAATTCCACCGGAGTTTTGAGTAAAAGGGATGTTTTTAAATAAATAATAACTAAATAAGAACGCGATCTGAACGAAAATAAAGTTTTAAGAAATAATAAATAATTATGTGAAATAATAAATCCTGTAGAGGAAATGCATGGAATAAGATGTCAGTGAATTTAATGAATGTTATAAAAGCAAGCGTAATAATAATAATTATAACAAAGATATTTACATAAAGGTAAATTTGAATTATATGAAAGAAATAGCTTTTGAGCTTTTGTAAGGAATGAAGACATGATGTGAATAACAAGGTAAAGAAATCTAAATAAAGATTAAATTGAATGATATAAAAATATAGAGCGTTGAAGCCTTAACAAATGTATAAGACATGATGTGAATGCATGTTCTTAAAAATGGAGCGATTTATTGTCAACGGAAAAGATTAATATAAGAATTGAGATATGTATCAATTGTTACTATGAAATTTATCAGTTCTTTGGAAGACATTCGGCCGTAAAGTAATGTGTAGCGCAATGGAACGCAATTAAATAAAAAGTCACGCTAGGAATGCGTAGAATTTAAATGTACTTGGTAAATTACTTATGAGGGGTAGTTGATTGTATTGAATTGAGATATGTTGTAAGTCCTCTAATTGTGACGTAGATCACGAGGCCATGTGTGTGTTATTATTTAAAAGGGAGCTAATGTATGGTATTATTGAGCGTATGTCATGTAGGCCACGGCCGACTTTAAATCGCGTCTTGTATAAGTCCTCCAATGTGGAAATGGTTCCCGAGGCATGTTAAGAGATTCGAACCTAGAATCCTCTGTTTATTAAAGCCCCTTATTATTCGTCGTCGAATGTGTATTACTCTTCCCATCAACGAGGACCCGTCATAATTAATAAATGCCAAGGTTACGAGAGTGGTTTCTGAGCCAATAGTATTGTTGAAAGTAAAACGATGAGTAGAATGCCATGTCTCCCCAAAGAACTGAAAATAATGTGAAGGTTTGTTTTAAAAGCATTGAAGAGAGCTCCTACAGTAGGCTAGGCAGGGAGCCGCTCCCCTGTCATAAATCACGCTCGAGTATAATGGCCTGACCCTCATAGAGCGAGGGTGGGTAAAGATCGTCTTGTAAGAAGTGTTAAATACACCGTGAGTGTTTAAAGTTGTTAATGACCCGGACGTTGAACCGAGGTCCTTGTAGATTGATATTATCGCTTGCCAGTTCAGATCGTAGTTTTCTTATGTGATAATGGTCTTTTAAGACAAATGAATTAAATAAAATCCCTATTGTAATGTTGTATGGAAATAGGAATCCACGAGTTTTTATGAAGATAACTAGATTTCGGGAGTAATCATAGTTTTTGACTATGTCAAGTAATCTTTATAACTCTGGAGTACACAAGTAGTTTCCCGATCACCGTAGTGAATTTGCAAAACTTGAGAGAGATAGTAAATACTGAAAATATGTGAAATGCCCAAATATTGAAGTAAATAATTAACATGTAATTTTAAATGTAATTATATATTTGTTTTGATGATAAGAAAGGATAAAAATAGTTCTTGAGGTGTACAAAAGTATGACACCATTATTATGGAAAAATATCGAGCCAGAGAAGCTCGTAGTTATATGGAACTTTAAGATAAGTACTTTATGGAAGTGAAAATAATCGTGAATTGTTGGTTTTAAAGAAAACCATGTGTTTAAAGAGAATATTTGTTTTATTTTTATGCTATTCCTTGTTCACTTTGGACAAGTAGAATGATATTGGTCAGTAGTTTAGTTGTTTTATTGTTTGTAGCGCCATAATTTTGAATAATTAAATATGTAAAAATAGGAGTTGATTTTGTTGTTATTTTTGCAAGTGTATCCTCTATTTAATCCAAAATATGTAAGTCACAAGAGTGGGAGAACTTACCGCAGCCCCGAAAAATCCCGAATTGAGCAATGCTGGCATACTGTGATTTGCATATTTCTTGCTAAAAGGGCACACTATACTCATCTGAATTACAAATTACAATTACTAATACCTACAGGAAATAAAATAACACAGGTTATCAGACAAAATTCCACACACACACTCACCCAAGTACACGGGGTAATGACTACGATGTATAAATGCTTCAAATGAAAATGGAATATTTTTGCCATCCTGACCCTAAAACACACAGCCATACACACTACCACACTCTCGAATCCCGGGGCAGTCCGTTGGTATTTGTGGGTGCGCAAATGCGAGGGAGCCGTGCCCGTCGATTGCCTGGCACGTTAAAGATCCTCTTTGGGGCAAAATTCCGGCTTCCGAGCGTCTCTAAAAGCCTAAGTACTTAATTGGGACGTAAACCCAAAGACATTAGTATTATTATTACTACGGCTATCCAAGCAAATTTTTGCTTTTCTCCATCAGAAAATACAAAAGGGGCCTGGTTTTGTGAAGTAGAGAAAGATCTGTTGGAGATTGGGATAACATGTGACGATATCCAGGAAAAACTTCAAAAACTAAAAACCGGGAAGGAGTGGACGACAGAGAGAAAGGTGCAACATCGATTGTGAATGAAAGAGTACTGGGCCAACATTAAAATGCAGAAAAAACAGTTGACATGACCTGGTCCTTAGTTGGCCGTAACGAAAAAAGGAGAAGCAGAATTATTACTACTACACCCACCAAGAAAAACACAGGTTATCAGACAAATTCAACACATACTTAAGTAAAACGGAGCACGATGTCCTTGTCCCTAATTAAAAGAACAATCCAAACTGTCTCATTTTAGCGAAAGAAACAAGTTGATAGGTGAGTGTACCTACACTATTTGTAATCACATTAGTGGTACACCAGCAACTTCTTCCAAAGCACTTCAGGCAGCACGCTTGGGGAAGGAAGCAGAGAATGACTCCCAAAAGTCCGGACGTAGCCTACTAACTGTGGCCCGAACTGCGCTGAAGTTCCGGCAGATGCGTCAGTTCAAGTTGAAACATTACACCGCAAGCGTCTAGAGGAAGGAAATGTTGACGAGGTGCCACTGAATTAATTATTTTACATTCACTAACTACTCGGTGAAGAGTTTGTATAATTTAGTACGCGGTACACCGACCATATAATTATTTACATGATTTATGCGTCTCATTTAGACTAATTTTCGGTATTGCCACCAGTAGCGACACTATAATATTTTACCTAGGGGGTAAAATTAGACCCGCAGATCCGTTAAAAAGCGTTCAGATGCAGAAAGTACAGGGCGCCAGGAAATGTTCTCCGCAGTGCCTACATACGTCTGCGAGAGCAACATCAGTGGTTACGTTGGCAGCACTACAGTCGCTTGTATCACTAGCGCTTAGAGACAGCCCAGCGGGGCTAACGAAACTACCCGAATACTCACGAGCGCAACCGATCATCCATCCCCCTTCGCGATCTTTTGACACGCTCCGAGACAGACCAGCGCAGCGAGGCAAACCCAACGTACCCGAAACTTCACAACCTAGACCGATCATTAGGGCTAGGATTTTTATATGAATACATATTCTTTCCCTTTGCTTATACATAACTAAACATGATAAATGTCCATGAATTAGAACCTTAGCTATCATATAATTACATTTTATTGTTACACATTATACATATTTGATCTTAATTATATTTGTGTTTTTTATTTTACATATTTGATCAAAATGACATTTTTTAAAACATAACTATACTTGATTTATTTAAAATTACATATTCTGTCTATTACTGTAAAAAAAAAAATTTTTTTTCGCAAGTAAAATAAATTTGTTCACGGATTTTCCAAGCAATTCATAAGCTGTTGAGAAAGGTCCAGGAAAGATATTAGTGGAGATGAGGGAGGCTCAGCGGCTGGACTTAGAGTTTATTTCAGATGTCCAGTGAGTGCCTGAGACTCTTAAGAATTAATGCACAGAACAACAAATCAAGCGATTATTCACAGAACAAATAGCCCGTCGATAAACGAAAGAAAAATGGCTGCCCAAGGATCTGTCTTATATACTACATGGAAGAGGTTGGCTGATCGGTTATGTTCGTGAGCATTCGGGTCACTTCGTTAGCCGCGCTGGGCTGTCTCTAAATGCTAGTGCTTGTATCAAAACAAACAAACAAACAGTAAACTTTGTACTCACCACAGCCATTCAAAACAGATGCTGAAAGTGCTGATGACACATACGCTCGCTTATTGCAACACACACTGATGATTTCGTGTGGGATTCACCCTGTCAAGGATACCGTGTTGCCAACTAAACTGCTGATGCTAGCCCTGGATGAAGCCGGCAGTCACTGCGGAGAACATTTCAGGCGCCCTGTGTAACATGACTAGTTTTTGCTATATTATATTCTGTTTCTTCACTAAACGCCAAAATCACCTATCGTAAATACCCATTTGGGATACGAGTGTCAACGGGGTAGTATGCTGTTACGTTTGAACTGTTGATAGGATAACTATAGTCGTGCAGGTAGGATATGACTCCGCTCCTGTAGCCTTGGTCTTTGTTGTCCTCTCCGTGGTGACATGTGCTCCTGTTATTACACTTAGCATTACTTGGTCAAGGTCAAACTGGCTGTGTACTGAGAAGTAGTTTGCTGGGATTTTCCACTTCAACTCAAGAAAAACGCTGGGATGTTACCTTCGTTACCAATCTTAACCTCAATTACAATTACACACGCTGTTGATCACTACAATAATATATGCTATCAGGCAAATGCTACACAATTCAAGTACACGGGGCTGATAACCAAAATGCCCAAGTTGATAAATTAAAAACAACAATACTATTGCAATAAATCTCAGTTCATTTTGAATCATAGGTCATAGCCCCCATGGAACCACGCCCCATTCATGGCACACTTGACTTTTTGTTGGATAAGCACTGTTGCGGCGGTTTTTGGAATGACGTGAAGGTATCCTTGATTGTCAGAACGACACCCATAGAGCCACCTGTGTGACAAAGTCTGAACCTAACATGGGATTCTGAAAGCATACAGATTGGCTGCGTGGCTCAGCCGTAACGATCTTGCATGCTGTTCCCAAGATAGCAGGATCTAATCCAGGTGCAGTCAGTTGGCATTTGAGGTTGTTAAATGCAAGGAAGCCGTGTCAGTAGATTTGCTGGTACATTAAAGAACCCCTTCGGGGCAAAATTCAGGAACCACGGCGTCTCTAAAAGCCGCTGTAGTTAAAAGGGACGTAAAACCAATAACATAACAATAAATATTAATAGTATCTCCTTGGAGCGGTCATATTAGTTAATTTATACTTGAAAATGTGACCGCAGACGGGATTTAAACCAGAATTTCTTGCTGCCGTACAGTGCGTATAGTCACTCTTACCAACTCGCCCACGTATTTATTTAGTTTGAAAGCACTATTTGGTACGAATGAAATGGGGTTTACTAAAACTAGAGCTATATTTGTAAGTGTCTGGCATCATTCAATATTCATGTGAAACAAAGAGCAACAGCAGCGATAAAAGCAATTTACCACATTTAACAGCCTCAAAAACTCTCAATAAAAACGGCTATGAAATTATTTAAAACAGCTATAGCACCAATAGCAACTTACGGTATCCACATAATTTGGGACAAACTAAAAGAAAGTGACCTATTAACATTAGAGAAAGTGGGTATCGGGAAGACAGCGCTGTCCAGACTGTCTTACGTCTTCACAAAAGAAATGTTCTACATAGAAGACATTAGACTGCAGATGCTACTGCCGCGTACCGAGGCCCATGAGAGTGCCTTTCAAATACTAAAAGAAAAGCAAAACGCTGTCTGGGATGATTTCTACTGAACTGTCACCGTAATGACTGACGAATGGAAACAGGCAAACTATGAGCTCCGACACATAATGACACGATATGCTACACATGGCTTTCACTACAATTTCTGCCAAAACAAGCAATTCCACCAACCAACTGAAGAATGTGTGTGTGATCTATGCAGTGAATGCTGTTATCGATATCACGCAAAATATTGACGACAAAGACATAATATCAATAAACCAATTGGGGTTGGAATAATGCACAGTAGGTTACTCAGTTTTGTATTTTGCACATAGTACGCTGTTTCAATAATAATATATTTGTAAGTGTCGCTAGACCAATTATCAGGCCTATCAGATACGCCCCACTAGCTGGTTTGCGCAGCACTGACACTCGAATCACCTTTCTGTTGCTTCCAAGCGACATGGGAATTGCGGGAAATGAGTTAGCGGATAAAGCTCGGTCAATGGAGGTACCCGCTAGAGATTTTTGCTCTCAGTCACGCAGTCAAGTACAGTCTTTCTGGGAGAGTCAATGGCTAGCTGACCCAAAGTCCAGAAAACTGAGAGCGATCAAGGGAATTATTCGCGTGTGGCGGAGCTCTTTCCGGTCACGGAGGGAGTTAGTTGTTGTGTAAACTAAGGATAGGTCAGGAAATATCCACCCAGGAGGGAAGACCGCCCACTTTGTTCCTTTGGAGCCATGATCACTGTGGCCCACATTTTAACCGAGTGTGTGCATCTTGCTGATTTACGAAGAAACTCGATGTTATATTAGCCGATGACGTGGTGGCCGCTGATCTCGTCATGCGTGGGCTTAGGCCAGCAATCTAAATTTTTAAGTGTACGTTTACTCAAAGACTTAAACCTTTTTTGAATTCTGAATATTTGTGTTCTGTAATTATTTGTTTATTATCATACTTAGGCTATTAGTTGTATTTAATTTAATTTATTTGACATATTATTCATACTTACGCGTCCACTATAAATCTGTGTTAAGAGTGGCTGATGATCTCACGGTTCCGTCCCTTAAAACTACTCTGAAATCTCTGCAGAGACACTGTGCCCGTTTAGTTTCTTACCAATCGACTGCGTGTCTGGTGTTAGTGTGCCGTAATACGCGTTCATGACTTATACACGTACTTATTAGGGGTTGTATATTGTCAGCCTATGATCTTAAAGTGTCTGTTCTGAACTAATGCTCTATCAATCTGAAGCCTTATGCTGTGACGTAACGTCGCCCCGAGGATGATATGCACCCTTCACAAGCAGAACTCGAGCAGAATTAATGGACTTGACAAAGAGCAAGAAAAAACTACTGTCAACTCGTATTCATCCGCTAAGAATTCATTAATTTTCTAACTCTCACTCTCCCTCTACCTGCTCATTTTTCTTCTCGACTTTAATCCTTAGAGAAAATCCGCCTGCTTGCTTTATTTTACGTGCCCTGCATTCGAGAAGCATTCAACCATTCTTCTGAATGTAGGGCAGGTTAACCTTTAACTAATGATGCGCAGTTTTTGTAGCTAAAGTACTGGCTTGGAATCCAAGACACCAGGAGCGTCTCCACAAGGTAAGCTTAGGGCGGCCCAAGCTCCGTACAAGGCGGCTTCGGTGGCGTAGTTGGTAGCAACTGAGGTTCTATGCCCAAGATCACGGGTTCAAACCCGGCCGAAGTCGTCGGATTTTTTAAGAGCGTTGAAAATCCCTCAGTATGCCTTCCTTCGGAGGGGAAGTAAAGCTGGCGGTTCTATGTCATAGATTTATGTCATGAAAAAGAACAATCCACTAATTACACCTGTGTGAAGCTAAATTATATAGGTTAAGAATGTAAACAATACTCTTAGGTTCCTACGTTCGTTGCCAAGAGCCGACTGTGGTGGCGTCTAGTAGCTAAGTTCTGAACTATTAGTCGTTGACGGTGCGTTTGGCGGCAAAAGTAGGAACTATTTGAAAAATTCAAAGTCTGCAGTCCTTACTTAAATAAAAAAAACAGATAACACACACTAATACAGTCATCACAATGAACACCGTTTATCAGACAGATTCTACACACACCCAAAGTACACGGGGCTACATGACCGCGTTGTCGCAGCCCCTAAACTGAGGAACCAACCAACCAAGCTACATACATTGAGACTATTTCCTTTCGGTTGTACCCCTGGATCAGGGGTGGCCAACCTATTTTGTACTTGGGCCAGTAAATTGATTATTTGGGAATATCACACCAAGTAATCAAAACATTAAAGTGAATTTCTCAGATATACTAGACATTTTGTAAAAGAAGCCTTGAATATCATAACCTCACAAGTCCAAGTTTTGACTAGACATTTTGTAAAAGAAGCCTTGAATATCATAACTGCACAAGTCCAAGTTTTGACGCTATGTGAGTTATATATAACACTGAATTCTTCTCGCTGAACTCTATCAGTTTATGTACAAATCAATCCAAGTTTCGAACAATCAGCCTATGTTATGACGTTAGTTACAAAACTTCACTAATGCAGGACTTGTGTTGTTACGGAAGTCGCCCAGCCATACAGGACTACTACGTATCTGAGCAACATAACAGCACAATGTGACCTGTTAGAAAGGTGTAAAATACAGATCAAACTCGATAACTACCAGCACACGTGGTTTTAAAAGTGAAACATTTCTCTTGAAAGGCAGCATTGAGATAGGTTAGTTGAAGAAGGCATATAAGACTCCCAGTCAAACTTTATAAAGCGAAAGATATTACAAAATACTTACTTTCAAAATCTTATGGACACATAGGGGCAGATTCAAAGTGTTAATGTTAATGTTGAAGAATTACTGTGCGACGTGTGGGACTCGGATTAAAATGTGGATATCATGCACTGAACCTATACGTTTTGCTGCGAAGTGTGGCTGGTGTAGAATCTCTTATCATTATTCAATAAAAAGTATTGCCATATTGCACTATTTTGTTTTTATAGTGTAGTTTACTTATTGTATGCACCGACAATCCACTTAATCCACTATTTTTTATCACTGGAACCTAAAAATTACATAGATGAGTTTCATAACAAAACAAGTCCACCATCTTATCTTATTATATAACTAGCAGAAGTACCCGCTCTGCAGTCACGGTCTCTGTCTTTGAGCTTTTGTTCCACTAATACAGACTTTACACTAAAATACACTTGGAAATTGTACAGGGATAGAAAGATGGTCTATAATCTATATAGACACCAGACGGGAGTCATTCGAGACGAAGGACATGAGAGCAAAGCTAGTACCGGTATTCAGAAAGGTGTAAGGCAAAGATGCAACATGTCATCCATACTTTTCAATTTAAACATTGAATAAGCAATGAAGGAAATTGAAAAACCAGTAGTTTCGTGAAGAACTATACAGCCTATTTTTATATATCCTACTCATGTTAATTGCCTCTGTCAACATACAACATTTTAGTTTGAAGGTTGTGATAGATTCGTAGATAATGAGAACCGTCTAAATATTGTGGATGGTCGCCAGGCTGGAATTTTATTTTTGTATTATTACATTAAGATTATTGTGTACGTGTGGTATTCAAACTTCAATCGCATGATTAGAACACAAGAAGTAACAAGGAGATTGTAAAATTTCGCACAGCTGCCATCTTGTGATTATGCAAACAATTGAAATAAATTAGATACCAGTGGATTAGCATTTGTATAAGCATTTAACGTGCAAAGTTTCACTGCACTTGGATTGTTAATTCGCGAGAAACGACCATTTAAATATGTATACTTCGTGACGCCGCCATGTTGGATTTGTGCTCACCAGGTTACTGAAAGTCCTATAGGTGAACATATGTTCATAGCCTCTATGAACATAAAAAAATCAGTTTGATTGCTATAAAAGATTCATAGATATTGAGAACCGTCTAAATATTTCGGATGCTCGCCATTTTGGATTGTTATATGTATAGGCCATAGAGTTGTGTATCATTCAAGGACAATTATTGCCTAGGTTCATTATTCTAACTTTCACTTCGATCGCATGATTAAGACACAAGAAATAAAAACTTAATTTTAAAATTTCGCACAGCCGCCTTCTTGAGGTTATGTAAACAATTGAACTAAATTAGATGCCAGTGCATTACAATATGTTGAATCATTTACTGTACCACATTTCACTGCGCTCAGAGAGTTACATCACGAGGAAAGTCTATTTAAAATGTTTCAACTTTGCTTGACCGCCATGTTCGTTTTGTACTTTATAGGTTTATGAGAGGTACATTGATAAACTTTTATCAGTACTCTTTATCACCGTACAAAATTTCAGGGTAATATCTGTAATAGTTTCGGAGATATAGAATGTCAGTGAAATATTTCGCACAGCCGCCATTTTGAGGTTATGTAAACAATTGAACTAAATTAGACTCCAGTGCATTACAATGTGTATAAACATTTGCTGTACCAAGATTCATTACGTTTGGATTGTTAAATCTCGAGAAAAGTCCATTTAAATGTCTCAAATTCGCTTGGCCGCTATGTTGGTTTTGTAGTCTCCAAGTTTTTGAAAGTCTCATAGATGAACTTTTAGTAGTGCCCTTTATTACCATGCATAATTTCACGGCGATATCGGTAATAGTTTCGGAGATATAGAATGCTGGTGAAATATTTCGCACAGCCGCCATGTTGGATTGGTGAGAGACAATAAAATTTGAAGGGCACGGTCGAGGTCGGCGAGAATAGTGCTATGATCTTACCGAGTTTTGTTGTAATCGCTCCAGCCGTTTAAAAATTATTAGGGGGACACACACACCTCAGACACAAACACACACGCACACACACACGGACAAAAGGTGTTCTCATAAGCCTATATTTTCATAAAATGAAAATAGGCTAATAATCAAAGTAGGAGTAAAATTTCAAGGAGAAATAATTTCAACTCTGAGATTTTCTGATGACATCGTCATCATAGCTGACTCACCAGAGGTATTGAATGAGTTTTTGAATGCTATGGACTCTGTCTTGAGGAAGAAATTCATTGTGAAAATCAATAAATGTAAAACAAAAATATTGGAATGCAGCCGAAAGAAATCTGAAACCCCTATGGAAGTCAAACTGGCAGGTGTAAACCTAAAGGAGGTAAGAGACTTCTGTTACATAGGAAGCAAAATAATCAGTGGTAAACGAAGCAAAGAACATATAACAAGTAGTTCCGTGAAGAACTATATAGCCTATTTTCACATATCCTACTTATGTTAATTTTCTCTAGCAACATACAAAATTTCAGTTTGATGCTGTAACAGATTCGTAAATATTGAGGACCGTCTAAATATTTCGGATGGTCACCATGTTGGATTTCTGTACATGTAGGCCTTAGAGATATGTACTATTACATGAAGATTATTGTGTAGGTGTATTAATCAAACTTCAATCGCATGATTAGGACGCAAGAAATAAAAACGAGGTTTTAAAATTTCACACAGCCGCCATCTTGTGGTTATCAAAACAACTGAAATTAATTAGATGCCAGTGGATTAAAATTTGTATAAGCAAATACCGTACTAAGTTTCACTGCGCTCGAATGGTTAAGTCGCGAGAAACGTCTATTTAAATATTTAAATTTCGTGTCATCACCATATTGTATTTGTGCTCACCAGGTTATTAAATGTCCAATAGGCGAATCTATGTTTATCTCCTCTATCAACATACAAAATTTCAGTTTGATTGCTGTTATAGATTAATAGATATTGAGAACCGTCTAAATCTTTCGGATGATCACCATGTTGGATTTTGGAGTTATGTACTATTAGATGAGGTTTATTGCGTAGGTTCATTATTCAAAAGTTGACTTCGATCGCTTGATTAAAATCTTGATTTTAAAATATCGTACAGCCACTGGTTATGTAAACAATTGAACAAAATTAGATGCCAGTCCATTACAATGTGTGTACTGTAAACGTTTGATGTACCAAATGTCACTGCGTTTGAATTGTTAAACCATGATAAAGGTCTATTTAAATATTTCAACTTCGCTAGGCCGCCATGTTCGTTTTGTAGTTAACAGGGTTTTGAAAGTCACATTATTGAAAACTTGTAGTAGTTCCCTTAATCACCGTACAAAATTTCAGAGTGATTTCAATTATAGTTTCGGAGATATAGAATGCCGTTGAAGAACCTCGCACAGCCGCCATGTTAAATTGGTGAGAAGTAATAGAATTTGAAGGGCACAGTTGAGGTCGGCTAAAATATTTCTTTGACCTTACCGAGTTTCATTGAAATCGCTCGAGCCGTTTAGATTTTATTAGAGGGGGGCACACACACGGATGCACACACACACGGGCAAAATGTGATCTCATAAGCCTATTTTTTCATAAATGAAAATAGGCTAAAAAGTAGGTTGGCTCTGGCACTGAATGCATTTTCAAAGAGAAGGAATCTTTTGACATCGAATTTAGATTTAGTCGTCATTTTTGAAATCCCACAGTATGTTTGGAGTGTGGCACTCAATGGTTGTGAAACATAAACTGTTGGCGCAGCAGATTAGAGGACAATAGAAGCGTTTGAAAGGTGGTGTTACAGGAGAATGATGAGGATCAGATGAGTAAACAAGAAGTTCCGTACGAACTAAAGAGCCTACTTTTCTTAAAATTTAAGATTCATGCCAATCTATAAGAATCTATCCAGAATAATGACGAAATTAAGTTCGTAATATCGAAATTTCTAATTAGTTCGAAATCTGTATACCTGACATAATGTAGCCTAATAGAGAACTACAGTTGGCAGCCCTGGTGACTGATAAATTTCTTAGTTCCATCTCTTAAGGTACAGAATACAAAATTTGGTTGAATTCAAATGGATAGCATGGACGTTACATGTAGTTAAACATTGGATCTAACAGCGCGCGTAAAATCATGTTGGCTACAATGACATACATGTATAGGTCAGAAATAATTTGAAATAATACGATCTATTGTTGTGTCAATTTTGAATGAAATCCAATAGTTAGTATAGAAGTTACATGCATTTTAAAATAGGGCCTATCAGCAGGCTTAGAATCATGTTGGCAGCACTGACGTATATAAGTTACTCAAAATTAATATAGAATGTCAGGTACTATACGTGTGCATAGTTTAAAGCTGTCGGCTTGCATACTTTCTGAAATATGGGTATTTGGATTTTAAAAAATGAGAGCATTTATTAACAGTTGGCAGCCCTGGTGGCTCTTAAGAATGCGCTCAGTCATATCTGTTTATGTACACATAGCACATACAAAATTTGGTTGAATTCCAATTGATAGTGTAGAAGTTATATGCATTTGAAATTGGACCTATCAGCAGGCTTATAATCATTTTGGCAAACTCTGCCATGTATAGCCTCCTGGAAATTAAACTGCAATATTATTATCTATACGTGTGCCAATTTTGAAATAGCCCCCATTCATACCTTCCAAGATATCCAACATGGAGTTCAAATTTCAATTGCGATTTTTCAGCAGTTGGTAGCACTGACATCATTTTCAAATATGGCCGTGAGATATTCAGGTATACATCTCTACTCCTACCAAATTTTTCTCGATTGCTGCAGCCGTTTAGGAGTTGATAGGGGGGGGGGGACTCACACACAGCCAGACAGACAGATGGAAGGACTGACAGACAGACAGACAGACACACATTTGCCCGATCTCATAAGTATACTTTTTCCTCATTTTTGCAAAATGTGAAAAGTAGGCTAACAAGAAGTTCCGTAGCGAACTAAAGAGCCTACTTTTCTGGAAATTTAAGATCTATGCCAATGATTAATCTACCCCTCTATCTACAATAATGCCGAAATTAAGTTGGTAATATCGAAATTTCTAATTAGTTCAAAATACTGTATACCTGGCATAATGTAGCCTAATAGAGAACTACAGTTGGCAGCCCTGGTGACTGAATATATTCTTAGTTCCATCTCTTAAGGTACAGAATACAAAATTTGGTTGAAGTCCAATGGAGAGCATGGACGTTACATGCAGTTAAACCTTGGCTCTAACAGCGCGCGTAAAATCATGTTGGCAACAATAACATACATGTATTGGTCAGAAATAATCTGAAATAATCTGATCTATTGTTGTGTCAATTTGGAATGAAATCCATTAGTTAGTATAGAAGTTACGTGCATTTTAAAATGGGATCTATCAGCAGGCTTAGAATCATGTTGGCAGCACTGACGTATATTAGTTACTCCAAATTAATCTAGAATGTCACGTGCTATACGTGTGCAAAGTTTAGAGCTATTTGCTTGCATACTTTCTGATATATTGATATTAGGGTAACAAAATAGAGACAGTATTTATTAACAGTTGGCAGGCATGGTTACTCTTAAGAATCGGCATATACATATCTGTTATGGTACACATAACACACACGAAATTTGGTTGAAATCCAAATTATAGTATAGAAGTTACATGTATTTAAAGTTGGACCTCTCAGCAGGCTTCGAGTTATGTTGGTAGCACTGACGTATATAAGTTACTTCAAATTAATATAGAATGTCAGGTACTATAAGTGTGCATAGTTTAAAGCTGTCGGCTTGCATACTTTCTGATATATTGGTATTTGGATAAAATAAATTGAGAGCATTTATTAACAGTTGGCAGCCCTGGTGGATCTTAAGAATACGTTCAGTCATGTATGTTTATGTACACATAGCACATACAAAATTTGGTTGAAATCCAATTGATAGTGTAGAAGTTATATGCATTTAAAATTTGGACCTATCAGCAGGCGTATATTCATTTTGGCAACACTGCGATATATGGCCTCCTGGAAATTAAACTGAAATATTATTATCTATACGTGTGCTAATTTTGAAATAGCTCCTATTCATACCTTTTCAGATATCCAACATGGAGCTCAAATTTCAATTGCGATTTTTCAGCAGTTGGTAGCACTGACATCATTTTCAAATATGGGCGTGAGCTATTCAGGTATAGATCTTTACTCCTACCAAATTTTGTTTCGATTGCTGCAGCCGTTTAGGAGTTGATAGGGGGGGGACACACACACAGCCAGACAGACAGACAGAAGGACAGACAGACACACATTTGCCCGATCTCATAAGTCTACTTTTTCCTCATTTTTGCAAAATGTGAAAAGTAGGCTAAAAATGAAGTGGTATTAAGACGAGTAGGAGAGGATATATGTTTTTGTGAGGCTGATTATGAAGAGAAGAGATAGGCTAGTAGAACACAATAATAAGACACCCAGGAATAGCATAGTTAGTTATAGAAAGAAAAGTCGAGGATAAAGACTGTAGGCGTATACCAAGGTCAGAATATGCTAATCAGATTGCCTCGTATCTAGCGTGTGGCATCTATCTAGGGATGCAAATATTAGCTTAGTACAGGAAGGCTAGGAGAACTGCATCAAACCAGTCAAAAAACTGAAGACTCAAACAGAATCCGAAGAATATAAAATAATTCTCAGCAAACTGAAGTAGCTATAATTTAAAGAGACAAATATTAGTAACATCATATATTCTTAATGCTTTGAACAATTAGTGTTCAAGCAAAGGGTTTAGGGAATAGTGTATTGTATGTGCAGTACGCTTTATCAATCGCTGCTTGCTTATTACGGACGTGATTTGAAACCAGCCACAAGCGTGTGTTGCTTACGTCAGCACGCATGTACAGTGCGTGAACGCAGACAGTCAGTAAAACATAGACCCTATTGATCCGTCTACCTGAGAGGTGGTTACCAACCACTGAAAGGTCGAGGGGAGAGGAAAGAGTAACGGGTCTATTAGCAAATTATATAAGCCACATCTTTCTGGGTTTCGATATAAGCCATTGTTAAAGAATGCATTCCAGTTGGTCAACACAAATTGTGCCCAATTACATTAGGCCCTAAACTGAAAGAAACAAGATATTATTACAAAATAACACGGTTTTATATACAAAAGAAAAAGTCCTCTCGGCATGCCGGAAGGCGGAGGTAGATTTCACCGGACAAACTTGGGGATAGGCGAAAATAGGCAGAATATGCAGGTTTTCGTAGAAGGATCAGACCTCATTTATTGCGAGAAGATATTTTATAATTGGAGCTTAATTAACTTTGTTTTTCGTCATTTTATGCTTATTTTAAACATTTTATTGTCTTATGGGAACGGTAACCTTCTTGTCATTTGGGGTCCATTTTTATACTTGTGGTCACACTGTCCTTATGCAAGGTTTCGACACTGATGTGTGACTATGTAACGGTCTGTTACTTCTTCACGCAAAATTATATCTCCCACAGAGATTTTGGTTGGTTGCTCAGTTTAGGGGCTGCGACAACGCGGTCATGTAACCCCGTGTATTAAGGGATGGCTGTATTAGTCTGTAATTCAGGTAAGGACTGCAGACGGTCAATTTCAAGAAGTAGTTCCTAATGTTGGTACCAGGTACTACCGTCAACGACACCTAGCTGTGAACTTGGCTACTAGATGCCAACGCAACCAGCAACTCGCAACGAACGTTGGAACTTCCCCTCCAAAGGAAAGCATACTGAGGTATTTTTAGCGTTCTTAGAAAATCCGACGACTTCGGCCGGCTTTGAACTCGCGACCTTGGGCATAGACATTCAGCATGCTACCAGTTACGTCACCGAAGCCGCTTCACACTTAGTCAGATGCAAATCTGAATCTGATCTGGTGCAAGTGCGTTATCTTGGCAACGTCTGATCGCTCATCCCTCATCAATTTAGTAGTGTTGCCATGGCAACCACTGATAGCTCTTGGCATTTTCTTATAATTCCGAAATTATTTTTCTCATCCCTTGGCATAATGGTGGGTCATATCAAAAATTCTTTCAGACGAAAGTTTTAGGTAATTATTAGGGGAATATTGTCCATTTTGTACGGTTTTGATATTGTGCCTATTAAGAGAGATATGATTAATGTTTCCCGAAAAACCCACATTTTCCCACCCCTTTGGTCAATGGTTGGTGCTATAAAAAACTCTTTAAACATAAATTTTTGGGCTTTATCCGACACATAGTATGAACGATGAACGGATTCGATATGTAACATATTAAGAGAGCTATAGCAATATTTCACTTTTTCGAAAAAGCCCCCCATTTTCACCCCCTTCAACCGATTTAGCCCAGTAACGAACTCGACCGAATTCTTATAGGTATACATATTCGGTAAAACATTCAAAGTGATTGGTGCAAAATTACGGCAGTTATCGTGTCCACCTATGTACATACATAAATTATATATAAACTTTTGAACTGACGGTGGTTTTGGGGTCTGAGGGATATGAAACGTGAAGATATGTCGAAATTTTCCGGAAGTCGAAACATGGTACCCATTGCAATAGTTAGCTTTCTAATGAAATCTACCTCTGGTTGGTTCCTCAGTTCAGGGGCTGCGACAACGCGGTCATCTAACCCCGTGTACTTTGGGTGAGTGTAGAATCTGTCTGATAAACGGTGTGAATTGTAATGGCTGTATTTGTCTTAATTCAGGTAAGGACTGCAGAGGTCAATTTCAAGCAGTAGTTCCTAATGTTGCTACCAGGTACTACCGTCAACGACACCTAGCTGTGAACTTGGCTACTAGATGCCACCCCAACCAGCAACTCGCAACGAACGTAGGAACTTTCCCTCCAAAGGAAAGCATACTGAGGGATTTTAGCGCTCTTAGGAAATCCGACGACTTCGGCCGGCTTTGAAACCGCGACCTTGGGCATAGACATTCAGCATGCTACCAGTTACGTCACCGAAGCCGCTTCCCACTTAGTCAGATGGAAATACTGAATCTGATCTCGTGCAAGTGCGTTGTCATGGCAACAATGATGGCTCATCCCTAATCAATTTAGTAGTGTTGCCATGGCAACCACTGATAGCTCTTGGCATTTTCTTATAATTCCGAAATCATTTTTCTCATCCCTTGGCGTAATGGTGGGTCATATCAAAAATTCTTTCAGACAAAAGTTTTAGGTAATTATTAGGGGAATATTGTCCATTTTGTACGGTTTTGATATTGTGCCTATTAAGAGAGATATGATTAATGTTTCCCGAAAAACCCACTTTTTCCCACCCCTTTGGTCAATGGTTGGTGCTATAAAAAAAACTCTTCAAACATAAATTTTTGGGCTTTATCCGACACATAGTATTAACGTTGAACGGATTCGATATGTAACATATTAAGAGAGTTATAGCAATATTTCACTTTTTCGAAAAGAGCCCCCCATTTTCACCATTTTCGACCGATTTAGCCCAGTAACGAACTCGACCGAGATTTTATATTTATACATATTCGGTAAAAAATTCAAAGTGATTGGTGCAAAATTACGGCAGTTATCGTGTCCACAAGAAACTGATATACATATACAGGGTCTTTCATATAAAGCAAGAACGGCAGTCTTGTTATTCGGTGGTGCGCCAAGGCGCCCTACTTTAAGCGTGTGTACAATACTGGATGAAATATTACCTTATAAAAGATGTTGGAAGTGTCGTCCTTCCTGGGTTATACAGGCATTGTATCTGGTAACCACATTCTGGCTGACGCGAGTGAGTTCTGTTACTGTAATATTTCTGATTTTTAATTTTATGCTTATTTACAATTACGTGAATCTGTGCTAGTGAAGGAAACTGCTGAACAACTGAATCATGTACCCGCCAAGCCGACTCGTACTTAAAATAAGTTTTACATACAAAAATACGATGTTGTAATGATAACTGTAGTTCCGCCACTTAAATAACAATAACTAATGATAACTGTCTCATGTTAAGATCTGAGGTTTCGACTGGCGACTGAACACCTGCACGTTTATTGCAAGTGTTATGCGTGCGCTTTCAATACTATAGCAGGGGACCGTGGCAGGCCACAAGCCCGGCCAAGGCCACTAGAGCAGCGGTTAACAAAGCTGCCGCTCACCGTTCTTACTTTATATGAAAGACCCTGTATATATACATATATATATATATATACATAAATTATATATAAACTTTTGAACTGACGGTGGTTTTGGGGTCTGGGGGATGTGAAACGCGAAGATATATCGAAATTTTCCGGAAGTCGATACATGGGACCCATTGCAATAGTTAGCTTTCTAATGAAATCTACCTAATTCAATGACATGTTTCGAACGTCAAGCGTTCATCTTCAGATCATGTTCACTTAGGCTTAGTTGATGTGCGATGTTTATGAATTACACTTATGCACAAATATAAGTTGCGTTCCAAAAGTAACGAGCCGGAAGCTCTAATGCGCAAACCGGTGACGACATTGGCTAATCGTGGCGTGTGTAACGAGGTGTGGTTCCGACCAGAGCGTGGAAGGTCACAGCCCGTCGCTAGAGAGCACGCGTGCACGTCACGTGACGATACAAAACGAACAGCAGCATGCTTCAATCGTCCAACGCTACCAGTCGCATTGCAAACATTGACATGGAGGCGTCAAACGAAGAGCAAAGAGGTGTTGTTCGGTTACTGACAGCGAAAGGGGTAGGGGGAACGGACATTCATCGCCGAATGTCACAAGTGTATGGCGAACACTGCATGTCCCTTGCAAGGGTCAAGGCGTGGCACAAGCACTTCAGGGAAGGACGGGTGTCGTTAGCCGATGATACCCGGTCTGGGGCACCCCCTGCATTACCGGTGACAACGTCCAGCTGGTTGATGCACTCATTACCCAGGACCGCCGAGTGACAGTGAACGCCATAGCCACCCTGGTCGGATTGAGAGTCGGAAGTGTGCACAACATCATGAAGGAACGACTGCACTTGCGGAAAGTGTGTGCCAAATGGGTGCCCCACAGTCTTCAACCTGATCAGGAAGCATGTCGAATGGCCTACTCTCATGGTCTTGGTTGGACGATTGATGCATGTTGCTGCTCGCTTTGTATCGTCACGTGATGTGCACACGTGCCCTCTAGCGACGGGCTGTGACCTTCCACCCTCTGGTCGGAACCACACGTCGTTACACACGCCACGATTAGCCAATGTCGTCACCGGTCTGCGCATTACAGCCTCCCACTCGTTACTTTTTGAACGCACCTTATATATACCAGGTAAATCAGCTGACCCTAGCAATATTGTTTTATGCAGCCCATTTAGCGTTGTTATCAGGAAGGTTAATATTTCTCTGCTTCCATCCCGTATGGTACTAATGCACTTCAAGAATATCCCGCAAACGATACTGAACACTATTGTTTACCTCGATGTGACTACAGACTAATATGAGGGAAAAGTAATCGTGTTAAGTACGGTATCGGTTGTTGGATATGTTTGCAATGTATTTGTACGTTATGGGATGCAAGCAGAGAAATATCGACCTTCCTGATAACAGGTGTTAGTCGGGATGTATAAAACAATATTATTAGGGGCAGCTGATTCACCTGGTATACTGTACAATGTTTTAATTACATACGTTTGTAAAAACTTTTGTAAAGAGTCAAACTTCACTTCTGTGGTTGTTGCGTTATTATTATTAAAAAAAGATACGAGCCTTACAGTAGTCGCATATGATGTGTAACATCAGACATGTTATCCTACACGTATACTGCACAGCTTGGACATTCTTAAAATGTTAATTTACACTCCATTTTCATATTGGTACTATGATGAATGTGTAGATTGAATTGGAGATATGCTACTGTCACATTTGTGGCGCAGCGGTCAAGCTGTTAGTCTCTCGCCAAGGTAGACCGGGTTTGATTCCCGGTCAATACATGTGAGATTTTCGAATTGAAATGCCATGTCCTATGGTTCGCATTCCACGTAAACGGGAGGTACCGTGGATCATGATGGTGAGATTAACGGACACGCAAAACTACAAGCTTCCTTCCTTCCTTTTACATTAATAATTCATAATAACAAAGTGACACACAACGTCGACAGTTCTCTCAAATACTGTGAGCACATTCCTCAGTAACTATAACATTCATTATTCTCAAGGCTCTCATACAGTTCATCGTAAACAATCAAAACATGGCTTCCTACAATCATGGAATGACCTAGTTTCACATATGATGAAAATACAGCTTTTATTCCTCTTATATAACAACATTCTGTTATGCATTTAATATTTGACTACTCACCCACAGCTTGACAATAATGCCGCTTACTTAAATGTCATTTGTCGTCTTTGTCCTACCACATATGATATTCAACCTTGAACGTGAAGCTTCATAAACTGCTCAATGACAAATGAAAGTCGGTGAAACATTTGCCACTGTGCTCGTCAAACCAGTGACTGCTAAATGCACTGCCTACTGTTTTGCCATAACATTCTCGCGCTACAGAGCACACACTGCCTTGTTTCCAATACACACATTTTCAATTGTACATCCAGCTGGCAGTGCGTCTTCACTTCCGTCCGATCCACTTCCGTTCGATCCACTTCCGCCCGATTCACTTCCGTCCCATTTTTATGGCAGTGCATCTTCACTTCCGTCCGATCCACTTCCGTTCGATCCACTCCCGCCCAATTCACTTCCGTCCCAAATTTTCAAAATCACTCCCACAAAACTATCCAGCAACCGAGCGGAAAAATGTTACACATCAATAATCACTATATCTGCTTTTGGATTTGAAAGGATCAGCTGCCAGGCATTTCGTGGTTGCCTGGCGTTACCCAGGGTACGCCCGATTGCTTCCTTGTTCCATTAGACAATCTTCGGGGATATACTCCTCCAAGACATAGATTGAAATCTAGTAAGATCTTTTTACGGTCATCATCTCCACTTACCACATCCTCCAACAAAGCCAGAGAAGAACTGTGGGTAGCCGAAATCAATCATCTTCCAACAGGGGTAACACCAGCAGAATGCTTACCAGCCGGACACATCTTAGACTGGACCACTTGGAAATCATTAAACAGATTACGAGCAGGTGTTGGCAAAACTAAGGATAACCTAATAAAATGGGGATTCCTACAAGAATCAACACTTTGTGATTGTGGAGAGTTACAGACAACAAAGCATCTGTGTCAGTGCTTATGCTGCCCTGATTCTTGCAGTGAGGAGCAGCAGTTTAAGGCACAAGAAAATGCAACAGCAGTTGCTCATTTCTGGGCAAAGACAGTTTGATTATATGTATATCATATATATTATTTCAGTAGTATGCATCCCTCCTGCGGCGCTCACAAGTGATCGATCGTGAAAAATGAGCATTCAAATGAAAGAGAATATACATTACCAGTGACGCATTGCACTCTAATTTCATAATTATCTATAATTTCTTTAAAAAATTACTTTAAAAAAACTGTACGAAGTGTGCGATTTGCAAAACAACGTTGATGTAGGAAAATACGCTCCATAATTGCTGTCCACGGGCCACTGTGACGCCTGTTTCAAGTCATATTAACATTCTGAGGTCTTTCCTTCGTCCTGAAATGTAAATAGCTTTCTATAATCATTTGGTTGAAATAAAAACCTAACATTTCTCCTTAAGTGTATCATTATAAACCTACTGGGGAATGTGTGGTTTATGAACATGCGAGATTTCTCGCACGGGTCCGCTAGTCTGTATAATTCCATGTTTTTCCTTTACTTTTTTATGTGCAATATTATTTATTTGCCTCTGATTCGAGTAAATATAAAATAAATATTATTATTAATGTAGTTTAAGTATGTTAGCCTCTGCTCAATTGAATTATTATTGTGAATAACTTCAGGAATGATGTTGTTTATACTGTTTTGTTATTATTATGTTCTAAATCAACCAGTCATATTTAAACTAGTGGCCTAATTTTATTGTTATATCTCGTGTGGCGAATACACAAATGATACACTGCACTAGATTGGAATAAGGATATGTCAACTTATCTGGTTTTAGAAACTTGTGTCCTTTCAGGTTAGGACAAGTAAATACTTGTCTCCGGCCTAATGTAATTGGGCACTATTTGTATTGACTAACTGGAAACCTTTCTTTGACAGAACTAGGAAACACTGAAAGATGGCTTCTATCACTTGAATTATATAAATTTTATTGGAGCTGAAAAGCCATTAATTACAAAATTTAGAAATACGGATATGACTTGATTATTCTCTACTATTGTCTTTGCAATATTCACTGAGTGATTTTGTTCTTTTGCTTACACAACATAAAGTGATAATATTCACATTTCTGGTGACACAAAACACGTATACATTGATCATTTGCGTGGTAGAATTGTTTGGCTGTGCATAACTTATCGTAAAAACCATGTATGGCAAGCCTAATACAGGCATTACTTTGCGTTTGGTTTGTTTTTGTCCAATTTCTGTTTATCACAGCATCAGTTCCTAAAAATTCTTCAATTATTTCTTCTTGCTTTCTTTTTCGTCTGGCCAGGTGCTGGCTGCGATGGCATCTAGCAGCCAAGTCCGCAACTTGGTGTCGTGGACGGTAGCATTTGGTAGAAAAAGTACGAACTAGGAAAATTTATCGTCTGCAGTCCTTACCCGAATCACACATAACACACACTAACACAGCCATCACAATTAACACCGGTTATCAGACAGATTACACACACCCAAAGTACACGGGGCTACATGACCGCCTTGTATCAACCCCTAAGCTAAGGAACCAACCAACCATCATAGACCTAAATCTCCTTGTTAAAATTAACAAATTCATAAGCCATTTTACCGGAACAACTCAAGTTAGGGTAAGGGGATTTCTACAGTATTGATTTATATTTTACTTTACATGATATGTCTTATTTGCAGATGTATTTAGTAAAAGCATAAGAAATACGGTACATATTTTAAATCCGGTGGTTTTTAGCCTGTTTTCAATTTTGAAAAAATAGGCTTATGAGATCACCTTTTGTCCGTGTGTGTGTGCGTGTGTGTGTGTGTGTGTGATTCGTGTGTGTGTCCCCCCCTAATAAAATCGAAACGGCTGGAGCGTTTTCAATGAAACTCGGGAAGTTCATAGCACTATTCCCGGCGACCTCGACCGTGCCCTTCAAATTTTGTTACGTCTCTCCAATCCAACATGGCGGCTGTGCGAAATATTTCACTAGCATTCGATATCTCCGAAACTATTACGGATATCGCCCTGAAATTGTGTACGGTGATAAAGGGCACTACTAGAAGTTCACCTATGAGACTTTTGAAAACCTGGTGACTACAAAACCAACATGGCGGCCAAGCGAAGTTGAGATATTTAAATAGACTTTTCTCGCGATTTAACTATCTAAATGTAATGAAACTTGGTACAGCAAATGTTTATACACATTGTAATGCACTGGAGTCTAATTTAGTTCAATTGTTTACATAACCTCAAAATGGCGGCTGTGCGAAATATTTCACTGACATTCTATATCTCCGAAACTATTACTGATATCACCCTGCAATTTTGTACGGTGATAAAGTATACTGATACAGGTATACCTATGTATATTTCATAAACCTGTAAAGTACGAAACGAACATGGCGACCAAGCGAATTTAAAATATTTTAATAGACTTTTCTCGTGATTTAACTCTCTGAGCGGAGTGAAATGTGGTACAGTAATTGATTTTGCAGATTGTAATGCACTGCCATCTAATTTAATTCAATTGCTTACATAACCTCAAGATGGCGGCTGTGCGAAATTTTAAAATTAAGTTTTAATTTCTTGTGTCGTAATCATGCGATCGAAGTGAAAGTTTGAATAATGAACCTAGGCAATAATTGTCCTTGAATGGTACATAACTCTATGGCCTATACACATAACACTCCTTAATGGTGAGCTCCCGAAATATTTAGACGGTTCACAATATCTATGAATTTTTACAGCAACCAAACTGAATTTTTTAATGTTCATAGAGACTATGAACATATGTTCACCTATAGGACTTTCAGGAACCTGGTGAGCACAAATCCAACATGGCGGCGACGCGAAGTATAAATATTTAAATGGACGTTTCTCGCGAATTAACTATCCGAGTGCCGTGAAACGTTGCACGTTAAATGCTTATACAAATGTTGATCCACTGGCATCTAATTTATTTCAATGGTTTGTATTATCACAAGATGGCTGCTGTGCGTAATTTTAAAATCTCGTTTTTACTTCTTGTTGTCTAATCATGCGATTGAAGTTTGAATACCACACGTACACAATAATTTTAATGTAATAGTACAAAAATTAAAATCCAACCTGGCGACCATCTGAAATATTTAGACGGTTCTCAATATCTACGAATCTGTTACAGCAATTAAACTGAAATTTTGTATGTTGATTGTGGCAGTTAACATAAGTAGGATATATGAAAATAGGCTGTATAGTTCTTCACGGAACTACTTGTTTCATGTCAAATTATGTATATTTCCTCCAGTGATATCAATTGCCATTCCTTCACTATTGTGGATAACAGTAGTGGAGTAGGGGGGGTTCTAACCCACCCGGCGTTGCTCGGGCGGCGTCCATGTTAAATCATTAACATCTGGCCAACCCATGGTCCGATTTCGACAAATGAGGTGTCGTTGGACTCGGGTTGACGCCCTGTTTCCAATGGATCACTCATTTCAACCCCTAAATAAAACCTACCCCTACTAAGGGGTGAAATTGTAATTTTTTTGTGAAAGTCTCTTTTCATATGCGACATGTATAAGGTGCGCTGCTAAAATGAACTTAAACGTTGTTGCTCATATAGCGCATGCGTTTTGCTGGATGCCGCTATGAATCAACATTTTTGCTATGTTTTTTACGCATGCGCACTTGGGATTTTTGTAAGAGGGCGAGCTCTTTGAAAAAATGATTTATAAGAAGGGGTTTTGGTGGCGAGGAGAGAACCAGATAGTCGCCTACTTTCCTACGAAGTTTGCCGATATCTATCGAACGCGAGGTCGGATTTGGACGTGTGACGTGTCAAATCGCTTGTCTCGAAGCCCTATATATGTTATTCATAGGTTAAAGTTTTGAGAATGCTGGAAACAGGTTTTTGGGGGTAAAACCATGATTTTAGTTTTTATTTTCGATATCTCACGAATGCATGGTTGGATTTGGTCCTATGACGTGTCAAATGGCTTGTCTCGAAACCCTCTTTATTTTGGTAATAGGTTAAAGTTTTTGACAATGAGGGAAACAGAATTTTTTGGTGTAAAACTGTGATTTTAGACTTTCTGTTATATCTCACAAACCAATAACGCCAGAGACGTATACGAGGGGTCGTAGGACTCGGGGTGACCCCACCCCCCACCCCACTCTACTCCCCCTTTCGAATATAGTATTTATGTTTAAAAAAATTGCGAAATGGTCTAACGACACTTTTGTTGAAAACATTTTAGTTTTTAAAACAATTTTTTTAAATCTGTCTAAAATGTTCATGAAGAGTGGTTGTAGATAGAAAGAGACGATACCACTGGGCACGTGTTTCAACGAGGCTATTACTGGCCACGGTGGTGATATACCAATACAGTATTCGCTATTTCGATGAGACGGCGGGCCGAGGGTTCGTTTTCCGATTTTTCCTATGATGGAATTCCTAATTCCTAAACCCCCTGAAGGGGGTCTTTAACATGTAAACGATTATGAGTGACATGACAAATGATAATTCCTTTATCAGATGAAGTTGGCTTTAGATAGAACAAACAGAACTTGGTTATATGTTGCTTGAAGTGAGTATAGAAAACAAACTTGCTGGGGCAGACTGACAGGATGTGGATGATATTTGAGCTTATTGGAATGCATTGACTTGACTTGACAACAGGGCAATGAAAAACGCACAGAGATGCTGAGGACACTTGAAGGTCAAACGATATGGCAACCATGGTGGGAGGGGGAAGCGAGGATGATGTCACCGATCATGTTCAATGTTCAATGGATGAATTTATATTTTGCGAAGCATTGTTCGGAGAGGGTCATGTGACGACTTGTTTTAAAGGTATTTATTTTTCTGATCTTTCCTATGGTGGACTCATTGATTGAAATAATCCAAAACTGCTAGGGCATGGCCTTGAGATTTTATAAACTGATAATGTGATTTTGACATACAAGGTCCCCCCAGAACTTGACATGATGTCATTCTTTTTATGGCTTTTGAATGACAACATAAGCCATCAACATAAGCCACCAACATAAGCCACCAACATAAGTCATCAACATAAGCCACCAACATAAGCCACCAATATAAGCCACCAACATAAGCCACCAACATAAGCCACCATCATAAGCCATCAACATAAGCCACCAATATAAGTCACCAACATAAGCCACCAACATAAGCCACCAATATAAGCTTCCAACATAAGCTACCAACTTAAGCCGTCAACATAAGCCACCAATATAAGCCACCAACATAATCCACCAGCATAAGCCATCAATATAAGCCATCAATATAAGCCACCAACATAAGCCACCAACATAAGCCATCAACACAAGCCACCAATGTAAGCCTCCAACATAAGCCATCAACATAAGCCACCAATATAAGCCACCAACATAAGCCACCAACATAAGCCACCAATATAAGCCACCAACATAAGCCACCAACATAAGCCATCAACATAAGCCACCAACATAAGCCATCAACATAAGCCACCAACATAAGCCACCGACATAAGCCAGCAATGTAAGCCACCAACATAAGCCATCAACATAAGCCACCAATATAAGCCACCAATATAAGCCACCAACATAAGCCACCATCATGAGCCATCAACATAAGCCACCAACATAAGCCATCAACATAAGCCACCAATATAAGCCACCAACATAATCCACCAGCATAAGCCACCAACATAAGTCATCAATATAAGCCACCAACATAAGCCACCAACATAAGCCATCAACATAAGCCACCAATGTAAGCCACCAACATAAGCCATCAACATAAGCCACCAATATAAGCCACCAACATAAGCCACCAACATAAGCCACCAATATAAGCCACCAACATAAGCCATCAACATAAGCCACCAATATAAGTCACCAACATAAGCCACCAGCATTAGCCACCAACATAAGCCACCAACATCATCCTATATAAAACGTCAACACAAAATCACACTCTCACCATAATTGTTCTGACCTTTGTAGTAGGTAGATCAACTTTACAAGTTAGTTACTACTATGGAATATACTATAACCAATAAAGGCAAACCACGTGCGCTGTATCATGGCTACTCCTATAACTATAAGCGGCAAAATGTGAATGGAATCATATTTTGGCAGTGCTCAAAACAAAGGACAACAAAATGTTTAGGTCATCTAAAAAGTAAGAATGGTAAGGTCTTAAGTGTGGGGAATCATCAATGTAGTGTACCAGATAAAACACTGTTGCTGTCAACAAAATGTCATGAAAATGCTAAAAAGCAAGTTCAAGAAAATGATATTGCTGCTCAAGATAGTGCATTGTTTGTTGAAAAGCAATTATCATCTCCTCAAAAAGTCATGTTAGGACAGTTGTCAACGTTCAAAAAACCCTTAACACCATCAAAAGCAACACAGACTCTTCAACAGGTCCCATCTGAAAAGGAAAAAAAGGAATTGGATAGTTCTAGTGATGTTGAGGATGATGATGTTGGTGACAATGACTAAAATAATTATGATGATAACATTTATAATGATGATGATGGAAAAGAAGAGGATGAGGGTTTAAAGTCTATAAAACCATTGCGGCTTCCCCAGTTTTTAAGAACAAGAGTACCTGGAGAAAGTTATAAAAAGATCTACAACAAGCGTTGTGTTTAAAATCTATATCAAACAATGATAAAAAAGACAAAAAGTTGTATTCAGTGTGTAACTATTGTAAAAAAAACTAAATGAATAAAATATTGTATGGGTTTTGGCTGTTTTTCTTAATTGCTATCCCCATGTCCCTCTATTAATGCAATTGTTAACCATCAACAGTCTCTGACTATGTTCATAAAGAGAGTGCCTTAAACAATACACTCTGTCTATGGTTTGTGTAGCGAGTATCATAATAATTCAGTGTGTACAAGCCATGTTAAGGCAATAGTTATGTCAGGTAAGGGATTCGAACCCTTGCTTCCTTTTACAGGAAATTAATTTGATCTTAAGTCAAACACCTTAACAACTCGGCCAACCTGACAGTTACCAATTTAATTAGTCTTGTGGACTTGAGTGTTTACAAAACCTTTCCCAGTATACATTGACTAAACCACTTGCTTGTTTTGAAATATAGATTTCGTTTTGTTTTACCATAACATGGCAGTTATGAGTATTGTGAACTGGGTGTTCAATATAGGGTTAAAGGCATTTTAAAATAATTTTAGAAAAGCTCTTAGGTATCATGTTATGGGTTTTAGTAATGCATTACTGTTCATTGACTAACATTTACCGTTACACAACATTATTTTGGTGAGTTTACATGTTGTTGTTTGAGTCTTTAGTCGTTTGACTGGTTTGCTGCAAATCTCAATGCCCCTGTCCCGAGATAATCGTTTCCTCTCTATATAGCTACCACATCCTACAATCAAGACTATCTGTTTAACATATTCTAACCTTGGTCTCCCCCTACAAGCTCTTGGGTTCAATTCCTAGCTTAAACACAAAATTTTAAAAGTGGTATGAGGACTAAAACAAGTATACTCAGTCTCGGGTGGTCCAAAATAAGTAGGCACTGTGTGTGTTTTTTTTTAAATAATGATAGCCATTTGTTCAATTTCACATTTCACACATTGCAATTTGTCAATTTTCCATTTGCATTTTTTAAAATGACAGTTTGATGTTTTTTTCAATTTCATGATATGGAAACATGGATTTTCCTTTTTCATATTTACACATTTGTCAATTTCCCATTTATATATATATATATTTTAAATGTTCGTTTAAGGTTTTTAAATTTTGTCTATATGGAAACATGGATTTTCCATTTTGCTGTTTACACATTTTTTTATTCATTTTGTGTCTGTTGAAAAACGATATTTCCGAAACAAGATTTTTTATTTTTCATTTTGTGTTTTTGTAAATGATCTTAATGTGAGTGCTTGACCATGACACTAGTACAGTCTGTCTATGTGTGTTAGCGGAACCGTAGAGGCTTATTACTACTCCAAGTAAGAATGTTTTACAAAATAACGGCTATCTACCACTGTATTTGAAAAACAAAATATTGAAAAAAAAAATACTATTTACCATTCATATATAAGTGTTAATTCTCCCTCTCCCCACCCTACCTCTCCGTATTTTCTCTGGTCAAACAATCAATGCTACCCATACATACACAAGCTTTCTATCTCTCTCTATATATATATATGTTTTCTCTGTTCCACAAGATAAAAATTATGGTTGCTGGATTGTATCCTGCACTGTTTATGCGACATACCATTGCCAGTTCATAAAACCGTTAGGTACTTCTCTACACATAGCGATTTTACCACTGCTCTACCTACGCCTTTTGCTTGTTTGGCTTTCTTACAGGCTAGTATGCGATAGGCAGCATTAACTGTATATCAAACCCAGTCCACCTTTGTATTTGTAATCTAAGTAATAATTTGAAAAAAAAAGACAAGTGTAATTAGTTTTAAACATTATCTCTGCTTTTTTGTTTGTAAATTTGTTTATGACATGTATATTAACCTAAAATCAAACCCTAGTCTACCTTAGTGAAAGGCTAACAGTTTGACCACTGCGTCACCATACCCTTCTTTCTTAGTTTGATTCGTTCTAGGCCTTAGAGCTAGAAATCGAGTTATGTTCTCCAATGCAAGAGGCACATGTGCTCACCACTATAGCATGTAATGGTTAGCTGGTAACATTAGACAACCGAAAATGATTGTATTTCTGTTAGCCAAGCATTTCTGTCATTTGCCTACTGGGTGAGCACTGCCAGCAAGACAGTTTAGGTTAGAACAAGCGAGTGTGTGTATAGATTATTAGCCTCAAGTATTTAAAGCTTGTTGTGTGTAGCTACCATCTTGCTCAGTAACCACTGAGTAAGATTTAACAGTCAACTCATAAAAACAGCATAGGATAGTTGTGTGTGTGGTTCATGTACTTGGGAATATGCATTAGCACCATGCGCTAGCTTTACCTTACCCTCTAAAGGTAGAGCGTTATCCCTTCCTTTGGCCATTGCATTCCCCCACAAGTTTTACACTTAAGCTCTTGGCTTGTTCTTGATTAGGTTTGGTTTGCTTTAGGCTTGGTTTGGTTCAGTTGGGTTTGATTCGACTTGGTTCAGTTTAGTTTAATGTAGTCACCATTTTTTAGCCTACTTTTCACATTTTGCAAAAATGAGGAAAAAGTAGTCTTATGAGATCGTTCCGGGAAAATGTGTGTCTGTCTGTCTGTCCTTCTGTCTGTCTGTCTGTCTGGCTGATTGTGTGCCCCCCCCCTATCAACTCCTAAACGGCTGGAGCAATCGAAAAAACATTTGGTAGGAGTAAAGATCTATACCTGAATATCTCACGGCCATATTTGAAAATGATGTCAGTGCTACCAACTGCTGAAAAATCGCAATTGAAATTTGAGCTCCATGTTGGATATCTTGGAAGGAATGAATGGGAGCTATTTCAAAATAGGCACACATATAGATAATAATATTGCAGTTTAATTTCCAGAAGGCCATACATGGCAGTGTTGCCAAAATGATTATAAGCCTACTGATAGGTCCAATATTTAAATGCATATAACTTCTACACTATCAATTGGAATTCAACCAAATGTTGTATGTTGTATGTGTACATAACCAGATATGACTGAACGTATTCTTATGAACCACCAGTGCTGCCAACTGTTAAAAAATGCTCTTAATTTCTTTTATCCAAATACCAATATATATAAGAAAGTATGCAAGGCGACAGCTTTAAACTATGCACACGTATAGTACATGACATTCTATATTAATTTGGAGTAACTTATATACGTCAGTGCTACCAACATGATTCTAAGCCTGCTGAGAGGTCCAACTTTAAATACATCTAACTTCCATATTATCATTTGGATTTCAACCAAATTTCGTATGTGCTATGTGTACCACAACAGCTATGACTATGCGTATTATTAAGAGTAACCAGGGCTGCCAACTGTTAATAAATGCTGTCTCTATTTTTGTTACCCAATATCAATATATCAGAAAGAATGCAAGCCAATAGCTCTAAACCTTGCACACGTATAGTACCTGGCATTTTAGATTACTTTGGAGTTACTAATATACGTCAGTGCTGCCAACATGATTCTAAGCCTGCTGATAAGTCCAATTTTAAAATGCATGTAACTTCTATACTAACTAATGGATTTCATTCAAAATTGGCACAACAATAGATCATATTATTTCAGATTATTTCTGACCAATACATGCATGACACTGTTGCCAAAATGATTTTACGCGCGCTGTTAGATCCAATGTTTAACTGCATGTAACGTCCATGCTATTCATTGGACTCCAACCAAATTTTGTATTCTGTACCTTAAGAGATGGAACTAAGAATATATTCAGTCACCAGGGCTGCCAAAAGTAGTTCTCTATTAGGCTACATTATGCCAGGTATACAGTATTTCGAACTATTAGAAATTTCGATATTACCAACTTAATTTCGTCATTATTCTAGATAGATCCATATCGATTAATCATTGGCATGTATCTTAAATTTTAAGAAAAGTAGGCTCTTTAGTTCGTCACGGAACTTCTTGTTTCTTTTTAGCTACACTCTTTATCCAATTAATTAATGATAGTCTACTCTTAATCCTTGAATCGATAAATTGAATTTTGTGTACACCGTTTGTCAAGCCATGCCTACAACCTATACTCCCTATGTACTACAGTCAGATCTGAAAACAAGTTCCAATGGTCAAGGACGTGTCAGTCACCATACATGTAGCCTACAATAATTATTTCTTTACCTAGCTAGGTTTCGTCACTCACAGTACATATCTTACATTATGGGTTTGCAATATGTTAAGAAAAGCAAAAGTCCATGATCTTGTTGTTTTGGGTCTTTTTTGGGGAAATTCATAAGCCATAAAAAGAATGACATCATGTCAAGTTCTGGGGGGACCTTGTATGTCAAAATCACATTATCAGTTTATAAAATCTCAAGGCCATGCCCTAGCAGTTTTGGATTATTTCAATCAATGAGTCCACAGTAGGAAAGATCAGAAAAATAAATACCCTTAAAACAAGTCGTCACATGACCCTCTCCGAACAATGCTTCGCAAAATATAAATTCATCCATTGAACATTGAACATGATCGGTGACATCATCCTCGCTTCCCCCTCCCACCATGGTTGCCATATCGTTTGACCTTCAAGTGTCCTCAGCATCTCTGTGCTTTTTTCATTGCCCTGTTGTCAAGTCAAGTCAATGCATTCCAATAAGCTCAAATATCATCCACATCCTGTCTGTCTGCCCCAGCAAGTTTGTTTTCTATACTCACTTCAAGCAACATATAACCAAGTTCTGTTTGTTCTATCTAAAGCCAACTTCATCTGATAAAGGAATTATCATTTGTCATGTCACTCATAATCGTTTACATGTTAAAGACCCCCTTCAGGGGGTTTAGGAATTAGGAATTCCATCATAGGAAAAATCGGAAAACGAACCCTCGACTCGCTGTCTCATCGAAATAGCAAATACTGTGTTGGTATATCACCACCGTGGCCAGTAATAGCCTCGTTGAAACACGTGCCCAGTGGTATCGTCTCTTTCTATCTACAACCACTCTTCATGAACATTTTAGACAGATTTAAAAAAAAAGTTTTAAAAACTAAAATGTTTTCAACAAAAGTGTCGTTAGACCCTTTCGCAATTTTTTTAAACATATATACTATATTCGAAAGGGGAGTAGTCCGGGGCGGGGGGTGGGGTCACCCCGAGTCCTACGACCCCTCGTATACGTCTCTGGCGTTATTGGTTTGTGAGATATAACAGAAAGTCTAAAATCACAGTTTTACACCAAAAAATTCTGTTTCCCTCATCGTCAAAAACTTTAACCTATTACTAAAATAAAGAGGGTTTCGAGACAAGCCATTTGACACGTCATAGGACCAAATCCATCCATGCATTCGAGAGATATCGAAAAAAAAACTAAAATCATGGTTTTACCCCCCAAAAACCTGTTTCCAGCATTCTCAAAACTTTAACCTATGAATAACATATATAGGGCTTCGAGACAAGCGATTTGACACGTCACAAGTCCAAATCCGACCTCGCGTTCGATAGATATCGGCAAACTTCGTAGGAAAGTAGGTGACTATCTGGTTCTCTCCTCGCCACCAAAACCCCTTCTTATAAATCATTTTTTCAAAGAGTTTGCCCTCTTACAAAAATCCCAAGTGTGCATGCGTAAAAAACATACCAAAAATGTTGATTCATAGCGGCATCCAGCAAAACGCATGCGCTATATGAGCAACAACGTTTAAGTTCATTTTAGCAGCGCACCTTATACATGTCGCATTTGAAAAGAGACTTTCATTAAAAATTACAATTTCACCCCCAAGTAGGGGTAGGTTTTATTAAGGGGTTGAAATGAGTGATCCATTGGAAACAGGGCGTCAACCCGTGTCCAACGACACCTCATTTGTCAAAATCGGACCATGGGTGGGCCAGATATTAATGATTTAACATGGACGCCGCCCGAGCAACGCCGGGTGGGTTAGAACCCCCCCCCCCCTACTCCACTACTGATAACCATTACTATAATAATGTTATGAGTGAGTGGTGAAAATTTTCCAAGTTCTATCTAAAGTGGTTCCTGATAAGAAAATAAAACAAGATGTTCAGTAAAGAACATATAGCCTACTTTCTCCTAAATGCATGGGTATTGTTATAACTCTTTGTCCTTTTAAAGGAGTATAATTGAATGTTGTTTGTAGTAGCTTGTTGAAATACAACGTGCTATAGGGATATTAAACATGAATATGAGGTGCCCTTTGCTAGTGCTACCTCTGTAAAAAAAATCATTCAATTCGGTTTCATCGTGATTGAATTGATCTGGGAAATGGATTTGCACACATACATGGTCGCTATTTGCAAACTATTGGGCTGATGACCTTGTAGTCAGTCATAAGATGCTTTCCACAAAAAGGCATGTTGTTGCAAAATCCGGTAGAGATCAAATTATTAGGATGGTCGAAATTTGATTTAAGCTTTTAACATTTGGGTGGCCGTCATTCCGTTTCCGTCAAGATAGCGGCGATATAAAACATGACACTGAGGTGTCTTTTGCTAGTGCTACCTCTGTACCAAATTTCGTTCAATTCGGTTTCACCGTGTTTGAATTGATAGGGGGAATCGATTAGCACACATACTTGGCCACCATCTGCAAACTATTGGGCTGATGATCTAGCAGTTTGGTCAGAATATGCTTCCCACATAAAGATTTGTTGTTGCAAAATTTGGTAGAGACTAGATTATTAGGTTGGTCGTAATTACATTTTAGCCTTTAACATTTGGGTGGCCGCGATTACGTTTCCGTCAAGATGGCGGTGATATAAAACATGACACTGAGGAGGCCTTTTCTAGTGCTACCTCTGTACCAAATTTCGTTCCATTCGGTTTCACCGTGTTCGAATTAATAGGGGTAATCGATGTTGACACAAAGATGGCCGCCATCCGCAAACTATTAGGCTAATGACCTATTGGATTTGTCAAAGGATGCTCCCTTCATAAAGGTATGTTGTTGCAAAATTTGGTAGAGATCGGATGATTAGGTTAGTCGTAATTTGATTTAAACTTTGAACATTTGGGTAGCCGCCATTACGTTTCCGTCAAGATGGCGGCGATATAAAACATGACATTGGGGTGCCCTTTGCTAGTGCTACCTCTGTACCAAATTTCATTCCATTCGGTGTCACCGTGTTCGAATTAATAGGGGTAATCGATTTTGACACAAAGATGGCCGCCATCCGCAAACTATTAGGCTAATGACCTATTAGATTTGTCAAAGGATGCTCCCTCCATAAAGGTATGCTGTTGCAAAATTTGGTAGAGATCGGATGATTAGGTTAGTCGTAATTTGATTTAAGCTTTGAACATTTGTGTGGCCGCCATTACGTTTCCGTCAAGACGGTGGCGATATAAAACATGACACTGAGGTGTCCTTTGCTAGTGCTACCTGTGTACCAAACTTTGTTAAATTCGGTTTAACCGTGTTCGAATTAATAGGGGTAATCGATTTTGACACAAAGATAGCCGCCATCCGCAAACTATTAGGCTGATGACCTATTAGTTTGGTCAAAGGATGCTGCCCCCATAAAGGTATGCTGTTGCAAAATTTGGTAGAGATCGGATGATTAGGTTAGTCGTAATTTGATTTAAGCTTTGAACATTTGTGTGGCCGCCATTACGTTTCCGTCAAGATGGCGGCGATATAAAACATGACACTGAAGTGTCCTTTGCTAGTGCTACCTTTGTACCATATTTCATTCCATTCGGTTTCACCGTGATCGAATTGATAGGAGGGGACAGACATTCAGAGTACCACACACTCACACACACACACACAGACTCACACACACACACACACACACACACACAGCCTCACACACATACACACACACAGACAGACACACTTTTTTTCGCCCTGTAGTGATCTCATAAGTCTACTTTAATTTTTTGCAAAAATCGAAAGTAGGCTAAAAATAGATAAGTAAAACGTTGGCCAGGAAATGCAATTTATCATAAAATAACTACTATTTGCAATGCTGGTTCCAAACCGTAATGTTGTACTCCCTTGATTTAATCAGCACAATAAAATGACGTCATAGTTATCCAAACAGCGAACCTATGAAATGCAATTCCATTATAATTCAAAACAAACCACAACATTCCAGAATAAATATTTTCGGAGTGATTACTTCTGATTATTTATCGCATGGCAAATATAAACATGTTATGTACAATATATACTAATCACACAATAAGGTGGGATTATAGCATCTGGTCTAATGAGTCGATCCATTGTACAGCTTGATGGGTTGACACTAGGAATTCAGACATGTCCCTTCTTACATCCAGACACAATGTGCTCGATAGTTTGTGAGGGAGCACTACATGTATTAAAGCATAACTTAAAATCTTATAATTTTAATGAAACTTGATGTATGTCAAATAAACGAAAACGTCCGAATATTAATGTCTTTAATACGAAAGTCTCTTTCACCAATACCACTTTCCATACATCGCTAAACTAATTACGAGTAATATAACAACTATCAGTACATTAGTCATTTATCGGTTTTGTGGTTAAAATTATAAACTGATGTATACACATCAGAAATATGACTGGCATGGTGTCCTTACAAGCCCAATAAGTTAAAAGGCAATCCCTATTTTCAGATATCCTACCACGGTTTTCTGTCTGAAACCTATCCTAACAATTACATAACTCTGCATTTTATATTGTTAGGTTAACGCTTTTGGCTTATATCCATCATTGTGGTAGAATATAACAAGAACAATTCAAAATCCAAAATGAATATCCAAACATTTTAGAGATTTTAGACAATTAACATACAATTTTACAGTAAATCTGTCATCGTATCTCAATATGTCTCTCAATAAATCACTTAAGCACTCAACAACATATGTTCAAAGCCATACTAAAAGATTATGAATGATTGACCCATGATGCTGGGCAAGTGAACTGTATATTAAAATAAAACGCGGCGTGGATCACTGGATCTCATCTCTTAGATGTTCGTTTTTAATAAAGACAAGACTGACTATAGAAGTAGCTAAGAACATGCATAAAACAAAAGGCAATCTAACAATCAAAGACTAGAAAGGCACACACATATTCCCCCCTGTTGATTGCAATCAATAAATATCTGTACACTGAAACTGAGGAAGGTTACTTGCAATTTCCTCTCTATGTTGCTGCAATGCTACAAATTGATGAAGGTGTTGCAGCTCCTTGTTAGGTCCAATGAATGTTGTAGCATTATCACTGTAAATATCTGAAGGTTTGCCTCTTCTGGCAATGAACCGGCGTAATGCTGCTAGGAATGCATCTGTGGTAAGACTGCTGACTATTTCTAGATGCACAGCCTTAGTTGCAAAACAAAGGGCGGATTAAGATTGGACCTCCATAGTCAATGCCACAGACACTGAATGGACGTGATGCTTGAACTCTTTGCTTGGGGTAGTTTGCCAAGAGCTGATAAATGATTGCTCTCTTTAATTTATGACAAATTTGGCACTTGTGAACTTGCTGTCTGGTTATGTTTCTACCATTTAAAATCCAATAACATTCACGAATGGATGCTAACAGTAATCCTGGTCCCGCATGGGCTTGCTGTAGGTGTTCATGTTTGACAATAAGTGATGTCAGATGATGCTTGGATGGCAATAATACTTGATGTTTTGTAGAAAATTGTAATGATGTGTTTTTCAACCTACCACCTACTCTGAGTATGTTGTCATGTAAAAATAAACATAGATTTTTTAGCTGGCTCTTTTTGGATACAGCACCTCGCTTCTGTAAATCTTTGATTTCTCACTGAATGATTCTCCCTGATCTATGCGAATGCATGTATTCAATGACTTCTGAAATTCTTGAACTGATAAAGGTCCTGTCTTTTTGTTGGTTGACGGTTTGGAGTTATGGATAAATCTTTTGCAGTAGGCAAGAACTCTTTGCAGTCTTGTTAATGGGGAAAATCTAGTAATGATGTCAGTGTGTTCGGTGATAAGTAGTGTAACTACTGCTCGTTCTTCCAATGTGGTGTAGTAATTCTCATCAATCGTGGTCTGAGGCATGTTGCATTTAGATTCTGATAAATACAATGGACCTCACCACCATAGTTTAGATTGCTGCAACTCTTGAGGCTTAACTTCTCGGGAAAATAAGTCTGCAAGATTTTCTTGAGATGAAACGTGATGTAAATTTTCTACATTTGTTAATTGCTGAATCGCTGATACTCTGTTGGCTACAAATGTTTTCCAACGTGATGAAGGGGAAGCCAACCATGACAAGACTACTGTAGAATCTGTCCATAAATAGGTTTCATTAATTTCTAGATTTAGGATTGGAATGGATTTCTGAATCAAGTGTGCCAAAAATGTGGCTGCAAGTAATTCAAGACGAGGAAGTGTAACTTGTTTGACTGGAGCTACTCTGGATTTAGGGCACAACAGCTTGTCTGAAGTTTTTCCTTGTTGATCGACAGACCGAAGATAGGTGCATGCTCCATATGCTGTTTGAGATGCATCTGAGAAACCATATACTTGAATGGTACTACACCTTCCTGTTCCTAAAACATATCTGAACTTGAATGTGATCAAGGTGTGTTAGCTGATTTTGGAGTGCCTTCCATTTTGAGGACAGGTCATCAGGTAACTGCTGATCCCAATTAAGTTTGTGTAACCACAATTTCTGGAGGAATATTTTGTAGGGTATTACTAATGGGCAAATGAGTCCTAATGGATCAAAGATTGATGCCTCTGTGGATGTTGTTGTGCGTTTAGTAATGCTGCTGTTTGCAGGAACATGTTTGATTTTAGTTGCAATTAAAAATTTGTCTGATGTGGGATGCCATGATAAACCTAATGCTTGTATCGTATCGTTATCGTCAAACTGGAAAGGTAAACTCATTTTTCTGTCTTCAGGTGGAACAGCTTCAAGTATTGCTGGATGGTTCGAGCACCATTTTCGGATGGGAAAGCCTCCATTGTTGAGTAAAGTAATGAGTTCATTTTGCAACTGTAGTGCTTCCGAAATATTTGAAGCACCACATAGAGCATCGTCAACATAAAAATCTCTTTGTAGAACAGCTGATGCAAGTAGAAAAGAAGCTGCTTCATCTTCAGCTAGTTGGTTGAGGCACTGAGTTGCTAAATATGGAGCTGACGCTGTACCACATGTGACCGTTAGCAATTCGTAAGTTTTGACAGGTGTGTGGGGAGATTCCCTCCATATGATTCTTTGTAATCTAGTGTCAGCCTTGTGAACCAGAATTTGTCTATACATTTTTGAAATGTCTCCAGTAAATGCAATGAATCTCAACACAATCGAATACAGATCTTGCTCTACAGTTGGCCCTACTAACAATGTGTCGTTGAGTGATACTCCTGTGGTGGTTTTGGCTGATGCATCAAAAACTACTCTAGTGGATGTGGTTGATCTTTGTTTGAATACAGCGTGATGTGGCATGTAGTAGTGTTCTGAATCATCTATCGCACTTACTTCCTTCATGTGACCCAACATTTCATACTCTGACATGAATTGTGAATACTGCTCTTGCAATTCTGGATTTCTCTTGAATTTAGTTTCCAATTGGTAAAATATTTGTTGTGCTATATCATGGGACTTGCCTCAAGGTGGCAGAGTTTCCTTTCGAGGCAACTTGACAACATATCTACCTTCAGAAGTACGTGTTGTGTTATTTTTGAAATGAAATGTACATTGTTGTTCTTCTGGAGTTATAGGTTTGGTATGCAATTCTTCTATTTTCCAGAATTGCCTAAGCTGAATGTCAAGAGTATCTTCCTTTTTGATGTAAAGAGAAGTGACTGTGTTGCACATTGAATTTCTGTTGATGGATTGTGGGCATTTACAAGAAATTATCCAACCTACATGAGAATTTTGTAAAACAGGGAAACCTGCCCTTGTTCTTTGTTCAGTCTTTAGAATGTTGTAAAATAGCTCTGCTCCGATGATCAAATCTACCTTATGTGGACTGTAGAATTTAGGTTCTGCTAATACGATGTAGCTGGGTAAATTCCATGACTTGTAATTTAACTCCATAGAGGGCATTTGTCCTGTGATGGCAGGAACTACTACACAGTTTATGTTTGCGTTGAAATATGTAGCTGTAGATTGAAGGTGTATGTCAACACTGTGTTTCATTGTTTAAGAAGTGTTGTTAATGCCTAGAGCAGCTGTAGTATCTTTCTTACGTAGCAGATTCAGCCTGTTGACTCTGTCTTCTCTGATGAGGTGAGTTTGACTCCCACTGTCTAAGAGATCTCGAATCTTATGAAATTTGACCCATGTGTTCCTTGATTTTGACAATAACAGTGCACAACAATACATGTGGTTTCTTATGAGTATCTGCGTGTTCATCCTTGACAGATGTGTGGAAGCTTGGAAATAGTGTTTCATCGTTAGAAGGTATCTGGTTTGCATTACTGCCGTTGTCATTGTTTTCAAGGTGTAGTAAAGTATTATGTGCCTTGTTGCATTTACGACAGTGGCCAGATTTGCATTCTGACGTTTTATGTGTCGCCTGAAGACAATTTAAACATAGCCTATTATCACGAGCATACTGAATGCGATTTGATACAGTCAACTTCAGAAATGATTCACATGCAAAAAGTCCTGGCTTATGTACTTGTTTACAATACAATACAATACAATTGTCAATATATGCGACATGTGTATGAGCGGATGGCTTTCTCTTGTATGAGTTTTCCTTGCTACCATTTACCCTGACTTGATTACTAGTAGGTAGCATGCTTTCAAGAACTTGGCAACGGTGCTCTATGAATGAAGTGAGTTCTTTAAGAGATGGAATTTTGCTAGAATCTACCTCTAGTTCCCAGCCTCTTCTAGTTTCATAATCAAGGCGATCAACGATATGTTGTGTCAAAATTACATCTTCAATTGGGGTATCTAACTGTAATGCTTGCAGTGCTTGTAAATTGCTAGAGAATGTACTGATGAATTGCCTGAGGTCTTCGGCAGTTTCATTCTTAACTCTAGAAATATTTAAGCTTTCACGAACATGCTTTGATGCTATGAGTCTCTTATTTTGAAATCTAGTGCACAATAGTCCCCGAGCGACATTATAGTTTGCTTCAGTGGTTGGAAGGTTTTGAATTAATGCCTTTGCCGAACCATTAACTGCTTCTAGTAGGTAATGATATTTTTGGATTGTTCCTAGGTTTGCATTATTGTGCACTAGTAATGTGAAATTGTCTGCAAATGATAACCAATCCTCATAATTACCACCGAATATTGGTAGTTTGATTGCTGGCAATTTGAGGTTAATATTGTCATTCGAACTACTGGTTGTTATATTGGATTCACTTTTGGCGTCACCTTGAGATGTATATAATATGTTTTGCATCCTAGCCTTTAAACTGAATGTTATCAACTCTGACATTTCTCTGTCCCCTGTTTGATCTGTGTTTTCATCCTCAACTTTCAACTGAGATTGAACTGTGTCATATTTGCTTTCTAACTGTAACAATGTGTCATAACGGACTCTGATTTCATGCATTGAATGCTCACTATTGAATGATTCTACGAAATTACTTATTCTTGTGATTATGCCTTTTATCACTACTCTTTGTTTAACAAGCTTCGAAATTGCATCCATTTTAAGGTTAAGGAATGTATAGGAAAGGAATTCTGACCTGTATAGTACTGCTTACAGTTTTTCCTGAATCTTTCGTGCTCAGAATCATGTACACTAATGATGTGATAAGAAGACTTGGCTCCTACGCACCAAATTAATGTTGCCTTGTTGTGAAGACGTAACTATTTGCACACCAGACTTCTGTTGTCATGTTGGTTAAGCATATGATGAAATATGTCTCTATTTCTTAAATAAAACGAACTCCTGACCGCAGGAGGACCAAAAATGAATGATTGACCCATGATGCTGGGCAAGTAAACTGTATATTAAAATAAAACGTGGCGTGGATCACTGGATCTCATCTCTTAGATGTTCGTTTTTAATAAAGACAAGACTGACTATATAAGTAGCTAAGAACATGAATAAAAACAAAGGCCAATCTAACAATCAAAGAATAGTGGCACAAGCGGATTATCTACAACAATATCTACTTTATTACCTTTCTCTTCAACCTAATAAATAGAACAGCACTAAGAGATGTCCTCTGTTTACTTTTAAAATTACAACGTGCATCATCTAAATTAACAATAGCTGCATGCATTGAGTGAGGCAGATGACCTCCATTCTCCACTTCTTAAAACAAGAATTATCACAACCAACACACTACATCAAATGCAAGGGATGTATTTTTAAGAAAAGTAATCTATAAATGATGTGCCTGAAAATTTACACTGTATATTGTCCAACGTAATAGTTTAGTTCATCAACTTCCATTACGATATAATCAAGACACATTAAGTAACAGGCGTTTGTCTTACAGGATAACTCAAGCTCCTGGTATAATTACAGAGAACTATAGCCTACGGTGTATTGTAGCGTTTCATTAAATCAATATTTACTGTGATCGAATCATGTTATTCAAGTAGAGGAATACTTGTATAACAAAAAGTTCCGTGACGAACTAAAGAGCCTACTTTTCTTAAAATTTAAAATTCATGCCAGTGATTAATCTATATGGTCCTAGGCAATCTAGAATAATGACGAAATAAAGTTGGTAATATAGAAATTTCTAATTAGTTCGAAATATACCTGGCATTATGTAGCCTGATAGAGCACTACAGTTGGCAGCCTTGGTGACTGAATATATTCTTAGTTCCATCTCTTAAGGTACAGAATACAACATTAAAAAATGCAGTTAAACAATGGACTTCATGCAGCGTGCGTAAATTGATGTTGGCAACAATGTCATGCATGTGTTGGTCAGAAATAATTTGAAATATTATCATCTATTGTTGTGCCAATTTTGGATGAAATCCATTTGTTAGTATAGTAGTTACTGGTATTTTAAAATTGGACCTATCAGCAGGCTTAGAATGATGTTGGTAGCACTGACGTACATTATTTGCTCCGAATTAATCTAGAATGGCAGGTACTATACGTGCGCAAAGTTTAGAGCTGTTGGCTTGCATACTTTCTGATAGCCTATATTGATATTAGGGTAAAAATATAAACAGCATTTATTAACAGTTGGCAGCCCTGATTGCTCTTAACAATACGCATAATCATATATGTTATAGTGCATATAGCACATACGAAATTTAGTTGAAATCCAATTGATAGTATAGAAGTAACATGTATTTAAACATTGGTCCTATCAGCTGGCTTAGAATCATGTTGGTAGCACTGAAATACATTAGTTGCTCCAAATTAATCTAGAATGTCAGGCACTATACGTGTGCGAAGGTTAAGGCTGTTGCCTAGCATACTTTCTGATATATTGGTATTTGGATAAAAAATAGAGAGAGCATTTATTGACAGTTAGCAGCCCTGGTAGCTCTTAAGAATACGCTCAGTCATATCCGTTTATGTACACATAGTACACACGAAATTTGGTTGAAATTCAATTGATAGTGTAGGAGTTATATGCATTTAAACATTGGACCTATCAGTAGGCTTAGAATCATTTTGGAAACACTGTCATGTATGGCCTCCTGAAAATTAAACTGAAGTATTATTATCTATATATGTGCCAATTTTTGAATAGTTCCCATGTATATATTCCAAGATATCCAACATGGAGCTGAAATTTCAATAAATATATTTTAGCAGTTGGTAGCACTAACATCATTTTCAAGTATTACGTTGAGATGTCTCGGTATATATCTTTACTCATACCAAATTTGGTTTAGATTGCTGCAGCCGTTTAGGATTTGATAGGGGAGGGGACACAGACAGACAGACAGTCAGACAGAAGGACAAACAGACAGACAGACAGACAGACAGACAGACATTTTCCCGGATCGATCTCATAAGACTACATTTTCCTCATTTTTGCAAAATGTGAAAAGTAGGCTAAAAATAGACGAGCATAGGCCTACATTTTATGATAATATTGTTGTATATTTATGTATCGGTAAGTTTACCTTTGGGTGGCGTAGTCGGTATCATGCTGAACAGCTGTGCCCAAGATAGCGGGTTCAAACCCGGCCGAAGTCGTCGGATTTTTTAAGAGCGTTAAAAATCCTTCAGTATGCCTTCCTTCGGAGGGGAAATAAAGCCGGCGGTCCCATGTCATAGATTTATGGCATGTAAAAGATCCTTTCACAGACTAAACTTGTGTAAAGCAAAATTTGTTAGGTTAGATTTCGTCAGAACGCTCTATCAAAGTTCCAACGTTCACCACTAGGTATCATTGATACCTGGTGGTGAAAGTTGGAACTACTTGAAATTGAACGAAACTTGTAGCTCGCCCTTTAGAGTGTCTGCTGGAAGCAGCTACAGTCTCAGGCGAGCCGAACATGTCCTCGGACACTCCTGGCACTAAAAGCCATACGATAAATAAATAAATAAATAAATAAATAAATAAATAAAATACCTTTGGGTAATAATTTATTATACTTGGTTTCACAGAGATTGGATCATTCCTTGACAAGTTCGGAGAATTTAAATATCATAAATTGACATCCCTGCCATTTATAATTTATATGAAAAAAGAATCAATTTGTTTATGATATAAACCAGCAGATTTAATTTATAGTAGTGGTTCATTATGTTACATAGTGATTGGAGTATACAGTGACGATTTAATTGAGTTAATGTACAAGGAATGGGAATGAGCGCAGTGTGTTACAAGTCAGATGTATAGTTATGTACTCTAAGCCTTATAATTAATTTTATTGGACCGCTACCTCAAGTTTCAGAGAGATTTACATTCAATAATAAGTCATAGAAGAGTTGACATGCGTGCTATCTATATTTTTTGTAAGGAAGGGAATGCAATTTCCGTATCACCAGTAAATTAACTCTTCCTCCCACGGGGTACTTCCTAACACGTCGTCTTTACCATTATTTCATCACTAGAATCGTGGAAACCGGGTAGGATGTCCTGTCACCTCTTACGAATTAAATGCATGACTTTGGTTATCTGGTCATATTTCCTATTTTAAGAATATTTGAGGAACACAAATGTTTCAGTTCGCTCCTTGACTGCTTCTAACATTTCAAAAGGTTGGAAAAACAAGGAAGAGGAGAAGAAAATAAAAGTATCGCGTCACGAGCTGACGTTGTGTCAAGCTGGGATGAGTAAGTGTCAAGTGGACGTCATGTGACAAGTGTGATGTTGACCGGAACACAAAAAGCTATTCAAACCTCACGTCTGCTTAAATGTATGGGAAACATTCATTGCTGTTTCACGCTTCCAATTTCTGTAAAAGCTTAAAAAAAATGTAATCAATCTGGATATAACTTCGTATATATAACAGAAGATCAAATTTTACTATTATTCAAATTCCGTGTCAATTCTTTTGGATACAAGCTGCTTGCAAAACATGTATACACCTCAATACACTTTAGCCGTACGCATTAAATCGCTCACCTCGACTGCGATGGGTTGCTGCAGGCAAGTCCGGAGATCGAAGGTCCCGGGGCACGAACCCCATTCCCGGTCCTAATAAGTACAGTCACCACAGAAACACAGGTTATCTGACATATTGGACACATACCTAAGAACACGGGGCTGCTGATCTAGATCTCCTAAGGCCCTAAAACGAATTGACAACAAAACATGATAAGCACTTGATGTATATTGACGTCAGAAAAGTTGGATGGCGCAGCCACGCGGTAGAATGTTGAAGCTGTAACATTGTGACTGGTGTGGTTTATTTAAATGGTGAAGCATTGACGTCGTGATGGAAACAGAAAGAAATTTGTCAAATTCGAGGAGGTAATGCTCTGTATACGGTTGCAAATCGTATAAAACGGGTATGAAATATCTTCACTACTTTCCTGTACAAAAAGTTCAGAGAGAAAGATGGGCTTCTGCGCTGTCAATTGGAAAACGTGTTACATGTTACATGACAGTGTGCAGTGTGCATTTTTGTGAAGACGACTTCTTTCCACCGGTACTGTTGATTATTGATAGTTATTGTCTCTAATTTGTATTCACATGGATTTAGCTACATCAAAAATACTGATAAACTTGTAGCCTATTACTTCTGTGCCGTACATAGAATGTAATCCGCTCTTCGTAAACTTACTTTAGGGGTTCTTCCGAATGACAATAGCCGAGTGGTTAGAAAACTTAAGAAAAATGCTGTTCCTAGCCTTAATTTGCCAGAGAATTTATATTCTAGCCTTTGAACAGCAATTATGCAGGTCATTGAAGTAGGATTTGGCTTAAATTGTGTTCTTGGCTATGATCTCCCTACTGTTGAATTTAGTTAAATAAAATGTAAAATCTTAGTTTTAAGTACCGGTTTGGTGACCCATCATCTCAGGCAGGCTGGTAACGTCTATACTACTCAGGCAGATAGGTCACTTAGCCGTAATTTTGAAGTTATAGTGATGTTAAGTATACATCTGTGGTAATGTAGCAGGAGACCGGATCGGCCTAGGCTATTCTAAGTTTAATTAGTTCCCATTTCAGGGTTTTTCAGTTTTGAGTGCGAATAGTTGGTTTGAAAGTTGTACAACAGTAAGGAGAGTATGTTTTGTATAGGTTTTAATTGGTATTATGGTTTATGTCGAGCTGAGGAGTGAATTTGGTTTGGCTTAAAGTGTAGTTTTTGATCTGTTCCGTTTGCTTATGACAAGTTCAAATGGAGCTTTGTTAAATATCTGTATTTTAAACATTTAATTAAATATATTGATAAAGAGGATGCCTCCATTTTAACTTGCCTGTGGCAAGAGATTAATAAATTAATATTCTTGCCTTTGAACAGCAAGTATGTACTGTAGGTCAATATTTGCAATATTGAAGTATGATTTGAGCATCCCAAGTAACGCTTCTTTGAACCCAAAACATTCATGCAAAATTCAGGTTTGTTTGATTCAATTTATTATCAGGTAGTCGTCCTGTGTGTTATGTGAGATATATATATTGTGAAATTAATAAAAAACATCGATTCCGCTAGGCTCCCAAGTACAGCCTTCATATAGGCCTATATAACAGCAGACAGTAAATTAACTATCTACATGTGGGTAATATTTTTAACTGGTAGTAATTAGGCACTGCATTTAAATTGATTATAAAAATATGTCTATCAATGAAAGAAAATATGTAGTATTTTGCCATCATAAATAATTAGAAGCCATAACAAACGCACACCCAATTTTCTCACGTCACTATCTCGCCGCCATATTGCAAACAGCTGACCGTAAGCTCCTGCCCCGTTTCGGACGTCAATAGAGGACTAGCAGAAGTACCCATTCTTCGAACGGTCTTCGATATTAATAACCAGATGTTAGCAATTGATCTACTGTTGCAATGTTTAGGGGCTTGGAACCTGTTTGTTGGCAAAGAAAAATGATAAGCTAAAATGTGCTCTCAAACTAAATTTACCTAACGTGTTCTTCCTGGCGTGAAAATAAAATTGAAAACCTCGTAGACGAATCGCAATACACGTCACATACGAACTGACCCTAACCGTTGTGTCAAGTGCCCAACTACAGCAAGACGCCTTTTATAAATTATAAAGGCTTGTGGTGCATGAAAATTCAGTTTTCTTTAGCCTCCAATGGCTCAAATTCCTAAAATCAGCAAAAAACAGTCTACTATTTCAAATCAGGAATTTTTGAAAATAATTTTGCTGTTTGGAGATATAATAGACCTTCTGTAAGACATATCGCACGTGTAAGTCGTGTGAAAACAAATCTAGGGTACTCCTTAAACCCCTTAATTGCATTGATGAATTTTACAGTTTTGGTTGGTTCCGTGATAACCTTATAGCCATTTGCAACCTTTCACAGAAATGTAATAAATGGAGTGGCATTACTTATTCCAGAAATAGATGGAAAGTTGGATGCCACCTCTTGAGATACTGTTGTCATGGTTAGTGGCTTGCATTCCTTCTTTAGTTTATTAAATGAAATTAGTTTTCTGGGAATATCTAAGAAACTGTTGGGTTTAGAGCCTTAAAATATAGTTTTCGGGGACCCTTTACGGCTCTTGAGGGACCCTGAGTTTTGTTTCTGACACCAAGGGTTTGAAAATGAGTTTGTCTCGTCGTTGTACGCTATAATAATGATAATAATTAAAATAATAGTAATAATAATAATATAACAATATAGGGATAGGGATATAATAGACCTTCCGAACCATACCCGCACGTGTAAATCGCGTTAAAAAATTCTAGAGTACCCCTTGACCCCTTAAGCGCATGATATGTATTGATGAATATTTCAGCTTAATTTGGATCCGTTATAACCTTATTGTCGTTTGAAAACCTTCACAGTAATATAATAAATGGAATTGCATTGCGTCTTACAAAAATAGATGGACCTCTGAGATTCTGTTGCCAATGTTACGGGCAGGCATTCCTTCATTAATTTATTAAGTGAAATTAGTCTTTTGGGAATATCTCTAAAAATGTTGGTTTTAGGGCCTTAAAATGTGGTTTTCGGGGTTCTTTTAGGGCCCCCGAGTTTCGTTTCTCACATTGAGGGGCTGAAAATGAGCTTTGTCTCACCCTTCTACGCTTATTTCAGCTTGTATTTTAAGGGGGGTAGGCCCCCTGTTATGAGAGGTACGGAGAAGAGTTACTTCAATGATTAGTGTCGCTCCTCTGATGGATATCTGCATCATATTTTACGTTAATCCACCCAGCCCTCGAGTTATAAGGACACAAAAAATTGTCCACAGACAAACAGACAGACAGACAAAAAAAATATTTTTGCGTGCATCGGTCACAAAACAGTCTGAAACGGGCAAATATGTCAAATTTCCGTGGAAATGCAGAAAAAACAGACGAACATTCATTTTTATATAATAGAGAAGGGATATAATAGACCTTCCGTACAATACCCGCACGTGTAAATCGCGTGACAAAATTCTAGATTACCCCTTGACCCCTTAAGCGCATTGTATGTATTGATGAATATTTCAGCTTAATTTGGATCCGTTATAACCTTATAGCCGTTTGCAAACCTTCACAGTAATGTAATAAATGGAATTGCATTGCGTCTTACAGAAAAGAATGGACCTCTGAGATTCAGTTGTCATGGTTACCGGCATGCATTCTTTCATTAATTTATTAAGTGAAATTAGTTTTCTGGGAATATCTAAAAAACTGTTGGTTTTAGGGCCTTAAAATGTGGTTTTCTGGGTCCCTCTAGGGCCCCCGAGTTTCGTTTCTCACATTGAGGGGCTGAAAATGAGCTTTGTTTCACCCTTCTACGCCTATTTCAGCATGTATTTTAAGGGGGTAGGGCCCCTTTTATGAGAGGAACGGAGAAGAGTTACATCAATGATTGGTGTCGTGCCTCTGAAGGATATCTGTATCAAATTTTACGTTGATCCACTCAGCCGTTCTCGAGTTATAAGGACACAACCAATTGTCCACAGACAAACAAATAAACAAACAAACAAACAGACAGACAGACAGACAAAAAAAAATATTTTTGGGCGCATCCATCATAAAACAGTCTGAAACGCGCAAATATCGCAAAATTCCGTGGAAATTCTGAAAATAACAGACAAACTTTCATTTTTAGCCTACTTTCGATTTTTGCAAAAAATGAATGTTGACTTATGAGATCACTACAGGGCCAAATGATGTGTGTCTGTCTGTGTGTGTGTGTGTGTGTATGTATGTGTGTGTGTGTGAGTGTGTGTACTCTGAATGTCTGTCCCCCCCTATCAATTCGAACACGGTGAAACCGAATTGAACGAAATTTGGTACAGAGGTAGAAGAAGCAAAGGGCACCTCAGTGTCATGTTTTATATCGCCGCCAACTTTACCAAAACTGAATGGCGGCCACTCAAACGGTCAAAACGTAAAATCAAATAACGGCTAACCAAATCAACCGATATCTACCAAATTTGGCAACGACATACCTTCGTATGGGACGCGTCTTGTGACCAAACTACAAGGTCATCCGCCGTACCATTTCAGGATGGTGGCCGTGCGAATTATGCAAATATTATAATCCATATCATGGGACCCACCAGTTCCGATTATCGAGCCGAGAATCGTTTTAACTGTTCTAAAGGAAGAGGCACGTTCGAAATTAAAAGCTTATTTTGTAATACTATAGTGCAGACGTGATTTTAAAAAGCTGAGTCGTCTCGGTTATTTGACAAGATGGCAGCGGATATCTTGTGCCTGACTTATATTTCACTAATTTGAGTATTGCATGTAATATAGCGTACTGATACAAAATAAATAAACTTTGTATGAAATGCTTTATATATAAATAATATACTGTACCCTTGTGAGTAATCTCGATGGAAAATATGCTTCTGCCTCCAGCTAGCGTCAGGACTCAGGCGTGTACCGTTCCCCCATTGAGCAGTTGCATATTTTGGATTTGAGGCTAAAAGGTATCAACTCTACAATGATAAGGCACAACTCTACTCTAAAGACTTTAATTCAGTAAAACTCATGGCTTCAAACAAATAATGAGAACACAAATCCCATAAACAATACACAAACAAACAAAATTACTCCCACAATCCACTAGTTATTCACATAATTGAACAAATTAAATCCATATCACTATTCAATCTTTTACCATTATGTGGACTTTAAACTTTACTCAAGTGCACTGATGCACATGTAATGTTTCACAAAACTGAACTATTACATTCATGTCACCTAATGTGACTTCTTTATATTCACAAAGTTACTTGTATCCTACAATACATCTTAATTTACATCATGTGTACTATCTGTGTTACATCTCTCTCTCCCACCAAATGCTTTCATGCATTAGATAACTCATGGTTTGCACAACAATCTACTTGCAATACCACAATTACGTAAGTCTACCCCTCCACTCCCCTCTTTTTATAGCTACACTGCATGTCATTGTGATTTCATTAAATAACTCCTGTTATCGTTGTGTCGGATAGTATACTATTACGCTACCCTTGCGAGCGTAGCCTGTGGCATCGAGTAACCAACTTCATCAACTAGGTGTCAGTGACAGTAACAAATACAACATCCAACCATTCGTTAGATTGCTAAATTGTTATATCATCAGGGTAATCTATGATTAGCAATGTGTTTTTAAACCACACACATTCATTACACACTTTAACAATTCTTCCTTTCAATACAAGCAAGGTCTTAAATCTGTCCGCTCAAAACGCGAACCTTCACAGTTTGTTTAGCAACCCCAGCCCCTTGGAGCTGCCTGCATACAATGGAACAGGATAGGGTCGTTCACGGCTGTAAATCGTCCCTTGTCTCCCCGATTCCTGGACTTTACCTCCCAAGCAGTATTACGACTTTGAATACAATAGTGTGGTCACAATGATCCACGTGATCCCATATGATCTGAACTGAATATTATGCAATGGTTCTGGGTGAGCTTGAATATTTAATCCTATCCTTAGGACATTACCAACGGCCTCAACAGGTCCGTATCACAATATGAAGGCACGAGATTCATAGAACACAGGTCTAGTGGTTAGCCGGTATCTTCAATAAAAATATTACGGTCAGTCAACAGCTGCCGCCAATGAATTCGCTTCAAGAGCCGAATCATTCCATAACAAATTCTCGGGCAATCAGGTATAGTGTCGAGGTGTCCAATGTTCTCCCCGCACTTACCACAGGATTCGAACCCGGAACATTTTATATCCATCATCGGAGATAGGGTACACACTAAATACGCTCCGGCATAAATTAATATCTCTGTACGCCCATGCTGTACGAGATTTCACACGTCGATTAGATTACCTGGCCTCTTACCTGTCTACGATCTCGTCCTATAATAAAGAGAACTCTAACTGTTACTCTACAAGCTTACACAAGCCACAAATTCAATTCACTGTCAAGCTCCTACATTCCCTTACATAATTATATTTCCATTAATACAATATAGTTAATATTAACTCTTTTCTCTTCCCTTAATGTAATCTACTGCTTGGCTAGATAAATAATCCAATTAGCGTAAATATTTCTTGCTTAAAACCTTTCATCCTGATATATTCAATTATACCGTTTATCATTATTATAATTATTACTATTATTATTATTACTGACATAAATTATTCTTCCGACACAACGTAACTGATTCAGTGATCGAACATTCTCGTTCGTCACGTTAAGTTTCACATAACTAAATTGCCATTTTATTAGTAGCATTAATAGTGGTAACGATTAATCCACTCTCTGATGTATTCAACATCTTAACTTTACTGAAATCAAACAATAAACATATGAGGGTATGCCTCCTAATATTGATTCTTACTGGCATATTTTATACTTCCGAAATCACATTACATGCAGTGGCTATCCTTCTATAATAACATGATTTGTGGGGTACTTACGTCGGCTTATCCAGGTGGCTCCAACCACCATATTCCAGTGTCACCTGCCATCGGCTTATTTAGTGACACATTGCCATCTTGCAAATACACATATTATATGACATCTGATTCATAAATACACGATACTTTTCCATTTTTATAATGAAGCTAATGCTTCCAAAACACATGACAATATATAACACTGGTTATATTATTAATTTAAGAGATATTTTACACAACATCACTGTACAAACACACGTTACACTTTATATTCCTAATTGGTTGACATTCCCTAGCATGTATCGAAAGTACAGGTGTGGACGGCCCTTTCTTCGGTCCTACCCCTTCCTGATTGAACCTCTCGATCATCTGCTCACGGATTCACCAACAGTCTCTCGATCATCTCTTGACAATCTTCCTACTATTGCAGCGATATGCTTACATATCGTCATGAACGCGACTTACTGGTATACTCCAGATATGTATAACCAATCACTATACTTTACTGCGCTCAACATTGTACATTGTATTTACATGAATTATTACTTTCCACAGTCCTGCCTAGTATATCACACGGCACTTAATAAACATTATATAACAGTCTTACTGCACGGCTTCCCACATTGAAGTCCGAGCATCCTCTCCTAACTTCGGTAATATGCATTTCGCATAATCAAGTTTGTTGATTACCGAATTCATTCTTAGTTCATGACTATGCATGAATATATTCTCACAGGTGTGTTACATTGCACAGCTAACATGCTGATTACCAGTGAAATGTTGAAGTCTTTGTGTGCCCGCCTGGGCGCTCCGTGTCCTTTTCAACTGTGTCAAACTGCGACTGCTTCAAAACAACTCTCCCTCTGACTGGGTCCGAAACTGTCACGAACTGTGCGCTTCGACTGGGTCCACCCTCTTATATCTGTTTCACACAAAAAGTAGGGCAAGAATTCCCGCGATAAATCACCTCCTCTCCTAGGGTGATTCCGGACTTGGAATAACATCCATATTGTTCCTTTTTCTTCGCTGGTCACAAAAATATATGTGTGTTCGAGGATCGATCGGCCACTTAATTAATATTAATTGTCTTATCCATGGCGTGGGGACGCTGTTTCTGTGGGAATCCCTGTTGACCTCCTCAAATCCAGCCGCGAACATCCATAGTCCTGTATCATTACGCACTGCATTAAACATGCCTTGATTTCGCCGTTTAATGGCTCTAAAATTAGCCTCCTGGCTAAAGATTCACCTGTGCGCAACTCTCATGTCATTGCATTTCTCCAATCATGAGTAATCAATGATTTTCCTTGGGATCCTCCCATTCCATTCTCAAATCTATTCTCAAACGGGGAAGAACCTGGTCATTATTCAACCTCCCGACCACTCGCAGACGACTTAACTGGGTCAGCAAGATTGACGTGGCGCCAATGGTCTCCTCCCACAATTCTGAGGCTATTTGCAATACGTCAAACTCTGAAACTCCTGTGTTTCAAGTCCAGCATAGCCTGCTTCATGTAGTCCAAATAATGCTATCTTCCATTATTTTCCTGCATTATTCCACTAAATAATGTCAGTAACAACTGATATCACACCAGCGATTAAATATATAATTTCTTCTAGGGGTTCTTTCAATGAAACACCCTCAACAGATCTCGGGTTCGTTCCCTGGTGGAACCTTTATTCAGAGCTCAACTTATCTCCGAGATCCACGTTCGATACCAGTCAGCATGAACCCCTCGGGTTCAATACTCCACTGATGAAATCGTTTAGTATAAATCATTATTTGCTAACAAGTTCTGTGTAAGTCATTTTGTATAGAACTATGTTCGTTGCCACAATTGGCTCAGTGGTAAAGCGTTGGCCTATCGCTCATATGCCTATGGTTCAAACCCCATCAGAGTTTAGTTTTTTGCTTGAAATTGTATATATTTATTGTTTAGTAATGACTCAGACGTTTTAAAATCAAGCGTTATATTGTGCATATTATGGTGGAAAATATAATTCGCCAGCAGATTTGCTCGAGACATCTAGCAGCCAAAAAGGTAACTGCACGCCGACCAGATTTTATTGAAAAGTTTCTTCTTATGGCCGGTAGAATGCACTCGCCCTGTTAGGATTATATTGTTCGATACTTCTCCACTAGATGTCACGACTGGTCTACGTGGGACTCCATTGATTACTATACCATTGGCATTCTATGCGCATCGAATTTGAAGAATGACAAGATGATACTACGATACATTTTTACTTTTTATTTTAAAGGGTTTGTAACAGCCTATTGTGCGTTATTTGAAAATGTTATTTGAAGTAAAGAACAAAACGATTTCACATAGTAACTGAATTCTAGCCGTTGGTGCTAGTTCAGGTTATTAATTAATACTTTTATTTCAGGCAAATAGCAATCGAAAATATCCACATAGTTTGTATACACACGTCTCTGTAGGGCCATGGAAAGATTTGTTAATTCAATTAGGGTTGTGAAAGCCATGCACAACCAGACGTGTAAAGACATGCCTCAACTCAAAGTTGGATGTTGCCCACGGCAGGTCGATTATGTAATAATAATAATAATAATAATAATAATAATAATAATAATAATGTTATTGGTTTTACGTCCCTTTTAACTACTGCTGCTTTTAGAGACGTCGGGATGTCGGAATTTTGGCCCGAAGGGGATCTTTAACGTGCCAGTAAATGTACTGACACGGCTCCCTCGCATTTGTGCACCCTCAAATGCCAGCTGACTGCGCCAGGATACGAACCTGCAACCTAGGGCCCAGCAAGCGAGAACGTTACCGCTGAGCCACGCAGCCAGTCTGGTCGATTATGTCTCCAGATCCATAACATTCTTGAGATATTTCCTATCTTTCTTTCTTCAATGATGGTAGCAGTTTTTATCTAGGTTGTGGCGTTTGGTAGAGGTAAATAGTTGCTAAGGTCTTCAACCAAGAAATGATTCTATTATACTCTTTGATAATAACAACGAGTTATAAATATACTCATACATTTAAGAGAAAGTAGGCTATTTGTTCTTTACTGAACATCTTGTTATATATATATATAGAGATGATTATCGAAATCAAATACTGTATGGCGGACTTCTGTTGAATCGGGGAACGTCTTGAATCTCCGATGCAAAAAGTCCTGGGTTTTATTCCCAACGCAGCCAAGAATTATAATTCTGGTCTGAGAGTTGAGACGGGGTTATATTCAACATCGTGAGACAAAACAGGTCGATTAGATTTCCCCCTCAGCCATTCTTCTACTGTAGGAGAATGCCGGGAAGGTACCTAATTTAAATCCATCGCCACTTCCAATCCAAATCCTACCATAATTACAAATACTTATGATAGTACAGACATCACACTAACACAGGTTGTCAGAAAAATTCTAACCACACCCAAGCACACAGAGCTACATGACCACGATCTTACGGCGCCCCTTAAATAATTATGACAACAACAACAACAACAACAACATCATTATTATTGTAATGAAAATGTTTTAAAAACTCCCTATTTATTTAAAGTAGTTCATTTATTTATTTATTTATTAATGATTTTATTTATTTATTTATTTATTTATTTATTTATTTATTTTTTAATTTATTTATATACTATTGCGTTTGGCCCTCTAAGGAGCACGTCGAACCATTATTTATCATTGGTCTGCTTGTTCTTCTTATCTTCCAAAAACTTCCTCATCCTTTCTCTCTGTTATTATTTTTTTTTTTTTTTTTCAAGGTGTATTATTAAGGGCATCCTGTTTCTAACTACAAGCCAATTTTCATAATTAAAATCTTAAGTCTGAGAGCCTCGAATATTACATTTTACTTCATGCTCTTCACTGAATAGCAACTCTTGACGAAGAGTACATTTCGTTTCAGTGTCGTAAAACTTTCCTTATTCTATTAAATATCGTATCATCTGCAATGTATTTACTCTAACTGCAAAGCAGTATACTTTAATTACTAACTATGAATTAACACCGTCGCCTCCGTAGCGTAGCGGTCAGCATGGTTAGCTGCCGCCCCGGAGGTCCTGGGTTCGATTCCCGGCTCTGCCACGAAATTTGAAAAGTGGTATGAGGACTGGAACGGGGTTTACTCAGCCTCGGGTGGTCCAAATTAGTAGAGGGGGTTCGATTCCCACCTCAGCCATCCTCGAAGTGGTTTTCCGTGGTTTCCCACATCGTCTTCGGGAAAATGCCGGGATGGTTCCTTCTTCAAGGCCACGGCCGCCTCCTTCCCCCTTCCCTGCCCATCCATCCTAATCTTCCCCTCCTCCCTTCTCTCATGAGGCCCCTGTTCGCTTTGCAGGTGAGGCCGCCTGGGCGAGGTGCTGATCACACCTCACCAGTTGTATCCCCTCCGACCAGATGTTACAAGCTCCAGGACACTGCCCATAGAGGCGGTAGTGGTGAGGTCCCTCGCTGAGTCCGTGGGAACCACCAACCTAGAGGGTAAATCGACTAAATAAAAAATAAATAAAAAACATGAATTAAAACCGGCACATTTCAAGGAAGCCAACCTAAATTAATTAAACGAAATCGTGCTTTTTATAAGAAGTACAAATACAATCTACCTATCTGAAAATAAAACAAATGTCTGAGATAATACTGAACGTACGGTTTTTGAAGCCGTTGTAATATTTGCTGTAAGAATGCGTCAAGAGAAGTACTCAAATCTAATCTGTGAGTATTGTAGCAACTGTGGGATGCAGAGACTCATCAAAACGTCCATATTTCAAATACAAGGAGTCCTTTTTAAGACTTCGCTTTTGAGGCCACGACCCGTGGTAACCTCATTTGTGGTCCGCCGGATTCCCCATGTGAGACGACATGGCATGACGTGTGCGATTGGCGGCCGCTGCCGGCTGACACAGCTGCAGACGGATGTGATAACTCAATAACGTCCGCTCACCTTTGCTGGCCCTTGTGACCACAGTGCTCATGCACTCCTAATCCTCGGTACACCGTCACGAAATTTTTAAAAGGACCCCCTGTATATTCTGAACCAATGCATTCGAGATATTTTTTTTCTAGTTTGATAAATGGTAATATAGGGGTTAAGAAATAACGTGCTGTTATTAACTCTTTATAAGGCAAAACTATTTTTTATTTTTTATGTATTAGCCTACTTTCGATTTTTGCAAAAAATGAAAGTAGACTTATGAGATCAACACAGGGCGGAACATTGTGTGTCTCTGTGTGTGTGTCTGTGTGCGTGTGTATGTGAGTCTGTGTGTGAGTGTGTGTATTATGAATGTCTGCCCCCCCCCCCTATCAATTCGAACACCGAATTGAACGAAATTTGGTACAGATGTAGCACTAGCAAAGGGCACGTCAGTGTCATGTTTTATATCGCCACCTTCTTGACGGAAACGTAATGGCGGCCACCCAAATGTTAAAAGCTTAAATCAAATTACGCCCAAACTAATCATCTGATCTCTACTAAATTTTGCAACAACATACCTTTATGTGAGAAACATCTTTGACCAAACGACATAGGTAATCAGCTAAATAGTTTGCAAATAGCGGCCATGTATGTGTGAAAATCAATTCCCCATATGAATTCAAACACGGTGAAAGTGAATTGAAGGAAATTTGCTACAGACGTAGCACTAGCAAAGGGCACCTCAGGGTCATGTTAATATCGCCACCATCTTGACGGAAACGGAATGGTGTCCACCCAAATGTTAAAAGCTTAAATCAAATTATTACCAACCTAATTATTTGATCTCTACCAAATTTCGCAACAACATACCTTCTTGTGGGAAGCATGTTTTGACTGAATACGATCTCATAAGCCCAATAGTTTGCAGATAGCGGCCACGTATGTGTGCAAATCGATTCACCATATCATTTCAAAACGGTGAAACCGAATTGAATCAAATTTTGTAGAGGTAGCACTAGCAAAGGGCATCTTATATTCATGTTTAATATCCCTATAACACGTTGTATTTCAACACGCTACTACAACGAACATTCAATTATACTCCTTGAAAAGGACAAAGATTATAACAATACCCATGCATTTAGGAGAAAGTTTGTTCTTTACTGAACATCTTGATTTTACATTTTCATTAATATTTTGAATTACCGGTATTAATAATGTTATTTCTTGTTTCTCTAATTTTAATGTTTATATATTTATTTTTATTTTTCAATTTAATATTTTTTACATTTTCTGTGTTGAATTAATTAATTAAGCTATTTACAATTGATTTTACAATTATTTTCATATTTTTTAGTTATGTTTATTATTTTAAATTTTATATTTATTTTCTTCTTCTTTCTTCTTTCTTCGATTCGGCCAACTAGGGACCACGCCAGTTCAACTGTCTCTTCTCCCGAGCTCTAACTACCGCCCAGTGTTCCCACATTCGTCTCCGGTGTTGTTCTTTTCTCTCTTGGGTCCACGCCTTCCCTGTCTTCAGCTTCGGCTTTACCTGGAAACCTCTGTGCGTACATAGTTTTTCCTGAAGTGGAACACGCTTCTGGATATCTTTAGGGGAAATTTCCATTTCACGTAGATCTATCTCAACTTCTGTAAACCATGCCCCTTTGGTTTTCTTATCTCGAAAGTACGTCAATATCCGTTTTGATATCCTGCCTGGGCTCATTCGTGTCACTTGGATATAAGAGGCAATCCTTCTTTTTCGAATCGTGTCACTGATCTTCTCCACGTGATTGTACAATTCATGGTTGTGACGCCTTCTGTACTCGCTGTTTTCTTTGATGGGACCCAGGATTTTCCTCAACATCTTCCTTTATTTAGCCTCTAGTTTTTCCATTACACCTTTCTTGTTCATTATTAGAGTCTCAGCCTCATACAGAGCCTCTGGTCGAATAACAGTGCAGTAATGACTAATTTTGGCGTTTAAGGATATCGTTCTCTTATTGTAGATGTCTTTAGTCAGGTTGTATGCCATTTCCATTTTATTAATGCGTGACATGAAGGCTTCCTTCTCTGATAGGTTAGGCTCTATCCATTCACCGAGGTATTTAAACTTTTCTGCCTTCTGGACTTTTCCTAGTCCGACCTCCAGTTCCCTGGGCGCTGATTTAATGTTTGTCATGAATTGTGTCTTCTGAAAGGAGATTTGAAGCCCAGCCTTCAGTGCTTGATTTTTCAGCTGGTTAAGTTGTTCTTCTGCCATATCAATGGAATCTGAAAAGATCACTAGATCATCTGCAAAGGCTAGACAGTCGATTGTGAGATTCATATACTTGTACCCTAGCCGTACCCCATTTTCTACCCTTGAATTTTTCATTTCCTTCCACCATTCTCGGATGACCTTTTCCATAACACAATTGAAGAGAAGCGGTGATAGCCCGTCTCCTTGCCTCACTCCTGTCCTGATTTCAAAGGCATCAGACATCTCTCCTCTGAACTTCACTTTGGAGGTGGTGTTGGTCAGGGTTTGCTGGATAATTGATTGTGTCTTGTTATCTAAGGCAAAGTCTTCAAGGATTTGCAATAGGATAGTTCGATCAATTGAGTCGTAAGCTTTCCTAGAATCAACAAAGGTCATCACAACTTCCCTGTTCCTGAGTTTCAGATATGAAAGGATGGACTTCAGATTCATAATCTGCTCAGCACATGATCGTCCCTTTCTGAAACCCCCTTGGTATTACCCCAGTTGTGGATCGATTTGTTGTTCCACCCTATTGTGTAGAGCTTTTGAGAGGACCTTGGAAGTTATTGATGGAATAGAGACGCCACAGTAATTGTTCACATAGGTTTTTCCCCTTTATTATGTAGTGGATGAATTCCGGCAGAGGTCCATCCACTTGGGAGTTTATCGCTCTCCCAGATCTCTTGAATAATTGCAACAAGCTTGTCGACTGCCTTTTCCCCTGCATGTTTCCACAGTTCAGCAATTATCAAATCTTCACCCGGTGCCATGTTGTCCTTCAGCTCTTGGATGATCTTCGTGATTTCAGCCTTCGTAGTGTACTCGTATATGTAAGTGAGCTTGGAAATATTCGTATTTTCAAAAGTTTTCTAACAGGCCAATGTTAAATTATAGCGACACTGGAATCAAGCCACGAAACTGGTTTGTACATCTCGCCGATTTAACCAGTTAACCAAGCCGACCAATGAGGGAATTATTCGCAGTCACGTGAGCGACTTAGCACTAGGCAGCACAGTGCTAAAGAATGATGGAACTATCATGTACGGAGATACTCAAAGACTTCCGAGTCGAGCCGAAAGACGCACGCGAAGGAAGTGTGACTAGAGGTTCGGAGAAGGGGAGACTCGAGTTTGGCGCGTGTCGAACAGCGACCTTACTTAGATAAGAGCAAACAATATAATTAGCTTAGCTAATTACCAGCATGATTTTAACACATTGCAATATCATGGAAGATATTAAATAATTAATAAGGACTATTTATTAACATTGCGGCTAATTAAATGTTCAATTAAGGATTATTACCATCATCGCTAATAAGGGACCAATCAGATGCATGTTCTGAAAGGTGACGCTAACTTGAGCATTGACGAGGGGAATCGTAGAGGAGAATAAAGGCTCTTAACAATTACGACTTCATGAGAAGAGGACATGTCAACCAAATACTCGACAATCGAACAAAGCTGATAGAGATTATTATCTCTTTGAAGAAGATGAATACGGCACACAATTAGCAACAAGAACGAAGGCACTTAGTTTGTGCATGTATATCAAGTCGACATACAACTATATTAATGTTTATTGAAATTATTCTACATATTTCTACTATGTCGAAATTGCTGAAGTTGAGGGAAGAAAATACTACTGAGTCTACAGAAGAAGTAATGACGAACTAAAATGTTAATGGGAACAGAATTATGATGACAGCGAGAGTATTCGATTCGAAATGACATAACATCAATCTCGTGAGGGAGATTAACATCTCTTCTCTCCCATGTAAAATATTCTACATCTTCAAAGTCATTTCACCAACTAAGATGACGAATGCTTATATCAGAACTTTGGCGAAAGAAGACAGAAGAAGTTCACGAACGAGGGCGACTAGGGTTGATCCCAATGGCATCAAGAGAGAAAGGGTATCCCATCTCACACAATAAGATAGCCTAGCGGAAAGGACGGCCACACGAAGATGTTCGAGTTCGAATCCCGTAACTGACCGCAAGGAAACTTCTGTAGGAGATCGAAGAGGTCAACACGACATCATGGAGTTTTGAGCTATCAGAAACAATCCGTTTCTGAGGGATGAGAAGAAAGCCCACTTCTAGTCATCTATAACGCAACACAAGGTAGTCTCATGACCAACGATATATCCCATTTTGTAAAATTGTAGAAACATTTGAGAATATCCGACAACTTTTTATTAATGTCATTTTTATACATTTTCATAATATTGTTATAGTTTTCGATGTTATATTTTCATAACTACGTCATATGGATGTTTATCCTCGATTTTCGTCGATTTTGACAATTTAGAATTATTATTAAAATTTTTGGAATTTAGCGACTTTCGAAATTTGAATGAGGAGATTTTAGAGTTTAGTTCAGAATATCTTTATGGTCAAGTTTAAATGTTTTTAGATCACATTTTTCAGTTTTGAATTGTATTTTAGGGAATGCGATTCTTAAAGATCTTATTTAGAAATCCATGTAAAGTCACGATCTGATAACGTATTAGACAGATCTGTTTATAAATATTTGGTGACATAATTAACAAACATAAAGTATAAAAGTTTATGAGAAATATGTTAAAGAAAGAATTTATAAGGGAATGTTATGTGAAGTTGGGTAAATACGAATTACAGCGTATTTTTGAAATAATAAGATTTTGAAGAAAGATTTGAAGGCAATATCACAGCTAATAGGAAGCTTTATGGAAATGTGAGCGATATAAAAGGAATACTATTGTTATTAGAAAACTAGTATTTTATTGTATTACCTGTTAAATTAATTCATTGATAGAACCAGTATTTTTATTACATACTAGCAGAAGTACCCGTTCTTCGAATGGTGTTATATATTAACACCAGACATTATCAATTGAGCTACTGTTGCAATGGTTAGCGGTTTGTCATTCCTTCATAAGTTTATCAGAACGAAGTTAGTTTTCTGGGAATATCACTCACACTGTTAATTTAAGGGCCTTAAAATGTGGTTTTCTGAGACCGCTTATAGACTCGCGAATTTTGTGTCACACAATGAGAAGCGCAACATATGCTTTGATCGTCATTCTAAGATAATTGTTATATTTCGCCTATTTTAGCATGTATTTTGAGAAGTTTTTCCCTATATCCACCCTTCTACTGTATGAAAAGTACGGTGAGGAGTTTTATAAATGATTGGTGTATTGACTTATGTTTACCATACCTAATTTTACGATGCACCAAGCATCCGAACACGATTTATAGGCGTACATAAAGATACACTGAAAGACAGACAGGCAATTCTATTGTCTACAACATATCACCCAGATATCCAAATATGGGTATATCTACCATACTGTACAGTATCAAACAAAATCATCCTTACGATGAACCCGTATGTCGACAAAAAAAAAGGCTAGTTAAAATGTGCTCTCAAACTACATTCACCTAACGTGTACTTCCTGACGTGAAATAGATTTGAACGCGTTGTAGACGAAACGCAATACACCTCACATAAAAATGACCCTCTACGTTGTGTTAGGTCCCCATACACAGGAAGACCTCTTTCATAAATTATAAAGGCTTGTGGTGCATGAAAATTCAGGTTCTTTAGCCTCAAATGGCCCAAATTCCTAAAAGCCGCAAGAAATGCTGATTCAATTCAGGAGTTTTTGAAAATAATGTTTCTGTTTGTAGATATAATAGACTTTCTGTACTATATGTCGCACGTGAAATTGCATGAAAAAATTCTAGGTTACCCCTTGACCCCCTTAATTGCATTGACGAATTATACAGTCTACATTGGTTCCGTGATAACCTTATAGCCATTTGCAAACTTTCACAGAAATGTAATAAATGGAGTAGCCTAATAATAATATCGTATGGTCTCGGGTGCCGGGTGCAAGCTTCGTAATTTGACACCCAGAGGGTAGCTTGCATGTCGAAATTTCGTTGTTTCTTGAATCACTATGAAAGTCAAGGAGGGTAGATATCTAAGCTCCTTGAACACTATAACGCTTCCTAGTAAAGAAATGAGCAAGTTTGTGTTGGCGGAAACTCCTGAGGTTAATTTTGCCATTATGAACACGGCCTACTGAATTCAAATGGGTTCTTTGACATGCCAACATCGTATGACATGCGAGTCGTATTTTTGCCGCCTTTCAAAAATCACGTACAGGCCGGACGTTTGTTTTAGACGATTGCCCTTGACCTTGAAGCCTGCGGGTGAGCCTGTACACAGTCACTCTCTCACCCTATCACTTCACATTTGTCACCACCGTTCTGATGTAATGGAAATCCAGACTTGAGCAGACAGTACAGTCCACGTCGAAGTTTTGTGTGACACGGAAGTACAAGTTACGTAGTTACGAACAGAACGTCATTATATTTGCCAGTGACTATACTTCAGCAATAGTGTGAAACAGCTTTATCAATCATCGGAGCGCTTGGGGCAGCTGATAACAACACTGGTACTGTAGTAACTCGCCTCCAGGCTTCCATTAAGATTTTTCACTCGTCTAAAACAAACGTCCGGCCTGTACCACGGCCAGGAGTGAACCTGCAATCTTGGGGTTAGTAGACCGACACGCTATCCACTCACCCACCGTGGCAAGGTAGAAATGGAGTGATATTGCTTCTTACAGAAATAGATGGAAAGTTGGATGCAACCCCTTGAGATAATGTTGTCATGGTTACCGATTTCCATTCCATCATATATCTATATATTTAAAACAGTAAGGTGATTTTTGTTACCACGAGATTGAGAGAACGACAGAACCGATGTACTTCGTAGAGCACTCTAATCAAAGCTCTTGGCCTCTAGATTTGCAGAGTGTCTCTAAAATAAAGAAATATATTACGGTATATTTTTGAATTAATATAGTAAATAGCAGAATTCTTGGCCCGCACGCATGCGCACAATCCGCCTGGGGTCATGACAAAATGGCGGTGAGAAGTTCATTAAAATGTAAGTTATTAATAAGCTTCCATGTAATTGATAACATTCATTAACCAAGTTCTCACAATAAAATATAATAACAGTATGAACGTATACGAATGTGCAACATTGATTTATTTGGATAATGAATTGGATTATTTCCTTCAGACAGCGGCTATTGAAGATAATAAATGGCTGCGTCTGCTGCTGATCAAGAGTGACCGAGTAGTTTGAGTTGGTCACTAGTCGTGTCCGAGTGAGGTGCGTGTGAGCGCGCTGTGTGACCGCATTGGAAGAGTGTACGTTTCCTAATACCGGTGCTTCCGATAGTTCCACGGGTGAACTGACCTTCCGTGTGTCATTCGGACAATACTTTTTCAAGTAGTGTGCCAGATAGGACAACAAAACCAGAAAACCCAGAAAACCCCGCTGAAAATCATGTCCGGATACCAGAGGAAAAACACCGTACGCTGCCAATGGGACAGGCAGAGTTCTCGCGCCACACCAGGAGAAATTCACCGCTGGATTAGCGATACTCTCCGGTTGACTGTCGACCAAGTAGAAGCCATCCAGTTAAATGCGCAAGAAAAAACCATGTACATCAAGGTAATCAGCATATCTACTTATCAGAAATTGTTAAATAACTTTGCAGATCCTATTAAATTTCAGTATGACTCAGGCGAAATGACTAATGTTAAGCTCTCCACAGCGGATTCCAATTTTACCACAGTGCGTATATTTAATGTCCCACTTGAAGTTCCCCCTGAATTTTTCAAATCCGTCCTGTCGAAATATGGCACTGTGAGTGAAGTCAGGAAAGAACAATGGTCTTCTGCTTATCAGTTCCCGGTGTATAATGGAATACGCGCAGTCACTATGGAAATCAAACAAGATATTCCCTCCACTGAGACTTTTGGTGGCCATTCTGGCTACATATCTTATAATGGACAGAAACAGACCTGTTTAATTTGCAATGCTAACACACATCTACGTATCAACTGCCCACAGAAAATGATTCCCCTCGGTATAACTCCTACACAACAACGACGTGTCCAATACTCGGAAGTTGTGACACAGCAAACGTCACATGAAAACATGCTTATTGATCAGTCAGCTGGGACAACACCAGAAGTGGCCTCGGATACACATGACGCAGAACTGGTACCTTACACTGACCAGCTCAGCGAGCCACAGAGTGCCCCTGTGCTATCGGCAACCTGTATCGCAGCCTTAGAACCAATTATGCCGTCACTACAGGCTGCCACAGAAATTTTGTCTTCACTGCCCCCACCTTCTCTGGTACCTACCGACTCACTTAAGCAGGTTGATCGGGGATCCGAGAACGTATCTAAGAAGATTAAAACAAATGCCTCGATTGCCGTACCAGCCCAGAAGAATCAAACTGGCTCTACAAACGTTCCCGCAGCTGTGAAAAAGAAACAAAATCTTCATTCTACGTCATCTAGGGACCCACGAACGCTCTCAAACGCTGACAGCCGGCCTATGAATGGCAGTCATAAGGAACTATCTCAACCTAATTTGACATAGTGCACCAGGATAATTCACACCTGTGTCTTCTTTCGAGTCCACCTTCCAGTATGTCTAGCACAGCTTTTATACTTCTCTTAATGGCGCAATTTCTCACTGTGGCCACTGTGAATATCAATGTAATAGAATGCCCTCTGAAATTTCAACTGTTGGAGAGATTCCTTCGAGATGCAGACATTGACATTGCCTTCATTCAAGAAGTTGCTATACCGTGTTTACCCATATCTGCCTTCTACAAACAATACATCAATACCGGTAATACGAATAGAGGGACCGGATTCCTCATAAGACATGATATCCGACTCGAAGGTGTGCTATGTCATCCATCAGGACGCATAATATCTGGACACATAAACAATACCACCCTGATAAATGTATATGCCCCATCCGGGTCCAATAAACGTGTGGAACGGAAAATGTTCTTTCAACAGAGTATACTGCCTCATCTGTACGACGTTAAGGAAAAACTTATTCTTGCAGGGGATTTCAATTTTATTCAACGCCCAGAGGATTCCACTAGTCCATACAAAGGTGTCAACCCGGCTCTCAGGACCCTTCTTACCTCCCTACACCTCATTGATGCTGTGGATAGTTTAAGGGTGCCCCTGCCCCATTCCACCTGTATAAGTCACAACTCCTCATCACGAATTGACCGCATATACTTTTCACAGGAACTTATCCAGCCTAGACGATATGAAGTGATACCTGCCAGTTTCACTAACCATCATGCTGTCGTATGTACAATCTCTTACCCCCATCCCATATTTCACATAGGAAGAGGTTATTGGAAACTGAATTGCTCGCTGTTACTGGAGGAGGAATGCCAAGATCTTTTCAGACAACACTGGATTCGATGGGTCCAACAAAAATGCAAATTTCGCGACTGCGCAGACTGGTGGGATATTTTGGTTAAACCAGGGATCCGCCGCGTCTTTAAGAACATATCCTACCAACGAGGTCGGGAAAGACGGGATACAGTTGAATTTTACTATCGAGTTCTTCGCCAGCTCCAGCAAAGATCTGATGCTGGGGAGCGTATATATGACCAGATTCGGGAAGTTAAAACCAAGCTCCTGTCTCTAGAGCAACGAACGCTCGCTCATATAAACGTGGCTTTAAAAGATGTACAGTGCTCCCAGACGAAAGTGCAATTGTATACCATATCGCCAAAGGACAACGTGAGCGGCAACGTAAATATATCCACCGCCTCCGCACCAGTACTGGCAGTGTCGTCACCTCCCCTGACGCTATACGTAGTGAAATATCACTATTTTATCAACGGTTCTACGCTCAGGCTCCAATTGATCCACAGCAGGTGACCCTATTGCTTTCATCTTGCAGTACCCATCTATCTCCGGACAACAAAACTCGGCTCAGCGCGGATATTACGGATGAAGAGATTCACTCTGTGGTTAAGCACCTCCCAAACAACCGCTCACCTGGCATTGATGGACTGCCATATGAAATGTATAAACACTTCTGGCCTCTCATTGGCAAAGAATTTTGTCATGTCCTGCGTACCATTCTCCAACGTCGTGCTCTTTGTCAATCACATCACGAGGGTACCATAGTCCTCATACCAAAAACATCCTCTCCCATGGCAGTTGGTGACTTCCGACCAGTTACTCTGCTCTGCAGTGATTATAAAGTCCTTACCAAAGTACTTGCATGCCGATTGAAGACTGTTCTACATGATATCATTGGTGATGAACAATGTTGCAGTATTCCTGGAAGAACTCTGTTAACAAACTTAGCGATACTACGGGACCTACACCTAAAAGCCGGAATGCTCCCCACTGAGCCAATGAGTTTTCTCACCTTGGATCTTGATAAAGCTTTCGATCGCATCAGTCATGAATACTTGTACATGGTCTTGCAGCACTTTGAATTTCCTGCAATCCTTATTGACTATATTCGTATGATAAATTGTAATGCTACGTCTCGAGTGCTCGTCAACGGTTTTCTTTCTCCTCTGATTCCAATACAACGATCAGTTAGGCAAGGATGTCCCCTCTCCATGCTACTTTTTGTCATTGGCCTTGAACCGTTCATTTGGACTACCCAGGTGAAGCTACAGGGTTACAAACTGTCCACACATGTTTTTGGCATGTGCGCCTATGCTGATGACGTATCCATATTGATCCGCAATAATGAAGACATCTCCCACATCGATAGCGTCCTTCAGCTCTACCATATCGCCTCTGGAGCACAATCGAACCCACAGAAAACTGCTTTGCTTCCGCTCAATAATAACTCAGTGATTATCCAACAGCCCTGGTTCCGGATAGTAAATGAGGTGAAAATTCTTGGCATTTCCTGGAAGCAATCGCTTCTGGACACGGTGCAAGCAAACTGGACTAAGGTCATTGCCAAAGTTAGGGGAGTGCTGATCCAATTTGGTCAAAGAAACCTCAATATAGTGCAACGGGTCATAGTCCTCAACGTGTTTGCGCTCTCTAAAATATGGTATGTCGCACAACTTTTCCCACTTCCCAAAATGTTTGAGAGCCAATTGGCAAAATATACAGGTTGGTTTCTATGGCAAGGATTTTTGTTCCGAGTACAACGGGAACAGTTGTATCTCCCATCCCGGCAAGGCGGGCTAGGGCTAACCGCTCATGGCATGAAATGCCGTGCACTCCTCTGCAAGAACGATATCACCATTCTTTCCCAACATGACACTTTTACGAAAGCGCTATACAAAGATATTCGAAACACAGCCCGTGGTTGTGAGAGAGCTTTGCCGAAGATATTTAGGGACCATCAACAGCACCTTCTGGAAACTGTTCGCCAAATGCCTTCAGGGACTGTTCCAACGACGAAAAGTATTTATAACATGTTGCGGCAAGTGGTACACTCCAAACCGCGAATCGAGGCCACCACCCTCTACGTCCATTGGCCCACTGTTTGGAAAAATTTTGGGGCTATGACCATTTCTTCTGCTGTACACTCCCGGGATTTTATTTTCCTCAACGATCTCATCCCAACCGCTCTACGGCGATATACCATCCGTCTTGAAGCTTACCCATGGTGTACTATATGTGGTCAAACTGATACGGCGATACACCGCTTCACATCATGCACGCGAGTTGCCTCCACGTGGCTGTGGTGTAAGGGAAAAGTATGTCAACTATTAAATGTGCCCACGGATGACCTTGATGACAGGAAGTTGATTCGCTTGTCGGTGACCGCCTTCCCCCAAATCAAACAGACTGCCATTGTGTGGATAATGGGCCAATATGTACACTTCGTGATGGACAATGATCAACATTTCTCGTTCCTGGATCTCAGGTATCACCTGCAGAAAGAGCGTTGGAAGCTTAGTGAAAGTGGACAATTGTACGATAAATATGGACACTATCTGGATTTTCTTGTGATGTAATAGTATGGTATTTATCATATCTGAAAATTCTGTAATTCTGTAAAGAGCTAATAAAAAAAAGTAGCTATGTGGTTAAGGCGACTGACTGTGGTTCCAAGGATCGCCGGTTCGATCCCGGCCCTCGCCAGTATTTTTTTTTACCACTGAAATATTGTTTAATCAAGGAGTATTAATAAGGTTTTATGTCTGATAAAGATACATATTTCTACATTCCCTCTCAATACGTTTTATTTCCGTTTTACCATTGCATTACAGCATGTGGTTAAAAGAGCAAACTGTTGTCCTCAGTACGCCGTTTAAATATCTGCAATCAGTTCATATAACTGACAACAGATGGCAGTACATCGCCCATATAGTTCCAGTAACTGACAGCAGATGGCAGCACCAATGCATCGATATATTTAAAACACAAGACATGGCACGTTTTCACGTGATGGAGAATTATAAAGGAGGGGAATATTTAAGAAGGGAAATTTTGAGGAACATTAACCGACAGTTGAATGTGTAGGCTATGTTGTTTATGTACCTTAAAATATTGCAATTTCTTCCCAATGCTTCGGTGGTCAAGTTGGTGGCGTCCTAGACTAAAAGTTATAATTATGCATCGTCGATATACTCTTAAATTATTAAAGAAAAAAGTTGTTTTCCAGGCACTCGGACGTGTCCACAATTGCTTTCGCCATGAGTGACACTTGGCAAACATAATTCGTTTGAAGGGCTCCGACATCGTGGTCACTCATCCCCTTGTACTTGGGTGTGTATGTGTGAAATTTTCTCTCATAACCTGTGTTATTGTGATGGCTGCATTACTGTGTGTATTTGTAATTAAGGTGGTAAATGGCAAGGAGACGGCCAAGGCCTTAAGTTAGGAACCATCCCGGTATTTGCCTTAAGTGGAAGTGGGAAACCACGGAAAACCACATCCAAGGTTGTCGAGGTGGGAATTATAACTTCCTCTTCTTAGTTATACCTCAAGAGACTGAATGTGCCCCGTTTTTGCCCTCAGACCAGAATTAAATTTCTTGGCAGAGCAGGAAATGTAACCCGGGTCTCCGGGGCGATAGACAAGAATAGGTGGGCCTCCATGTGTTAATACGATTTTTGACATGCACGGGACATAGAATTCAAAAACTGCCTCCATTAGGGTGAGAGCCGAAGTGAGTATTGTGTATAGGCCTATGGTCGTTCCAGTAGTTGGCGAAGTGATTCTATGTTCCCCTGCAAAATGTACTGCCATAACCTATAACAGGTGATGGAAATTGCTTATTTAGAGCAGTTTCGTACTGTTTATAACAAAATGAAGAACGTCATTCTGAGCTGCGTTTTCAAGCTATTGCAAAAAATTTCGCTGGCAGGAACAATTATAAGGAATTTATTTTAAGCGATCAGTCTCATCGCATTCTCCTCACCAACCAACTTGAGTATGAAAGTCTCTGGACGGTCATGTTGAACTTCATTGTATAAGACAATTGTTTAATGATTATTTGTTTAGAGTACTGAGTCTAACTACGCAGTTGATTTCGGCAATGGAAGTATTATTTGCCATTTAATATTTAGCGGCTCCGTTATTGCAGGACACTATAGTGTTATCGAATAATACGAAGCCACATTCAAAATCCAATATAAATAGGCCATTTCAGAAACAATTCCTGATATTATGCAGTACAGTGTACTGTATGGCCTTTGACGATCAAATGTAAACATTGTTCTACATTGTATTTCTCTTGCGTAAAATCTATGCGTGGTTACTTTGGTCTTTACTGTTGTGAAGGTAAAATTGATCTGCTGGAATATAACATATTTGCCAAGCTGCAACAATGTAATGATATTAATTTAATAGTCATTGAACTTATATCCTGTAGTTCAAACACATACATCAGCGTTAACAGATTGGATACTGAAGATGAAAGCCAGCTACTTCATTTCCCTATTATTAAATTTATCAATTCCTTGGAATTAAGTGATTCGCCTCCACATACTCCGAACGTTTGAGCCATAGTTATGCTCCTTAGAAATCTGAACGTTTCCCAAGGACTCATATATGGTAATATATTAATTGTAAGAAATATGTAAGAAATTGCTTGGATTAGGATATAATAGGTGCAGTAATATTAGGCAGAGAGCTCAAATCCTACGACTTGATTTAACACCTTCCGATAAAACACTTGCAGGTACAGTACATTTTCTTTTAATAGGCAACAATGTCCTATTCGCTCGGCCTACTTTATCACAATCAATCAAGCTCAAGGAGAAACTCTTGAACGTATTGGGCTATTTACCTCATCACGTTTTAAGTCATGACCAGCAGGATAGTGAAGGTACAAAAAAGGTCCTGTATGGGATGGTAAAGAATAAGAGGTGGAAGGATCCTACGGATTATGTTAGAATGGTGAACAAAAGGGGACAAGAGATAGAAAATAGGGAATAACTGAAGAAAATGTGGAAAGAATATTTTGAAGAACTCCTGAACCCAAATGGAAACCACGGCGAGGAGGAAGAAATCGGGGAAGAGGTACAGTAGATGAACTGCAAACAGAAAAGGACTTAACATGGAAAGAAGTGGAAGATGCAGTGAGGAAGATGAGAGGAGGGAAGGCACCGGGTGTGGATGAGTTGAGTGTGGAGATGGTGAGAGCAGAAGGAGAGGTGGGGATACAATGGTTGTACCGAGTGATGAAGGCAGCATGGAAGGAAAGGAAGACCCCAGAGGACTGGAAAAAGGGAATAATTGTCCCGATCTTCAAGAAAGGTAGTAGAACAGAATGCAGAAACTATCGGGGAATAACACTGATGAGTCATTGTGCAAAGATGTTTGAGAAAGTTTTGGAAAAGGGAATTAGGACAAGGATAGAAGGAGGGATGAGGGAAGAACAACATGGCTTCAGAGCAGGAAGGTCCACAGTGGATTTGATTTTTGCTGTAAGTCAGTTAGAAGAACAGCACTATGAGTATGGAACAGATCTACTGATGGCCTTCCTGGACATTGAGAAAGCATATGACAGTATATGCAGAAACAAAGTATGGAAGTCCCTGGAGGATAGAGGAGTAGAAAAATGGACTATAAGGAGGATAAAAGAGATGTACAAGGGAAGCGTGAGCTGTGTGAAAGTGGGAGGAGAGAGATCGGACTGGGTGGTACAGAGAAACGGCCTGAGACAAAGAAGTGCACTGTCACCGTTACTTTTCATTGTGGTGATGGATGACATAATGACCCGAGCGGCCTAAGTAATTGGGGAAGGAAAGATGAAAGCAATGGTGTTTGCGGATGATTTGATGATTTGTGGAAACAAGGAGGAGGAGGTACAGGAACAGTTGGACCTGTGGGAAGGAATAATACAAGGATATGGGATGAAATTTAGCATAAATAAGAGTGAGAAGGAAAGGACCACAACGGGAATAACAATTGGTGGGGAACAGCTGAAGAAAGTGGAGAGTTTCAAGTATCTGTGAAGCCTGGTAAAAGAGAATGGAAGAAACGATAGAGAAATAAATGAGCGGGGGAGACAGGCAGAAGCATTCCGGAGGAGTGTGAGAAGCATGTTATGGAGCAGGGATGTCCCTCGGAACAGCAAGTAGATCATATATCGTACTATGTCCCTATCCTGACGTATGCCTCGGAGACCTGGGTTATGAAAGGAAGGGAGAAGAGCAAAATACAGCCCAGTGAGATGAGGTTCTTGAGAAGCAGTATTGAAGCTACAAAGAGGGACAGAATAAGAAATGAGAGGACCAGAGAATTAATGAAGGAGGAACCATTACAGGATGGTATAGTGAAATCTAGACTTAGATGGTATGGACATGTAAGACGAATGGAGGAGAAGAGGATACCCAGGAGGATACACTAGACGAAGTGGGAAGGAAAGAGACCAAGAGGGAGACCGAGAGACAGGTGGCTGGAGGGGGTGGAAGAAAGCGTGAAGAAGAGAGGAGAAGACTGGCCAAGGGTGGAGGCTGAGAGATGGTGGGAAGACAGAAGACGTTGGAGAGGCTTGTGTTCCAAACAGACCCGGCCAGTGGCTGGAAACTGTGCAAGATGATGATGACCTCATCACGTTTTCAGCCATGACCAGCAATATGTTGCAATGCTGAGAGTGCTATCTTTTGACGCCCTTAAAGTTGCAATAGTGCTAAAAAGTAATCGTACAAAGAATGTAACTTATATAAGAAGCTTCTTCAGTAAATTTGTTTTCCATTGTCCGTCATGTTTTGACGGGTTTCATCTAGTTAGTTTATTAAATGAAATTAGTTTTCTGGGAATATCTCAAAAATGGTTGGTTTTAGGGCCTTAAAATGTGGATTTCGGGGACCCTTTGGGGCCCCCGAGTTTCGTCTCTCACATTGAGGGGCTGAAAATGATCTTTGTCTCGTCCTTCTACTCCTATTACAGCATGTATTTTAAGGGGGTAGGCCCTCTTTTATGGGGCCGATAGCCTAGATGTTAGGCCCCTTAAAACAACAATTATCATCATCATCCTCTTTTATGAGAGGTACGGAGAAGGATTACATCAATGATTAGTGTCGTGCCTCGGATGGATATCTGTACCAAATGTTACGTTGATACACCCGAGTTATAAGGGAACAAAGTTGTCCACAGACAAACAAACAAACGGAAAGACCAAAAGAATATTTTCGCGCGCATCCATAATAAAACAGTCTGAAACGCGTAAATAACTCAAATTTCCGTAGAAATTGCGAAAAAAACATACAAACTTTACTTTTTATGTAGGGGACCGTCTGATAAAATGGGGTAGTCTGACATAACGGGTACCACCAAGTTTCTGGCCGTAGGCATCTGCCATCTAGCGGAAAACTGTACTTCTACTTGCACATATTGCTTGTAGCGCTACTCACGGAGTTTGAGCTCTGGCAGGTGTACGTTAGACTTTTGTCAGCAGTTGTTTGTAACGGGTCTCGTTTAAGGTTAGCTAACAAGGATTTCCTCATAGATTTCTCAGTGTTGTGTGTCCTCTTCTGTTCTAAACAGATTAATAGTAAGTACATACATAGATTCTATACCTATTTAGCAATAATTTCATATATCATTGTTATTGATAACTTTACTAGTTTATGAATATCGTCTGAAATTCAAAACAATGGCGTGGTTGGATAAAACAGGGCAGTGAAATGTTCTACAAAATGGGGTACCCCATTTTGTCCAACTGTGACATTTATCAACTTCTATTTCTGAAATATTTCTTTGGATTGGGAAGGTTGTTAATTAGTTGTTAGTTTTAATAATTAATTTATTACTCTTAGGTATTTTTGACCCACCAAACAAAATGTCATGCTCCAAGTATACTAGAAAAACAAACCGACAGTCATGGGATCAAGATGCAATGCAGACTGCTGTGGGGGAAGTAATTGCAGGCGCACTGGGATATTATAAGGCTGCTAAGCTATACAATGTCCCACAAACTACATTGGAAAATTGAGTGAAGAAAGTAAAGGAAGGAAGGTCAATTCTAGAGGCCACTCAAAAAGGTAGGTGTTCGTTTACTTTTAATATAGGCTATTTAATTTTTATAATTTACAATTATTTTATATATTTCATATATTAATTTGCATGTAGGTTATGAAAGAAAATAGATTGAATTATTTATTTTTATTTTATTTTTTGCTTTTTATAGGTCTTGGAAGATATAAACCAGTCTTCACTCAAGAACAAGAATCTGAACTAGTAGACCATATCCTTGAAATGGAAAGAAGATTTTTTGGATTCACAATCAATGACCTCCGTTCACTTGCATTTGAATTGGCAGAGAGAAATGATTTGAGCCACGCATTCAACAAGGAGAAGAGAAAAGCGGGAAAGTGTTGGTACTATTCATTCCTAAAACGAAATCAACAGCTGTCTTTAAGAACTCCCGAGGCCACTTCATTAGCAAGAGCTATGGGATTCAACAGAATATCAGTTGGAGATCTTCAAATTGCTACTAGGAGAGTACGAAAAACACAACTTTACAGCAGATCGCATTTGGAACGTCGACGAAACTGGTGTTTCTACTGTGCCAAAGAAGAAATCAAGAGTGATAGCTTTGAAGGGAAAAAGGCAGGTAGGAAAGATATCATCAGCAGAAAGGGGAACTCTGACTACAGCCACTATTTGTATGAGTGCTTCAGGTAACTTCATGCCCTTGATGTTCATTTTCCCAAAGAAACTTACCAACATGGAGCTTCTTGACCATACGCCTCCAGGAAGCTTTGCTGAGTTCCATGAAAGTGTTTGGATGCAGAAGGAATTATTTGTTAGGTGGTTCCGGAAATTCGTGGAATTTACTAATCCTTCCCCCGAGAAGCCAGTGTTGCTTCTCCTGGATGGCCACTCAACGCATACGAAGAGCTTGGATTTAGTTCTTCTAGCACGTGAGAGTAATGTTGTTCTAATATGTTTCCCTCCCCACTGCACCCACAGAATGCAGCCACTTGATGTGGGACTTATGGCACCTATTAGCACATTCTATGCCCAACAAGTGGATAAATGGCTGTTACACCACCCAGGTCGTAGTGTTACTGAGAGACAAGTAGGAGAACTCTACGGTAAGGCATTCCTAGAAGCTGCTACTATGAAGACAGCTGTTAATGCATTTAAAACCACGGGAGTGTTTCCTTTGGACCCCAATGCATTCCCAGATCATTATTTTGCACCATCTCAAACCACGGAGAGAGCAGCCTCAGAGCAGCACCCACATCATGACAATAACTTGGAAATTCACACACCTGAGAGACGAAACTCGAGTTTCAATAAAATCTCTCCAGCAGACATAATAAAGTTACCCATAGCTGAGAGAAAGGAATCAAACAACCGCAGAAGAGGACGAACAGCAGTCCTTAATTCATCCCCCTACAAGGAAGAACTGGTTGCTGCTGCCAAGCAAACAAAACAAAAAACACAGAAGAGTGCAAAGCCAAATAACTCGAAGGATGGTTCTGGTTCTGCATCACGTAAACTGTCTGCGACCATTTCCAGAGGAAAGAGGAAGTTGGATATTGAAAATGATTCATCATCGGAAGAAGAACTGGATGATACCTCCTGTCTGTATTGCGATGAACTATATTCAAACTCTGCTCGCAATGAAGGTTGGATTCGATGTAACAAATGCAAGAACTGGGCACATGAGTTATGCAGTGGAGCCGACGAGGAGGATGACGCTTTCACTTGTGATTTTTGTCAATAATTGTTTTCAGTTGCTTTTTCCTTCCATAATTGTGCCACAAGTAAGCTATGTTTCTGTTGTTCAACTTAGAACTGTTGGAAATCGTTTTCCATTTGAGAGAGACAAGATTTCAGTGTGTATGTGATATTTACAATCAATAATATAAATAAGAAAATGACCACCCCGTTTTATAAAACCGGTTTGACAAAATGGGGAAAAATACATTTTTGCCTATTAAACATTTTTGTGTGCAAATGTAATGCAAGAGTGAATATTTAGTTATGGTACATTGTAAACAATGCATAAGAGATAATTTTAGAAAATAAAGGAGTGTTCTATTGCATTTTGTTTTCTCGAAAATAGCAAAGAAATTTCAACCACCCCGTTTTGGCCAACCCTCACCTACGTCGAGATATACTGCACCGCTCGGTGTTGACCGTGTCTTATTGCACAAATTTAGGTTTTACTCGCTAACCGTTGGAGATACACGAAAAGTGATAAGGACCTTTAGGATAGAAAATTAAATGTTAAATCTCGTGTATGCATCAAATATTTGCTATTTATTAGCGTTCCCTTTTTATTTGAGATGGAAATATGAAATTTTGAAACCAAAGGGTGTAGTGACGTCCCATATGTGGGTTTTACTCGCTAACCGTTGGAGATACACGAAAAGTGATGAGGACCCTTCGGATAGGAAATCAAATTTTGAAGCCCGCATATGCCATCAAAGGTTTGCTATTTCTTAGCGTTCTCTTTTTATTTGATATGGAAATATGAAATTTTGAAACCAAAGGGTGTAGTGACGTCACTAAAATGGTCGCCATTTTCTAATAGTGCAAAATATCGAAATTAAAAGTATCCTATATGTAAACATGGCACATCAGCTACATCCATGCAAAATTCCATTTAAATCGGACCAGTGGTTCTTGCGTTATTGAGTAACACACAGACAGACAGACAGACAGACAGACACACACCATCTCATTTTTAGCCTACTTTCGATTTTTGTAAAAAATGAAAGTAGACTTATGAGATCAACACAGGGCGAAAAAAGTGTGTCTGTCTGTATGTGTGTATGTGTGTGTGTGAGTCTCTGTGTGTGCGTGTGTGAGTGCGTGTACTCTGAATGTCTGTCCCCCCCTATCAATTCGAACACGGTGAATGCGAATTGAACGAAATTTGGTACAAAGGTAGCACTAGCAACGGACACCTCAGTGTCATGTCTTATATCGCCGCCATATTGACGGAAACGTAATGGCGGCCACACAAATGTTCTAAGCTTAAATCAAATTACGACTAACCTAATCATCCGATCTCTACCAAATTTTGCAACAACATACCTTTATGGGGGGAGCATCCATTGACCAAACGAATAGGTCATCAACGTAATAGTTTGCGGATGGCGGCCATCTTTGTGTAAAAATCGATTCCCCTATTAATTCGAACACGGTGCAACCGAATGGAACGAAATTTGGTACAGAGGTAGTACTAACAAAAGGCACCTCAGTGTCATGTTTTATATCACCGCCATCTTGACGGAAACGTAATGGCGGCTACACAAATGTTGAAAGCTTAAATCAAATTATGATTAACCTAATCATCCGATCTCTACCAAATTTTGCAACAACATACCTTTATGGAGGGAGCATCCTTTGACCAATCTAATGGCTCATTCGCTTAATAGTTTGCGGATGGCGGCCATCTTTGTGTCAAAATCGATTCCCCCTATTAATTCGAACACGGTGAAGCCGAATGGAACGAAATTTTGTACAGAGGTAGCAATAGCAAAGGGCACCTCAGTGTCATGTTTTATATCGCCGCCATCTTGACGGAAACGTAATGGCGGCCACAAAAATGTTCAAAGCTTAAATCAAATTACGATTAACCTAATCATCCGATCTCTAGCAAATTTTTCAACAACATACCTTTATGGAGGTAGCATCCTTTGACCAAACTAATAGGTCATTAGCCTAATATTTTGCGGATGGCGGCCATCTTTGTGTGAAAATCGATTCCCCCTATCAATTCGAACACGGTGAAACCGAATGGAATGAAATTTGGTACAGAGGTAGCACTAGCAAAGGGCACCTCAGTGTCATGTTTTATATCACCGCTATGTTGACGGAAACGTAATCGCAGCCACCCAAATGTTAAGAGCTAAAATGTAATTACGACCAACCTAATAATCTAGTCTCTACCAAATTTTGCAACACCATATCTTTATGTGGGAAACATATTCTGACCAAACTGCAAGAACATCAGCCCAATAGTTTGAAGATGGTGGCCAAGTATGTGTGCAAATCGATTCCCCCTATCAATTCAAACACGGTGAAATCGAATTGAACGAAATTTGGTACAGAGGTAGCACTAGCAAAGGGCACCTCATAATCATGTTTAATATCCCTATAGCACGTTGTATTTCAACAAGCTACTACAACCAACATTCAATCATACTCCTTGAAAAGGACAAAGAGTTATAACAATACCCATGCATTTAGGAGAAAGTAGGCTATATGTTCTTTACTGAACATCTTGTTATATATTAGTATGATGTTGAAACTATGAGAAGAATTTGTTTACATGAAGTTAGTTGAAAATAATATGTTATTGGAAGAAACTGGGAAGTAACTCTAAGAGACAGGTCTATTTATTCCCGTGATGACGGAGGTATTTGTTGTATGACAATGAGCATTGTGAAGCCATTGGTCAATTGTTAAAGGAATGTCTGTAGTGACAGACTTGCGCATATTTTGATGTTGTAAAATAGGATGTTTTAAGAAGAAGCAGTATTGTTGGTATTTATTAATATTTGAAGTTATTGAAATAGTATCATAGAGTTGAAACTCCTTGAAAGTGTTAGGACAGTGAATCCTAGATGAAGTTGTATCTGAAAGAAATTATAGGATCAATGGATCTTTGTTGAAACTGAGAGTAAACTGAGTTCTAATTAAATGGTTTTTAATCAGAGATTTAATTTACGATAATTATTCAACGAATTAGAGGATTATATTTTATTTAAGTATTTTTATTTTTCTGACAGACCAGTTATAGGAGGTCCATGAACTATGTCTTTACTTAATTGTACGGTTTATATAATCCCGAATTGTAACAGTTTCCCGAATAAGACATAGTATGGTGAATGAAAATTATCTTAAGTCCGTTGAAATGTGAGTGAAGAAATAGGAAGTCTATATTGTCTGTAAAGAAGGTAGTTTGCCCGTTGTAAATATTTTATTTCAAATTGAGTAGTCGTTGAACTACACCGCCAATATTTATGTTGTACATAAATAATATCTACTATTTAAAGAAAGGTTTATAGTTATATGTATGCGTATTGTAATTTTTAATTCGTAATTTAAATATGAGTAGAGATTTTTATCGCTTCTATGTGAATGATTGAAGTGATAGGAGACGGGAGATAAATTGTATAGAGTAACGAATAGTTTTTGTAATGACGGAGATCTACGTCAGGGGTAAATTCATTTTATTTTGGGGATTTTTGTAAACTTTATAACATTTTATTTTGTTAAAAAACTCCCGTTACCTAGGGCACAGCAGTTGTTTGCTGCGATTTAATTCATTATTTTATTTGAGCTTATGAAAGCTTCTATAAACAATTTTATCGGTTTCTAGAAGAAACAAATAAGTGTTTAATGTAACAGAATAATGACATTTCGTCATTTAATTTAATTTAACGTTAATAATGCATACTATGAATGCAAGTGTTAGGAAACGTGTATTTGTTAATGTCAATAAATATGACAGGCACGTTTTTACGATTCCCTGATCTTTTATAGAAATGTGGCATTGTCTTTGTAGTTAAATGGTAAACTTAGTGGAATATGCTGTAGGGTGGAAGCTCCCAAGGGACCTTATCCGCATCCTTACGCCCGAGATTTTCATGGATTCTCGTCTTTCCTAAGTAGTTAGAGAACCCTATTTTTCTGTAGTTTGATACTATAGCACATTCTGTTTGATAAATCCCTGCTCCTTATTCTGAGTGTTTTCGCGAAGTAGCACTGTGTTATTTTTAGCCGGAACTTCAAGATGCTGCAATCCATTATTTTTCCAGCGTTGGATTTTGATGGATCATCCAGATATATCGGTGCAGTAGGGGGGGGGGTCGAATCGGGGTGGATGTTTGGATTTATTTCATAAACGAAAGGGGTCTCAGGAGCCTCACAGTTGAGGAGGTTTTCAAAATAACTTGCTAGAATCTGACAATTATCTTTATCATTGTGTGCTAATTTCCCGTTGGAATCTTTAAACTGTAGACTTGGGGGGTTGTATTTGTTCAGACTGTGCTTGAAGGTTTTATAGAAGTTACGTGTGTTATTTTTCTGGAAGTCTTGCTCAATCTGTGCCAACTGTTCCCTATTAAACATACGTTTCACGCCACGGATGGTTTTTGATGGAGATTTTCTCGCGTTTAGGAAGTTGACCCTGTTCTCTTCATTTTTGTGGCAATTCCATTTCTGCCATGCAACCTGTCTTAGCTGAACTGCTGTATCACATTTCTCTTATTATTGTTACCAGTATTTTATTTTTATTTCTATATTTATATTTTATTACTAGCAGGTACCCGCGGCTTCGCTCGCGTCATAGTCATGTCATATTGTTATTCAATGAAATGCAGGTGTACCCTCTTAACACCCCTATAGAAACTGAATATCCAAAAACCCTTCCTTAGTGGGCGTTTTCGACTTTCAACAAACATATTCCCAAAATTTCATGTTTCTAGCTTTAATAGTTTTGGCTGGGCGATGATGAGTCAGTCAGTCAGTCAGTCAGGACACTTGTTTTTATATAAGAGACAAGCTGTACCCGGCATGCGTTGCAATGCCAATCAAAGAAAGTGTTGGCGTTGAAATTCTGTTTCTTGAAGGGCTTTTGGATACACAACATGTTAACTGACTCTAAGCTATCGTAAAATGGATTTTCTAATTTAGAACCATTCGTGGGAGCGTGCACAACAACTTTCAAAAGTTTCATCGCTGTCACTCATTTGTTGAATCTACTCGTACGCTACCTACTGTGAAATGGATTTACTAAGTCGAAACCCTTCCCTGGCGTGTACACAATAACTCATCAATGATTCATCGCAATCGGATGAATGGTATATGCACGTATAGGGGTTTTTGTTTAAACGATTCGTGCGCTGTCACTCATTTGTTGAATCTACTTGTGCGCTACCTATTGAGAAATGTATTACTAAGTCGAAGCCCTTCCCTGGCGTGTACACAATAACTCATCAAGGTTTCATCGCAATCGAAGAATGTTATATGAACGCAATAGGGGATTTTGTTGAAACGCTTCGCGGGTCGTCACCAATTTGTTGCATCTACTCTTGCGCTACTTATTGTGAAATGGATTTACTAAGTCCCCTTCCCTGGCGGGTACACAATAACTGATCAATGTTTCATCGCAATCGGATGAATAGTATATGAACGCATACCTGATTTTGTTTAAACGATTCGCGCTCCGTCACTCATTTGTTGAATCTACTCGTGCGCTACCTACTGTAAAATGTATTTACTAAGTTAGAAACCGTCACGTAAGTGTCCACAACATCTCACCCAAGTTTCATCGCTATCGGACTAATGGGATATGAAGACATAGGGGACTGTATTGAAACGCTCCGCGTGTCGTCGTTCATTTGTCGAATCTACTCGTGTGCTACCTACTGTGAAATGTATTTACTAAGCCAGAAACCTTCCTTGGAGTGTCCACCATATTTCACCCAAGTTTCACCGCTAACGGCAGAATGGTATATGACCTTATACGGGACTTCGTTGAAACGCTTCGCGCGTCGTCCCTCATTTGTTGAATCAACTTGTGCGCTGCATATTGTATAGGGGATTTACTAAGCCAGAAATTTTCCATGACGTGTACACAACATCTCACCCAAGTTTCATAGCTACGGACGAATGGTACATGTATTCATACGGGACTTGGTTGAAACGCTTCACGTGTCGTCGCTCATTTGTTGATTCTACTCTTGCGCTACATATTGTAATATGGAAGTACTCAGCCAGAAACCTTCCCTGGAGTGTACACAACATCTCACCCAAGTTTCATCGCAATCGGATGAATGGTATGCGAACGTATACGGGACGTTGTCGAAACGCTTCGCGCGTAGTCACTCATTTGTTGAACATAAACGTGCGCTTCGTATTGTAAAATGGATTTACTTAGCCAAAAACCTTTCCTGGAGTGTACACAACAATTCACCAAACATTTATCACTATCAGACGAATGGTATATGACTTTATACGGGACTTTATTGAAACGCTTCGCGTGTCATCGCCCATTTGTTGAATCTACTGGTGCGATACCTATTGTAAAATGTATGTACTAAGCCAGAAACCTTCCCTGGAGTGTACACAACAACTCACCCAAGTTTCATCGCTATCGGATTAATGGTATATGAAATTATATGGGACTTTGTTGAAACCCTTCGCGCGTCGTCGCTCATTTGTTGATTCTACTCGTGCTCTACCTATTTTTAAAGGGTTTTACAAAGCTGGAAACCTTCCCTGGAGTGCACACAAAATCTCAGCCTAGTTTCATCGCTATCGGACGAATGGTATATGAACGCATAGGAGACATACCCACAGACAGACAGACAAACTATCACGTGACATTGATTTTATATACAGTACAAGCTGTACCCGGCATGCGTTGCAATGCCAATCAAAGAAAGTGTTGGCGTTGAAATTCTGTTTTTTGAAGTGCTTTTGGATACACAACATGTTTTTTAATTTCCGTTAACTGCCCCTATGCTATCGTAAAATGGATTTTCTAATTTAGAATCAATCGTGGGAGCGTGCACAACAACTTTCAAAAGTTTCATCGCAATCGGATGAATGGTATATGAACGTATACGGGATTTTGTTTGAACGATTCGTGCGCTGTCACTCATTTGTTGAATCTACTTGTGCGCTACCTATTGAGAAATGTATTACTAAGTCGAAGCCCTTCCCTGGCGTGTACACAATAACTCATTAAGGTTTCATCGCAATCGAAGAATGTTATATGAACGCAATAGGGGATTTTGTTGAAACGCTTCGCGGGTCGTCACCAATTTGTTGCATCTACTCTTGCGCTACTTATTGTGAAATGGATTTACTAAGTCCCCTTCCCTGGCGGGTACACAATAACTGATCAATGTTTCATCGCAATCGGATGAATAGTATATGAACGCATACCTGATTTTGTTTAAACGATTCGCGCTCCGTCACTCATTTGTTGAATCTACTCGTGCGCTACCTACTGTAAAATGTATTTACTAAGTTAGAAACCGTCACGTAAGTGTCCACAACATCTCACCCAAGTTTCATCGCTATCGGTCTAATGGGATATGAAGACATAGGGGACTGTATTGAAACGCTCCGCGTGTCGTCGTTCATTTGTCGAATCTACTCGTGTGCTACCTACTGTGAAATGTATTTACTAAGCCAGAAACCTTCCTTGGAGTGTCCACCATATTTCACCCAAGTTTCACCGCTAACGGCAGAATGGTATATGACCTTATACGGGACTTCGTTGAAACGCTTCGCGCGTCGTCCCTCATTTGTTGAATCAACTTGTGCGCTGCATATTGTATAGGGGATTTACTAAGCCAGAAATTTTCCATGACGTGTACACAACATCTCACCCAAGTTTCATAGCTACGGACGAATGGTACATGTATTCATACGGGACTTGGTTGAAACGCTTCACGTGTCGTCGCTCATTTGTTGATTCTACTCTTGCGCTACATATTGTAATATGGAAGTACTCAGCCAGAAACCTTCCCTGGAGTGTACACAACATCTCACCCAAGTTTCATCGCAATCGGATGAATGGTATGCGAACGTATACGGGACGTTGTCGAAACGCTTCGCGCGTAGTCACTCATTTGTTGAACATAAACGTGCGCTTCGTATTGTAAAATGGATTTACTTAGCCAAAAACCTTTCCTGGAGTGTACACAACAATTCACCAAACATTTATCACTATCAGACGAATGGTATATGACTTTATACGGGACTTTATTGAAACGCTTCGCGTGTCATCGCCCATTTGTTGAATCTACTGGTGCGATACCTATTGTAAAATGTATGTACTAAGCCAGAAACCTTCCCTGGAGTGTACACAACAACTCACCCAAGTTTCATCGCTATCGGATTAATGGTATATGAAATTATATGGGACTTTGTTGAAACCCTTCGCGCGTCGTCGCTCATTTGTTGATTCTACTCGTGCTCTACCTATTTTTAAAGGGTTTTACAAAGCTGGAAACCTTCCCTGGAGTGCACACAAAATCTCAGCCTAGTTTCATCGCTATCGGACGAATGGTATATGAACGCATAGGAGTCATACCCACAGACAGACAGACAAACTATCACGTGACATTGATTTTTATATACAGTACAAGCTGTACCCGGCATGCATTGCAATGCCAATCAAAGAAAGTGTTGGCGTTGAAATTCTGTTTTTTGAAGTGCTTTTGGATACACAACATGTTTTTTAATTTCCGTTAACTGCCCCTATGCTATCGTAAAATGGATTTTCTAATTTAGAATCAATCGTGGGAGCGTGCACAACAACTTTCAAAAGTTTCATCGCAATCGGATGAATGGTATATGAACGTATACGGGATTTTGTTTGAACGATTCGTGCGCTGTCACTCATTTGTTGATTCTACTCGTACGCTACCTATTGAGAAATGAATTTGCTAAGTCGAAACCCTACCTTGGCGTGTACACAATAACTCATCAAGGTTTCGTCACAATCGAAGAAGGTTATATGAACCCAATATGGGATTTTGTTGAAACGCTTCGCGCGTCGGCACCCATTTGTTGCATCTACTCTTGCGCTACTTATTGTGAAATGGATTTACTAAGTCGAAACCCTTCCCTGGCGTGTACACAATAACTGATCAATGTTTCATCGCAATCGGATGAATAGTATATGAACGCATACCGGATTTTGTTTAAACGATTCACGCTCCGTCACTCATGTGTTGAATCTACTCGTGCGCTACCTGCTGTAAAATGTATTTACCAAGTTAGAAACCGTCACGTAAGTGTCCACAACATCTCACCCAAGTTTCATCGCTATCGGACTAATGGGATATGAAGACATAGGGGAGTGTATTGAAACGCTCCGCGTGTCGTCGTTCATTTGTCGAATCTACTGGTGTGCTACCTACTGTGAAATATATTTACTAAGCCAGAAACCTTCCTTGGAGTGTCCACCATATTTCACCCAAGTTTCACCGCTAACGGCAGAATGGTATATAACCTTATACGGGACTTTGTTGAAACGCTTCGCGCGTCGTCCCTCATTTGTTGAATCTACTTGTGCGCTGCCTGTTGTATAGTGGATTTACTAAGCCAGAAACCTTCCATGAAGTGTACACAACATCTCACCCAAGTTTCATAGCTATCGGACGAATGGTATATGAATGCAGACAGGACATGTTTGAAACGCTTCGCGTGTCGTCGCTCATTTGTTGATTCTACTTGCGCTACTTATTGTAATATGGATGTACTCAGCCAGAAACCTTCCCTGGAGTGTACACAACATCTCACCCAAGTTTCATCGCAATCGGAAGAATGGTATGTGAACGTATACGGGACGTTGTCGAAACGCTTCGCGCGTAGTCACTCATTTGTTGAATCTAAACGTGCGCTTCATATTGTAAAATGGATTAACTAAGCCAGAAACCTTTCCTGTAGTGTACACAACAATTCACCAAACATTTATCACTGTCAGACGAATAGTATATGACCTTATACGGGACTTTGTTGAAACGCTTCGCGTGTCATCGCTCATTTGTTGAATCTACTGCTGCGCTACCTATTGTAAAATGGATGTACTAAGCCAGAAACCTTCCCTGGAGTGTACTGTACCCATGTGAGTAATCTCGTTGGATAATATGCATCCGCCTCCAACTAGCATCAGCTCCCAGGCGTGTACGGTAACCCCAATTTTGCAGTGCATATTTTGGATTTGAGGCTAAAAGGTATCAACTCTACAATGATAAAGCACAACTCTATTCTAAAACTTTAATTCATTAAAATAAATCATGGCTTCAAACACAAACCAATACCCAAAAAAAAACATAAAATAAAAGCAAACAAAAATTTTTACTTCCACAATCCACAAATAAACAACTATGAAATCACAACAAAGTCATACCTAGCCATAATGCTTTACCCTTCTGTGAACTTCACAAGGATATACTAGTGCGCTGATGCACCTACGACTTCAAAACAACTTTACATTAACATAACAGTCATACAATGTGACTTCTTTAATATTACAACAAGGATTATTCCTTAAACCTCTTTACGTTAAACAATTATGTGTGCCGTGCGTGTTTTAATATTTTTCTTCTCACCAATGAAATGCTTTGCATGCATTTACCTATTTGGACGTTGCACCAAAATCAACGTGCGACTCCATAATTATGTAAGCTACCCCCTACATATCCTCCAATTATATGGTTTCACCGCATGCTGTCTGTGATTCCTATATAAAACGTTACGTTATAGCTTATGTCGGATTGTACGATAGACTGCCTCGCGCTCATGGCGATTGGCATCTAGTAACCAACTACATGACTTGGTTCCAGTGACAGTACAAATATATCATGTAACTATTCGTCAGATAGCTAAATTAATGAACCATCAGGATGAACTATAATTATCCATGTGTTCACAAACCACATGGCTATAATACTCAACATAACAATCTCGCATTATATGTCATTTTAACAAGGTCTAGAATCTCTTCCCTTTATAACTTGCCTGAGCGGTTCGAGTGGTTGGCACCGACCCTCGGCTAAGGAAATCGCTACACAATAGAAAGTGGGATGGGTCGTTCCACCAATTATCTCGACCTTTCTAAAAGTTTGAAAGCTTCCCTCTCTAAGCAGTGGAGATTTACAAGACAAATACTGTGTCCTAACCGGCACACATGTTCCCAAAGGATCTTAATTGACTATTATGCCAACAGGTATTGAATGAGCTTTTGTAATTATTCCTACGTCGAGGATAATGATTAATTAATGGCCTCACATGGGTCCATCCAACATGAAGGTTCGGGGTTCGTAATGCATGAGCCTGGCGGTGACCGATGTCTCAAGTATAATATAGGCGCACAAAACCACTGTCGCCATGAGTTTTCGCTGCCCACGAGCGTAAATAACTCATCATAAGTTCTCGGGAAATCATAGAGCTGCGAGGTGTCCTTGTTATCCTCGACTCTATCAAGATTCCAGCCCGGAACACATTTCAATCCTTTTCTTCAGAGTTAGGGTCCATTCACTAAAACTCCGGAATAAAAGATCTCCAATAATGTCCACGACATAGGAGAATTCATACGTAGAATAGACTATCTGGCCCCTAATGCTCCATGCTACGACATTCCGACCTCTAATATTAAGAGAAATCTAACATTTACTCTATAAGCTTCTCAATTAAGCTGCAAATTCAATTCACTAAAAGCTCTTTCATTACTGGTATCATTACTGAATATATGCAATATTCTGATATAAAACTTCTTTCCATAATTACTGAAATGTAATCTCACTGTAACATCCTCCTGCTTAGATTGATAAGTCTTGCAATTAGCGTTAATAATTCTCGCTTACAACAATTTATTTGTTTCCTGATGTGTTCATTCATACTCTTAATAACCATTATTATTATTATCATCATTTCTCACTGACATAAATGACCAAAATCATCCTTTATTATTATTATTGAAAATCTCATTGACATAAATGACCAAAATCATTATTTATTATTATTCTCATATAAATTACCAAAATTTCCGACATAGCTAAACGTTTTAAACTCGAACAATCGCGTTCGTTACATTTACATAACTGATTGCCATTCTTAATTCATAGTGGGAATAACTACTCCACTTAATGATGCAAATCATCATTTCAACTCTATAAAAATCAACTCATTACTGATTAAACATGGAGGATCAGCCTCCTAACTGACTTTTACTGGCATCTATAAGGAATTCACAATACCTTTACGGAATCACAGACATGCATCGGTCCATACTTCTACATAATTATAACCATAATTTGTGGGGTACTTACATCTCTATAGGCATCTAAGGTGGCTCCAACCAATCATATTCTTCCATGTCGCCCGCCATAATGGGTTTAACGCGACATATTTCTCTTGTTTACACACATTTGATTATACATAATTTCTATCACCAACACGACACGTTGCATACCTTTCAGGAAGTTATCACTCCCCAAACATGTGAAACACTTCATCAAACACTACTTTAAATGATATTTTTACATATACATTACACTGAACACTCGTCACTTTATACATACTTCAATGCTGAGATTCCCTAGCAGAGATCGAAATTGCAGGTGTCGACGGCATCTTACGTTATCAACTCCTGATTGAAAGTCTGGTTATCTGCTCTCGGAACTCTCCAACAGTTTTATGACGATCATTACTCCTACAGTAAGCGTTACCATCTGGTACTCTCATGGCAATACCAAACACTTAGTAAAATTTCTTTAGCGCATTCTATCGTAGTTACACATATACGATTAGTTCATACAATACACACTGCGCTTAATAAAGTTCAACACTTTCACAAATAATTATATACAATAGTTCTACCGTTAGTCTATACGGTGCTTCATAACTGAACACGTCATAGTTCGTGCGGCTGATTATGCCTGTATCACGACTATTATTCATACAAACATATTTTCTGTTTCTTTTACACATACCAGTCTTTGTTCGGCGTCTCGATGAATAGATCCGTCATGCGTTATGCCTTGACGAACTTGCTTCACCCTGGCTGTAGCTGACTGAAGTTTCACTCGAAGACTGCACGTAGCTTATTTGAAGACTTCTGTCTGCGGCTTACACGCTGCATATTTGCTGCATACTGATTGCAACTTATTTCCATTGTGCTACAATTGACAATTGAGTAAAACTGTAACTGGCTGTAACTGCGCTTGGCGGCATGTAGACTGAGCTTGACTGAGTTAGAACAGAGTGAGTTTCAAAGTGAGGTTCAACTGAGTAACAGAGTAACACTGAGTAACAACTGAGTAACAGAGTAACACTGAGATTCAAGTGAGAGCTCCTCCTGGGGTCTACTCCCTTATATCGGATTTCCACAGAAAGTAGAGCAACATCTTCCCGCGTAATCTTCGCTCCTCTCACAGCCTGATTCTGGTCTTCAAACCATGATCATTGTGTTCCTCTCTCTTCACAGGTCCCAAAACTATATGTGTGCAAAGGAATCGCTCGTTCAATTAATTAATATTAATTCCTTTCTCCATGGCGTGGGACGCTACCTAACCGGGAACTCCCCGTCAACATCTTCACATCCCTCCGCGAACAATGGTCGCTTCACAGTCCTTACGCACATCACTAAATATGCACCAATTTCGCCGGTAAAAGACTCTAAAATTATCTTCTTGCCAAGATATTCACCTGTGTGCAACTCTCATCTCGATTCGTTACTCCAATCACGAGTAATCAATGATTTTTCTGGGCATTTCTCCGCCCCTCCTCTACATCTATTCTCCGTCGGGGAATAACTGTGTCATTTTTCAGGCCTCTCCCCTGCTCCAGACGACATAATGGGGTGACAGAGATGGACGTGGCTCCACTGGGACCAACCCACAATTCTGGGCCGATTAGTAAATGTCAGCTCTGCCCTCCTCTGTGCTTCAAACTCCCAATAGCTTACACCAAATCGTCTTATAATGATATAATCCGCTCATTATTTCCTACATTATTTTAACAAATAATGCCATTTCATCAAAAATCACACCAGTGATTAAATATACATTTCTTTCGAGGGGTTTTTACCAAGAAACTCCCTGTACAGATCTCTGGTTCGCTTCCTGGCGGAACCTTTTTACTGAGATCACAGTCTCTGAGAACCATGTTCGATTCCAGTCAGCATAACCCCATCGGGTTCAGTACACAGCAGCTCACCCAAGTTTCATCGCTATCGGATGAATGGTATATGACCTTATATGGGACTTTGATGAGAAACTTCGCGCGTCGTCGCTCATTTGTTGATTCTGCTCCTGCTCTTCCAATTTTTAAAGGGATTAACTAAGCCAGAAACCTTCCCTGGAGTGCACACATCTCAGCCTAGTTTCATCGCTATCGGACGAATGGTATATGAACGCATACGTGACTTTGTTGAAATGCTTCACGCGTCGTAGCTCATTTGTTGAATCTACTCGTGCGCTGCCTATTGTAAAGTGGATTTAATAAGCCAGAAAATTTCCCTGAAGTGTACACAACATTTTACGCAAGTTTCATAGCTATCGGACGAATGGTATATGAATGCATACGGGACTTTTTTGAAACTGACTTTGTTGAAATGCTTCGCACGTCGTAGCTCATTTGTTGAATCTACTCGTGCGCTGCCTATTGTAAAGTGGATTTACTAAGCCAGAAAATTTCCCTGAAGTGTACACAACATTTTACGCAAGTTTCATAGCTATCGGACGAATGGTATATGAATGCATACGGGACATTTTTGAAACACTTTGCGTGTCGTCGCTCATTTGTTGAATCTACTCGTGCGCTATCTACTGTGAAATGTACTCACTAATTTGGAAACCTTCACGTAAGTGTATACAACATCTCACCCAAGTTTCATCGCTATCGGACGAATGGTATATGAACACATACGGGACTTGTTTGAAACGCTTCGCGCATCGTCACTCATTTGTTGAATCTACGCGTGCGCTACCTATTGTAAAATGGATTTACTAAGTCAGAAACCTTCCTTAGAGTGTACTCAACATCTCACCCAAGTTTCATCGCAATCGGTTGAGTGGTATATGAATGCATAGGAGACATACACACACACCCACAGACAAACTATCACGTAAGATTGATTTTTATATATATATATAGAATATAGATTACATTTTAATTGTTAATGTGTTTAGTTTAATTTTTAATTTTACCCAATACATTACGTCAAGTAGATACGTAGACTATATAATATTTGAATTTTAGAAATACTAGCACTTCGGTGGTGTCTAGTAACCAAGTTCATAACTAGTTGTCGTTGACGGTAGCGTTTGGTAGCAAAGGAGGAACTACTTGAAAATTGAATGTCTGCAGTCCTTACTTGAAATTATTTATTTAGCTTTTGGAAAAACATTGCACAAAGACAATATTATAGTCTATATTCATATTTACATAATCTATACACTGAGTCACCAACAGATATCCAGATTTGTGATGTACTCAATAGCCTTATTTGTTGCGAAGAGGAACTCCTGCGGGTCACCATGGAATGCTCGTAAGGGGCACGCTAGGACAATTTGCTGAACCGTTTGACGTTCAACACCACAATTACAGCACGGGGAGGATGTCTTCCCCGATTTATGTAGGGAATCGGCGCATCTACCACAAATAGTTCGTATTATATTCAGAGTGGTCCAAATCTTCCTCTGTTTATCAAATCCTGGCGGCCTGGTTTTGATACAGGGCATCTTTAGTTGCTCCTTTGTAGCACTGGTTTGCCATAATTTAGTCCATCGATCACTTGTGTTGTATTTATTGTTATTGACCTTACTTGAATTAAAACAGATAACACACACTAATACAGCCATCACAATTAACACCGGTTATCAGACAGATACTACACACACCCAAAGTGCATGGGGCTACATGACCGCGTTGTCGCAACCCCTAAACTGAGGAACCAACCAACCAATGTGCTAGTTTATTTACTGACATGGATCCCTCGCATGTGTACATCCTTAAAGTAATAATAGAATGTTCTTTCCGTAGGCCAACACAAGTGTAACCAATTGTTTTGTGCGAGGATAAACAATTAATTTCCTAGCACCTGCAAAAAATTCGCGAGTTGTTTATACGCCTCATAAAACATTTATTAGACAAAAGAAGGTTTTTTTAAGAATTTTATTAAAAGTGTGAATAACTCATCGGCAACGGTGGCTGAGAGCACTGACGTGCTAGCTCGTGCCTTATCCTGGTTTCCCAGTTTACCACCAGGCAATTGCCGGGACGGTTCTTTCAAACAGATCCATGGAGGACCTTCTTCCAGAATCCCTTACCTGGCCCTTCCTTAGACCCAAGTTACCGGTCGTCTGAGCAATAGGCCTGTCACCATCCCCAGTTGTATCTGTTGACAAAGTGTGTTCAGCTCCCAGACACTAACGGTAGATGATTAATCTCTTGCAGGACTCGTTGGAGAAGTGAAGCTGGGAGGATAAGCCATAAGAAAATAACTAACTCTTTGGATTTATTTCTGTCTGTCTGTTAGTTAGTCAGGCCGAAGGCTGGTTGGATCCTCAAAAAGTACCGCCGTTTGGTTATGAGAGTGGATACCCACAAAAACCCAAGGCAGCGCTATATTGAGGCGTACTAGGCAAGACGAGGAGTGAGGTAGTTTGCCATTGCTTTCCTCAGTGAGTCAGAACGGTAGTACTAACCCTATGAGTAGAACTTTTCACAGCAATCACAGGCACTGACTGTGCCCTGAATGCCATTACTAAGCACCACCCATACCTCAGTAGCTTCCATATAATCACAGGCATGAGTGAGACTGAGACATCGGTGAAAAGCCACCTTTTACTCTAGCCTGTGCCAACAGACAAATGCAAATGTACTGCATTCATCAAGAGATGGTAAACAGGCCAGGATTTATTTCAGGTACTAGGAAATTAATTATAACTCCCTTCCTAATCTACGAAGGGCGTTCAATATATAATGAAATGAAAATCCACAGCCTGCTTCCAGTCTCCGACCGGGTCAGGAATGGAATGAATGAAGCCCCCATCTAGCGGCGAGGATATGAAGTGTGCCGGCTGCCGAAGCCTGTCGCACTCCTCTGGAGCAATGATTAAATGAATGGCAGATGAAATGAAATGATAGTGGAGAGTGTTGCTGGAATGAAATTGTGACAGGGAAAACCGGAGTACCCGGAGAAAAACCTGTCTGCCTCCGTTCTGTCCCGCACAGATCTCACATGGAGTGACCGGGATTTGAACCACGGACCCAGCGGTGAGAAGCCGGCGTGCTGCCGCCTGAGCCACGGAGGCTCTTCAATATATAATGCAACACATTCATTTTCTCTTCCAATTTCTGTTTTTAAAAATTGAAATTTCGGGTGGAACATCTTCGAATATTCCCGCTTCATCTCGTTGAGTTTCATTACTTTCCGATGGGTGGCAGCACTATAACTAGCCTTTGAAAATGGCGTCTGTAACAGAGGTGCGTACAAAACAGAGAACAAACGCGATCGAAGCAGACAGGCAAGCAGCAATGCTGCCTATCTTTTGGCGGAAAACCAGAATGTCTCTAGGTCTGGAGTATCCAATACACAGAGTGTTTCTAAATTCTCATTACAGAGTTTGAGGGTTTGTAGTGGGAACCAAGATGGTTAAGTTTAGCATAGGAACTTGTGTCCAGAAGGAAGGAAGGAAGGAAGTTTGTAGTTTAACGTGACCGTTAATCGCGAGATCATGAGCCACGGGACCTCCTTTTTACGTGGAATCCGAACCACAGGACATGGCATTTCACTTCGAAAATCTCACATGCATTGACCGGGAATCTTGTGTCCAGAAGCATACCGTCTTTCCGCTACCCGCAAAAAATCACTACAGCACACGTTCACAGCTGGTCTCCAGTTGGAAGTTTTGTTCCCGCTGCACAGTGGGTCAAAATCGAAATCTAGGGAGACAAAATTATTTTTACATTTTAATCATGAATTTAGAGTGAAAGCAGCGTATATAATTTGTTTACTTCATAATAAACATCAGTTAAGAACTTTTTAAGCTACGCCTACACATGCAAGAAATTGTCTATGACTAGGAGTTGGATAGAGTATTCAGTTATCTCTTCATAACAATTTTCTACCCCTAATTTACTTTTAACAAAGTCACAAAGTTCCACTTTTGACATAATCGTCGAACCCAGTGCTTCAAACAGTTGTAAACGTGTGAGAACTGGTTGCGCGGCATCTTCAAAAAACGTAAAATAACTAGGTAACTTACAAAAGATGCAAAAAATCTTATAACAGGCGTAAACTAAAAGACTTTATCTACATTTTAACATTAAGTAGAAAGTGAGGCAGAGTGACGCGATATACTAAAAATCTAAGAAAAAATATAATTTTAAAAATAATATTTAAATATTACATAATGCAAATATAGCTAAAATTACGTATCAATTACTCCCATTTATAACTGAAACACGTTACAAAGATCATACCCTCAACTGCATGTTCCATCTTAAAGCATCACACTAACCACAAAGACAACCAAACCAATTCACCCTCCAATTCAGACTGCTCGAACAGTGGTGACTGATTTACACTAAGATGCGATTATATCCCAGAATAGTGAGCGGCAATTATATGACGATGCTGTAGAAATAATAAATTCTGATTTTTTTATTATGAAAATAAATACTTTTTTCCTCCTAGATTTTGATTTTGACCCACTGTGCGCTGGTTTCCTCGACAGCTAACGGAAGACCATAAAGAGCAAAGAAGAAACATCTGTGCGGAATTGCTTGCTCGTTATGAGGCTGAAGGTGACAATTTCTCGTCAAACATTCTCACAGGTGATGAATCATGGACTCATCACTTTGAACCGGAAACAAAACGGCAATCCATGGAGTGGCGCCATACCAACTCTCCCGCGAATAAAAAGTTGTAAATTGATACACTTATGTTGACCGACTGTAGATCTATTCTGCTAATAGATTACTAGGTAACACCGACGAAAGGCTTCTAATATTTCAATACACCCTGAAATATTAACTGACTGTGGCTGGATAAAGTGGTGTCGCTCTAGGTCTGGAGTATCCAATATACAGGGTGCTTCTAAATTCCCATTACAGACTTTGAGGGCTTGTAGTGGGGACCAAGACGGTTAAGTTTAGCATAGAATTTTGTGTCCGGAAACGTACCGTCTTTCCGCTACCCGGTGGCGTAGTCGGTAGCATGCTGAACTGCTGTGCCCAAGATAACGGGTTCAAACCCGGCCGAAGTCGTCGGATTTTTTAAGAGCGATAAAATCCTTCAGTATGCCTTCCTACGGAGGGGAAGTAAAGCCGGCGATCCCATGTCATAGATTTATGCCATGTTAAAGATCCTTCCACAGACTGCATTTGTATGGAGCTAAATGTCTGGGTTAGATTTTGTTGGAACGCTCTATCAAAGTTCCAACGTTCACCACTAGGTATCATTGACATCTGGTGGCAAAAAGTTGGAACTACTTGAAATTGAACGGAACTTGTAGCTCACCCAATTGGGTGTCGGCTTGAAGCAGCTACAGCCTCTGGCGAGCCGAACATGTCCTCGGACACTCCCGGCACTAAAAGCCATACGATAAATAATACGCTTCCTGCAAAATCTCACCACAGCACACGTTCACAGCTCACCCAATTTCGACACTCTGTCCTACTCCTGCTGCTTAACGTGCGGGTCCAATTTCAGGTGGGCCTCGATGTGACATCCGTACCATGTTCTGGTACACACGATCACCAGTCCATGGTCCTTCAACGTCCACCGCAGTCATAACCCGCGCCAGTAAGTCTTCCTCGGATTCCACAGTGGACTCGTAAATTAAGGTTTCCATGTGATCCCACAGGTAGTAGTTTAGCGGTGTCAAGTCGGGTGAACGTGGAGGCCAAGCAATCAGGCCACCACGACCCATCCACTGTCGCCAAATCGGTGGTGCAGATGATCTCGGACCAGAAGTGAAAAATGAGATAGTGCACCATCGTGCTGAAACCACATATTTTGATGCACATGCAATGGCACATCGTCTAAGAACTCATGCAGTACGTCTTCAAAGAATATCAAGTGCGCGGGACCCGTGAAATTTCCTGGAAGAAGGTAGGTGATACTACCTGTAGGGTATATGGAACATCGGGTGATAGTTCAATGACGTTCGTACTGTTGTCAGTGGCGCCAAAAATGCGGGAGAACCTGCGCTGTGGTGGTTTTTGCGGGTATCGGGAAGACATTACGTTTCCGGAAACAAATTCCTATGGTAAACTTCTCGTCTTGATCCCCACTAGAAACACCCTGAATGCAATAAAAGTTTGAATTTGCATTATCATTATTAAAGTCTCAAGAATTCTCCTAATGAACTGCTTTGCAAGTACAAATAAAAACTCCAATTATTGGATATTAATTTTTAATGCTGAGTTCACAGCAGTTATTGATTAACTTTTCATAAAGTTGACTCGTCAGGGAGGGAGACAGACAGACAGGGAAGCGCATTTGCAATATTCTCTCCTCAATGCTTCGATCACAGAAGTTATAGGATGTTTCAAAAGTACTGTTTGCAGGGCGTCCGGGATATCCGTATATCATTATACCTCTGTTTCCGGCCTCAGTGGCCGAAAGCACTAACGTGGCTTTCTGGCATCGGAAGAGCGTGTGTTCAAATCCCATCTCGACCATCCTAAAAATGGTATTTGTGGTTTCCCGTTTTCACCACCAGGCTTCGGTGGCGTAGTTGGTAGCATGATGAACTGCTGTGCCCAAGATAGCGGGTTCAAACCCGGCCGAAGTCGTCGGATTTTTAAGAGCGTTAAAAATCCTTCAGTACGCCTTCCTTCGGAGGGGAAGTAAAGCTGGCGGTCCCATGTCATAGATTTATGGCATGTAAAATATCCTTTCACAGACTAAACTTGTGTGATATCTGGTAGCGAAAGTTGGAACTACTTGAAATTGAACGGAACTTGTAGCTCACCCTATGGGTGTCCGCTGGAAGCAGCTACAGACTCAGGCGAGCCGAACATGTCCTCGGACACTCCCGGCACTAAAAGCCATACGATAAATAAAAAAGTGGCCATTTGCTGTATTAATATCGTATTAGTATCGTCCGGAAGACGAATACAGAATCTCGTATATCGTTGCCATGCTTGTATCGAGATTGGTGGCAACTTTTATGAATTTGTACACTCTGATGAAATAATTCTGGTCCAATCATGGCATGGTCGTCAGTTACAGTGCTACCTGTGTAATAATGTACACATTTTCTGAAAATAAAATGTTCAGGACACCTTACCGGCCGCGGTGGCCGAGAGCGCAAAAGTGCTCGCTGGTATCGAGAGCGTGGGTTCAAATCCCACCTTGGCCGTCCTGAATATGGATTTCGTGGTTTCCCATTTTCACCACCAGGCAAATTCCGGGACTGTTCATTTCAATAGGTCCACAGCTGATTTCCTTTCAAAATCCCTTCCCTTACCCATCCTGAAAAGAAAAATACATGCCCATTTCCTGTATCTCTACTTAGTATAAAACAAAGTCCCCGATTCTTGGATGTTACGGGTAAACTCGAGAACCACTGGATGGATTTTGATGCGGTTTTCACCATTCTGTAAAGGATATCTCGAGGATGATTTCTGAAGAAAATAATTTATTAATGATCAAAGGAAGCCGATCAGTAACGATTTCAGTGGAAAAGTCGAAAAAAAAAACCTGGCGTCCGAGCGCTTTATAAGATTACGCTGGGGAAACCGTTCTTCTTCTTCTTCTTCTTTTATTCATGGGGCCTCTCGTTTCCAAGTTCCTGTTTAGCGTCGACGTCCAAGATCTTTTGCTACCATGTGTTTCCTTCATTCCCACCTGGATATATCTGCTCCCTTCACAAAGTTGCAGATCAATCTTATTGGGTCTTCTAGGATTTTCTCTCTTTCTTCACCCGGCAGCCCCAATGTGTAGATTCTAGTTCTTCCCAGCGCCTCACATTCAAAAAGTATGTGTTCAGCTGATTCTTCTGCTTCATTGCATTTCCTACATATATTGTCTCTTATTACTCCAATTCTATGTAGGTGTTTTTTTAAGATGGCAGTGTCCTGTCAATAATCCCACTACCCATCTTATATTTCCTCCGTTAAGTTGTAGAAGTTGTTTAGTGTGCTTCTTGTTTGGTCCTTTTATCAGTTACTTTGCAAGTCTGCAACCTGGAGTCTTTTTCCAGTTTTCTAATTGCTTCTTTTGTACCCATTTACCTAATACTTGTTGGGCTTGTCTGTAAGAGATCCCACATACAGGTTCTGGGCCTACAAAATGTATCTCTGCTCCTTTTCTGGCCAGTTCATCTGCCCTTTTCATTACCTCCTATACCTGCATGCCCTGGTACCCATATTATTTTAACGGTGTTGTACTCTGAGAGCTTCAGGAGAACTGAGTGGCAGTACCAAACTATTTTGGATGTTACCCGGACAGCCACTAGTGCCTTAATGGCTGCTTGGCTATCCGTAAAAATTAAAATGTTCTTATCTTTATATTTCATTTTCAGGTTTTCTTCAAGACACGTGGTGATAGCTAACACTTTCGCTTGAAAGACAGTAGTGTGCCTGCCCAGGCTCATTTGAATTGATCTCTCAGGTCATTCCCCGTTGATCCCTCCTCCTGTACCACTTACAGTTTTTGAGCCATCAGTCCACCACACTATATCCTCTCTATCGGTCTTCCACTTGTTGATATCCCAGTCTTCCTTTTTTATTATTTGGGTCTCAAATGGTTTCTCAAAGTTATACTTTCGTATCATGTAATCAGAAGGCATGTGTAGTACTTCCCCTGTTATAACTCTGTTAATTTTACAATGTCCTAGATTGGGCCTATGTGCTTTCCAGCATTCTGTTTGTTCCAATCTATATGAACTCATTCTAGCCTGTCCCTCTATGAAGTTGCATAGAGATGGGAGATCCAGTAATGTATTCAAGGCTTCTGTCGGCGCAGTTTTCATAGCTCCAGTTATAGCTACACATGCCATTCTCTGCAGACTATTTAATCTGCTGCCGACATTTCCCTGTTTTGCTTTCTCTCACCAAATGATTGAAGCATAGGTTATCAGTGGTCTAATGATCATTGTGTATATCCACATTACCATCGACAGATTTAGACCCCATGTTGTCCCAACAGCTCTCTTACACGCATAGAGTAAGTTCTTGGCCCGGGTTATGTTCCATTCTATATGCGGATTCCATTTTAGCTTTTCATCTAGCACTACTCCAAGATATAGTACCTGTTCTTCCATATAGATTTGCCCAAAAAGCTTCAGTGTTCTCTTTTCCTCTATTTTTTTCTTTCTTGTAAAAGGGACCAGAGTTATCTTATTCGGGTTAACGGAAAGTTGTTCTTCCCGACATCAGTTCTCTACAAGGTTAAGTGATCTCTGCATGAGGTCCAGTATGACACTCATCACTTTACCTCGTACTACAATCACAAGGTCGTCTGCATATCCTTGTGTATACATACCCTGTTCGTTGAGCCCGGCTATGATTTTGTCCACTACAAGGTTCCACAACAGAGGAGATAACACTCCTCCCTGAGCACAGCCTCGAGTGGCCCTAACCGTTAGCGTCTCGTCAAACAGGGTTGCTTTTATCCTTCTTCCGTCCAGCATAGATTTAATCCATTTTACGACGGTTTTGCTGACCTTGCTCTCTTCTACTGCTTTGATCATAGAGTCATAGGTTGTATTACTGAAGGCCCCTTCCATGTCTAGGAATGCCGCCAGTGCTATTTCTTTATATTCTAGGCTTTCCTCTATTTTGCAAACCAATTCATGGAGTGCTGCTTCAGTGGATCTGCCTGGTCTATATGCAAACTGATTTTCATGTATCATTGAGAAACCGTTAAAAATATCTAAATACCATGAGTGTAAGAATTGTTCAGCTTGAAAAGTTCTACAAAAAAGTCCGCGAGAGCATATGTCTATATTCAATACATCGCCCACTAAAAGTATTTTTAGCCTACTTTTCTCATTTTGCAAAAAATGAGGAAAAAGTAGACTTATGAGATCGATCCGGGAAAATGTGTGTCTGTCTGTCTGTCTGTCCTTCTGTCTGTCTGTCTGTCTGTCTGTCTGGATGGATGGCTGTGTGTGTGTGTGTGTCCCCCCCTATCAACTCCTAAACGGCTGAAGCTATGGAAACCAAATTTGGTATGAGTAAAGATCTATGCCGGAATATCTCAAGGCCATATTTGAATATTATGTCAGTGCTACCAACTGCTGAAAAATCGCAATTGAAATTTGAGCTCAATGTTGAATATCCTGGAAGGTCTTTATGGGAGCTATTCCAAAGTTGGCACACATATAGATAATAATATTTCAGTTTAATTTCCAGGAGGCCATGCAGGACAGTGTTACCAACATGATTCTAAGCCAGCGGATAAATCTAATTTTTAAATGCATATAACTTCCACACTATTAATGGGATTTAAACCAAATTTCGTACGTACTATGTGTACATAAACAGATATGACTGAGCATATTCTTAAGAGCCACCAGGGCTGCAAACTGTTAATAAATGCTCTCAATTTCTTTTATCCAAATACCAATATATCAGAAAGTATGGAAGCCGACAGCTTTAAGCTATGTACACGTGTAGTACCTGATATATTAATTTGGGGTAACTTATATACGTCAGTGCTATCAACATGATTCTAAGCCTGCTGATTGGTCCAATTTTAAAATGCATGTAACTTGTATACTAACAAATAGATTTCATTCAAAATTGGGACAACAATAGATCATATTATTTCAGATTATTTCTGACCAATACATGCATGACATTGTTGCCAACATGATTTTACGCGTGCTGTTAGATCCAATGTTTAACTGCAGGTAACGTCCAAGCTATCCATCGGACTTCAACCAAATTTTGTATTCTGTACCTTAAGAGAGGGAACTAAGAATATATTCAGTCATCAGGGCTGTCAACTCTAGTGTTCTATTAGGCTACATTATGCCAGGTATACAGTATTTCGAACTAATTAGAACTTTCAATATTACCAACTTAATGTCGTCATTATTCTAGATAGATCCATATAGATTAATCATTGGTATGAATCTTAAATTTTAAGAAAAGTAGGCTCTTTAGTTCGTCACGGAACTTCTTGTTACGTTTTAATTCTTCCAGCCATGTCCATTCAACTACTGAGGTGACAGTTTACGAGCTAGTTCAGAATAAAAATATTTGTATAACCCATGTTAAGGGTACGCGAACGTTCATGGGATTTGTAGACTTACAAAAGGATTTTGGTAACGTTGATTGGAGTAAGTTGTTTGACATTTTGAAAACGATTGGAATAAAGTACGGGGATAGGAGGATGCTCTACAATCTATACAGAGACCAGACAGCAGTTATTCAAGCCGAAGGACTTGAGAGAGAAGCTGGTATTCAGAAAGGTGTCAGGCAAGACTGGAACTTATCAACCGTACATTATAATCTATACATTGAACAAGCAATGAAGGAAATATGAGAAAAATCAAAGTAGGAGTAAAGACTCAAGGAGAAATAATTTCAACTCGGAGATTTACAGATGACATCGTCATCTCAGCCGACACACCAGAGGATTTGAATGAGTTTTTAAATGGTATGGATTCTGTCTTCAGAAAATAACTCATGAAGAAAATTAAATAATATATGACAAAATATTGGAATGCAGCCGAAAGAAATCAGAAACCTCTATGGACATCTAATTGGCAGGTACAAACCTAAGGAAGTAGGAAACTTCAGTTACGCAGGAAGTTAAATAGCCAGTGATGGACGAAGCAATGAGGATATGAAAAGTAGATTAGCACTGGCAAGGAAAGCATTTCTACAGAAAAGGAATATGTTGACATCAAATATAGATTTAGGTATTAGGAAGTCATTTCTGAAAGCATTTGTCTGGAGCGTGGCGCTGTATGGAAGTGAAACTTGGACTGTTGGAGCAGCATAAAAGAGGAGGGTTGAAGCGATTGAAATATGGTGTCACAGGAGTATGATTAAGATCAGATTGGTAGATAGGGTTACAAATGATGTTTCTGGCGACTGCTAATGAAGAGTAGAGATAGGTTGGTAGGATACTTGCTAAGATACCCAGGAATAGCACAGTTAGTTATGGAAGGAAGATTCGTCCATCACTGGTTATTTAACTTGTGTACCTAGGGTATATCTTTAGAGTCATCATAATTACCAACTATTGATTTTTGAATCTTAAACCCTATTCTAAATATCTCCGAAAATATACTCGTAAATCGCTCTAAATTAAGCACACGTATAATCATCATATTATAGATTACGATTAAGCAATCCACACATGACAGTGCAGGCAACATGATCCTACACGTACTGGTATGCTCAGTGTTTAACTGCAAGCAACTTCCGTACTAACGAATGGACTTCAACCAAATTTTGTATGTGGGTTACAATGTGAGCGTTAAAGTATATAACTGTTCTTATAATTAAAGTCACCAGGGCTACCAACTGTTTGTTAATTATTAAAGACTTTTGAACCCTATACTCAATATGTCAGAATATGTGTACTGAAGTAACTCCAAACATAGAATTCTGTAAGTCCATGATATTTTGGACATATTTTGAGTAAATAATCAAGCGTATAATTTCAATGTTCAACTCAATATAACACATATTATTATTATTATTATTATTATTATTATTATTATTATTAAATCTAAATAGTTGAATCATTGGTTTGAATAGCCTACTACATGTTAATGAAAGTAGGCTCTTCAGTTCGTCTGAGTATTACTTGTATTTGGATATCATAGATGCTGTCCGGGAATGATTTTCATTGCACGGGATGCCAACACGTTTCTCCGTTCTTCATTCCAGCAGACATCATGCAAGTGAAGAGTCTTCCAACTTGTGCTCCGGCCAGCCCTCTTCATGTCACGCTCTGCAACTTCGCTTCAAGTGGTCTCGTTACAGCTATTATTTTGCTACAAAATTTCCAGTTCGTGTATTTCTTACTGGATAGAGAGCATGTCCGCATTCAAGTAGAACCGCAGACACGGTACACTCAGGATCGAAACAGAGTAGAATATTTGACATCTTCTAGCCTGTAAGCAGTAATTCCTAACAATTTTCAAGTCAGGGTATTTACTTTCTTTTGGGTTAGAGAAATGTGTAGAGCTCCAGTTCATACCACTGAACGATATTATATTTGAAATGCAAACAATGGCCATAGCGGTTTATTTTAATTTAATGCCCTAAGGCTCCCAGCATGTTCAATTTCAAGTAGTTCCACCTTTATCTACCAGAGATGCCACTGTCACTGACACCTAGTGGCGAACGTTGGAACCTGATAGAGCGTTTGTAACCAAGTAACATACAATTTTAGCTCCACACTACAAACTGTAGTGGTAGGTTTTATTCCATGCCATAAATCTATGACATGGGCCCGCTGGCTTTACTTCTCCTCCGTAGAAAGCATAATGAAGGGTTTGAACGCTCTTAAAAAATCCGACAACTTTGGCCGGGTTTGAACTTGTGATTTTGGGCATAGAAGTTCAGCATGCTACCGACTTCGCCACCGAAATTGAATTTGAAATATTGAAGATTCAGCCTCAAATTTGGGTTGGATACACATTTCAATTTCATACAAACAGTCGTTTGTATTGCACGAAATTCGGTGTTGTTAATTCATTTCAGGGGTTTGGGGTATTTTGGTCATCAACCTCGTGTAGTTGGATGAGTGTTAAATTTTTCTGCTAACCTTAATTTATGTGATGACAATATTAATGGGTGGATTGATATTAGGGGCAGGAATGAGGTAGGTGGCAGTGACTCAAACAAAGGTACTATCCCGGCGTTTATATGGAAGGACTGTGGATAAAGAACGGGAAAACGGCACTCAGGATAGACGCTGTGAGCACCGGGATTCTAACCTACAATCTTCGGACTTAGTGAAGTTGCCCGCACGGTCATGGTGCATGATTTAACGAGCAGGGCTACGTCGCGGGACGTAACAAAATTCGGCAAACACTGGTTTGTGAATCAGTGACGCCAGCAATGTGACAGAGACATGCTGAGTGGAGAGATGCCTTCTTTTTTTGCCCTCAGATCATCAGAAGACAAAAAGGGCGTGTAGAGGTCCATTGCAATATGTAGTCCGAGCACGATGGAAGAACGGCAAGCCCAGGTGCTCGCTGTACTGTAGTAGACAGAATGTGAAATGCTCACCCCATGTGTGACAGGATGATCAGTAGGACTCGTATGTTTAAGACCTAAAAATAGCCCAGGCGGCTTCGGGGGCGTAGTTAGTAGCATGCTGAGCTTCTATGACTAAGATCGTGGGTTCAAACCCGGCCGAAGTCGTCGGATTTTTTAAGAGCGTTAAAAATCCCTCAGTAAGCCTTCCTTCGGAGGGGAAGTAAAGCCGGAGGTCCCAAGTCATAGATATATGGCATGTTAAAGAATCTTCCTCTAATTACACCTGTGTGAAGCTAAATTATAGGTTAAACATTTGACAAACGCTCTTAGGTTCCGGCATTCGTCGCCAGGAGCCGATTGCGGTGCCATCTGGTGACCTAGTTCTGAACTAGTAGTCGTTGACGACGGCGTTTGGTGGAAAAGTAGGAACTACTTAAAATAATAAATTTCTGCAGTCCTTGCTTGAATTGAAAACAGATAACACCCACTAATACAGTCATCACAATTAACACCGGTTATCAGACAGATTCTACAAACACCCAAAGTACACGGGGCTACATGACCGCGTTGTCGCAGCCCCTAAACTGAGTAACCAACCAACCAACCAACCTACCAATTAAAAATATTCCAAAAATGCAAGCTAATATGACTTTAAAAATGACGAATTAAGACTCTAAAATCACAAAATATGACCTGAAAATGACTGATTTAAATTTGGTCGTTTTATTTGGCCGGCTGCATGGTGTTGGGGTAGCGCGCCTGTCTCTCTCCCGGAGGCCCCGGGTTCGATTCCCGGCTCTGTCAGGGATTTTAGGAACTGACGTGAGGGCTGGAATGGGGTGCACTCAGCCTCGCGAAGACTATTGAGTAGCTGTCTGACAGTGAGGCAGCGCCCCGGTCACGAAACCAAGATTAACGGCCGAGGTTACCCGATACGCTGACCACGCGGCACCCAATATCTGCATGCCAAAATGCTGGGCAGCGGTCGCCCGTCATGGGCTGTAGTGCCAGGGGTTATTATTATATTATACTAGCAAAAGTGCCCGTTCTTCGAACGGTGTTCGTTGTTAACACCAGACATTATCAATTGAGCTACTGTTGCAATGGTTAGCGGTTTGTCATTCCTTCAAGTTTATCAGAACGAAGTTAGTTTACTGGGAATATCATACACACTGTTAATTTAAGGCCCTTAAAATGTAGTTTTCGGAGACCCTTTATAGATTCCCGAATTTTATGTCTCACATTGAGAAGCGCAACATATGCTTTGGTCGTCCTTCTAGGATAATTTTTATATTTCGCCTATTTTAGCATATATTGAGAAGTTTTTCTCTATATCCACCCTTCTACTGTATGAAAAGTACGGCGAAGAGTTTTATAAATGATTGGTGTATTGACTCTCATGGTTACCATACCTAATTTTACGATGCACCAAGCATCCGAACACGAGGTATAGGCGTACATAAAGATACACAGAAAGACAGACAGACAATTCTATTGTCTACAACATATTACCCAGATATCCAAATATGGGTATATCTACCACACAGTATCAAATAAAATCATCCTTACGATGAACCCGTATGTCGACAAAAAAGAAAGTTAAAATGTGCTCTCAGGCTAAATTCACCTAACGTGTACTTCCTGACGTGAAATACAATTGAAAGCCTTGTAGACGAAACGCAATACACGTCACATAAAAACTGACCCTCTACGTTGTGCTAGGTGCCCATACACAGGAAGACACCTTTCATAAATTATAAAGGCTTGTGGTGGATAAAAATTCAGGTTCTTTAGTCTCAAATTGCCCAAATTCCTAAAAGCCGCAAACAATGCTGGTTCAATTCAGGAATTTTTGAAAATAATGTTGCCGTTTGGAGATATAATCGACCTTCTGTACTATATGTCGAACGTGAAAATTGCATGAAAAAATTCTAGGTTACCCCTTCACCCCCTAAATTGCATTGATGAATTATACGGTCTACGTTAGTTCCGTGATAACCTTATAGCCATTTGCAAACTTTCACAGAAATGTAATAAATGGTGTGACATTGCTTCTTACAGAAATAGATGGAAAGTTGTATGCCACCCCATGAGATAATGTTCTCATGGTTACCGATTTGCATTCCTTCATTAGTTTGTTAAATTAAATTAAATTAGTTTTCTGGAATTATTTCAGAAACTGTTGGATTTAGAGCCTTATAATGTAGTTGTCGAGGACCCTTTAGGGCCCCCGAGTTTTGTTGCTGGCACCGAGGGGATTTATCTCGTCGTTGTACGCCATAATATAATACTAATAATAATATAATATAGGGAGAAATTATAACACCTATTTTTATTTTATTTTTAATTCAGCCAATTGCCATGTACTTTTCTTTTCAGGACGGGTCAGAGAAAGAAGCATTCACATCACGCATGAGCAAAATGGAAATGGCCTACCATTTAACTAAGGGAAATTATAAGAAAAGGTCAATATCCTTCAACGCAAAACTAAAACATTACTGCAGTGTCATCCGTCCAGAGGTCTTGCATGCTTCTGAATGCCTCACGATGAACAAAAAAGGCTTGGTCGAGAAACTGGAGGCCAAAGACAGGAAAATTTTGAGAAAGATATTGGGTTACATCAAAGACAATGGGGAATACAGAAGACGACATAACCATGACCTATATACTCATGTGGAGAAGATAAGCAACGTCATCCGAAAGAGAAGGTTACCATTTTTTGGGCATGTGAAACGAATGAGCCCAGCGAGACTGACCAACCGCAACATAACTTACTTTCAGGAGAGGAAAACAAAATGGGCCTGGTTCATTGAACTGGATAAAGATCTGAAAGAAGTGGGGATTACACCAACAGACATTCAGGAGCGCGCCCCACTCAAAGGGAAACTTCAAGCTTGTAAAGGTTTCCAAGAAAAAACGAAGCTTAAAACGGGAAAGATTTGGACGGAACGGAAGGAAGTCCACCGAGAACGAATGCGGGGGTACAGGGCAAACATCAAAGCCAGTAGGAGGCGGTTGGAATAACGCGGTCCATAGATGGCCTATACGAAATGAATGAATGAATGAATGAATGAATAATATGGGTATAGGAATATAATAGACCTGCCGTACCACACCCGCAGGTGTAAATCGCGTGAAAATATTCTAGAGTACTCCTTGATCCCCTTAAGCGCATTATACGTATTGATGAATTTTACGGCTTAAATTGGTTCCGTGATAACCATCTAGCCGTTTGCAAACTTTCACACTAATGTAATTAATGGAATTGCATTGCGTCTTACAGCAATAGATGGACCTCTAAGAATCCGTTGGCATGGTTACTGGCTTGCATTCGTTCATTAGTTTATTAAATTAAATTAGTTTTCTGGGAATATCTCAAAATCGGTTGGTCTTCGGTCCTTAAAATGTGGTTTTCGGGGACCCGAGTTTTGTCTCTCACATTGAGGGGCTGAAAATGAGTTTTGTCTCGTCCTTCTACGCCTATTTCAGCATGTATTTTAAGGGAGTAGGCCCCCTTTTATGAGAGGTACGGAGAAGAGTTACATCAATGATTAGTGTCGTGCCTCTGATGGATATCTGTACCAAATTTTACGTTGATACACCCAGCCGTTCTCGAGTTATAAGGGAACAAATTTGTCCACAGACAAACAAACAAACAGACAGACAAAAAAATTATTTTCGCGCGCATCCATCATAAAACAGTCTGAAACGTGTAAACAACTCGATATTCCGTAGAAATTCAGAGAAAGACACACAAATTCTCATTTTTAGCCTACTTTCGATTTTTGCAAAAAATGAAAGTAGACTTATGAGATCAACACAGGGCGAAAAAAGTGTGTCTGTCTGTGTGTGTGTATGTGTGTGTGTGAGTCTCTGTGTGTGTGTGTGTATGTGTGTGTGTGTGTGTGTGTGTGTCTGTGTGTGTGTGAGTGTGTGTACTCTGAATGTCTGTCCCCCCCTATCAATTCGAACACGGTGAAAGCGAATTGAACAAAATTTGGTACAAAGGTAGCACTAGCAAAGGACACCTCAGTGTCATGTTTTATGTCGCCGCCATCTTTATTATAACTGAATGGCGGCCACTCAAACGTTCAAAACGTAAAATCAAATAACGACTAACCAAATCATCCGATCTCTACCAAATTTGGTAACAACATACCTTCGTATAGGATGCGTCTTGTGACCAAACTACATGGTCGTCCGCCATACCATTTCAGGATGGCGGCCGTGCGAATTATGCAAACTTTATAATCCATATCATGGGACCCACCAGTTCCGATTATCGAGCCGAGAATCGTTTTAACTGTTCTAAAGGAAGAGGCACGTTCGAAATTAAAAGTTTATTTTGTAATACTATAGTGCAGACGTGATTTTAAAAAGCTGAGCTGATTCAGTAATAAGACAAGATGGCAGCGGATATCTTGTGCCTGACTTATATTTCACTAATTTGAGTATTGAATGCAATATAGCGTACTGATACAAAATAAATAAACTTTGTATGAAATGCTTTATATATAAATAATATACTCCAGTGATGAAATCGTTTAGTATGAATCATTATTTGCTAACAAGTTCTATGTAAGTCATTTTATATAGAACGATATTCGTTGACACAATTAGCTCAGTGGTAGAGCGTTAGCCTATCGCTCAAATGCCTATGGTTCAAACCCGATCAGAGCTAGATTTGTTGCTTCAAATGTTATATGTTTATTGTTTTGTAATGACTCAGATGTTTTAAAATTAAGCGTTATATTGTGCATATTATGGTGTAAAATATATATTTAATTAAAACATAATTCGCCAGCAGATTTACTCGAGACATCTATCAGCCAAAAAGGTAACTGCACGCCGACATACTTATTAACTTCCAGATTTTATTGAAAAGTTTCTTCTTCTGGCCGCTAGAATGCACTCGCTCTGTTAGGATTATATTGTTCGATATTTCACCACTAGAAGTCACGACTAGTCTACGTGGGGCTCCATTGATTAATATACCATTGGCATTCTATGCGCATCGAATTTGAAGTATGACAAGATGATACTACGATACATTTTTACTTTTTATTTTAAAGGGTTTGTAACAGCCTATTTTGCGTTACTTGAAAATGTTATTTGAAGTAAAGAACAAAACGATTTCACATAGTAACTGAGTTCAAGCCATTGGTGTTAGTTCAGGTATTAATTACTACTTTTATTTCAGGCAAATAGCAATCGAAAATATCCACATAGTTTGTATACACACGTCTCTGTAGGGTCATGGAAAGATTTGTTAATTCAATTAGGGTTTTCGATTCCCGGTCAATGCATGTGAGATTTTTGAAGTGAAATGCCATGTCCTGTGGTTCGGATTCCACGTAAAATGGAGGTCCCGTGGCTCATAATCACAAGAATCACGGCCACGTAAAACTACAATCTTCCTTCCTTTTTTTTCAATTAGGGTTGTGAAAGCCCTGCGCAACCAGACGTGTAAAGACATGCCTCAACTCAAAGTTGGATGTTGCCCACGGCAGGTCGTATATGTAATAATAATAATAATAATATTGGTTTTTTTTTTGTTTTTTTTTTTTGGGAAGAAATGCATTTACGCACAGAGTGTCGGGCTCCTGCTGCTGAGTAGCAGACTTCCGACTAAAACTCCCCCTTTACTACTGAACACTAGCCTGGAACCGTTTAGCACATTAAAACAATAATAATAATAATAATAATAATAATAATGTTATTGGTTTTACATCCCTTTTAACTACTGCTGCTTTTAGAGACACCGGGATGCCGGAATTTTGGCCCGAAGGGGATCTTTAACGTGCCAGTAAATGTACTGACACGGCTCCCTCGCATTTGTGCACCCTCAAATGCCAGCTGACTGCGCCAGGATACGAACCTGCAACCTAGGGCCCTGTAAGCGAGAACGTTACCGCCGAGCCACGCAGCCAGTCCGGGCGATTATGTCTCCAGATCCATAACATTCTTGAGATACTTCTTATCTTTCTTTCTTCAATGATGGTAGCAGTTTTTATCTAGATTGTGGCGTTTGGTAGAGGTAAATCGTTTCTATGGCCTTCAACAAAGAATAGTTCTATTATACTCTTTGATAATAACAACGAGTTATAACTATACTCATACATTTAGGAGAAAGTAGGCTATATGTTCTTTACTGAACATCTTGTTATGTATAGAGATGTATACTGCACCGCTCGGTGTTGACCGTGTTTTATTGCACAGATTCTGGTTTTACTCGCTAGCCGTTGGAGATATACGAAAAGTGATAAGGATCTTTCGGATAGAAAATTAAATGCTAAAGCTCATGTATACCATCAAAAGTTTGCTTTTTCTTAGCATTCTCTTTTTATTTGAAAAGGAAATATGAAATTTTGAAACCAAAGGGTATAGTGACGTAACAAATGTCGGTTTTACTCGCTAACTGTTGGAGATACACGAAAAGTGATAAGGACCTTTCGGATAGAAAATTAAATTTCAAAGCTCATATGTCCCATCAAAAGTTTGCTATTTCCTACCGTTCTCTTTTTATTCGATATGGACGTATGAAATTTTGAAACCAAAGGGTCTAATGACGTCACTAAAAAGGTGGCCATTCTTAATAGTGCAAAATTTCGAAATCAAAAGTATCCTGTATGTAAACCTGGTAAATCAGCTACATCCATGCAAAATTTCATTTATATCGGACCAGTGGTTCTTTAGTTATTGAGTAACAGACAGACATACAGAAAGACAGACACACACCATCTCATTTTTATATATTAGTATGATTACATGTTTAAGTGCTTATTTACAGTCATTTCTGTAAACACCAGTTACTGTTCGGTAAGTTGAGGATGATTGCACACCTATAGCTGCCGTCAAACTACCAAAATATGACGTTCTTACCAAAACAAATGCTCAAAATGTGACCTAATGGTAAAAAATGTTCGTAATATGCATTCATTTGACAAATAACAAGTAGTTCCGTGCAGAACTAAAGCCTATTTTCATATAACCTACTTTTGTTAACTGCCACTATCAACATACAAAATTTCAGTTTCATTGCTGTAATAGATTCGTAGATATTGAGAACCGTCTAAATATTTCGGATCGTCGCCTTGTTAAATTGTTGTATGTAAAGGCCATAGAGTCATGTACCATTAAAGGGAAATTATTGCGTAGGTTCATTATTCAAACTTTCACTTCGACCGCATGATTACGACACAAGAAATAAAAACTTTATTTTAAAAGTCGCACATCTGCCATCTTGAGGTTATGTAAACAATTGAACTAAATTCGATACCAGTGCATTACAATGTGCATTAACATTTCCTGTACCAAGTTTCATTGCGTTAGGGTCATTAAATAACGAGAAAAGTCTATTTAAAACTTTCAACTTCGCTTGGTTGTGTAGTTAATCAGTTTTTGAAAGTTTCATAGAAGAATTTCTATTAGTGCCCTTTATCTCCGTACAAAATTTTAGGTGATACTGGTAATAGTTACAGAAATATAGAATGCTGGTGAAATATTTCGCACAACCGCCTTCTTGAGGTTGTGTAAACAATTGTCTGAAGTTAGATGTAGGAGCATTACAAAGTGTATAAACATATAATGTAACACGTTTCATTGCGTTTGGTTGGCTAAATCGCGATAAACGTCTATTTAAAAGTCGCAACTTCGCTTGGCCGCTATGTTGGTCTTGTAGTTACCAGGTTTACAAAATCACATAGGTGAACTTCTAGTAGTTCCCTTTATCACGGTACAAATTGCCAGGTTGATATTGTGCCCGTCAGAGGAGCTATCAGGGTTGCCAACAACCGAAATGACATCCCAAACATCTCACCTGCCAGACCCATGTGCTATGAGGATCAGGTGAATTTCTTATATTTGAATTTTATTGTTTCTCTTATACAGGCCACTGAGGCTACAAAGCCTCTTTATGCAGCTCTCTTCATTCAGAGGGCGGTTATATACAATAGAATAAATGAAGAAAGAAAAGAAAAACTTAACCTATACATACAGTTGACAATAGAAGTTCTTGTTATTACATCCGTTCACCTTTAACATGATAATTGTATAGCTGATAGATCACAATGAAGGGAGTGTTTTATCGCTCTGATAGGAAGTCCTGAATACTGGTGCAATTTATATTTATTCCAGAGAATACTAGCTGAAATACGGAATGAACCTTTGCATTTTTCGGTTCTGTGATGAGGTATCTGGAGCATTTGTGCAGTGTGTCTATTCGCACGGTTATGCACTGATTGCATGGGAGTTAGTGTGCAGTAAATATAAGACGGAATTTTGAATTTTAGAATTTTTATCACAGTCAGAGCCATGGCATACTGTCTTCGTTCCTTTAACTTTAGCCATCCAATCTGGACGTAACATGGAGTTATATGAGACTCTCTTGGTACATTGAGTACAAACCGCAAGCAAGCATTTTGCATTCTTTGCAATTTTGTATTGAGGACCTGTCCCATATCATGGTAAATTATAGATCCATAGTCAAATATTGGTAATATCAAACTCTGTATCAGTATCTTTCGTACATTTTGGGGCAAATAGAAGCAAGTTCGCCTAATTTGATATAATGACGATGCAACCCTTTTCAGAATCATGTTTGTGTGATCCTGCCACGATAATCGAGAGTCAAAAATAACTCCCAGATTTCTTACTGCTGACTGGTACGGAACTGTTTGGGATGCAAGCTGTAAAGGTGGTACTGGGTCAGGTAGGGAACTGAGTAATTTGGTATAGCCGATGATGATCGGTTGCGTTTTTTCGAAGTTAAGTATTAGATTATGATCGAGTGCGTACTGAGATAGGCTTTGTATGTCACTGTTAATTAGAGCTACCTTCAAATGAATGGATTTCAGATCCGTGTGTAGATATAGCTGAAGGTCATCTGCGTACATATGATGTTGACAGAATTTAAGGACAGATGGAAGGTCATTTATATACACGGAGAACAGGAGTGGACCAAGGACCGAACCCTGCGGCACACCTGTTGTTACTTCACACCATTCTGAAACATTGTCATCTGCTAGGACTACTCTCTGACATCTGCCTGTTAGGTAAGACCTAAACCAGTTCGTTACTGACTTTGAAAGGCCTAGCTTTCTTAATTTAACTAGTAGGATCTCATGGTGAACTCTGTCAAAAGCTTTGCTGAAATCGAATAGAGATAATATAGTTATTTCCTTCCGGTCCATTGCAAGACGAATGTCGTCTGTGACTTTAATAAGGGCTGTCAGAGTACTATGTTTTGATTTATATCCAGATTGGTTCGGGTTTAGGATATTGTTGGAATTTATATATTCATAAAACTGATCAAAAACAATCCGTTCTAACGCTTTCCCAATTGCACACAATATACTTATTGGTCTAAAGTCACTACAGTTTAAGGCGTTTGTGAATTTTGGTATTGCTTTGATGTTGGCTTTTTTCCATTGTGTCGGATAAATACCCATTTGCAGGCTATAGTTAAATATATGCAATAAAACTGGCATGAGAAGGTCCATATTCCTTTTCAATAGCGTAATAGATATATGATCTGGTCCTATGGCTTTTGAAGTTATCCTAAATATGGCTAAATGAATGTCCTCTGGATATATATAGCCAAAATGAAATTCTTCCCGTCGGTCAGTAAATTTTTCCCTGTAGTTAGCAACAGTTGACAAAACTCTATTGCTGTCTACAACGGTTGATACGTTTAAATAATGCTTATTAAGCTCATCAGCGCTCATTGTTGGGTTATTGCTTTTGTGTCTGGATTTTCCAACACCGAGAGTTTTTATAGCTCTCCACAAAGCCGAAGAGTTTTTAGCTGAATTAATTAGCGAATGAGTGTAACGTATCTTTGTATTACGAATAACTTGCTGGGTTCTGTTGCGTAAGCTTTTGTATTCTACAATGTCCTCGGGTTTCTGTGTTCTGTTGCACTTCTTTCTGGCTCTATTTCGAGATCTTATTAGATCTTTTATTTCTGTGTTGATCCAGGCAGCTGGTGCGTGCCTCACGTTAGCTGAGCGCACTGGGGCATGGCGATCATATAAATCAATTAAAAATGTGTTGAATGTTTCGACCTTCTCATCTATAGTTTGCTGCTCGAGAACAGTGTGCCATGGAACTGAGATGGCATCAGCCTTAAACCTTTCATAATTAAACCTGCTGAAGTCTCGAAAAGTTCGAATACTGGGCTTATATTTTGGAGTTGACAGGGTATATACTGCGTATAAGAGATCATGTGCTGAGAAGCCAGAAGCAGCTGTTTGGCCAAACTCAATCACGTGCTCATTGAAGTTGGATGCTATTAGATCCAGAGTAGAAGAGGAGGTTGCAGTGTGATGTGTATCTTGATACGGGAGCCACGACAGATTGCAAGTATTTAGAGTTTCTACTATGTTCTTCGTTTCAAATGTAGCCGACCCAAAATGGGCATTGAAATCACCGGCTAATATTACATATTTATAACTAAAAATGTGTGAAAGCATGTCATTTAATAGTAGTTCCATAAAACCGACTTTGGGTGCTCTATAAACACAAATAAATAATACTTTAGTATATTTCAGGCAAATCTCTACGAAGAGGTACTCAGGTCTGAAATTCTCATTATTTGGGGATTTGCACATAACCCGGCACTTAATGTGCTGTCGAACATACACTGCTACTCCACCCCCTTCTCTACGTTGTCTGTCATTGCGGTAGATATTATATCCTGGCAAGGTTACAGATGAATCAGTAATGGACTTGTTGAACCATGTTTCACTAACAGCGATTACATCAATACCGGAGTTAACAAATGTGTATTCAAATTCTGCGAAATGTTCTAGCATTTTAAGTGACTGCGTGTTCAGGTGAGTAACTTTAAAATCATTGGGTAATCTATCAGCTATATCACAAAGATACGCATGCGTATCATACTCATTGGTACTAATATCCATGCAAAAGATAATTGAAAGTTATCGTAAAATTGTTAAACAAGAAATATCAAAAATTACAAAATCTAAAACTTAAGCTATTTTCTAAATATTAATCAATAATATCGGCTTGTATTTTGGCTATACACTGTAGTTCAAGTTCCACCAGTAACCATATTACATGTCTGTGCTTACACTTGTAACTTTGATCAGTTGAGCCCCCTCACACTGGCACGTATGAGGGTCCTTTACGTACGAGGAGCGGGAAACTTTTTCTTCAAAAAGTCCAATTCTCGGAGTGTTTTCACACGATGCCTCGTGTCATCAATGCGGATCAGAACAACGCCATCTGCAGTCCAGACACCGTGTAACCCAAAGTGGCTTACTGCTTGTTTTACAATATCAGTCCGGGTTTTCGTCAGATCTTCCCTTACAGTTATGCCGGTATTCCTTAAGTATTTCTTCGACCTGAAGAGTGCTGCTCGATCTGCATAGGACACGAACCGCACTATTATTGGCCGCTTCTTTCCAGGCCATAGCGGCACGAGATTCCATGATCCAAGGGATCCATGGTAACATGGTTGCTAAAAAGGTAAAAGACAGCCTAAGAAAATTCACCTCCTAAAACTAGAATGAGAAATAAACTTCGAGGCTTAAGTAAAACTTGTAGAAATATTTATTCAAAATATGCAGGCACCTAGCCTAGTTCGGAGGGTTTCTGTCGGCTAATCCGCAAGCTAATAAATAAACAAAAACAAGATGTTCAGTAAAGAACATATAGCCTACTTTCTCCTAAATGTATGAGTATAGTTATAACTCGTTGTTATTATCAAAGAGTATAATAGAACTATTCTTTGTTGAAGACCTTAGAAACGATTTACCTCTACCAAACGCCACAACCTAGATAAAAACTGCTACCATCATTGAAGAAAGAAAGATAAGAAGTATATCAAGAATGTTATGGATCTGGAGACATAATCGACCGGACTGGCGGCGTGGCTCAGCGGTAACGTTCTCGCTTGCTGGGCCCTAGGTTGCAGGTTCGTATCCTGGCGCAGTCAGCTGGCATTTGAGGGTGCACAAATGCGAGGGAGCCGTGTCAGTACATTTACTGGCACGTTAAAGATCCCCTTCGGGCCAAAATTCCGGCACCCCGGTGTCTCTAAAATCAGCAGTAGTTAAAAGGGATGTAAAACCAATAACATTATTATTATTATTATTATTACGACCTGCCGTGGGCAACATCCAACTTTGAGTTGAGGCATGTCTTTACACGTCTGGTTGTGCATGGCTTTCACAACCCTAATTGAATTAACAAATCTTTCCATGACCCTACAGAGACGTGTGTATACAAACTATGTGGATATTTTCAATAATATAATCCTAACAGAGCGAGTGCATTCTAGCGGCCAGAAGAAGAAACTTTTCAATAAAATCTGGAAGTTACCTTTTTGGCAGCTAGATGTCTCGAGTAAATCTGCTGGCGAATTATGTTTTAATTAAATATATATTTTACACCATAATGTGCACAATATAACGCTTAATAACATTTTCAAGTAACGCAAAATAGGCTGTTACAAACCCTTTAAAATAAAAAGTTAAAATGTATCGTAGTATCATCTTGTCATTCTTCAAATTCGATGCGCATAGAATGATAATGGTATAGTAATCAATGGATCCCCACGTAGACTAGTCGTGACATCTATTGGTGAAATATCGAACAATATAATCCTAACAGAGCGAGTGCATTCTAGCGGCCAGAAGAAGAAACTTTTCAATAAAATCTGGAAGTTACCTTTTTGGCAGCTAGATGTCCCGAGTAAATCTGCTGGCGAATTATGTTTTAATTAAATATATATTTTACACCATAATGTGCACAATATAACGCTTAATTTTAAAACATCTGAGTCATTACAAAACAATAAACATATAACATTTCAAGCAAAAAACCTAGCTCTGATCGGGTTTGAACCATAGGCATTTGAGCGATAGGCTAACGCTCTACCACTGAGCTAATTGTGTCAACGAATATCGTTCTATTTAAAATGACTTACATAGATCTTGTTAGCAAATAATGATTTATACTAAACGATTTCATCACTGGAGTATATTATTTATATATAAAGCATTTCATACAAAGTTTTTTTTTTTTTTATCAGTACGCTATATTGCATGCAATACTCAAATTAGTGAAATATAAGTCCGGCACAAGATATCCGCTGCCATCTTGTCTTATTACTGAATCAGTTCAGCTTTTTAAAGTCACGTCTGCACTATAGTATTACAAAATAAACTTTTAATTTCGAACGTGCCTCTTCCTTTAGAACAGTTAAAACGATTCTCGGCTCGATAATCGGAACTGGTGGGTCCCATGATATGGATTATAAAGTTTGCATAATTCGTACGGCCGCCATCCTGAAATGGTATGGCGGACGACCTTGTAATTTGGTTACAAGACGCATCCTATACGAAGGTATGTTGTTACCAAATTTGGTAGAGATCGGATGATTTGGTTAGTCGTTATTTGATTTTACGTTTTGAACGTTTGAGTGGCCGCCATTCAGTTTTAGTAAAGATGGCGGCGATATAAAACATGACACTGAGGTGTCCTTTGCTAGTGCTACCTTTGTACCAAATTTCGTTCAATTTGCATTCACCGTGTTCGAATTGATAGGGGGGGACAGACATTCAGAGTACACACACTCACACACACACAGACACACACACACACACACAGACTCACACACACACATACACACACACAGACAGACACACTTTTTTCGCCCTGTGTTGATCTCATAAGTCTACTTTCATTTTTTGCAAAAATCGAAAGAAGGCTAATAAAGACCAGGACCCTACCTGTAAACTACGGTAAACCCTCGCGAAAGATCTATTTTACAAAGTTAAGCAACAACAGCAACGCTAGGCGAATGGTACGGCAATAAATGCCCTCTTACAATCCTAGTAAGGTAAACATGGGGACTATATACAGCACAATAAATAACAAGACCACAATCAATATTATTCCTGCCTTCGCCCTGGGTTACTCTTTGTAAACCAGTGTCATCTAAGTGCATGTCATTTACGGTGGCGAATGCGTAGTGAAGACTACGTCTAACGTCGCATGAGGCTCGAGCTCCACCAGCTACTAACTATAGGTTAAGAAAGCACTCCGTCGGTAAAAATTAGTGTCATCTGTCCTAAATTACTTCCATAAGGAAGCGTGCACAAAAGCAAGTGTCGGCCAGCAGATAAAAATGGAAGTAAATCAAGGTTAAATGCAATAAACAATTAGTTATCATCAGTTTATAATAATTATGTGCTTGATTATTAGAATGTCGGTTTGGATTATCGTTGGTTTATGGTGAATAGGCTGACGATCCTGAATACCTTGGGATCAGCAGTAGCAGTCTCGTGTGAGATCTATCTCTGCTATAAAATACCATCATCGAGCTCTCCACGCACGGACATAACAATAACACAGGTTATTAGTGGCTCTCGGCTCACTTAATTTACCATTGGGTAGGCCTGGAATGCACCTCAGTTACCTCCCTTAAAATACCTAGTCCACAGAAACAAAGTCTGGACATATATAAATAGCCTCTAACACAGGCGGCTCTTATAGCCCCTTAATCCCAACAAATAAACCTTGACATAAAGTGTAATCACTCTCAAATAGGGTTGAAAGATAGTCGCTTCGATAGCGATGCAAGCATATGGCATTTGTCAATCAGATCAATGTAACAAAACATGTGATTTCTACAAAATGGTGGCCTGGACATTGACCTACTTATGAAACAGAACATCTAACGGTAAATAGTGCTATAAGCATTGTCTAAGAGTCTGAAAAAGTATGTCTGACTGAGTGAGTGGTGCTCTCGTTCGTTGCATGCTGGGAACTGTTACCACCTGTCCATGACTTGAGTTAGGCTCGCTACTCACAGTCATCTACTCGGACGGTTTGAAATGAAACAACACTGAAGGTAGGCAGCTTTCTCGTAAAAGGTCTACCAGAAAACTGGCCTTGTTATCTAGTCCCAAATATTATACACAAATAGAATAAGTATAAGATTAAAATCACGCCTCAAAACTATACACAAAGACGTGGCATGTTCATCAAGTCAAAGAAAAGTAAAATACAGAAATACCACTAATTCTGAACGTCTTTAAAATCTGCAGATATGTCACTTCATAACTGTTTTGTCTTACAATAACCAAATAATATCTGTGTGTCGAAACACCTGACACAAAAGAAACATTATAAAGGCGCAAATCTTACAATTGCTAAGTTTGCCAATGATACGGTGGCAAATACAGGGTTCGATGCTAGTTAGCATACAAATATAACTCCCTGAATGTGTTCTGCTCATGAACAGGATGGCTTCATAGCACATCAAAATGAAATATGACATTATTTTACGAAACTGGTAGTTTCAGTTGACTACCTACTGATATGAACTGTTCTAACTAAATTAGTGGCGTGACAAACATTTACTTAAAAAGGGGTGTTATGAAATAACACTGGCCATGACGTCTAGTCGTCATGCCAAAATAACTATCGACAAAATCACCCACCTAGGGTTGAACAAAACGTAGTAACAAATACTACAGTCACGCTTAGCAGGGGTAGAACTAACATCTTAGCGATGTCCATCAGAATGCACCGTGATGGAAAGGATTCAATCACAAAGGTGACTAACCAATCACTGAAAGTGAACTACAATGATTAGTTCTAACATTACAAAACCCTACCTATGGCTTGTCAAGAAGTTCGGTTGCTTCTACAATTAACTACTATTAACTACAGGCCCTAGGTTGCAGGTTCGTATCCTGGGCAGTCAGCTGGCATTTGAGGGTGCACAAATGCGAGGGAGCCGTGTCAGTAGATTTAGTGGCACGTTAAAGATCCCCTTCGGGGCAAAATTCCGGCACCCCGGCGTCTCTAAAAGCCACAGTAGTTAAAAGGGACGTAAAACCAATAACATTATGATTATTTATTAACTGCAATAAACTACACCACAAATGAACCTCACAAGGAATAGATTAATCGGACTCACAAGAAAGGATATCTACATCTCAGTCGTTCCAACGGCTTGAGGGATATACTTAGGCTTTAGTCTCCGGACAAGGGTTGTCCAATCTGGGCCACCACATAGGCTCTATCCTTTACCATGGCCTTAACTCGTCCTCGGCGTTGTCGTTGTGATATGACTAGATTCCTCTCCATTGTGTCGGTCGACATGTTCCTTGACTTAGCTGGTGCTGTAATCATGGTTCTTCCGTCATTTTCTGAAGTACTCCGGAACTCTCCCTCTACATCATGAGATTTATCTGCTCATCTCCACAGATGATGTGTAATGGAAATCGTCATACACGTGGTTGTAAAAGTGTGACATGTTTGAGTACAAAATAACCACTGGAAAATTCAGAAAATGGACGTAGCACAGGTTCACTGAAGCTAGCTTTAATATGGTAGCAATCTCACTTAGTCTACACGGCGCAGATGATTGAAAAATTGGCCATGCACTTTATCTGCTTCACAATCACAGATTCTAATTGTCCACAAATCACGTGGCATCGAAGTTGTACGTTACAGAAATTAATCGCTCCTGCGATTACAGCAATATTCGTATCAGTGAGTGTTAAAATAATTCACTTGGTTTATTATAGAATCACAGTAATTAACATATTTTATCGTCACTTGACGAAGTTGAATTTCCCACAACACGTGGTTGAAAATGTGGTGTTCCACAATGCACAATTTTAATCACTTTTCAATAAATACGCTAATATCGTAGCACAAGCCTTCTCCTGCTTTAATATTCACTTGAATAATATACTGTTCGTTGCAAAATAGTGTGCGATGCACAAAGATTACGTTCCTCGCCTTCCAGGCGGACTATTTCCTCGTCTTTAAGACGGATTTCAAATACACATCCAATTTGAATGGACAACCATACACATGGGCCAAGAGGTCAGTCCTGCTCTGCTAGAGCTTACAAATACCCTAGTCGTGCAGCGACTGATTGGTTCCGGTTCGCGTATCTGCAACGTTAATACCTTACCAAAAGTAGAAATAACATTTTGAAGAATGTTTCGATGATACAGAATCACAACATGGAAATATCTGAGCTTCGTAGAAAGTAGAAGTGTTATAATATTGACTAAGATTATACTATAATGGTTTTCTCCATAGTCAAAAGATCAACCATTTATAACTCCAAAGAATGTTAGCATGTGGCGACAGCATGGCTGGTCGGTGAGTGTGTTCTAAGATGATACATCAAAACTATGTTGCAATGAAAAATATCACATGAACCTGAGCTCAGTGGGTTCAATATCAGTAATAGTTTCGGAGATATTGAATGCTGGTGACATATTTCGCACAGCCGCCATGTTGGATTGGTGAGACGTAACAAAATTTGAAGGGCACGGTCGGGGTCGCCTGGGATAGTGCTATGAACTTACCGAGTTTCATTGAAGTTATTAGGGGGGCGGGAGACACAAAAATCCATCACACACACGCACACACAGACAGACACACGGACAAAAGGTGATCTCACAAGCCAATTTTTTCATAAATGAAAATAGGCTATAAATACCACTTTATTTTGACGATAATCACTGATTTGCATCAGAAACCAATAGAAGCAATTTAAAAAAATATGAATTTTCCTAAACATCCGTGCCCTAATAATCAGTTATCATTGCCAGTTAACAGATTTTAGAATGTATTTGGTGACCCTCACGGGCAGTACATTGTCTGAATCTCTAGACCAGCCATTCTTAACAAATTTGGGACTGTGAACACCTCCCTTATACCATACCAAGTACCCAAGCACCATTAAATCGATGCATAAGTGGAGGATTACATTTTATGGCCATCTCACACGAATGAGCAACAATAGGTTAACCAAAAGGATATTCACGTGAAATTCAAGTCCAGCACATATAGGTTGAGCAAACACGAGCAGATCTCAAAGAAGATGGCATCACTCAAGAAGATATTCTCAACAAATCACTGTTTCGAAGGAAGGCTGATAAATGTAAAGGGTTTCAGGAAAAAATGAGCTCAAAAACCAAGGTCATCTGGTCTGCAGAAAGAAGGAGGAGACTCAGCGAACGCATGAAGAAATTCTGGGAGGAGAAGAAGAGATTGGCAAGTCGGTCGATTGTTCAACGCAGTCCACAGTAGGCCAATATCGACAGAAGAAGAAGAATGCAACGAGCATGTGCACCTCTATATTCTTCCTATCAGAAGTGCTGAAATAACTAAGGATACACCTGTCACCAGGCATGCTGCAACTTCTTGCATGACTCGTGCTGGTAAGATTCATTTACGTATGAACAGTCGAGTCGAATCTGCATCTTACGTGTTACTCATAAAACAGAGATGTCCAATTATTATTTTCACTCTAGATTAAAAACTCTATTTCACAAAATAATAATAATTCTGACTGTCAAAACTTTAATAAAATAGTACATTATTCAACGAGCCTATAATTGCAATAATTAAGACACGAGTATGTTTATAAAACGAGCGTAAACGAGTTTTATAATTTCCATACGAGTGTCTTAATTACCATTATAGGCGAGTTGCATACGACTGTTTATGTTCGACGATACTTATAACTTTATTATATGTTTTAACATAAATATTCATAAATATCAGTGGGATTCAGTTAGTAAACAGGGCGCGCTGACTTTGCTGACTGAACAGAGCGCATGCGTGGGTCAAGGCACTCCAAAAGCAGAGACCATTCACTTTGCTTGCCAATACAGAAATATGTTGCATTTTGAGCGCATGGGCGAAGGTTTCCTTACCTAATTGGTCACACAACACTGTTTCTTGAGCTCTGATTGGTGGGAGAAACTGTTTCATAATGAAAAATAGTGTTATAATGAGCTTCATTGTGATACAGTTTTCTGACACACTATGTTTACATCGTCGAACATAAACATTATTATTCTGGTTCGTGCAACTGAATTTCAAATGAAGAATGGATATCAGGGGAGCTGGAGCTCGCAAGAACTTTTTGGATCGCATAATGAGAGCACCAACCTAGTACAGGTCGCCATTGAACTCAGCCCAATATTATTCCTAAACCGTTAATTTCAAAGCATTGAAACTTCACACATGCATTAAGTGATATCTCCTCACCTTAGGGATATATTATTGGTATTATTCATATGCCCAGTTTATATCAAACGAATTTTAAATATAACATGAAAAATCATTTTTGAGAATGTTTGAATCTCTTTAGGTACACTTTTGTCAGCAACTACTGAACTTATTTTCATGATGTTTTGGGGGGTATGCATTGGGTCATTATAAACAAAATGGTAAAATGTAATTGATTATAAACTGATATCAAGCCCTACAAAATATTAAATATTACAAAGAATTACCAAAATTTGATACATCAAATATATTTCCTTTTTAAATTGGCCAAACAATAATATAATGAATAACATCTTTCACCTACTGTGTAAATCTAAGCCCATAAGCCTACAACTTATGTGGGCAGTTTAGTTGCTCTCTGTCTGCAGGGATGGCTCGTCTTATACACACATCAAAAAAAGTTTTGCATCACCTCGGTTCCAAGAGTTCCGGAACCGTTAAATACAAAGGGAATAGAGATCAACACAAACAACATTTCAGCTCGTTTTATTGCTCATGAGACCCACACATTGCATGTTGTACCATCATACAGCTAGACTTTCAGCATTTGTGGTCCAGATTGCAGTACACACCACTACCTCTAATACCCAGTAGCACGTCCTCTTGCATTGATGCATGCCTGTATTCGCCGTGGCATACTATCCACAAGTTCATCAAGACACTGTTGGTCCAAATTGTCCCACTCCTCAACGACAATTCGGCGTAAATCTCTCAGAGTGGTTGGTGGGTCAAGACGTCCATAAACAGCCCTTTTCAACATATCCCAGGCATGTTCGATAGGGTTCATGTCTGGCGAACATGCTGGCCACTGTAGTCGAGCGATGTCGTTATCTTGAAGGAACGCATTCACAAGATGTGCACGATGAGGTCGAGAATTGTCGTCCATGAAGACAAATGCCTCTCCAATATTCTGCCGATATGGTTGCACTATGGGTCGGAGGATGTCATTCAGGTATCGTAAAGCCGTTTCGGAGCCTTCCATGACCACCAGTGGCGTACGTCGGCCCCACATAATGCCACCCCAAAACATCAGGGAACCACCACCTTGCTGCACTCGCTGGACAGTGTGTCTAAGACGTTCAGCCTGACCAGGGTGCCTCCAAACACGTCTCCGACGATTGTCTGGTTGAAGGCATATGCGACACTCATCGGTGAAGAGAACGTGATGCCAATTCCGTGGGGTCCATTCAGCATGTTGTTGGGCCCATCTGTACCGCGCTGCATGGTGTCGGGGTTGCAAAGCTGGACCTCGCCATGGACGTCGGGAGTGAAGTTGCGCATCATGCAGCCTATTGCGCACAGTTTGAGTTGAAACACGACGTCCTGTGGCTGAACGAAACGCATTATTCAACATGGTGGCATTGCTGTCAGGGTTCCTCCGAGCGGCAATCCGTAAGTAGCGGTCATCCACTACAGTAGTAGCCCTTGGGCGGCCTGAGCGAGGCCTGTCATCGACAGTTCCTGTATCTCTGTACCTCCTCCATGTCCGAACAACATCGCTTTGGTTCACTCTGAGACGCCTGGAAACTTCCCTTGTTGAGAGCCCTTCTTGACACAAAGTAACAATGCGGACGCGATCGAACTGCGGTATTGACCTTCTAGGCATGGTAGAACTGCAGACAACATGAGCAGCGTACCTTCGTCCTGGTAGAATGACTGGAACTGATCGGCTGTCGTACCCCCTCCGTCTAATAGGCCCTGCTCATGCATGGTTGCTTACATCTTTGAGCAGTTTTAGTGACATCTATGAACAGTCAAAGGGACTGTATCTTTGATACAATACACACAGTCAACGTCTATATGCCGGAGATCTGGGAACCGAGGTGATGCAAAACTTTTTTTGATGTGTGTAATTTCCATACGAGTGTCTTAATTCGCCTACCTTTATACGCGAGTTGCATACGACTGTTTATGTTCGACGATAATTATGACTTTATTTTATATTCGAACATAAATATTAAAAAATATCTGTCGAGATTCCGCCAGTTGTGTTTACTGAACAGAGCGCATGCGCTGGGTTATTGATTTTCCGTAGATCAAACACATTGGCAATGTCAATGCTAATATGTGTGTTTTGTTTTTCTACTGAGTTTATCATTGTGTTGGAGACTTCAATTTAATTTTGTATCCTACGGCCACAACTCTGGATTTCCAGCCTCCATGACATTTTAGTGTCATTATATTACCTCCACCACTCACTGAAATTGCCTCCAAAATCCTACGAAAACAATGCCCTGTGTACAATTTGTAGTTGGAGAAATTAAGGTACTGTGCTATTTCTGTTCCCATATTCCCCAGTTTATTTATGCTAACATTTTGGACAGTGCAATTTCCCTGTCAGTAATTTATAAAGAAGGATCGAGTGTTGCAAACTTCTGGACGTAGATACATACATTTCTTGCATATTTCATAGTATTCGCCTGTTGTCGTAAAGGTTCGTGCTGATTGCATCTGTGTTTGGGACTGTAACTACAATGGTTTATCTGATATCCTTTCAATATTGACACATGCGTTTGACATGTTTGATTCTAAAAAGTAGTACGTCGAGCGGAGGTGCGATGCAATCCTTACCTAATTGGTCAAACAACTGTATCGTAATGAAAATCTTGAACTCTGATTGGCGGAGAACCTGTATCATAACGAAACTTGATCTAAAATATTATGGCATATTTTATATTTTGTCATGGTCGAAGATAAAATATTATGTTACGTTACCATTGTATTATTTTGTATTCTGTTCACTAAATGTAGATATACTGAATAAAGGTCTATAAGAAATTTTCAAATTTAATGAGAAATTAAATTGAATGAAGTTTTCTAATATGGGCTCCATTAGTTCCCCATGCTCCTCAGCAATTCCAATCCCATAACGATACCACCGTTATCAATCTCATCCTGGTCAAGCCTGGTCTAAAATGTTTCGTTGAATGGTGTGATGTCTGAACAATAACGAAAGGAAAAGCGCTCATAGGCTACATTTGGTTATCCAGAAACATGTCGAGAAAAATCGCCTAACCTGGAGTGCACTCGACCGATAGGGT